>OX031052.1:7500-1305000 GCA_943735995.1 Sesia bembeciformis
TATTATTTAATTACTAAAAACATCTAGGTATTTTAAAACAAACTAGTAGGTATAATAACAACAGTCTTTTTCATGACAATATTAAAAAGTCGTTTATATAAATATTAATTACTAAAAACCAGGGGGACTCCAAAAATCATGAAATTCATCTCACGTAATTTATGGATGGCCGCTAACTAAGTATTTTTAATGTAATATTATAGTAAATTAAATTATACTCTTATAGTAATACATATCCTTTGCCACTGCTGCACTCTTTTCACTCACATCGCATTGAGGGTGTCGCTAATGTCTCACCATAGCCTGTGGCTTTGCAAACGTCCTTCAACACTCCTCAATCTCCCGAGGGCCAACTCCCGGTGTTCCTCAAGAAAATTAGGGAGTATCTAGTACAGGATCCGAACTAAAATTGTCCTTCACACATCTGGTTACCGGATGAAAAGTATTTTTTATCAAACATAATATGTAAAATATATCGCGAATGGGTCGCCTAATGAGATATGTTCATGGCTATCCTTAATTAAAAATACTGTAATTAATGTTTTTTTAAATATTTCGCTCGCTTGCTAAAAGAATTTAATACCAATGGAAAGTATAAAGCATATATAATTTAAAAATATTATATAAAAATTTCTTTCAAATATTTTCAATTAAATATATGATATTAAAATATAGAAATATTTATTAAAATAATAATAAGTTAGTGATACATACCTACCTACTTATTTTAAATTTTTTTTTTAAGTACCTATTTTATAAGGAGACCAAAGTATACAAAGCAAAAATTAAATCATTATTTAGAAAACGAAAAAAAATCATTAACACATTAGTGTCGTGTAATTGAAAAATATCGTCTATTTTCAAAGGTGTCTGGTCCCCAACAAATTCGGTCGGTTTTAACTAACCATCTAAAAACCAACCGGTTCTCGGGGCGCAGTTTTACACAGGGTCTGTTGCATTTGGCCACATGGAATTGGTATAAATTGTACGCAAACTTTTTTGTTTTAGTGATATCCAGCACGGTGGCCTACTGTTTGAGTCAAAACTTTTTTTTTAAACTTCACTGTCTTCTTTTGCAGAATAGATTTTAAGAAAAATGCGATATTTCCATTCATGCCATATATAACAGCAGTAAACTTCGCCAGTCCTCCTCTATCGCACCGAATAGTACGCTCAATGCTTCAATCTTTGCTTGCCCCAATTTTTAAATTTCAAAGCCTGGCTACCGTGATTCATGAACAGTTTTTCGCAGGCAACCTTATACCACCGTGTTCGCAATAAAATTATCTTTATTTTAATATATATTTCAATGAGAAAGCAAATAAGTATTATTTGCAATAATTGCAAGCAAATAAATCACTACTATCAACTCACCTGTTTATAGCTGGCAACCCAGTAATAGGGAACAGAAAAAGGCAGGCAATCTAAATTTTGCATGTTCCTTAAGCTTGTTGTTACTTTCGATTTGTATTAAATTCGTTTAGTAAGAAAGTGAGTGAAATATTAAAAAAAAAAAAAAAAAAAATTACAGTATTTTTAATTAAGGATAGCCATGAACATATTTCATTAGGCGACTCATTCGCGATATATTTGTTTACATATTATGTTTGATAAAAAATACTATTCATCCGGTGTGCAGAATGCAGATGGGTGAAGGACGATTTTAGTTCGGATCCTGTATCGACATGGGGTTCTTCAAGAAAGCTGTGATCTTGCAAGGTCGGCAGCGCGCCCCCATACCCCCTGGTGTTGCAGGTGTCCATGAGCGGCGGTAACACTTACCATCACGTGGGACCGCTTACTCGTCCGCCCTTTGTTAAAATGTTAAAAAAAACCTATCATAGTTAAAAACAACTATGGTAGGTTTTCAAAATAGACAATTAGTTTACATTTAATAAAGGATATCATTATATATGGCAACATTTTTGGATGCGGCCAACAATGATATTTGGATCGAAAGACTTTTTATTTTATGTAACATAAGAGTTACATGCATTTCTTTAGCCATACGTAGGTATATGACTTCGTTGTTTAGATAACACAAGAGATACACCCCGTAATTATATTTATCTATTATACTATTCATTACTCGTACAATAAAAAATGTAAAACTATTAATAATAAAAACTAGAACTAGTTGCTTTTAAATATAATTATTATTTTACCTGAAATAAAAAAATCGTTTGTGTACCATTCGAATAGGTTTTAGTCTTTCAATCCTCCAAATATAACTGTTGGCCGCATCCAAATATAAAAGATGGCAGACATGTATGGAGAGATAATGATGTCCTTTTAGAAAGCGCGGGAAGTTTATTAGGTTTTTAAGAATAGACTTTTTGCAAAATCAAATAGGTTTATTTATATTTATAAAATCGGTGGGGTACATGGTGTCATAATTTTTACAATGATGTTATAAAAATAATAATGACAAAAAATCAAGTAACAGGCAATGATACTCTTAAAAGTATCGCAACATAAAATATTAGCTTATAAAAATATAAGAATATGATATATTTGAAAATAAGTCAACTATTCTTTACATAATAACCCAGGTGTTGTTCAAAAAATCAAAAGAATTAAAAATGGCCTACAACAGAAACCAATTATCTCAACATCAAATTTTACCTTGTCTATAAGAATCAAAGCTTTCGATACATTTTTATTATTATTATTATTTATTTATATATCAAATAATAAATGCATTAATGTTGGCTACTTTGTGCCTGTAGACCTGGAAGGGTTGTGCAGCCGCTGCACATTCGTATATAAACTTAATTACTAAAATATGACTATAGTACATTACTGGTTGGTTATTTTTAAAAATTGACTACAATTCACGCAACACATCAGTCACGACACGGAAGCCACCGATCGTGCGGAGGAGGCGGCTCCCCGCGCGCGTCCACACGGGCTGCTCCGGCGCAGCGTTACACTTATTATTATCATAATAACTTATTATTTATTAAGAATTTATGTATTTTATTATTCTATGGAAATTCCTGTAATATTTATACATTTATTTGTTGTATTTATAAATATGCAGTTCTTAATTTTGTGGTACAAGTAAATATGAATATTACGTCGTGGTTGTAATTATATACATATTATATATTATAATAGAAAATTCTAAAATAATATATATATATATATATTTATATATATATATATATATATATATATATATATATATATATATATATATATATACATATATATATATAATAAGACTAACTTATTTTTCATTACTTAACCATGTTACTTTATTCATATAATATTCTTTTAATTTAGAGATTGAAATACTGAATAATTAATTCGGTTTCTTCTGTGCTAAATGGAGCCATGTCTTTACGCTAATGGAGCCCTGTTGCTGGCGGACGCGGCACGACAGGAGTTGGCGGACGCGGCACGACAGGAGTTGGCGGACGCGGCACGACAGGAGTTGGCGGATGCGCCACGGTTGCGACACCTCTGCAGTTTGGGTTCCTGGACCTGGCGGTACGTCAACAGTTTGATGATACCATTGATGATACCATTCCATCTGGAATTCTAAATTGTTCGTATTTTGTACAGAGCTTGCTGTTGGTGTAGAATAACCATAAGTTTGATTATACCAAGACTTTACATATGTTTCTTCGAGTTGAACTAGTGCATTATAACATTCCCTTTTTACTTGTATTTGTAAATAGTCATGAAGTTTCTTTAATATATTCGCCCTCGTCTTGAAAGACGTGTGTGACTCATCATAATCATCTTTATTATTAAGCAGTTATTTTATTTCATCTCCCTTTCTTTTCTTCGGGTTAGATGAAGAGTCACTTGAAAAGAGGGGTTTCTTCACGTTATTTGTTCATTACAAAAACTGAGTGAGAATTACAGCGCTCAGTTAAATTTTAGTTTTCGTTTTAACATGTAGTATGTATTGTATTAAATGAGGAATTTGACTCTTCGTTAACCTCCGTTGGCCATCTAAGGCAAAAGAAATTCCATTTGCTTTTGATATTTCCATACATTTTTAGTATTGCATATGCAGCCTGACCGCGTTTCTTTGATTTTTACCCCTTCAACGCGTCGCAGGTGGTTATCTCGTAACCGTTTCCATCAGGTTTGAGCAGTTTTAACTGAAACAATACAATGTAGGAATTGCATTAAAACATTCATTTCATAGACTACCTACATTTTACCCAACTACAACAGAAATTAGGGTTGTATTGACCCAAAAAAAGATCCGCTTTTAATTATTCAGGTTTTCCCCCAATTCGGCTGACAGACGTGGGCATTGTGGGCATCAGTGGGACGTGTGTGGGCCGACGATGAGGGCATTAGTCAGACAAGTACACATTATTTCATTACCTTTTGTAATTAGTGTTGGTTTTTTAGGTATTTAACAAAGGGTCACTCATTTGCGAGATTAGAGATTTTTTTTCGATTGGATTAAAGTGTATCAAGAATTGTAGTGGAAGTTAATGACATGTATTGGCATGTATTCCAACATCTTGTTATACTGAAAATGATTGGAAACGAATTGCAAAGAAGTTTGAAGAACTTTGGCCCTTCAAGAATTCTTTGGGGGGCTCTAGACGAAAAGCATGTTTATATTCACTTGCCCTTCGAAGTCGGGCTCTTCAATTACAAACACAGATTTTCTATTGCGCTTATGTGTTTAGCTGACGCCAGGAGAAGAATTATAATGGTTGATGTGGGATAAATGGGAAAATTTAGTGATGCTGGAATATTTGATGACAGCGTTTTTGGAAGACGTCTGAAAGAAAACAGGCGGAAAATTCCTCTACCCGTTCTATTATATGAAGGGGGAGAACCAGTACCCTTCGTGTGCATAGGAGATGAAGCTTTCCCGTTAATGAAATAATTTATGCGACCATCCCCGCGAGGACTGTTAGGTCCACAGAAGCGCATATTTAATTATAGACTGTTGGCGCGAAAGTGGTATGTATATCGTAAAGATTTCGGCGTGCAAAATAGTAACAGTTCACAAAATCGTAAAAGCAACGTGTGTATTACACAATTATTTAATTGAAAGACAGCCTTTGGATTATTGGAATCATTTGGATTCCGATGGTCATACAGGCAACACAATAATGTCTGTAACAAACATCCCCGCTAATAACGTCTGGTCCAGTGATGGTCATCAAGATAGAGATAAATACTGCTTTTACTTCAATAATGAAGGAAAAGTGTCATGGCAGGACACTCTTATTTGATCACGAATCAAACAAACAAAAAACTACATATAAATACACACTAATTTACAACAATTATATTAATAAATACAATACTTACATCTTTTATATTTGTTTCTTTAACAACTTCCTCCCGCGACGCGTCTTGGCCATCGTTACATTTGTAAGTTGTTAAAAAACTATTCCATAGGCATGGAATCTTTTTAACACAATCTATTAATCGTCCATTGTACGAATCCTTCTTCGGAATCTACAGAGAACTGAGCGGCGCATGCGCCGGAGCGCTGCGTTGCACTGCTCGCCCCTCACCGCGCACCACATTCTCTGCCACAGTCCACACATCGCACCATTTCCTCGCTCCGTTACATCGCTCAGCTTTGGTGGACAAAGTCACACAGTTTCACAGCTCCTCCTCTGGTGGACAGCCAGCCTAAAGCCTAATTAGCTCTTGAGTTTTAATATAAAAAAATGGTCATATTAAGAATAATCATGTACAAGTCTTGAAAACATCCGGCGGTCCTAAACAAGAGCACGATCAGAACAAACGTAGCGTTGTCGTGTCAATATCTCTGTTATTTCGGTTGTCACTGTAAGGTTTTACAAGCTTCTGCTGTGATTAGTAAACCTTGTGAAGGAACGCCGGATATACATAAGAGAATAAATAAGCACAATAATTAAGTTGAAATACTAAGATATAAGTGAAATAATATGCGAGATAGTGAAATTTTACATAAATCAGTAAGTGAAATAAAACTAGAAATAGCCAAATTTAAATAGTACTCGTATAGTGCAAATTATGTGATAAGTGAATACAAATTATATTACAGCGCGTGGCATATTGCGTGGTTCATATTGGACTGCAGGAGGCCGAGAGCCATTTATTTATTTATTTTATTAGGTTCTCCAACAAGCTAGTCATGTTTCGGGACCAAGAAAAATACTTTTTAGAAACCAAAACTAATATATTGAAGACAAGTGGCAGAGCTCGATGGGCGCAAACATCTGAGTACTTAATGAAATCTAAATACAAAAGTAATTTCTTACCGCTACATCATAAATGCTAACATGGCGCTATGTTCCTAGAACTATGGGTTAGTCGGGCCACCCGGTTCAGGTGACCCAGCTATCAACAGTATGGGCCTAGGTGACTTAACTAGCTACATACATTTGCATTGTAAACTTATATAAATTACTTATACATTAACATGTTAACATTAACATGAGGCAGTTCCATTGAAAGCGTTTTATAACAGGTGGACTGCATCACAGTTGGTTAGGACAAATGATCTAAATCTAAATGATTGCCATAAACAACTGGAGAGCAGTATCAGCGACAACAAAGGGGCACAATGACGCGTTGACACTACACTACTCCTTTTCAGCTTTTTTATTATCAAATAATATTTTCAGTTCATTTTTAAACACAGGTAACGCACATGTATTTATCTAACTGAGCCTGCCTCCATGTTTTAAAATTTGTGATAGAGGACTATATTTACCAGCGTTAGTTCCGAGGTTTTTTTATAGAAAAGAAATTATGTGTGTGTGGTCGGAAGCTGGGTCGTGGGGTCGCGGGGTCGTGGGACACATACGTTTACCCGGTTTAATATAATGGAACTGTTTCTGAATCCATTCACGACTTTGTAAAGGAAATTTGACGCTAATCGGCGCCTATCCGCCAATGTAGACAATTTAAATCGTCATATTTTGTCGTAATAATGAAGTTAATTTTGTTTGCTCATTGATGTCGGCAGCGGGCAAACCCTAAAGCCCGATTAGTTTTATTAATAATTTGGTTGTAATGCTCTCTAACAGTCAGTTTTTTTTATCAAATATTATACCTAAATCTTTTATTTCCATAACTTCTAGTGGTTGATCATTCAGCTCATATGTGGTCCCCAGTTTTTGATGTCTTATAGTAAACCTTATGTGCTTGCATTTACCAATTGTTTAAAGGATTTAGATCCTCTTATTTTCCGGAATCAGTATTACTTTGTATGACTTGATAAATTTTGAGATCATCTGCAAACAATAAATATTCAGTGAACGAAAAATTGTCAGGTAAATCATTAATAACTGCAAGAAAAAGAATTGGATCCAAATGGGACCCTTGCGGTACGCCAGAAGACACCAAAAACGGCTCAGAAACATGACCGCACGATACTTTCTGAAATCTAAATGACAGATAACTTTGAAGCCATTTGAACAATTCACCGTGAACTCTAAGGGCACTTAGTTTCACTAATAATATTTCATGATCAACTCGATCAAATGGCGGTGTAAATTGCAGTCTGTTTAGATTGATCTATAGCATCAATAAGGCCTTCAGAATAAGCTATTAGATTAGATAAAGTTGATTTACATTTTTTAAAGCCGTGTTGATATTAATTTATAAGCAATTTCAAGTGGAATGACAAAATAGGACAAACGAGGAACTCAAAAATCAATTATGAATCAGGCGGCCTTGCATCCTTCTTCATGGTCACTGGGAGCTGCGGGCGATTGGACTGTGTAAGGCCCTTTCGTTCCGACGGTGGCAATTCTCTTCCCCACTTTCTTGGAGGGGGCTGCACAAGTCTTAATGTCCACTCTGTGCTCCGCAGGCTTCCTTGCTGTGGGACACAAGAGTGCAGTGTGGGGCGGCCAAGCAACCGTTCCCTTTGTGACCCACTTGACCGCAGCGGTAGCATTGGTTGCTGCGGTCAACATCGGCGGTGCACTGCACCCGCACGTGCCCGATTTCCAGGCACCGGAAGCAGCGCAAGGGTTTCGACTTAAGCAGGCTGACCTGGGCCGAAGACCAGCCCACCACAAGGCGTCCACTGTCGGCAACCTTCTTCGCCGCCGCCGCCGGACAACGCACCAACACAATGCCGTGGGCCAACCGGTCGCGGCGGATTTCGCCCGACCAAATGTCGTCCACAGAGCACCCGCCAACACGTGCGACGGCCGCCGTCACTTCTTCGGCGGAGACGGAATCGTCCAGTTCGGAGATGCGCAACTCTGCGCACTTCGTAGGCCTGGAGATCCGAACGTCCTCCGCCTTAACGTATTCGCGCAGCTTCTGCGCGAAGGCATCCGCTTTGTCGCCGCTCGTGGAGCCCGGCACCTCATATATAAGCGCCCCCGTAGCCGCCCGCCTGAGTCGCAGGAACGGTATTCCGAAGGTAGCGATGTCTATGTTACGCTTGGCCTCGGCAATCGCCTTCGCGAAGGTCACGCCACGGTCCTCGGCTCCCGGCTGCATGGTAATAACCACGGCCGTCGACCGAAGTGGGCGGCGCTTGACCGTCTTCTGTTTGGGTGTATTTTGCGAGACAGTTTGTCCCGCGCCAGACACCGTGCCCTCGCGGCTCCTCTTCACCACCGTCGTCCAGGTCTGGTCCATAGACTCCGGTGCTAGCGGCAGGGCGCGGGACTGCCGGGGGGCACGTGCCGTTTTGGGAGTAAGCGCTTGCGGAGCCGAACCAACCGCAGGCTTCGAGGCAGTATCCTGCCACTTCTTCCCCTTTCGGGATTCAGGGGTTACCATAGACTGCGTGCTGCTGGCAGAAGTGCCGGCAGTTGACGACCCAGGCAATGCCTCGTCCCCGCCACCTTCATCGGCCAAAGGTAGGGGAACACGTTTGGGAGGGAGGAGCCTCTCCTCTATTGCCTCTAGCCTCGCATTCAACATGGACTCGGTCTGGACCATGATGAAACGCCGGCACTCCTCCAGCATTTGCGGCGATAGCGGCGAAGGCCGCCGCAGCGTCTGCGATGGAGGGAGCCCCTCTGCTGTCGAGGAAGCCGCCCACTGCCGCTGGGCCATCTCCCGCAGGTCCTCGAGAGTCATCTCCAGCTCTGAGATCTTGGCTTGTAAGCGGTCATTTTCTGCCCGCCGCCGTTGAGCCTCGGACGCCGAGTAAGCGCTGACCGCCTCAAGCGCCTCCGTTAAGGACGCCATTGCATCCTCTAATTCGAGTCTCAGTTCCTCCCTCTTCGCGGCTGACAACTTGGCTTTGGCCTTAGACCTTTGGCTCCTATACTGTCCAGTAGGGGGAGGATGATCTCTCCCTCTTTTGAACTGCTGCCGCTTTGTTGAATTCGGGGCGGACTCCTGGCTCGAGTCCGAGCTCGAACCCTCTTTGGAAAGGGACCGTTTGCGGTACCAGTAAAACTGACTGGGAAGTCCCATTGGGGATTCCACTCTATTTTGTTCGGAGTCAGTATCTGACCTTAGAACCACCTCCGCGCCGAAGGCATCCTCTGTCTCACTTACATTTTGTTCTTTAATTTTTTCCATATTGTTCCCACGAGTGTGGGGGAAATATATAGTCCACCCAGGCAGTGCCCCCTGTGCCTGGGTAACCCTAATACCGCTGGGAGGTCGGGCGGTATCCCAGGGTTGGCCACTCACGACTGATATGCCCCTCAGCCGCTCGATACCGAGCATCCTGACGCCGTGCAAGGCCCCAAAAGGGGGCGCCTCAACGTCAGGAATTAGGTTTTTTTTATAGAGGTGGACTCCTCACGGTCCGGCCAATGAAGGCAAGACCCCCGCCCCCGAAGGGCTACGGTGTGGTAGCGGGGTTATTGGGCACCCGCCCCACAGCCTTTCGACTGTGGCCCCAAAACCTAACCTATCCCTACCCCTAATCCCACTCCCTCTGTCAGGATATAGGCCAACAGCTAACTTAACGTAACCTAACGCTTCCTAGCCTATCAGAACCCAACCCTAAATTTACTTTCGATACTTTCGATTCCGGTTATTGTCCTAACCTCCCTCTCTCTGCCAGGATATCGGCCAACAGCCAGCAAGATCTCTGAAGAAAAGTTGCTGAATGTTGCCCAGGGTGCACCGTCCCGAATCTGTCAGTGAGCCATCGTTCCTTCCGGATGTATCCAGGGGGACAAACGGACCAGCGACAGACCAGGCACACGAGGAGGTTTCCAGGCCAAGCACCCCAACCAAACCTTTTTTTTACGTGGGAAATTGTTATGGATACCCCTCCGCCGCGGTCAGAGGCGGAGGGATTATGCTTGACATTGATATCGCAGATTACCATCAGAATTAGTAGCCTTTTTTTTCGGATTGACTAAATTCTTGTGGCCCGGCCCTATTGGCCTTTCAAGAGTCACCGGACTTGTTTAGTTTAGGGCGAGCGCAGAAGGCGCTCAGCCAGGAACAAAAGTGTGTGTTGCAACGAGCCAGTGTGTTCGCCAATATGCCGCAACACCAGAAAAAGCAGAGTAGTTATTTTTATAAGACCGTTTACCCCAACATGCATCCGCCTCGACTGCAATCATTGCAATACCTACGCTATTAACATCACCACAAGACGTTGCCGCTTCTACTTCTTGTTTGTCAGAATTTGCCGTCGTTTGTTCGGCAGCAGACTTCCACATATTAAAAATAGCATCATGTGTTTTGCTAAATAACCGAAAAGGCATTGTAGGTAAATTCATTGATGCTGTGAGCTCATTTAGATTTAAAAGACCAATTCCCGTGATGATTGCACCTGATACCGTTCCAGCGTTAACATCAAGACTTGACTGCTCTTCACAAGTTTTTAAAAGGAAGTTCGATCCACACAGAACATTTTAAATCAATTTTAGATATAAGGCCGACATGTTTCTCTTTTATTATCCTAAGACAATTTAAATTAAATTATCCTAAGAACTTTTCTCCGTGTGTTTCTATTAACAATAATGAACCCCAAAAATATTGGAAATCAATTATTCTACTTCCATCAATGACGAAATGATCCTAATCAAATAAAAATAAGAAACGTAAAGCATTTGTAAATAATTAGTTGTGTGTATTTATTATTTACTAGCGACCCGCCCCGGCTTCGCACGGGTAGCATTGATTATTTATAGTCGGATGACTTCTGGTGGATAATATACGGGTAGCTTATTTTCGCAAAATGTTCATAAATTATAGCCTATATTATATAATCCTAGATAATCCCTCTTTCTATTGGTGAAAACCGTATAAAAATCCGTACAGTAGTTTCTGAGATTAGCCCGAACAAACACAAACAGAGCGCGGCGGACGACTTTAAATTAGAATATGTAGTGATTTTTTTTTTTTTACTGGAACCAGCAGCTTATTACAAAAAACATTTATTCATATAGTACTTTATAAATCCAATTACAAGTTTCAATCTCATTAAGTACTAATAAATGAGAAGAAAATATAATATTGTGGATCGAGAGGAAACATGAATTGTAGCATTAAAAGTACCCACATATGTACATAATTACGTCATGTACGAACTCATTGTCATTAATTAGTACAGCATCACGAACACATCCATTTTACATCCATTTTCCAACACATCAATAGCATTAGATTTTTCAAGAAAGTAGTGCACCGCCGTCTGCAGGACCTGCAGCGCATCAGTGACCCTTCTGATGTTGCAGTTGTCCATGAGCGGTAACAACCACTTTGTATCAAGTGGACGTCTGTATAATAAACTAAAAAAAAAATATTTTATAAATAATTTTAAATACTAACGATTTTTCCAGATCCACGATCTTCAGATTCTATTGCGTGAGACGATCCTTCTAAAAAAGAGGCATTGTCAGAGGACAATAATTTGAAAATGCATATAAAGATATTTAACTCACCACGCTTTAGGTACTAATGAAACTTATTTAACGCTCAATCAGATTTTGTCGCTTTTTCATCCTGAAATTAAAAACTAATTTATAAAGGCTAATTTATAATTTTTAAAGGCAGTGACAAGATGAAATTTATGGTTACATCGCAAAAAAAAACTAGTTTCTGTTGCTTTTTTCAATGCTGCATAGTTATGACGGTCTTTTCTTTTCACACAATGGTAAACGGAATCTGTTCTCCCCATTGTTAAAAATAATCATTTTAAATACTGTTATGCAATACTTAAAAAAAATTCAAACATAACATGTGCAATAGACTTCAAAAACCAACCACTATTATATTTTAGTATATCAACTAAACAAAAAAACTCAATTGATCAAGACCTTGCAATCCTTGTATAGTGTATAGTGTTTCGTAAACGCGTGCGATCGCAGCGCGGTGAAACTGACATAGGTTACCTCGATGAGCGCTCGCGCCATACTCTCGATGGCCGAGAGCAAGAATCTCCGAATATATTATAGCAATTATGTGATTTTAAAAAATATATATAATAAAATAATAAATCATAATTTATAAAAATATTTGTTTTCGTTTTAATTAGGTACAAAATTTATTTTATTCTAAGTATAATTAAAAAAATTCTTTAACAAATGATAAAAAATTGCAGTTAAATGCCAGGTATTTTACGTCGAATTTGACGCACATTATTTTATTTTTTCTTGTGATTTGTGTTAATTTACGGAAATATTAGTACAATATGTGTCAATAGAATTATATACTGTAATTGTACTTTTTTCCTTGTTGAATTAATGAGAGCAACAATCGTAATGTCGAAATTTGCACTACAGGAGAATAAGTCTCATTAAAATCTATAGGCCGTATTTGAGTAAAACCCTTGGCCACTAGCCTAGCCTTATATTTTTCTATCTCACCATCACTATTCCTTTTGATTTTGAACACACATTTGCATACAATTGGTTTCTCATCAGCTGGCAGATCAGGTAGTGTCCATATGTGATTTTCTTTCAATGATTTCAATTCATTATTCATTGTTTGCTGCCACAACTAACCATCAGGGCTTCCCAATGCCTCTTCCATTGTCAAAGGATCGCCGTCAATTTCTGCAGTGATGTTACACTGTGTAGGGCTGGCACCACTCTAAACTTTCAGAACTTCTAACTCTTCAGAATACTCTAAGCCTGGAGATTAAAAAAAAATGGGACAAGAACGACACAGGAAATAGTAGTAAATTTTTAATTTAAAGTTACTACTTTAGTTAGTACTAAATTACAAATAAAATTACCACATGATAAACTTATACTGTCTTTGATACACACAGCGACACTTTAAATTGTATCTTTGCATTTGTTTGTGATGACTCACTCATAATTTGTACTTGGCGTAGTATAGTTTAAGTTGATTCTAAACAGTAGGCTAAGGTAGGACACTGTAGATTATGTTTATTAGTTTGTTCCATATAGACAGTTATTTCATTCATTGTAGAGGGACGTTAGAGTTGAACAAAAGATGAGAAAGTGTACAAATAATTACAGTTTATGCAATTTCACTATTAACATTGAACAAGACGAAGCACGAGAAAGCATATTCCGACCTAACGGTTTACACATCTTCACTATTGACATTGAAAAGACAAAGGAAAAGAAATTGCATCCCAGACATGCACATGCAAGCCGTAACGTTCACGTAGGAAAAACAGCGCACTATTGGTCACCGTAACAATAGAAACACCCAACTCCAGTGTCTCTCATTCTCATTGCATCAATATATTATAAATAAGGGCCGATCCTAGCCCACTGCAGTCAACTCGCAGTCACCGCACTAAACACATGTCTAACAAATAGTTAAGTCTGTACTGACTATCAAGAGTGGTTCACTGCTTTTTTCGTTCTTCACAATCCCAGCCACAAGACAGTGCGGGTAATGCGGGTAATAGTAGTAATGCGGTAGTACAGGCCCGCGGGTAATGCGGGCCTGTATTACCTGCACAGCATTTGTCACAGCAATAATCTTTAAAGTAATCTATCTTAGTGGGTATTACCGGTTTATTCTTAGTGGTATTCTTAGTGGGTCATATAGAAATATGATATTTCTATTTTTTCTGAGATTTTTGAATGTTCAACGTCACAGCCGTGCCGCCGGAAATTTAGGATGTTAAGTCGTAGCTCGGACACGCGTCCACCAAACCCGAAGGCTCCGGGTCAAAGCCGGAGCTGATCAAACCCCTTAGTTACACACAATCTGATAAATCTACAGGTTTACGATTACGAAAGGGATTACCTTCTTGCAGGATTTTCTTCTTGTTTACCTCCCAGCCTGTTTTGGCATGGTACGGTACTTTTATAGCCGTACGTCTTCGTAGAAATATAATGTGAGGGCGCCGCCGTTTTAACTACGCCAACACGTGTGCGGTCTTCAATTTTCACAATCTTGAAAGCTAGTTTTTTCTAGATCCCGGACGAGCCGCCTTAAATTTGTGGGAGACTCACGGGAAAACTACTTTGCTTTTACCTTTAAAATCTTTTACGCTAAGAATAATAACGCCTTTCGTTTGTCAAAGTCGGGAATAATAATACTAATACTATATATAGGGGAACCATAATAATAATACTATATTATTATTATGGTCTATATTCTCCGAGATCTTGGCTCTTGACTTTCATTAGTTTCAGAGTTCACTCTATCTTTCTCTCTTCTACCTACTTCCTTTTCTCATACTTCCTTCTCAATCGCACATCCATACGCTCCCTATCACCTTGAACGGCCAAAATATCCAATTATAACGTTTCGTTCGAAAATTAGTGTTAAAATTTAGTAATTTATATGTTTTAGATCATAATATTTAAATAATCTATATAATAAAAGAGGATGTTGGTATATCTGATGTTGGTATACTTCGACACGTTTGATCGATTACCATAAAATTTGGCCCTTTTAAGTATCTTTTCATGGAGAAGGTTTTTATGCTAGCGACTTTGATATAACTCGCCACTAGATGGCGGTGCAGTACAACAACTTCTATGTCAGTACAATGTCTATGGGGTTTTTTTGCTAGAAAATATTATGCTCACAGGTCTGTTTTGCAAAAAGAATTCGCAGATTTGTGGTGTATACATATTTATTTATTCCATCAGTCCATATCATTAAATTGTAAATAACTTTTCATTTTCTTTTCCTTTGTATTTATAGATTTTGACGTCTGTTGGAATAAATTAAGGGATTATTTAAATGGCAACAAGAGCTTTGAGTATAATTCTTTCAATCCTGTCATTGCTCTGATTTGCTTTACCATTTTTCGTTAGTTTCTGATTTTCCCAAAAAAATATTCATTAAATTTCCAATTTCTTATTGAGTATTAACGAAAATAATATATTACAGACAAACAAAATGCAGAACGACGCCGGTGAATTCGTTGACCTGTACTGCCCGAGGAAATGGTGAGTTTGTCATGTTTTAGGTTATTTTGACACCCGTTCGTCACATTTTCTCATAGACTTAATAGTCTCGATAGGGGCATAACAGTTAAGAAATTGGAATTGGAACATTGTTGTTTGATTTTCTTGCCGTGTCACTATTTCGTCGTGCCGTGCCGTTTCTTTTTGGACTATTTTTCGGTTGAGAAGCTTGTGAAGAAGATTTTTTGTGGTTTGGTGATGATTAACCTGTTAACCGAGCGGGACGTATAAATACGTCAAACGTAAACAATAGCGTGTACGGGTAGGACATATGAATACGTCCTTGAAATATATGTTGCGCCCTGGAACGGGCCTGGAACGGAATTGTTAACTTTTTTATATTTTTTATTGTGTATCTAAATAAAAAATATATATTTTTTGTACTCTTTATAATTGTTTGTAAAATTTATAATTTCTTAATTCGATATTTCCATATTTTTGTTGGTATTCTTTTCTATTTGTTTGTAATTTTGTATTTTCCTTTGTGCTATATATATAAATAAACGAAAACATATATATTTCATAGTCTTTTCATTTATTTTAAGCATAAATAAAAAAAAAAAAAATTAAAATTACGTTCTCCGGGCGTGACGTACTGACACGTCCTAGTGAAAAAGCTCACGCCCGTTATATGCTGCGTAATTAAAAAGGGAATTCCCCAGTTAACAGGTTAATTTGTGTTTATCTGGTAAGAGGTAAAATAATAATCGATGAGGGCGAATTAATTAAAATTGTTCCTGAAGTTGACCCTCCCCTCGAGGAGGATCAGTCTCAAGTAGACATAGTCATGTCTGATGGACTTTTTTCCAAAAGTTCAGAATCAAATCGCCCTATTCCCCCTAAGTCTGCTGTAAAGCAACCGGCAGAGCATGAGTTAGTTGCCAAAAAGAAGTGTCAAAGACAGTGCCAAAAAGAATATATGTCCTGCTTCACTCCAAGAAATATATATTGGCAAGTTCCAATGTTATAAAAAACTAAAATATACAGCATCAGACCATTCATTGTGCACATTTTTAAATCAGATCATGCAAATCATACTTCCAGTGCACCTTTAAGGACATTACAACTGACCCAATTTATTCATAAAAGTAACTATGTAAGGAGGAATAGTCTGCTTATAAGAACAAAACTTCCAGTAGAATTTAAAAATGCTGAGTTAGCCAACACAGCTCCAGAAAATAAAGAGTTAAAAAAATTACTATCATGCATTCCATCACATAACGAGATTAAGTTTAGTCAGGCAGGTCCCTACTGACTGGACCTTGAAAGAATTTTTAGATAGCCTAACATTCCCCCCTAATTGCAGCCTGGCCTATAAGGCTGGGCATAAGAGGACTACTAGAGACAGTGTGAGAACTACCTTCTACAACTGTAGTCATCACACTCTTGAGGCAGATTCTTCCTGATAGAATGTACAGTTTTTATTCTTCTATACCTGTATCCATATATCACCTCCCTACCATACAGTGCTGCAATTGCTGTAGATTTGGTCATACTGTAGTCCAATGTTGATCAAGTCCAAGGTGCTACAGGTGTGTACAACCTCACAGGGGTGACCTTTGCTATGTAGCTGAAGTGAATTCCACTTGCTTGTTTTGTTTGGGCTAACACACTGCTACAAATCCCAAAATTGCTTCATTGGCTCCATTCAATGTGTGTAATTTTCTTAGTATCTATCTTCAATATACATTGGTTCTCTTATCTGCTGCTGACTAATCTATCCCTTTAAAGAAATCCTCTTGTAGTACAATTCCTTCCCCTACATTGAGGGATGCAGATTGCACCACTAGTATTCAACAACACGGGTCCTATATTAACTTCAAAAGATTGCTTTCTAAAAAGAAAAAGGAAGGATAGCGTACATTATGCTAATCCCTGTCTCCTAGATCTCCCACTTCTCTAGTGTAGAAATGTGTAAAAGCTTTCTGCCAATCCTATTCCAATAATTATAATATTTCTTCTAATGTTGAAGATTCTTGGCTCCCTGACTTTTTAAATAAATTAGCTCCTCCCTTTGTTCCTTCTGCAGCCTGCTGCCTCCTATGCTTGCCCATTCTGCTGATAGAATGGATGAACCATTTTCTCTTATTGAACTTCACTGTGCCTTTGATCACCTTAGAAATTCTAGGCCTGGGGGAGTAGATGACAATGCAATAGGAGCAGTCATCTGGGTCTTTACCAGGCTTCAGAATGGGGATTACAATTCGAGTTTTCCGAGAGTATGGAATCGACCCAGAACTATAAATGTGATTTGAGTAATTATGTGATTTTATTAGTTACCCACGGGAATTACTTGTAACGTTCATGTGAGCGAAGTCGTCGCTGGTACTGCTATTAAATAAATAAATGTGTTTGTGTGTAGCTCGGCGAGCAACCGTCTGATCCACGCGAAGGATCACGCGTCCGTGCAACTGGTGATCGCGGACGTGGACCCGGCGTCGGGCCGCGCTGCCGACTCCTCTAAGATCTATGTGGTATGCGGCGCAATCCGGCGCATGGGCGAGTCCGACGACTGCATTGTGCGCTTGACCAAGAAGGACGGGATATTGGCCAAGTCAGTACAAATAATACAAATACTTTATTTACCAAAAACCTTATATATTTTTTTATAGTGAAGTAGGCGGACGAGCAAGCGGTCCCACGTTATGGTACGTGTTACCGCCGCCCGGGGACACCTGCAAAACCAGGGAGTATGCGGGCGCGCCGCCGACCTTGCAAAATCCTATTCACAGCTCTCTTGAAGAACCCCATATCGTAGCTCAAGGGAAAGACCTCTTGAGGCAGTTTGTTCCACAGCCTACAGTTTCGCGGTATAAAATAATTTTTGGACCGAACACTGCGTGACACCTCCGCATCGTGCGCATTTCCTCGTGTGTGCTGCGTGTAAATGTGTATGTTAAAGATCCCAGGTTCCATTCCCAGTCAGACATTCATTTCTTTAAAGACAAATGCGTGTTCAGGTCTGGGTGCTGTCCATCTGTTTGTGTCTCCGGACCCACCGCACATAATCCTAGTGTGAACATTATTTATTAAAAAAAAATCTATCTTTTACAATAGATTGCAGACCTAGAAAATTATTGATATTAAAAATTGAAACTAACGATTTTCTCTATTGTTACAGGAACTACTGATGTTTTAGCCGCGTGTAAGAATAAATTTATAAAAATAAAAAAAACATAAAAGTTGAATTGACTGGTTTTATTCCAACAACAACCATTTCCTCCCCATCACGACAGCGCCCTAACAATCTTAGGCCGCATTTACACGGCAGTCATATTTGAATTTTTAATTAATTTCATTTTTAATCCACACATGCTCTCAGACCGCAATAAAAGTTTATTTAAATTTTTGAAACTGCATATTAGTCATTTTTCATACGGGACAATTTTCCATTTTTTATAAAGTAGGTATTGGATGACTGTCGTTGCCTGGACGTTATTACTTATTGGACACTCATCACTTTTGACGTAAGTCATCAAACTCCACAGTGAAACCGTTATATGTAGTGTGAATTTCATATCCGGCCGCCACATATGTAATTCACAGTAGGTGCTCTTTCAATAAAGACGTTTAATCGCTGTTAGTCAAATGGCGCCCAAAACACGTCCAATTCGCAGCTGGCCTAATTTACGTTAAACGTAACGCTCTTTATAAATAATAGATTATTTAAGTACCTACTTATTTATTTTGGAACTAAGAGATACTGAGGTAGTACATAAATCTTAAGTGAGTCATTTAGTGGGAAGATATTTAATGAAACGAGAAGTAATGAAGAATAATATTATATCGAATAAATCTAAAATAATAATTATAAAACGTTACGTTTAACGTGAATTGGACCAACCACGAGTTGGACCCTACGCGAATTGTACTTTCCACGACTAAACGAAGATAGTAACCTATGTACCTACGTTAGACGATGTCATCTAAAGGAAAATATGTGTTATACTCGTATTATGAAAAAGCTTTTCGGAGATTGCAGTATTTTGAACATCGTGCGTGGCGACGGTCATCTTCATCTTGTATAATTTTATGGAAACAAGAAAGAAGCGCACTGAATTGGATGAAAATTTTCTAAAATGCATTTTGGACGATTTGTCTTGCTAGACTAATTGCTTGTTGTATCTACGATATGCTCCTAAAGGAGAAAAACGTGACGTCATCTGTACATTGTAACCGTTGATTGGTCAATCGAGTAACGCTCCCAATAGTAATTGGTCAGGTGAAATCACGTGAGTGATGATAATGACATCACTTTTTGGTAACTGGAACATAGTGCAGGATTGCGTGTTCAATTTATAGGTCCTAATAACATTAATTTTTTGTCCTTTCGTACCTTTTGTCCCTAATTAATGCCCTACAGTCGTAACTTAACTGTACTTGCACTCGAACTTGAATGTTTTATGGATAAACTATTTTTATTTCGTTTTTTTTTTTAATTATGTAAAAGAAATCATAGATATGATATTACATTGGTATAATACATATTTTACTCAAAAATTAAATTGCTATATCAATAATTACGGACATGTCTTCAGTTCTTCAACAGTTTGAATGCGGTTCATGTCTCTGGCAACCACGTGTAGCTGCTTCAGTTGTCTTTTTTACTACCTGAAAGTTCATATTTCAAAGCTGCATACGAAATTTTTTTTATGGACGAAGGTGGCAAACGAGCATACAGTCCACCTGATGGTAAGTGGGGACTGTCGCCCATAAACATCCGCGATACGTGCGAACATTAGTCCAAAATGACAAACGTTGGCACGCCCCCGGATGCGCTGCTTACCTTTGGGAGATATAGGAATGGATTTGGAGAAAGGGCTGGGAAAATGGGGAGGTATAGGATGGGATTGGGCTCCTGCACATCTCACTCACTACCGAAACGTATGTACATTAGGGAAACAAAGGGGGAAATGCAGTACATTTCAAGGTAGTCTTCTGTGAGAGAGGGGTAACGTTGTCGTTGTAACGGGTAGTGGACCGCGACCAGCGGCTGTTGGATTGCAGCGAGCAAATTAATTTAATGAATTAGCGATGCGCCATTACGAATGAAAACCAGGGGCGGAGGGTGAATTTGGGAGACCCTGGACTAACACTATTTGGGGGCCTACCTAATTAATCAAACTAATTGCCATTTTGTCAAAAAACTGTTTTCTATAATTGGCCCTCTTTTGGTTTTTCTAATATTTTATAAATTCACAATATTGTCCATTGTCTTCAATGGGGGCTGGGGGCCCTTTATATCCATGGGGCCTTGGGCTGCAGCCCGAAAGCCCATATATAGATCCGCTCCCGTTACAACCCTTTTTAGTGATGCGCGGCATTGTTATATTGTGAACATTATAATTAGTACCTATTCTAACAAATATCAAGACAAACAATACACCAAATACAAATACATAGGTACATAGGTACAGGTAAGTCAAGATCATTACGAAGTATTGACGACGTTGGGATATTTAAGAGTAAATTAAAACAATTACTAATTATGAAACGCAGCATGTAAGACCACCTAATGAATGTTTGGAATCGATATCGACACGTCCACGTTTCGCCTCACTATAGTTGACCATGTGACGAGCACATTCCTTTCGCGTAGGTACATTAAGCTCGTTCCCCATCTGTAGATACCACAAGAATAAGTAAGCAACTAACTGGATTCATGTAAACGACTTGTTCTAAAAGTGCCAGTTATCGGCGCTAGTTAGTGGCGCCAGCGACTATACCTGTGTAAATCTGGCATACTTATCCCTGTTCAACTATGCTTGTACCTCAGGCGCCCATGCCGCGCCCGCCGCATCCTGGCCGTCCGCCGGGCGGCGGCCGGCAGATCGTCTTCTTCTTGCAGCCGTGCGCCGCGCACACGAGCAGCCACGCCACCACACACAGCAGGTGCCACGCGCCTGAGCACATCTTACACACGCTTGTTCACTTCACTTGGCGCACTGGACAAACGGTTTACATTTAGAAATTTAAGTTATTATTAGGCACAACTTTATTGTAAATATTTGTGACATTATCTAACAAAAATGAAATGATTGGTCGCAGTGTGGATTCAAATCTGGTTACATATACAAACTACATACTTAATGCTCTCGCTGCAGGCCATTAAGTGTACGCCATGTATGATGATTGTTCAACTGCTCTTGGTGGCTCATATACACGTTCAGGCGAGCATCTCTACGAAACGTTCAGCGAGAAACTTGCTTACACGAGCGCCTGCTCGCACTACCGGCGAGATCGCAGACGGTATTGCTGCATCGGCGTTGTGTTTGATGAATTTATGCAATTATTACTATTACATCAGAAAAAAGACGTAGAAAAATATGAAAAGGGAGATGATGGATAATAGCCTATCACCGAAACAGAACCCTTGACAGCGACTGTACGGTAACGAGCATGTAAACAGATGTTCGTGTCGCGTCCGAACTCCCTTTGTATCGGTGTTCTTGGGTTATTTCGCCTGGTTTCGGCGAACATGTAAACTAGCCATGATAAAAGTAGTCAAATACTTTTTATTAAACTACGGGATATTTGTATACATGACGACCGCTTTAGACAGATGACATCCTATGTTAGCAATCGCCATTTGGCTGTATCACTTAGGGAATACACTTACCTCGTCCCTACCTCGGAGAAGGGGAGGTAAGGACCTCGCAATCAAATCGGGCATTCCCCTGGGATCTCATTTCAGGCTTTTTCTCTTTATTGACCGTGACCTTTATGTTATACGCCTGAACCGATTTTGAAGCAGATTATTTTTGGAAATGTATATTAGTACTTTGAAGTTCCTGAATTGTGGTTCTAACTCACCAGGGGACGCTACTATACATTTTTTGTTGTACTATTACTTATTATCCAAATTACACGTACTTATTCGAATGTATTTCAATTTAGTCAATAGTTAAGAAAGTATAGATACTTTACAAACGACTGTCAGCGTTTGATGTTGGATACGAAGGTGGCTGAAGGAAAATTGATGGTAAAACTATCATGCTTGAACAGATTTTTTGTTTCATTAAACAGTTCTTATACATAGGAAATGACGATAAATAATCAAATAATGATTATCATTTCTATAAAATATTTTTTTATGAATAATGAACGCGGTAAACGTATTCTTAATAGCAAAGTTATCTTCTGTATTCCATTCTAGTCTAATTTGTGAATAATGTAAACAAAAATTAACTGACACGGTCCTAAAATAAAGTGACATTTATTTACATATACTCGTACATCATTTGATTCATCGAGACTGCAAGTTTGGTTTTCTTTAGTTTATGGCTGTATCAGTTACTTCAGACCAGCATGTGTTTACATTTTTGTCAAATTGGACTGGAAGGAACCGAATATACACATAAATACTCGCATCCTTATCATAATCTTCGAACATTACACACTAGAATGGTCCGCTGGGTAGCAATGGACGAGGTGTCAGGTTTCAGGAGAGAGCGGCGACCATCACCAGTATTTGGGCTTACAACCGCCGGGACAACGCGGAGGACGACACCCTTTCTTTCCACCGCAGGCAAGGGTGCTTAACACCTGCAAAGAATTGTTTGAGTGATGATGCTGCAACCCCAAAGCCGCCCGGGGACAGTCGACTAACAGAGTTATCACACACTCAGGACATCAGCTCTAAGATGTAGGTACCTACGATGTGCGTGTATTAGGAGTGAGTGAAAAACGCCAAAGCCCATCCCATCAAGCCCCTACCTAAGGAGAGAAAAACTCACCCCATATTTTCTATTTCCCATTTCTTTCAAGCCTCTTAACAAAACCATTCCTAATACACAGAAGGTACTTGTCAATGTTTTCATTCTGTACTAATGTGGTGATATGATGTGGTCAGGGCGACAGTATCCACTTAACCACTAGGTGGATTATATGTTCGTCTAACACAAGGGCTAGTACAATTGCTTAGGAATACAGAATACCCACTTAAAAAAATAAAATAAAGGTAAAAATAAAGACAACGGCCCGAGTCTACATGTCAGTCATTTCAAAAGAATATAGAATAGGCAATCTGGGCGAGTAGATAATCGCCAATGGAATTCGGTGGAGTTAGACTTGCCATCCACAGGGGTTTTAAGTAGTGCGTAACGTACGCTCACGCAAACTTATCGTCCGGGGTTTCGGACGTAGGTAATGTTCGAAGTTTTTTGATCACAAATTCCAGTTTTTTTTTAATTTCTGATGGCAACCCTAGGTGGAGTGGACTGTTACATGAAACGTAGCACAAGAAAGAAAACGGCATTTTTTTAAGAAAATGGTCGAATACTACTTAAATTCACATAGGTTTTCAGTTTCATGTGCGTTTTATAAGAGAATCTTTTCTTTTTCTCATTAAGATATTTAAGAACAGCCTACAATGTTTCCCGCTCGTCCTACGCTTCATTTGCCAGACTCCGTGCCTTCCGCCACGTTCAATTCTATGAGGCACTAACTACATTTGTATGTCAGATATTGGTAGACATGACAAAGTACAACCTGTATCAAAAAAATAAGCAGCGTCCAGAGTCCAAACTCTGTTTCCTTCATATTTACGTTCCGGTGCGACTGTAGCTCTGTGGACGTTCCCACTACATGATGTTACTTATAACACTATTCATTATTTTATTGCATTTTTTCACTTTGAATTTTGATTGGGACAACTAAAATTTTCTTTTGTTCTGTTACTGTCACATTATTTTTATAATATTCTAGGAGGCCAGTGTCCGCTTGACATTACAGAAGGAGACCTTTAAAAATGTTTACGGAAAGGCACAGATTGCGTAATACTAACCATATATGTATTTATATCTTGGTAACCACTAAGATCAATGAACAGTATGATTAAGAATTTAAAGAAATATAAATCGGTGTAATGCCTCACAGCTACCTCGTCATAATATGCGCCGTAGGAGGCGGGCGACATCTTAGGATTCACATTTCAATTATGTCTCGGGGAAAACTTTTGCTATCTATTAATTTTAGATATTTTAATATCCCAATGCTGTCTAGGGCTGGGAATAAACAGCGCGTGAATCAGTCGATACCGACCGCTTCAAGCAGCGACTGCATAACAAACTACATTTTTCATAGAAAACATTCCATTGATTTATATGGACCGTTTAGAGCAGTCACGATGCACGCCGAGCAGTCACAAACGTGCTCGGCGTGCGTTGCATGTGTATGTGTTGTGCAGTTAGTAGTTACAATACATACACCGACTGCTGGAGTCGTTGAATACTCGGGCGCAGTCACAGACTACCTACGCCACCCACCCCGAGGGTGGGCGCAGTCAACGGTTCCCTTCGACACTCCGTCATCCTCGTCTGTCCCCGCCACGCTACAGACGTCTGTCGTTGGCCCGCAGTTAACACAAACAGCTTCAGCGGTTGACAGCGACTTGTATTTTGTCCATTGATTAACCGCTCTAATTTCCATCCATTTGCAACCTAAGGCTTATTGTAAAACCTGGCCGTCGAAAGTACAAAACTAAGAGGTGTGCGGGGAATAAAAGTTCTCGAGTCTATGTTCAGCAGTGCCACTGTGTGGGTAAGGTTGGGTCACACCCTGTATGCAATACAATGCAACCAGCCCTTCCCTTTCATGTCCACTGCTGGACACGACTGCATGAGAAGGATGCACATTGTCTTGTGCTTGTATACTTTGTATACGTACATAATAATTATAAATATGTGCACCCTCTTAACATAGAATTTCTATAATTAAAAGTACCTACTAGCTACTTTTTTCTGAACTTAATATTCACTCCAACATAAAATATATTTTTTTTATAAAATCTCCGACTTTATTACTCTGTACTACTCACTTAATGCTACTACTGTACGCGACATGCTACTATACTAAATGTACGCGGCGCGAGTGAGTGGTGTAAGGAAAAAAATGCAGAATTTTAAAAAGTCATAGTAAAAATCTCAGGCGTTATCAACACTTTCTGCCATCGTAAACTAATATTGTGTTAGCACAATCCCTATTACTACCTTCGACTACTCTGATACTTGTTATCTAGACCTGACAGAAGATCAATTAAATAAACTTGAGTGTCTTCATAATCTTTGCACCAACCTATAAGGTTCACATTTGGATTACGCAACACATTCGCAGGAATACTCATCGTCTTGCTCTTCTTTATTCTTTTTAATCCACTTACTCATATTTGAAGAAACGTTTTCGCTTTCGCAAATACACACCACAGAGCCTACGCTCCTCTGAAGCCTCCTACTGAACTTTCTTTTTCACACTTCTAACTTTTACACCAACTCGTTTACTGCACAGGCTGTCAAGCTGTGGATTTCGCTCCCTTCACCTATCAGACAAACATGGTCGTTGCCAATTTTTAAGAAACTAATTAAACAATATTTAATCCACTAGTGATGTTCTACCTGTGACCCTTATATTGTTTACCCGCACAAAATCAACGCATATTTTGTCGTCAAATGAAACAACAGTCACGTTCCAAACCAATATAAATTCCTTTTAAACATGAATCGTAACAAATCACGCCACCTCCGGCTACCAGAATATCTGTCCGGCGAGGTATTGGCGCAGCGAGCGCCAGTAGCCGCGGCAGAGCGCGCACAGCGTGACGCCGCTTGCGTCGCCGTCGACCCGTTCACCGAGCCGCACGTCGCACCGCTCGCCGCTCGCGCTGTGTGCGCGCCGCGTTGACACGTGCAACGCTTGTTTCGCTTGGCTATACAACTGAAATTAAATTACATAGCTAGAAATTGCTGATGCTCCGTCGTCTCGCTCTTGCACATAATAATAAATGACAAACATTAAATAGATGTCTGTGGACTCCATCTGTTATTATTGTTACTGTTATTTGCACTATCAATTTACTGTCTGATTGTCTGCTTGTCTGCCACGACTTTTCTATAAAAACAGATATTTTAAATTTGAAGATAAATAATAAAAATTATACTAACATGCATTGTGTCGTGAAAATCGTAGTTGGTCCGCATGTCACCAACGCTAGATACACACTCCGTGTGACTGGACTCAAATTTTGAAGCACTGTGGCAATAATAAACTGTGTTAATGGCATAGTCTTTCAAAAACACCCCAACAGCTTAAAGGCTGACTGCTCGTAGTGTATTTTCCTATGGGTTGGTGGTAGCATATTAAATTTTCATTGTTTTACTCTTTTTACGAATACGTCGCAATCTGAAGACTGTGGCTTCCAACACACTGTACCGCGAGCGCGCCATCTCTAGTTATACTCGCACTAAAACTGGGGAGATTTAGTACAAGTATAACTAGAAATTGTTAGAATACCCTCTCCTTTGCTATTTTGTGTGCTTGGGACTTTGAAGTAGCAAAATTACTCTACGAGAGTGGACCTCTACGAGTGTGTATTCGCCAACCCACTTGGCCAGTTTTAAGGTTATACATCCCTCGCATGCACAAGACAGTGTACCTACATGAGGGAGCCCACGCCCTACAGTGGACGACAGCAGGGCTGATTATGGTTATGCTAAAATCTTAAAACTTACTTGTGAATAATAGAAGCGGATATTTCATCTTGCAGGTCCCTTGGCGTGATGTCTAAGATGTGAGTGCATACACTAATCCCGTCGTTCGTCCTTCGCTCCACACTTCTTCCTCGCGTCCCCTCGGGACTCGCCAGTCCCGTTCGGTCTATAGGGTTCGAATCACCGACACCACGTTCCACCATCCAGGGCACATTCACTTCAGCGCAGCGGGTATTCGGTTTCAGCTGCCAAAGGATTATATGCATGGCTCGTCACCATTGAATAGAAACATCGGTCTTTTTTTATTTTTATGTACGAAGGCGGCAGACGAGCATACAGTCCACCTGATGGTAAGTGGATACTGTCGCCCATAGACATCCGCGATACATGCCAACATTAGTCCAAAATGAGAAACGTTGGCACGCCGCCGGATGCGCTACCTACCTTTGGAGATATAGGAATGGATTTGGAGAAAGGGTTGAGAAAATGGGGAGGGATAGGATGGGATTGGAATGGGCTCTGGCACATCTCACTCACTACCGAAACACGTACGTACATTGGGGAAATACGATAAAATGGGAAATGCAGTACATTTCAAGGTAGTATTCTGTGAGAGGGGTAACGTGGCCAGTCGAGCGCGCCCAGCGGCTGTTGGATTGCAGCGTACACTCTCCCCCTCATAAAGACACACCAGTGAGATCAATGTCACAAGTACTTCAAAGGTTCTAAAAGTTCTGGGATCGTCTCCAACATTTACGGAATGATCTACGTTATAATCACAGGTTTTATTTTGTTCCTCCTAGTGTTAGAGATATTCTTTATTGAAAAACTGATAAGAAATTTCATGTTCTTATCATCATCAGGCTCTTCGAGTCGATCAGATAGAGCACTTTATATGAGAGCCCTGCCTTAGCTATGGCAAAGTGAGCATATTTCAATCTATAACTAACAGGAAGTAAAAGGGCTAACGGAGGCGTCCTTGCTTCATTTAATGACATCAAGCTACGCAAATGCCACGTCATGTGACGCATTTAATGACATCAAGCTACGCAAATGCCACGTCATGTGACGCATTTAATGACATCAAGCGACGTAAATGCCACGTCGTGCGACGCATTTAATGACATCAAGCGACGCAAATACCACGTCATGCGACGCATTTAATGACATCAAGCGACGTAAATGCCACGTCATGTGACGCATTTAATGACATCAAGCGACGCAAATGCCACGTCATGGGACGCATTTAATGACATCAAGCGACGCAAATGCCACGTCATGCGACGCATTTAATGACATCAAGCGACGCAAATGCCACGTCATGTGACGCATTTAATGACATCAAGCAACGCAAATGCCACGTCATGCGACGCATTTAATGACATCAAGCGACGCAAATCTAATGTAATCCTAAAAATATTTGTAGAGTAAAAAGTGGAACTCAATAATTCGGAACTTGAATAATTCGTCTTTAATTTTTTTTACCAATCGTATGATCCGGTTGGTAAACGAACTTAACGGAATTATATCGCTAGAGACATGCACTCACTTTCATAAAAGATGTTATAATCTTCGAGTTCCGCTTTTTTGGATACGTTTCAGTGGCTACCACCTTATCCGACACTGTCACTGTGGAAGATTCCACGGGCGCCAGGCGGCGGGGCGCGGGCTGCGAGCGAGGCGAGTTGCCGCGGGAATGGAACAATTTATTCAACTCGTCCAGTTTCGTCATTATTATTTTATACGTTTTGCATTGCTGACTCTGTAACATAATGCGGATAAGTTTTATGGGGTACGGTTGCCTCAGTTTTATAGGATACGGTGATCAAATAAGCTTCCTTTTGAGAAGAAAAAGACTGGTATCCATGTGTAGCAACTGCGTAGGGAGAAAAATGTCTAATCAGCAGTTGCCAAGGCTGATAGGTGACAATGATAGGTGAAACGCTCATACCGTAACGTAACCAGCTCATTCTTCGTCCACTACTGGTAATGACCAGCTGGTTAATGAGCTGGTTACGAGACCATTCAGTCCATTGACTTCCTCATACACATTGTCTTGTAGGAATGTATGGCCTTAAAACGCCACGGTGGCTAAACGCGATGTCGAGTGCACTCTATTAGAGCTGGCGTAGTTCCTCGGGGCTTCCGTTATCTCTTAGTCGCCTTCACAACACCCACGAGAAGAGACGTAGTGATGACATTCTAAACCAACTTTGCTTTGACTGCTTGTTAAAGAAGTAATCTTTGCTTCGAACTTCTGGATTTCCAAAATTAGTTATTCAAAATATGGGGAAGTGATTGCAATGTTGTGTGTCTAAGTGCTGTGTTTTAAAAACAAAATAATTAACCCGATGTTTCTCCTTGCGATGCTCATTGTTCATGCTGCGGCTACTAGAAGACATATCACTCGAGTCCGTAGTTTCGGATCGCTTAACGCGCGGTTCGAGGCGAAGTTTGGCGCGCGGTTCAGCTCGGGGCTCAATACGACCTGTCGTCGGCTTGATACTCGGCTCGATGCTAGCCTTGAGACCGGACTCGTTGCGTTCGGCGAGCAGTTCGCAGAGCTGCGCGACGCGAGCGATCTGTTGCTGCTGTTCGCGCAACGTCTGTTCGCAGGTTGTGCGGAATGCACGCAGCGAGCTCGAGGAACCGGCGAGGGCTCGAGCCGACTTCTCGCAAACCACGCGATTGCCGCTTGTGCGTCTGCAATAGTACAGACAACACAGATAGAGGGATAGATAACGCAAGCTGTGGGTCGCTGCATGCTCGAACCTGGCGTTAAACTTCTACTTTTTGTGCCGGTCGCTCACTGTGTTCCGACCCGTGTCGGCAACAAGTCGTTGTTAAAAAACGTAAATTTTAGCCTAGTTAATTGTAAAATTCGTCGAAAATGAACCGAGTCATGGGATGTTTCGTTCCATTGGTACCCACCAACTCTAGGAATTTTGCCCATCTCTATTTACGCGTGATGTGACACGCGTGGTATCCATACAATTTCACGAACTTGCGTTGTCTATTTATGTCTATAGTATAAACCTAACCCATTATCGCTAACAGAAGGTTATAAAAAAGAGTGTAGGTTACAATACTTAGATAAAACACATGGTTGTTACAGGGTCGCAATCTTAATAATTATTCATAGTTTGTGAAGAAAAACTATACCTATACACAGAAAAAATATTCTTTTTTTTATATGGAAAAAGGCGGCAAACGAGCATACAGTCCACCTGATCGTAAGTAGATACTGTCGTCCATAGACAACCGCAATATATGCCAACATCAGTCTAGAATGACAAACGTTGGCACGCCCCCGGATGCGCTGCCTACCTTTGCAGATTAAGGAATGAATTCGGAAAATGAGGAGGAATAGGATGGGAATCGGCTTTGGCATATCTCACTCACTACCGAAACGTATTTCCCCAATGTACGTATACATTGGGGAAATACGATAAAGTAGGAAATGCAGTAGGTACATTTCAAGGTAGTCTTCTGTGAGAGAGGGGTAACGTGGCCAGTCGAGTGCGCCCTGCGGCTGTAGGAATGCAGCATGCACTCTTTCCCACAAAGAAGTGATAGTAGATAGATAGTATCTTCATTAGATAGTAGGTAGAAAACCTGAGTGGTATGTTACCGTCCGCGCTGCTATAGTCTTCCTTAAAAACTATCAAGTCTACTACGCTTTTTGCATCTAAAAATTGGCATACAGAACATTGCAACATATTTATGACTGCAACCATCCATGTGTGGTATCGTGTGGCTTTAGAATAGCACCAGCGCATCTGTTCCCGTGGCTGCCGTGAAAGGCTACTAGGGGATAACAAAGCGGCTACCACAAGCTCTAAGGAACTACACCACTTCTAAAAGAGTGGCTTCGCCGCTTGGTCAGCGTGCCGTTCTAAGGCCCTACATTCCTCGTGCACGAGACAATGTGCATGTGGAGGCCCATGTTCCGCAGTGGATACTGAACGGGCTGGTTGCGGGTACCATCAAGCATAGTTTAAAAGAAGAGCTACATTAGTTCAAGAGTATCTGAACGAATGGCGCATTTTCGCATTTAGTAGCCAAATATTGGTTTGGAGAGTCGTCCGAGTGCCGCTTGTGTCACTTAACACTTCGATTAGGTAGGTGCCTACTGCTTTCTATCAACATTATACACTGTTCGCGTTAAGAATGCAACGACTCATTGGCCAACAGTGGGCGACTAAAGGTGTTTTAACTAACTTTTAGATCTATTTAACATGCGTGCGTATATCTAATATCAGTTTCACTCGATATTTCGTGGGGCTCGTACGTGTCTATTGTTTCGTAAAATACCACGTATTTTAGATCAATTTTCCGTTGGTTATTTTTAAAAACAACGTGGATATTATCTATACTAATATAATAAAGAGGTAAATTTGTGGGTATGTTGGGGGTAATCTCTGGAACTACTGAACCGATTTCAAAAATTCTTTCACAAATAGAAAGCTACATTATCCGTGTCTAATATAGCCTATATATTATTTTGAAATTCTAATAAAAAAAAATGAAAAAGAAAAACTTATAAACCGAAGCGAAGCGAGGGCGGCAAGTTATTTATAATTTTCTCTACACAATACTAAACATTTTAGGGTTTGTGTATAAACACATTTAAGTAATAGGCGTCCTTTACATTTATATTTCAATATTGTTTTAAATGTACTTTCTATGCCAATAAGTATAAATTGTATCTTATTATTTTCAATGTGAACATACCTTTACTAATGAGTCACTGCACTCTTAACGCGAACAGACTGTAGGTTGAATGTGTTTATGTCAGATTCATACAGATACCTGTGCGATCGGCGCGTCTTCGCTGTGTAGGTGTCGGAGAGTCCAGAGTCGTGCGAGTACCTCTTGTGCCGCCTTGAAGCCGCGCTGTCGCTGCTCGAGTACCCGCGCGGCGCTCTCCCGCTGTCCACCACCAGCTGCTGCTTGCTGTAGGTACTCATTAATGAAAACAATATCTTATCCAATCCAAGCTGATCCAAGCGACAACGTGTAATGAATTATACCTACCACAACATGGCAATTAAAATATGTAATAAATTACCACACCATATTAAGAATGAGACCAAATCTCCAATATTTAATAATAAGCTAAAATCCTTTCTAATTAACAAACGTTTTTATTCGGTTGAAGAATTCCTAAATACTTAATAACATATCCATCATCTCCACATAAAGGAAATAATAATAATGATGCGGTGACCGGCTTAGAATAATTTCATTACTTCCAATGTACCATATAATATTCCCATGTACTATATAAAAAATACTCATCACAACTCTCAAATTTGCTCTGCCTGGAAAGGGCCTCTAAGTTGTAAGTGCATGTATATAGATTTTAAGACCTACAATGTACACTTACTTTGCCAATAAATAAATAAATAAATTTTTAATTGTTATGATAATTGTTGTAAAGATGTAGAAAATAGAAAGATGTGGGGGGGGGGGGTGTCTTTGTATTTTGTTATGTTTCGCACATATCACATTAATTAATTAATTAATAAAAACAAATCAATTAGCAACCGACCGTCTAGTTTCATTGACATTGCATTGGCGACGATTCGGGATTTTGTTTTTATTAGTTGCTAAATCTTTCAAATGCCGTGTGGTAAATGCCAAACTTGACTTGGGGGAGTAACATGGGATGGAAGTAACTAACTAGTTTTCGAACGAACAATATTGCCGGTATAAACCTGTCCGCCATTGTATTGCGCCATTTTTACTACCCTCTAACCCACGGGTTCTCAAACTTATTTCAACCACCGCCCACTTTGAGATAAAAAAAAATCTAGTGCCCCCCATATTTTTTAACTTACCTTTTTACATTACCATCTGTTGCGTATCTTAAAAATAGTTATTGCAAATATAATTTTTAAACATGCATTATTATACGGATAGGATAGATAGGATGTGGCTCATATCCTATTTCTGAGATCAAAGAATTCCACTATTAGTGTTTTACTTAATTTAAAAACTAACTGACAAGTGGCGAATACCCAGTTTTATTATAAAAAAATGTTTATTGAAGGAAGTTAAACAAATTATTATTATTTAATTTAGCTAGAAGCTGTTTCTTGTATCAAGGTTTCTTATAGGTAACAAGATTCGACTGTATTTAATTTTAGTTTTAAATACTGAGGACTCTATGTTTCCGTGGCAGGGCGATTTAAAGTCGATTTTTTATAGATAGTATTTGTCTGCTGTCCTCCCTCTAGATTGCCTTAACGCCCCCTAATTTTCTCTGAGCCTTCTGCCTACTGTCTCCAGCCTGAAAGCCTCCAGCGCCCACAAGGGGGCGTTATTGCCCACTTTGAGAAAGACGACTCTAACCTCAGTAGCGCTCACGGCTGCCGTTAATCAGTACGATTCAACTCGGTTACTTTAGTGGAGTAATAGGTAAGTTAAAGTAAAAATGAAAATCTCGCTGTAAAATTAGGTAAAATCAGAAGAATACTTAGGTCTTTGTTTACTGTGTATACTGTTTGAATACTTTTCTTAAGAGTTTTATACTTGGGTTATTTGTTAGGTATTTGTTTGTTTCACGGGGGAGAAATGTGGAGTATTTTTGTATTTTACGTTTCGCACGTGACATTAATAAATTATTGTTTAGTTATTATTATTGTTTTGTTAAATTATTCTTTAGTGACAAAGCGCCTAGTTTCATCGGCATTGCAAAAGAGAAATGTTAATATCAGTTGTACTGATTGAGCAAATGATATGTTCTACTGTTTCCTTACACGCTTAAGCGGCTCGCGCCTACTTGACAATTTTTGGGTTTCGTCACTAAGACTTGTCCTACGTGCAAAGTGCAATGTACGTTGACCGTATAGTGTCATTGAAACAATGTAAAAACTGAAAATAGGTTATTCAGTATCTAGAGCAGTCTATTCTACCGGTTGTTATTATTAATTTCTAATATATCTGTTATTCTACGCGCAGTTACATAAAAAAAAAATACACTCATTGCAACTACCAAGCGCGGCGGAGCGCTACGAATATTTTAGACAGAATGACAAAGACTTATATGTCTGTATCTTTAGATTTATTCTCTAAAATAGTTTTATTTTTCACTAGAACCGTTTTATATGAAATGTTGTTTAGGTTAGATAGCCTTGGCACAGGCCTCGGCCTTTTGTGCTTCTATGGCAAGACTCTGTTCCCCTCAGTTCTTCGCTTAAACTCCAACCATGGTGTACCTACATTTTTAACAAAATACAATATGAACTTAGCTATTTTAAATTAATTTATAATAAATTTAAAAAGTAAATATGTCGTAAACGGCGAAGGATACCACAGCGGCTACAAGTCCTGTAAAACTACACTACCTTCAAAAGAGTGGACTTGGCTAGTATGCCGTTAAAAGCCATGCATTCCTCGTCCACCAGACAATGTGCCTGATGAGGCCGCAGCGAACGGCTAAAGGGCTAGTTACGGAAAATGTGGCGCTTAGATCACGAGTTTCAACTCGTCTAGACGTCATTAACATCAGCGGTGTTGAACAAGGCAGTGTGTACGCACCGCGCTTCGTCGTCAGGGGGCGTGCGCGAGGGCCGCACGGCGCTGCGCATGTACCGGTCCAAATCGATGATGTCCGCGAAACAGCCACGCGTACCGCCCCACCCGGACCCCTCTGACGACGACATCCTGTAAAATTACCACCAACGCAATCTTTAATGTACCACCAGCATAATCTAGTGTATCACCAGCATAACCTTTAATGCACCCCTAGAATAGGGCCAGCGTGGCATTTTAAAGCCACAGACTCCTCCTACACAAAGTAATATGCGTTAAATAATGGTTACGATTACATCTCTCCGGCATCAATCTCTCCCAATACCGCCATACACTCCTGTCGATTCTCTACGCCGCCTGTTCATAGAGTAAGCACACGTTTTAGCCGTATGTGTTCCTCTTCCCATGATTCATGTGCCCTATTGGTTGTGGGTTCCACGATGGGTAAGATTTGTTCACTGCTGCTTCACCGCGCTAATTCTTAAAGGGAAATAATTAAATGGGCAGCAAAAAAATACAAAATTGGCAGGAAATCTATGATAAATTTAACGGTGGGTTAGGTTTCGGTTATCTGGTGCTAAAGAAATATAAGTCCGTCGTCTTGGTGATGACACTGGTGACATTCTTAGAAATATAAATTATTTACTTCGGTTATTCAGAAAGAGTCCGTTCTGTTGATCATGAATACAAGCTAGTTTTAAAGGGCATCGATATGTATTCTCATATCAGTGTTAAAAGGTTAATTAGTACGGAAAGAAATCACGAATTTGGCGAGAGCTCTCGTCAAATTTGTCCCTAACGATGTATCTCAGGTAGACGATACCATTATTAAATGACTGTTTCTATCAATTATAGCTTATGGTGTTCCTTCTTACCTGTTGGCCGTTGGTAGCAGATTGTCGCTCGCGGGCGCGACACGCCGGTCACGACATGGTGATGTCGTCGATGTCGCCCAACGTCGCGCTGACAAATGTCAGTGTCAGCTGATTGAATTGTAATCTTCTTCGAAGATTTTAGAAGAGGTTGAATAGCTTTGATGTTGTATAAAGTTTCATTTCCCAATAGATCTCAAGATAACTTTTAAAATGGAATATTCAGGGGAGCTCTCGTGTACAAATGACTGCTGCTACTTTAGCATGCAAGAAGTTGGCCGTGTGGTCTCGGCCGGCTTTTAAGTAGCGCCTCCCCATCCTTTCCCGAGTGTCGTAAAAGGCGAATAAAGGATAACACACGGCTACCACAAGTCCTTAGGAATTACACCACTTTTAAAAGAATGGACTTGTTAACCAGCATTTCGTTTTCAGGCCGTAAACTAATGCACAAGACAAGGCGCATGGCATGCGGCATGCCCAGTAGTGGAAGAAGTGCTGGTTAACGGATAGACGAGTCCTTGAGTGTATGGGATACCATACTGATTGCCCATCTCTACATTACATACTAATTAACTAGAGTATCTAATTAAACTAAAGTGCAACCGCGTTTATTTTTTGTTGGCGATCGCTGACATTTAGCGTCGTAGTGGGGAAATTGAGTGACATATGTGGGCGAATCCTGACACTACGAGCGAGCAAGCAGCGAGACTAGCGACAGCGGCTGATTCAAGAACCAAGCATCTGACGACTTGGAGAGCGCTAGCCGAGGGTATAAAAGGGGTGAATGCGCCTTCGGAGGCCTCTCCGCGCGACCTGATCGCACCCAAACAAGGTGCGGCTTCACATGGAGCTTCACCAACGCCCGGACATGACACCTAACTCGCCGCCCGCGAAAGGTCGCTTTCCACAAGCGGAATCCCCCCGGTGGGCTTGATGGCGCGGGCGGCGTGAGAAGACCAAATCAAGGCTACTCGCAAGAGAGGCCACGCCAGAGACCTGCCCGTAGTAGTCGTAGTACGATTGTACTGGACACACGCCTTTGATTTGCTAGTGGCAACGAGGATGCGATTGAGATCGTGATGAGGGATCTCATCCTCGTCGCCAATAGCAAACCAAAGGCGTGTGTCCAGTACAATCGTTTATTACGAGACTGGCGCACAGATGCAAGTGCACCCACACATATGTAATACATAACAGTGGGCAGCGAATCAACCTCTGGCAGTGGGCTACTAGCCCAGGTACAGAACTCCACTCGCCTCGAGGGGGTGCGAATGCTACGAATGGAGGCCTCTTTTGCCGTTTCAGCATCGAAGTGAAACACGGCACTGTATTTCCTTGTGTAATAAATCAATATAAGAAATTCGGCAATTGTTCCTCGGAGTAGCAATTATAGCTAACCATTTTATTTTCCCTTTGATGTGGTGGTGGACTGGTAGAGAATGCCGCAGGGCATTAAGTCCATCATTTGTACACGTCAAATACTTGTACAATGTTCATTTCATCGATTAAATTAACTGTTGATCGATGATTCATTGCATACCATACCATAAGGTGTGCATACTTGTTTAACTATCCTGTTATTCTATTACCCATTGTATATTTTCAGTAGCGAGTGAGATATGCCAGAGCCCTTACATCCTTAATTTTGAGGAAGGATTCGGAAAAAAAGGAGTGATAGCATACTATCCCTCCTCTTTTTCCGAATCCTTCCTCCAAATTCATTCTTTCTAATCTCAACGCATCGCCGCACGACGACCGCGTGGAGTGTGTGCTCGTCAGTCACGTTCCACCCATACGTCGTCAGCGTCTGTAACCACCCCCCCCCCCCTCTCCCCTACACATTCTGGTGACGTCACAGCTAGAAGATGGTCTAGAGGTAGGCATTTCTCGTATGGATAATGAAATAAAACAAGTGCAGTTGCGGCAAGTTTATTGTATTATTCTATTACAATGGTAATTATTATACAATACATTACTATACTGATAATTATTTAATTATAATTACAAAGATTAATTTAATAAATAGCAGTAAGTTTAGATTCCGTCTTCATTTAAATTCATTGATCGATACAAATGAACGTTGACGATCACCGTACACATTCGGAATATTTATAGATACTCAACTTTATTATATATAATAATAATAATAATGAAGTCGCGTATAAAATATTTGAATTATTCTATTGAAGAGGATTGTACGTTGACGATCACCGCATAGAATCAGCAGCTTCATACGTAGACAAAAGTCATGTGTAAACCACATTCCACATTCATTGATATATATGAACGTTTGATGATCATCAGCGTTGATCAATAAGAAGGACCGTTGACGATCATCGTACAAACTCCGCTAACTACCTAATAATAAGAATAAATCGCGTATATTTTTTTATAAAAAATATACGCGTATAATGAATTAGTGATACAAATGTACGTTAACGATCATCACAAATAATTAACAAGTTATAAATATAAAAAGGAAACTAAAGAGCATTTATATACAAAGAACGAAAGTCGGGTATAAAATTTAAAGATATTATACATTGATCGATACAGATGTACGTTGAAAATCATTACATAAAATTTACAACTCTATTATTTAACCGGAGAATTTTTCCCTCTTTTTGGCTTCACTAAGTCAAAAATAATAAATTAAAGCTTTTTTTTTACATTTGCATTTAGTTTATTAAATAACTACAAATTAGTTGTTTAATCTCATATTTTTAAAAAAAATGTTGAATAAACACAATGACCTTGAATTCGAGTCCTTTTAATGTTTTTTTCAATTCTCTTTTCGTACAAAGTAATTGCACTACATTTGGGAGATGATTATTAAAATATCGAAGGATTGTTTTCAACTGTACAGCCAATTTGATTAAAGATCATTCTCCCGCTATATTCACGCATGTATTAATTATAAATTAGTGCAGATTGCACTAATTGCATCATTGCAATTAGCCATTGCCATCTATACTAATATAATAAAGAGGTAAAATTGTGTGTTTGTTTGTAGGTATGTTGGGGGTAATCTCTGGAACTACTGAACCGATTTTAAAAATTCTTTCACAAATAGGAAGCTACATTGTCCGTGTATAATATAGGCTATGTTTTATTTTGAAAAGTTTGAAAAAAAAACTTATAAACCGAAGCGAAGCGAGGGCGGCTCGCTAGTATATTATAAAGGAAAAAAAGCACAGCGAAATAGGTGAATTTCTCCTTTAAGGATTGTATATCTTGTGACGTCACCACGAGTTGCGCGTTTAAAACTTTGAACAGCTGTATCTCGGTCATTAACTAGCGGATTTCAATTTTTTTTTTAATTTACGTAATATTTTATCTTAATATACTTTATTTAAATACGAAAAATTTTGTATAATTTTTGAATCCATTGAAAGAGAATGAAAAAAATGCACAATTAATATAAAAGTCTGTACAAAAGCTTTAACAATCAGTAATAAGCAAACAAATAACTAAAAGGACTTGAACACAGACCAACACGTCTCACAACACAATTGCTTTGCAACGGAACAGTTCATTATCAAGCGTGTGGACGCGGCGGTCGCGCGCGATCGGTCGCTCGTCCGCGCGACTAGTCGCCGGTCGCGCGCGGTTCGCTGCGTCATTGCGAGTTCGCGAGCTCGTCCATGCGACATCTGAAATGTTTTTAATGCAATTTTCAGTGGAAGCTAGCTCGCGGGGGTCGAGACTGTGACAAGGAGCTAGTTTGGAATATTGAGATTCACTAGGAGGTAGCTTGGTGTGCACTCACACAAACGCAAGGCTCGTGTCTCCGTGTGTTAGTGTGCACATGCGCAATGGCGAACACTTGGCAATTTAAGAGTTCGTATTCGCCATTTTTTAAACGAATAATACTAATCGAATAGCAAAATTCCAACGTGAATAGTAGGTAAAAGAGGTTTTCTATAAAAAGAAATAATACTTTAAGGATCAAAGTTCATTTTAAGCTTAATTACTTACCCAATTTTAAACTAAACTAAAAATCACTTAGTATTTCAACTATAAATTCACCTACTTTCTATTATAATTGTACAAGTGTGTGTGCGCAGTAGTTTAGGTACTATCCGCAGTGTGTACTCACCTAACAGCCATCTCAGCGACCTCGAGGCTCGGGTAGTCCAGCTCCTTCACCAGGCACAGTAATGCCGACAGCAGGTTCGAGTTCTGCAACACGTCAACGATACCATTACGGAACCTACTCCTCATATTAACTGTGTCGTTTCAATCCGTGGTGCGTCCTTGTCTTGGGGGGGGGGGAGTGCACGCTGCAATCCAACAGCCGCTGGGCGCGCTCGACTGGCCACGTTATCCCTCTCTCACAGAAGACTGACTACCTTGAAATGTACTGCATTATACGTACGTGTTTCGGTAGTGAGTGAGATGTGCCAGAGCCCATTCCCATGCTATTCTTCCCCATTTTTCCAACCCTTTCTCTAAATCCATTCCTATATCTCGCAAAGGTAAGTAGCGCATCCGGGAGCGTGCCAACGTTTGTCATTTTGGACTGATGTTGGCATGTATCGCGTATGTCTACGGGCGACAGTATCCACTTATCATCGGGTGAACTGTATGCTCGTCTGCTGCATTTGTCTATAAAAAGAAAATCCCCAAACGACCTAAATCCTAAACAGAGGAGGCTTCTCGTATCGAAGTGGCTCGTGAATACTCTCAGTCAGTTGCCGTTAGACAACAGAATAAGTCGGAGCAGGTTTCAAATTAGGTTTTCACCAGCGGTCAGTCCTTAGCAATTTGTAGTAAGCAGTTCGGTAGAGGGCAGCACTTGAGAACGTATAATTACAACTATTTTTTTTTTATGTACGTAGACGGCAGACGGGCTACGTATAATACAGTCCACCTGATGGTGAGTGGATACTGTAGCCCATAGACAACCGCGATACATGCCAACATTAGTCCAAAATGACAAACGTTGGCACGCCCCCGGATGCGCTGGCTACCTTTGGAGATATAGGAATGAATTTAGAGAAAGGGTTGAGAAAATGGGGAGGGATAGGATGGGATGGGAATGGGCTCTGGCACATCTCACTCACAACCGAAACACGTACTTACATTGGGGAAATACGATAAAATGGGAAATGCAGTACATTTCAAGGTTGTATAGAGCTGTGTACATTAATCGTGTACATTTGGCCACGTGCGCCACTCACCCTAGTAACGGGCCTTCTAGTGAACCCCCTGTGCTCCGCCATCACGGCGGAGGGGTACTCTCGCGCGCTCTCCCTCTCCCGCTCCCGGGCGCTATCTCTGTCCCGCTCCCACTCGCAGCGCTGCGGCACTTGCTGGTACGACTCACACCTGAAACATTAACGTGCCGCTGAAAATGGAAAAAAATTTAAAAAAAGGGTTTATTTTTCATTGTACACAAAAATGATAAAAAATTGTTACAAAAGAAAATACATGTAAAGAAAATCTATTTGTTCGATTTTAATTTGCCGCTCATTCCGGACGCCATCGATATACAAGGTTATCGATCTTGTATATCGATGTAGGGTAATCTGTGTATCTATGGGTAGGTGACGATGGCGTTGTTGATTCGGATAGTTTAATATTGTGAATGTGTCTGTTGTCTGAAGCGAGAGGGATTCACATTTGAAGAATAGACTTTAATGTCGTTTCCTTTTGTTACAGCTACGATTTTTACTGTAGAATATGTACTGCGCTAAACCCACCATTGTGGTAAATAATTATATGTGAAAGAAACAATAAACGGTGCTTTTGTTACAGAGGTACTCAATATCGTTTATTTTTGTTACCACATAGTGTAACATAGTGTAAAGTGTAAATTATTGTAACAACGCTACAATAATAGTGTCAATAACATACAAACGACGCGCTTATCCCCTCGGGATGTTTCTACCAGCACCCCGGGAGAGCGCTAGCTGAGCAATGAGACGGGCGCACATACTGCCTACCTGAATAAACTACTTGTATAAGACGATTATTACTTATATAATATTAATAGATATTATTTACTTAGTATTGATTTCCTTTTATTATGAGTGCATGTGTGTACACTATTATAGTCACCTCTCCGGCCTTTCGTAGAAGGGGTCCTGGTAGTTCTGGTTAGTGGAGGCGGCGCCCCCGCCCCGCGTCTCGCCCCGCTCGTACCTACAGTCCCCGTTGGACGCGTACGAGTACTCCTATAACACACACATGCATACATTTAATTATTAGAAATAAATAACAAAAAGCGATATAATTATACAAGGGAATAACGCAACAGTTGAAAGTACGTGTTTCAAGTTTTGTATTATTCCAGTGGCACGTGGTGTTGTGTTCCTGGAACAGAATCATCTAGTTTCCACAACGTTGTGATTCCGTATTGTATTATATTTCTATATTCCCTTCATAATTATTAAAGTGTGTAACGCGTAGTCGCTTTGAAACGAATACATTATTATTTTTTATTTATACATGTACTTCATTGTATACACAAATGATGAAAATAGTTACGAAAGATATTGCATACAAAAGGTGCGTTTATCTCCTCGGGAGATTTCCACCAGCAAACCCGGGAGAGTGATAGGTGAGCAATGAAATGGGCACACATGGTGCATACCTAATTTTTTTTTAATAGGAACCAAAGAGCAGATCCCACTTATGTTAATTTTTAAATGGAAAAGTTCAAGTTTGTAATACTGGAACAATATATATTTTTAGCTGCGTCGCTGAACGTGAATAATGTTAATTGTGTTTGCAACAATAAGAGTGGATACATTTATATTAGTGCTTATCGTGGACACTAAACGAACTGCGCACTGGCAGTTTTCTACATGTGTCTGTGTGTATTTTTCTATCTATATGTATGTTGCTACACAATTATATATTTAACTAGTTGTGTCCCGCGTGCGTTGCATGCCCGGCAATCTTTTTGCACATAATATATAGCCTATGTACATCTCGAATAGTGTACCTTTCAAATGGTGAAAGAATTTTTCAAATAGATGCAGTGGTTCCGGAGATTGCCCTCCACATACACACAAACTCACAAAATCCGCACACTCTCTCTCTCTCTATTATATTAGTATATAGATAGGTGTGTGTAGTTGTGTGTGTGTGTGTGTGTGTGTGTGTTCATGTTAGTTACACACCTTGACACTGTGCGTGGAGAGCGAGTGCCGCAGCGAGGCGTCGTCCGGGGAGCGCACCGACGTCCGCGGCTGCGAACCACGAGCACACGAGCCGGTGTAGCATTATGGGCAATTTGACAAATGTGCAATTCCAAAACGAAAAATACAAAACACCATCCACCATTCTAAATATACTTTATTCTTATTTTTTCTTCAATTGACCAAAAAAACAGATGGGTTTCAAATTTTTCTCATATAACGTTTCAGATGAACTTTTTTTAGGTACATGAAATTTTAAAAATATAAATGACTTGTATCAATCGTACAACAATTTCCAGCGATATGTAAAAGCTTATTAGAAACTCTCACATTTCAATAAAATGACTTAAAGATCACTAGACAAAACATCAATTTCCTTCCGCGTGTGTCGCAAACGCGACTAGGGGATGACAAAGCGGTTACTACAAGCGTTGTGGAACTACACCAGCTCTAAAAGAGCGGACTCGCCAACCCGCGACGCCAGCGTGACGTTTTAATCATGCATAAGACAATGAGGATGTCCGGTGTGCGGCGGTGGACGGCGAGGGGCTGGTGACAGTACAATATGCCAATAATAATTTCATAATTCATTTATTTCAGACTACAAAAGAAGCCACGCTACCACTAGTGCCAGTAGCGGTTGCAACTTGTACAATATGTCAGTAGTTATTATTGGGACTTCATTACACTCGCGGTGGACTGGGCTTTACCCCTTTTTCAACATCCCGTCCAATCCTTTTCCTAATTCACTCCTTACTCTCCATAAATTTGCAATAAATGTGTGCAATTAAGTATTTTCAATCTTTGTCCGACTCTCCTCTGTTTCTGTCTGTATGTGTGCGTATGTGTGTGTGGACTCTCCCTCCGTGAATCTGTGTGTTTGTGTTTCAGTCTCTCTGTGTGTATATGTGTACATATCTCGCTCTTTCCGTGTGTGTGAGGATGTGTTCGTGTGTGGCTGCTGTCACCCTCTATGTGCGAGGGTGTGTTTACGTGAGTTTGATTTATCTCTCTCTCTAAATGGGAAGGTGTGCTTGTGGCCTGTCTCTGTTTGTTGTGTCCGTTATGTCTGTCTCTATGTGTGAGAGGGTCTGTACGTGTGTGTGTGTGTGTGTGTGTATGTGAGTGCGTGGGTGTGTGACTCACGTCGTAGTGGGAGCGCGTCATGGCCGACGCGGCGGGGTGCTCGTAGCGCTCGTCCGAGTCCGGGGACTGCGCGGGGGGCGCGCGGCGGGTGGGCGACAGGGGACACTGCACATTACACAATTATATTTATCACGATTTGATAACCAATTAGCGCAGGTGATACTGACCCTGCGTGCTGTAAAACAGGTCCCGAATTCGATCGCCGGTCGGACTGTCATTTGTTTAAAGATAACTCTTCGATCGGGTCTGGGGCCATTGAGATTGACGTATATTTATAAAATATATGCTTGTCGTTTTAACGAGCTGTAAAAAATATATTAAATGGGCCGCTAAATCATGGTCAATGAAAACCATTGTCTTTATGAAGGCATCAAGATATGTTTCCGTGGGCGGCGGCTTGTGGTGGCAACAGTGATAACAGCTAAGTGTGGTGTTGCTGGTGGCACTGAGCAACTAGAGTGAACTCAACGAGACATGAACTTTGGATCTGTGTGAGTGGGTCCCGAATTGTCCAATCCGACTGTCCAAATGGTTCGCACTGTACACTATCGGTGTGCACTCACACAAACGGGAAGCTCAGTGTACACAGCGTCTACAAGAGTGCAGTCGGCAACCCACTGGACAACGTCCCACAGGGATGATGATAGAAGATGATAGAAGGGCTCGCTACGATTACAGTTTAGCTCGGTGGTGAAGGAAAACATCGCTGGGAAACCCGAATATTACAGAATATAAAAAATACTGAAGCATGCGTGATCCACCGATCCGCATTGGGCCCGCGTGGTGGATAATAGCCTACCCTCCAGAATAACTTACTAGAGACGTTTAAAACACTGATATCGAGAAGGTGTATGTAGAAATAAAGCAAATTGCCTTCGCAGTTTTCTCTTCTATTTACACACGACACAATCAGCTGTCCGCTGACTTGTGCCTACATTCAGTGCGGTACAAATAGACACAAACTGTACAAATGTACGGACAGTTGCAGAGAAATATGAGCCATAATAATGTAGGGGGTTTCGGCAACTAACAAACAAACTACGTAAAGTTATTTTTATTCAACTCTATCAATGGAATATTTATATATTTAATTTTCTATAGGTTGCATGGAAAGGGGTTACTTCTCTGCACCTGTCCGTGGACACCGAGTGGAGAATACAATCCCGATCTTCTTTTCTAATAGCGAGATTTCGGGGCTTTTTGCAATCGATTCTAGGATCCCCGGATGGACCGTAAACAGAAGAATCGTGACGTAAACAGAATCTGCAATAAAAAGAAAGATTTATATTTTATTTATTTTTCTTTGGGTACTTTCAGGAGTGCAAGTAAAAATTATTCCCAGTGATTGCATTCCCCACTCTACACGTGTAGCGCGTCCTCACCTGCGGCTGTTCCGGCGGCCTCGCGTCCGCGGGCGGCGGCTCGGGCGCGCCCTCCGAGCTGTCGCTGCCCTGCGCCCGCGCACACACACAGACATGCACACAGTGTTAATATATTACACGATACACAAATACATATATATATGTATAGACGTATAGTTGGTGTATTTTATTTATACTAATCTTCCACGTCCACCAACTGCGCCGGTGCAAGGGAGTAGTGCCTGCCAAAAAACTAATAGCAACGAGTTGTGCCAATAACTAATTTATATTTCTATTGTTATTAGAAAGATTACCCTTTCACAAGAGATATTTCACAAACTTGCGTTGTCAACCTTTGTCTATGGTATAGTTTGCTATTTTTAAATTGATATACAATATCTGGGCAATACTGGAATATAATAGAATAAACCCATATAAATTGTAAAGAAAATTGATGTTTTTTATATACTATTTAAAAGAAATCTATTTGTTCGATTTTAATTTGCCGCTCATTCCGGACGCCATCGATATACAAGGTTGTCGATCTTGTATATCGATGTAGGGTAGTCTGTGTATCTATGGGTAGGTGACGATGGCGTTGTTGATTCGGATAGTTTAATATTGTGAATGTGTCTGTTGTCTGAAGCGAGAGGGATTCACATTTGAAGAATAGACTTTAATGTCGTTTCCTTTGTTACAGCTACGATTTTTACTGCAGAATATGTACTGCGCTAAACCCACCATTGTGGTAAATAATTATATGTGAAAGAAACAATAAACGGTTCTTTTGTTACAGAGATACTCAATATCGTTTATTTCATCGTGTCAATTCCCTGAAACACTAGTTAGTATATACTACATGAACTATACACCAACTCTACGAACATCGATAGATAACATTTATTAGTTACACAAAATGTCACTGTTTAATTATATTATAGTGAAGTCGAAATACATACAATTAATTATTATTTTTATGTAAAAATATTTATAATATATTAAATACAATTCTATTATTAATATTAATTACAGGAAACATATAGTTTAATGTCAACAAGGAAAACATTATGTTTATTACAAATTAGTCAAGCAAGTTGAAAATAAATAGTTAAAATGACAACACATTATAGACAGAGAGCCAGTGAACGACTTTGCTGAGGTATTTTATAAAAAAACTGAATCATTTATTTATTTATCCTAAATCCACATCCACAGTATATGTTAAGGTTTAAACTTCAGACTTATTTATTGCCAGTTACAAATAGATATTGTAGTAAATATAAATATGTGTAGTATCACTGCAACTTGCCATTGTCGCCGTGCAATTTATGTAACATTGGTTAAATTCCAGGATATACAAGTTACACTTATATAATATTGAGCATGTCAAAATAATAATAATATAAAATTAAGAGTCCATACATTAATGTCGTCTAATAAATATTAATCGATAGAACTAATAAGAATAACGTTCAGTGACTGATAAGTTTCCAGTTTTATTTATATGTCTAGTAATGTCAATGCATGTCATCATTCTGTCTTGTGTTGTCGGCCGGCTATAGAATAGTACCACCCCATCTCTTTCCGCGAGTGTAGTAAACGTGACTAAGGGATAACAAAGCGGCTACCACAAGCGCTGAGGAACTAACCAAGCTCTAAAAGAGTAGACTCGCCAACCCGCTTGACCAGCGTGGCGTTTTGAGGCCATACATCCCTCGTGCGCAAGATAATGTGCATGAGGAGGCCAGTTTCCAGCAGTGGATGGTTGCATTGCAACGCGATGCAACGATGTCGCTTTAAAATGTCAATACAGGAGTGTCCAATAAAAATACAAAACAATACGTTGTCTAACCGACTTCTAATTGAACACTAAATATGATAAAATCAAAATGCACATATGACTACGTTAATGCCAAAAGTGGATCGCGAGCAAGTGTGGATAGTGTTATGCACACATAAGTAAATTAATCACCAATTTTTATTTTTAACGTAATAAAAAATATGAAATATATGTTAATTTTTAATTAGATAATAATATAAATTTTAGTGTAGTGATCGACAAATTAAAACATTTTAGACTATTTTTGTAGGACCTTATATAAATTATACTAACTGCAAATCGTCCCATGGCTCTCGGACTATACGACACAAGGACACAAATAGTAGTGGTAGCAAAGCGAGTCACCTGGTCGGGGGGGCGGTGCTGCTTGTAGTAGGGGTCGGGCTCTCTCTCCGGACTGGACTCGCACGACCGCCGCCGCCGGTACTCCACGAACGGCTCCTGAAACAGTACACAAGAAACGTTTTACATTTTCATGTACTGCATATATTTTTATACAGGATCTTTTTTATAGTAAAAACGAATAACTTCTGTTCTACACTATATTTTCTTCGATTTTTCCCAAAAAAGTTATTTTTTTTAAAAGAAGTCTTTTAAGAAATTACTTTCCAAGGTTGCAAGGGCGCAAGGTTGCCCGCGCCCGTTGGTGTTACCTCCCAGCACCCTACACGTGTACCCCTGGTGATTATAAATGGGTAACACCATAGTACCGAATATCGGGCGACGCTAACCAGATACCCTGGCTTCCCAGACCAGCTACCACAAGCCGTGGAGTAGAAATAACTCCATAAAAAGTGGACTCATCAACTTGTAATGGTCAGCGTAGCGGTTTATGGCCTACAAATCCGATGGCACCGTCCAAAAAATTAAGTTTTAACAGTTTTAAATAAGTTTTAGGTTCTTTACATATGGCGTAGTCGCATGTCACTTATAAATACTATTAAGTTTTGTCCACGTGTAAGTTTCACGGGAAAAGGGCGCATTATTTAATATAAATTGTATATTTTTGGAAAGTGCACATTAAAACCTTTGATTTGATACTATAAAATTGGGCTGTATTTTTTTTGCTACGTGTATTTTCGTGTTTCATATCCGCCATATTGGATTTAAATCGACGTCATATACCTTACGTTACACGGAACATCAAGACGAATACAGCGACATCTCATTTGTCAAAATGTGATGAGTAGTTTAGGAGCTACGAGGGAACAGATGAACATACTAACATAGACTGCGAAAATCATAACCCTCCTTTGGCTTTGCCGTAGTCGGGTAAAAAGGGATAAAGAGTACAACAAGAACGCTCACTTGCTGCGGATACCCCTCGTCGTCGGAGTCCGGTATGTGGTGGCCCTTGCGCATCGCCTCCTGCAGCTCGTCTGCGTGCACGGACACGTTGTCCAACTTCTCCAAGTTCGGCAGATTGCGTAGCACTGTCAGTCTGTACCTGAGAATTGTACAAACAGATTTGTATCATCCTATAACGTCCCGCTACAGGGCACAGGCCTCCTATAGTTAAATCACTGGGGGGGATTTCGGGCCGTAATCCACCACGCGGGCCCAGTGCGGGTTGGTGGATCACATGCTCCAGATATTTTTTTTCTGGAGCATGCGGGTTATCTCAGGATGCTTTCCCTCACCGGCGAGCTAGTTATAAATCCGTACCTACTTAAGTAAAAACTCAGTAGTATAGGCCAAGGATTTGAACCCACGATCACATGAATGTTAGTGAAGTATAGACTCTACAAGGAGATTATTAGACGACAAATTTGTATGGATAGATAATTAATTATAGTAATTAGTTAATTACAACGCTAAATATTATTTATATTGCCAATCTTGGCAAGAAGTTGAACAATTTATGGGAATCTAAAAACAAAGGCGAGCAGTTTTCTCAACTACCCACATTTGATCTTCACATTCGTAAAGGCTGCGACACACTACACTAACAATGTCCACGGACGCATTAGACGGTCAATCGCAAGATTTAAATTTGTTAATTGTTAGTTTAAATTTAATATTAGACCCGATTTAGAATATAAAATGTGTACAAAACGCGAAAGTTTAAAAGTTTTAAAGTGGCAAAATGCAACATATTCCATGGTAGTCTTCTGTGCTGGACTCACAGCCCCTCGCGGCCACTCGAGGGGCTGTGAGCCCAGCGGATGTGGGATTTGTTGCCTTTTAGATCATATTAAATTTCTGTCATATACATCTGTGTTAATATAGTATTTGTTCTAATACAAGACTATTATCCTAGAAACAAGTTGCATTTCTTATCTTCTTTTTTGTTGACGTGGCTATATAGCGAATCTAAGGTACTAACTCAGGAAACTGCGTGCAAGGGTTCTCGTCAAGCCAAAGGCTGGTCAGGTTGGGCAGGTGGCGGAGGTGCCTGATCTCGGCGAGGTCTCGGATTTCGTTCTTGCGGATGTAGAGCTCTCGCAGCCGGCGGCATGACGCGAAGTCACCCAGTGTGCGGATTTTGTTTATACTGAAACAGATGGAAGAAGTCATTAGAAGTGTGATTAGAAAAAACTTTCACTCGCAAATACGACTCGAGAATACACATCCTGACTCTATCACAACTTTTTATACTTTGTTGTTATTTCTTCATTTATTGCTGTCATGTAGACTACGATATGGGGCTGTGAACAGGATTCTGCAAGGTCGGCAGCGCACCCGCAAGTCCCGTGGTGTTGCAGGTGTCCACGGGCGGCGGACCATCATGTGGCCCACCCGTCTGCCGCCTATTCTATAAAAAAAAAACAGTCTAAGTACATGGCCCTGCTAGGGCATTGATATTTTGTAAATTCATAGCATGTTCATATTCACATGATATCATTATTATAAAAATTATATCTATACTAATATAATAAAGAGGTAAAATTGTGTGTTTGTAGGATGTTGGGGGTAATCTCTGGAACTAATGAACCGATTTCAAAAATTCTTTCACAAATAGGAAGCTACATTATCCGTGTCTAATATAGGCTATATTTTATTTTGAAGTTTTGAAAACAATTTTGAAAAAAAAAAAAAAAAGAACATAAACCGAAGCGAAGCGAGGGCGGGTCGCTAATAAATTATATTTATCACAACTAATAAAATTATCCCAAGAACCAAAACTGAGTGATTCAAATAAAAACGTTAAACATAATTTTAAACATTTGTTAAAAAATATCTTATAGAGAAGATAAAAGATAGAAAACCTGTTAATAAGAGAGTTGGCAGGCGGGCGGGCCACATGCCGGTAACTGGTCACCGCCGCCCATGGACACCTGCAACACCAGGGGGTTGCGAATGCGCCGCCGACTATGCTGGATCGTATTCACAGCTCTCTTGAAGAACCTCATGTCGTAGCTCAGTGGAAAAACCTCAGTAGGCAGTTCGTTCCACAACTTTCGGGTTCGCGGTATAAAGTGTCTTGAAGACTGCACTGTACGCGGCGACTCTATGTCAAGGAAGTGCGATGGTAAAAATCCGAAGCTGGCATTAGATTGAACGGCTCTTCAGAACATTCCCCATTATACAAGCGGTAGAAGTCGCAGAGAGAAGCACGATATCTCCGAACTTTCAGCGATTCTAAACCGTTTGTAATGTACCTTGAAAACACCCTTACATCAAATCAAAAGGAGATCTAAGATGATCTAAGAAAATACTATACTTCTTTGAATTAATACAAACGTAACTAGGTAACCTTGTTTCTCGAGCTGCGAACCTGTTAGCAGCTCTCAAGGTTATTCCGCACAGCTCCTTGACCGATTTTAGCGGTAACACTTAGGCAAATAAAACGCGACCAGGGAAAAATTGACGCCATATTTGCGAATTCTTCAACACCAGGTCACGTTTCATGCAATGCATCTTATTTTCTAAGTAATGAAAGTCACTTATTCCATTATAGTTCATTATACTCTTGGTTCCTAATTCATTCCTAAAACTCTAAATGTACGCGTAAAGTATCTGGGGGTATGCAAACGTTTTTTCTGTCTGGACTGATGTGGTCACGTGTTGTGGACGTCGTAGGGCGGCAGCCATTTGCCACCATTTGCCATTCTGCTCGTTTGCCAACTTCTTTCTCTAAAAAGTACTAAAAAACCACCAAGTTCTTGACAGGAAATCTCCATCCCCATTTTAGTATACTCCCTATTTTCTATCCTTCCCCATCCTTTCGCCAATTCCCGATTTCTAAATCTACAAAGGTGCAGCGCTTGCAGACGCGTTGACATTCATTAAGTTATGTCGACAAGCATCGCAGATATCCGTGCGCGACTTAGGGACTGAGGAGGTTCTTGGTTTTAGGTGGATGGATGTATCTTCAGAACGTGCGATAAGTAACTTCCATTGTCCTCCATTTTATTTTATTAAATGTTCACAAGGATTATTTAAAAGTATGCATATCGTAAGAGTGTGACTGGAGTGTATACACACTAAACAGTAAATTGCTGACAACGTAAAACCCCGTGCGCGTTGTGCGTGCACTGTGTCACTAAGTTTAAGTCAGTGGTGAGTGTGACGTAGACGACAGTCTGATGCAGTCGCTCTGCAGTCAATACAAGAGCAATTCTATAGCAACGAAATATGTCATGGCCTCTCAAAGATACCGTGGGCAGCCGACAAATAGAGCGCTTTATAACACCAGCTGTAAATCGTGATAAGAAAAACTAACATAATTTTCAGAACAAAGAATCCGATTAGACATTAGACATGTATTTACGTATATTGGGCTCATATATTATATTGCCTACCCATTATTCGACAAGACAATGATATTCTTTGTGACTAACATCCTTGAACTGCACGAATTAGATTCCGAAGAAAAATTGCTTCTCTATATGATTAATTAATGAAGCAGACGTTAGATAGCGAAAATCCGATATAAATGAAATAATGGAAAGTGGGTTGATTTAATTTTCGCTAGGTACTGGTCCAGTCGATCCGAGAACACAAAATGCGTCCACATACCGTGAGGTATACCACATACCGAGTCCAGCAGTAGACGATAAAAAAGCTGGTTAGGACCAGCTTTTTTATCGTCTACTGCTGGACTCGGAGTCTCCTCGCGCACATTGTCTCGTATACGAAGGACGTGTGGCCTTAAAACGGCACGTTGACCATGCAGGTTGGCGAGTCCACTCCTTTAGGCTTTATTATCCCTTAGTGGCCTTGAAATCCACGAAAACAGATGGAACGGTGCTACTCTAAAGGCGGCCTACACCAACGGCCACATCAAACCATTCAATGATTCAAAAAATCAAACCAAATTTCAAACCGCTCTCACAATGGATAAATATTGTGTTAAAATTATGTGATACGTTAACTTGATTGGATGAATCCCCCAATTTGGCAAGATGAGATAAAATAACTATAATTCTACTTAATCTTACCAATCATCCCTTAGTCGCCATTTATACGACACCCCCACGGGAAGAGATGGGGGTGATGATACTCTATAGCCAGCCGACACCATACGGCACTAAGAGACAACAAAGCTGCTGAGATCTGAGCCCTGAGGAACTACACCACCTGGCCAACCCGCTTGGCCAGCGTAGCGTTTTAAAGCCTCACATTCCTCATGCACAGCAGTGAATACTGAAAGACATTAAGTTCGCCTTTTGTCACTTTGTGCAATAAAGAATAAATAAATAAGTCATTCGCAAGAACAACGTAACCGTTCATTGAATACTGCTCCAAAAATGACAAATAAGAACCGGTTCCAAATTCAGGGAATAGATGTCGCAAAACTTTAACGGAAGCCGGACGGATGTTTGCAATCCTTAAAAAACTAATCAAACATGATTGGCCAATAACAAGCGCTGCTGGCGAGCGATTGGGCAACGTTTGGCGCGCTACGCTCTGATTGGCCGCGTCCTTGCCACTTGGCGCAGGGTGCTGCAATGGCGGAAATCTATTTACTTTTCCATTGGTCGTCTTTAGGGAGTTAGAATTTAACAGGAAATTAGCTGGTTGTTTTTGTTTTGTTAAAAAACAATAGATTTACATTCGTGTCAGTATTGCAATTAATAGATCGAAGTCCCGTAAGCGTCGGATTTAATTTCTTTTTTTAAGGTTTCGACAATCTATTACATTGTATGCATTGTTACTGCACCTACCTATCGATGACCAACACCAATAAGGCTTGTTCGCTATTATACAAAAACAAACCAATATAATTTTAAACGACATCAAACATTTTGTAATCAAATAAATAAATTTAATTAACGATACATCCCAGTCCTTTTTCCTAATCTGCTCTTCCAAATCTCCAAGATCGCGTAGCGATAAAATTCCATCCTTGGCATGTATCGCGGATGACCGTAGGCAATAACAAAATCCACATACCACCAGATGAACCTGAGGTGAACTGCCACCTTTTCCCACTTTTACCTTCCTGGATCGTCTTATATCTTCCCTTTTATAGACAAAATTTAAAAAGCCGTAAACGTTTGCGTTCCCATCCCATGTTTTATCTGTCAACATCTTATTTTCGTCGCGTGGGTACGTTTTGTTAGTGATAAATCTAAAATGAAACAAAATAACAAGTTTTCTTGAGATAAATAACTATTAAATAGTGTAAAGACGCTAGGATACAACAAAATATACAGCAAAAGGAAGTCATATTTTAGCGACTGTGAGATCCAACCCAGCATCCATCCATCCTTCTACGCCAGTCTCTAGTGGAACTTATCGATGAAGTTTTAAGTAAAACGAGGTTAATCCTCTTATAAACCAAATTACCCGTTTTACCGAATAAAAAAGAATAACAAAGACATATAAGTGAATGCTTTTTGCGCGTAGACAATGCAATTAGCGTTATTATTCTAAGGCAATTACGAGTAGATTGAACTACGCGTGCGCGCGCGCGGACAGTGCATTGGCGTAGCGACACAGACGGGTCACGACCCCAAGATGCAGACATACGACATACTCATATATACCCGCTATATTTCTAATCCGATCTCCCAAATTATGGAAACACAGATAAGTACTTTTAAGTATGACGATGGGTAACTACGAGCACAAATAACCAAATACACCCGTAACGATGTTAAAAAGAGTACATACACTCCTTATACTCAAGACCAAGTTGAAAGTTAGTACAGACAAAAGCCTAGGTACTGTTTTAATTAGTGTAGATTTTGAAATCAGTATACGGACACAAGTAACCTCGTAGTGTACTTAATTTGGTCACAAGTTAAGCGACTTATAAGGACTTCAGCAAGAATCAATACCAAATGTGGGCTACAAGAATCTACTGAAGGCTGATTTCAACTGACGATACCTCCCTCACATTTTATAGAGTGCATTAAAGTGCAATAAAAAAACTAAAAAATCTATACACCTCTATAAAAAAAAATATAAACTATGTATGTATTTTATTGCCCAAAGCGATAGGCACAATTTTTATCTCGCCAGGACTCTTAAAATAAGCCTCGTATACATTTATAAGATGTTGCAAACACAGTCCTCGGTCTGAGAGGATCAATAATGTCAGACCTGAAATTATTTACTTTGGCGTTCATCCTGCGATCAGGTGAGTTAAATAAGTTATATTTGGGCGAGAGCCCAAATATTTATAACGAATAATTCATTTTATAACGAATTATACAATGAATAATTCATTGTCAAAATGAACGGATTGACAATGAAATTTTAATCACATTACGAAAACTGCCTTTTTATTGCAGCTTTAATGAATGGTGCCAAATGCCGAAGCTACGTGATTATGAAATAATCGGTTGTCAAATTCATGTAAAGAAAGAAAGAAAATTATTTTATTGACATCAATGTAAGAAATAAAATGGCAATTATTGTAAAAAACTAAGAGAATATTAACTGATGCCAATCGGCACCAACTCAACATAATGTCGCAGCGTGAACTTTTTCTTCTTCCTGCGGTGCTCTCCAACTAGTGGAGTTTGGCAATCAGCTTCGAATATTCTGATCTGTCTCTCGCGAGGCGAAACAGTTCGGTGGCACTCGCCACTGTCATTCCATACCCTTACGCAGCCATAACTATTTCCGTGAATTGTGACAATGATTTTCGGTTGGAGCCGCACTGGTGACCACGAACTGACCACAGCAGAGGTTTATGCCATGTCGAAAAGGATTAATGATATACAAGAAGAATTTGTCAGAGCATTGAAATCGATTGCGTAGACGAATCCGAATGAAGACCAGTGAAATGAAATTGGATAGGGAGGGGAGGGCACCATCGCGCCGATAGTAGTTGGATGAAAAGAACCGAAGATCGTATGGTGTCGTGCCTTGGGGAAAGCTTGTATGCAGCAGAGAAGACACACGCTTATGGTATGGTATGCTGGGTTCTGCTTCCTAAACAGTCGCCATTAATAAGCTTCTTGTGACACTAGAGCGGGTTAGCGAATACATTCTTTAAGAGGTGGCGTTCCTCAGGGTTTCTGATAGCTTTGTTACCCCGTGGTCGCCTTTTACGAGCCACGCGACATCACATGGCCACGGCTGTTATTTACAGTGGACAGTAATTAAAGTGTGAGTTATACACACCTGAAAGCTAGAACCTCGACGTTAGGCATCCGCTGCAGCAGGGTGACATCACCCAGCTCGGCGCCCCTGTAACAAATATAAAAAATAGTGTTCTTTAGTGCTCATTCTACACATAATGATTATAAAACATAATAAAATGGAGATGACTCCATAATTGCATGAGTAATTAGTCTTTTTTTTGTTTCTGACAATTTTAAAGTAGTAGTAATAAGGGCATAAGGTTTACTTTCTTGTGCGAGTTGATCTATAGTAATTTACTGAATGAACAAGCATTTTCCTAGCACCAAGTACCAATCTCAAACAGATTGAAGTCGAATACGCCACATTCAAGGTCGCTCATTCTCAATGGACTGTAACTCGTTAAATTGATTATTGATATTCATTGCGCGTACGCACGTCCTTTAGAGCGGGTAGACATTATGTATTATTATATCACTACATGTTACAGCCATATTAGGACAGTTTTAAAATGTACGGAAATCGCTCTGCACACCGTCTTAATTTTGGAACTAAACCGATTTGGTTCAGTTCAAACTCAACCGAGATAACTACAATTATGTGGCAAATTTCATTTTAATCGAATAATAATTTTGTAAAAAAAAATTTAGACAGTTTTACGGTATCTTTTTACGAAATTGTGAGAACTTAGTGGTAACCTAGATTTGGGTATTAAAAAATGTAACATCTCTACGACCTAAATATAAACATTTTTCGCACTAGGACGCAACTTGAGTAGCTGTAGTATTTATTTATAGTATTAATGTCAGTCGAGTACAGTCACCTCCTTGTCTAGATATATGCCACGTTTGAAAGCGTCTCTAGTACACGGTCATGTACAAGAACATGATTATTGTCGAGACTACAGCTTAAGAGCTTACTTTCATACATTTTATGTTTCCATTACGCGATACTTCAAAAGTAACATTTACAGAGACGCCCGAATGAAAACTGCAAACCCGAAAATTGTGGAATGAACTGTTAGCTGAGATTTTTCCGCTGCGCTACGACATGGAGTCCTTCAAAAAAGCTGTGAATAGGATTCTGCAATGTCGGCAGCGCATAGGATCCAGTAGCTGGAGTCTGCCGTCTGCCTCCTTTACAATAATAAAACTGGACTTCGGGTTTCTTCGACTTTTTGACTTGACAGTTCATCCTCTTTCTCGCTCATGCTTTGTTAATCTTTGGAGTTGGGAAAATAGTACCAATTTATAAATTTGCTAGTAGACGAATATCAAAATAAAAGACAGTGTCGTTTAAGAATTCGGATCTATCATTGTCAGCAATCAGTGCAGTAAAACACTCGCTCTTTTTACTCGAGCTCGATTAGGCAAGTAGCAAGTGACGCGTGAACGAGGCATGAGATCACTAGCTATGCGTCGACATACGTACTGTAATCATTATAAGTAATTAACTAGTTACTATAGATAGGATAGGTCCTACTCAATTAATACAAGCGATTATGACTTAGCGGTTTCAATGGTTTTATGGTGAATTTTATGGTCTAATGCAAGATAGAAATGTAAGAACCAGGGTAACATTCTTATTTACATAGTTATAGTCTTCGAAAATACAATTGACGCCCCCTGTATATGTTACGACTGTTGATTTCCAAAACAAGTGAAAAAAAATGTTACTATAAAATTTCGATCTTACTCGAATGTCTACTCTGTATTCAAACAAAAGAAAAAAAGAATCGTACTTCGCAGCTATGACTCATCCCTCCTACAATAGGCTTATTACTAAATCCATAGACACAAATCATCAGATTTCACTTTCCTGCGCTGTCGACGACCTGCTTCCATCACAACTATACGAAAGACAACTCTTTTGCAGTTACATCATACATTACCGCTTCTTCATATCAACAAATTATCTCAACAGTAACATAAGCAGCAATGTGTTCGTAATAGACGATGTGATGTAGAATATTGGTGTGTCGGTGGTGAAAGATGACGTCTTAGATGTGACGGGGTGACGATATGGCGATATTCCAAGTAGTTCGATTCCTAATTATACATGTTACGGAAGCATCAGTCATGAGAGCAATGATCTAATACAAATGAGATAGCTAATGTTGTGTTTTTATAGTAAAAAGGCGACAAACGGTCATACAGTCCACCTGATGGTAAGTGGATACTGTCGTCCATAGACATCTGCGATGCATGCTAACATCGGTCCAGAATGACAAATGTTGGCAGGGCCCCGGATGCGCTGCCCACCTTTGCATATTAAGGAATGGATTGGGTGAAAGGGTTGGGAAAATGGAGAGGGACAGGATGGGAATGGGCTCTGGCATATCTCGCTTCCTACCGAAACACAGGGAATACATTGGGGAAATACGATAATGTAGGAAATGCAAGTAAATTTCAAGGTAGTCTTCTGTGAGAAGGGGTACCGTGGCCAGTCGAGTGCGCCCAGCGACTGGAACAATTCAGTACCAATACAATACAATTATTACCATTGAAGTTTCTTTCGTTTATTAGTGAACGGTGCTGAGCTGATTGCAGAATAGGAGTTTAGTAGTACTGTTTATAGCTGCGGGAAGAGATTAGTTGGTATTATTCTAAAGCCTTCTCGTTCTCTTCCCACATCTCTACCCGCAGGTGTCGCAAGCGACGATGACAAAGCCGTTGCCACAAACGCTGAGGAGTGTTCGGAATCAATAGGAACGGGAGGCCTTATTGAGGGCTCTCGATCTGAACAGGAATGAGCAGGAATTAGAGTAGCGTTTAGTTTGTACAGATTCGTGAGCGCTCACTAGGGCTGATATATTGGTACCTACCTACCTACTACATTTAGGGTACGATGGAATTCCTTAATTCTTAATGAGGAAGATTTAAAAAAAAACGTGAGGAATCGAGACCTTTGCTAGAGCTATATTATGTAGAAAAGAATAACAATACTTAGTATCCCTATTATACTTGCGTATATATGTAAGTATTATGTTACATTTTTTGTGCCAGTTTTATTTATTTAAATTAGGAAGTAAATAAATACGTATTCCGTTATACTTCATGTGGAACGGGTCGCCAATAGAATGGCAGCAATAGATTATTTATTTTCTATAAAAGCACCGATCAGCAAATGCGCCTATATTTACTCACACCGCGTTGGATTTTGTTTATGCTAATTATTTGGAGCCGGCCCGATGAGCGGAAGCCCAACGAAAACGAAAGTGATTACAACATATACTCTGGTCCGTAATATTGAACCCAGTAAACCAGTGGCGGCCACTTCGTTATGATAGTCACATCCTCGATTATTTTTTATAGTAACCAGCCCTTTTATCATGCACATTGCCATGTGGGATGTATGGGGTTAAAATGAGGGTTAGCGAGTCCGCTCTTTTAGAGGCGGCGTAGTTCCACAGTGTGGCGGCTACTCTGTGGTAGCGTCTTTGTTATCCTTTGCTCGTCTTACACGACACTCACGTGAAGACATTGGTTAGTGTTCTTCCAGAGGTCGGAATTAGGTAGTGTGATTTATGTACTTGCAATGATATCATAGAGCAAAAGAATAATATGGATATTCCTGAAATCCCGGGATTTCAGTTCAGAGCGTATTAAAAATCCGCTGATAGATTAGATAGAACTGTAGGTGAATGTTTGTAAATATACAAACTGAAACTGAACGTTACCGTGTGTGAATCATTAATATATTAAGTACTGTTGAATAATTTTGTTCTATTTATCTTATCTCTGAGATATCGATACAACCTTAAAAACCATCACGGTACCTTAAGATAGTAAATAAATATATTACTGGCAATAAATTACGGTTCCGGGATTATTATTCACAAAATCCCAGAAATGTCCACGTTCATGTAAAAATTTCGTTGCAAGTACATAAATCACACTACCTAATTCCGACCTCTGGTTATTACAAAACCAGCCGATATCACAACTCACAAGACTAATAGTATGTAAGTAATATTAAAAAAAAATCATTCCGTTTTGTTACAATGTTACAACTATATTATAGTTTCGTCATAGATTGTATGTCATTATAAATATAAAAATTCTGATTTGTACGCTGACCCCGTTAGTCAGCGGAGCGTTTTTTAAAATCGCTTTCGGAATGGCTAAATTCTTGTGGCTTTAGTGGCCTTCCAAGATTCACGGGAGATATTTAGTTTTGGGCACAGAAGGCGCTCAGCCAGAAAAGTGTATGGTGCAAAGAGCCAAAGGGGAGCCCTTTGGCACTCCAGGGGAACTCCAGCTAACCGGCGGAAGAGACGGACCTCGGCTTGGGGCATTGCTTAGCTTAGGGCATTGATAGACTGCGCGGGGTCGCGAGACGGTGAGAAGTGCCCAGGCATGTGCCAATTCCTGGTAAAAGTGATAACTAAATTTTAACAGGCTGCAGAGTCCGTAATGATCGAAGAGTCCATGGCGACAAAGTCAAGGTAAACTGTGAACTGTCTGCTCGTCCGCAATCGTCTTTCCGTAAAAACAAACGTGACCTTGTAATGCATAACGTGCTGTACAGTAAAACGTAGTGTCCTCTAAAGAGCATTCTAAAAACGTCATTAATTTAATATCCACGGAGACCAGACTATCCCCTTTATACGGGTTCGTTCGCCCCGACCGCGGCCGTGCTACCTCGTGCCGTCGCGCGTCGCCCGGCGTTGCCACGGAGTACACCCTTATTTGCTCAAAGCCTGATTAAATTTAAGTGCCTTGGTAGCTTTATGTACTTTGTGGAATTGTGTACACACGAGTAAATAACCAAACTTAACATACATCCGTTTAGTTATAGGGAAACGGGTTTTTCAGTTTTTCACGAATTATTTAAATCGCCTCGCCTCCATCCGCCTCACTTTCGGTAATTAAATCACACCATGGTAATTGGATTCCCTGAAATAAGAAGCGATGTGGCTGTCACAATCCACAAAACCACACTGGGTCAGAGAGGTCTATTATAATCCACCACGGGTCATAACCGGAAACCTGTGCGGTGTGGCGTTACTGTTTTATTTTGTGATTTTCACCTCGGGTTACTTCTTCCTGAAGTGGGGTTTACAGCATGAAGTACTGATACAAGAAAGTCGCTATTTAGTACGACTGACCTATACAGTTTTTCTTTATAGCAAACTTTAAATTATCAATTTGACTATAAGTAAAAAAAAACTTATAATGTTTAACTATTACTTTAACTGTTAAAATGTTTAAAGACTGCAAATAACATGTTGTTATTAAAAAAAAAACGATAGAAAAGAAGCGGTTAATCGATATCATGGTTCACAGGATGATAGATGGATACACTTTATTGTACAGATAAATATTAAATACGAATCATTAGATGTACAACCGGCGGCCTTATCGTTAAAGCGATTTCTTCCAGGCAACCTTTGGAAGAGTGTATGCTCTTTTGTGTGCCTGATAGCACACTGCTTGATGTTTGGGCTCGTCGCTGGGCACTGTTTGCCGACTGTGTCGGCGGGGCACGCCCCCCTTCCGCGGACTCTGCGCCTGCTCAACGTCTAGTACGAGTACTACAAAATCTGGAGTTGGATTTGTTTCGCTGCACCCTGCAACCACTTCGCAGGGCGGCAGTAGGTATTCATTAGTGATTTACATTTGATGATCGTTTTGTCTGTTGTACAATTTTACGGAGTTCGGCGTCCCGAGTATGTGAATTGGTGGAGAACACTGTAAAGCCTACTCAAGTAACAAATGAATAAAAAAATACGATGGTTGTACCACCCCCAACTATAATGCATTTGGCACCGCGGTGCTTATTCATCAACGAAGAGAAAATGGGCTGTATTTCAAAGAAAACCTTTCAACTTTCAACATAATAAGCTAACTCCACGACATTTCGTGGTGAGGCAACAGGCGGTGTCGTGACTTGTAAATGACTGTTTGATTAGTTGGATGGCCGTTCCTTCGTTATCGATCTTAGACACTTCATGCAACGGATTATGGCTTTTATTGTATCATTAATAAGACACTGTCTTGTCGATTATCTTAAGTCTGCGAGGTTTGAGTTGAAAGAAACAATATAACTTGGATTAGACGTAGTGGTCTTTTAGTGGTTTTCGTGGTAAAACGATTATGATTGATGGAATCCGTCTGCGGGGTTGGCGTGTTTTAGTTTACTGGTTACTTTTGAAGATTTGTTTTATATATCCAGCCAAGACGGAGCAAAACACTCATTTCTTACAGGAAATGATGCAAATGAAAATGGAGTACTTATGATGGTTCCTGGTCATCATCGCCGCATCGGTCGGCAGCGACACCATCCCCCTTAGTGCTCCAGCTGGCAACAGTAATTTTACTGTCATCATCCTTTTCGATGATGTCGCTGCCGCGTATATGGAAATTATTCCAATATTCAGAACTACGATACTTCTGAGAAGCGGGAGGCTTTCGAGTGTTGTTCGAAGAAATAACCGTAAATCCTTTCATCATTCAGTACGATCTGGACTCGGGTATGAATTGCGGACTCTCGCGGGAAGAAATGGAATGTTGCTATTCTAAAGCCGGCCGACACGACACATTTTTTTTTATATAGAAAGTAGGTGGCAAACGAGCATACAGTCCACCTGGTAGTAAGTAAATACTGTCGCCCATAGACATCCGCGGTACATGCCAACATTAGTCCAAAATGACAAAGTTTGGCACGCTCCCGGATGCGCTGCCTACCTTTGTTGATGAAAGAATGGATTTGGAGAAAGGGTTGGGGACGTGAGAAGGGATAGGATGGGAATAGGCTCTGGCATATCTCACTCACTACCGAAACACGTACATACATTGGGGAATATGATAAAGTGGGAAATGCAGTACATTTCAAGGTAGTATTCTGTGAGAGAGGGGTAACGAGGCCAGTCGAGTGCGCTCAGCGGCTGTTGGATTGCAGCGTGCCCTCTCCCCGTCCAGCATTATTGCTAGATCGTAATTTCTTTTCTCCAGCTGTGCTAAGGGGTCATAACCTTCCGCAACCGTGCTGCAAGGGTGCGGTGATATATGATACAATATATCATTCACTTAAAGTCAGGCATCACAATAAAGCATGACGCATGCATGCGTCGCGTGCCGCACGCGCGGGTCGGATAAGCGTATGGATTACATGTCACACAGTATTGTATAAGTAATATCTATCTACGGTTGGATATTTGGTAAACATTAGCCTATTGTATGAATACACGCTATGCTGCAGTAGACCGTAGGAATGTCGTCACCAAGAACTCCGACACTCCGAAATTACATTTTTTTATGGTAAAAAGGCGGCAGACGAGCAGACATTCCACCCGGTGGTAAGTGGTAAATATATCATTATCATTCTGTTTCTTTTTTAATCGTCCCACTGCAGGGTATAAGAGTTGTATTTTTTAAGCCATTTACCTCTGTCTCATGCTAGTCGCATCCAGGTCAGGTTTGAGACTCTGTTTATGTCGTCGTCGGCAGCCAGGTGGGTGGCCGCTGGGCGGCCTACATTCCCTTTACCAGCTCTGGGCCATCACTCAGTTAAGGTTTTGCTCTGCCATCACCACATCTATCTTCATAAAAAATATCATGTGGGACCGCCTGCTCGTCCGCCCACTAGTGTATAAAAAAAAAAAAAAAATATACGTATCGATAGTGGGAAACGATCAATCAAACGTCTCGTTGTGTAGAGCATGAACTGTTGAATATTTAAACAAGGAGCCGACCAAGGAGATGGACGATCAGACGATATTGACCAAAATACATTTATATTGGTATACAATTACTCTACAAATAGAAGAAACCTACGTTATAATTTGTCGTCATTGATTTATTGCTGAAGTTCAAGTTCAAACGAAATTCTAACAAAGAAATATTTTATTAAAGTAAGACGATACCAAAATGCTTGAAGACGAAAGTTTTCAATCAGTGCGTCCTATCAAATGTGGCCTTTGACAATGGGTCTGATCCATAAGTTTAAAGTCGCTCAGCAAGCTATAGAGAGAGCTATAGCTGGAGTTTCTTTGCGGAACAGGATCCGAAACGAAGACATTCGCCAAAGAACTAACCTAAGACAAAGTCACTGACATAGCTCACCGAATCAGAATGCTGAAGTGGCAATGGACCGACAACTGATGGAGTAGACGAGTCCTCGAGTGGAGGCCGCGTACTGTGGGACTTGAATGAAGACATTTCCAGGAAATGTAGTGAAGAACGTCTTCCAACTAGAAGACCAACGATTAAAAGAAAGTCCCAGTGATGAAGAGCTTTGGCACAAATGAACAGTATAGTGACGGGCCTTGGCACAAATGGAGAGACAGGCTGATGGTATCACCGAATTCAGTTTCAAATATAGGTCGCGAATAAAATTCGGCTTTGACTAGGTGTTCTTTTTAATGCGGCTTTCGCCGTATCTCTCAGTCATTATGCTGTCCGTGGGCGGTAGTGTAGATGTAACGTGTGAAATAATCGCACATATAACTATTGTTTCAGCTTATCGCAGTACACGCTGTGTGAGTAGTATCGATCGAACAAATTCGCGCGTGTCTCTATGTCTATCGGTGGCTACGAGCGCAGTCGGGTGCTTTGAACTCGCGCACTGCAGGGTTCCCACGCGTCGCTGACTGCACGATTTAACCGGCGAGTATACTAGTGGAAGTGTAACTTATGTTTCATTAACCACCCATTCATTCATGTAATGTAATTCGATGTAAAGAAACATTATGATTAGAGCTTCAAGTGTTCACGCCGTTTTCTTTAGATATGTTCAGATCGCAGAACATATTCTGGATATTTTTTACGAACGAATAAAAAAATAACCTTTTGGAAAATATACAATAGATAAATAACTTTAATATACAACGTATAATAAGGTTGAGAAAATGAAGAGGGATAGGATGGGACGGGACGGAAATAGATTATTTCATATTTGACTCATTACCGAGACACGTACCGGGGAAATATGTTAGGATAAAGTGGCAAATACACCACATCTACAGTAGTATTCTGTGGTGTGGTCAGTCGAGTGCGTCCAGCGGCTGTTGGATTGCAGAATGCAGCCGAACCATTTTGTTTCAACGAAATCGAAAAAACAGTTAATCTAAAGAGTAAATTAAAAGCCAGTTTAAATATCTGGTGGTTAAATGGTAAATTAATACCACACCTTTATTTATTTACGAGTGCGGCGTTTGTAAACTTCGTACAAATGAATAATGTATTTGTTGTGTAATGGGAACTTGTGATTATGCTAAGGTGAAATTTTCGACGAGACCGCATTGTCACTTATCGTATAGTTTTTGTCCATTTTATTTGTGGATAATTAATGTAGATATATTGGGAGCATTATGCATAACAGTATCCTGAGAGCCATTGCAGCCAAGTGGGACTGTCCAATGCTGAGCCGATGAACACGACTACACGCCAGCCGGCAGCCAGTACATGGCTGCAGGGATGGGTTGTCGCATTTTAATTTTTAAGTTTAATACTAGCATTAGGTTAAGATTTATTATTAAGCACTAACATATACTGTGCACATTTGTCTGCAATTAAATTGTGGATAATATGTCTATTTTTTATCTCTTGCACCAATATATTCCTGAAACGTTACAAAGCATATTTTCATTTCCCTACAGAATAATCTGTTGAAAACTTCGTATTCATTAATCTCGAGCCGACCCGAAAGTCAAGAATTTTCTATGCTAACGAAGTTGGCGTTCCGCCGATTTTTTCATGAAGCGTATTGACTTAAATTCAGTGTTTTTTTTTATATTAGCAAGTATTCCTTCGATTGGGTCTATCCACGAACTTAATTGAAATAAATGACACAAACTATTTAATTTTAATCGGTTAAAGAAATGGGTCCTATAGCTTGTCTTCAACTTCGACTGCTAAAACTGGGCAGTCCGCTTGCAGTTCCAACGATTGTACGTTGGCTGAACGCTAGCAGCACAAGCAATTTTGATGCAGTCCTAATGCAGTTGCACCGACTGGCAGTTAACTGCACAGAGACATAAAATTCAACAGAAATTGAAACTACATCTTCGCAGATGGCTGGCTGTGTACCATACCATAACATCAGCCTGTCTCTCCACTGCTGGATATAGGCGTCTCCAAAAGATCGCCACCGCACCCGGTTTTTAGCTCTTCTCATCCAGCCACTACCGGCGACTTTAGTTCTTCGTCGAATTTCTTCGTTACAGATTTTGTACAGCAAAGAAACTCCGAGCATAGCTCTCTCCATCGCTCGCTGAGCGACATTGAACTTTTGAACCAGGCCTACCGTCAGAGACCACGTTTCGGCACAATACGTCATTACAGGCAGGACGCATAGATTGAAGACTTTGGTCTTCAAACATTATGGTATAAACGATGAGAAGAGGTGACGCATTTTCCCGGATGCTGCCTGAGTCTATCGGCCTCTTGACTGAAGTTGGACTTGTCTAACTGGATTGACTGTCCAAGATAGACATATTCATCTACAACTTCTAGAGACAGTCTCTCGATGCTGACCGGTCCAGGGACGACGTGTTCGTTGAACATGACTTTTGTCTTGTTCAGGTCCATCCCTAGACCAACGCGTGGCGAGATCGTATTGAGGTCGTACAACATCCAACTCAATCCCTCCAGCGAGTATACCATGATAACAATATGAGAACCATGAGAAACGAAGATGTGAGATGTATTCGCCGTTAACACTGATTCCGCAGTGTTTTCAGTCCAGCATTTTAAACGCGTCCGCCAGTGCGTTTGCGAACACACCCCTGTCTAGGGGTGGGTGTATAGGTTCTTAATCTCTCTAAACTACAGAAGGACATCTTCTAGTCCCTCTGAAAGATGATCTTTGCGGTATCAAGTTACGGCTCCTGTCTGGAGTCGACTGTGAGTCATGCGGCGCTGCGGCGGCAATGGCCTCGGCGCAAATTGAGTGAATCAACCTCTGCCCTCCGGGTTCAGAACGTTCATTATCATTATTAACTAGTACTAGTATTCAAGACAATGTCAAGTTCTTTCAGAACGGCTGTTGAGCTAGTTTATGATTTACTAGCGACCCGCCCTCGCTTCGCTTAAATTTATGTTTTTTTTTTCAAATTCTTCAAAATAAATTATAGCCCATATTAGACACGGATAATGTAGCTTCCTATTTGTGAGAGAATTTTTGAAATCGGTCCATTAGTTCCAGAGATTACCCCCAACATACCTACAAACACACAATTTTACCTCTTTATTATATTAGTATAGATGACATCAGTCTGTAGTTTACCTTATAAAGTGCGCGCACGATAACTCTGCGCGTGGCGGAAATCAGTACTATTTTTGTCAAACGGCCATATTGTAATAAAGCGAAGAGTGAAGGATTATTGTTTTTGTGTTTTTAATTAAATTACGGACGAGATATAATGTCAAAAGTGGTAAGAAGTGCTGCTAGAGATATGGTGTTAAAGGTCAAGCGTGCCTGTGAAAAAGAAAGGGATAATTCGGCCGCTGTTGTACCATTTAATCGTGTTCGTGCTCGTGTATCTTTTTTAACAGGTTAGTTTTGTGTTGCCATCTACAGATTAATTCATCAGTTTACAATATATTTTATCTATGGGTAAATATAATTTATTTGAGTTTTCAAATATTTATATATTTCGCTCCTGATTAAAAAAAAAAATTGTGACCAATTAAATTTTATAACTGAAGGAATTGTTTTATTTCAGGCATTTCCGAGCGGACTGTTAGTAAAATTATTAGCGAAGGCAAAGAAGCAACTTCTTCTGGCTCTAAAATTACTACTCCCGGAAAAAAGAGACACAGAAAAAAAGAAATTGAATTAGACGATTTTGATTATTGTGCCATAAGACACAAAATACACGAGTTCTATGTCGTGAGAAAAGAAATTAAACATGGATTTAAGAGATCACAATTACTCAAAATTTTTGTAGGTAATAATAATATAAATAAAGTTATTTACGACCTACACGATAATGTTATTTATTATAGATATTATTAAATTACATAATAATTTCTACTCAAACAACTTATCTGTCGCTCAAATATTTTTTATTTCCTATTTATTTTAAGTTACAGTTGGCAACATTTTTCGCAGCGATACCAGCGCTGCATCCAATTGCAGTTATCGTGCGCGCACTCTAGTCAAGTTACTTACCTACCGTTTAGTCCAATTTCTTAGTGGTATTGACTAAACATGACAAACTGTTTTCAGATCGGATCGTATGTCTCACTGACCACGGTTCATTATCTCCATTGACAGTGATCACTTATCACCCCACCCTACCTACTTCCTGTCCTACGACGTGGTCGAATACGGCATACTGCAATAAGCAATATGGTCCACGATGTGTTGAGATACGCAGAACAATGGGATGACGTGACCTCCTGCAGATGACGTCACGTGACCTAACGACACGAAGGTCAAGGTGGGTCCTTCGTCGAATGGATGCCATTGTTTCAACTAACACATGTAACTACCGTAATCAGAGTTGACGAGAAATAACATCGATAACATCGTTTAAGAGCAACCAACCGGTCAAATAAATTCTTAATTTGCCACACTGGTTTATAAAAACCTAAAAAATATATATATTTTATGTCGCAGTAAAATGATTAAATTAGTGATTACATCAAATCAAATTTAAACGGATTTGAAGAAATCACGGATTTTATTATCTTTTTTAAAATATTTAATGACTTCATCAAATCTTTAACCGATCAAATCATCTGCTTAATTTAAAACTGTGAACATGTTAAAATTGTATTGTTTTCTCATTTAACAGCAACGCGGACGAAGTAGAAAAGTGGTATTCCGGGTAGAAGATTGTGGAGTTGTTAAAAAAAAATAACTTCGAACCTAAACGGGTTTCATGCTACTAGTGACCAGTCTCATGCTGGCTACTAGATTTTTGTCCAACAAACAACATCGGCCTAATATGGTGAAGCTAACATTATCGATTTAAAATGCATCACTTGAATCAGCAGACATAACATCGTGAAGTCAAAATTAACGGAGTGCCTATAATCACAGTGTATTGAATGGCATTTGTGTGCAAAATTTCATCAGAAACTAGTTCCGTCATTTGAGTCAATGTTTAGTTTAGTTTATTTTGTATAGCGCGTTGTATGATAAAGGCGTTAGGTGTTCTAAAAAGGAACTAAAACGTCCCAGTAAATAGGAAACTTACAACACATGTGTGGCAAGTCACCTATCGCACGAAGGTTGCTCGCCCACAGTCACCACCAAATACGGCAAGTGGTAAACACGTAGGATCGCGTTGTATGGTCACATTTACGTAGAATTCGTGTTGATACCAAGCGTGAATACATAAAGATGTGCTATAATTTGCGATGCGATGTTATCAATATATTATAAAAAGGTATTAAGTTAGTTTTTTGTAAACTCAAGAATGCTCTATTTCATGTTCTATGGTCTAGCTCTATGGTCTATCACAGAAACTACCGTATAATAGGAATAAATTGGAAAATGCAGTGCGTATTTACCAATTTATTTTATTTCTCCAATGTACACGACGTACGTGTTTCGGTAATGGGTGAGATATGCCAGAGTCCAGTCGATCCCATCCTATCTAGACGTGCCAACGTTTAACGTGTATCCACTTACCCCCAGGTAGACTACGTTTGACTGACGACTTATTTCTTGAAAAAAATGTTTTGAAAGGAAGAAAAAAGTACGATGTCAGCGCCAGTCTGAAGGTAATCCCAATGTACTTAATATTGAATAGGATAAAGTAGGAAATGCAGTACAGTTTACGGTAGTCTTCTGCGAGAAAGGAAAGTGAAAGCCCTGGGTAATTTCACATCAGACACAGAATAGAGGCTATTAGGGGCAACTGTCTGTCATATCATATTCCCCGAAAATTGATTACCTACGTTACTGTGGGTCTTTCATTGTGCCGTATACACGTCGCTATCACTCATTCTGTATACATATTACACACTTTCGTAATTACACATTAGACGAGATAATTAGTGAATATAGAATGAAAAATACAATTTATTTTTCATATATTCATTCATAAATAAATATACATTTAAAATTGTAAATATTAAATTTACAATTTTAGCGACCCGCCCTCGGTTCGCTTCGGTTTATAAGTTTTTTTTTCCAAAATTTCAAAATAAAATAGCCTATATTAGACACGGATAATGTAGCTTCCTATTTGTGAAAGAATTTTTGAAATCGGTTCAGTAGTTCCAGAGATTAAACCCAACATACAAACACACAATTTTACCTCTTTATTATATTAGTATAGATAACCTTATTTATTTGTAGTTTCATTGTACAAGAAATACATTGCGGTTTTCTTTTAAAAACTTACTTGTTCTTCAAAGTGGCCAGTCACTTGGATACATTTAAGTATTTTATTAAGGATAAAATAAAATAGCTATATAATAATAACTAAGGCTTTAGATTAGTACAACCCAATCTCTTCCCGTGTGTTGTAAAAGGCGACTAAGGGATAACAAAGTGGCTACCACAAGCCCTGAGGAACTGCACCACTTCTACAAGAGGACTCGCCAAGCCGCTTGTCCAGCGCGGCGTTTTAAGGACATACAACTCTCGTGCACAAGAGAATGTGAGAGCCTCCGTGTGCGGCAATGGACGTTAAAAGAGTTGGGAACGGTAAGTCGCCAGTAGAATGAAATAAAATATAACACAATTACGTATGTAGTAGAACATTAAATGGATATATCTAAGTAAGTATATGGTGTGCAGCGACAACAAAATGGAGTTGGTTCTGCAAACGCTACAGATAACACACATAGCAATTTTATTCAGCCAGCATGCAATTAGGATGCAGATTAGACATGCGAAATCAATCGCTTCAATAAAATAAGTCACAAATCGATGGCGTCATAAAATTCCTTATTGATTTATTAAACATGCCCTGCCTATAAGTGAAAACAAGACAGAACGAAGCAGTACAGATTATGTTTAGTAATATTGAAAAGTGAGTGGCAAAACGGCGTAAAAATCACTTCGAGTTTCGTGTGGTATTTGCCCACAAAAAATATTGCTGGCGATGACCACATAAATGTTCGTGTTTAACACCACCCTCCCTGCTCCCATGGGTGTCGTCGGCGGCTAAGTGATAACAAAGCCGGGCACCACAAGCCTTGAGAAACTACTCCATCTCTAAACGAATGGATTAGTCAGCGTGACGTTTAGAGGCCATACATCAGTCATGGATAACATAATGTGTATGAGAAGGCCCGTATATAGCAGTGAACGACACAACAGGCTGGACATGGGCTTCCTCGTGGTCATTATCCTATGCACAACACATGTATGACATGTAAGGAACGCTGGCCAAGCGGGTTGATAGATTTTCTTTATAGAAAAAAGGCTACAGACGAGCATACAGTCCACTTGATGGTAAGTGGATACTGTACGGACACATACGGACATTGGGAAAATACGATAAAGTAGGAAATGCAGTACATTTCAAGGTAATCTTCTATGAGAGCGAGGCAACGTGGCCAGTCGAGTGCGCCAGCGGCAATGCAGCATACACTCTCCCCCTACAGAAATCGATAGATAGATAGATAAAACTCGTTATTACACACCAAAACAAGACGTTAACAGACATTGAAACATGAATTGTGCAAAAGGCGATCTTATCGTTATTAGCAATCTCTGGGTAGGGAGGAGAAAAAAAAATTATTCATAGGTAAATTGGTGAGTCTACTAATTTAAGGGTCCTTCAACGCTTGTGGTAGCGGCTTTGTTAGTCGCCTTTTACGACACCCACGGGAGGAGACAGCGTGGTGTCTAAATCCCCAGGACACCACAGGCATATATTATTATGATGCAGTATTTGCAGTGACAATACCTTATATTATATGGGTGTACAACCCATAAAGCCATGTTGTTTAGTCCGTGAATCACGCCACCCACAACACTGAGCTCACCAACACAAAGACGTGAAGTGCACTTGATGATTTTTATTTACATCAAAACTACCAACAACCTACGAACTGTTTGATTTATTTCAATTTTATTTTGTTTTATGATTATTTAATAGACAGGCAGCTTGCGCTGATGAGTCCATATCTGTTTTTGTGTTGAATTAGTCGTCTATTTTTGAATTGAATAATGTTCTCGGATGATATGACTTCCTTATGTAATCCATTCTCATCGATTAACCGCTCTATTTGTAATGAAATGTCAGCGAGGCGATGTCGCACTTGACAAATTCTTTGTCGCCTTAACTCGTGCCCGCGTACTATATTGTTGTCGTTTCGTAAATAGATTGAGTCTAATTGTGATACACTGTAGTATTTGACCAGTATAATTATAATTAGTTTAATATAATTTTATTAATTAACTAGCTGTGCCCGGCCACGCGTTGCTATGGCGGCCCAACAGATGGCGCTTGCCCTATTGTTACCTGTTTATGGGTAAAAAGTTTACCCTGTGATAGGTATATAAAAACACGCGCGTATTCGAATGCAACGTTGTGTCAAAATTTCAAAGCAATCGGTGAAGTACTTTCGGAGATTTAAGATTTTGAACAAACGAATGTTTACATTTTTATTTATATAAGTACGTATATAAGATAGATTACGCTACATTGGCCAAGCAAGTTGGCAAGTCTACTCTATTAGGTGGTGTAGTGGCTCAGGGCATGTGGTAGCGGCATCGTTATCCCTTAACCGCCCTTTACGACACCCGCGAGAAGAGATGGGGTGGTTTTATTTTAAAGCCAGCAAAGTATTGTAGTATATTATTATAGAATATAAATGGATAGCAAATAATTATGAAAATGACAGTTTTTAATTACCCATTAAAAATAACAGGATATTTTGGTATGTCCATATTAGATAGCTATCAAAAATCCCATAAAATAATAACACGAATCTTTTTATATTATTATATTATATATAATGTACTAAATAACTACTCATGAGTAAAAGTAACATTTTAATGACGTTACATCATTACTGTGAAACACATGTTACATCATAACATCAATGATACTAATTAACTGAATACATTTATTTATTGTGTATGTTTGTGTGTGTGAGAGAGAGAGCTTAGAGGATCATTTTACACTTTCTTAATGTTGAGCCAGTGGTTGTCAAACTTTTTTAGTCAAGGGGTCACAGAGACAACGTGGGATGGCACCTCGGGCCGCGCACATCCTTGTCTTTATGAATATATCAAAATGAAGTGGATATCTGTTTATTGGAAATACTTTCACGCGTCAACGGACTAATCGTGCTTTAATTTTGCAACGACCTTTCTGGGATCATGTAGAGCAGCGTTTGCCAGACGGTGGGTCGCGACCCGGTACCGGACTGCGAAATAAAAGTGCTCGCCTCGTCTTGCAGTTTCTCAGATTCTTCATTTGCGCCAAACTAACGCAACCAATGATGGAGCTGCGCGCGCGCGCTTTGACACCGTCCGTTGGCCGAATCGTCTCGTTTGTTATAACTGCCCGCGCCCGAACCCACACCGCCGCCAAGCCCCCGTCGCTCCTCCATTCATTTGTTCTCTTTGAGCTTAACCTCCCGCGGAGAGTCGTGTTTTTTAGTTTACTGATTAGTTTCATTTTACAATAGATAAATGGGTGATAAAAAATAAATAATAATTTCTGAGAGTGCTACAAACTGACAGTCAAGTGATGTGCAACCGGGTGCAAGTTTTGAGAGCGGTGCTAAGAAACGGCGGCACGATGTGCAGTATACTACTCTTACAAAAAGAAGAAGTCTTGGACTCAACAATATTCAAAGCATTATACTATACAATTTAGTTTCATAAAAGGTACTGATGATAAACCAGTATGTGTTATTTGTAATGTGGCACTTTCTAACGAGTCCATGAAACCTGCAAAGTTGAAGCGGAGAGCGGGTACCCTCACACAATTCCTGAGAAATTGATAAAAAAATATTTACATCTCGGATATGCGATAAAAAATAGGAGAACTAAGTAAATTTGCTGGCTCTGTCAAATAATACTGTGAAGCACAGAATCGTGGATATGGCAGATACTAATAGAAGAAACAGTCATAGGATACTTAAAAGAATGTTTTCTTTTCTCTTCAAGTTGATGAAAGTACTAAAATGTCGGATAATGCTATAGTCATGTGTTTTATAAGATATAATAATATGATTTTGAAAATACAACTCACGAAGAGTTTCTGTTTTGTAAATTTCTCACCACAAGAACAACTGCTGAAGAAACAATTAAATTGATTGATAGTTATATTCATTAAATTGGCTTTAAATAGATAAAATGTGTGGGTCTGAGCAGCGATGGAGCTCGCACAATGGTAGGCGCTAATACTGGACTATTTCCGAAATCAAGGCCATAGCGCCAGGCTGTGTATGGATGCATTGTAATATCCACAAAGGCATTGTCTGTCAAAAAATGCCCATGTCTTTAATTGAAATGCAATTAAGAGGATTTTTTTAAGAAGACTTATTTAATTGAAGAAAGAAGTCTCAGTATTCTTAGAACAACATCCACCAACAGCTAGGGATGTTACATTTCCATTCAAAGACAGTTTTCATGATCCCAATTGGTTAAGGTAGCCTAACTTTGTGACATTTTTGACTTTTAAATAATTTAAATCCAACATTACAAGGCAATGTAACTGTATTTAAAGTGCAAGAAAAAGTGGAAGCTGCAACGAACAAACTTAATTTGTGGTCAAATCACGCGGTAGGAGGAAATTTCAATGCTTTTACAAATATAAGAGAATTACAAAAATAGTATAACATGTGTTTATTGCTGAATGAGATTCCCGCTACTATCAAGGTACAGTTGCTAGGACTGGAGGCTAGTCTGAACGAATAATTTCCTCCAATCAACAGCAACAAGTCTTGGATAAGAAATCAATTTACAGTGAATGTTGAATCTGAAACAGAATTACCAGATTCAGATATTGAGTGTTTAATTTAACTTTGGTGGGACACAGCACTTAAAGACGTATTCCAGAGAATTTCACCCATAGTTCGTCAGAAATAGGTACCCAGTTTTAGCAGTTTTAATTTAATATTTAATTTAGTTTTATTTCTTTACATTATTGTAAAATGATAACTTTAACAATATAGACATTAAAATATGTTTCAATTGACCTATACACCAAAAATTACCTAGGTACTAAACTTGTTAGTGGACCACAAATGAGAAGCATAAAAAAGCCTGATGTAGAGGACAGAAGCTACATTTCTTCCCAGTAAAATAAGTGGTTACTGCACAATAAATGAAAGTCCACAGGTTACTCTAATAAATATAATAATAATTACATTTATTTATTTGCTACTAGCGAACCGCCCTCGCTTCGCTTCGGTTTCATTAAAACAATATTAAACTATATGTATAAACCTTCCTCTTGAATCACTCTATCTATTGATGAAAACCACATTAAAATCCGTTGCGTAGTTTAAAAGATCTAAGCGTACATACAGAGGGACAGACGGCGGGAAGCGACTTTGTTTTATACTATGTAAAAGATGACTAATCATTTATTTTGCTATAATTAAAATCAGTCTCTGTAGCCAGGCTGGCTAGGTAAGTCTTATAAAATATGACCAAGGGCCACATGTATCATTGCTTAAAGTTGCAGTTTGACAACCACTGGGTTCAACTCCTTGTACATGGGATAATCAGCTCTATGCCATCATTTATAAGAGACATAAATGCAGTACCTAATATCAATGGAGTTCTTGATATCATAATACTGTTCATATTTTGCAAAAGAAACATTTCTAGTGATACATTTATAGATCTATTTGATAAATAATTTCACTAATCGAAAAATAAAAATTCATGATCATTCTTCCATTTTAAATTTGATAATTTGAAATAAGAGGAAACAGCACATACACATCTTATACAGAAGATACAGGGAATTTTAAATAAGTGAATACAACATATAAATAAATTCTTGCTTGTCTGTACATTTTTTTAAAGAGGTCCTTAATATTGTTCTAGCTTATTTGAATAATTTTAATTAAACTTGTAATTTCTGAGATTATCATTAAAACAGAGACTGACAAGAAGTGACAAGACTTTGTCAATTATCAATTATGAAATTATTAAAGGAAATTGCCACAACCTTGGAACAAATACATTCTAATTTGTTGACAAACTCCTCATATGGCAATAAAGGGCTTGACAGAAACAACTCATAGTTATTTGAATGTCATATGAATCATTATTTAGCAAGTCTACTATAGACAAAAAAATGTATAATTAGCTTATTAGAATCTTAGAATACAAAAATTCAATAAAATGTGAAAATTTTGTATGAATCCCGTTGCGAAAATAAAGTGTAGTTTGGCTGAAAATATTACAGATGAGTAAAAAAATAATAAATCCAGAGAGAAAATAGCAAATTTGAATAAAGAATATAATTTAAGTTATGTCAAAGGTATTTTATGGTGGTATCGTACAAACTGCTTACATTTTACGGAGTTATCTTGTTATCGAACACCATTTAGGTTACAAGAAAGGTAATTTATGGTCGCACAAGGTGCTCCCGTTGTACTGCATTACTATTTATTACACTTATTTCATATAATAAAAAACATCGTGGAAGCACCGCGGGAACAAGGTGAACGTTCGAAAGGTCGCGGTTAGCGGAATCGCAATTATCGACACCACAAAACCATTCCAGACCCAAACAATGAAACCCTGACTCATTATTCCGTGCTACTTACCAGCAGTTTAGTTTCTTTATCGCAGACAGATCGGACTGCTTCGAACGTGCGATGACCATCTCCTCCGTAAGGCGAGCCATAATCACTTCACTTCACTATTTAAAACTTATAGCAAAACATGAACAATGACGGTTAGATCGGACTCGCGAGCTGGCGGTTTATCATGGCCAGTAAGAATACACGACAACAAGACACCGAACGCGTATAAAAACTGACGTAAAATCAACAATACGTCAAGAGGATCATAAAATCGCGGGTCGGGCTACTTTCGACCTTCGATTCATGCAAAATAGCAATAACGATTCGAAACGAAACGTCATGGAAATGTCAACGTCATATTTGCAAATATTGTTGTGTTCACATTTCATACTAGTGAGATTCTTTTGCCCTAAAAGAAGTTTCTTCGAATAATTTTAAATAAAATCCACTTAAAATTTTGTGGTAAAATAATTTGATCAATGTCATTTACTTTGTAATATTTGTAAAAGTAAAAATTTAAAAATAAACAAAAAGAAAAATGGTAACATTGAACTAAGCTGTCGTCCCCTGGCATTTGGGGTTGAGATCCAAACATTGTGGAAATCGCTCTTTGAGAATCCAATTAAATTATGTCCCTTTCCGCATTACAGAACTAAAAAATAATGAATTGTTTTTAAGTTACTTCTAACTGATACCATAGAAAATGATAGAAGTATTTCATTTTTATTTAATTAAAATAGAAAAAGATGGAGTCTACTTAACTATAGAGCAATTTTCTTCCGTTTAGTCCGTCTTCCGTCTGAAGTTGTGAAGCTAATGTCAAAAATGTCAACTGTCAACTATGACGTCTATGTTCATCTACATTTCTGCATCGTATTTTTCTATATTCTGAATTGAAAAATGGATAAAAACGATATTTTGGACGACAAGGACAGCGGGCCGGAGGTACAAGTAATTTTTCCGGAGTCTGTCATGAGCAGAATAGAGGAACTAATGGGTGGTACGGAGCAATTTGATAGTGACGAGGTAACTTACAAAATTTCTCGATTTTCTCTTTTCTATAGCATTTTCAGCTGCTTATGGGGATATTAACTTCCTCTTGGTTCATGACACGTCGTTCCTTCACTTGTCATATGCCTTTATTGCTACATTTACGCTCGTCGCTTACATTACCACTGCTGCTTTTCTTACTACATGTTTCTCGCTCTATTTACGATCCGTTACTTATTAATGTTGAGTTATAAAACGTTCGTTTACCGCTCTTTGACAATTGATATCATGCCGTGTCTCTTTTCTTGTTATGAAAATAAAAAGGATGTATATATTATAGTTCTATCATCTCACAATAGTGGGTTACACTTAGTAGTGGTTGTGCTCATACATTGTTTTAGTATACACATCGCGAACTCAACTGAGCGTTCTCCAGTTTACGCACACTAAAACATTGTACATGTATGAGCACAACCACTACTAAGAGTAACCTACCTTTGTGAGATAAAAGAACTATTTCATATTATTATTATACAATAGGTGAGCAGTCAGCAGCAGATGTGTCTGTATCTTGTGCTGGGGCATGCACATGCTCTGACATCCACATGTCTAGTCTCTATTTGAAAATTCCCACTGTTGAGGCAATCCATTCCATCAGTTTTGATCCTCTACATTCATTTTCAGTTTCAAATACAATAATCGAGATTTACCCAAATTGAATTAACAATAAATATAAATTTATTAAAATGCTTACAAACCTTAACAAGAACATTTAGATTGTCAGAGCATATATCAGACTTATTTCATTCTGAAATCTTATTCTTTCAGTTTGACGCTGTAGCCTATATCAATCGAGTGTTCCCAACTGAACAATCCCTATCGGGTGTGGAAAGTGCTGTAGCAAGTAGTGAATTCCGGCTGTCAGGTGTGGAGCACGACATTAGGCGGTTGGTAAGAGCTCAGGCAGAACAGAGGGAGGCGGGCCAGGAGGCCCTGCTTGAAGCACAGACATGTATTGCTGAGTTGGCTTTGCAGGTTTGGTCATGTTTGCAATAAAAATAGAAACTTAAAATACTTATTTACTACTAGGGTTGCAGAGTACATCTTAAAGTATATCGACAAATATGGATGCTATATTAGATCTGGACAAAAAGTACTCTAAATTAACTTTATTTGAAAATTAACTTAAAACCCTAGATTAACTTTAAATAAGGCTACTTTGTTTTATTTCAACTTATGTACAAAGTCAGCACTTTGCTTAAATGTGAAAGTTTAGATGTTTGTTACTCAATCATATCAAAATGGCTGAACCAATTTAATTAAAATTTGGCAAATTGGTAGATTAACACAAATGCTACTATTCATGTAGACCATGTGAACAAAGTCAAGGGCAACAGCTGATATTGCTATAGAGAGCATTTACCTCCTATAGCATGGAAGTTGATAGAAATGCTCACCTAATTGAAAATCTATTGGTACCTGTTTATAAATAATTGTATATAAATTGATTGATATTGTATATACTAGATACAATTATTCAATAGGATCATCTGAAAATTTAACATCAAGAATAATTATCTGGATAACTGTGCAAAAAGCTATAGAACCTAAAACAATTACCACCAGGTGGCAGACGTAAACAAGAAAGCTGAACGCAGTGAGTCTATGGTCCGCGAGATAACCTCCGAGATCAAGCAGCTGGACTGTGCTAAGTCCAACTTAACAGCGGCCATTACCACATTAAATCACTTTCACATGCTAGTTGGGGGAGTGGATACATTGAAGGGCATGACTCAGAGTCGACAGTACAAGGAGATAGTTTTGCCCCTGCAAGCAATTATGGAGGTAATGTTAATTTTTATTTGTGTTAAGAAGATTTTTATTACTATGGGGATAATAGGCACAGGGTAGGGATGTATGGTTATTTTCTGTGTCTTAGAAGAAAATATTTATAAATATTTGTATTGCTTTAAGTATCCTAAGTAAGAACCTATTGGTAGTCTGATAAGTTCGCAGCCTTTCTATAGTGAAAATAATAAATACTTTTTTGTATTATACAAATATTTATTTATATTGGCCATTTAATTCGACTATCTTTCTAACAGAGCCTAATGCTCTAATGGCATACTTGCCATCGCTATAAATTTTTTGGGGTTTTTGGCTCAGAAGAGCCAAAAACTGATTTAAATGGTTTATACATTCTCTTGAATGTAATTTTACTCCATATAGAGAATTTTGTAAAGAGCGGAATAAATTATAATCCACAGGTGCTACTGCATGGAGGATGCATTAAAACTTCTCAGCCAAGGTCCATCAATTTTTGTTTAGTATATGCAAAGATATGCAGTCGAGCATTGTCGTAATGGAAAACTATATCATTTCTATTCTTTAATTGTGGGCATTTTTCTTTAAGTTGTTGTTTCAATTTTGAATCAATTGCTGACAATAGACATCAGAATTAATCGTTTGGCCATGTGGCAAAAGCTCGTCATACACAATGCCTTTCCAGTCCCACTATACACATACCATGACTTTGTTCATAATGAGTCCTGGCTTTGTGATTTGTGATGTCTCACCTCCCTTAAACCAAGATCGTTTTCAAACATTGTTATCGTAGATGATCCAGTTCATATCGCCTGTTACGTTTCTCTTCAGAATTGGAAAGATTTCATTTCGTTTCAACAACATCTCGCATATCGAAATTCTATTCATCGAGTTTCTATCATTTAATTCATGGGACGCCCAAACATTTACCTTTATTACAAAATTCAGTTTATGCAGGTGATCCAAATTGTTGAGTGGTGAATGCTAAGCTCTTCCACAATTTGATCACTGCTTATGTGTTGATCTGCTTCAATTTTGTCAATGATAACATCAATCTTAATAGGACAACCACAGCAAGGAACATCATTCACATCAATATTGCCAGATCTGAATAGACTGAACCATTTTTTGTGCAGTAGTTTTAGATAAAGCGTCTCCACCACAAATCTCTTTTCGAACACTAGAAGCATTCCGACATTGTCGAAAAAAAAAATTGTAAAACTTTATCCTTTCATTTTACAATTCTTAAAAAATATGAAAAAATAAAACTTAACTTGCTAGTTTCAATTTGCCGCCATTACAAAATACTCAGCTGTCAAACGGCATATCACTTTCCCGCCAGTGCATGCATTGATCAGTGATGCCAGAAATATAGCACGCTAAAGTCATACATACATTTAAAAAGGCCGCGAACATTTCCGACTACCTATGTATATAAGGTCTTACAAAAATAGTGTAAATATTTCAATATGTCAGTCAGTATATTAAAGCTATTATATCTATCCAAAAATAAACATATAGTTCATGTTTTTTTATTCCATTTTAATGGTAGCTCCGTTATCGTCGTGCGGATCATCCGCTCTTCCTTAACAACGAGCTGTTGCATACAGCGCGGTCTTCAAGACACTATACCGCTAACCTGAAAGTTGTGGATTGAACGTCCCGTGAGGTTTTTCCACTTAGCTCCACATGGGCTAACATGGGCTCCACAAGAAGGCTGAATAGGATCTTGCCAGATCGGCGGCATACCCCCTGGTGTTGCAGGTGTGCGTGGGCGGTGGTGACCAGTTACCATCTCGTGAGCCTCCCGCCTCTCTGCCACCTTCTCTATAAAAATATAGATAGATGAAGTCTTTATTGTACACCAATACATGTTTCAAAAAGGCAATTTAAGTGATGTAACACGAAACGAACAACAGGCGCCCTTATCGCCAAAGCGGTCTCTTTCAGGTAACCTTTTTGTGGTAATTCACGGATTCACGGTAAAATATCTTTATAACTAGTATCTTATGTCCAGGTGTTGCAACACTTCGAGTGCTACCGCGAGATCCGCGAACTAAGTGCGCTCCGTGAACAGGTTCACGCGACGCGTGCCACACTCGCCGCCCAAATACTCAGCGACTTCAAGGAGGCTTTCGCTGGTGAGTGACCTCACTTGTTCACCCACGCACGCACACTCGCAAGCACACACTCTCTAAAATGTTAGGTAGACTTTCACCAAAAAATACTAATCGATCTTCTCCACGAATTTGTTATTAATAAGCTATACGAAACACAACTCTTTTGCAATTACATTACCGCTTTTACATATAAACAAATTATCTCAACAGTAACATAAGCAGCAATGTGTTCATAATAGACGGTGTGATGTAGAATGTCGCTGGTGAAAGATGACGTCTACGATGTGACGGGGTGACGATATGGCGATATTCCAAGTAGATCGATTCCTAATTATACGTGTTACGGAAGCATCAGTCATGAGAGCAATGATCTAATACAAATGTGATAGGTAATGTTGTTTTTTATAGTAAAAAGGCGACAATCAAACATACAGTCCACCCGGTGGTAAGTGGATACTGTCGTCCATAGACATGCGCAGTACATGCCAACTTCAGTCCAGAATGATAAACATTGGCACGCCCCCGGATGTGCTGCCTGTCTTTTGAGATTTAGGAATCAATTAGGGGAACGGGTTAGAGAAATGGGAGGGATAGGATGGAAATGGGCTTTGGCATATCTCACTACCGAAACACGTACACGCACAATATAGGATAAAGTGGGAAATGTGGTACATTTCAAAGTAGTCTTCTATGAGGTAATGTGGCCAGTTGAATGTGCCCAGCGCCTGTGAGATTGCACCTACTCGTATACTGTCTCAAGGGCTACTAAGAAACGAAAGGAACGATGATGTTCGATGACTTTTTCATGTTGTTATTGAGGGAGTTCCACCCATTAATTACTTTGGTCTAGGTTCCTACTGTGTCTGAGTCGGTTGATGATATGGAGCGTTGCTCTGGCCATCGGCCGACAATCAGCGTGTGTGTCTGCGTGCGTATGCACGGGATAGCCGATGAAGGAGGTGAGTCCAATGGAGACCACGTAGCAGGAAAATAACGTGGGACGCCCTCCATCCAGCTGGACTGACTACTTGAAGAAAGTCACCGATAGTGGCTGGATGAGAAGAGCTGAAGACCGGGTGTGGTGACAGTCCTTGGGGGAGGTCTATATCCAACGGTGGAGTGACACAAGCTGAAGGTATGGCATGTTTGTTATATTATGTGTTCGTGGTAGGTAGCAAGAGCAACGTGTCCCACCGTACTCTGTCGGAGGCGTGCGCGGCGGTGGACATACTCGACGCGAAGGTCAAGCAGGACCTGCTCAAGTGGTTCATCAACTTGCAGCTGCAGGTGACACATATACTCTGACTTTTATATACATATTTTAACGATTAGAATCGACACAATGAAAATACCTAGATTTAAAAGATTGACAAAGATTTGCCAATTAGGTTTCAAAATAAGGTCCTACAAAAATAGTCTACAATATTTTAATATGTCAATCAGTACACTAAAATTATAATATGTAATGACATGTATGTGACTAAATGACATGTATGTATTTCATTACATTTTATTAAGTATATCTATATAAATAAAAATGTAAACGTTCGTTTGTTCAAAATCTTAAATCTCCGAAAGTTCTTCACCGATTGCTTTGAAATTTTGACGCAACATTGCATTCGAATACGCGTGTGTTTTTATATACACATTACAGGGTAAAATCATGCAAAAACAGGTTAAACGCCATCTGTTGGGCAGCCACGGCAACGCGTGGCCGGGCACAGCTAGTATTATATAAAATATGTGTACTATTTGTATGTTTTGGTCTGTAATTTCTGATATGTCGATAATACCCAACTGTTTGTTGGATTTTTATGGATAAAAATTGTGTTGCGTCTAAAACAGGTTGGGAAACACTTCATTAAATTGTTAAATTAGTAGTTAAATTTACTCATTCTTAGCGCAGTAACTTCATATATATTTTTATGGGAAATTAATGAAATCTCGATGTATGTTTATGTATCTAATTGTTACATCGTTGATAATGATAAGTGACTGTATGATTTCTGAATAAATTAAGGTATCCGAATATTATCAACATTTTTCATCCATTTAGATTAATTTATCCAGGAATACTGCCACTTGTTTTCATCAGAACAAGAATGCGCTTGGTTACCACATATAGAGCGCCGCTACACATGGCTCAAGAAACATCTACTTGCGTTCGAAGATTCCCTCGGGAACATCTTCCCGAGGGAATGGAGGCTTAGTGAGAGGATCGCGCATCAATTTTGTAAGGTAAGTTATGAATAAAAAACATATACCCTTAACAATGAATTTCCATCGTTAAAACTAACAACTTTTGTTTTCAGCGACTGAATAAGTGTTCACGAGAAAAAAAGAACTTTAACCACTTCAGTTTATCGATATAGTTCACTACCCCTTACTAGATGGCGCTATACCATAAATATTTAAATCATGTAATATCATATCATAATGTAATATCATGTAAATATGTAGTGTGTATAAATCACGCTATTAATATTAGTTTCTCTTTGTCTAAGAATTTTTGGTGATTTTTGTATGTATGATTTTTTTACTCGTAACAGTGAAATAGTGACGGGTACAACACTTTGATCCTTCGAGCCGGATTTAAACTGGCCACCTACGTAGAGTTAGATCCGGATAAATAGCCGATTCTATGCACGAGCTTTGCTTAGATTTACACAGTGTCGTTGAAAACTGACCTCTATGTAGACCGTATATATGAAGCTATATGAAATATGAATGTGACTTATATGAAACGCGACTGTGACTTAGTCTATTTATCCGGACCTTAAGGTACCTACATTCTATTCATTGACGCATGAGACTAAAGGTGAACTAAAATTTAATAGAATTAATTTTGTTTTATTTAAATTAGAACCTAGACTGATTCTTTAGTTCTTGTTTAGTTTTAATCTTGAGGGGGAGAGTGCATGCTGCAATCCAACAGCCGCTGGGCGCGTTCGACTGGCCACGTTACCCTTCTCTCACAGAAGACTACCTTGAAATGTACTTCATTTCCCACTTTATCTTATTTCCCCAATGTACGTACGTGTTTCGGTAGTGAGTGAGATATTCCGGAGCCCATTCCCATCCTATCCCTCCCCATTTTCCCAACCCTTTCTCCCAATCCATTACTATATCTCCAAAGGTAGGCAGCGCATCCGGAGGCGTGCCAACGTTTGTCATTTTGGACTAATGTTGGCATGTATCGCGGATGTCTATAGACGACAGTATCCACTTACCATCAGATGGACTGTATGCTCGTCTGCCGCCTTCGTCTATAAAAAAAACTTACATTTAAGCTTTAACATGCTAGTTTAACCCCCAGGGTAAAACTACCGCCTTTTTGATTGCTTTTTGTCCCAATCCGCTCGTTTGCGAGCTGGGATAAAATCATCCCAAGCGTGACCAATCGGAGTCACCCGTTGATTGCTGGCTGGGGTAAAAACGCCCCGACGACTACGGAGATAAAATACACGTCAACTTCTTCTTAATAAACGCTGAAAACTTGTCTAATAACGAATATGGTATAGTGCCGGGTACAATAATATCAGAAACAAAACATTCCATTGAATGTATACCTAATTATTTAAATTTTCCACTGTATTCTTTGGCGTGTAATACAGTGTACTTACTTACTCATGTGTGTGTGCAGACGACTCGTACTGAACTGAGCAGTTTACTATCATCTCGCCGGGAGGAACTCGATGTGAAACTATTGCTATACGCCATACAGAAGACATACAACTTCGAATTGCTATTGCACAAAAGATTCACAGGTACGTGGTGTTTAGAGATTATCATAAAATAAATGTCTTCATTTACATAAAGGTCCATAACGTCGCCGCGAGCCGGTTGAAAATTGAAACTTCATTTCAGAATATGTCCCGGGTTCGATTTCCGGTCGGACAAACATTTGTTTGAACGCAGGTGTTTGTTCGGATCTGGATGTTGCACTTGTCGGGTTTGTCTTTGTTAATCTCTCCGGACCCACGACAGGAAATCCTAGTGAGGATCATTCAGTGTAAAAAGAAAGAAAGAAACATTTTATTGACAATAACAATAGTCGAAGACAATAAACTGAGCAGAAAGTAAATAAGAAATCAATATTAATTTGTGTGCCAATCGGCACCAACTCAGCATATGTCGCAGCGTGAACTGTCACGCTGATTTTCAGTTGAAGCCGCTTGCAGCGGTGCCAGCGACTTCGTTCGCCTAAACTTTAGAGTGTTTCTCATGGGAACTCTGTAACGGATCGGGTTATAATGTAACCTAAATGTTAACCCGCCACATAATCTATAATTATCCCAAATGTCTTTAAATTCCGTCCAGTGGTTTTTGTCCAAGTGGACGGACAAAAATGTAGGGGAGGGTGCAATTTCCCAGTTTCTCTTATTTCTCTAATGTACGTACGTGTTTCGGTAGTGAGTGAGGTGTGCCAGAGCCCATTCCCATCCCATCCTATCCCTCCCCATTTTCCTAACCCTTTCTCCAAATCCATTCCTATATCTCCAAAGATAGGCAGCGCATCCGGGGGCGTGCCAACATTTGTCATTTTGGACTAATATTGGCATGTATCGCGGATGTCTATTCCCATTACCACCCTATCCCTTACCATGTCCGCAACCCTTTCTCCAAATTCATTCCTATAGCTCCGAGGGTGGGCGGCGCATCCGGGGGCGTGCTAGCGTTTATCATTTTAGACTGACGTTGGCATGTATCGCGGATGTCCATGGGCGACAGTATCCACTTACCATCAGGTGGACTGTATGCTCGTCTGCCGCCTTCGTACATAAAAAAACAAAATGTTGTTTTGGGCTCTGTACCACTCATAATAATGTACACTGCAATGATTTTTTTCAAAAAATATTTAACCCACAAACACGGCTCCGTTACGAAAAATAGAATAATATCTATATATTTATTATATCTTTTCACACTCAGGTACAGCGATTGGATCAGAAAGTATAGACGTGGTTGCAGTCGACAAACAAACGGACACAGACGTCGAAGACGTAAGTTATACAAAACGTTACAATAACGGACACGTTACACTTGTGTAGCTAATTTTATGACCCTAAACATAGATGGTTACCATCCACTATTACACATACTAATATTATAGCAAAATAAAAATGATTACTATACTTTTTTTATAAAAAAATAGGGCGATGTCAACACTAGCTCGACGACGAGTCAAAAACCAACGACATATATGTAGTTCGTATGTATAGACGTGGTGTGAGATTGCCCCATTTTGTAGTGTGTGCTATTCAGTTCATGGGGTCTACTCTGAAAACACTAAAAATGAAGTTTCGGTCCGTATTTTGGTAGATTTTTACCACCGAAACGTTCACTACGAAGTTCGTTTGACATTTGCAATTACTCCGATCGCAATAGATTTTGACAAGAGATACTAAGAAGAGAAGAGGTGATCAAACGTCACATTTCACGATAACAATATTTAACCTGTTAAATAATTGAAGATACCCGATATGTTTTAATGTTAAGTTGTTAAATAAATAAAAATAAAAAATATATATTATATATATATAGAACTTCGAACTAAGTAAAGTCAGAGTAGGGTTATAGCACTTCGTTCGTTCGAATTTCGCTCGGGCCTTAATCTTCAGAAGAGTAAAATCAGAGTGGATCCCCTGGACCGTGTGGTGCCATATGGCCTTGGAATAGCATCATCCCATCTCTTTCCGTGAGTGTCAAAGTTGAGTTTTTGTTCGATTATTATGAAAAATGTCTACTGTACGTTTTGGGTTTTAACGTTTAGTGACACTTCTAAGTGTTTTTTGTGTGTATCTAATGTTTGTGATAAACAAATACAAATAACTCGATTCTATAAATCTTTACAATAGGTTTTTTTTCGAACTCCCCCCCCCACCCCGGGATTTACTGGGGGAGGCATGTGCCCCTGCAGTGGCTTTTTTATATTAATGGAAGCAGACGGACAAGCGGCCCGCATGAAGTTAGGTGGCTACCGCCTCCCATGGACATCTGCAACACCGGGGGGTATGCTGGTGCGCTGCCGGCCTCTCAGAACCCAATTCACAGCTTATGCTACAATATGGGCAAAAAAACGGGTTATTAAAAGGCTGATACAAGTACATACTTCAGATTTTTTTTATACCTCGCGCATGTTTCCTCACGATGTTGTACCACACAGCCGAGCAATGTGAGTCGAGTATAGATTCCCCTAGCCTATCACTGCTCACATATTGCCATATAAGAAAAATATATATATTTCGTAACGAGCTGACGTTTATCTTCCATGCATGTAGACAAAAAAACACAAAACTGTACTAAATTTTTCGTCTTCAATGTGGTCCAGGGCGCTCCCTTGCCCGAGGTCACTATAGAGGGTGGTAACAGTACTAGTGACGGCAAGTCCCCGTGGGTGGGTCTTATCGGCGGCTGCTTCGAGCCGTATCTCTCGCTGTACATCACCAGCCTCGACTGTAACCTGCGCTCGCTCCTCGACAGATTCCTGCAGGTACCCTACACACGCATACACACACACCAGCCTCGACTGCAATCTACGCTGGCTTTTCGACAGATTCCTGCAGGTACACACTCACGCATACACACACACACACACACACACCAGTCTCGACTGTAACTTGCGCTGCCTTCTCGATAATCTTTGCAGCTACACATGCACACAGACACACCAGCCTCAACTGCAACCTGCGCTCGCTCTTCGAGAGATACCTGCAGGTACATACAAATACACTCACCAGTCTCAACTGCAACCCGCGCTGGCTCCTCGACAGATTGCTGCAGGTACTTACACACACACCAGCCTCGACTGTAACCTGTGTTACATACACACATCCATACACTGGAATACATACACACATACGAACATGCGCACTCAATGCGTGAACGCACGTCGTCACTCACCGTCGGCTTGCGCGATACTGGCTCTTGACCTTACACACCACCAACGTTCGCACGAGACAGTATTAATTAGATCCATATTATTTATCAATCTACCTACATATATAATAGTTACAATTTTATGTATATGTTACGTCTAGAAGCCGAAGTGTAGCTACACCTTGGTCCATCTGGCTACAATTTGGTCTAGCTGGCTAATGCCACAACCCACATAGGCAGAAACTTAAATAGAAAATTAATATTTATTGTTCATTATCAATAAGTTTATCGTATAATGGCTCCTCTTCTCGTTGGCCAATATATGTGCCAATGGTATGGCAGACATAGTGGCCAACATGTGGACGCGGCTGCCTTCATTTCACCAAAACCCTTTGATCTGTGTTGAAAAACCGACAAGACTCGGATCTCACGCCAGCGTGTGGGCCAACACTCCAATACCTACCAAGGTGACCACTAACCTCCCTTCTACATGATTTTTTTTTTTTTTTTTTATAGACGTCGGAATTTTAATTCGATTCCAGATTTGACAATTTCAGTGTTGCAACGTTATGACAAGTACTAAATAGTAACGTTGCGAAATTATTCGATACGGAAATGGAATATTTCCGGATCGATTCTTCTCGTTTATAATTTTATTCTCGTAAACTAAGTATATCAGGAAATTAAATATTTGTGAACGGATAATTTAGTTATGACGATTAATTTTATTACGGATCTGAGAGTTTTCTTTAATAATTGTGTGTGAAATAAATAAATAAATGTGATCATGAAGGAACATGAGAAATAAAACAAATAGATGTATTATGGTAATATTTTATTTTATAAATCGTCATCGCTATCGCTATCGCTATCGCTGTCACTTTCTGTAACATTTATTATAAATGTGTCTGTGATATTGTCAATTAACATATCTAGCCTACTCATTTTTTCCTCTTCTTTGACAACATGGGATACGCATTTAGACCATTCGGTGGCCGTAATTTTTTGAATGCCTTCCTCAAATAAATTTCTCACGTCTGTCAATTTGAAGGTTTTATTATTTTGAGCTACATGCCCCTTTACCTGAGCCCATATCAATTCGATAGGGTTCAGCTCGCAATGGTAAGGGGGCAGTCTTAAAACCGTGATCCCATGTTGTGCTGCCATTTCGTCTACAGCGTACTTATTAAAAGACTCGTTATGTGGAATCAGTTCTAAAAGCGTAGCTTTAACCATATCTGGTTCGTAATGAATATTTTTATTTAAAAGCCAGTCTTGAATGGCAGCTTTTTTATTGTTATGAATAATTATGTATTTATTTAAATAAAAATCAATAATTCAGTCTTTAATTGGCACACCAATATTATGATTACATAAACATAAATCGCGATTGTTTATCGATTTTTGTGTTCATCACTGCACTATTATATGTGGTATCATTATTTTACAAAATGACAGTAGCTAATGTCAAATGTGGAATCGAATTATAATTCCGACTTTAGTGGGCGGACGAGCAAGCGGTCCCACGTGATGGTAAGTGTTACCGCCGCCCATGGACACCTGCAACACCAGGGGGTATGCGGGCGCGCCGCCGACCTTGCAAAATCCTATTCACAGCTCTCTTGAAGAACCCCATATCGTAGCTTAATGGAAAGACCTCTTGAGGCAGTTCGTTCCACAGCCTACGGGTTCGCGGTATAAAATAATGATGCCCATTGGTATTGGCCACAACCATTGGTGACATATATTGGCCAACGTGAAGAGGAGCCATTGGCCAACGTAATGCAACGCAAGTTTTATACATGAACATTCTTCAAAATGCCTTTGAGCTAGCGCGCAGACACTAGCGCAGACACTAGCGCAGACACTAGCTTTTAAGGAATAAATCCTGCTAAGAAATCTGTGTAGAATAAAAAGTTAAATGACGATGTTACGATTTTCTACAATTCCGGAATCTGAGTGGCCGTTGCTTGGTGGAGTGCCTACTGCTGTTACCAGTTCATACCAGTTCATATCTAACGTAAACTATTTCTAATAGTTTCAGGCTTTTCCATACTGATCTGTCTCAATAAAAGGCTTGTGTATACGTTAGTGACATCGTGTGCAGGACGCCAAGACCCTGCCGTCGGCTGGCGGTAGCGGCGTCGCCCGCGAGTCCGAGGCCGGCGCGGTGCTGACCAGTTGCGCGGATCTGTTCCTGTTCTACAAGAAGTGCCTGGTGCAGTGCGCGCACCTCACCACCGGCGAGCCCATGATCGGTGAGCAACAACGCGTACCATTGTTCTTGTAACATCTCTATGTTATTATATTGTGATTCACATGATTAAAGTGTATTAAATGATCCTAAAGTAGCCGCGTTCAAAGGTCTAAAGACCTAAACGAGTGTATGCAGATAGTGTTATGCACGTGTGAATAAATCATTCACCAATTATTTATTTTAATCTATCTATGTAAATAAAAATTAAATGCTGTTAGTTGGTAAGCGCATCGCCTGAGAACGGCTGCACCGATTTGGCTAATTTTTTTCTAAAAATGTTCATAATAGTCCGAACAAGGTTTTTAGTGAAAGAAAAATTGGAAAAGTTGCCCGGAAAATTGTAAAATTCGGGAAAAACTGAAAGTGCTTTTTCTATGGGATTTTTGTATGAACTTATTGAAATTATTGTATTATTGAAATTCGGACAGGACAACGTCTGTCGGCTCAGCTAGTGCGGTAATAAATTGAAATATATATTAATTTTGAAATAGATATAATAGTTTTAGTGTACTGATTGATATATTCAAATATTTCTCACCATTTTTGTAGGGTCTTATATAAAACTGTTCTAACGAAAAATAAAATTATTTTAAGGAATACATCAAGTTACAAAAAGATAAAATGAAAAAGCGAAATATAAAGTTAATATAAACGAAGTAATAAATAAAGTTTTGTAAACTGTGTTCTTACAAAATAAATAATTTTATTGATTTGTTGTCCTATCTAAAACGTTCGTAGTGCTCATTACTCAGACCAGCGACGCGCGCGACGCGACCCGGGCGATCCGCGATGATATACTGGAATTGTAGTATAAATCATGGAAAAAAAACGTATTGTAAAAAATATTAGAATGGATTCCACTCTTGAAACTGGAACAATCAATTTTCATCTTTTGCGGTATTTCAGTGCCACGTATATTTAACATTTATTACATCGCCTACATTCAACACGTGCCACCGCAGAACTAGCGGTGGTGTTCCAGAAGTACCTGCGCGAGTATGCAGGTTCAGTGCTGCAGGCGGCCCTGCCGCGGGGGGGCGTGCTGGGGGGCGGCGCCGGGGGTGGGGTGCCCTCCCTCGTCACCAACCTGCACACATTGCTGAGAGATGATGGCATCATGTCCGGACATACCAGGTATGTGTATACATACAAACACACACAAACGGACCTGTACAATTAGTGTCAATAAATAATTATTCGGATACCATACCATCAGCCTGTCTCTCCACTGTTGGATATAGACCTCTCCCAAGGCTCTTCACCACATACGATCCTCGGCTCTTCTCATCTCACCACCACCGGTGATTTTTTTAAATTCGGAGTCTTTTATTTCACATAGTCTTCCCACTCAATCTTCCCAACAGCACCATACGACCCCACAAGGCTCAGAGCGGAATCAAACATTATTTTCTTTTTTTTTGGTGTAAATTGCAGGGTTAAGTAAAAATACATACATCCTTCTAACACCAAATTTCTATCATTAAAACTAACTTATGTTCTGCGACCTTTTTTCGGAACTTGATATTTTTCCTATTTTTTTTTTTCATATTATAGATGTCTCTGTCTTAGTTACTCTGTAGCAAAGTTAGAGACTTCATGGCAACGCCGCACATTGCATTCGTAAACAGCCCCTAATGGAACCGCTACTATAAGACTACATGATACTATATATAATAACCTTCATTTGTGCAAACCGGTGGGAGTGTACCGGGGACTGAAGTCAGTCCAGAATGACAAACGTTGGCGCGCCCCCGGATGCGCTGCCTACCTTTCCAGATGAAGGAATGGATTTGAAGAAACGATTGAGAATTGTACGTACACTCCCACCGGTTTGCACACATGTAGGTGTCTTATAGTAGCGGTTCCATTACGGGCTGTTTAAGAATGCAATGTGCGGCGTTGCCATGAACTCGCAAGCGGGCATGTACCGCGGGTGTCCACGGGCTACAGTATCCATTTCCCATCAGGTGGACTGTATGCCCGGTCTGCCGCCTTTTTCCTATAAAATACGCGGCGCTAGTGGTTTGTGTGATAAATAGTACTGAATTTTTAAAAAAAACCTCCAAATACATTGTCAGTTTTCACGAAAAAAAAACAATTTTATGCGAGCACTGATACGTTTTTGTTTGACATGTGTCGTCGGCTGGCATCTCTTCCCGTGGGTGTCGTAAAAGGCGACTAAGGGTTAACAAAGCGGCTGTCACAAGCCCTGACGAACTACACCACCTCTAAAAGAGTGGACTCGCCAACTCGCTTGGCCAGCGTGACGTTTTAAGGCCATACATCCCTAATGCACACGAGACAATGTGCATACGGAGATCCATGTCGAGCATTGGATACTGAAAGGGCTGTTTGCATTACATTTTTGTGAAATCACTGAAAATTGTCCACAGATACACAAAACAAGAAATCTCAAAGATCACAAGCGTGATCACTACATCCGAATACTGTCTGGAGACTACCATACATTTAGAGCAGAAGCTAAAAGAGAAAGTCACCCCAGGCTTAGCTGACAAAATAGACCTTACACCCGAACAAGACTTGTTTCACAAAATGATCAGTAATTGCATACAATTGCTAGTGCAAGACTTGGAAATAGCTTGCGAGCCGGCTTTACAAGCTATGACGAAGATATCCTGGCTTCACTTCGACAACGTCGGCGACCAAAGTTCCTACGTAACACAGATTATTATGTATTTAAAGAACACCGTGCCCAATTTAAGGGACAATTTAGCGTCGTCTAGAAAGTACTTTACACAATTTTGCATCAGATTCGCTAACTCTTTCATACCTAAATTCATACAAAATATATACAAATGCAAGCCAATATCGACTGTGGGCTCCGAACAGCTGTTGTTAGACACGCATATGCTAAAAACCGCGTTATTAGAACTACCCTCGATTGGGTCCGAAGTGAAACGCCCCGCGCCGGCCATGTACACTAAAGTAGTCATAAAATTGATGACGAAAGCGGAAATGATTTTAAAATTAGTCATGGCACCATTGGACAGTAACAATTTGGAAGGTTTTGTCGGTCAATTCGTGCAGTTACTGCCCGAATGTACTTTGGCAGAGTTCCATAAAGTACTAGATATGAAAGGCGCGAAACATTCTAAAGCGCAGTTGAGTGCATTGGATGCGTTATTTAAAGATATATCCAAGTCTGCTAATAGTGAAGGCGGCAAATAGTGTTTTTATGGGCAATCTCTAACGGTCCCGGGGGTCTACTCCGAAAACACGAAATACGAAATCGATGTTTCGGTAGATTCCTACTACGAAAACGTTCGTTACAATATATCGGCCCAAACGAAGTTCATTTCACATTTGAAACTACTTCGATCGAAAGATAGATTTTGATAAGATATACTTGGGATCAAACGTTAAATTTCACGATAACAATATCTGACCTTATAAATAATTGGAGATACCCGATATGAGCTCCAAAGGAAAGTCAGAGTAGGGTTATAGCACTTCGAACTTCGGTCGGGCTCAAATGTTCCGAAGCGTAAAATCAGAGTAGACCCCGGAATTCTGGGAACTTGAATAGAAGTTAGATTTTTTTACCTTCAGCTCAAGGTCACAATTTGATTTGATTCGACTAAAAAAAATATTCGAATCCCTGAGGACTAAGAATTTTCCACTAAATTTTGGAATTTTCAAGTCCACAGGAACAATTTCATAGTCATGTATCAGTAGGGTAGTCAAAAATTAATTTCCACCCAATGTTATATGTTGCATTATATCAATGAATATTGTATTAAATAAAATATAACGGTCTAAGAACTTATAATTAGTACAGTATTTTAATTACTATGTTGTGTTAGTTATGACTCGTTTACACAACGAGTATTTCCCGAACGGTTCGTGCGAGAATATTGTACACTATTTTCGTATGCGATCCAATTACATACAATTCTCGCCTATGAATCACAGGTTCACATGATGAAAACTCGAGGATAACAGGTATAACAGTCAGGGCCGTCTTTACCAGGGGGTGCAAGGGGTGCGGTGCACCCCGGGCGCCCCGCGCCCGGGGGCGCCTGTCGAGCGCTGAATTCAGTGCCGGCTTTACCTATGGTGCAGGGGGTGCGGTGCACACGGGCGCAGGGTCTTAGGGGGCGCCGAGCGCCGCTCGCGACACCTCCAAAGAGTTCAAAACGCCTACTAGAGGGCGCCCTGCACCCGGGCGCTACATGAGCTAGAGCCGGCGCTGATAACAGTGATCAGATGATGATAACAGTTGTTTACACTAGCTTCTGACTGATGTTCGGGAAACTCTCCCGAACATCAGTGAGCCTTTAAAATTATGTGTAGTATTTTTGTACCATATTATTTAGAACATAATTGTGTAACATTCCACTAGGCTATTTTTATTGTTATTTTATTTAAGCAGTGATAATGTTATATCTTATCAATTAAAAGTGTTATTTATTTTAATATGTGTTTTATTATTAACCTCTATGCTAATATTATGAAGATGAAATGTTTGTCAGAAATTACTGAATCGATTTTGGTGAAACCTTCATCAACTAAGACAGCTGTGGCGAAGAAAACATTTTCCTGACAGCTCTAAGAAATTAGCTACATTCATTAATTAAATGAATATATTTTACAATTAGGAACTCATAATAAAACCAAAAAAGTAATTCCCAACATTTTATTTTCTTTATTTGAAAAAAAAAAACAGTTATTATAGTTATACAGACAAAAAAGAAATTATAAATTAGGTAAGTACTAAGTACATAGAGTAAAACAACTGTTTTTACTGAGACACTTGTTAATTAATTTATAATGAGTGAGTTGTAGGAAATGTAAAAAAGAGTAAAGTATGTAGATATAAATGCGACTACGAACTTGACTTTTGCACGTCTATTCAGATAAAACAACGAGACAAATGTATTTATATTTTGATTACCTATGTTTTGGAAAAATAAATGATTTGAAAAAGATCACGTAATGAAAAGAAAATTCCGATGAAAATAGTTGTATTCAAAGTACATTTCAATTCGTTCCTTCTTACCATCACTTATAATTAATATTACTGAATGATTAATACAGTACACTAAATGATTTTTCTTATTAGTTTTCGTTTATTAGTAAACTTTTCTATTTTTACAAAATGAAAAAAACCATTTCCTTCTAAGATTAGCCCATTTTTTTGGTTGAATGTCAAGTTTACATTTGCCGCGTGCGTTTCCTGTTTAAAAACTCAAATTGTAAACAAAAACATGGTTGACATGTAAACGTCAAAGCCGTTCGTCGCCAGTGGCGGCCGGTTGTCTTCAGTTTTAATAATTAATTAAAATGGCATATTTTACTGTTCGAAAATGTTATCATTTAATAAAAGTGACTTTTCTGATTGTGTTAGTTGTAACTGTGCTAGTCTTATTCGAGCAGTGGCGCGGTGGCAAACGATCAGCTGGCGCCCAATACACGGATCCCATTGAAGCGGAATATGAGAGACAGATTTTAGAAGACGAAACTCGTATAGTGCCTGGTTTGGGCGAAGGGGGTTATGCTGCCTATTTGGAGGGAGAGGAGAAGAAAATCGGCGAGGAATCAGAGAAAAAACTGGCCATGAATGTTTATTTGAGTGACCGAATCGCGTACAACAGAACGCTCAAAGGTAACTAACTGTATTTTGTCACAAATATTACAGATTTAACACGCAAGATATATAAAACGATGTATTATCTGTATAGGTTTAATTCTGATATTATTCTTGATATGATATTAGTAGTTTTTTAAGCAATGTCATTCAAAAATGTTTCTCCAAATAAGCATAGAAATGTATTGCTCTCACTGTTTCACAGACCCAGATTTTTTGTTCCATTTTTAATGAGTGAACAATGGCAAAGCAAGACCTTGTTTATATGCATTTTATGTGTTGATAAAGCTATAAAATTGCTTACGAATTTTCTAATGTTAAATTATAAGCTGTTCTGAAGTGTTTCTGATAAGTTTTACTTAAATAAAAAACGCCAATAACAGGCGTAAGTTGGAACGGAGACTTCGCTATTTTCCCAAGTTTCGAAAAGTTTTTAGATAAAAATTGTAGAGCTTTATGAACCATATACACTAATATATTACTGGTCTCGTGCATGACGGATGTATGGCCTTAAAATGTCACACTGTCCAAGTGGGTTGATGAGGGCTTGTGGTGGCCGCTTTGATATCCCTTAGTCGCCTTTTGCAACACTAATTGCCTAAAAGTTTAATAATTTATACGTACAATAAAATTGTCTATAAATATAATAAAGCCATGTCTATATGTGTAATATTTATGAAAAAAGTGATTGCAATATAAAGTACCAATGATATAGAGCTCAAAATAACAATTTTTGGAGTCTGTCTGTCTTTTTTTTATAGAAAAAATGGCTGAATGTGCATCACGCATAATCTACTGGATGGATTTTAATTGAACTTGGTATAATTACAGCTAGACATAGGATTATATGCCTACGAAATGCATATTTCTCTCGATTTTCTCACTATTGCTATGATTTTTCATTTATAGGGCATAATTTGACGTAAAAATTCATTTTCGGAAAAGATCCGAAACAAGTTACATGCCATTCTTGTTAAAAATCCGGGCTTGTCTTAATTAAACAAATAAATACATACATTAATGCCATAGATTAAAGCTTGCCTGAATTTATTTCTGTAGACATGCCACCAAATTTCAAATTTCGTTAATCTGTAAATTAATTATAACTGATAAATGTTGCAAGATTGTAATTGATGATTTAGAGAAGTATATTGTCATAAAAACTATAATTGATTGTGTAAATTTAAGTCAGAGCTTTTATTTGGGTAATGAAAAAATGATCTCACATCAAGTTGCTTCTTTTCTGATAGTGCATATACACTCCCGGACACTTCAATTGAGCCACCCTGCATTTTTACATTTGTTTATAGGCCTGAAGCATAGACATAAGTTTTTATGCAATTTTGAAGCTGGCATATTCAACATCATTTTGGTGTGTTATTGTTCCAAATTTGAAACACAGAAACACAGTTGTGAAAAAATAAGGAAGCAGAAAATTTGAATTGGAGCAGTCTTTTTGATTTAATGGTGTTGTTTTTCAATAGAAGTTTGATTAAATTGTTTTTCCTGAGATTTGAACCTATTTTGACCTTAAAATTATGGATACTGCACCTGAAGTAATGGCCCAAGCTGCGGTGTTTCTTCAGTTTGAGCTTAGTCAGCGAAATGAGAGTGCACAACTTCGTTCTGCTATTCAAAGAGTGTACCATCGATACCTAGAGACTGGTGGCTTGGTTTGCCATTCAGGAGACCACAATTCACAGTGATGACAGAAAGACAAGATTGGTTTATCTTCACAACCAGCTTACGAAATCGTCACTTGATCTCAGTATAGATCCAAGAACAGCTTCGAGACTTTCATGGAGTGGCTGACCCAAACTGACCAAATTTCAGCTCATGAGCCTTCTGTTTACATGTGAAAATCTGCATTGAACTCAACATCAATTTAGCCAGGTACTCTTCACTGATGAATCCAAGAATAAACAGTATGGTAATGATGGAAGGAGGACGGTGCACCGAAGACGGAGTGTTTTGTGCAGTGCTGTATGGAAGAGATAGTGAATTATGGCACGGCGTCATGGTCAGTCTGGAGAGGAGGGGAAGAACTTGATATTGTTTTCTTGGATTACACATTTAAAATAAAACTATTTTTAACGGATTTAAGTTGTACCTATTACGTTACGTTGGGTTCTAATTAAATTAATACACATTAAGACCGTTAAAAATAAATTTTGTATCGACCGATTTATATTTCTCAATTCATCCCTCGCTTTTTTCAATCTGTCATAACCTTGTACGTGCTACCCGTTATATTTTTGTAAATACTATCAACACGTGTAATTTAAGAGTTGGATCAAATATGTGTTGCATCACACAATTGTGACAAGTGACACAATTTCCCCGTGAAAAACGGAAATTATTGGTGTTGGAAAATCAAATTATTATGGAGATGCTTGTTCAAAGTTATGTTGTCGGTTTCGATGACTGCTGTCACAGGTATCAAGCTATATTTTGAGGACTATAGTTATAGCTTATGTGCCAGTTAAACATTTAGGGCACTTTTTATCGTGATCGATTATAGAGTTCCCACGGGAATTACGAGGTCACGCGAACGAAGTCGCTGGCACCGTTAGTATACATGTAATAAAATCGTAACAGAGCCGTGTCTTTACATAAAATATTTATTGGAAAAAATCAATACAGTTGTACTCTAGGAACAATACAGAAGCACATCACGATACACATCACGCAAGAAATATTGGACAGAACATAATGAAACTTAATGGTACAGTTATGGCTTACGACTTTAACATTTAGAGCCAATACGGACTGTCGACTAGTCGCCGGCGACTGTGACTTTCTATAGTTTAAATCAGTGTTTACGCACGTGGTCACCGGTCGCCCGAGCGACTACGGCGACTGGACGCGACAGGCAACGTACCGGTCGCCGCGACCAATAGGAAAATCGAGCGTTTCACACGACGAACAACTTTCGAGGCGACTTTCTTTTTTTTCTTTAAAATTATCTTCGACGTCCATTCTGTACGAATGTACCAATAATTTTAGTCGTTCGACTGATCTCCGGATCTAGTTACCTATGTTTCGGTCGCCGAGACATCCAGTCGCCCGCCACTAGTCGACAGTGCGTATTGGCTCTAAGTGTACATTTTATCCCGATCCGTTAAAGACTCTCTACGGGAATAACTAAAGTCCACGCGAACGAAGTTTCTTTATATCTATCTATATCTCGCACTGCTAGTCTCTATCTATATCTATACTAATATAATAAAGAAGTAAAATTGTGTGTTTGTAGGTATGTTGGAAGTAATCTCTGGAACTACTGAACTGATTTCAAAAATTCTTTCACAAATAGGAAGCTACATTATCCGTGTCTAATATAAGCTATATTCTATGTTGAAATTTTGAAAAAAAAAAACTTATAAACCGAAGCGAAGCGAGGGCGTGTCACTAGTCTCTATATATGTATAATAAAACCGTACAAAGCCATGTTTGTCCATTTATTATTTTTTGATAAAAAAATATTCCAGTGGAAAGCGCTAGTGTAGTGTAGAGCCCAAAATATTGGTATTTTGTCGGTCTGTCGTATCCATCTGTCTGTTTGAACTCTCATAACACAAAACCCACTTTACGGATTTTAATGAAACTTGGCATAGTTATAGCTCATTTAGAGTATTTTTTTATCCAAGTCAATTGTAATTATAGATTCGCACGCTAACCAAACATACTCTGTCGTCTAAGCGCACGACTGCTAGTACTATAATATTTGTATGAAATTGCAAATAAATTACAAGTATAATTGTAATTTACTATTACTGATTTCAATAACAGCTGTTTAATTAGCTAAGCTCTTATCAAGAAACATCGCGCGAGAGGCGAGTGGAAAATTATTATCGCAGTTACTACTTGTATGATGTTAGCGGTGACCGCGGCTTCATGCGCTTGCATATTAAAGTATGTTTGAATAACATGATTCACGTGGAAATTTTATATAATAATTGCATTGGATAAAAAGTATCTTAAAATTTAACCCGCCACCTAAGTTATTATAACCTTACCAAAGGCACATTATTTATATTAGGTAGTCGGATAAGTTTGCGGCCTTTTATAGTGAAATAATAAAGACTTTTTTGTATTATATAAATATTTATTGACCGGAATATTGTCCATTTAATTCGATCTTTTGCCATTTTTCTAGCACAGCTATTATCCCATCGCTATAAAAAAAATTGGGGTTTCTGAGCGAAAAACTGATTTAAATGGATAAATACAGGCTTTTTTGAATGTAATTTTACTCCATTTGAAGAATTTTGTAAAGAGCGGAATAAATGATAATCCGCAAGTGCTATGTCTGGACTGTATGGAGGACGCGTTAAAACTTCCCAACCAAGGTACATCAATTTTCGTTTAATCATCAAAGATGTATGTGGTCCTATCAGTTCAAGTTAATCAAACATACTTCAATGCCTACGCGCACAAAGTCGCGGGCGCTGCTAGTTAAAATTAAACTTTATTTTAATTATTATGTAAAAATTATTATAACACTAGCGAACCGCCCTCGCTTCGCTTCGGTTTCGTTAAAACAATATTAAACTATACGTATAAACTTTTCTCTTGAATCACTCTATCTATTGATGAAAACCGCATTAAAATCCGTTGCGTAGTTTAAAAGATCTAAGCGTACATACAGAAGGACAGACGGCGGGAAGCGACTTTGTTTTATACTATGTAATGTAAAGATTAATCTACATACATGATCGTTTTCCCCAGATCACCGCAACCCGGCCTGCGCCCGCGTCATCTACGACGCAGAACTGCCCTCTGCCTCCGTCATCATCATTTTCCACAATGAACCTTATTCCGTGGTAATAAGAACACTAGTTAGTGTTGTGAATAGCGCGCGAAGGGATCAGCCCTGGTACAGGATCGCGAATTACGTGGAGCGGGACACTGGCAGAACTATGAAGATGGGTGAGTTTATATTATTATTTTTTTATACAACGAAGGTGGCAGATGAGCAGACCATTTAATGATAAGTAGATGCTGTTGCTCTGCGACACTAGCCATACATGAGGACATCAGTCCAGAATGACAAATGTTGGTATGTGTCCCTGGATGCGCTCGCTGCCTAACCTTTGGAGATGTAGGAATGGATTTGGAGAAAGGGTTGGGAAAATGGGGAGGGATAGGATAGGATGGGGTGGGAATGTGCACTGCCATACTTCGCTCACTACCGAAACATGTACTATATCCACTTACCATCAGGTGGATTGCCTGTTCGTCTATCGCCTGCGTTCTATAAAAATAAATTAAAAAAAACTAGCTTGTGTGAGTTTCTGTGAGTGCGTGGTAACTCGCATGTGGTGTGCCTGTGTTCGTGCCAAGGATCCTCCGCCTTAAAAATCAAGATATTGTATTCTAAGTGGCAGCAAACAATACGCAAATCACGATATACAAACTTAGTTTTAAATAACTGAAATAAATAATTTTAAATTACTAAGAATTTCATTTGCAAGTCGACCGGAAGTCGCTATATCTTATTTATTTTGCTGTTCTTTTCATTATTTCTCCATAAAAAGCCTCAATGGTTGTAATAAGAAGGCTTCTCCTCCGCTAGGTTACCCCGGCCAAGACCCAGACTCCCAGCTGGTGTACTTGAAGGAGATCATCCTGGTGGACGACAACTCGACTCTTCCGGAATTGCGTGGCAAACTTAGTCATTATGTACGAACTCGGCTGCCGCCCGACCTCGTGCGTATATTGAGGCTGCCTGACCGGTAAGTTCTATATTAGTGTGTAGAAATGAGTCTTGAGTACTCAAAACTCGGGCGCTGAGTGAGCACTAATGAACACTAGCGTTGAATGCTCGTTTGTGATTTGTTCAAATTTTTTCTGAAAGAACAATGAAACAAAATATATTTATTTGTTATCACAACACCACAATTATAGTTGGCAGATCACAATTACAATATGGTGGCATACGAGCAGACCATACATACATTTGAAGTAAAAGCTCGGTGTTAAAATGGTTAACGTTCATAAGCTCTGACTTAGCGCCCCAGAGTTCAGCATTTATTCTTAGTTCTAGTTTTAGAATATCTCTTTCCTGAAGGCGACTAAAGGATAAAGCGGCTACCACAAGTCCTGAGGAGCTACACTACTTCTAAAAGAGAGGACTCGCTAACCCCCTTGACCAGCGTGTCGTTTTAAGGGCATACATCCCTCGTGTACAGAAGAATGTGCATGACGCCGTCCAGGTCCAGCACTGGACAGTAAAAAGGCTGAATATGGCTTTTGTTTATCAATTCTGCGAAATTTTAAGAGAAATCTAACAGAAATTTTAATAATTGTGAATTTCAACAGTGAAATTTTCCTTTGTACTAGACTTTTATATCTCATTATTTTAAGGATCAAAGGACTTGAATCAATTAGTGTTACATCTTTACAATACAATACGTATTCTATTTATTTGTAGATATACGAGAGCTATTGGGTTACATTTTTTTATTTACAACAGTACTTTGTGTTGTCAAGGCGTACAAATAATATAAATTAACGTCCGTTTGTCACTTCCATGTTAAAAAGAGGCTATGCTTAAAGTAGAAGAACACATAGGCAGCCATAATTTGGTATTTGCTATTTGCTCCACGCGATTCAGTTAATTCAATTAATAAATTATTCCCGATATGTAAGTGGGATGATGTTCCATCAGTTGTATCAGACTATATATCCCGCAGGCTAGGCCTGACCCAAGCTAGACACGCCGGCAGCAATCTAGCCTCCAGTGACGTCATGATATTCCTGGATTCCCACTGCGAGGCGCAGAAAGACTGGATAAGGCCGCTTCTACAACGAATCAAGGCTAAAAGAACAGCAGTGTTGACGCCCATAATAGACATAATTGACCAGCAATCATTTGAGTATGATTGCGGAACTATTAATGATTTTGAGGTGATGATTGCTTCGAGGGTAAATCGTAGGTTAGCATTGGGCTCCGCATCAACTTATTAATTCTCTTCAATAACCTGGATATGAGCATCTAATATCATCGTAAGGGATACATGTTTTGCCTGGTGGTTTTCCCGTCCAGCTGGTTTGGGCCCGAGTACCTTCCCATTTTGCATATGAACTGACACGCTGCGGAGTGCGCGCAGGACAGATACAAAAATACGACGAAAATGTAAATTACATTGAACGTCATAGTTCATCCGCAAAAGCAGACATTGCATTCGGATAGCACGCCATCCGCGTCTCCGCATTCATTACCACGCGTGGTGTTAAGATAAAAACATATATGAAAAGATACGGTTTGGTCGGTAGACATGCGGTGGGAAACCGCTCATGAAACCAAATCTGCTTGACAAGAAAATGTCCCAAGTATCGCCAAACTTGGACAATTTACTTTTAGGCCATATTAAAAAAAAATGCTTCGTACTGGAATTTTCACGTTTATTAGAAAATCACACATTATAATGACCAGCAGCCATTTTCTTAGAATCTCAAATTTCACGACCACTTGCCATCAATTGAACTGTTTACCTACTTCATAAAAGTATCCTCTATCTCAGGATTATAATGGTCCTACCAACCCTCCAGTTATCGGACCGAATTGCGGGAGGTACGCGCCATACCGCGTATGCTCCTTCTGGCCTGTATCTGACTCTACAAATGTTCTATTACGGTCGGGTACTTATTAAGTCTGTCCTTTCTGGGGCATGGACTCTACATTCACATCCCTCCAGTGCCGAGCAACTTGGTTATTTGGGCAGGCTTCTGTTTCACTGCCACTGGTGTGCGACCTCTCGTAGCCTTCTATCACAGGATGGTCCAAGTGCAACTGATGTCTGGAGTCAATCTGGACTGTTTTCTCTTTGTCTCATAAATGTTATTCCTGGCCAGGCTTGGTCTAACGCGCGCACGGCTTGCCGGAAGTTACATAACATCTGGCGACGTTCTGATATTTCTGGATAGTCACTGCGAAGAGCAAATCGACTGGATCAGGCCACTGCTGCAACGGATCAAGATTGAACGAACTGCCGTCTTGACGCCCGTAATAGATAAAATTGAAGTGAAAACGTTCAAGTTAATGTATATGCCTCTCACGCATATGAAGGTGATGATCATTTTGGGTATACTCGTGTTGTAGAATCAAATTTCTTTCGCCTATTTTTAAATGCCGCAGTTGTGTTTTGGGTGTACAAGTTTAAGAGCTATTTCGAGTATTTTCATTAAGCCCTGTAGTAAATTAGCTAATTGATATCAGCATTCTTCATTTTCACTACGTGATACTGAGTTTAGTTTCCGTCTTGATTAGTTATATTCTGACTTTAAGTACGGAAGAGATTCTTATGTATCGAGACAGAAGCAGTTTCCCTGGAGTTTCCAACGTTAAGTTTCCCCGGTATTAGGTGTTATTTGTGGCATAAAAGTATCTTTCTCCAGGGAAGGTGTAACGCGGGCGCGGCACGCTGGCAGCAAGTTAGCTGCTGGTGATGTCACAATATTCCTGGATTCTCACTGCGAAGGACAAATCGATTGGATGAGACCGCTCTTGCAACGGATCAAGATTAATAGAACTGCTGTATTGACCCCCGTAATAGACCAAATTAGCATGCAAACTTTCGAGTACTTGTGGGAGCCTTCTTACTTTTTACAGGTGATGAAGAGAGGAGTGTATTGAAGTATAGCGTAGCTGAGCAGAATCTCCATTTAGACCACAAAACGTTATGGCATTACTCTTCATTTTCACAATAGAATATTCACGTGTAGCAAAAATTGAGCGTAGTTTAGTACGAGAATATCGGTCTTTTTATGACATGACTAGCGGCTATTGGAGGTGGACTATTGAAAAACATTTTCTTAGCGGTAATCTACATTGTAAAAGTTAAGGCTAGACTCTTATATGTCAGGAAGTCATATGTATTTTGGTATGTGTAAAACATACATCACCAGCCTATCTGGGGTTTGTCGTAGAACGGTCTCCACGAGAGTCTTGGGCGTCTTTGGAGATTCGCAGATTTGAAGACCTATTTTGTGTATTAAGAATATACCGGTGAATTTATTGGGCTGATCTCATCGGGTGCAAAGTTAAATGTCACATTTGACTAAAGGAGTTATCTTCCAAATAATAATTTGATCATTTTCTATTCATCTTTTGGACTGCCTGAGATATTTAGCCATTTCTTTGAATAGAATCATCAAAGTTGTAACCTCCGTTAGTATGTCAATCTACCGGTAGATTTATTAATAAATGACTCGGCAATTCATGATCAACAAAACCCATTTTTTTAATAAACTGAAGTAAATAATTTTAAATTACTAAGAATGTCATCACCAAGTCGACCGACTACTATTTCTTTATCGTCACCAGAACCTAAACCTGACTCATCGTTAAATTTGTTAGATAGAAGATACATTATTTGAGTAGGGAACGGTGAGAGGCTATCAGGTCTGCGTGACATTTGAAACTCCAGGGAAGAAGACTTTAAGGTTTATTCTAGTGGTGGATAATCACGACTTCTCGGAGTGTTTCAGCTCTCTTAATCCTGCTCCGCTTGCGGATCCGACTTATCCAATCGGATCGGAGCCGGAGTCGGAGTAACTAACAATTAGGTGGAACAATTAAGGGTTTCCGCTCCGCGCGGTTTCTGCTCTTTTGATTCATTGAATCCGGAGTTACCCATCATTAGTTTATTCAATGCAAAATTGAGGTTTTCAGTCATTATTATTTTGATGATCAATCAAATTTACTTGTTACGTCATCTGTAAATATATATTAGTGGTCATAACGGGGTACAAGAAGTATGAAGCGCAATGTCTTCTTCGCGATTATTTTATATTTAATAGTTTATTTCATCAACTTATAACTAGACAATGTACAAATGTCTACTTTGCAGCTATTACATTTTAATTAAATATGTCGCAGCATTTTACTATAGTATATTATTATTATTATTAAAAAATTACAATCTGAATACTAGAATTTATTATTAGAATAATTATAAATTTAATAAATCATTAATAGTTCCATCCAATAACATAATAATTTTACCAAAGAAATTACACAACACATTACATTATTTTCTACATTATATTTTGTTTTTGGCAGCTCTTTAGAGTATTTTTTTTTATGTGCGAAGGCGGCAGACGATCATACAGTCCACCTGATGTTAAGTGGATACTGTCGCCCATAGAGATCCGCGATACATGCCAACATTAGTCCAAAATGAGAAACGTTGGCACGCCCCCGGATGCGCTGCCTACTTTGGAGATATAGGAATGGATTTGGAGAAAGGGTTGAGAAAATGGGAAGTAATAGGATGGGATTGGAATGGGCCCTGGCACATCTCACTCACTACCGAAACACGTACGATAAAATGGGAAATTAGATAAAATGGGAAATGCAGTACCTACATCTCAAGGTAGTCTTCTGTAAGAGAGGGGTAACGTGGCCAGTCGAGCGCACCCAGCGGCTGTTGGATTGCAGCGTGCACTCCCCCCTCAATAAATAAGTCTATTATGGTTTTTATACCATCAGCATATATTTTTATTTTGCTGGGTGTACACTTCTCCTATTACCGATACTTTCTGGTCTTCTTATCCACTTTCAAGTTTTCGCAGTCCACATTAAACCCAATGCGAGTTTGTTGTTCCGTAAAGCTGTAAGAAAGCTCGTCGGCGAGCATTCAATATGAACAAAGAAACAAGATACAATTTAATAATAACTTACTACAATCAAATCATCGAGACATGGTTATTGTGCTTGTGTGTGTGTGTGCCGTGTGGCGACACATCCGAAGTTAGTGAAGACCAATGTGATGTTCCAATGTCAGGTATCAAAGAAACAATCTAAAATTATAATATTATCTATGTGACTTATTCATATAAATATTTGATTTTTTTTAATGTTAAAAATTCGTTATCTGTCTTTATTTTCAGCGTCCACTCACACAAATGCAGATACCATATCTAGATGATTTGATTGTATAATACATGATCTTAAATTTCAGAATCGAAGTTACTGATATGGTTAATAATGTGGGAGGAAATTTTTTAACAAAAAAAATAACCTAGTAAAGTGTATTCAAACAAAAAGCATATGTACATATATTTATGATCGCTGACATACTCGGCATAAGTGAAATTAGGCACTTAGAAAAATATTTTGTAATCTATTTAGTTAATATTTTGTGTGTTTAATATATAAGCCTCTTTAAATAAATAATGCGATACAACGTAGGATGCGCTTTTCACCGTCTATTATGTAATAAGACTTTTCCACTTCGCTCCGCTCGCTCCTGAAAATATCAAGAGAACTCCGCATTACCTGTCATTAATTTTGCGAATCTATACTAATATAATAAAGAGGTAAAATTGTGTGTTTGTTTGTGGGTAATCTCTGGAACTACTGAACCGATTTAAAAAATTCTTTCACAAATAGGAAGCTACATTATCCGTGTCCAATATAAGCTATATTTTATTTTGAAATTTTGAAAAAAAAAAACCTTATAAACCAAAGCGAAGTGAGGGCGGGTCGCAAGTCTTTTATAAACAAATTCGTTTACCATACCATCCGCCCTATGTCTCTCCACTGCTAGATGTAGGCCTCTCGCAAAGCTCGCCACCACACACGATCCTCGGCTCTTCTCATCCAACCACCACCGGCGAGCCTCTTCAAGTCGTCGGTCCACCTGGCCGGAGGGCGTCCTACGCTGCGCTTCTCGGTGCGTGGCCTCTACTCGAGGTCTCGTCTACCCCATCGGTGACCGATCCTGCGGCAAATATGACCTGCCTGTTGCCACTTCAACATTCTATTAGCTATGTCGGTGACTTTAGTTCTTTGGCGAATCTCTTCGTGTCGATTCCTATCCCGCAAAGAAACTCCGAGCCATAGCTCCCACTATTGCTCGCTGAGTGCCTTTGAACTTATGGATCAGGCGTACAGTTAGAGGCCACGTTTCAGCACCATACGTCATAACTGGCAGGATTATAACTGATTGAAAATTATAACTTTCCTGATATAGGCGATGAGTAAAGCTGACGCATTTTCCCAAATGCTGCCCAGCCAAGTTGAATGCGTCTAGCGACCTCCCTGCTGAAGTTGGACTTCCCTAGTTGGATTGTTTGTCCAAGGTAGACATAATGGTGAACGGTCAACAACTTCCAGAGCCACGCCTTCTATCTGTCTCGGAAGAACATGTTCATTGAACACTATTTTTGTTTTATTCATTCCGAGATCGACGCGTCCGAGATCGTTGAGGTCGTTTAGCATTCAGCTTAATTCTTCCAGCGATTCTGCCATGATGACTATGTCATCGGCAAAACGAAGATGCGAGACGTACTCACCATTCACATTGATTACACGTCCTTTCCAGTCCAGCATTCCAATTGCATCTTTGAGAGCGTTTTCGGATACATTACATCTCCCCGTCCCATTCCTCGACGCAGCTCGATCGGCCTGGTCTGCTAGTCTTGGATTTGGACCGCCATGCTCGCAGTTTTTTTTTTTTTTTTTTATAAAGGGTGTTTTTTTTAGAGGTATAGAACTTTGAAATGGAATAAAACAAGGATGAATTTTTAAAATTGACATGAAATTGACTTTATTCAAAAGATAATCTTTTGGCATTATAATTTAAATATGATTTCTGGCATATGACCGCCACGGCTGGCTCGGACGTAATCCAATCTGGAGGTCCAATTTTCAATAACTTTTTCCAACGTTTGTGGCCGTATATCGGCAATAACGCGGCATATGTTGTCCTCCAAGTGGTCGATCGTTTCGGGCTTATCGGCGTAGACTAGCGACTTCACATATCCCCACAGAAAATAGTCTAGCGGCGTTAAATCGCACGATCTTGGAGGCCAATTCACGGGTCCGGAACGTGAAATTATGCGGTTACCAAACGTTTCCTTCAGTAAATCAATTGTGGCACGAGCTGTGTGACATGTTGCGCCGTCTTGTTGAAACCACAGCTCCTGCACATCATGGTTGTTCAATTGAGGAACGAAAAATTCAGTAATCATGGCTCTATAGCGGTCACCATTGACTGTAACGTTCTGGCCAGCATCGTTTTTAAAGAAGTACGGACCAATGATTCCACCAGCCCATAAAGCACACCAAACAGACAGTTTTTCTGGATGTAACGGTGTCTCAACATACACTTGAGGATTATCTTCACTCCAAATACGGCAGTTTTGTTTATTGACGTAGCCATTCAACCAAAAGTGAGCTTCATCGCTAAACAAAATTCTCTTATGAAAATCGGGATCAACGGCAATCTTGTTTTGGGCCCATTCACCGAATCTACGCCTTGCTAGGTGATCGCGTGGCTTCAATTCTTGCACGAGTTGGATTTTGTAAGCACGCAAACCAAGATCTTTCCGCAAAATCTTCCATAAAGTGGATGGACACATATCCAATTCCTGTGCACGATGGCGGATAGACTGATTCCGGTCTTCCTCTACGCTACGCTCTACAGCAGCAATGGCTTCTTCTGTACGCACTGTACGACGTCTCTGTAGATGCGTATTATTATTTAGAGTAAACGTGGTGCGAAAACGGTCCATAGTTAGTCGAATTAATTGCTCTGATGGACGATTATGTTGACCGTAAAATGGACGTAGTGCGCGATACGTATTTCGAACAGAACCATTATTTTCAAAATAAATTTGCACAATTTGGAAGCGTTGTTCAGGCGTCAGTCTATTCATGTTGAAATGCCAAACCAAATTAAACACAAATCAGTTGACAGCTGACAAAATGGCCGCCAGTTAAAACAGTGTTGCCAACTTAAAGTTCTATACCTCTAAAAAAAACACCCTTTATATACTAGTAGGCGGACGAGCAGGCGGTCTCACGTAATGGTAAGTGTTACCGCCGCCCATGGACACCTGCAACACCAGGGGGTCTGCGGGTGCGCCGCCGACCTTGCAAAATCCTATTCACAGCTCTCTTGAAGAACCCCATATTGTATGTTAGCTTAATGGACAGACCTCTTGAGGCAGTTCGTTCCACAGCCTACGGGTTCGCGGTATAAAGTAATTTTTGGACCGAACAGTGCGCGACACCTCCGTATCGAGGAAATGCGAATGGACCGCACTTCTTTGACGGGAGGTGCGGTTGTAGAATCCCGAGGTGGGAATTATATTGAACAATTCTTCAGAGCATTCCTCATTGTACAGGCGGTAGAACACGCAGAGAGACGCAACGTCTCTCCGAATGCTGAGGACTTCTAAACCGCCCGTGAGAGTGGGATCGTCGACAATACGAACAGCACGTCGTTGGATGGAGTCAAATGGGTCCAGTTGGTATTTCGGTGCACCGGCCCAGAGATGAGAGCAATACTCCATATGGGGCCTCACTTGAGCTTTGTAAAGCATTAGGAGTTGCCCGGAGGTGAAGTACCGCTTCGCTCTGTTCAGCACACCGAGCTTTTTGGAGGCCATTTTGGCCTTATTTTCCAGATGACCCCTAAATTCGACTTTGCTGGAGATGTCGACACCAAGGATCCCGATACTCTCCGAGATCTTAAGAGGTATGCTCTGAAAGCGAGGTGCTACGACAAAGGGGGCTTTTTTAGCGGTAAATGCACAGACTTGCGTCTTACTGGGGTTGAAATCCACTAGGTTCAGAGAACCCCAAATCGAGACTAGATCTAAAGAGTCTTCGATTTCAGACACAAGCCTGGCGCGGCTCTCTTCCACTTCGACCCGAGGGATGTTGGCGCGGCCCCTGTACAAGGCGTCACCAGTACTGTCATCTGCATAGCAACGTATGTCACCAATTTGCAACAGGTCGTTGATATGCAGAATTATAAAGAAGTGTTATTACATGTCAGCACCTGGAGACGTATTCTACATTCCTACAACTTTATAAAACAAAACCTATGAACTATAACAATGTTATATAACAAAACAGATGTAATTTGCCGTTACCTTTACAGACATTTAGAACTTGTGTAAATTATAAAGTCATAATTTGTAATAACCGTAAATTTTCATTTATTTTTTATTTGTTTAAAAAAAACATAATTTTTATCTAGTGTCGGTTTAACCCAAGCGAGACATGCCGGCACCAAGTACGCGACTGGTGACGCGCTGATATTTCTGGATTCGCACTGTGAGCCGCAAACCGATTGGCTCCGCCCCATACTGCAGCGGATGAAGGACTCACCGCACGCCGTTCTCGTGCCGATCATAGATACCATTGACGATTCCAATTTCCAGTACAGCGTGCAGGATGCGGGGATATTCCAGGTGCAGCGCGTGGTTGGGAGGAGTTTGGAGCAATTATTGAATGAAAACTAAACATCAGTTGTGACCTTGAAAAGAGACTTGAATATATTTCAGTGACATCTTAAAAAAACATAATTATCCGACTACGGCAAAGCCAAAGGAGGGTTTTGATTTTAGCAGTCTATGTTAGTGTGTATGTTCATCTGTTCCTCGTAGTTCCTAAATCACTTGATCACATTTTGACAAATGAAATGTCGTTGGATTCGTCTTGATGTTCCGCGTAACATGAGCTATATGACGTCACTTTAAACTCAATATGGCGGATATAAAACTCGAAAATACGCGTAGCAAAAAAATTAATGCTGATAAATGTATCAACTTCAGTATCAAATGAAAGTTTTTAATGTGCACATTCCAAATTATGTTGAAAAATATCGTAAAATGTATCTTTAGTTAGAGGAGCGACTGCACCCTACGACACGGAATCCTAGTGTCAGGTCTAGGACACTCAGGATATTTTGTCATGTGTCTTAATAAATTTCTAATTCTAATAAAATTTAAACATATGATTCAAATTGTGTCAAACAATTAAAAGATTGATTAGTAGCGAATCTATATAAATAAAAATGTAAACGTTCGTTTATTCAAAGTCAACTCCGAAAGTTCTTCACCGATTGCTTTGAAATTTTGACACAACGTTGCATTCGAATACGCGCGTTTTTATATACCTGTCACAAAGTAAAAACATCCTTTTTTACCCAAAAACAGGCTAAGCGCCATCTGTTGGGCAGCCACGGCAACGCGTGGCCGGGTACAGTTAGTTATAAATAAATATATTCATTAATAACTGCGCATTTTCATAAATCATGAAATTATTAAGTAAATATGAAGATGAAAAACATATGTAACATTTAAAATTAGCACCATCTTTGAATTTGTACACTGTTTTTCAATAATTGCTACAAATATCCTCATCGCATTATAATATGTTATGTTTTGTGTGAATACTGCCTTATTGTATTGCACACTCGGCACGTGACCTGTCTGTGTGCACCTTTATGTTTGTGTGAGTGTAGTACGTGACCAGCACCATAATTGTTTAGCTACAATTTTTTGCTTTCTCAGTTAATTGTTTTGCATTAAAAGTTTCACTGGCTTAAGAACGGGGGTAATTGGCCACAGTGGTAATTGCCCCATTAATCGGTTAATCAAATTGTGAACAGGGGTAAATATGTAGGTATACGAGTAATTGGAATTTGGGGTAAATAGAGAACAGGGGTAATTGGCAACAGTGGTAATTGCCCCATTAATCGCTTAATCAAATTGTGAACAGTGGTAAATATGTAGGTATACGAGTAATTGGAATTGGGGTAAATAAAGAACAGGGGTAATTGGCAACAGATGTGATTACCCCATTAATCGCCTACCAAATAAGTAATTCCAAGAAATAGTAATTTACAATAGTGAACAAGGGTAATTAGTTGTAAGTGTAACTGGAATTAGGTATATTTGGGAACAGTGATATTAGGTATAAGTATAATTTGTATTAGGGCTAATTGGGTACAGAGACTAGGTATAAGTATATATTTGTGGAGCTTGCGTAGTGACAGCCTCAATGGAGTACGTCGCGGCTCCAAAACTAAAAATTTCAGCGTGTATAATGTTTGTAATACAATATTATCGTTTTTGCAATGATGTAATCTATAAGTAATGCTTTTGTACGAGTGTGTGTTGACGTTATGTTTGTCTTCGCTTTTCACAACTTTGTTTTTTGGTTGTTTCGTTGTTTTTATTCTAACCGTGGTTTCTTTGCATTTTCTGTTCGTTCGTTTGTTATAAGCACAGATTTGTACTATAGCACGGGATATTTTTTTTAAACTATTTAATCATAATGTATAAAACGGATATATTTTACGTGTTCGATTTACAGGTGTTTGTTGTCTAAACGGTGAAAATAAATAACAAGACATTTGAAAAATATTATTATAATAAAATGATTAATTTAACATTTTTGTTCTGTCATTTATTGCACATATAATCTATATAAATATTCGTTTGTTCAAAATCTTGAAAGCTCCGAAAGTTCTTCACCGATTGCTTTGAAATTTTGACACAACGTTGCATTCGAATACGCGCGTGTTTTTATATACCATACCTATCACAGGGTGAATACATGCTTTTTACTTAAAAACAAGGTAAGTGCCATCTGTTGGGCGGCCGCGGCAACGCGTGGCCGCCCAACAGATAGTTTGTAATAAAATAAGAAATAATAAAAAGAAAATATATTTACAATTTAAAAATTATAAAATAACATTTCAATAACATTCACTCAAGAATGAACTTCGGTTCGATACTTAAAACGTCGAAAAAAACCTTAGTCCTAAACTGGTCTGTACGCAACTGGTATTGCGCAACAAATTAATTTACTATTCCCCATTCACATTGCATCCCATCAACCATCTCATCCAATCCCATGGAGTAGAAAGTATAATGGGATAAATGGAACTCGTTGCGCAATTACATTACACTCAACATCACATCCCATCCCTCTACCCCCAAAGAAGGCGAACTATATTGAGATGTGAAAAACTTCTCGTTCCGTTATATTCTCTATTCTTACAAATCGTCAAAGGAAAGAGGCGCATCCGGAGACCTGTCAACGTTTGACATTGTTGATTTATGTCGACATGTGTCGCGAATCTCCAGTTTATATCTTTTTATAATAGAAAACTTATTATATCTATACAAGCTTTCAATAATATAACGCGAAATCTGAACATAGGTTGTTCAGTAACGAGAATAGAATCGATTGTGCCAGTTATTACAATGTTTTTTTTTTCGTAATTTATAGTACGTATATTTCTAGTATAGTTTTTATTCTACGCGCAGTTGCATTCTACGCGCGTCGCCCGCACCGCGCCCGGTCATTACCCCGTACAGAGTAACGGAGCACCACGAACGTTTCAGATTGTACAACAAAACTTTATATGCTTGTAACTTGTGATTTATCCCTTGAAATCATTTTACTTTTCGCTAGAAAGATTTTATATATTTAAAATTACGTGACCTGTTGCAGATTCTGCTTTATTTTGGTGACAGTTATATATTAGTTAGCATTAGGACAAATGGGTCCGTAAGACTGCAAGTTCTGAAGGCGTTGGATTTACAGACAGGGTTTGATGTTGGCTCGCATGCGAGGCGCGCGCGCGGCCCGAGGCGACGTCCTGGTGTTCCTCGACGCTCATTGCGAGGCGAGCGCCGATTGGCTACGCCCGCTACTTCAACGCATCCGCCATAAACGCGATGCCGTCATCACTCCCCTCATTGACGTCGTTGACCAGACCACCTTTCAGCTTGACGCTGCCGAATACTTCCAGGTCCAGACAAAAATATTGCATGCGGTGTGGACGTCGACTAATCGAATGCTTGTCAGCTTTTTAGAAGGTGAAGGTGGCTTTGGAAGTCGGGGGATAGCGATGTGTATCCTATATCTGATCGGGCGCATCCGTTGAGTTAGCCCAGTGTCTCAGTGTATAAGGTCGTACAAAAATAGTGTAAAATATTTTTATATGTCAATCAGTACACTAAAACTATATAAACATCTAAGCAAATAAAAAATAACACGTATTTCATATTTTTTTAAGTACGTTAAATAAATAAATAAGTGATTAATTTACTCGTATGTGCATAACACTATCCACAATCGCTCGCTTAGGTCTTTGACCTTTGAACTCGGACTTTAATTAGTAAGTACGCGTAAGGTTTGAACTACGTAACGTGTTATGCACATACGAGTAAATTAATCACCAACTTAATCTAACAATTATGAAAATCTCAATTTTTAGTTAGATATAATATTAGATGCACCCGCGTTCTTATTTCTATTTGAATTGGTGGTTAACTGATGGAATATGCCATATGGCATTATGTCCGCCATTTGTACAAATAAATTACTTGCGCAATGAAATTTAAATAAATAGTTCCAGTGTCATTGACATATTAAAATATTTTACAATATTTTTGTAGGACTCTATTACCGTGAAACAGCAACGTGTTTCGGGAATGTGTGAAAGATGCCTCGTTTCCCTGTCCGTACCATCCTATCTAATCCCATACCATCCCATTTCATTGTCCTTATACAGTAGAGGCATAATTGGATTCCTAATTCCTCAAAGGTAGTCAGCGCGTGTGTTGCCAAATTCTTTCTGTAAAGAAAAATTTAAAACGCATGAATAGTCTGGCTAACGAAATGTGTTACAGATATATTACGAAAATATTGGCCATCGGCTAATCCGGAAACACCCGAACGCGTCATCTACGTCTATGCAATAAAGTATGCAATTAGAGGTACGGTAATTCATAGACGTGGATGACGCGTTCAGGCGATTCCGGATTAGCCGATGGCCAATGTTTTCGTAATGAATCTGTACAATAAAATATTCAGTGCAACAATTTTGGATTGTCAGTGGAATTTGCAATGTACCGTAAAATGTCTGGATACTTTCGCTTTAACTATTATATAACAAAATAATAAAAATAACCGGTCATACATGACGCATGACGTAACCGATGAATTACCGAAGCCTTAGGTTTCGTTTATGATTCAGAGTTAATCTACATACAATTTTTTTTTTAAAATATATGTAGAGAAAAGGCGGCAGACGAGTATACAGTCCACCTGATGGTAAGTAGATAATGTAGCCCATGGACTGTAGCATTGCATGCCAACTTCAGTCCAGAATGACAAACGTTACTGACCAACAAAATTGACAGAATGACGACCCCAGATGCGCTGCCCACCTTTGCGGATTAAGGAATGGATTGGGATTTTTGTAAGAATATACATTTTTGGGTTTTATATTTACGTAAAAAATAGCAAAAACTCAAGAAATTTCATTATTTTTTTTCAAAATTCAAGTTTAATATTTTATGTCAATTGACTGACCTTTCGTGCTTCGGGAAGTTATTGGTTACACTCTGTATATTATGAAAAATAAAAATGCATGCGGAACTAACAAAAAAATATTGAAATTATGACGACATTTTGAAAATTTTGCATTATGTTATAAATATATTTCTCTAATTCGAACTATCAAAAAAAGTATTTTCAATTAAAAAACGAGCAATGCAACGTGAAAGAGAATCTATGTTACAAATATTTGGTTAGAAAATATCGCCACTTCGCAAAGTTATAAGTAGCCACGAGGGCGAAACTCCCTTGTTAAGTTTCATATACCATCACGGTCCAATGGCGGGAAAACAATCAGCATTATTATTGCTAACTAATCCTTCTCTTAGCATCGTTATCCTCACTACTGAGGGTCGTGACCTCGTCCATGGATCACTTTTTCTCGGACGGTATTACGGCATGTAATACCGTTTTTTTTCTGTCATTTCTGTCCTTACCGGCATTTCTGTCCTTGGCGGTATTCATGGCATCGTGGATGTTGGTGTTGACTGGTCAGACCACCGCATCGGGTTACGTCTTCCTGGTGTCTGTCCTTCCACCTTGCCATTCACTATAAGTCTCTCCAAATTGTTGTCTCCCTTTCTAGCAATGTGATCGAAGTGTTCAAGAATTCTCTGGAGCCAGGTGGTGGATAACTTAGTATTTTTTTAAGTTTCTAACTATTAAATATATTTAATTGTGTTACGTCCATTCCCTGTTGCCAGCACTCGCTCTGTTCGTAATAGTTTCGTTCCCGATTGCCACCAACAGTGGTGACGACTGGGAAAACATCTTCGCAGTTGTCAGTGGAAGATATTGTGGGAATACTTTCAAATGATCTCATTTAACGGTTCACAATAATATACCTATATATTTGTTGCATTTGTAACAAATATTTACTAATCATCGCGCCTCGTCTGTCCAAACCAAAGGTTGGCTGGTAGAGAATACCTCCTGGCATTGAGCTCGCCTTTTGTACGATTGAGTGCAATTAAGTTTTTTAAATAAACACATAAAATAAATTACAATGTTAAAACATCCGTTTAGTCTTAACAGATTTCAATGTACTTGTAGGGTTTTGTAACTATAACATATCTGTCCCTTCGTCAATCTCTCACGCACATCTATTTCTTTTGGGTACTTTTTTCAGTTATTCATAAGATATTAATAATTATTATCTAACGCTTTTTCTCATGTAACTGTAGTTTGTGTTAGCAATAGTAGTAGCTTTAGTATTGCATCATTTTTTTTACAGCATTACTTGTATTACATCGTAAAGTCTATAAAAATAGATTTTAGCGAAGTATGTCAAAGATTTGTCAGTTTTTAGTTTCAATTACGCATGTAACTGAATACAATTATTCAAATACAGTTGTCTGGTGTGAAATTTTAAAATGTTTCATGATTTTTTAAATTATATTTATAGTAAATAAAATTAGTGGTTGATTTACTGGCTTGTGCATAACACTATCCATACTCGCTCGGTTAGGTCTTTGATCTTTGAACGTGCCCGCTTCCGTTAGTAAGCTGGCCGTGAGATATCAACTACAATACATGTCGTGTTATGCACATACGATTATTATTATTATTTATTTTTTGTTTATTAAAAAAATATTAAATACATGTTAATAGTTAGATCCGATATTAGTTCACTGATTGACGTATAAAAAAAAATACACTATTTTTGTAAGATCTTATACACACGTATATGTCTATCGCACCAAAATTGAATATTTATTATGGAAGGTATTATACGAGCTGACTGTTCATCTGGTGGTAAGTGGGTCCGCCCATGGACATTCGCAACATCAGTCAAGAATCACAAACCTTGACATACTTCCACACGCGCCACCTACCTTTGGATTTTTAGGACTGAATTAGCGATAAGGATGGGAAGGGAAGGATGTTAGTTTACTCATCTCATAAAATCTTTCTTTAGAGACAATAGATGGAATGTGGAATATAATAGCTTAAGAAGTTATACTCTTTACTCCATGAGTTTGGATGAATCGGGGACTAGTGAGCATAATAGGATGAAAGACTTCACCCCATCACATTTCCCACTTGTTGGAATGGGAAAAGAACTCTGACAAATCTCATTCCCTCCCGCAACACCATTGTACATTTGACGCAATCTTCTGGCAGAGAGGAATCACTCGGCCAATCAAACGCGCTCAGTCACTCCCTCGAAAAATATTAAACATTATTTTGACTAATCACGCGAAACTTAGCACAAAAATAAAACAGAACAAAAGGCAAAGGTCAAACTTGATTGGTTAAAATAAGTAACACGTGTGTTGTGTACATCAGGTGGGCGGGTTCACGTTTATGGGACACTTCACGTGGGTCGATGTGCCCGACCGCGAGAAGAAGAGGCGGGGATCTGATATATCTCCAACATGGTAACTATACAAATAAATCACTATTCCACTTTTTGTGCTATCTCTCCTAGCAGATACGACTTAGTCTTTCTTTTATAATGTGGTTCTAACCACATTATAAAAGAAAGACGATAAAAAATGTTTTCAAACGAACAAAATTAATTTGGAAAGCGGATTCCAAGCGATTGAAACTGTTGGAGAAGGTTTTACCATAAAACATGTTCTCAATTCACGTCTGGTACCAGTTACTCTTGTTCCTATTTACCTCCTGTTTCTCCTGTGTTTTTGTCACCCCCGTTTCTAGTTACTTCGTTCCCAGTTTCCCCGTTCTCAGTGATTTTAGGGGTGGATGCATGGATTTGGGGTGACTAAATACTCGCATTTCGTCAAAAGACCATTCACCAGTTTCGTTTTGTCAAAACGTTTTTATTCAAATGTGTGTTTAGTCGAAGTCCTCGAAATGCACCTTTGACAAATGCAGTATTTTGTCAGAAAGCACTATTGGCCACCCACTCCAACATCTTTCCAGTTAACACCATTTCCAGTTACCCTTGTTTTCAATTGGCCTGATTGATGGTAAATGACATTGTCCCGCAGGTCGCCGACGATGGCGGGCGGTCTGTTCGCGATCAACCGCGAGTACTACTGGGAGCTGGGTGCGTACGACGAACAGATGGCCGGATGGGGCGGGGAGAACCTCGAGATGTCCTTCCGTGTGTGGCAGTGTGAGAATTAAGCTTAAATTATTAATTAATTTACAGTAACACTAGCTTTTGCCCGTGACTTTGCTCGCGTGGTATACCTACTTGAATATTACCCTCCTGAAAAGAAGTGGAATTAGTAATTTTTAACGAAAGTTTATTTTTAATTTCCTAAAACACTGTTACTTATACTGTGTTATTGTTACAACAGACAATAAACAATAGTGTTCTTTTTGATGTATCCAAAACTGCAAGTATCTGGAGTATCTGTATCTGGCTTGTTTTTTAAATTAAGAAATTTTTACCATATATTTTTGTATTTTTTCGAATGTCATCAAAATGCACCTGTGTCTTTTTTTTTCTAAGAAGGACAGAATAAATAAAAATTATATAAATAAATAAATAAATGAAATCTTAGGAAAACTTAAAGAAAAGTATATATAATTTTTAATATGTAGGTAATGTTTCCATTCAATGAAACAGTTCATTCATTTCCCCACTTTGAGAAAGACTGTAGAGCAATGTACTGTTCCCAATTACCCTGGTTGCCGCCCTGTTCCCAATTACCCCGATCAACTCCCGGTGTCCCCGGTGTCCCTGGTTGTCGGTAGTTGACTATAGAGGAGTGTATATTGCAGGCGGCGGCACTCTGGAGACGATCCCGTGCTCGCGCGTGGGCCACGTATTCCGCTCGTTCCATCCGTACGGACTGCCCGCACACACGGACACGCACGGTACGTATATGATATAAGCCACAGATATATTTATTTATTATTTACTAGTGTGGTTTATAATTTATCGGGATAAAAAAGTATCCTAAATGCTACAGCATATAAGTTATTATATATAAATATAATAACTATGCTAAGTTTCATTAAAATCCGACCAGCGGTTTTTGCGTGATAAGCGTTCAGATAGACTGACAGACAAAAATTCCAAAAATTGAGTTTTTTTTGGCTCTGTATCACTTGTACTTTAAACTGCAGACTTTTTTTTTGGAATTTAGAAAAAAATTACGAAATTTTGAATTCAGTTTTCGAATTTAATGGGTATCCAACAGTGGAAGTTTGATTTACCTTCTTTTAGCTTTAAATTTAGAGTGATTGTTGCCAAAACTATCCAGCTCATTCTTAGGAAAGTTTAAAACTGCTGGTTAATACATTGATTGCAGGCATAAATACAGCTCGCATGGCGGAAGTATGGATGGACGAGTACGCGGAACTGTTTTATCTGCATCGGCCTGACCTTAGGGTGAGTCAAAGATCGTGTTCAAACATAATTACTGTTATGCCGGCTCTACACTTGTGCCGTGAAGCCCCGCGAACAGCCGCAAAACGCAACTGTGGACGATTTTCACGGACTTTTTGCGCGTTCACGGCTTGTTTCTCGATCGGCAAATGCAGTCGAAGTAACTCGGCAAATGAGTTACTCCGTGACTGCGATGATAAGGAAACTTGCGTACTACATGTGAAACATGTGAAAATGGGCAGGTCATGTCTGTGACAATCGGCAGGCCATATTTGTGATAATGGATAGGTCATATCTGTGACAATGGACAGGTCATATCTGTGACAATGCGCAGGTAAAAAGAATTGTCTTAACTGACTGACTGACTGATTCAACATCACCGAGCCGAAACCGCTGAAGCTTGAAACACAAAAGTTGCACAGTACGTACGTAACCACCAAGGGAGGATTTTTAGATATTTTACGGAAAGAGGGGTGAGTGGAGATGTTTTTTTAGTGCAAGCCTGTATCTCAAGAACTAGTTCAGTTAGAGACATGAAATTTGGTATATAGACTTTTTATTTAAAATAATTTAATACGTGTCTCGGCGTTTTTTGATATTTGACTTGGAAGGGGGGCATCACAGGGAGGGGCAAAAAGCTAGTGTTAATAATAAAAGCATTTTGATACCGAAATTTTGACTGATATTATTTTTGGACAGAACAACCCAAAAATCGGGGACGTCACCCACCGCAAGGTGCTCCGCGAGAAGCTCAAGTGCAAGAGCTTCCAGTGGTATTTGGACAACGTGTACAGGGAGAAGTTCGTGCCGGTCAGGAACGTGTACGGGTATGGAAGGTGAGACGCTGGCACTGCTGCAGCCTTTATTTATTTTAGTACACCAGTAATATATATACAAAACCTTTTTATAACCAAACCTTTATAAATATTGCAAATCTATACTTACTAATATATTATAATAAAGAGGTAAAATTGTGTGTTTGTTTGTGGGTATGTTGGGGGTAATCTCTGGAACTACTGATCCGATTTCAAAAATTATTTCACAAATAGGAAGCTAAATTATCCGTGTCTAATATAGGCTATATATTTTTTGAAATTTTGAAACAAATATACTTATGAACCGAAGCGAAGCGAGGGCGGGTCGCTAGTTTGAAATATAGTAATAGCTGTTACATACATTTACATACAGCTCGTCACATTTATTAGAATTAAGGTTCTTCAGGAAAGCTGTGAATAGGATTTTGCAAGGTCGGCGGCGCGCACGCATACCCGCTGGTGTTGCAGGTGTCCCCGGGCGGCGGTAACACTTACCATCACGTGGGACCGCTTGCCGTCCGCCCACCTAGTCTATAAAAAAACAAATATTTTCGTGCAAATATAAATCTAAAATTATTTCAGAATATTATACAATTATAATCAATTGATAATAATTGACTACATATTAAATGTCAATTTAAGCTCAATATTAAGTAAATTTCTTATTTTAATTATCTATCTATTTATATATATATATATATATATATAAATATTTATATATATATTATACAATATAAAAGAGGATGTTGGTATATCCGATGTTAATAGACTTCGACACCGTTTGACCGATCATCATGAAAGTTGGCACTTAAATGTATTTTTTCATGGAGAAGGTTTTATATGCTATCCACTTTGTTGTAACTTGCCACTAGATGGCGCTGCAGCACATCAACTTCCATACCGTTCGACTGATCGCAAAAATCATATCGACGGCAAAACATAATAATTTGTGATTTTATATATATACAGAGGTAAATTAATATACACGGGCAAGACAACGTCTGCTGGGTTTTGCTAGTATATATATAAAAATGAGTGTTTCTTTGTCCCGTGTACGTTTATCCGATTGCGATGAAACTTTGGTGAGTTGTTGTACGCATGCCCGCGAACGTTTTCTGAAATAGTATTATACTTGAAGACCACGCGAACGAAGTCGCGGGCAACAGCTAGTTATAAATAAATTCTCTTATTTTAAATGCAGTTTTCTTATGCAGTTTAATAATACCTGTTCACACGTTTAGGTTTATGAACAGCGCATCGGGTCTATGCCTTGACACCCTACAGGGCAGTCAGGAAGCATCGCCCCTTGGGGTGTACCTGTGTCATCGCACCCTACAGGGCACACAGTACTTTTCACTGTCCCTCAAAGGGGAGCTCAGGGACGAGGAGAAATGCGCCGAGATACCCTTCAACAGGTAAGAAATCATTATATAAGGTCGTACAAAAATAATGTGAAATATTTTAATATTAACACGTATTTCATGATTTTTTTATTACATTATCAAAATAAGTAATTGTTGATTAATTTTCTCGTATGTACATAACACGTGACTTGATCGATACCTACTGACGCTTACTCACTAAAGGAAGCGGAGATGGGCAAACAGCAAGCGATGGGTAACTCCGGATTCAATGAATCAAAAGATCCGAAGCCGCGAGCGGAGCCGAAACTCTTAATGATTCCAGCTGACTGTTATCGACTCCGAGCAGTTATTTATTCCTTTCATTTTTTGATTGCTGAGTTACATGAACGAACATGATGCAAAGCCAATGAGTCGCTCTCGGGCTCTTATAAAACATAAGTAGGTGAATCAAAGGAGTCGAGGAATCGTTAAGAGGAGTCGGATCCGCGAGCGGAGTCGGATTAAGTGAGCCGAAACACTCCGAGGAGTCGTGAATACTCACGACTAGCAAACACCTCAGCGAGTGTGGAGAGTGTTATGCACATATGAGTAAATTTATTATTTATTTGATCAGAAATAAATTTAATCAAGCTTTAATCGGAATGCATCCAACCCGCATTCATCTAGTTCTAAAATGTTGGTCAATTTTGCTAAATATAATCTATGTTTTAATTTAAGTCATTAAAAAGCATTTTCACTGAAAAAATATGCACAATATTTAAACTTTTTGTCACAGAATTCTTTATTATGAAAAAAGTATGATTGTGGGTTCGTTCCATTCTGATTAAAACCGATCAAATGTAAAGGCCCGAGCGAGTGGATAGTGTTATGCACATACGAGTAACCTATCAAATCATATATTATTGTTTTAATTGTCTTTTCTCTAACCACATAGCGGTTAGATGTGGTTGGCACTCTAACCACATCTAACCACAGTTTTTTTCTAAACGCATATTTGTTTCTTAGGGAGGGTGGTGACGTGAACGAAGAAGGAAGACCCGTACTGATGATATCGTGCGGGAAACACACTGGACAGGTACGTGACACGGAATGAATGTATTTGCGCTAGTCTTTCTTTTCTTTTCATATATGGCAATGGTGCAATTAGTACATTCTGCCAGTGTCAACTTTTCTTCGTTATAAACAATTTCAAAGTCTAATGCGTGATGTCCAGTCGCGTCGAAGTGAGTGACCCACAGCTCAAGTGACCCACAGCTCAAGTGACCCACAGCTCAAGTGACCCACAGCTCAAGTGACCCACAGCTCAAGTGACCCCACGGCTCAAGTGACCCACGGCTCAAGTGACCCCACAGCTCAAGTGACCCCACGGCTCAAGTGACCCACAGCTCAAGTGACCCACAGCTCAAGTGACCCCACAGCTCAAGTGACCCCACGGCTCAAGACAATAGACGTCACGTTATAAAACCAATCTACTGTGCAAATTTCATGCTTCTAGCTTCAGCGGTTTAGGCTCGGTGATGGCTGACGATGATCCAGTCAGTCAGTCAGGACATTTCTTTATATATATATATATATGTTTCAGGAAATTGACACGATAAAATAAACAATATTGAGTATCTCTGTAACAAAAGCACATTATTTCTTTCACATATAATTATTTACCACAATGGTGGGTTTAGCGCAGTACATATTCTACAGTAAAAATCGTAGCTGTAACAAAAGGAACGACATTAAAGTCTATTCTTCAAATGTGAATCCCTCTCGCTTCAGACAACAGACACATTCACAATATTAAACTATCCGAATCAACAACGCCATCGTCGTCCACCCATAGATTATAGAGCACAGACTACCCTACATCGATATACAAGATCGATAACCTTGTATATCGATGGCGCCCGGAATGAGCGGCAAATTAAAATCGAACAAATAGATTTCCTTTACATGTATAGATATATACATAAATTATAGAGGTATATGTTAATATATCATTAGTCAGTCGATGGGATGTGAAAAATGCCGTCGCATATCTCGCTTAACATTTATATTATTTGGGATTAGTTGTATGCATTATAACAAGGTTACACGATGTAAAAGTGTATTATTTTGTATGGTTTAATGAAGTTAAGTTCTTTATTTTTCATATATTTTTTCAGGTTCGAAATCTTGGGGTGGGTTTTCATTTGATTATTTTAATAGTGAATTTTTTTTGTAAATATTATCATCTAAAAATACCTCTGTGTATTATTTGGACTAATTGGATCATTTGTATTATTTATGGGATTATTATAGTTGTATTATTTGTATTTTCTTTATATAAAGTAGGCGTCAGACGAACAGCAGGTCTGACTGAAAGCAAACTTTCGCCCGGACGCATCTGCAGTACATGTCAACATCGGCCAACACTGACAAACACTGATACGCCTGCACTTGTGCCATCTATCCACAAGGATTTGGAAAAACACAAGGATTTTCCAAATCCACAATTCCAAATCTCAATCTACAAGGATTTTTGAGGGGGAGAGTGCACGCTGCAATCCAACAGCCGCTGGGCGCGCTCGACTGGCCACGTTACCCCTCTCTCACAGAAATGTCATTTCAAGGTAGTCTACCTTGAAATGTATTGCATTCCCCACTTTATTGTATTTACCCAATGTACGTACGTGTTTCGGTAGTGAGTGAGATGTGCCAGAGCCCATTCCCATCCCATCTTATCCCTCCTAATTTTCCCAACCCTTTCTCCAAATCCATTCCTATATCTCCAAAGGTAGGCAGAGCATCCGGGGGCGTGCCAGCATTTCTCATTTTGTACTAATGTTGGCATGTATCCCGGATGTCTATGGGCGACAGTATCCACTTACCATCAGGTGGACTGTATGCTCGTCTGCCGACTTCGTACATTAAAAAAAAAAAAAAAAGTTTAGGTGGTAATAAGGAACTGTGTTATTCAATTTATATTTCGAGTTACACGTCCAAAGAATCACCATGTAGATAATTTAATAATTTTGGCGAGTGACTTCAAATACAATTATTTTTTTCGTTTCATTTAATGTTTACAGAAGCGTAAACACCGTACGGTACGTTATTAAGTACACACAACAAAATAGATAAGTTTGCACGCAATAGGCTCACACTTCACAGACTATCCGCTTAACAAACTGGGCTACGGAAGCTATTAGAGCCGACAGCAACATTTTATTACACATTCATTGAATCAGTTAACGTTCTATTTTTGTATGCGTGTTTTGTATTATATCATGGAGAAAGCCAGTTGCGTGCAAACTTATCTATTTTGCTGTGTGTACATGATTATAAACGTGTATCAAATCACATCTTTTATGCTTTAGGGATTTATGTACTTTGTATTCTGTATTATAAGTTGGGTTTAAATTGTAGATTTATAAAACTGCCGATAGATGGCGTCCCGTCGGCGGCGCACCCGCATACCCCCTGGTGTTGCAGGTGTTCATGGGCGGCGGTAACACTTACTATCACGTGGGACCGCCTGCTCGTCCGCCAACTAGTATATAAAAAAAAAATGACTACATGTAGGAAAAATCGTATGGGACAGTATCTATCCCCTCTCCATTTACCCAACCCTTTCTCAAAATCCATTCCTATATCGCCAAAGGTAGGCAGCGCATCCGGGGGCGTGCCAACGTTTGTCATTTTGGACTCATGTTGGTATGTATCGCGGATGTCTTAGGGTGACAGTATCCACTTACCATCAGGTGGACTGTATGCTCGTCTGCCGCCTTCACCGATAAAAAAAAATCTTACGTGATAAATCAATTGGATTAGAACAATGATACGGTACGGGCTTCAAAATCCTTAGAATTTCTGCAATATTTACTTTTCAACTAGAATGGGTGTTATGTTTTCTTCGAGGACTGTTAATTTGCAAAGGTTGCAAATAATGCCAGTTAAGAACAGCTTAAAGAGGCAAGAGTGAGTCTTACGGAACTCGTTGTTGGAGACCGACCAAAATATTGTCTTTGTTTCTTAGGGGGACTGTAATTAATTACGTTGCATTCAGTATCCCGTGCTGGACACGGGCCCCCTCATGCACATTGTCTTGTCTGGACTTGTGCATGGGATGTATGACCTTAAAACGCCACATTGGCCAAGCGGGTTGGCGAGTCCACTTTTTTAGAGATGTAGTTCCACAACGCTTGTGGTAACCGCTTTGTTATCCCATAGACGCATTTTACGACACGGGTAGAGATGGAGTTGTGATATTCTAAACCCATCTTATTTTAAATTAGCATGTATTATATAATTTATATTTTTATAACGCCGCCGGCGAGAGATAGGCGCGGGGTACATAGGATGCTTTACCTGTCATGGGGTTTAGCCCCGCGAGCGGATCTGCTCCGTATGCGTACCGAACTCATAGGCTGTAGAATATCACTCTTCCCGTTTGTGTTGTCGTAAAAAGTGTCTGAGGTATTAATGCGGGTATAAATAACCCCTCAAAAACTAGACCATCTCTAAAAGAGTGGACTCTTTAGATCCCCTCGGCCAGCGTGGTGTTTTAGGGCCATATCCCTCATAGACAAGGCAACTCGTGACAACAAGGAGACCCACGTCCAAGGATATTGAATGTGCTGGTTTCATTGCATAAAAGCTTCTATTAATTTCATTGAATTCAATTGTTAATTTCTATGCTGGATGAATCAGATGTCTCCTGTTCATTCTTCTGTCTTTGTTCCTCCAACTCAACTAAATCCTCATTAGATAAATCTTGAGAATGTGAAACCAATTCAGTTCCTTTATCGATTTCAATCCCCGGCAATTGTTTGCAATGTTCCCGAACCCTACCCGCATTCCGTCTCTCTCTAACACTCTCTGCATGACACAAACTTTCTTTCTAACACTTTATGCTTTCCTAGTGACTCGTACAAGTTGCTGCGTGCTTCTGAAGACGTAAAACGAAACGCCTTAAAACAAGGACTGCCTCTATTCTCGTACATTTGGTATACATTTTTGTTATTCTTTTCTGATTATGCAGTAACTAACGGGAGCACACCAGATAAATTACATTTAATTGAATGCAGTATTTTGTTGATCGATCATTTATCTGCTGCCATAAAAATTATATGCCGTTTTGGAATACATAAATGTACAAATGGCAATTATTTGGTGTCAGAAATGGCTGTACTTGCCGTCGAAGCAGCTGCAACACGTTGGGTCTCAGCTGTGCCTGGACGCGGGGCACGAGTCCGGCGCCGGCGCACGCGCCAAGCCGTGCCGCCGCGGCGACCCCGCGCAGAAGTGGCACATCGACTACAGCGAGCGGAACAACTACGGCATTGCAGGTGATTGCAAGTTACTTTTTATGTGTGATTTAGTACAGTTCTAGAACATGGTAGAGTAGACTACAGCGAGCGGAACATCTGTTCAATCACAGGTGATTTGGAACAATTACTTTTCATATTCCATTCGTAATTATTTGTCGTTAGTGTCGCTGGAGTGCGACATCGACTACAGTTCCTTTATCATACCACAAATATGATATTATTTTGTCACAGACAGTTGTAATTACATCGAGCAGAACACTTCGGTATTACATATGACTTGGAACTGTTACTTGTCGCAGAGCTCAAAGACAATCTTGTGTAAATCATTTCGATAAACGTAACCAACCCTTTTAACGTACACTGCTACATATCCAGCGCGTTGGCTTGTGCATGAGGGATGGATGGCCTTAAAATGTCACGCTGGCCAAGCGGGTTGGCGAGCCCACTCTTGTAGATGTTATCCCTTAGTGACCACGACACGACACCCACGGGAACAGATGGGATGGTGTTATTCTAAAACCAAAATAAATTTTGTTTTATATATTGTTCCCACCAGATGAGCCGAGTGAGAGAGACTTGCGAATTATGAAGATCAGAGGACAAAAGTATGTATTTGATGGTTTAAATCAACCGCCTTATCCAATACATAATTAACTAACATTTCACGGCCGGTGACAGGTTCCATGATAAAATATTAAACCAATTTTATATGAGCAACTAGATTTAAAGATATTTCTAAGTTAAATCACGGACGAATAACGTGCACATGCATCTGCATTTAGCGTGCACATACCGCCTTGACAATAGTTTGAAGAGTATGCGTTTAGTTCTAATTAGTGGTTGTTTATTATTTTGTTAATAATGATCAGATTATTATAAAATTCTTTTTTTAATATAAATACATAGATACTACAAGAACCTTTAGGGTTTAACGTACTGATATAATAAAAGTTAGTATTTCAGTTAGCCAATATTCTGCTAAATTCGTGTGTATTTAAAAAATAACCCTTTTTTTTTTTCGTTACAGATTTAATAATATATCTCAAAGGTAAGTTAAAAACAATAGATTGATGTTTTTTTTTTTTGTGTAACCGAGAGCGCCAACAGATGGCACTGTATCGAGACCATACATCACGCTATCTTTAATAAACGATTATGACAAACTGTCCTTTTTTAAATACCACCTAACCGTTTGTACACAATTAATGTTAGTTTATGTACATTTTTATTAAATAATTCCCACTGCGTATAGTGATATCTTTATCATATTATTTTTTCCAAAAAAAAAAGCCTCGATCTATTTGTCCATTCTGAAGCCTTTTCGGTCTGTCGACTGTATATCAGGAGGGTTGAGTTATTGACTTAATTTGAAAACAAATGGGCCCTAGAAGCTATAGAACCCAAAACTTTTGTAGTTTTTAAAATGTTTGTGTGTAAATCTGTAATCTGTTTGTTTGTGCATCATAAAAACTACTGAACGGATTCTGATCAGGCTTTCATTAATGTATAGCTAAGAATCCAGAAGGTTAACTGGTATATACACGTATGTGTCATCTTCATATGACACAAGGAAGTTGAGTTATACAGGTAAATAAAAGAAATACTCATTACTCATATATAGAATTACTCAAATTGGCCCATCATGTCGGTGATTTTGCAGCTGCTTAGTCCGCGCGAGCGAAACCGCGGGTAGAACCTAGTCTCTCTCTATATATATATATATAAAATTCTCGTGTCACAATGTTCGTTCCCGTACTCCTCCGAAACGGCTTGACCGATTCTCATGAAATTTTGTGAGCATATTGAGTAGGTCTGAGAATCGGCCAACATCTATTTTTCATACCCCTTAGTGATAAGGGTTGTCCACCCTTAGCGCCATCTTTTGGGCAGCCACAGCAACGCGTGGCCGGGCACAGCTAGTAATTTATAAATAACTAGTGACCCGCCCTCGCTTCCCTTCGTTATAAGTTTTTTTTTCAAAATTTCAAAATAAAACATAGCTCACATTAGACACTGATAATGTAGCTTCCTATTTGTGGAAGAATTTTTGAAATCGATTCAGTAGTTCCAGAGATTACCCGCAACATACAAACAAACACACAATTTCACCTTTATTATATTAGTATAGATTTGACTTTGACTTATTATTTTGTGTGCCTTTAATAAAGAAATTTATTATTACTATTCATTCATATCATTAATATAATCTAATTATATGTAGACGTGTATCCCGTTCCCTGCTCTCGTTCAACGGAAGCCAACCATCGACGGAGACAAACGCGACGCAACACCGCCGCGCGCACAAGAAACACAAAAAGCACAAGAAACACAAAAAGTCGCGCGCGCGCACATCAAAGATCAAAAACAAGTTCATATTGAAACTCGTGCGCAGACTGATGAACAATAGTGAGGAACATTTAGAGGCGGACGTGTATTGTAAACATAAGCAACTGTACCCGAATAACACCTTCGTTAGAGATTTGGTCTCTATATTGAATGAAAAAAATATAAAGGTAATTATTTTATTATTAACCTTTTTGTCTGTGTATGTGTTTGAACGCGCATCACGCAAAAACCGTTGGACAGACAAAAAACAAAAAAAACAGGTTTTGAACTGTATCACATTAACTTCAACATTGCAATGTTTTTTTTTTTTTAATATTTCATGTACAGACGACTCTTACGATTTTATATATATATGTATGTATAGATATGCAGTGCCGACTCCACAAAGGGATTTTTTTTTTTTTTTATGTATGAAGGCGGCAGACGAGCATACAGTCCACCTGATGGTAAGTGGATACTGTCGCCCATAGACATCCGCGATACATGCTAACATTAGTCCGAAATGATAAATGTTGGCACGCCCCCGGATGCGCTGCCTACCTTTGGAGATATAGGAATGGATTTGGAGAAAGGGTTGGCAAAATGGGCAGGGATAGGATGGGATGGGAATGGGCTCTGGCACATCTCACTCACTACCGAAACACGTACGTACATTGGGGAAATACGATAAAATGGGAAATGCAGTACATTTCAAGGTATTCTTCTGTGAGAGAGGGGTAACCTGGCCAGTCGAGCGCGCCCAGCGGCTGTTGGATTGCAGCGTGCACTCTCCCCCTCCTAAAACTTTTATTTTACAAGTTTGTTAATAAATACCAGAGCTTGTTTCAAAAATAAATTTTGAATAAGTGAGACGCGTCATAGACTGATATGAAATGAAATTGGCGAAATCAAGTCCGTGAGCCATATGACGAACATTTACAGCGTATCCTAGCACGGGCTCTTTGCCTATTTGGATAGCTATGGCTTGTGCACCCCTTCTGTCCGTTGACGTGTGCTTGTCTTTAAAATGAAGTGTCATGTGTTTGTGTGATGTGTATAGATAATAAACAACGGGCGTGTGTTCGAGCACAACCGCGTGACGGAGCTGGGCAAGGTCGCGGCGGGCACGCAGGGCGCGGCGGGCACGCAGGGCGCGGCGGGGACGCGCGTCCACGCCGCGCACAAGCTCGGCGTCGCTGATTGGTCGAGCGCGCCCCGCGACAAGGTAACACCCCTATTCTTGTGGAATGTGAACAAAACACCTTATTTCCGAGGGATAATTTTAATAATTTACTTTATACTCGAACAGGAGACTATCTTCCACTTTATACTATTCCCCAATGTATGCCAGACCCCATTCCTATCCCATGCTATCCTATAGGTAGGCAGCGTGTCACTAAGCCGAATTTCGTTTATTAAACGCTTTGAAATCCAGGTCTTGATGGAACGTAGCCTTTTTCCTTTACCCACATTTAATGCTTTGATAATGGCGATGTATTGCCATTATCAAAGCATTAAATGTGGGCGGAAGAATTGATTTTCACATCCATTGCATTGTGCGCCCGCGACTCTCCTTATTCACGTCTAGTACTGAGAATGTCAACGTCAATATATAATTTGAGTGTATAATTCGATTATTGTATATTAAGATTATTATTGTGCGATATTGTATCTTGATATATGTGTGATCGCCACACAAACGAGCGACCGCGCGAACGCTAAACCAAGCCAATCAATGATAGGATAGATAGGAATTTTCGTAATACTGTCCGTAATTTTCGTAATAAGGGCTAATCAGCGGAATCTTAAACAAGAACCAGTTTTGGAATTTACTGTGTATATATATATCTGTATTTATCTATATATATATATATATATATAGTAAAGATCTATACATTACCTACCAGCTTAAGCCACGCCCTCACAAGCGTAAGCCGGAGAAACCACGCGTCCCCGAGGCGGGCCCTTCGCGTAACATGGCACCGCTTGAACCGCTCGAGCCCTCCAAGAAGATCATCGTTGAAGACTTCGTAGCCCTCAACACGCCGCCCGCTGAGCCCGCAAGGGTTTGTTATTGTTTTTTCTAACATCATTATATATTACTAACGGATATACACGTATTTATAAATATAACAGGTATCAATCGCAACTGTATATGGTAAACGATTTTGTAATGTTTTGAAATTAGATTAATTTATAAAACATTGTTCTCAATTGAAGAAGTGCTGGAAGTGAAGAAGCCTAATGAAAATCTTATCTTTACAGACCCTTAGTCTGTGTCCACTGTGTCTTTACAGACCCTTAGTCTGTGTCCACTGTGTCTTTACAGACCCTTAGTCTGTGTCCACTGTGTCTTTACAGACCCTTAGTCTGTGTCCACTGTGTCTTTACAGACCCTTAGTCCACATCCACCGTGTCCTGAGCCGTATTTACTCTATTCGTCTATTTATTTTTATCTTTTGTCGTTATTAATCATTGAATAATTTCTGAATTTTAAATACGTTTTATTGTTTGCGCAATTTTATTTATTTTAACATATTATTATATTTGTGACAGAACGACATGTCCTTATGCAGCCATCATGCAATCTCACATTATATAAATAAATAATTGATTGAAAAGGTACCTTTGCTGTTGTTATGAATGTTACTCGTTTTACTACAGCACGTATCCAAGAAGCGGCGCCACAAGCGCATACGCACGTCGCCCCCCGCGCGCGCCACGCCGGCCCCTCCGGACATCCTCGCCGCGCAAGAGGATGCGATGTTCACTGACGACGACCGCAGAGGGCTCAGGTAAGACGTTGAACACGACTAGTGTTGCAAAAACGAACGTTGAGCGCTCGACGCTCGAGTGCTGAGTGAGCGTTATTGAACTTTTAAAACTAGCGTAATAGTACAAATGGTCCTTGTTTGGCGGCCTTAAACCCCTGTAGTTAAAAGCTCGAGTCTAAAACGGTTAAAGTTAAGAATCAATAGCACTAGCATTTAAAACGAGCGCTCGAGCGTTCAGCGCTCGTTTTATCAACACTACACACAACACATTGATCATTTATTGTAGTCTGACCAAAAAAATAAAAAACTTGCTGTGGGGGCGCCACATTTGCTTTTCTCATAGCTAGTCAGTGTTGCCAGTAGAAACTTGTATTTTTGATGACTAGCAAAAATGACTAGCGAGAATTGGACGTGTTCAAAAGTTAAAGACCTGAGCGAGCGACTGTGGATAGTGTTATGTACATACGAGTAAACTAATCACCAATTATTTATTTTCACAATAATAAAAAATCAGGAAATACATTTTTAATTAGGTATTAGTGTACTTACTGGTCGATATATTAAAATATTTTAGACTATATTTGTAGAACTTTATATGTATTGTAACATCAACATATTTTGTAACGTGCGAGTATAAAATAAAACTATGTTCGTATATTTTACAGAAACTCTGTGAACAAAGACGTGAAATCAGAAGAGTCCATAAAAGTGGAGATGAACGACGATATATTTCCGTTGAATGAGTTAGAGCGGGACGGAGATGCACAGAACAACGCCGAAGAGCAGGACAGCGATACACACACTATGTACGATTGGAACAGAGGTATTATATTTAAGATTAATAATTACATCTATACTAATATAATAAAGAGATAAAATTGTGTGTTTGTAGGTATGTTGGGGGTAATCTCTGGGACTAATGAACCGATTTCAAAAATTCTTTCACAAATAGGAAGCTACATTACCTTACATTACTACATTATCTAATATAGGCTATATTTTATTTTAAAAAAAAAAAAAAAAACCGAAGCGAAGCAAGGGCGGGTCGCTAGTTTTAAATAATCTCCAAACATGTGCCTATTAATGTTTCAACAAATGATAAGTTATATCTATATCTCCGGCGGCAGGCAGCGCATCCGGGGGCGTGCCAACGTTTGTCATTCTGGACTGATGTTGGCATATATCGCGGAGGTCTATGGACGACTGTATCCACTTATCATCAGGTGGACTGTGTGCTCGTCTGCCGCCTTCGTACATAAAAAAAATGTTGAAAGGTTTCTCTCAAATTGTATTATCTGTGTCACGTGTATTACTCGTCTGTTACAGAAGACTCCGTGCGCAATAGCAGCGTGGTGGTGCAGGCGAGCGCGCAGATACACGACCTCACCGACGCCCAGCGCACGCGCATGCTCACTGTAACTATACGTCATTTTATATTCTAAATCCACTCGGAGCGCGTATGATAAAGGTGTTTGTTTACCTTTTATTCCTACTTCACGTTTCGGCACCAGCCGTGACCAACGTGACCAGCTGTGATCAGTCAATTCCTGACCAAAGTCAATACATGTTTCAATAAATCTATTATAAGCGATCTGACCCGATTTAGAATATATATATATATATATATATATATATGCGTGTGTGTGTACAAAGCGCGAAAGTTTAAAAAGTTACAACCAGAGATGTACAAAATGGTTTATTAAGAGTATTTAAATACAAAAAATTCAAATACATATAATGTCGATTATTTTCACACTTTAAGGATTGTCAAATGAAACTAACTATATTGTGTTGCTTCGGTATACAATGAAACAACAAATAATGTTTATTCTTCAATCCTTTCTACAATCTATTATTTACAATAGTCTTACTGATCTTGACCTACAATTTGACAGTTCGCACGATTGTCTTCACCACACGCCATCCCATGTCCTACCCTCTCTTACCGACACTATAACAGTTGTACCGACAGCGGCAAAACTCAAATGAAAGAAACATATTTTCTTTACATTATTTTATTATTTTTTATTTCAAATGCAAAATCAAAATAGTTTCTTTGGCTTTAGGTTCATCTAATAATTAAAATTTTTGAAATCGTTTTTTAAGACTTTTTTTTGATTACTTCTATTAGCACATTCTATCATTTGATCGGTGATTTTGGCAAAACTTGACAGCAAAGTATTTTGCATTATTGCAAATAAAAAATACGTCCGGAAAAGTATTTCAAATAAAATACAAAATGCTTTTCTCAAAAAAGTATTTAAATGCAAAACAGATATAGGTATTTTGTATTTGCATTTTAAACGCAAGTATTTCAAATAAATAACTACAACACACATCACCTCACGACTCGCCTCACCTCACGTCCCAAACCACACCTCGCACATGCCTCATCTCATCGCACAATTATCTTACCTCACCTCACTTCACACGCTCAATCGCCTCACACCTCATCCTACACTCACCCTCATGCTCATTTTTTACTTTTTTTATTTTTATTTATTAGGTATAATAATAAATTTACAAACTTATCTAGTTACAGACACATTTTGTAAAACATTTGTACGTTCGTAAATTCACTTACAGCTATACACAACTTTAACTCTTAACATGCAGAATAGCTAAAATGAAACTATATATGTATATATATATAAACTATCTAAAAGGAAAAATGTCTATCTAACAGAATTTTAAAACGGGCGTTGTTTAAATAGAATATGTCAAACTGGACATCCAGGTCGTTATAATAACGACACATTCTATAAAATGGATTATTGTAAGAAACATTATCTTTATAACTACCCTACATTAAATTTAATAAATACAAAACTGTATACTGACTATAATGAGTGGTGTAACAGACATGTAACCAGTAATGTCTCACTAGCAATGTATCTATTGGAAATTTTTAAGTAATAAAGTAAATTCACATCTTTCCCAATCATTATTTCTAATCTATCCTCAACGGTTAAAACCATCGAAAAGTGACATGCGAAGTGCTTCATCGACCACGACTCCGCCGACCAATGAACTGTGCAAATTTCCCCCGGCCAGGACACAAAGCGGTCTCAGAACGTGGCTAGTGTGAATTCGGGCGGTGCTCGTGCGCCGCCGCTGAAGCTGGTGATGCGCAGCAACCTCACGTTCAACCTCGGCGACGAGTTCTTCAACTGGAGACGGAACGCGCCCAACACTATCGCGTGAGTATACCGACACTGCACTACATTAAATTACACTATACCCCGTGTTATATTAATGTTCATTACGTTTAGGCATGAACCATAGTTTTATTGACCTTGTAGTTTTATTTATATTCCATTCTGAGCTATACCACACGCTACACAACACTACACTACACTACACCACGCTACACAACACTACACCACGCTACACAACACTACACTACACCACGCTACACAACACTACACTACACCACGCTACACTACACTACACCACGCTACACAACACTACACTACACCACGCTACACAACACTACACTACACCACGCTACACAACACTACACTACACCACGCTACACAACACAACACTACACCACGCTACACAACACTACACTACACCACGCTACACAACACTACACTACACCACGCTACACAACACAACACTACACCACGCTACACAACACTACACTACACCACGCTACACTACACTACACCACGCTACACAACACTACACTACACCACGCTACACAACACTACACTACACCACGCTACACAACACCACGCTATACAACACTACACTACACCACGCTACACAACACTACACTACACCACGCTACACAACACAACACTACACCACGCTACACAACACTACACTACACCACGCTATACTACACTACACCACGCTACACAACACTACACTACACCACGCTACACAACACTACACTACACCACGCTACACAACACTACACTACACCACGCTACACAACACAACACTACACCACGCTACACAACACTACACTACACCACGCTACACAACACTACACTACACCACGCTACACAACACAACACTACACCACGCTACACAACACTACACTACACCACGCTACACTACACCACGCTACACTACACTACACCACGCTACACAACACTACACTACACCACGCTACACAACACTACACTACACCACGCTACACAACACCACGCTATACAACACTACACTACACCACGCTACACAACACTACACTACACTACAGCCAAAAAGTCCTCGCCAAAAAGTCCATTGATTGTATATCTTGTGACGTCATCCGTGGCGAGTAGCGTGATTGAAACTTTGAATAGCTATATATCGGTCATTTTCCAATGGATTTCAAAAATGTTTCCAGCACACGTAGTATTTTAACGTATATTTTTATTGAAATACAAATGTATCCCTCAGTTCTAGTGCGAATGATTTTCTTTATTATTTACAGCGAACTCTTAGAACAACTAATGTCTCCGTCAAATCATACGGTTCAAATCGAATCTAAACAGAGACAGGACGAACCTAGCCGAACGGAACCGAAGCAAGACGAGCCGAGTCGAAACGAACCGAGACAGGACGAACAGAATCGAACCGAACCGAGACAGGACGAACAGAATGGAATAGATCCTCAAGTAGGAGCAAGTCAAATGGAAATGGACGAGGGCGCGTCGCGTCGACACCAGAGACATAGTAGCGTCTATTTGTCGACGCGATCCAATGAAGCTAGTCGCGCTGAAGACTCCAGTTCTTCTGAAACTGTTGAAACGTGACAAAATTGTAAGTGTTCTGTACTTAATATTTTGGTTTTTACCTTGCACAGTAGGTACAGCTGCTGTTTGTACAGCAGTTCTTTGTACAACGTAGGTGAGCTCTAAGAAAGGATTTTTGAAAGTTTATCCCCTAAGGGTGTAAAATAAGGCACGAAAGTCTGATGGTTCTGGAGATGTTGCCGATGAGAAATCTCATCGGTCACACGGCTAGTCATTCTATAAAGTTCCTTGCTTATACTCGATATCACTTTCTAACGTTTTTTGTTCATAAGCGATGCTATCCTGTAACGTCCCTTATACACAATAAATATCTCTTCACCTATGTTATTCACAACACGAACCTCTTGTAATTTGTCTATAATCTATCGTATTATTTTCAGATTGACTAAATAGAAGCACAACGTACGCCGTCCGCCGTCGACACCACTCACCAAGTCATTAAAATGGTACCTACCATTGTTTTTAAAAACGTTAAGACATTAGGAAACAATGCGAATATCAGATCTGTTTTATGCTTAAAGGGAAATATCAGCAGGAGACTCGCCTTTATACACATATCATCCGGCTCGAAGGACCATACTTCCAAAGACAATGTTTCCCTGACAAGTTTATCTTGACATATTTTTTTACACTTTTTTATTATAATGTGTTTGTAGATAATAGTTGGTGCTCAAAAGTATTATTAATAGGTGTACTTATATCTTATTATAATAGAAATAGTGCGTGGAATTTTGGTTTCTCGAACATCGGTCAAAAACTTATCAACTTATCATCATCTGATCACTGTTATCTGTTATCGTCATGTGAACAGTTGTAGGCTGGTCGCATACGAGAATCGTATACAATATTCTCGCCCGAATCGTTCGAGAAACTCTCCTTGTGTAAACGAGACTTTAGTCTATAAAAAAAATCTACAAAAAAATAAAACGCTTTTAAACTTTTCTAAGGGCTACGATTGATGACAACATACCTATAGGACGCTAATTAAGTTACGTAAGTTTCTATTCTAACAGCTAGTTTTATATTTCTGTAGCATTTCCTGGTGGCCTTTACTAGGGGAGGCCTGCCGCCAGCCGGGGGACCTTATGGCAATCGATAAACATGTCGAGTTTAAACATATTTAAAAACAACATATCGTTGGATAGGACTAAAATTTCTGCAATTTTTGTATAAACATATTTATCTAAAACATCGTATATCTTATTTTCACGCGTGTCACGTGACTTCCGCGTGTTTTCTTCTCAAATGTGCGGGTTCAGAGCACGTGTGCCGCGGAACCCTTAGAGAAATCGTTATAACGAATGTACGCGTTGGTTTTTAGAAACCGTAATGTGTTTGAATAAATACATGCATATTCTCTATTGTTGTCTTATATATATATATATATATATGTTACAAATAATTTTAATAATTTCATAGATCTTTCGACTGACATGTCGTCAGTCTTCGTAACTCTCAACGCGCTTATTCATTTGACGCCTTTATTTGTTTAATTTTTCAGTTATTGAATATGTATACTATGTTATGTTAAGTATACACACACACATGTGTCGGATTATAATATATTCGTATACTACGTGTTACTGAAATAAACTCTAAAACATGTCGACTGACCACGTGACCCCCCCTCTACCTTGACAGAAGACTACCTTGAAATGTACTGCATTTCCCACTTTATCTTATTTCCCTAATGTACGTACGTGTTTCGGCAGTTAGTGAGATGTGCCAGAGTCCATTCCCATCGTATTCCTCCCCATTTTCTCCAAATCCATTCCTATATCTCCAAGGTAGGCAGCGCATTCCGGGGATGTGCCAACGTTTGTCATTGGCCGACAGCTACCACTTACTATCAGGTGGACTGTATGCTCGTCTGCCACCTTCGTACATAAAAAAAAAAATTAAACCGTTGTAGCGAAAAATAAAATTATTTTATTTTCGAATAAATCAAAATTTACAAACATGCACATTTTGTTGTTCTATGTGAAACGTTCGTAGCGCTCATTAATCAGTACGGGGCAGTGACCGGCCGCGTCGCGGGCAACACGCGTAGAGTTAACGGTATACTAGAAATGAACAATAAGTTATGAAAAACGAGCCTGTTGTAAAAAATGGTAGAATAGATTGTACTTTCGATACTGAACTACCTATTTTCAACTTTTTGGAGTTATTTCAGTGACTTATGGACCGTTCAAGTCTGTGTAATTTTATCTCATTTCCAATCGTATGTTATAAAGGTTAGGGTTGAATTTATGTTATCATCGACTCGGCCGCTTGGTCGCCACGCCGTAGGTGCCTCTATTATTATCATAATAAGCAAAGCATAATTCGTATTATATTCCATAAGACCTAAATATTTTCTGTAAGAAGGTACTTACATATTTAAAAATAGCCAGAAAGTGTCCAGAAAATGAATTCTGCCTTCTTTTATTCGCTGTCTACCCTCGAAATGGGAACTTGTTGTAATTGCTCTTATATCAACTTAAGATTTTTTTTAAAATTTGGATAGAATTGAAATAACGCCACTGAATAATGGAGAAACGTAATTGTTACGTTAAATAAATCTTAAAGGTCTTATAATTATTGATATTTAATTAATTACTACATACTCGCCGGTATTAATGAATTAGTAGTATTTAATTAGTTACTACATACTCGCCGGTATTAATTAATTAGTAGTATTTAATTAACTACTACATACTCGCCGGTATTAATTAATTAGTAGTATTTAATTATCTACTACATACTCGCCTGTATTAATTATTTAGTAGTATTTAATTAATACATACTCGCCGGTATTACTTAATTAGTAGTATTTAATTAATTACTACATTCTCGCCGGTATTAATTAATTAGTAGTATTTAATTAATTACTACGTACTCGCCGGTATTAATTAGTAGTATTTAATTAATTTACTTGTTTCATTAAGGACTAGTTACAACAAGTGGAGAATTGCATTTAAACCTTTTGTGTTTACTTATCGGGCAATATTTACAAGATTTTTATATGATCTTGAACTGTATTATTATTAGATAAAATAAGTTCCTCTAATTGTACGTAGAGTAAAGTGGAGTGGAGTAGAGTGGAGGGGAGTGGAGTAGAGTAGGCACATTTTGGTTTTGTTATTAGTAACGAAGTTGCAATAAACTTTACAAGACTGAATTACCTGTTTCATTTCCCGGTTTCGTTTGGATTACAACTCAATTACACTTGGCGGCTCGCCCACATCCGAGTAATCGTAACGGTAATAAATTATCGTCCAAAAGTATATTGGAAACCGGACAAACTTGGAATATAATGAAGGTAAATTTTTATGTAAAATCTTCTTTTCAAACTGAAGTGATTTGATCTGAAATTTCTATTTAGTTGTTTTTTTTTTATATATTCATAAATGTCATTGGTTTAATTTTTATTTTTCGAAAAATCAATATCAGCCCGAATTCGTCTGGTTGGCTTAAGATGCAATTAATGCCAGACGTAAGATTACTTTGACTAATTTTACTCGCCCAGACTAAGAATCAGATGAAATGGACCCAAATTTATATCAGTAGGACCGCGAGAAATATGTCCCCCGTGGTCCCACCAGTGGGACCACGGGAAAACCTTTCGTTTACCAGTAGTTACTACCAGTACTACCGGTAGTCATGGGAAATTTTACTCTCCCGTGACACTGGCGGTAGTGAAATGGGTAAAATAGCATTTCCAGTCTTTTTTTTTCTTTTATTAAATGGAAATTATTAACTCATTGGAGGAACAAACACTTCACGGTACTTAAAATAAACTACCTAATTGTAACACCGATGTCAGTGTCGGGTAATTTTATGCAGTAAAGGTTTGTTAAAATCATTTTCTGCCCATATTTGTATTTGAAATGGAAACCGATGAATTATTTTACAAACAACGTAGACGGCACGGTAGTTTTAAATAACTTCATACGCGTAAACGTAATGTGGGTAGGAATATACTAAGAATGAAACTAAAAAAATCAGTATATGTATAATTTAATAATAATAACAAACAGTTGGCGACTCGTTCCCTTGCTGTAGACTAAATCATCACATTTGGTATTACATATAAAATAATGTCAGTTCTATCAATATGTGAAAAGGGACCCCCCTTTTGTCGGTATGGACTTGCAGATTTAATAAATTCAAATTTACCGGTTTCAGATTAAACTTCTGTTTAGTTTTAAGATTATCCGGCTTCAGTGATGGTTTGGTGGATTTATAAGACAAATCAATAAAGTTGCACATTTCTTTAAAGATTTCACATAAAAATATAAGAAAAATACACAATAGTTAAAATATTTTAATATGACAATCTGTACACACACAAGTACACACAACTAAAAAATAAAATGTATTTCTTAATTTTCTTATCACAATAAAAATTATTTGTGATAAAAACTATGACCTTTGAACGCGCCCGCTTCTGCTTACATAGGATAGTGTTATACACATACGAGTAAATTAACCACCAATTATTTATTTTTAATGTAATAAAAACAACACAATACTTATTAATTGTTAGTGTTAGTTTTATTGTACCGATTGATATATTAAAATGTTTTACACTAGGTTTGGAGGACCTTATAGTCTCTATATATCGAAAGTAAAACCGAAATAAGGTTTATTTCCTCGACATATATTTTAAATTTTATTATACTTAAATCAAATATTATAATAAACATACATTATATAAGTATTTATTATAAAAATAGTAAGTCTCATAAAAGATCTCAAGACGCATAAATTAGACAATTTTTAATACACATCCTATATGCTACTTTTAATGAGACCAACAATATTAACAATGACCAGATGAAAGAGATCATTTTTTTCATTTTCAGACCCGAATACATATAAGGATCAGGGGGCATATTATGAACTTTTGATAAACCATCCAATTCCCAAACAAGTCAGTTTACAACTCTAAACTGTCGTTTGGTTTCGTATTACGATTCAAATAACTGAACGATTTCTGGTTGGTTTAAATATCTCTGGGTTAAGTCAAGAGTTTTAAACTTCAGTGTAGGAGTAGGATGGTGGTGAAGCAGTTTCTTTCAGGGCATAAAGTGAAGTGATTGTAATACAAGACGATCTCAATCCATTGTCAAATTCATAGCGGAGGGAAGCCTCGTATTAGACTGCGTGATTTACATACGTCTCTAGTGTGTTTACATACACGCTCACCTGGCTGTGCTGGAGGGCGACGCAGCGGCCCACGGGAGGCATACTATGGGACGCCATAGGTATTGGAAAGGCAATTATGATCGCGCTGGTGTTGGGGAACCAGTCCCTCAACAGTGATGATAACAGATTCTTTCAAACCCGGGGCTCAGGGTACGTTTGAGCCGCAAGATGCTGTGTACTGGACAATTTCTTATTAGGGAATAGATAGTGGAAAGCTCAGGCGTACAAGCTCGTGCGGACCATATCCTCATCGCCAAACTAAAGAAATAAACAAGAAAATTGTTTGTCACGAAACGTCTAAACGGCAGTGCAGTCCGATAAAATATTTAATTTAAGAGCCATCGCGGCCTCCTGTGGGCGTTGGATTCCGGCACAACATTCTTTAGCGGCTCAGCACTATAAAGCCAGACGCCTGAAGTGGGGCGCCACTCCCCGAGTTCTAATGCCAGCCTCTGGATGCTGGAGGGACGGCGGAGCACTTTGAGAACTTGGCTGTTAAGGTGTATTGCTTATTGATCCTCTATCCGCTCCCAGACACAGTAGGCTCGCGCGCTATCGGGTTTTGAAAGCCCACGGGATCCAGGTCTAGGGATTCACACGGCCGCTACAGATATAAATAGAATTTGGCACAAAAATAGTAATTGATCCATCGTACGCTAACATTTAAAATACAAAAAATATACAGTTGTATACAAATACAAAACATGGTGATCTAAGTAAAAATTGAATTATTTCGGAGTTAGAATATGGCAACTCCCCTTTGAACAAGGAATTTTTTATCGTTAAAAAGCACTAAGAAATATGCATAAACATATTCAATTTGGATACGAAAAAAGAAACAATTTAAATAATTACACGGTATATGTCACAATACATTTCAAGATGGCCGCAAGGTTTACTCTTTTCTCGCCTTCAGAAGTATTAAAACGAACGGGAGTTTGTTTTTAGCTACGGTGTAGTTAAAGACGTATTTGCAAAAACAACATTGAAACTTAGTGCTAAAGTCCATATTTCATTGATACTAAAGCTTCGAAAACGGCCCTAGCAAGTCTTGACTTGATATACCTGTCCCTTTCTAACTTAAGGCCAGGTTAATGTATATAAAAGCCGGGTAGAGAGATAAATTGCACGTGTGTGAAAAGGACTATGACCACTCTCTCTCAGATTTTTTTACGTTCAATGCCTAATCCTGATTTTTAATTATTATTTTTTATTTGTAAAGGCCTGGATACAGCGTCCTTGAGGCTATGTTTTCTTAATAAATCCTTGGTAAGACCAACAAAACAATTTTATTTATTTCTGATGAAATATAAAAAAGACACTATATTTTAGCAGAAATAAACACGCCAATTATAATACCAATTTTTAATTGGTAGAATGGCACCTCAATTACTGAGTGGTGATTATTATTTGTCGTTAAACATCACTAGAAGATATATAATACAATTTTTATATTAGGTACAAAATAGGAACATTTAGAATTGTATCACATGGCAAAACATTGTTTATACAGGGTCCTAGAAAACATTGTTTATACAGGTTCCTAGAAAACATTGTTTATACAGGGTCCTAGAAAACATTGTTTATACAGGGTCCTAGAAAACATTGTTTATACAGGTTCCTAGAAAACATTGTTTATACAGGGTCCTAGAAAACATTGTTTATACAGGGTCCTAGGAAACATTGTTTATACGGGGTCCTAGAAAACATTGTTTATACGGGGTCCTAGAAAACATTGTTTATACAGGGTCCTAGAAAACATTGTTTATACAGGTTCCTAGAAAACATTGTTTATACAGGGTCCTAGAAAACATTGTTTATACAGGGTCCTAGGAAACATTGTTTATACGGGGTCCTAGAAAACATTGTTTATACGGGGTCCTAGAAAACATTGTTTATACAGGGTCCTAGAAAACATTGTTTATACAGGGTCCTAGGAAACATTGTTTATACAGGGTCCTAGGAAACATTGTTTATACGGGGTCCTAGAAAACATTGTTTATACAGGGTCCTAGAAAACATTGTTTATACAGGGTCCTAGAAAACATTGTTTATACAGGGTCCTAGAAAACATTGTTTATACAGGGTCCTAGAAAACATTGTTTATACAGGGTCCTAGGAAACATTGTTTATACGGGGTCCTAGGAAACATTGTTTATACGGGGTCCTAGAAAACATTGTTTATACAGGGTCCTAGAAAACATTGTTTATACAGGTTCCTAGGAAACATTGTTTATACAGGGTCCTAGGAAACATTGTTTATACGGGGTCCTAGAAAACATTGTTTATACAGGGTCCTAGAAAACATTGTTTATACGGGGTCCTAGAAAACATTGTTTATACAGGGTCCTAGGAAACATTGTTTATACGGGGTCCTAGAAAACATTGTTTATACAGGGTCCTAGAAAACATTGTTTATACGGGGTCCTAGAAAACATTGTTTATACAGGTTCCTAGAAAACATTGTTTATACAGGGTCCTAGAAAACATTGTTTATACAGGGTCCTAGGAAACATTGTTTATACGGGGTCCTAGAAAACATTGTTTATACGGGGTCCTAGAAAACATTGTTTATACAGGGTCCTAGAAAACATTGTTTATACAGGGTCCTAGGAAACATTGTTTATACAGGGTCCTAGGAAACATTGTTTATACGGGGTCCTAGAAAACATTGTTTATACAGGGTCCTAGAAAACATTGTTTATATAGGGTATACAATCATTTGTTACAAAAGAAAAAAACAACTATCAACATATTTACGGTATAAAATGTAAAAAAAATTAGATTCTACCACTATAACGCGTTTCCATTGGCAAGCTGCCAATAGACCAACATATCAAGATGGCCGCCGTTTTATATCGACACGATTATCCTTGTCCTTGTCGAAATGTATTTACATCACTGTCTGTTCGTGCTAATGCAGTGACTGATCGCTCGAGACAGTAGGCGTCATCTTTTTTTACCAATAGCGCTTCTTATAATTCTTAAGCCTGTTACACAGTAACCATGCACATCTCAGTGCCGCTCGACACTTCGTGCGTAGTGGTGGGTAATCAAGACTTCTCGGAGTGTTTTAACTCACTTAATCCTGCTCCGCTTGCGGATCCGACTCCTCTTAGTTACTGTTTAACTCTTTTGATTCATCTACTCCATAACGGTTGTTGCATAAACAAAAAAAAAGGTCATGCCACCGTTGCATCTTAATTTTGAGCGCCCGACAAGCGCCGACGCGCGATTACACTCACGATCATGATTGGCGCCGGAATCGAAATGAATAACAATTGGATGGAACAATTAAAGGATTCTGCTCCGCTCGCGGATTCAACTCTTTTGATTCATTAACTCCGGAGTTACCCATCACTATTCGCGCGGGTCGGGCGTGTCTATTGTTTCGTAAAGTGTCACGTGTTTTATATCGATTTTAAAATGAACATGTATCAATAATACACATTGTAATATAAAGAAGATAATCTATTCATGATAATAAATGCAAATGGTTAGTTTTCAGATTGACAATTACATTTGTATTTCTGTTTCAAGTTTTTTCTTTATAAGTCAATAAATAATTGCTTATTATTTTCAAATATTGGAAATAATTGTGAACGTGTCTTTACTAGAGGAGTCAAAGCGAACAGAGTATACGAAACAGCAGTACTTAATCGGAACCCTGCCTGGTTAATATTCCTAGCACCTACAAGCGTCTTTCCCTTCCTAATCCTAGGAAGGGCTCGGGATCTTTCCACTCGCTCCTTCCCCGGCCCCTTCCGCGAGTAAACTCAGGGCTCATTGAGGGATTGGATGAGAATTGGTCATTGTCGGTATTTAGTAAGGGGTTAAAGGGCATCGCTTTATGTGAATTGTCATAATCCCTTTGAGGGACGTCGGAGGTTGGAGACAACTGAAACAAATGTAGAAAATGTATTTTAGTACGGTTGTCATTGGAAGAGCTTCGTCTGACAGCTGTCAATTAAAAAAAAAACACTGTGAGGTGATTTATAAGCCTAGTCAATCGCCATCGTGAGATACTTCGTCTCGTGTGTATTTAACCTAGAATGTGCGGTAGAAGTAATACGTGTTACCGCGTCGATGTTTGACAGAAGACTGTTAGCACGTTTTATTCCTATACCACCCGGCCCCCGCCACGCCGCGCAGCTACCCCAGGCGGGCTCTAGCGCTTCCGAGGAAGCTATACCTAACCGCTTATTGAATAAGTTGATAATGAGATGCCAAAGAGATTGTAATTGTGCGAACGCTCGATTGGCCGATACTTTAAAAAGGGTTTATGCTAGTGTTGCGAGTTAATAGAATATCTACAGTCGATGGTATGGTAACCTCTAAAACTAGTCACGCTATCGACAGTATTAATTATCGATTTATCGATAATTATCGATAGAACAAGCATTATCGATGGCCAACGGCTGTTCGATACTATTATTCTCATTGTGAAAATTGTCATTTTTGAGTTACATGGACAGTATCCACCTACCACTATGTACCACTAAGAGTCATTTTGCACAACTATTTAAAGTAAAATTAATAAACTTCGAAAACATTCGAAATATTCCCCATTTTTAATGAACATCAAAAAATGTATTGATAAGCAATGGAGTTGGCACACTTTGCGAATTGGATACCATTCTGCAGAACTGAATCAAGCATCAAAATTAAATTTATAGGTATTTGTGTTCGCACCAGATAGTGTAAATTAAAAAAAAAACATAAATCTTGTTTAAGGCTTGTAAATTACGCTAAATCGAGTCGAATGGCGGCAAAAACAAAAATATCAAATCTGGCACTAGACTAGTTATGCATAATTGTATTTAATTAAGGCATTGAACAGTTACAATGTATAAAAATAAAATATAAATTAATAAAGCAGTGTACTGACCGTGCGCGTGCGCATGTATTCGTCTCTAGCGACGAGTTCTGTAAGTGCGGTGCGTAATGCAGCGCAGTGCTTGCGTGTAACCCGCGCCAGTTGCTCGCTAGTTAGACGAGCCGCTGTATTACTGTTCAACTCCTCGTCTAAAGCGTGTCAGTTTTGACATGAGAAAAAAATAAACATTTTATTTCAACATCAACACAAGACAATCGTTTCTCAACCTTTTTCACGGCACAATCGCCCAAACAATGATTCAAGTGAGTTCGTGTATTGTTTAGTACAATCGCCCAAACAATGATTCAAGTGAGTTCGTGTATTGTTTAGTACAATCGCCCAAACAATGATTCAAGTGAGTTCGTGTATTGTTTAGTACAATCGCCCAAACAATGATTCAAGTGAGTTCGTGTATTGTTTGGTACAATCGGCCAAACAATGATTCAAGTGAGTTCGTGTATTGTTTAGTACAATCGCCCAAACAATGATTCAAGTGAGTTCGTGTATTGTTTGGCACAATCGCCCAAACAATGATTCAAGTGAGTTCGTGTATTGTTTGGTACAATCGGCCAAACAATGATTCAAGTGAGTTCGTGTATTGTTTGGTACAATCGCCCAAACAATGATTCAAGCGAGTTCGTGTATTGTTTGGTACAATCGGCCAAACAATGATTCAAGTGAGTTCGTGTACTATTTGGCCGACTGCCAAACAATACACGAACTCACTTGAATCCTTAGAAGTCACCTATTAAAAGTGATTTTTACAGTTACATTACCTATAATAATAGTGAGTTACATCAATAGCTAGTGTTGAGACTCGAGAGCCGGCGTCATGTTTCGTTTATTGAAAACCTTGTCACCAACATTTACTATTTCAATAACTGGTACAGTTTAGTGCTTATACTCAACAAATATAACAGTGACTCCATGTGTTTAATAAGATAAAGAAACTTAAACAAAAAAAAATATTAAAAATGTTGATTACCCATGGCTTTCTGTAGGTCTGTTTCTGAGGAGTGTGGCGCGAGATGAGCTCCGCGGTAGAACAGACCTACGCTGTCTACTGACGCGGTCTGTAATAAGGAGATTCCTAGATTTGTGGGAAATGGGGATAGACAGATGTAAAACTCTTTATTGTACACCAAAACTAAATCAATAACAACCTTTGGGTAGAAAATAAATAAATAATTTAATCGCGGGTACATGGTAATAATTACGTTTTTTATAGAAAAAAATGGCGGCAGACCTGATGGTAAGTGAATATTGTCGTCCATAGACATCCGCGATACATGCCAACATCAGTCCAGAATGACAAACGTTGGCACGCCCCCGGATGCACTGCCCACTTTTGTGGATTAAGGAATGGATTGGGAGAAAGGGTTGGGAAAATGGGGATGGGAATGTGCTCTGGCATATCTCACTCACTACCGAAACACGTACGGGATTGGGGAAATACGATAAAGTAGGAAATGCAGTACAAATGTAATTGGAATCAAGGTAGTCTTCTGTGAGAGGGGGGTAACGTGGCCATACGAGCGCGCCCAGCGGCTGTTGGATTGTAGAGTGCACTCTCCCCTCAATTTTCCCAACCTTTCTCCAAAATCATTCCTATATCTCCAAAGGTAGGCAGCGCATCCGGGAGCGTGCCAACGTTTGTCATTTTGAACTAGTGTATCGCGGATGTCTATGGGTAACAGTATCCACTTACCATCAGGTGGACTGTATGCTCGTCTGCGGCCTTCGTTTAAAAAAAAAACCAGGATATTTCGCAAACTATATTCGACAAATAAATTAATTTGAATTTGAAATGGGGTTCAATGGAAGAAATGTCCTGTAGAGTGCTGATGAAAGGATAAAAGAAAGACACTATTTCCCGCGGTCAAATCTAAATTAAAATACAAAAGAAAGCAAGCAAGACCAAAGAAAGAAATAAATACGGATTTGAAACATACCTCATCATCAGACGATTCACACTCCGGACCATACTGTTGAATCCATTTATCCACTGCATTCAATACATTCTCCAAGTGTACCACATACTCCGGGCTCAGACCTGAATGGCCACAAGGCATCAATCAAAGCAGGAAACAAAAATTTGCCATATATTTGTATACGTGTCACCGATATAACGCAAAACCTAAACCATACCGACTCGAGAGTTTTACTTAAACGTTCTTACACACATCTAACTTCCATTATATATATATATAATTAATATATTATATATGTTGATGATTTATATAAATCAGTATATAATTGGCAGTATATGTCGTAAAAATACTTTGTATTATTTTTTGTATAATTGAGTGCTGTGAATTTTGTAATAAAAGTTAACAAATTTGCAATATATAAGAAAGACCGTTCTGGCGAAAAATAAAGATATTTCAAGGAACAGTTTAAAAGTTACTAACACGTAAGGTTTTGTTGTCCTGTTTATAACGTTCATAGCACTCATTAATCAGAGCGGGCTCCTCGTGGCGGCGGGCGGAGCGGCTCGGGCAACGCGCCTAGAATAAACGATATAGGTACATACTAGAATTGTACTATTAATCATCATAAAAAACCTACTGTAAAAACTGATAGAAATCAATTCTACTCTCAATCTATTTTCAGGTTTTACATTATTTCAGTGACACTTTGTACAAGAACCTACAAAAATAGTGTAAAATATTTGAATATGTCAATCGGTACTGTTGGCTACGATATATATATTATATATAAGGCGGTGCTCGCGATCGATGTTATACCGCAGGGCCAATGTTGCAGGCCGCACGTTGCCTTCCAACGGGGGGGTGTAGGGGTGAAATACGGAAATAAAAACGCTGCTCTAATTCACATTGAACCACAGGGGGGCAGAGAGGAAGCGGCAGTCGGCAGCGAGCTTGCTTGTATGAACTTGTTAGGTATCTCCACAATGAGGAGTCTGTTGGATCAAGTTACTGCTTGAAGTGATAAATGTAAAACTAGCAGTTCAAGTTACTACTTGAAGTGCTGAGGACGAACTGGCCAAGAGAGGTCGGAACCTATGCCTTTTATAGCAAGTTCGCTGCCCGTGAGATCCCCCTGCTCCCTGGGGTAGTTTATTGTGCTATTCGCTCTCCAACGTCATATATAACTTCTAAGTTACAAGTCACTTATCCTAGGGTTGGTTCTCCTCTTATGCGGAGAACAAGGCTATTTTCGATGACGATGCATGATGATTTTACATCTTTCTGGGCAATTTAGCCCTTTTTTCCCTCCCTCCTTCGTTGAGTAGCAAGGGGAATGGGAGGACTGAAGGTAAAGGGGAAGTAGTGGCGCCGATACCGGAACTTCGTCATCTAGCCCGCAACTTTATATGTTTAATTCAATGCTCAATAAAACACACTGCGGGCGGTAGCCTTTATTTTGCCTATACCCTGACCTGTAACCTAGTTTCCCTAATACATTTATGGAGAGCGAATACAAACACATACAGTTTATAAACAAGACACTTTAAAAAATATAATATAAATGTACGTACTAACATCCCATAGTCTCGTAGGAAAGGTGTATGGATTTGTCTCGTACGCTTTTATTAGTCTAATGTGAGAATTCATTCGTCCTCACCTCGCTAGTTGCGCAACCCTTGTGAGACAACCCCCTTTCTTCCCCGAGCCGTGCGATGCCAGTACGTACATATCATGTACACTTGATTTACATAATATTTACATAATTTACATAATAACATATATCTTAATTGTACTGCACTTGTGCTACGCCCTTATTTATTCTGTCGTGCACATTCTCCCGCCGTCGCAACACTGCGAACCGACTGGTAGCACGACGACTTTCTTCGTAGGTCTGCGTAGCACGGTGCCGTTGCCCATGGTGATGTCGACGACTCGTACCTCGTTGTCTTTACCCGGGTAGACGTTGGTGACACGGCCTCGTGGCCAGGTGTTCCGGGGTAAGTTGGAGTCGCACACGATGACGATGTCGTCGATCTTCAGTGGTTCACCGGTGCTGCGGGGCTCCCGCCGGTACTGGAGTGAGGGCATGTACTCCCGTACCCAGCGGTGCCAGAATACGTCTGCGAGCCTCTGGGCGCGCCTCCAGTGATGGCGCGCGTTCAGGTCGCCTTCGGTGAAGTCTCCGGGAACCGGCATGTGACAGTTCGGGCCGAGTAGTATAAGGTTCGGCGTTAGTGCTGCCGGTTCGTCGGGTGTCACCGCCACATGAGTAAGGGGGCGGGAATTTATGGTCATCTCCGCCTCAGTTAGCAGTGTGCTGAGCGTCTCGTCACTTGGATGTTGTTCGTGCAGGGTGACTCGCAGGGCTTCTTTAACGGAGCGCACCATGCGCTCCCATGCACCGCCCATAAACGGCGCTGCTGGTGGGATGAACCGCCACTTGATCATGCGGTTTGTGGCCTCGTGCTGGGTGGCTTCAGCTATGGACTGGGCGAGCTCTTTATCAGCCGCCTTGAAGCAAGTTGCGTTGTCACTCCACAGCTCCGTTGGACAGCCTCTTCTGGCTATAAACCTCCTCAGCGCTGAAATGGCTGAGTCAGCGCTTAGGGAGGTCACGACTTCTAGATGTATGGCGCGTGACGTCATACATGTGAAGAGCGCTACGTATCTCTTTTCGCGGTGGCGCGCGACGGTGACTTCTATTGGACCAAAGTAGTCCAATCCGGTGAATGTGAAGGGGCGTGCGTGATGGGCCAGGCGAGCTGGAGGTAAGTCGCCTGTGGCCGGACTTGTTGGTTTAGTCTTTTTTATTCTGCACGCCATACAGCTCTTGATCACGTTTCGCACGGCCGGTCGGATTTTCATTATCCATAGCCGTTGGCGTAGCTCATTTACGACTGTTTCTACGCCTCCGTGATGAAGTTTCTCGTGGACGTGTTGTATATACAATTTTGTGTATATATGTTTTCCATTCAGTATGGCTGGGCTCACAGATTCTGCGTGTATTCCCTCGGCCGCAGTTATACGACCCTTTATTCTTATTATGTCGTCACTGTCGATGATAAGACTAAGTGACGACAATAAATCTCCGGTAGGTGGCGCCCTGTTCTCTTTTATGCGCAGCTTTTCTAGGTAATAGCTGTCTTGTTGTGCCGCTCGGATCCACAATTTTTGAGCCTTTTCAATATGACGCACTTCTAGGTCAATGGCGCGGCGGGTCGATGAACTCGTGGGAACCATCGTATCGGTCGATTGGGTTCGAGTTTGTTTATCTTTTTTCTTCCAGTCGGGGTCACGTGATTTATTTACACGCGTTCGTTTGTAACGCGTAGCGGTGATTTGGAATTTATTTCCCCGACATAATTCGACAAATTGCAGCACTCTAGCTGTCGCTCTTATCAGTCTGATCCATTTCGAGAATCGTTGGACATCTGGCAGATGGTCGTGAGTTGGCTTGTCAGTTATTGCGAGACATTTTTCTCTCTCTTCCCCAGAGTTGTTGACCTTGACCTCGACTTCTCTAGGCCACTCATTCTTAGATAGTAGTAGATAGGAGGGGCCATTGAACCATCGATGTTTCACGTTGAAGTCGTGAGGTGTCGCTCTTGTCGCGTCGTCTGCTACGTTATCTGCCGTAGGCACCCATCGCCACTCATTTTTCTTAGTGAGTGTCTCTAATTCTGCGAGTCGGTGTGCTACGAAGGTTTTGTAGGTGCGTGGTTCGGATCTTATCCACGCCAGGGCCGTACGCGAGTCGCTCCAATATGTTTTATGCGCGACTTCAAACTCGTGCTCTTGTAGCACTGTATCGGCTAGGCGGGCCCCTAGTAGGGCGGCCTGTAGTTCTAACCTGGGGATTGAGACGGGCTTCAGTGGTGTCACGCGACTCTTTGCGGCTGCCAGCGTGACGTGTACACTTCCGTCGTTACGCACGATTCGCCAGTAAACGCTTGCGGCGTAGGCCTCCTCGCTGGCATCGACAAACGTATGTAGTTCGTAAGTGGTTGCCGATTCATAGTCGTAACATCGAGGGATGCGTAGGTCTTATACCTTTCTTAGCAATGACAGCCATGCGTCCCATCTTTGCCTTAACTGTTCTGGAATGGGCTCGTCCCATTTGGTACCGTAGCGCCAGGTGTCCTGCATGATTCTTTTCGCGGGCGTTGTCATCGGCGATAGTAAGCCCAATGGATCGAACAAGGACATTATGACACTTAAGGCCTCCCTCTTGGTTGGTGGGCGCGTGTTTTCAAGCATTTCAGGCGCTATTCTTGTTTTGTTCAAGCGGAAACTTACGCAATCATCCCTTGTGCTCCATAGGAGACCGAGCGTTCTTTCTGTCTCGCTCGCACCTATTGGTATTGCGTTTGTTTCCGTTCTTTCCTTGAAATCTTTTATAACACTCATGTTGTTAGATGTCCACGCCGTCAACTCGAACCCTGCTTGTCGGTGTATAAAGTCGACTTCTTTGATCATTCTGATCGCCTTCTCAGGGGTGGGGAAGCTTTGTAAGTAGTCGTCCATGTAGTGGTTTCTTTCTATTGCGCACGCCGCCTCTGGATAGATGTCGACGAACTCGTTCGCGTTTTTGTTCTTTATGTGTATGGCGGTGCATGGTGATGAGCACGCACCGAATATCACCGAGGTCATTCTGTATTCTTCTGGCGGACCCTCCCGCCGGTGATCTCTCCATAAAAAACGCAGGGCATCTCTGTCCTCTTCTCTTATGCTGATTCGCATAAACATTTCTTTTATATCTGCGGATACGGCGTATGGATGTTGTCGAAATCGCATAATAACGCCTGGGAGGGACTGTAATAGGTCAGGTCCTGCCAACAACATGTCGTTGAGGCACAGTCCATGCGATTGAGCCGCCGCATCGTGTACCATTCTTATCTTTGGCTTTGCGGGATTGATGACCGCGAAGTGTGGGAGGTACCATGTTCTGCCGCTAGTTGGCGCTGCGGGGGCTCGCTCGGCGTATCCGCATTTGAAGAGGTTGTCGACCCGTTCTTGGTATTGAACTTTCAGCTGTTCGTCGCGATCTAGTTTTATTTCTAAGTTGTAGAGGCGCTTTAGTGCGTTTTGGTAGTTGTTGGGTATTTTTAGGTCGTCTTTTCGCCACAATAACCCGGTTTCGAATCTGCCATTGGGAAGTCGTCGAGTAGTGTTCTCGAGTATCTCCAACGCCCGTTGTTCGGGATCGTTCTTGGGTTTTCTGGGTTCGATTCCCAATGACTCCAGTTCGAAATACTTCCTCATTGTTTCTTCCATTGTGTCACCCCGTGTTGTGGAGAGGTGACCGCAAAAGGTTACGGGCTTACTTTTCGACGTGTGGCATCCGTGGAGTACCCACCCCAGTTTCGTTAGTGATGCCACTGGTTGGTCGCGCCGACCCTCTAGAAGATCACGTGATACTATTAGGTCCCAGTTGTCCTGACCGATCAGTATCTTTGGCGACGCGTAGTCGTACGTGAGCTCTTTCCTTATGTTTCGTAGATGAGTGCAGCCTTTCATATTTTCCTCTGTTATGGATTGCGATGTGAAATTCAGCCTTTCTACTGTTCTGGCATTTTGAATCTGGAATTCTTCGCCGCCGAATTTCCCTTTGATGGCCAAGTTGACACTCCGACTTTGTTCGTGTTTTATCTCTGTCCCACTCACCCCTTGCACCCACATTGGTTGTTTGGGCCCATCTATCCCCAATATATCGGCCAGAGATGCGTCGATAATGGTCACTGTACTCCCCTCGTCCAACAACGCGTACGTCTCTATTTTATTCTGGGGACCTGATAGCACAACAGGTGCTATTTTCAGGTACGCCCGACGTCGCGTATTCGAGTTGGTAGCTACTGTTGAAGTCAGTACCTCTTCTGTTCTTTCTGGGATGTCTGATGGTTGATCGGTCTTCTGGTGGTGGAGTAGGACATGGTGTCTCATGGTACATCCGTCGCGGCCGCATGGTTTGACGCGACACGTGTTTCGTTGGTGCGTACCTTTTAAGCACCGGAAACAAGTATGGCTCTTTTTTGCCATCTCCCAACGCTCGTGTATGTTAGCGTTGAGAAACTGTGGGCAATGCACTAACTGATGTGATTGTTTGCACTGCCAACATTGTTCTTGCCACTTTTCTTGTGGCTTGCGCTTTTCTTTTATTGTGTAAGCGCGTTCGACCTTTTTTCGCATAGGTCGCTCCCTCCCTGTTGACTCGTCGGCGATGTATTCTGGAAGGGCGTAAGCGCCAAACTTATCCGCTTCTTCGTTCAAGTATATTGACATCTTTTTGAAGTCGGACACTTCTGAAAGCTCTCTCGCCGCGTAGTCTACCCATTTACTTCTCAGGGTTGGAGTGAGCTTCTCCACCACGTTGTACAACATCTCAGGGTGGTGGAGGTAGTGTGGTTTCTTTAATGCTTCTATAGCAGCCACGATGTTCGCTAGTTTACTGGCGAATATGCAAAGGTCACGTGGGTTTTCGCTGACCTTAGGTAAACGCTTCACTTTTTCTAGCTCTAAGCGGATGAGTGCCTCTGGCCGCCCGAATCTTCTCTCCAGCGTTTGTAATATGACTGGCGGGTCAGGCTCACTAATTAGTAGGCAACTCACGGCTTCCATGGCGGGTCCCTTTAGACATTTTCGTAGTCGGGCCACATTCTCAGTTTTAGTGAAGCGTTCCTTTGTCTCGTTGTACGCTGCTCGGAAGGCGAGCCAGCTATGGGCGTGTCCACTGTACACGGGTAACTCTTGTACGTACCGAGGTGAGTCCCTATTCTGGCGCATAGCTTGTGAGAAGGCCGTGGCTAATGTAGTCACGTCAATCGCCGGTGGAGAATGGTCTGAAGACGGGACCTCTTTCGTGGGGGTTCCCGCAACACCCGGGTCTCTTTCATACCCGGCCGATTTTCTAATACTGCCTTTTTCCGACACAGCTGCTTCCTTGGGTTTGGGACTTTTCTCTTTCTCGGCGTCTTTGATGGCTAATATCTGCTTTTGATTGTGTAGCCACCGGTGGACACGCTGAGGATCTGAATCCTGTTCGTCCAGTTCGTCCTCCTCACTCGACGATGAGTCTAGTTTCAGCCGTTCGAGTTTCGCCTTTTCAAGTTCAGCTGCGGCCTGGATTTCTTTCGTTTTCCACTCGGCCTCTCTTAGGTACAGCTCGGCGAGCCGCTCTTTCGCCTCTAACTCCGCCAGGAGTCTCTTGCGTGAGGGTACGGAGCGACGTGACCGAGCGTGGCTCGAGTGTGGGCGCACTGTGTGGTCGGAGCACTCAGGTACAGGCGATGGTGGCCTGGAGCAGACGGCGATAGCGACACTGTCCTTGGCTTGTTTTTTATCGTTTGAGGACTTACTTGTGGTAGTGTCGGTCGTGGTTGCGGTCTGGGTAGTCGTTGTGTACGACTCTGTGCTCGCCGTTGCGCCCGTGGTGGCCGTAGTCTCGGTTTGCGAGCTCGAGGATGCTTCTACTCCCTCCTTGTCGCTTTTGCTTCTTGTGGTCGGCATTTTCTAATTTTCTCCGTATCTCGATAGGCGATCTTCTGGATGACGATGGTTCAGGAGATCCGGCTCGAAGGACCAGATGTTGGCTACGATATATATATTATATATAAGGCGGTGCTCGCGATCGATGTTATACCGCAGGGCCAATGTTGCAGGCCGCACGTTGCCTTCCAACGGGGGGGTGTAGGGGTGAAATACGGAAATAAAAACGCTGCTCTAATTCACATTGAACCACAGGGGGGCAGAGAGGAAGCGGCAGTCGGCAGCGAGCTTGCTTGTATGAACTTGTTAGGTATCTCCACAATGAGGAGTCTGTTGGATCAAGTTACTGCTTGAAGTGATAAATGTAAAACTAGCAGTTCAAGTTACTACTTGAAGTGCTGAGGACGAACTGGCCAAGAGAGGTCGGAACCTATGCCTTTTATAGCAAGTTCGCTGCCCGTGCGATCCCCCTGCTCCCTGGGGTAGTTTATTGTGCTATTCGCTCTCCAACGTCATATATAACTTCTAAGTTACAAGTCACTTATCCTAGGGTTGGTTCTCCTCTTATGCGGAGAACAAGGCTATTTTCGATGACGATGCATGATGATTTTACATCTTTCTGGGCAATTTAGCCCTTTTTTCCCTCCCTCCTTCGTTGAGTAGCAAGGGGAATGGGAGGACTGAAGGTAAAGGGGAAGTAGTGGCGCCGATACCGGAACTTCGTCATCTAGCCCGCAACTTTATATGTTTAATTCAATGCTCAATAAAACACACTGCGGGCGGTAGCCTTTATTTTGCCTATACCCTGACCTGTAACCTAGTTTCCCTAATACATTTATGGAGAGCGAATACAAACACATACAGTTTATAAACAAGACACTTTAAAAAATATAATATAAATGTACGTACTAACATCCCATAGTCTCGTAGGAAAGGTGTATGGATTTGTCTCGTACGCTTTTATTAGTCTAATGTGAGAATTCATTCGTCCTCACCTCGCTAGTTGCGCAACCCTTGTGAGACAACCCCCTTTCTTCCCCGAGCCGTGCGATGCCAGTACGTACATATCATGTACACTTGATTTACATAATATTTACATAATAACATATATCTTAATTGTACTGCACTTGTGCTACGCCCTTATTTATTCTGTCGTGCACAGGTACTCTACAACTATTATATGTCACTGAAAAATAAACTTTATGATTTGTTACTACATTTGTTGCGTGTGCCGAGGATGGAGGGTGTACAGGCAGCGGGGGTAGAAATAAAACTCGAACATGGCAGGAAACGACGCCTGAGGTGTAGCCTGTACTTGCGGTACACGAACACAGTCGGATGCCTCTGAGGTCTCGTACAAGATGTAGCAAGCAAGCTTGAGAGCAAGCAAGCAAGCTTTCCTTGAGAGCGCGATTGATTTCTTCCTTCCTCCTGGTGTACTGGTGGTGAACTGTGTTCTGGGTTTTTTTTCGGGATGGCTAAATTCTTGTGGCGCTAATGGCCTTTCAAGAGTCAGTGGGCATGTATAATTTAGGCCGAGCGCAGAAGGCGCTCAGCCAGAAGCAAAGAGCAATGAGTGTGTGCAGCAACGAGTCTAAGGGCTCCCCCGTCGGTATACCGACGGAAGGAACGGACCTCGGCTTAGGGCGTTGCATTGGGAGGATACCGCGGGATCGCGAGTCAGTGAGAAGCGCACGTGCCGATACCTGGTAAAAGTGTTGGCTGACCGGTGTGTATTTATGGTGTAGCGAGGGTGACGTCCTCGTTTCCGTCGGCGGGGACGGTGTATATGTGAAGTCTGTGAGTGTAGTGTAAGAACGGCATTGGCAGCAGTAATTGGGTCGTGGTGGTTGTCTAAGAGGTGCCGAGGACGACGACGGCAATGGAGAGGGTCATTCTTATTGGGTATATGGGTTAGCCTGTCAACTACTAGGGGATTGGGATAGTGCGGGACTCTGTCATAGTAGCGTCCGGCGGCGTCTTTCACGTATTTGACGATGAAGGGAAGTTCCAAGTCCTTGTAGAGGTTGACATTGGCAAAAGTGCCATGGGGCGGCCACGGCCTTATGCACGAATCTATTTGGAGTATTTAAATGTTGGAGGGGGCTGCGTGAGCAAAAACAACACTAGCGAAGGTCATTATGGGACGTACGCAGGTTTTGTACATTGTCAGCTTATTTCTAAGCGACATTTTCTATAAGGGGGTGGAAACGACCGAGTACAAAGGCGGCTCGGTTTCGGACAGTTTTTATGTGTTCTCGGAAGGTCAGCCGATGGTATAGGGTGACTCCAAGATATTTAGTCTTAGCCCAAGGGATAGTTTGACCGAAAAGGGATACCCCACTTCCGATGAAGTGGGGAATCGAGGCCTAGAGTAACGAGTGCCGCCCATGGGAAAAGGGATGCACATGTCTGCACTTTTCTCGGGATTGACCTCAATCCTGCACCTCACAAACCACTCGCCTAGGGCGGTGGCTGCGCGTTGGAGGCGTTGAGACACGCCGTAGGTTCCTATCTGAACTGTGTTCTGGTTCGGCAAGCGGCCTACTTATGTTCAAAATCAGTGTCATAGCTTCTACGATCGCGGGAGGATCCGTCCAGTTATTCATGTTCCAATACACATTTATGAACACAAATGTTAAAGTGAGATAGCACATGACAAGGACCGAGCTATATTCAGATAGGGATGACAATAATAATACAGAGACCTACTTTTGGGAGTTCTACAACTGGTGTCGTCCTACAGGATGATATTTACTTATTTTCATAAACTTTATTTAAATCTCAAGACATACTAATTATCGAATAACACACAAGTACAAAAACTCTCAACAATAGAAACTTTATACTCTATAAACAGAAACATCATATACAACTAACTTATTTACGTTGAGGCGTCATCGCTAACATTATAAATAATTGTTGATTCATTTACTCGTATGTGCATAACACTGTCCACGGTCAGGTCTTTGCCCTTTGAACGCATCCGCTTCTGCTAGTGAGTATATAGTATCAACTACGAAACGTGTTATGCACATAGGAGTCTTTCATTTGTTTTTCTGTACCTAAATTTTGTGTATGGGCATTTTGTGTATTTAATATCAAAATATCAATAGTGTATAGGCCCAAACACCACAAACGATCGCACCATGCATCGATGGTTTGAACGCTCTTGAAATTTCGATCTTAAGGATGAGCCCCACGGACGTCCTACGACCAAGGTTAACAAGGTTAATAACAATGAAATAGAGGCTATAGTGGAAGCAGATCCATCTCAAAGTACAGCTGAGTTAGCAGCAGGGTTTGATGTTAGTGATAAAACAATGTTGGTTCATCTGCGTCAAATCGGCAAAAGATAGAAGCTCGAAAACTGGGTACCGTATGAACTGAACGAAGGTCAGCGACAACAACGCGTCGAAGTGTGCACTGTATTATAGAACCGGCAAACAAAATGAAAGAATGTTGAATTTTTTTAACACATCTGCGTTCATTGTTGTACCAGATTTCAAAAGCTGTAGTGCAGTGGTCGTCACACTTTTCTGGTCAAGAGCCACATAGGACAATGTGAGGTATCACAGCGGGCCGCACATTCTTGGATTGTTTAGTTGACACCACCAATCAATTGACATATTTTTTATGAGCAGTCAAAACGCGATTGCCCCATAGATTTTGTATGGCAATTGCTACCTGTGACCAATGTGAAGTCTTTATTTGCCAACTCAATAAACTAACTAGCATACAATTAACGGACACAAAGAACAGGAGGAAGTTTATACCTACTCGCGTACTTCTATTTAGTTAACTTCATGTGCAAAATCATATATTAATATTATCTACTAAAATTGTTTGCTTTGTCGCGGGCCGCACAAATAACGCCGCAGTTCGACGACCACTGCTGTAGTGGATAATACCGGCACAGGACCATCATACAATGACCATGAGCTTTTTTTGACTCAGTTTACATTTTGGACATTGTTTGGCTGTTTAACCATTGTGACAAGCGTTATAGGATCCACTTCTCATCACTATGACAATATGATTCAGAATCCCGTCATTTTTGTGTCGTTTCAGCACGTTTACCTTCGACGCGTGTTTGCAGCTGACTTTCATTAAGCTCATACGGTACCCACTTTCAGAGCTTCTTCACTTTCCCGATTTGATGCAAATAAATCAATATCCTTTTGTCACTAACGGGGAATACTGCTAACTCAGATGTGAATCCGCTCCCACTATTCCTCATAATTCGTCATTATCGACTCTTAGTCTCCGGTGGTCCACAGGACTTGATCTCGAGGTTAACATTTTCAGAATGGAAACAATCAAACCAACAACGCACCATACATTCGTTTGTGGTATTTGGTCCGTACAGTGTAGCTGCCACAATGGAACTCATATTCGAAAATAACGAGAATTTTTAACTTTTCCATGGTCACAAGCACAAGGATATCTAAACAAACAAATGAATAACTGATTTTGAAATAGAATGTCATAGCTTTAAATTGAAATTAATTAAAATTTGTAATTCCAAGCCAAACGCAAGATAACTAAGTTCAAAATGGCCACTATGAACAAACTGCAATTTCAAAGGTAAGCCCTAATATATGATAATTCTTACCATGTCTCCAATTATTAGCGCGTCGCTGCTGACTCGACACATTATCTCTCTGCCTACATGCCTGCCGCTCCTCATATATCCCACCCAACTCTGGCGACTCCCCATAACCTGTATCTGCCAATGTTTTATTTCCCATCACCCAATTCTCAACCTTTTCCCATGTGTATGGCTGGTTTTGTGGCCCATTTACCGCCAAAAAGTTCTCCGGTGTTTTCAAAAATCTTTCTGTTTTAGAGTTTTCATATGCATCTAAAGATGGTGTTGCCCTAATGTCTAGGAAAGAGTTTGGTAGGTGTGGTATACAATTATTTTGAACATTGTTTATGAGTCTTTCTGGAAAATACTGCGGTGTCGCCTGCCAGTCCCTTTCGGGGATGCTGTAAGCTGTTTGTGTATAACTCAGTGGTTTTTCCGCCAGATTGCATTGATCAACACAGAAGGGTCTAGACTGCATTTCCAACAGATCCTGTATTCGTTGATACTCACTTTCTGTATCTAACACATTGTTTTGTGTCATTTTCATGCAAACTTGCTCAAAATTTTGTTTGCTGACATAGTTTTGGCTTTCTGTGTGATTTTGCTGTGTACCGTTTTCTCGGTTTGTCAGGTTTATAAAAGCCTGTAGCCTGTCAGTGTAGTTTGATTTTCTCTGTGTGCTCTGTTTTTCGATATGTTGGTTCTTTTCAGGCTCAACTATGTGCAAACGCTGGTTGTTATGGCATAACTCAGATGGACTGTGTAGTTTTTCTGAAGTTTTTGTCTCTAAATTTACATCTGTAGAGAAAAATGTTGTAGTGTGGACTTGATTGAAAAAAAAATAGGATACTAAAATAAATGGTTAGTGTCAGCTGGTTTTGAAATAGCATCAACCCATCTCTTCCACTGTGTGTAGTGTCATCGCGACTAAGGGATAACAAAGTCACTACCACAAATGCTGAATAACTACACCACCTCGCTTGGCAAATGTGGCATTTTAAGGTCATACCTTGTGCACAAGACAATGTACATGAGGTAGCAGTTGTAGACAAAGTGGCAATTATGTCGAACAGTTCTTCCCAGTAGCATAACATGAAAAATGCAGTGTTAATATACCTGGTTGTGTTAAGTTAAAAGCTTTGTTTAACGGAGAGACATTCTCTTCAGCAGATTCAAATCTCAACTCACAGGTGTGGTCCCTGATGTCACTGAAAATAACAAAATTATAAATTACATACTCTTATTGTACACCAACACATGTCGCAAGAAGACAATATAGTAACAAAAAGTACAATGGGCAGCCTTATTGCCATAGCAATATCTTCCTTGATATTTCTTATTACTTGATTAGGCAATTTTTTATATAAAAAGATGGCAGATGGGCATACTATCCACCTGGTGGTAAGTGGATACTGTCACTCAGTGATCAGTATGACACATGACAACATCAGTCAAACGTTGGCACATCTCTGAATGTGCTGTGGAATATTAAAGGAATGTATGTCGAGAGAGATATGATAGAACGGAATGGGCTCTGGCTTATTATTATCACTCACTACCGAAATACTTATTATGTACATTGGAGGGATAGGATTGGATGGGAAATGTATTCTGGCAAATCTCTTAACAAAACACATATGATACATAGTACTTTTCACTGCAATCTTCTGTGAGATTATACCATACCATCAGCCTATGTCTTTCCACTGCTGGATATAGGCCTCTCCCACACACAATCCTCAGCTCTACTCTGGCCAGAGGGAGTCCTAGTGAGATTGTGGTGATTGAACTATTCCATGAGGTTGAATTGTATGCTGGGCTGCCTGACCGACTATTGGGCTTATTACACTTCACATTATTCAGGAATCCTAACTTAGTAACTAAATTCAGGATGGTTCAAAAACTGTTATTAACCATACTGAATTTAGTCACAAGTGAGTTAAGATTCCTGAATAACAATGTGTAATAAGCCCTTATCTCTACACTGCTGTGTCTCTCCACTGCTGAATAAAGACCTCTCCAAAGATTGGGCACCACACAGTCTTCTACTTTTCTCTTCCACCCATTACCTGTGAACTTGATCAAGTGGTCAGTATAAGTTGGTATAATATTGTGCAAAGGTAGTCTCCATTTGAGGACTCATCTCACCCATCGGTTGTCAGTCCTGTGGCCAAGTTCAGCAATAAGGGGACTACAGGTACAGATGTAACGGCCCTGAATTTTAGGGGGTCCCGTGTAACACATATATAATTAGTCAGTAAAAATGGTATAATATATTATTTATAAGATAGCTAATTATTAATAACAGATTTTTATTACGAAATATCGCTCATTTTTACGTGCCTGCTACATACATTACCAGGGTGTAAATAAAAATCAAATTATGAGACTTAATATTTCACAATCAATTATATTTCAATATATCTGTTGCCTGCGACATGAGCGATAGGTCATATTTGCCGCTCGATTTAAAGTATGCTGAATGTCGCTGATTATGCTGAATCTATGAGTTATGTCCGTGACCCTCGTTCTTTGGCGAATCTAAGTTGATTGTATTTGTATGAGCGTATAAGCACGAATGGCAAATACAATACTTGCAATTTAAACAGTTTTAGGGGGAAAAAGTCTTACTTACTTGGTCTCGTGTTCAGGGTTTGTGTCGGGCTGCTGTTTTTCCTCACATTGCAGTTTCCAGTTTTTCTTATTTTTATAAAACTCAAGTCGATATATCGCTGTCAATCCAGAATCGGGTGTAAGGGGTTTGGACGCCATTTTTCAAAAAAAAATAACAATTTACTGAGTTAAACCAGTAGAATTTTAAATGGAAGAGAAAAAAATTATGGATAATTGCGATGGAAATTAAAAAAATAATCCTTGAATTTCTCCTAAAGTAAGCTTTTCATCAAGAAATAAACAATGGCGATAGATGAATGGCGGGTATTGTCAAAACACTTTCTAATAACTTTTCGGGTAAATTACAAATAGTAATAAAAACTTTTAAATGTAATTACAATGACATTAATAACTTACTATCTAAAACTTATTATCCCTATTATTTATTGTATTTGTATTTAATATACACTTAAATCGATAACTTATAAATTTTGTTGTAAGTACCTACAGAATACAATAGTACCTATATTTTGATGTGCCTTGTTTTATATTTTTAAGAACGAAGAAATTGACGCGATCACTGTAGATGACTGGAAAAAATTATGTGAGCATGTAGTAAAGGACGAAAAGAAATTCGATGGTCGAGATACCGCTATTGATGCCATAATATAACGATTCAATAATAACGTACGGTATACTTCAGATGAAAGTGACGATGAAGATGACGACGCAAGGTCAGAGGTCGAAGAAATACAACATTGTTTAAGTATAATTCTATTCAATTTTTTTTTTATTAATATATTTTGACTGTTTCTACTTTCGTCACTTCTCACACATATGCAAAGAACATATCTCGTTGCGAGGACTGTACCGCGGACTTGATAATTAAAATACACTGGGACACCTGAATCGAGATACTGCATTTCTATGTCTAGAAGACTGATACTTAAAAATAATGTTTAAGTTTGAAGTTGACATATTCACCATTATTCTAATGTGCTATTGTTCCAAATTTGAATTCACGAATTCATTGTTTTGAAAAGATAAGGAAGTAGATTAACGAATTGGACCTCAGGCTGCCGAAACCGCGGCCAAGTGGTATCCAAATTGTTTATTGTGCGTTTTAAGTGATCAATTTATCAAAATTAGTGGTTTTATTTTCGATTATTGCATTACGAATACACCTACTGTCAAAGCTCTTCCTATAATATGTGTTACAATAGTTATTTTTTTAGCGGGAAGTCAAGAAGAATCCACTGCTGGACATGGGCGTCCTAATGTACATTGTGTTCTGCACGAGGGACGTATGGCTTGAAAACGCTACACTGCCCAAACGGTTTGGGGAATTCACTCTTTCAAAATGGTGTAGTTCTTCACCGCTTTGTTATCCCTTAGTGGCCTCTGACGACGGAATATATGGCGCGGTGCTTATTCTATTCTGGTCATATGGTTCAATAGCGATAGTTTATTAAACTTCAAAGTGCCTAATGTTTGTGATAATGAAATAAAAGCATAAGAATACAGTTCTTGGGCGCTTCCGAGGAGTCCAACTCTTCTGTACTCAGTAAACCTACCCACCATCATGGTACCTACTGAGCGACTCATCTCACAACTCACTTGGACTGGACTGACTGAATTAGGACTGCCTTTTAATGATAGAGACATGTTTTGACTTTTAAAATAAGGAAAAAGTGCTAGAATATAAATAAAAATGTAAACGTTCGTTTGTTCAAAATCTTAAATCTCCGAAAGTTCTTCACCGATTGCTTTGAAATTTTGAATTTGACACAACGTTGCATTCGAATACGCGCGTGTTTTTATATACCTATCACAGGTAAAAACAGGGTAAGTAGGTAAAAACTGTTAGGCAGCCACAGCAACGCGTGGCACGGCTAGTTTACAATAAAATAACACATATTTTGGCACATTTTTATTGTTGAACAATAAACAATGTTTTTTTATCCTCTTTTTATTTAAATTCGATATGAGAATAGTTCAGAAGTCAGTGCGTATTTGCGTAAAAGATAAAAAATAGTTTTTGAAGTTGGAAGGGAAGATTCATTTTTATAAAAACAATTTTTAAATTATAATTAGAGGTACGGAATTTTCGTTTTTACGAAATAGACGCGAATTTATGCGAAAATTTCTTATATTTGCGAATAGATGCGAAATTAACAATAAATTTAAATTTTAAGTGTATAAATAAGTTGTTTTATTTCATATATTAGCCTATAGAAATTAGGCAATTTTGCTAAATCCATTGGCAATAGCTTCAAATAAATTCATTTTATGAAATTCCGATACCTACCTGGTTAGTTTGAAATTCGAGAAAGAAACTGAAAGCTGCTACAAATTTGTTTATAAACAAAGTTCCGACTATTTCAACTCAGAAATCGCTTTGAAATTTTAACCAGTTATTATTGACAACAAAGGGAAGATCTTGATCGAATTTTTTTCTTCAAAAATTCGACTTTTTACAGCCAAAAGGTTAAAAACAAGGATTTTGAGTTCACATGTCGATTTAGTATTTATGCTAATTTTAGCAAAATTTCGAAATTTCTTTTTTTTTTTCTTTTTTGCGAAATTTCTGTTTTTTATTTGCGAAAAATTCCGTACCCTTAATTATAATACATAAATGCAGTAGAGGATAACACCCGTGTTGAACTTAAGTTCACTTACAACCATTTTTCACAATTTGTCCTTTTTTGAAAAGAAAACAGATCGAGAATAAAAAGTCAGTTTGCGAAAACACGAAAAATCTAACACAATGTTGAGTTTTGAAATTGTTTGTTCAAGACATAAAACACATGGTTTTCTATTAACCGCCATATTGGATGTGGCGCTATGTCATACACTCTTTGATACTCGGTGTCGTAATAATTATGACTTGACTTTTCGGCGGGAACTCTAGAAATGAAGTAGAAGTTTTTGTATGATTATTATAAAAAATATGGGTTTTGTGTTTTAATAATGATAGTTTTATTAAACTTCAAAGTTCCCAATGTTCGTGATAATCAAATAAAAGCATGAAACTGCATTTTTCGTGGACTTCCAAGGGACCTTCTCTCATCAGTAAACCTACTATCGCTTTACTGAGCGACTTCCGGCTTACTTCGACGGAAAGGGAACATTGACAAGATGTGTTTTAAATTGTTATGACTACGAAGAAAACTAGACACGGGCAGAATGTGTTAATTGCACCATTGCCATATATGAAAAAAAAAACACGACCGTTTGCTCAAATCGGATGAAGAATCTGCAAGACCCAGGTGGGAATATATCAATACTCCTTTTACTCCTAATATATACTCCTTTTGATTTGAACGTAGTGGGGTGTGTTACTTTCTTTTCTAGTTTCTAGGTGTTACTAAATTTTCCATATAATTGTTATTTCAGTAGTTTCCTTGTTAAATTTTCGCAAACTGGCTTTTTACGCCACATAACAAAAATAAATATTTAAGTAAGTTCGTACATCTGCAACTAGGGCTTGAAATGCCGCCATACTGGTAACTAACGACCTTGTACCGGTTACTAAGGGGAATCGGCAAAAACATCGGTATATTTTTACAGGTGTAATAAAACACAAATAACGATAATTTTGTCGGATTTTTTTACAGCGCATTTGTACCGATATTTTTACCAGTATTTGACGTATTTTAATATACTAAACTAACTAGTATACTATAGATAGGCTATCGGAATACTAATACGTAATATACTATTATATATTAATGTATAGATCAGTAACATAACATACTAATATACTGACAATCGTTAATATATGTGCAAAGGTAGGCGGCACATCCCGGGGGCGTGCCAACGTCTGTCATTCTGGACTGATGTTGGCATGTATCGCGGATGTCTATGGACGACAATATTCACTTACCATCAGGTGGACTGTATGCCTGTCTGCCACCTTTTAGATATATATATATATATCGATATTCATTGATATATTTACGGTATTATTAATATCGAAACGTATATTTATACCGAAAAATATACCTGTAAAAGTAAAATACCGATTCTCAATAGTACCGGTACCGAAGTGCTAAATACCGGCATTTCGGAAAATTCTTGGTATTCCAATACCGGTATTTCAAGCCCCACCCTGTGATTATAATACTAATAAAATAAAAAGAAATTTAAATATTATGTACAAATTATATTTATTCTCCTTAGCTCCGACATGTTGGTAAAAAATATTTTTTTTTCTAGTTACTCGTTTCATACTATTTCTAATACGGACAAATACATTTTTATAAAAAGAAAATAAACTAAAAAAAAATGTTGTAAATAATCAAGTTATAGAACTCTTTGAAGTCTTACAAAAGTTAGAAAAATACCGCCGTTACTGTGTTAATGACGTCACTAATACAGTATTTTACTTTACACCCGCGTCTGAATGATACAAGATAACGATAGCTCCCAATTGCGATGCAAATCTGTTCCTTAAGTTACCTAATTCCGACTTTTACCCACAGTTCTGATCACCGAGTTTCTTAATTAATATTAGGGTCGTTAGGGATGTGAAATTATTTCGGATTCGGTTTTAATGATCTTAATGTACTCTTTGTAAGAAATGTGTCGATAACTGAACATGAAGGGAAATAAAACCGAATACACCAACCGCCCCAGTTACTGCAATCATAAATTGTTTGAAATACCATTCGAAACTTTTATTTCGGTTTCGGATAATCCATTATTTCGTATATCCGTTAGTCTCGGTTAGGGAGCTCCGTAACATTTATAATTAATATCTGTTTTTCAAATTGAATGATGTTGCAATTTCAAAATACTTGAAAGTACTGAAATAACGCAGAAGCTAAAAATGGATAGTTCACTATCCAGTGTAAGAGTACGGCAGGATGTACCGGTCCCTCCCGGTATCTGCGACCTCATCTCCTCAGAAGTGAACTTCCTCGGGCTGAGAGAGTTTGCACACCGCTGGCACAGGAAAAGGAGCCCAAAGGAGCTGCTCGGCGCTGAAGTCACGTAATGTGGAGTAGAACAGCCCCAGAAAGGGGAGACTGGATAAGGGAAATGGGAAAAGAAATTATTTATAGGGAGGTAGAGCAGATATGCGCCGGAGCATAGCCCTTAGCAGGCGAGTACCTCCCGACCATCGGTTCGTATAACCAAAAGGTTGGTAGGACCATGGGTGGAGGTGGGTTATCCAGGTGTAGAATCGATTCTGGCATTTTTTACAATTTCCATAACTTTTTTATAAAGTTAATCTTTCATTTTATGCGCCGCCAGCGCCCGCTCATTACTCTGTACTGAGTAATGAGCGCTAGGAACGCTTCAGATAGAAGAACAAAATATTTATTCTCAAAATCATTTTATTTTTCACTAGAACGGTTTTTAGTATATATTTTTAATTAGTTAGATTTTGCAAACAAACAATTTTGAGAACAAAAGAATCACTCGGCGGTTGGAATAAGTTTGGAAGACGGAATTAGGTATCTTTGCGTTAATTTTGTAATAAAATTTGAAAATAAAATTTAGTTTAATTTTCTCTTCTAGCCGTAAAATGCAAGAAACATTAATTTCAAGTCAATTAATGTATGTATAAATGTATTGTGACCTACCAACTCGACTTTTGCACGTCTACTGAGATAAAACATAACGGGACAAAAGTATTTATTCATTGTGCCCACCATATTTTGATTTCCTACGTTTTGGCAAAAAAAAAAAAAATATTTGATTTATAAAACATTCAAATATCAGAAATAGTGCAAACTCGATCAAAAACATTCATCATTCACTCCTTAAAAGAACTTCTTCGCCTGCGCCTCCTTCCTCTCTCTGAAAAAGGAAAAGAAAACAATCATTGACACAATTATTAAGGCAGTTGAAAATTTGCAATTTTCAGTTTTTTTTAAATATTTAATATAGATAACAACATAAAAATGTAAATGTATGTGAATTTTATTATCTGTATACACATTTTCTGCGGACATTTCCCATTGGGCATGTTAGTCCCCTTGGACATTATTTAATGTACAATACTTTTTTGAACATTGTTTTCTAGACACATTTTTCAATATTTCTTATATATTTTTTTACATTGAAAACACTGTTACAAAAAAAATATTGCAGTTATTGTAAAAAAAAGAGAAACTATCAACTATCAATTCTTGGTGGTTTTTTTACTACCAAATGACAGTTTGATAGGTTCAACTGTCACATTTATAGGGCCGTACTGGTACTAGTCATGGGTATTCACGACTCCTCGGAGTGTTTCGGCTCACTACATCCGGCTCCGCTCGCGGATCCGACTCCTCGTAACGATTCCTCGACTCCTTTAATTCACCTACTTATTATTTATAACAACCTGAGCGCGACTTATTGGCTTTGCATCATGTTCGCTCATGTAACTCAGCAATCCAAAAAGGAAAGGAATAAATAACTCCTCGGAGTCGATAACAGTTAGCCGGAGTCGATAACAGTTTCGGCTCCGCTCGCAGTTTCGGATCTTTTAGTTCATTGAATCCGGAGTTTGGTACAACCATCGCTAATTGGTACACATCTGTATTTTGGTTGATCGATGCTGGACATATTTTTATTTATTCTGTGTACATTATTTCCTGGAGCATATATCATAGGTACATTTGAAATATTTTTTCCGTAAATTGTAAATTTGAACGATTTTGTAATTTTAAATTTGAACGATTATGTAATTGTAAATTTGAACGATTTTGTAATTGTAAATTTGAACGATTTTGTAATTGTAAATTTGAACGATTTTGTAATTGTAAATTTGAACGATTTTGTAATTGTAAATTTGAACGATTTTGTAATTGTAAATTTGAACGATTTTGTAAATACCAGTGTACAATAAATTATAGTGAATATTTTTCTCCGCGGATATATTTTCTAATGACATTTGTTCCTTAACACATTTCCTGTATACAGAGCGGACAACTCACAAGACATATTAATACTCACTTATACAGATTATACAGGAACATAACGACCAGTTGACTGGTGACGACCATCAGTAGTCCTGTGAAAGAGACACAGGACACCGCTGGACATCCACCCACCTGGGGCTGGGATACTGTAGGACTTGATATTCTGGAAGAGAGGCGATTCTCATTAGGACAGGTTCCGGTTAAAGCAGAAATTGTACTCTCAGAACCACAATGTTACGTCACACGTAATGTTTGCGTGTCCGAACAGACACTTGACCGCTATTTCATAATTCATAATGAATAATTGATTGAATACATTAATAATGAATGAATCTATACTAATATAATAAAGAGGTAAAATTGTTTGTTTGTGGATATGTTGGGGGTAATCTGTGGAACTACTGAAGCGATTTCAAAAATTCTTTCACAAATAGGAAGCTACATTATCCGTGTCTAATATAGGCTATATTTTATTTTGAAATTTTGAAAAAAGAAAAACTTATAAACCGAAGCGAAGCGAGGGCGGGTCGCTAGTTTATCATAAATGAACGAAAAAAATGAAGAGTCAATTAATCCGTCCATCGTTTTGTAGCGACAAGGGGAAATTTTAAATAAAAGAAAACAATGAAAGATCCATTACTATTTTCCTAGTGGTTAATAGCTAAAAAAGAACGAACGAATGAATTAACAAAGATATAATTAACGGTTATATAATGCACGACGAATGAGTAAAAAAAAACGAAAAAAGAATGAATTAAAGATAGAACTGTAAATTAATCGATCGGTGATAGATGAATGAAAGTATGAATAAATAAACAATTACCTCTGCGCAACTCCAGCGACGGACTGCTTGATGTGGTTGATGCTGGCCCTCAGCTCCTCTACGAACTGTGGGTTGTTGTTGCTGGCGCCGCCGGAAGCTATTAGCGTGTCCGCCTTGCGGTACACTTCCATTACGAACCCTCTGTATATAGACATAAGGTTCGTTTCAGATTGTGAGGTATTGTGGCGTTGTTAGCTGAACTTATTGGGGGCCGTGTAAGTATTGCGTAAGCAGAATTTTAGTCACTTTCAACCCCCCCCCCCTCCTGTCAGCTTAAGTAAGCAAAGCTCCTAACCCCCCCCCCCCCCATGCTTACGTAAGCATTGGTATAATTTTTACAAAATCTGTTCAAGTTTCTCATTTAATTAGAATCTACTAAATTTTGCCAAAAAAAATACGAAAGTAAATAAATAAATATTGCTGACGTAATCGCCATTCGGCCCCCCTGGTCATCCAAAATAAGCTAAACAAAGACCCCCCCCCCCCCCTCCTTTGGTGTTTACGTCATACTTGAACGGCCCTGTGGCTTCGATTAAGATTTTACAATTTAAAATTCCGTTACTTCAAGATTACATTTCACGAAACGTCTGATTTTTAAGATAAATTTAAGTTTATAAATATTTCTTGGTTTCTAAACTGGGCGGAGTTTTGAGCTGAACAGACTTGAGTCCTGAGCTATACTCACTTGAGCTCTGAGATGGTGTTGGTCATAATTTGATTGTTAGCGACGAGCGCATCCCAGTCGTGTCTCCCAATTGGCAAAGCTGGCAGCTGAAAATGAAAAAAATATATGTAAAAGATCATTCACTGAATTCACCATGGTGGTGGCTATATGGACTTTGTGCCAGTCTGTGGTGACTCGATGGTGGTGGCTATATGGACTTTGTGCCAGTCTGTGGTGACTCGATGGTGGTGGCTATATGGACTTTGTGCCAGTCTGTGGTGACTCGATGGTGGTGACTATATGGACTTTGTGCCAGTCTGTGGTGACTCGATGGTGGTGGCTATATGGACTTTGTGCCAGTCTGTGGTGACTCGGTGGTAGTGGCTATATGGACTTTGTGCCAGTCTGTGGTGACTCGGTGGTGGTGGCTATATGGACTTTGTGCCAGTCTGTGGTGACTCGATGGTGGTGGCTATATGGACTTTGTGCCAGTCTGTGGTGACTCGATGGTGGTGACTATATGGACTTTGTGCCAGTCTGTGGTGACTCGATGGTGGTGGCTATATGGACTTTGTGCCAGTCTGTGGTGACTCGGTGGTAGTGGCTATATGGACTTTGTGCCAGTCTGTGGTGACTCGGTGGTGGTGGCTATATGGACTTTGTGCCAGTCTGTGGTGACTCGATGGTGGTGGCTATATGGACTTTGTGCCAGTCTGTGGTGACTCGGTGGTAGTGGCTATATGGACTTTGTGCCAGTCTGTGGTGACTCGGTGGTGGTGGCTATATGGACTTTGTGCCAGTCTGTGGTGACTCGATGGTGGTGGCTATATGGACTTTGTGCCAGTCTGTGGTGACTCGATGGTGGTGGCTATATGGACTTTGTGCCAGTCTGTGGTGACTCGGTGGTAGTGGCTATATGGACTTTGTGCCAGTCTGTGGTGACTCGGTGGTGGTGGCTATATGGACTTTGTGCCAGTCTGTGGTGACTCGATGGTGGTGGCTATATGGACTTTGTGCCAGTCTGTGGTGACTCGGTGGTAGTGGCTATATGGACTTTGTGCCAGTCTGTGGTGACTCGGTGGTGGTGGCTATATGGACTTTGTGCCAGTCTGTGGTGACTCAATGGTGGTGGCTATATGGGCTTTGTGCCAGTCTGTGGTGACTCGATGGTGGTGGCTATATGGACTTTGTGCCAGTCTGTGGTGACTCGATGGTGGTGACTATATGGACTTTGTGCCAGTCTGTGGTGACTCGATGGTAGTGGCTATATGGACTTTGTGCCAGTCTGTGGTGACTCGGTGGTGGTGGCTATATGGACTTTGTGCCAGTCTGTGGTGACTCGATGGTGGTGGCTATATGGACTTTGTGCCAGTCTGTGGTGACTCGGTGGTAGTGGCTATATGGACTTTGTGCCAGTCTGTGGTGACTCGGTGGTGGTGGCTATATGGACTTTGTGCCAGTCTGTGGTGACTCGATGGTGGTGGCTATATGGACTTTGTGCCAGTCTGTGGTGACTCGGTGGTAGTGGCTATATGGACTTTGTGCCAGTCTGTGGTGACTCGGTGGTGGTGGCTATATGGACTTTGTGCCAGTCTGTGGTGACTCGGTGGTAGTGGCTATATGGACTTTGTGCCAGTCTGTGGTGACTCGGTGGTGGTGGCTATATGGACTTTGTGCCAGTCTGTGGTGACTCGATGGTGGTGGCTATATGGACTTTGTGCCAGTCTGTGGTGACTCGGTGGTAGTGGCTATATGGACTTTGTGCCAGTCTGTGGTGACTCGGTGGTGGTGGCTATATGGACTTTGTGCCAGTCTGTGGTGACTCAATGGTGGTGGCTATATGGGCTTTGTGCCAGTCTGTGGTGACTCGATGGTGGTGACTATATGGACTTTGTGCCAGTCTGTGGTGACTCAATGGTGGTGGCTATATGGACTTTGTGCCAGTCTGTGGTGACTCGATGGTGGTGGCTATATGGACTTTGTGCCAGTCTGTGGTGACTCGGTGGTAGTGGCTATATGGACTTTGTGCCAGTCTGTGGTGACTCGATGGTGGTGGCTATATGGACTTTGTGCCAGTCTGTGGTGACTCGGTGGTAGTGGCTATATGGACTTTGTGCCAGTCTGTGGTGACTCGGTGGTGGTGGCTATATGGACTTTGTGCCAGTCTGTGGTGACTCGATGGTGGTGGCTATATGGACTTTGTGCCAGTCTGTGGTGACTCGGTGGTAGTGGCTATATGGACTTTGTGCCAGTCTGTGGTGACTCGGTGGTGGTGGCTATATGGACTTTGTGCCAGTCTGTGGTGACTCAATGGTGGTGGCTATATGGGCTTTGTGCCAGTCTGTGGTGACTCGATGGTGGTGACTATATGGACTTTGTGCCAGTCTGTGGTGACTCAATGGTGGTGGCTATATGGACTTTGTGCCAGTCTGTGGTGACTCGATGGTGGTGGCTATATGGACTTTGTGCCAGTCTGTGGTGACTCGGTGGTAGTGGCTATATGGACTTTGTGCCAGTCTGTGGTGACTCGGTGGTGGTGGCTATATGGACTTTGTGCCAGTCTGTGGTGACTCAATGGTGGTGGCTATATGGGCTTTGTGCCAGTCTGTGGTGACTCGATGGTGGTGACTATATGGACTTTGTGCCAGTCTGTGGTGACTCAATGGTGGTGGCTATATGGACTTTGTGCCAGTCTGTGGTGACTCGGTGGTGGTGGCTATATGGACGTTTGACAGTTCAATCTAGTGACTGAATACAACAAAGGTTACTTGTGTCTCAATAATCTTCCTGGAGATAATTAAATAGAAATCAATGGAGATAATTAATAGATTAAATAGACTTTTCGGAATGGCAAAATTCTTGTGGTCCTAATGGTCTTTCAAGAGTCACATGTATGGTTCAGGGTGAGCGCAGAAGGCGCTCAGCCCGGGTACCGTGAGACCAAGACCACACTAAACGACGACCTAATAAAGTATTCCACTAAGGTATATTTATACTCTTTTAGCAGTTCCGGTTGTGAAATTATTTCGGAAGTATAAATATGGGTAATGGAAATGTCCTCACCGGCGCCGGCGGTTGCCCCGGCTGCTGCGGCTGTATGGGCTGCCCCTGAGCGTGACTGTATACAGCAGTCAGCATTGACAGCGAGTTCATTTGTTTGCCGATCACCTGTAATGATTACATATAACATGAGGTTCTTTATGAGAGCTGTGAATAGGATTTTGCAAGGTGGGCGGCGCGCACGCATGCCCCCTGGTGTTGCAGGTGTCCATGGGTGGCGGTGACAGTTACCATCACGTGGGACCGCTTGCTGGTCCACCTACTTCACTATAAAAAAAAACAAATCTCTATTTATAAGCTACCAAAAGATTTAAAACACCGAGAAATATTTTTAAGACAAAAGTGACACGCGGACTTTTTTGTTTTTATAATGTAAATTATTATGTAAATGGAAAAGTGACATCGAATTTTGTAACTAATGTATAATATAATATCTATATAAATAAAAATGTAAACGTTCATTTGTTCAAAATCTTAAATCTCCGTAAGTTCTTCACCGATTGCTTTGAAATTTTGACACAACGTTGCATTCGAATACGCGCGTGTTTATCACCTATCACAGGGTGAAAACATGTTTTCACATAAAAACAGGGTAAGCGCCATCTGTTGGGCAGCCACAACAACGCGTGGCCGTGCACAGCTAGTGATATATATATATTACTAGCTGTTCCCCCATATTCAAGCAAAACATAATGGGACAAAAGTATTTATTGTAACACTATATTTCGATTCAATTATGTTTTGACAAAATAAATTATTGGGTACCTCGTCTATTTTCTTGTTCAGATCCCTGAGCACGTCGTGTATTTGCGCCTGTCCTTGGAATATTTGCCTCAGCTCGCGTTGTCCGTCCGACTCGAACCAGTCGTCGAATTCGCCGTCCTTGTCGCGCACCTATACGAGAGAGAGAGAAAGAGAGATACTATGGAATACTTTTATACATATAATAATCAAATGTGCCGTGTGGTGTCGGCACCCTATCTCTTCGCGGGAGTGTCGTAGAAGGCGACTAAGAGATAACGACGCGGTTACCACAAGCCCTGACACACTACATCACTTCTAAAAGAGTGGACTGACCTAACCCGCTGGGATAGTGTGGCGTTTTAAGGCCTTACATTTCTCATGCACCAGACAATATACATAAGGAGTCCAATGTGCAGCAGTGGATACTGAAAGGTATCACAATGCTTAGAATAAAATTGTAAGAGAGCCCGTGTCTGGACATGAAATATAAAAAAAGGGCAGCCGGTGAGCGGATTGTTCACTTAGTGGTAAATGGATACTGTAGCCCTTGGACACTCGTGATACATGTCAACATCAGTCAAGTCAACGTTGGCATATCGTTGGATTCATCGTCTTAGAAATATACTAGTGGATTAGTAAGTATAAAGTAATATGTGGTCATTCTGATACCTAGCCTCCTTGATATCTAGTCAATATGCGACCAAGACTTTTGGATGATCATTTTAAGATCTAGTTTTTAAATTCGCGACCCCGTGGGATATCCCCAGCAATAATAATTAGGTAATATTTTTTTCTTATAAGTCACACATACAGCGTTTAACATGGTACAATTATACCAGTTCCATAGCTAAGGCAACATAGGCAACCCACACTAGCGTACCTGGACAGCACACTTGGATCTGCATAATCCGCAGTATACACAGTTTCATTATAGTCGGAATTTTTATTGGATTTCATCGATGTGTGCGTGCGCATGCATGCGTGTGTGTGCGTGTAAATGTATGGGTGTGTGCGGGTATGTGTGTACGCATTTGTGTGTGCATACGCATGCATGCGTGTTTGTTTGCGTGTAAATGTATGTGTGTGTGCGTGTATGTGTATATGTGTGTGCGTGCGTGTGGGTGGACTGTATCCTTACCTCATCGGGATGCTCCTTCCTGTACTCCTCCTTTTGCTGCTCCAACTTCTTCTGGTACTCTTGATACTCCTGCGAAAGCTTCTGTTGCTCGTCGCTGCTAATCTGTTGCCCGCCCTGTTGCTGCTGGGTGCTGGATAATTTACATTTAACATTATACGTATCAGTGAAATAACGCGAAAGATGAAAAATAGGTTTTTTGGTGTCGAAATGATGATTCTACAATAGTTTTTTTGTTTTCATGACTTATACAACAATTGTAGTATATAATTTATTCTATGCGCAACGGCCGAGCCTGCGAACTGAGTAATGAGTAGAGATCGGATATTCGGGTGCATATTGACCTACAAGGTATAAAGTACGGAAGCGGCTTCTCAAAATAAGTTATTTGATAACCGAAATCCCGAGATTTCACAACTAATACGATGTTTATTTATGAAACTCCTCAGCAGTTTTGAAGGTCTGATGGTGACCAGGACAGAGGATCTAAGGTACTATTGAAGATACAAACTTCGGAAATTCTTAGTTCTAATGACAATTTGTAGGAATTCGTGAGTTTCCACAAGGAGTCCTCTTTTGTCCTCGGTAACCTACTGTCGCTTCTGACTTACGGAACTGGATATTTTCATTAGAAGTACCTATAAAGCCATAATTTCCTAACCTGTGCAGCGAAGTGGTGAGTAGATGTATGACGTCATGGTCGTCCGCCAGGCCGCCAGTAGCGGCGGATATTCCAAAGTATCCTCCACGAGGCAACGCCACGTTCTCAGCGCGGAAGCATAGCTCGTAGTCCGCTTCATTGTTTGTCATGCCTGTAATAAATAGATACTTTATGACATTGAGGACCTTTCTCATCACTTCCTGATAAAGTAACTGTAAATAATCTAACAGATAAGTTATCTACCAATTAAATCTGGCTGATAATGAGTTTCTGATAAAGTAAAACTGACTTTTTGATACCTTCTGATAAAGTATCAGGAAGCGGTGAGAAAGGCCTTAAATAAAGAGGCCCGCCGTGGTCGTGGTCCCGCTGAAATTTCAATCCATAAGATTGATACTAATTGTACTCGACATGGAATCCAGTAATTAAATAATAAATTTAATAAAATTAAATCTCGCGATTATTTGTCTGACGCTACTTCAGTGTTGTGAGTGCTGTGTGCCGCAACTTTGCGGAATATGAAGACCAATTGCGGGTAGTTGATGAAACTGCTCACAACTCTCGGCGTGGACTACCCGCCTCTTCAGTCGGCTCGTGACCACGGTTGTTGCAACCCAACCGAAAAGTCCAGTAAAATAAATAAGGTAAACATACGACCTACCAATTGACGTATGGTGCTGAAACGTGGCCTCGAACGGTGAGCCTGAACAATAAGTTCAAGGTCACTCGGCGAGTTATGGAGAGGGGTATGCTTGGAGTTTCTTTGCGGGACAGGATCCGAAATACGAAGACAATCGCCCACGTAGATCGTAGAGTCGGCATATTGAAGTAGCAATGGGCGGTCATATTTGCCGGAAAACACAAATATTTGCTATTAAAAACTAGTAGGCTTTAAATCAAGAGAGCTGTGAACAGGGTTCTGCAAGTTCGGCACGGAAAGCCCTCCCGTGGTGCAGGTGACCACTTACCATCATGTGGCGCGCACATTTATTCTATGAAAAAAAAAATTGTTTGTAAAGAAAACTCACCATTGTGGAAGTATACTGTGAGCGTGTTGAGGTAGTATTCGAATCTGGCGCGCGTCGGAAACGGTTTATTTCGGAAATCACGTAAACATCCCGATAGCAACTGTGTGGAGCCATCACTGTGAGAAATGAAAGCAAATTTTATATATTTTTTTGGAACCATCTACAACATGAAACGTTAAACAATGCCTTGGATTTGCCTCAAAATTCGATGATCCGAAATCTCTATTGATGTTTTTTTTTTTACTTAAATCTAAAAACATACACCGAACCATTACTGCTGGCAAACTGCAGTACAGTTTGCCAGCAGTAATAACTAATATATTGTGCATTGATTGCTGGCAGTGTCCTCACCAGGATATCTGGTGGAAGGACCCTGAGCTATCTAGCCTATTAAAATAGGTGTTTTAAAATTTATGGAGACGATGCACTGGCATCGTCCCGGGTGGCCTTGTCCCTGGTATCGGGCCGGATGGGAAAAAAATTATACCATCGTCCCTGGTGAATGTTTTTTTGTGCATGTATGGCCTTAAAATGTCACGCTGGCCAAGCGGGTTGGCGAGTATACTCTTGTAGAGGTGGTGCAGTTCCTCAGGGCTTGCGGTAGCCGCTTTGTCATCCCTTAGTCGCCGCGACACAACACCCGCACAGTAAATAATATTTATAAATAAAATATATACAAGCTATTCCATAATATTATAATTTGAGGGGGAGAGTGCACGCTGCAATCCCACAGCCGCTGGGCGCACTCGAGCGCGCTACCTACATTACATTACAGTTATAACAAAGCAATGCGTGTACATTCTTTATAAGGGTTTCTCTAAGAATTCCTCAGCATACGTGCTCGGGGCCCGCTCATTTGAGAAGAAAACATCTATGTGAGCACGCCGTGCTGACATTTTATTAATAAAACGTATAGCACGTGACTTAGGTTCATTACGTCGTAGTTTAGTACGAGATGGAACCTCCTCCATTATGTCCTCTGACTCGGGACAAAAAGCGACACACCACTCAAGAACGACGGCAATGACAACTTGTATACACAATAATAATAATAAAGTAAATAAATAAAAAGCCATCTCACCTCTTATGATCAAAGACCTTGTTTCCATCATTGACGACCGCCATGATGTATGGGTTGTTGTGCTTGTTGTCGTTATCGAATGAGTCGAAGATGACCGCCAGACCATTCCACCGGTCCGACGAGCCGAACACCTCGCCGGTGTACTCCCCGCGCTGGGTCGTGTACCAGAACGCCTGATAAACAAATAAGGAGCATTTTCAGGGAGTTATAGAAGAAATCTACCCTCCGAAAGTCTCTTGTTAAAGGCACGGTTTTCCTCCGTTAAAACCTACGGTCGTAAGTGTTGTATGGGCTAGAGTTTTATAACACAGGGCAATTACTCGGCGCGGCGCGAGCGCGAAATACACGGTGTGTTGTATGGTATGACAGTCTCTGGGAGTTCGTTTACGATACGGGATATTTTTACGGTTTCGTGACCGCTTACCTGTGCTGATTCGAGTACTGTGATATTTTAATTATTTTTTCTTAACTTATCACTCAGAAATGACACATGAAGTCCGCATCTAAAATACGCTAGCCGTGTCTCATCCAGTGAAAAACCGATTTACTCCCATCGTCCCCGGTACCGGACCAGATGAGAAAAAAGTGCCGTCGTCCCCGGTGAAAATGGCACTTTTATATGACACAATAAAATTCCCATATTTACCGGTACAGAAAAAAAATGGTGTATTGTACAGACCATTTAACAATGTTTCATTGCTGTAATGTAACATATGGGTACGACGGCACTTCTTTTCCCATTCAGCCCGGTACCGAGGACAGGCCTCCGGGGACGATGGGAGTAAATAAAAAAAAAAACGAGTCATTGACTAGCATATAGTTAATGTTGACGACGAAACAAGGCTAGGGTACTTATGCAAACATGTATATAGTTTCGCAACTAGTTGTTAAGTTTTTATGTATGTTTTGATAATAATGGAGTAATCCCTGGTATGTCTTTGCGTACCTACTTGTCGGGATAAATCGTTGGTGGATAGTGTAGGTGAGGACATACTAGGATCTTATTGAATGTAAATACGTGTTAGCGATAAGGAAAATAAATGATTCCCCGCGGGTAGCGGGAGGTGTGCATACATGGACAAGTGGTGGGGGAAGCCCGTCCTTGACCGGTGGTGGGGGAAACCCGCAATTAGCCGGAAGTTGGAGAAGTCCATAAACGAATAAAAGACGGACCATTTCCGGCCAACTTCACTTCCGCAGCGGCATCCACTCCGAGAACAACAAGAAGAAGAACAAGTACCTCTGCGCTACCCCGGCTCTATTGAAGAACAAGCCTAGTTGTTTCATTCACGGAAAATCCTATTATACAGTCCACACCCCCCAGGCGATCCAGTTGGTGCGAAGTACAAACACTAGCACTCTACGTGTTAGTGCATACGTATCCCGCACAGTTAACAAGGGGGGCGAAGACTTGCGAATTGTTAAGTTTGATAAATGTTTTACGTAAGAGTACTTCCTATTGTGTAAAGAACAGAATTTCTCATATACCGAATAAGAGAATTGAAATACATATATTTTTTTTAGAAATATCCTGAATTAGACTACGGTACTTATGATATTTCGGTTGACAATCTAATTTAATATTATTGTCATAACAACAAGATCATCTAAGAGGTCAGTATTAAACGGCCTGATCGATCAACTGCACACTTACCAATCCATCAGCGCCTATCCTGCCTCTTCCGGTGACCTTGAACATGACGTCCACCTCCCACCAGTCGAAGTTCACCGGCTGCTTCGTCCAGATTGCGCCCTTTTGACTGCGAAGCGACGGAGCAAGACGCACGCTCTCGCCCGACGCTATGGCATCTGAAAAATTGAAATACAGCTTTTGAATAGTGTAAGGCTTCGTTTTGAAAAATCTGGAAATCGCGGGGCGTATACGGGAGTGCCAACGTTTGTCATTCTGGAACATAGAGATAAACAACGCAAGTTCTTGAAATTGTACAGACTATAATTGTATTACCCTTCGCTTTATCTTATCACTTGTATTGCATTTTTCACTTTATCTTATTTCCCCAATGTACGCGAGAACCCATTAACATTGTTTTTCCCTAACCCTTTCTCCAAATCTAATCCTATATCTCCGGCGGTAGGCAGCGCATCCGGGGGGGTGCCAATGTCTGTCATTCTGTACCGATGTTGGCATGTACCGTGGATATCGCAGGACGACAGACAGCATTCACTTACCATCAAGTGGACTGTCTTTTCATCTGCCGCCTCTTTCTATATATAAAAAAAAGATAAAATACATATGCTACATATGCAAAGATAAAATAAATTTTAAGAATTCTGAGTTTTATTAATCAATTATACAATTAAATTACAAATTACATGATTTTCTAATTTTTTTCAAATATTTATTATTCTTTTCAATAACGAATTATTAGTCTAATATACAGTTTCTTTAAATATTTCGAGGGGAAACAATCGCATGGCATCTCAAACCTGTATTCTTTTTAATAAATTAATAATAATTTTAATTTTTAATAATTTAATTATAGATACTAATATAATAAAGAGGTAAAATTGTGTGTTTGTAGGTTTGTCGGGGGTAATCTCTGGAACTACTGAACCGATTTCAAAAATTCTTTCACAAATAGGAAGCTACATTATGCGTGTCTAATATAGGCTACATTTTATATTGTAATTTTGAAAAAAAAAATTGTAAAAAAAAAAAAAAAAACATAAACCGAAGTGAAGCGGGGGCGGGTCGCTAGTCTTTGATAAAACAACAAAAAATTGTAATTTGATTATTCAAAATGCAATTTAATGATTTTCTAAATTTATTTATTCCCAAATTTACAATCAAAAGGCTAAAAACTATAATTGTATTGTATCTAACTATTGTATTGTAAGGGGTTTTCCAATTGGGACTTGACAACTTTGAATTCAATTTGTGAACGCACCCTTTCACTAATCATCGAACTGTCACTGTCAATTTATTCAGTAAACTTAACATTTTCATCATGGTAAAGTACACGAACGAACAACGTCTGCAAATTATAAAAATTTACTACAGAAATTCGGAGTCGGTGACCGCTACTTTAAGAGCGTTAACTCCGATTTTCGGTCGTAATTCTCGCCCTAGTAGACAGGCAGTAACAAGTTTAGTGCAAAAATTTGAGTCTACATATTCGTTGTGTGATGTTGCCGTGCCAGTGAGACAACGGGTTGGTCGAAGTGTCGAAAATATCGCTGCCGTTGAATCGTCCGTAGCAAATGATCCAAAGCAGTCAATTTCACGGCGTTCTCAAGAGTTGGACATCGCCCAGACCACTTTATGGCGAATTTTGCGTAAGGATCTTGGTTTACACCCATACAAGATCAAGCTGACTCAGGAATTGAAGCCGATGGACCATTTAAAGCGACGTACGTTCTCCGATTGGGCTCTGGAAAAGATGCGCCAAGATGATCAATTTCATCGCAAAATCATCTTCAGTGACGAAGCTCATTTTTGGCTCAATTGGTTCGTCAATAAGCAAAATATGCGTTATTGGTCGGGTGAAAATCCACATGTGCTTCATGAAACACCACTTCATCCACAAAAAATAACTGTTTGGTGCGGTTTGCATGCCGGCGGCGTCATAGGGCCATATTTTTTCGTCGACGATAATGATCATCACGTTACTGTGAATGGTAATCGTTATCGCGCCATGATTACCGATTATTTTTGGCCCGAATTGGAAGATATGGACTTGGACAACATGTGGTTTCAACAGGACGGTGCCACAAGCCACACAGCACACGTTACAATCGATTTATTGAAGAGTAAGTTTGATGAGCGTGTTATCTCAAGAAATGGACCAGTCGATTGGCCGCCTCGTTCGTTCGATTTAACGCCTCTAGACTTTTTTCTTTGGGGCTACGTCAAGTCATTGGTCTATGCCAATAAGCCGACGACGTTGGAAGAGCTCAGAGCCAACATTGAACGCGAAATAGCAGCCGTTTCGGCCGAAATGTGTGGCCGAGTCATCGAAAATTGGGTCCAACGAATCGACCGCTGCAAACGTGCCCGCGGTGGCCATATGAACGAAGTCGAGTTCCATTCATAAATGTTTTGATTGTACTTCAACCCGATAATAAAGTTTTTGAAATATCTCAAATGGTTTGCATTTTACTTTGAAAAAAAGTTGTCGTCCTTATTGGAAAACCCTTTATTATCTATACTTACTAATATTATAAATGCGAAAAAGTGACTCTGTCTGTTACCTTTTCACGGCTAAACCACTGAACCGATTTTGATGAAATTTGGTATGGAGATAGATCGAAACCCAGGGACGGACATGGGGTACTTTCCAGGGACGGACCGAGAGTATTTACCGCGATAACCGAATTCCACGCGGGCGAAGCCGCGGGCAGAAGCTAGTATCTAATAAACCATAAATGTTTGTCTAAGACACAAGTTCTACAGTATCAGTATGCAAGACATTAAAACCTACCTGTGAACAGTGAACAAATTATAATTTGGACAAGAAATATCTTTTTAATTTATTGTCTAATTAATTTATTAACCCGGGAACTGAGTAAGAGCTGGTCCGCTGGCCGTATTTAAGTGCTTTGAAGTTATAATTTTAAAAAGGTGCGCACTTACTATACTATAGACTTATTGTTGTCCTCGGTGGTATCATTTTATAGTAGTAGCATGTGGTAGTAAATATCCGTACAGAGGCGATCAGTAGTTCCAGAGATTACCCCCAACATACATACAAACGCACAATTTTACCTCTTTATTATATTAGTATAGATATAAAACTTTATCGGCGAGTTAATGAAACATTTAGTTATGGTGTGTTAAACTAATACAGCAGCTGGTGTGTTTTGAAGTTACGTCATAAGCGATTTTAATGAATCAAATCAGTCTAAACTCTAACGGTCAGACAATAGAGTTAAAGTTTACCTGTACTTACATGTAGTAAGAAATGAAGGAGATTAAAACTGTAATGCTCAAGCAATACAGATGAATTTTAAATGCAGCAATTTGTATTATGAAAAGTAGGGCATGCATTATGTTGAATGTAAACATCAAAGGAAGAAAGTTCTGCAAATTTTCGAAATGCTTATCGTTTAATATGCATTTTTTTCTTATTATTCATATGACATACTCGTCCAAATTAATTTAGATTACTAAAAATTGCTTAATCATAGCAACTTGCAATTTCTTTGCATATATCGACTAAGCTGCATAAATATTGTTTTTAAATTGTTGCATAATCTTATCTACATTCTATACATACATATTACTATACTATACTACTAAAACCCTGCAGACGTTTTCTTGCCTGTCTTTATTTCTGTATATAAAATCACAAATTATTCTGTTTTGCCGTCGATATGATTTTTGCGATCGATTGAACGGTATAGAAGTTGATGTGCTGCAGCGCCATCTAGTGGCGAGTTACAACAAAGTCGATAGCTCGAAAATATTCTCCATGCTCAAATACCTATGTATACCAATTTTCATGGCGATCCGTTGAACGGTATAGAACTTGATGTGCTGCAGGGCCATCTAGTGGCGAGTTACAACAAAGTGGATTGCATAAAAACGTTCTCCATGAAAAAATACATATATGTGCCAACTTTCATGGTGATCGGGCAAACGGTATCGAAGTCTGTTAATCTCGGATATACCAACATCCATTTATATATATATATAATATATATAGATTCTATACATATAATTAAATCGTAACAAAGCCATGTCTGTAAAATTAATATTTATAAAACAAATATTGCAGTTTAAAATGCGAATGGTGCAGTCATCAAAACGACAATAGAATTTTTGTGTTTGTCTGAACTGACATACCGCAAAAGCCAACCGACAGATTTTAATTAAACTTATACCCATAGCTTATGACTTGGGTTAACATTTAGAGTACATTTTATCAAGATCCATTACAGAGTTGCCGCGGGAATTAAATTAGCCAAAGACACTCTAAGGTGTACGAGCACGAGGTCGGGAACACCGAAGTCGTCTAATAAGACTGATTGATCAGTTATGTTTTATCTAAAAATCGTTTTTAAGTAAGTTGTCAGATGAATAGTATTGCTGTAAATAAGCTGTGTCCGCGATTTTGCTCGCGTTGACGTTTAGAATACGTATGGTTGGCTCGATTCCCTTTTCAATTGATCTAGATTAAAATGGATTCATTTAAATGTTACTTTTTAAACTTTCGCGTTTTGTAAACATTTTTTTTTTTATAGACGTGGGCGCACGAGCAAGCGGTCCCACGTGATGGTAAGTGTTACTTCCGCCCATGGACACCTGCACACCAGGGGGTATGCGGGTGCGCCGCCGACCTTGCAAAATCCTATTCACAGCTTTCTTATAGAATCCCATATCGTAAATGGAAAGACCTCTTGAGGCAGTTCGTTCCACAGCCTGCGGGTTCACGGTATACAATGATTTTTGGACATTTGTAAACATTTGCGAGTTAATCAACTCATAATCATTTTACGCGTTTAGACCCGCTTTACAATATAAAATATCCAAAATGTTAACCCAGCAGATAAGCTATAACTACGTCAAACGTGTACGTACACGATACCTATAGATAATAAATGTTAGAACATATTCCTAATTAAACGTAATATTGAAAATTTTAAGTTAGAAAATCTTAACCAAAGTCGATAAGTACGTACCGACAATAAGGTCCCTTTGCTCCGATAACATGACAAATATTTTATAATCTTACGATGACCACTTATCATTATCAATAATTGTATTTATGACTGTTATAAATTGCATATAAATGGGAAGGACATGTTATCAACGTGTTTCGTTTATGGCTTATGGCTCATTTGCTCAACGAGATTTTCTCGAACGCGAGTTTTTCGAACATCAGTCAATAGGTAGTATCAACAGTTATCATCGAATTTTTATCATGTGGGTGAGAATTGTATGTGGTTTGGTTGTATACAAGAATCATATATAATACAATATTCTCACCAGAACTCTTCGAGAAAGTCTCCTTGTATAAATGAGTATTTAGACAGATTAGCCTTAAACAGAGCCTTAGAATTCAGAATTAAGTTTCATTCTTTTGTTATAGAAGAGTTGGCAGACGGGCGGACTGCCAACTCTTCGCGGAGAACTGCCAAGGAACACATTCGCGGCTCACTTGAAGAACCCCATGTCGTAGCTCAGTGACAAAACGTCAGTTGTCAATTCATTTTACAATTTTCAGGTTTCCCAAAGCATCTCCAAAGACTATTCCTGAGTATAATAAATATTATTATGATGTAATAGGCAAGCAGCCAGCAGCTGATGTGCCTATATCTTGCGCAGATTAACATGCAGTTAACAATTTAACATGCAGTGGTCCAACCAATTTTTTTTCACATGTAGCTTTATCTATTCCTATATAGTAATTTTGTAGGCTAACAATGTGAGGTAGTCTTCTGTTTGAGGGTGGCCTCCGAGAGTATATTAATGTTCAAGTTACTGTGCACTTGTCACTTGTCTGACAGTGCCACTTGTCAGTCTCAATTTGAAAATTTGGACTTGCAAGCTGAAGTGGCAGTGGGGGCGGGCTATATATGTTGCAGGACCGATAACCAATGGGGGAGACAAGTCCTTGAACGGAGACCATGTGACCATGTACTGGGAAATGTAGTGTGGGATGCCCTCTGGTCAGGTGGACTAATGATTTGATGAAAGTCACTGGTAGTGGTTGGATGACAAGAGCGGAAGACATTGTGTGGTGATAGTCCTTAGGAGAGGTCTATATTCAGCAGTGGAGAGACAGACTCGATGATATGGTATAGAGGGGTAGGGTGCACGATGCAAAGTAACAGCTGCTGGGTGCACTTGACCAGCCACTTTACTCCTCTTACACAGAAGACTATCTTGAAAAGTACTGCATTTCCCACTATCTTATTCCTCAATGTACATACATGTTTCAGTAGTGCGTGAGATATGCTAGAGCCCATTCCCATTCTTTCCCATTTTACCATTCCCATTTGGAGAAAGGCCAAATCAATCAACGTAGGCAGTGTATTCGCAGGCATGAGAGTGTTTGTCATTCAGGACTGATGGTGGCTTTTATTACAGATGTCAATGGGCGACAATATTGACTTAGCACCAGGTGAACTGTATGCTCGTCTGCCGCCTTCTTACTATAAAGAAAAACATTCTGTTGAGGAATCCACCAATGGTTGTGGCAATCTATTTCCAGTGTTTACAACTCTGTTGCTAATATTGCTGTTTTACATACATTTGAGAGGGTTGATAAAAATCATGATATTTTATTTTAATCAAAAATCATAGTTTTGATGTTTTTACATAGGCAATATTTCTGCTTTAAGGGTAAATTAAGGTGGGCAGCTGGTAACACTGTTGTGTTGCATCAACTGTCACTGAAGCGGAGTAAAATCTGTGTATTTTGTATTTTTGGTTGTTGTTAAATACAATGTCTGCAATACGAAGAAAGACGAGATTTGGATCATATTACGTTGATTAACGTAAAATAAAGATTTTTTTTAAATTAATCCATATATATAAAAGAGGATGTTGGTATGTTAATAGACTTCGTCACCATTTGACTGATCACTATGAAAATTGGCACATATATATATTGTTTCATGGAGGTTTTTATGCTATCGACTTTGTTGAAACTCGCCACTAGATGGCGCTGCAGCACATCAACTACTATACTGTTCAACCGATCGCCATAAAAATTGGTATACATTGGTAGTATTTGAGAACGGAGAATATTTTCGAGCTATCGACTTTATTATAACTCGCCACTAGATGGCGCTGCAGCACATCAACTTCTATGAACGGACAACGTCTGCGGGGTTTTGCTAGTATTATATAATTTTTTATTGTTATCCATTGAATTTTGCTTCTTTGAATTTGTTTAAATCAGTGATTAAAATAAAGAAATCACTTTATTTTTATCATGATTTAAACAAATTAATTCAAATCACTCATCTCTGTACATTATTTGAAACAAAGAGCTTTAAAAAGTTCTAGTCATAGAGACTTTTTTCCTTCATATAAAGAAGATGGCCAGCTGACAGTTCAACTGGTGGTAAATGGATGCGGTCACCCATGGAAATCTTTGATACATGCCAACTCAGATGCCTTTTGGACATTTAGGAGTGAAATTTGGAAGAATGGTTGGGAAAATAGAGTGAGATAAGAATGGGCTCTGAGATATCTCACTCACTAATGAAAATAGGTATACATAGGTAACATTGGGATAGTAGGATAAAGTGGGAAAAAAGCACAAGGAGCAAATAAATTCAAAAAACTTCAGACGGGAAGAAGGCAGCATAAATGTATTGATGCAGGATCATCAGCGAAAGTTGCTAGTGCAAAACATAAATAATAATAAGATTTTAAGAAATATTGTAACTCATGGAAGATAATTGTATGGCGGAAAACATGGAACATGATAGACAATATTGATAGATATTGAGATAGGGTCATAAGGTCCTGTTTTCTTATATGTGGTTTTCTAAAATGACTTTTTCTTATAATGTCCATTTTACTTTTCCGAAAATGACTGACATTACAATTACAGCAGATAATTTGGGCAGAGGACATTATGACGTAGAGCGTATTGAGAGAACAACTGTGATGGAGCAGAAATCCTCAAAAAAACTCAACTGTATATGGTACATGGCAAGATTTGAACCCAAAACCTCAAGCATATAATTTGCGAATTTTTTCAGAATTCTCTATAATTTTTAAATAAAGTATAATTTGTTTGAGATAATTTACGTAGTAACGGCAAATTATGTACATGATTTCAGTAAAAATATACAATTAATCAAAATCATTTTAATACATACAAGCAATTTTATATTAAAAAATGTAAGTTGCCATCGTGGAACCCAAAAACGAGGTTTTGACAACTTTAACGTTCCTCTCTTTCACACGACCGCATTTTCGATATTCTCATCTCTGTTGCACAAGACAGATTTCTCTGACGTGTCGCTCTCACGAATTAATTCACAACAAACGATTTTATTCTTCGATTTTTCCAATTTTTTAAATGAAATAACGAAAATTTCGCACGCGACTGAACTATTTTAATTTTCCTAGTTGTCAGATAATGCCCTTAGTATTTAAATCTTTGAAATTAATGGAAAAATCTCACTTACTGCCTCCGTATTCCCAGAACGGCACCGATCCATCCTTTTGTGCTAAATACGGCGGTTTAAACGAATATTTGTACTCAAAACGTCTATGTACTGTTTGTGTATTAGCACTCACTATCACGCATATTAAAATTGCACAATTTATTAAATTAATTGAACACATATTGACGGGTGAAGAACAGTCAGAAGTCAAATTTTTGTTGATTGGAAAAACGTGAAGTTAGCTGTAATAGGAAAGTCGGAGAATGTACTTTTCTAATAAAGTTTTGTAACCTGGATTCTTGTTATTGTAGCCACCTTTTAAACAGTAAAATATTAAAATCTGTTTAGTTGGCAAATGGATAAAAAGCAGGAAGCTTTTTAGCTTTTCAGCAGGAACTCGAGAAATGAAGTTGAATAAGTCCTCAATAAATTTAAAAAAAATATATTTTTGTCCTTTTTGGCGTTAGTTTTAGATGTGTATTTTTTATAATCTTAAACGTAATGTAGAATCTGTTAGCAAATGCATACAAATCATAAATCTGTTGACAAATTAAAACTCAGAAAAGCGGCTAACAAATTTTTTAGGTCGTATCATAAACTCGAACTGGATTAACTTATGTTAATTCAAATCCAACGAGGTAATGCCGTCAGCATGCTGGGTACTTTACCACAATGTCCCAATCTCTATGCCAATATATAAATAATACATAGTTTAATATTAAATATATATATTTACTAAATTAATATTTATGTATTATAAGTATATTACGTAAATAGTATTCTATAAATTACAAAAATAATTAATGTTAATAGAAATTAAAAGAAATTTAAAAAAGAGATTCTATTCAAGTTTTTCGATTAATTGTGGCTCTTTTGTTAAATTAGTTTTATTTGTCAGAATCTAATCTTTACATAGTATAAAACAAAGTCGCTTCCCGCCGTCTGTCCCTCTGTATGTACGCTTAGATCTTTTAAACTACGCAACGGATTTTAATGCGGTTTTCATTAGTAGATAGAGTGATTCAAGAGGAAGGTTTATACATATAGTTTAATATTGTTTTAACGAAACCGAAGCGAAGCGAGGGCGGTTCGCTAGTCATTTATAAATCAAATCCGGATTAACACGATCTATGTAATTTCTGTAGAAATAGAGTAATGTTAGCAAAAATCGTAGATCTGTGTAGGTACTAACCGAAGTACAAACTTTTTGCGAATGCCTACATTTCTTTAATTCCTCCTGATAATTTTCTTTAGACTTCTGTTGTTGATAGCAACAGTAATCTGGCGTCAATACAAATGTCAAAACATTGAAAAGAAACTGAAATTCTTTGTATTATTCATGAATTATATTAGGTACTTTCATTAATATTCTGTAGATTTTTTTTTGAGGTTCAGTAGCTATGATGCGTTACTTTTAAACTTTAAAATTTATTAAATGCTAGTTGTGTAATACAAGTATAATGTTATTATCTGTCTATTGTGTTATTTTCTTGTTCTTACGGGAGTGGAGCGGTTCTTTAGCCGCGGGGTTCATCGACGATGACATTTATGAAGACGGAGTCGATGTCGAAAGTAACTACATTCCTATAAATTCGAGTTAGTATGAATAAGGATGGAAATATGTGCATGTAGTCGGAGCAGGAGAATCATCAGCTAAAACTTACGTTCTTTAGGTTTTCACGAAAATTGTTCCAGTGCCCTCGTTCTGCGCTGTTTCTATGAACCTGCTTTGATTATAAACGGCTCGGAACTTTAAATTAGTGACATTTCAATTTGTTTGAATGGTGGAACGCAACGCCTGCAAAATAATAATAGCAACATGATGCATATAACAATTATATTGCTAATAAATTTTATCTTTTGTTCACCGGCTGTAGAAAAATATATTAATAATTAGGTAGGCCATATATTCCTCATACGCAAGACAATGTACATAAAAAGGGCAATGACTAGGGCTTGCGCTAGGGCGGTACTGTCTCAAAGCAACGCCCTTAGGCTCGTTGCTGCAAACACTCTTTGCTCCTAGCTGAGCGCCTTCTGCGCTCGCCCTAAACTATACATGTCCGGCGACTCTTGAAAGGCCATTAGGGCCACAAGAATTTAGCCATTCCGAAAAATAAATGAAAAGCTTCATAACCGCTACTCTACAAATATTTTTTATAATTTATTTTGACAGCTATCAACTATAGGGCGACTCACTGTACATTTGATGACACCGAAGGTTTTACAAGGCTAAGACATCACAGTTTCCGAGGAAGGACAATTAACCGCCGCGATCTCCAAGGTAGATACCTACTATTGAGCCTCTAGTGCCCATGGCCCTACCAACCTTGCGTTTGTTAGGACTGGACCTGCAATAATTTATTTGTTGCTAAATAATTAAAATGGAGCTGTCGCGGCCCAACGTTGTCGCTTCAATATTTCTCTACTACCGTCACTAAAACTGTGAAACCTACCGTGTTTTTTATATATAAAAAATCATTCGGCCACCCCTACGCAACACCATTAGCAATAGCCTTTGTAACTAGTAATTAATAAATAATCAAAGAAATCGAATTAAACCAATAGATACAAGCAACCTTTCGGGTTTTATTTTGATTTTGAGTAAAACTCACAGTGCCTCCAAGCCTTATATGTTAATGTTATTTTAAATAAATGATATGACGCAGGGCCGTCTTTACCAGGGGGTGCAAGGGGTGCGGTGCACCCGGGCGCGGAGCGCCCGAGGGGGGGCGCCTGTCGAGCGCTGAATTTTTGGATATTTCATTGAACTTAACGCCATTGCATAGTTTTATATACTTGTTACTTACGACAAATATGTATGCCCAAGCAAAAAAAAAAATAGTCATTAACAATAATATTTTTTTTACTTTTATTACGCTTTCGGCGCTTGTCATACCGCATTACTACACTACACAAATAACAATTTTATTTAATACAACACGCGCGCGGCAAAATCTCTAATCCAAAGACAGTGTATGTATGTACGTTTGACACGTTGCCGCCCGGTAGCAAAATGATCTCTAAGTCAATAGAGTGTAAGTTCATTTGAAATGGGCGCGCGGCGCGGCACCTGCGCGCAGTTCCGGCTTTACCTATTGCTTTACCGGCAGTTCCGGCGCACACGGGCGTAGGGTCTTAGGGGGCGCCGAGCGTCTTAAGGCGCCGTCTTAGGGGGCGTCGCCGCCCGCGACGCCTCCAAAGAGCCTGCTAGAGGGCGCCAGGGTATTGATTGCACCCGGGCGCTACATGGGCTAGAGCCGGCTCTGATATGACGTTTGATATACGAGTAGGTAGATAGTCGTTTGATATAGATGCAGCAACACTCACAATAAATTTACAAAGTAATTGTAAATTTACATGCCAGATATGGGCAAAGCTTGAAGAACTATAATTATATTAACCGTGTGCCCGATGAGATTTCTCATCGGCAACATCTCAGGAACTTTTACACCCTTAGGGGATGAATTTTCAAAAATCCTTTCTTAGTGCTCACCTACATTGTATAAGGAACTCCTGTGCAACATTTCATGCTTCTAGACCCACCGGTTCAGGTTGTGCGTTGTCTGTCTGTCTGTCAGTGTTAAATTTTTATTAAGTAGATATTATAGGTACAACAACACCAATATTATGTACCAAGTTTTATTCAAATACATAAAGATTTTATTGCTAAATACGTTTGGAGATTTAGGAATGGGTTTGGAGAAAGCGTTGGGAAAATGGGGAATAGGAAATATGGAAAAAATGGAGATTTAGGGGCGGGATTCCATTATACCTCCCAATCATCCTCGGGAGATTTGGTAGGATGGCAAATTGGACGATAATTTCGTCTGTATTTATCGTCGTCATATATTATCGTCTGACGATAATATGTTGGCAAGCCCCCGGATGCGTTGCCTACCTTTGGAGATGTAGGAATGAATTTGGAGAAAAGGTTGGGAAAATGGAGAGGGATAGGATGGGAATGGGCTCTGGTACATCTCACTCACTACCGAAACACGTACGTACATTAGGGAAATAAAGTGGGAAATGCAGTACATTTTAAGGTAGTCTTCTGTGAGAGAGGGGTAACGTGGCCAGTCGAGTGCGCCCAGCGGCTGTTGGATTGCAGCGTACACTCTCCCCCTCATAAATTGTCATATATATAATGTCTATCTACTATTTTAAAGATGCATTGAAGCAATTATTTGGCGGACGATATGCTGAGATCACTGAGAATCAGTTCACTGCTATATTTACAACTACTGAAACATATTATAAAGAATCTGATTCAACTGCATTCACTCACAGCGTTGATGATAGCGAACGTATGGGAGACCTTGCAAAGACAGTGAGAAGAAACGACGCTGGGGATGTTTCTAGATATGTATATAAAAAAGTTGTTACAACAGACCAAATACAAGCACCGACACGCACACAATTACACAAGTATAGCAGAAAAATGAAACGTAAACAGCATAGAATGGACAAAGGAAGCAGAAACAAAAGCGAAACAAACAAACAATATCTTAAAAGTTTAAGACCAAGCAGATCATCATGGTATAGTTTTAGAAAAAACATTGATAAAGCAGAATATTCGGCAACTAATATGAACAGTGATGATGTTGATTCTACAGCTGTAGCTGATGCTCTTACACCTATTGCTACTCCCAATTATGACCCTGATATTGAATTTCATGTTAATTCAGCTACTAGATCTAATGATGATGATGCTACTAAATCTGATGATAATGCCTCTACTAAATATCATGATGCTGCAGCTACTAGATTTGGTGATAATGATTTTATTAAACCGGATATTACGAATCCTCTGGAAAGTATTACAGAATACGTTACAATAACGGACACAGTAAGTTGGTTGGGAACGACAATTAATCAATGGAAAAATATTTATATGGACATGATGAAAACAAAGGTACTCTTAGACATACCAAAGCTATTGGATAAAATAATAGCCAATCTGACATTGGACTACGACTTGAACCTGATGCAAAGGCTGAATGAGACTGTGCAGGACATGTCGTTGCCCCTCTGCCCGACGGCTCCGCCGCCGGAGACCACACCAACCACTACCACGGAATCAGCTCCGGGCACTGGGAGCGTTTGGTCCAAGGTGAAATTTTCTATTATACGAGTAGAACGAAGGTGGCAGACAAGCAGAGTCCACCCGGTGATAAGTGGATATTGTCGCCTGCGACATCCGCAATACATGTCAACGTCGGTCCAGAAAGATTAACGTTTGCAAGCCGGAGGCAAGCCTTTGGAGATTTTGAAATGAATTTGTGGAAAGGTTCAGAAAATGGAGAGGATGGGAATTGGTTCTGGCATATCTCACTCACTACTGAAACACGTATATTCTGTTCCAATTTAATTTGTGTAGAATGTAAATAAACTGACGGCCTGAGGTATCTGACACGACCTTAAGCTTAACTAATAATCCTTGACACGACCTTAAACTTAACTAATAATCCTTGACACGACCTTAAACGACCTTAAACTTAACTAATAATCCTTGACACGACCTTAAACATAACTAATAATCCTCGATCAACAAGGTATTATTGATAGAATAGTGAGGTGATAAAATTGATTACATATCCATAATTTGATTCATCGTTAGTGCGAAGTCTGCCCTAGATTTAAAGCTAAATGTTGAGATATTTGTTTGATTTAAGGTATTTTGAAAAAATTGAATGGGTAACAGAATATACTATACGTACATTGGAGGAACAGGATCAAGTAAGAATTACATTTTACAGTCGCCTTCTGTGGGACTACCGTAAAATATACTTAATTTGTCTTCGTTTGGCAGCTCGTTACATCCTAATGCGCTGGACACAAGGAGTCGCTGGTCGTGTCCAGTGGTCGTGTGGTCGCGCAACCACGCAGTCTATCGCCTTCAATCGATAAAACCATGGAGGAGTCAGCCGTGCTCGTATGACGTATGTTATACGTCAACATTAGGCGCCAGTCAGAACGGACATTTCGCTGAATATTTTTGGCTTTTCTCATGCAGCCACCTACACACCTACAGGCGTGGTTAATCCACGGGGCCCGAAGACGCCCATACTGCGATTTCTGATATTCACCAACGGTTGTCGGTACCTCTGTAGTTAGAACCTCTCAATTCCACATGCACGCTGACTTTGATTTTATGAGCAATGTCGATGACCTTACTTCTTTGGTGAATTACTTCGTTTCGGCTGTTATCCCGCAAAGAAACACCGAGCTTACCTCTCTTCATAACTCACTGAGCGCTATTAACCTCTTAGATCTAGCCTGCCGTTTTAGACCATGTTCCGGCATTTACTGTAAAGAATAGCTTCACACGTCAAGCCTGGATTTCCAGTGCTTCGTGTGCGGATTAACTGACCATGAGATACCAAATAATTCATGGTGTGGTGATGCGTTTTCGGGAGACTTCCTGCCCTTGGTGCCATTGGATGCCACCGGCAGAGGTCATATCGCACAATATAGGAGATACTGCAAGTGGAGAAACATGTGAGTAACCCTTTTTTATCGGGAAGATTCCAAAGAAATCTATCTATTGCGACGTGGCCGTGTGCAGTGGCGTAGCTAGTATGGGTGGCACCCGTGCGGATATGGTGTCACCTCAAGAATGAAAACTATTTCAGGGGAATCCCTGAAATAGTCGTTACCTCTAAATGAGTGGCCTCGCTAACCCGCTTGACCAGCGTGGATTTTTTGGGGACATACATCCCTCGTGCACAAGAAAATGTATAAGAGGAGGCATGTCTCCAGTAGTGGATACTGAAAGGTCTGGTTGCAGTCGCCGTTGCATGTGCACATATTACAACGTACCATACCACAAGAAACAGATTTTTGTACCTCTAATAGCTTAATCACACAGGTTTTTACTTCTCAGACATTGAAACATGCACAAAAGAATAACGTTGTCTTCTCTGACAGTAGGAACATTTGGGTGAATAAGTCTGATCCACATTCTGTATACGGCCGGTGGACTGGCGGCTGTGCAGTCCGCTGGATAGATCTGAGCAGCATTTATACTCAACGCACCTGTAGGAATAAAGATCGAGCTACGACGGGAAGACATTTCCTCAGCAAGCGAATGGCGAAGCTGGAAATGGCTCTTAGGGTGAGTTCGTTTTTTTATAAATAAGGTGGCTGACGAGCTGACAGTCTATCTGGTGGAAAAAGATGTATCGTCCATGGTCATTGGATATCAATACCAACGTCGGTCGAGAACGACAAACGTTAGGACGCCCCTAGATGCGCTGCCTACCTTTGAAGATTTAGAAAGAAAGTAAGAAAGAATGGGCGTCCAGCTGAGCATTACCTGAAACCCGGTGATGTCCGGAAGTTGGCCCATGGGAAATTAATAGTTGTTAAGGTTTCCAGAAGCCTCATGTAGTCCTCTTTATTTCAGGGCATTGATAATGGATGCATCATCAGTCCAGTGGCGACGCTGGTTCCTTTTTCAAGAGGAATCTCCTTGTACGCGCGTTTCCACGCTTGCGTCTGTACTGGGAATTGGTGCAACCAGGCCTCTATTAGCCATCCATGGATAGAGTGTATAGCTGTATTCACGTTCTGTTCTTTAACTGTCTACCTTCTTTGGTTATCGTGATTAATATACCTACTTGCTCCATGTCATGTTTGTTCAGGCGAGATGCGTCAAAAGGAAATGTTTGATGTAAGACCCTTCCATTTATAGGGTCTTACTGCAATAGTGTACAATTTTAATATTTTAATACGTCAATCTGTACATTAAAACAATTTTATCTAACTAAAAATTAACATGATTGTTTTCATGACACAAAATAAGTAATTGGTCATTAATTTACTCGTATATGCATAACACTATCCACACTCGCTCTCTTAAGGTCTTCGACCTTTGAACGCGCCCGCTTCTGTTTGTAAGTACGCTTGTAAGGTATCATCTACGTAACGTGTGATTCAATTAAACGCCAACTGTATAATATTTATAATGAAATATGTTAATAATTTTGTGTAATTATTAACATATGTTTTACACTAGTTTTGTAGGACCTTATATGTCTCCATCAAACTCGGAGGCTTCAGGTTAAACACGGGTCCAGGTGAAACCTAGAGAAATTAGATTAAAGTCAGAGAGGCCGGATTAAACCGGGTGACAGTTCTAGAAACGACTAGAGTTGAACAATGTAAGGCCAATATACGAAATTATATAATAGTTTGAAAGGCTAAAGATAAAGTATGTTTTTTAATTAGTTTACGTTTTTTCTGTAGCGTTTTATTTATTATTTTTGTTTCATTGTTTGTTATTAGATATTTATTTGATATACTTCTGCGTTTTTCATTTATTAAGACTGTGTGGTGCTGGTGGCGGTCTTTGGAAGACGCCTGTATCCAGCAGTGGAGAGTTACAGACTGATGGTGTGGTATACTTATCTTTCAATGAGATAATTATTAGTTATATATTCTGACAAAAATGCACCTTCCCTTTTTATGACAAGAACCTAAACGAGCAGAAAATCAAGCTGACGCCTTGTGTCATCAATTCAATTCTGTCAATCAATCATTTCATCATTCAAGAATGACAAATGTTGGCACGTTCCCATAGAATATCAACGGATGTAAAGTTTTTTTGAAAGGCGATTGCACGATGTAATCCAACAGCCGCTGGGCGAACTCGACATGTTTTTTCATTAATTTCTATGGCCAAAAGAAAAAATGCTATGTTTAACTTACTATGTAGTGACCTACAGAAACCCCCAAGGTTTAAATGTAGGTGGCGAGCCCATTTTTTTTTTTTTTTTTTGTGTACGAAGGCGGCAGACGAGCCGTACGTACATACGTGTTTCGGTAGTGAGTGAGATGTGCCAGAGCCCATTCCCATCCCATCCTATCCCTGCCCATTTTCCCAACCCTTTCTCCAAATCCATTCCTATATCTCCAAAGGTAGGCAGCGCATCCGGGGGCGTGCCAACATTTATCATTTTGGACTAATGTTGGCATGTATTGCGGATGTCTATGGGCGACAGTATCCACTTACCGCCAGGTGGACTGTATACTCGTCTGCCGCTTTCTTTCTTTTCTTCCATGGAGGATGGGGGGGGGGGAGGGTGGGGGATGGGCGATGGAGAGTGTAATGAGACAAAATGAACTTTCTTAATCGTTAACCTCGAGGTTTGTAACTTGGTCTTTTCATTACCGCCCAAAGTCGAAACAACAGGTTTTGTCAAAAAAAGTAACGGTTGTAAAATCACAATTTATTTATTACTACCCTCAGTTTTTCTCAAAAGGGTAATAAGGGTGTTCGGACCAAATCTTAACGGGTATAGTCCTATAGTTCTTGTCATAACCCTTCAGTAGAATTTTCTCGTCCTCAGTCAGCTGGAAGTCGAAGATGTCGATGTTCTGTTCGATACGAGACTTGGTCACCGACTTGGGGATTGGAATCACGCCTATATCCACCTGGAAAATTAAAAGATTTCTAAAGTAATGGATTTTTCTATTGTGATATAGGGGCCGTTCAAGTATTACGTAAGGGGAGGGGGGGGGGGGTCTTCGCTTTGCTTATTTTTGATGACATGGGAGGGGGGGTCTAAATGGCGATTGCGTCAGCAATATTTATTTATTTACTTTTCGTATTTTTTTGGCAAAATTTAGTAGATTCTGATTAAATAAGAAACTTGAACAGATATTGTTAAAATTATAGCAATGCTTACGTAAGCATGGGGGGTAAGAGGGGTAAGGGGTACTTTCGCTGACAAGAGGAGGGGGGGGGGGGTTAAAATGACTAAAATTCTGCTTACGTAATACTTGAACGGCCCCTTATGGATCCCCAATAACTCTGCCAACGTCAACGAAAAAGACCAGTCTGTTCGAGCTTGATCGGTTGGATCTTATTAATAACCAGCGACCCGCCCTCGCTTCGCTTCGGTTTATTAGTTTTTTTTCAAAATTTCAAAATAAAATATTGCCTATATTAGACACGGCTAATGTAGCTTCCTATTTGTGAGAGAATTTTTGAAATCGGTTCAGTAGTTCCAGAGATTACTCCCAACATGCCTACAAACACACAATTTTACCTCTTTATTATATTAGTTTAAATATAGATAGGATAGATTTATTGCACAAAAATCATCACCTCTAGAATTCCCACCAAATAGTCCTCAGTAAATCTGCTATCGCTTTACAGAGCGACTCCTGACTTACTTCGACGGGACTGTACATTGACAGAATTTGACTGGATTGACAATTTGACACTGTCAGAATGTGCTAATTGCGCCATTGACATATATAAAAAAATCCTATTTGTATTCTACTTTAATTCTTACCAGATATCTCAAAGCGACTTGTGGCACTGTCTTGTTGTATTTAGCTGCTATCTTCAGAAGGGCGGGGTCGTCGACCCTCGGCCCTGGTGCTTCGGATGTCGCTTTACTTGGGAAGAGGGATCCGAAGGGCGTGTAGCCTGTCACCTTGATGTCTTGCTCGCGGCAGTACGATAAGAGATTAGGTTGTTGCAGATTTAAATTGATCTGGAATAAATGGATATAAGTAACACATTAACGACATACTCGTGCTTGTGCAGCTAGCGTGCAGCCATTGGAACAGCCAGCAGTTGGTAGTTCTCATGCACAGCAGCTGCATTCCAACTGTACTTTAGCAGCTGCCTGGCAGTCCGTCGGTATACACCCTTAGAAGCAGTGCCGGCTTTACCTATGGTGCAGGGTGTTAGGGGGCGCCGCTCACGACGCCTCCAACGAGCCTACTAGAGGGCGCCAGGGTATTGATTGCACCCGGGCGCTACATGGGCTAGAGCCGGCGCTGCTTAGAAGTATATATATAGTTACCAACACGAAAATGTACAACAGACGGCCTTATCGCCGATCTCTTCCAGGCAATATTTAATAGAAGACAGGTACCTAGATAGTGGAATTATATATAAAGTAGTGAAATCAATGTGTGTACCTCTACTTGCAACACGGCCGGTTTGACGTCGCTCTGCGCGATGAGACGCGCTAACATCTCTTGGTTGAAGTTGGAGACGCCTATGGACTTGGCAAGTCCTTGCTTACGAGCCTCAATCATGCCCTGCCATGTTTCCACATAGTCCGTGTTGTCAAATGTGCCGTTTGACTGGAGAACAAAACATAACAGACATGTTTATAGACGCTACAATATTTGTAAAGAATTTAACAGTTCATTTGTTGAAAGTGAACGATTTTCACGTTTATTTTATAGAAAGAAGACGAATCTTTTCAACTTCTGTGGACTATCTGCCTTAAATTAAGCAGTTACCATCGCTTAGTTATAAGCATGCCAACATCTTATTTATAGCGTTTTTGTAGCTAAAAAACTAGGACTCCTTAATCTAAAACTTGCTTTTTTTTAAAGGAAGGTAGGTGTACGGGGCATGCGGTCCCACGTGATGGTAAGTTACCCCCGCCCGTGGACACCTGCAACACGAGGAGGTACGCGGGTGCGCCGCCGATCTTGCAAAATTCTATTCACAGCTTTCTTAAAGAACCCTATATCGTAGCTTAATGGAAAGACCTCAGGTGCGGCGCGTTCCACAGCTTACGCGTTTGCGGTATAAAATTGTTTTGAACTGAACACTACACGACACTTCCGTATCGAGTAAATTAGTTTTGAGTGACTACATAAAACAATGCTATCTTGTGCAGTGAATGCTCAAACGAGCAATAAAAAAAAGCTATTCCTTGAAGACCTTTAATGTCTAAAATACTTACATATACTGCGACAGGCCAGTGTATAAGGTATAAGTCGACATACTCCAAATTGAGTTTGCGCAAGGATTCCTTGAGTGCAGGAACCACAGCTTCCTTAGCGTGTTTGTCGTTCCATAGCTGAAAGTGTATAATCAATAGTGTATGCAGGTAGATCGATAAACTGTCTCGTGCGCATGTCTATGGAGCGTAATGTCAAACAGTGTCAGTATCGCGCGAGCTGTCGCCGAGTGTGAACGTGCCTCCTTGTGTGTGAGTGCAACACGAATCGAATTCAACAGTAATTTAATTCGGTGAATATTTTACGTGAAAAATCCTACTACAAAACATACCGATTTATAAGTTTTTTGTATTATTTGTGTAAAATACACAGCACTGATGCAAAGAATAAAAAAAATATAGCCATTGGTATTTTTTTGGCTTAAATAATCTTCTAGTTAAGTTTAAATTCGAGAGATAATTGAACGAACAATTTAAAAACAACTGAAATTTAAATTTGGGTTAGGTTTGCGTTCTCTGCTGACAATCTTAAGTCCCGTCAACTTGGTGATGACTAGTTATTCAACAATAGGTTGTTTCGTTGATCATGATTCACTAATCATTTAATATTTTTATTAATAATTGTTTAAATACAAAATCCTTTTAATACTGCATTAGAAGACCAATTTCCAGCTACAATATATTTAATTTGAATATACACTACCTACACTACCTACCTTTCACTACACTACCTTACACTACTTTCACTACCTACGTGAAGGTATAAATGTTTTTAACACCAGTTTAAAGCATCCTTGTAAATTTATTATTATTTACATATGTTTTAAAGCCATACCTTTGTCGTGATAAACAGGTCTTCTCTCTTCACTTTTGCTTCGGATATTCTTTTATTAACACCTCGACCCACCTGGGAACAGAGAAATCCTTATTGGGGCGATCTCTAAGAAAAAAATATTAGGCGTTTAAAGCCTAATTTGTAATACTATTTTCAATCGTATATCAAAGAATTGAAGTTGACTTTAAATTGTCATTGAGTTCGTAGCTTCACCGCTGTTTCTTAGGAGGAAACCTAAACAGTAGTTTTTTTTTATTCAAGGTTTTTCTACAAAAAGAGACCGGTAAGAACAAGATTTTTTTAACTCCATCAAGCGGCCTAAGGTTACATAATCGCAAGTAATTTCTTTATCGTGTTTTCCTTAACAATATTTATAATGAACTTTAATAACTTAAATTAATAGAAATTACACACAAACAATTGAAAAAAAAAACACAAATGAAAATTTTAAACTATACATAATTGAAAATAATGTAAATAAGTTTCAAATTTGACCTATTTGCTAAAAAATACCGCCAATAGTTTTCTACGACTGTAAAACATACTAAAATATTCAACTGGAAATATTTTCTCGGAAATATGCGAGGGTGGTTGGTAAAATTGCACGCACCTCTTGTCAGTTAGCTCGCGACTACGATCGGTGCAACACGTGTCGAATCGTCCCAATTTAATTTCCCAAATTAATCGTTATAATTTAAAATTTAACTTTTCCAAACCTGGTCCTCGTCTTCATATATGTGGGCAGTGTCTATGTGTCGGTATCCAGCATCTATTGCCCATTCAACTGCTTTCTCCACATCATTCTCCCCTGGTTGGACGCGATCACCCTGAAATATAAGTACAAATATTCAGGTCGGTTAGGTACCGCAACAGACCTTATAGTATCCATTGCTGGAACATGGGCCTTCTTAATCACATTGTTCTGTTCAATAGCTTTAAAACGACACGCTGGCTGAACGGCTTGGCGACTCTTTCAGAGCTGGTGTAGTTCCTCAGCGCCTGTAAAATATAATAATAATAATAATAAAGTCTAGCGGCTTTATTATTATTATTATCTTTATGGACGAAGACAGCAAACATACAGTCCACCTGATGGTAAGTGGATACTGTCGCCCAAAGACATCCGCGATACATGCCAATATTAGTCCAAAATGACAAACGCTGGCATGCCCCCGGACGCGCTGCCTAACTTTCGAGATATAGGAATGGATTTTGGGAAAGGGTTGGAAAAATGGGGAGGGATAGGATGAGAATGGGCTCTAGCATATCTCATTCACTACCGAAACACGTACGTACATTAGGGAAATAAGATAAAGTGGCAAATGCAGTACATTTCCTTGCAGTTCTTCTCTACATTTCTAGCGGCTGTTGGATTGCAGCGTACAGTCTCCCACTCAAAATTATCCTTCAATCACCGCTTACGTGTTAAGAAACGGTCATAGATGGCGCTAGTTTCGAGTGACAGCCGGATGAAGCTGTCATAAAATGATAACTCTAAGAAATCCATGGAATTAAAAATCGGAGTCTAGTTAGGTGTCCACCCAAAAGGATAAAACAACAACATAAAACAACAAATGTTTTAATTTAAAATTGAATATTTTACAGAAGCAAGTAACATTAGTAATCAAATTTACTAAAAAATTAGACTGAAACTATAGGGTTTGCATCTTCAATCAACCAAGCTGTTCCACTCTCTTTCGTTTCATAAATCTCAACTGCAGCCTCACCAACCGAGTCCACATTCTGCCAGGGCTGGCTCTCCGAGAATTTCATGAAATCACTCTTCAACAGAGAGTCGTCCCAGGTCTTTGAACCAGTGCCTAACTTCGTGTGAGTGAACCCTGGACAAATGGCTACAACTCGCACACCAGTTCTGTTATAATTGTACACATGGCCTATAGATTTCGTGAAGCCCATGACAGCGAATTTGGATGCTTTGTAAATTGGTACAAATTGATCGACTCTGTATCCGTAAATCGAGGATAGGGTAATGATGGTTCCTCCTTTCCCGCCCTTGTCCCTTCTCATGTGCTCCCAGAACTTATAGCTCCATTCAATTAGGGCTGTGACGTTGATTTCAATAGTCTTTCTTAATCGCAATTCGTCCACGATTCCGGCACTGTTCACCAAAATATCTACAGTGTTGAACTGGTCTATAATCTTTTTGTACACTGATTCCAAGTCTGTAGCGACATCGCATTCAAAGAAGAAAGCTCTGTTCTTACCATAGATGGCGTTTAGTGTTTCTGATGATGCATGTCCAAGTGTAACGTTAAGGTCGAGAAGGATTACAGCTTTGGCACCTTTCTCTAAGAATCTGCGGGCGATTTCGAAGCCAATACCTTCAGCTCCTCCAGTAATCACAGCAACCTTATCGTTAAGATCAAATACCATTTTGATGTTAGTCCGTCGTAATGTTATTTGTGACTACAGTGCTAAGGAAAGGCCTTGTCTAGTTACAACATATATAATCTCTTACACACACATACACATTGAAGTATTTCGTATCGTAAGTGAAATGTTTATAGAGCCGTGATAAGAATTTATCTTTAATCTCTCTATTTTTTTTGCATGTATATAAATTTTATTGATAATCTAGGTTTAATATAACTTTGATAATTGTGTTTTATTTTATTGTTATTTGTAGACTTACATGTACATTGAGAAATAATCTATTGATTGGTTCAAGATTATTTCAATAGATAACGACCCACCGCAGTATACATATTCTCATCTTTTGACAAAAACCATTTATTGAGGAGATAACGAATTCAGAAATGCAGAAATTTTACTACATCTTCTTTTTTTATGAAGTCGACGTGATGGTAAGTGGCTACCGCGGCCCATGAACACCTGCAACATCACAAACATACATGTCGCTGTCTATGTGAGTGCGGTGCCCATTTATCTAAGAAATTCAATGCGTTCTATTTTTACACTTGATTGTATTTTGTGTTTATTAATAAAATCTCAATATATTTATCATAAAAATCCAATATTAATTAACTCAATAATTACATTTATTTTTGTAAGTAAAATTGAATAATTGACAGGATTTCAAAATCGGTATTAAAATAGTTTATGAACGTACCATAGATCAGAATGTATCGCGTGCCTAACTTGCTAAGACATTGCAAAGCTGAGCTCGGGACATGGTCGTGTCTAGTGGTGGGTAATCAAGACTTCACGGAGTGTTTTAACTCACTTAATCCTGCTCCGCTTGCGGATCCGACTTCTCTTAGTTACTCCTTAACGCCTTTGATTCACCTACTTAATCACCTTCCGAGAGTGTTTCATTCTCTTTCCCTAACGGTTGGTGCATAAGCAACAAAAAAAAAGATTATGTCATCGTTGCATCTCGATTTTGATCCCCGACAAGCGCCGATGCGCGATTACACTCACAATCATGATTGGAGCCGGAATCGGAATGAATAACAATTCGATGGAACAATTAAGGGATTCTGCTCCGCTCGCGGATTCAACTCTTTTGATTCATTAACTCCGGAGTTACCCATCACTAGTCGTGTCTATTATACAGCCAAAGAGAGTCTTTGCTTAGATAAGTCAAGGTGTTGCTTATATTAGACTCGATCTAAGCACGTGCTTAGAATCGTCTATTTATCTCGCCCTTAATTTCAACCTTCTCAAAAGTGACATTAGGACTTTATCTTTTGACGCTATCTAGCGTCGAGTAGCGGATCTTATCTGATTTACTAGTGATGCATGTGTAAATTTTGTTAGTTTGCTAATCGATAAAAAATATGAAAAATCTTTTAATTTTATGAGGGGGCAGTGCATGCTGCAATCCAACAGCCGCTCGGCGCACTCGACTGGCCACGTTCATTACCTCTCTCTCACAGAAGACTACCTTGAAATGTACTGCATTTCCCACTTTATCTTATTTTCCCAATGTACGTACGTGTTTCAGTAGTGAGTGAGATGTACCAGAGCCTATTCCCATCCTATCCCTCCCCATTTTCCCAACCCTTTCTCCAAATTCATTCCTATATCTCCAAAGGTAGGCAGCGCATCCGGGGGCGTACCAACGTTTGTCATTTTGGACTAATGTTGGCATGTATCACGGATGTCTATGGGCTACAGTATTCACTTACCATCAGATGGACTGTATGCTCGTCTGCCGACTTCGTCCATAAAAAATATCTATAACGCCTACCATTGAGTATAATAATTGTTATAAATGTTTGTATATAAAAGAGAAAATGAAAACCAGAGCGATAAATAAGAAGACGAGGGAAGATAGTTAAATAAACGCCACAGTGAATTGTATTGTGGTGTTTTTATTAAGTATATGTGTTTTCTGAAAGGACGCTCCGCGGTTAGAGATCCGTGTGGTGTCGGCCGACCACCCCACATCAATGTACTTGTATCCGCCTTTAATGTAGTCTTTAACACCCTAATATTTCACTAGGGAGCTTTGGACCATAATCCACTACGCGGTTCCAGTGCGGATTGGTAGATGGATACACGTACTCCAGATATTTTTATTTATTTCTTGGGCATACAGGTTTCCTCGCGATGTTTTCCTCTCACCGCGAGGTTAGTGACAATTTTTAAAAATCCGTACTTAAGTAGAATCAGACGAATGTGACTCGAGTATGGATACTCCTAAGTTATCACTGCCCTTCATAATCTCATATTATCTCTATCTATCTCCATCTCAGTGTATAATACAAAAAAATATGTTAATGAATGATTACTGTGCCTAGAGACCAACCGTTTTTGCGAACCCAAGCCACGTGCCCAGTCCAAAGCTGGGAATATCTCGTCCATCGTTAAGTTTGAGCAGGGGGGCCACGCCGCTACCGTGGACAGCCTGAAAATAACCAATATTTATAAACAAAAAAATTACTTAGATAAAAGTAAAGCAGTGAAGTAAATAAAAAAAAGCAGATAAAAGTTAAAAATCACAATCAGGTGTCTCTCCACGGGTTTTTAGCACTTCTCATCCACTCCCTGCCAGAAACTTTCTTTAAGTCGTCAGTCCACCTGACCGGAGGGTGTCCCTGTCTACATGGGGTGGAAGAGGTTCCGATCACCATCACACAGGACCCTAGCTATACCCTGCAAGCGCAAGCGCTGCACCCTGCTGAATAACGGTCAGAGCTCTGACGACCGATCAATGGCGGATTTCAAAGCAAATGGAATGGTTCATTTGCTAGAATGAAATTTCAAATTTCTATATTTCAATTTCTGCCTGCCCAGCGTGCTGATTAGGGCTGGTTTTACATTATAATGGTTTATTTACACAAGGAGAGTTTCTTGAACATCGGTCAAAAGCTAGTATAAACAACTGTTATCATCGAGTTTTTATCATCATGTGAACGTTCTAGGTGAGGATTGTATGTAGTTTGATCGTATACGATAATCGTGCCTATACAATACTCTCGTCCGAACCGTTAGATAAATTCTCATTGTGTGAATGAGCCTTAAGACATCTCGGCTGCCTCATATCAAAACCCAGTATTCAACAAATTTGGAAACAACTATTTTTTAACAAAATGTGACATAGAAAACTAGCCTGGAAACTATGGAAAGACACCCATATAAAAATCTCTCGTATTAATGGAGTTATAAACACCTCGAAATTTGTTCCATATTCCGATATTTTTCCATATTTTTTCCGACTGAACCATGAAGTGGTGATTTCAGTGTGCTATATTTCTGGCAGCCCTGATCACTGGCGGGAAAGTGATATACCGTTTGACAGCTGATTTTTTTTTGTAATGGCGGCAAATTGAAACTACAAGTTAAATGTTTTATCTTTTAATAATTTTTAACTAAATATAGAATAAATATTAAAGAAAAATAATAATTAACAATATTAAAATGTCAATCTATATATAAATAAAACAATTGAATGCTATTGGTTGGTGAGCGCGTCGCTTGAGAACGGCGCGACCGCATTGGCTAATATTTTTTTAAAACGTTCGTAATAGTCCGAATAAGGTTTTTAGGGAAAGAAAAATTGGAAAAGTTGCCCGGAAAATTGAAAAATTCGGGAAAAACTGAAAATGCTTTTTTCTATGGCATTTTTGTATGAACTTATTGAAATTATTGTATTATTGAAATTTGGACAGAACAACGTCTGTCGGCTCAGCTAGTCTATACTAATATAATAAAGAGAGAGTGCGAATTTTGTGAGTTTGAATGTATGTGGAGGGTAATCTCCGGAACCACTGCGCTTATTTGAAAAATTCTTTCACCATTTGAAAGGTACATTATTCCAGATGGACATAGGCTATATATTATGTAGGTAAGTATATATATTATGTGCAAAAAAATTGCCGGGCACAACTAGTAACTAATAAAATGACAATTATTAGAGATTATGATTAAGTTCACAAATAATGTCACGCTATCATGCTATACTATTATTCATTATGCCTAAGTTCGAAATATTCTTTTGTGGAATATAAACAGTAAACACCTTTTCAAACAAACAACCAAACATTCTAAATTTGTTAAGTGGTAGTTTTCTTATGTCTTTGAGCACTTTATTATAGGTACCTATACTTTTATCGCCATACTGTACACATTATTGATATTCACCACTTTTCACGTGGAGGTAAAAGTCTAGTCGCATCCTTATTGTTAGATTTTTTAGAGCTTCATCGTGTGAAGCAAAGAAAGAACTTATTAAAAAAAAATACTTAACAACTAACTTTTGATATAAGGCAGCCGATCTGTACTGAAAATACTTAATTATAAATACTAAAAATTGACAATAACTTACAACGGTCAATGTGGCTACGAAGATGCAGAAGTACCCGTTCATTTCTTTGTGTATTTTCCTTACTTCACACAAGTTGCTAGCGACCGTTGCTAGCGGCCGACCTTGGAAAACTAAACACGACTTAAAGTAAGCAAGCACATATACTTACATAAAGCTGGCTCTAGACTCACACCGTGAAGCCCCGCGAATCGCGATCAGCCGTGAACGAGAGTGTGAATGGTTTTCGCGGACTTATCGCGCGTTCACAGTTTGTTTCCCTGTCGGAATCTGTAAGCTACGTCTGCGTCAAAATCGCTCTCCAGATTCATGCACCGTCTTCAGTACCGCGCGAGCAGCTGCGAGCGGATTAATATAAATATGATTTATTTTTCCAAAATGATATATTTGGAGCAGTGACCAAGTATTAAAGTCTTTAGAACCAAGCTGAAGCGAATGGGATGCGAAATATCCGCTACTTATATAACACCAGCGACCCGACCTCTCTTCGCTTCGGTTTATAAGAATTTTTTTTTTCAAAATTTCACAATAAAATATAGCCTATATTAGACACAGATAATGTAGCTTCTGAAAGAATTTTTGAAAACGCTTCAGTAGTTCCAGAGATTACCCCCAACATACAAACAAACACACAATTTTACCTCTTTATTATATTATAGTATAGAAAAATCACAAGGATCAGATGTGTTTTTTTCAGAGCCAGAATTAGAATGAAAATCATATCGTGATACAGGAAATACATGGAGATGGTAATGTATTTCATACATTCGAGAGTTGGTGAAGCTACTGTAACGTCCATTTGGATCAAGTGCGTGAAAACGAGTGTGAACATTTGTGAGATCTCGGGGCACGCGGGTTCACTGCGTGATACATCGACGTGACTTTACGGCGTGAGTCTACAACCGGCTTAACAAATTTGTATCAATTAATGTGCTTTCATACAATGGAGTGATGTAATAGTAGATGGTGAAGTAGGTAAAGCCATTGTTGGCCGTATGTTGGTCGATTGCCTTCGCCTAGTTAAATAAAAAAAACATAAATATATTACAAATTGATTATGCAGCATGTAGGTACTTTTCTGAAGGGAACTTGAGAATTGAAGTCGAGTTTTTGTTAGATTATTATAAAAATTGTGTGTTGTGTATTTTATGGTTTAATAGAGATAGTTTATTAAACTTTAAAGTGACTACGTTCTTCGTGTACACACAAGGAGATCTGTTCTGTCCTCAATAAACCTACTATCACTTTACTGAGCGACTCCTGCTTTCGACGGGACTGGACATTGACGGGTTAATTACGAAGAAAACTCGACACTGTCACAATGTGCTAATTGCACTGTTGCCTTAGAAGAAATTAAAAAAGTAAATTAAAACGTACAGCTTTTCCTAGCTGGGCAGCGCGTTAAGCAGCAAAATAAGTCTTAAACGAACGCGCATCACACCGCCCGCAACGCAAGACGCACCAGTAACTTAGGACACACGCGTGCGCTGCGAGGATTTGATATTTTCGCGAAGCAACGGGTGACGCGACTCATTGCTTCACGCTCCCAGCTAGGACAGAGGGTGAGCACAGTCTTAGTTTTGTCGATAAACTCAAATAGTCGAATGCAATCCATCGTCATCCGTAATGAATCATTCTTTTATATTCGATCATTCATTCATTAGCTTTACATTCATTAACATAACGCTTAGAATAGATGGCAGACGAGAGGGCAGGCCACATGATGGTAAGTGGTCACTGTCGCCCATGGACATCTGCATCTGCATGGGCTTGAGGGTACGCTGCCGACCGACCACAATCCCGTTCACAGCTCTCTTGAAGAGCCCTTTATCGTAGCGTAATGGGAAAACCTCTGCTGGCAGTTCATTCCACAACTTTCGGGTTCGCGGTATACAGTGTGTTTTTGAGCGCACACGCAATGACTCTATTTCAAGGAAGTGCGGATGAACCGCATTATGACGAGCGGTGCGATGGTAAAAACCCAAAGTTGGCACCAAATTGATCAGCTCTTCAGAACATTCCCCATTATAAAGCTTTAAAATACATTATAAACTTATCGAATAAAAATTTTAACGTAGTTGTAATACGATACAATGATACGATACAATACAATACTTTTAAATGCATTTATTTGCAATGTGCATAATAATAACAAATGGTTAGTATATACTCGTACAATCGGATCGTCACATTAGCCAGTATTGACGTGGAAATTATGTAAACACGTAACAGTAGAAATGCTTAACGTAAAGAAAAACAAACACATAACGAAACTGTATTTGTATCAATCGGCTTCACATAATTACCTACTGCAGTAAGATTTTGTAACAGCATGTTATGTAATTGCAATAAATTTGTATCTATCTAACTATAAACGGGTCTCGACGGGCATGTTTGGGTTGGGTTGCGCCAACCGTGGTCGCCAAGCTGACTGAAGAGAAGACTGTCCACGTCAAGTATTGCGAGCAGTTACATCAACTACCCGCATTTAGTCTTCATAGTCCTGAAAATTGCGCTACACATCACTCACAATATCTGAAGTAGCGTCAGACAAAAATTCTCGGATCTGTACCTTATTTATTTTACTCGACGTTCGGGTTGGGTTGCCCCAACCGTGGCCACGAGCTGACTGAAGAGGCGGGTAGTTCACGTCGAGAGTTGCGAGCAGTTTCATCAACTACCCGCACGAAGCAGCGTCAGTGTAACCTTATTTGTTTTACTCGATGTTGGGCTGCACCAACCATGACTACGAGCTGACACAAATATAGTAGGTACCTAATAATAATAATTACCAAAAATACAATTATTTTCATATTTGGAATCAATTATATTTCTTTTACTATCAGTGCTATCGACTTCGTACGCGTGGCCATGGACACTAGAATATGTGTGGTTAGCTTATTCCCGTGGAATTTTTATAAATTATTCTGGATAAAACGTATCTTAAAGGTTAACCTGGCACATTAACTGTACCCATGCCAAGCTTCATTAAAATCCATATGGTGGTTTTTGCGTGATGCACCTTTTGACATATAAAGGAAAATTTTGAAAACTGTTATTTTGCGCCCTGTAACATTATTTAGAATGCGATTATTTTTTTCGAAAAATATCTCATATACAGACACGGCTCTCATACGACTTTACAATGTATAGATTGTCCCTTCTGCAACTCATGATCTTTGACGCATTCTACTGTTTTGCAATATGAAATCTTCCATCGTCCTTTAAAAGGTTATTAAACCTATCTTCTGTATTTCACTCAAAGGATTCTATAGTTTATATTGTCACTAATAGGGCCCATTACAATGTCAGCGAACTCTCTGAATCAAGTTTCCAAACTGGTTCGTTATTACGAGTATAACGATCGATATGTAAATATGAAACAACAATCCAGTTTTAGTTGTAACAAAAATACCTATTTGTATTGAGAAACCGAAACAAATCCATGTTCGTATCCAGTCATTCTACCGTCCACTGGACTCAGGCCTCCTCACGTACGTTGTCTTGTGCACGAGGGCAACGCCATGTTGGCGAAGCGGGTTGATGAGTCCACTCTTTTAGAGGCCTCAGAGCTTATAGTAGCACACCACACGACACTCACGGGAAGAGATGGTGTGACGCCATTCGTAAATTGAATATATTTACCAAAAGCTGATTAGGGGCGATGAAGGAAGAGCATTAGAATACGAAAAGACGATTTTGAAAATTTTTGTCTGTCTGTCCGAACACGCTAATCTCCAAACGCCTGAACGGATTTTCATGGGGTTTCCACAGGTTAATTAAGCTTAGCTTGGCGCTTCGAATAGGCTTTGTTTCATCGAAATCGGCAGACGGGAAGAAAAGATGTCCCAATTTAGAGTTTAAAAACTAAAATTCCACGCGTACGAAGTCGCGGGCACAGCTAGTCCTTTATTAAAAGCAAAAGAAAATATAAAAAGCCGTCGGTAGACGCCAATCGGTGGCTAGATTTCGTTATTTTCCGTAAGTTTTAGAAAAATGTTTATACAATAGTGTTCGTACCCAACTACGTAATCTCAACAAAAAAAAGAAGTGAAAAAACTTAAGGAAAACTTAGCTCCTAATGAAGACTCACCTGTACATTAATCGGGCAGCTTTTGAGTTTGATTGTAAAGTTGGTTGGTTGCTTGTGAATTGTATAAAACGAAATATAGCTTGTATGTACGGATACCTATTGAATTATTTTTTTAAAATTTGAAAAGTTTATTATATTTCCTGTCGTAATTTTGTAACCACTGAATCGATTTGGCTTATCTTCGAGTTTAACCGATATACTTACTCGTATAATCACAAACTATTTTTTTGCCAAATTTAATTATATTCTGTTAAGAAATGCGTATAGTTTAAAGTATAGTATAATGTATAGAAATGTCTCTATATTTATGTGTAAAGTGTGTATATAGGTACTTATACAAAATATGTAGATATATACATAGACTTTGAAATTGATTATTGCTTTGTATTCAGCTGGTGACCCTTGTAGCTCATTTATACAAGAAGAGTTTCACTAACATCGGTCAAAAGTTATTTTAAACAACTCTCATCATCGTCTGATCACTGTTATTTGTTATCCTCGAGTTTTTATCATCACGTGAACAGCTGTGGGCGAGAATTGTATGTAGTTTGGTCGCACATGAGAATCGAATAGGTACAGTATTCTCGCCCGAACGGTTCGAGATACTCTCCTTGCGTAAACGTGCCTTTAGGCGAGATGTAGTGCCATTTTACCGAAATTCGAAAGTCGTGATCTACGCGATACGTCATTTTCTTCCAAATACCTGTGTACCAAATAATAATAATGATAGCAAATAATGTTCATAGAAATTTGTTTAATAATTTTAAAATATCATAGTCCCATAGTGAGGACATTGAGTTAACGTAAATGTACCCCATACCCAATGCCCAATCCAACTAAGGTGTTCAGAATGTCCAAAATCTTCTAGAAACTGCAAATTAAGCATGATTTAAAAAAAAATCGGTAAGCGCTGTTAAAGCGTTAGGTCAAGTGTATCAAATCAAGATAGTTCAAGGCGAGATGCCGGTGTACTATTGATAACGTTTTAGGTAATACGACTATTGATAATGCCTTTCATTCACTACATATAAGATTATATCTACACCTCTGCTGTGAACATACATATGAAACAAAATGAAACGTGAGGTCCTTGAATCTACAATTGTAACCTACATATTTATTTTCTTAACACAAGTGCAGCGAACAATGTCCGACGAAACGTACGGAACAGAGAGAGCGCCGGAACAACATGAGAATATAAAAATGTCGGTTAGCTACATTGTTGCTATTTTAATTTGACAGGCGTTATATTTGTTATGCGTTCTATATTTTAACACTGTAGTGTCGGTCAACTCTAAAGTAGCATCTCTTCCCGTTGGTGTCGTAAAAAGTGAATAAGAGAGAACAAAGCAGGAGCTCTGCTTGTAGAACCCGCCTGCTCGCAACCACACCACTGCCATAATACTATACCTAATACAACTCGATAATAATAATATATTTTCTAAATTATTTTATTTTTTAAACTAGCGACCCGCCCTCGTTTCACTTCGGTTTATGAGTTTTTTTATTTCAATAAATTTCAAAATTTCAATAAAATATAGCCCATATTAGACACGGATAATGTAGCTTGCTATTTGTGAAAGAATTTTTAAAATCGGTTCAGTAGTTCCAGAGATTACCCCCGACATACCTACAAACACACAATTTTACCTCTTTATTATATTAACATAGATAATTTTAAAATAAAAACACTTATTATTTCTCTAATAATTTTGGTGGTCGTGCAAAATTCCAAATTAAAATATTTTAAAAACCACTAGAAGCAAGTACAGTTAAATCAACGAGACATGAGCTTTGTGTTTGCGTGAGTGCATACCTATAGTGTACAGTGCGAACCGTTTTGACAATTGTATTGGACAATTCTACGCCCACTCACACAGATGCGAAGCTCATATCTTGTTACGACAATCGGATTATACAATTCAGCATCCACTCACACAGATGCAAAGCTCTGGTTTAAATAACTGAAATTAAAATGGCTTCTTTAGATAAAAACACATTTAAAGAAAGCTTGTACGAGCAGCAAAAAACTATCAAGCCGGCAGCAAATAATGACCAACAAAACAAACTATTGAATAACTGTTATAAATAATCTTAAATTACTAAGAATGTCATCCATAGTCATTTTAAAGTCGGCGGTGTCCTGTTTTTTTAACTGTTACCGGTATTTTCTGTTGCACATTTAATTATTTCTGTGTAAAAATCAAGTGGTTTTGTAATATTTATCTAAAGGGCACACAGTTCATCCTCAAATAGGTATCGTATCGTAAAACAGGTCAACGAACAGTACGCGATCTTATACAAGTAGAAAATACAATGGGCGATTCACTTTTATACCGGGATAAATAATAGTACGTGACCGCGTGATAATAACAGGATTCAGCGAAACGTAAAAAAGAAACGTTAATACAAATGCTTATATTGTTATTTTTCGCCAAGTACCTACTTAAATACAAGAATACCTTTCCATAAAAAAAACGTTTCAGTAGTTTTAAAAATAACTTCGTATGATGAAGTCGTCTAGATATCTCGATTTCGAATAAAAATATTGTATTCTGCATAAATACAAGCGAGCGAAGCCATGCGTAAATTCTGTATAGTTTATGCTAATATAATAAAGAGAAAGTGCGAATTTTGTGAGTTTGTGTGTATGTGGAGGGTAATCTCCGGAACCACTGCACCTATTTGAAAAATTCTTTCACCATTCGAAAGGTACATTATTCCAGATGGACATAGGCTATATGTTATATTATATGCAAAAAAATTGACGGACATGCAACGTATGCCCGCATCTATTGTTCACGAACGGGAATTGTGTGGGGAACAGCTCGAGTTTTGTTCTATATCGCTTTGTTGTGTTAATAAAATACCAGAATAGCATTTTAAGTCGAAATCGAATGTTTAATACACAATTCGTACTAAATTGTAAAGCTGTACGTACGTGTTGAAATTCAACCTTCTAAACTTTGAATATCTACAAACAGTCCATTGATATTCTATCATGTGTCTTACGGTTGACCAAATAACAGCCAGAATTCCTTGTAGAGTCATTTATTTATGTCCTATTGTTATTGTTGTATGTTTATCAGAGAACTTGACTCAGTGCGGACTTGCTGGCGAAAGAATTATGGCGTTTCGTTTGTTTATGTTGTTATTCTTCATTGCCGCTTCTGTAAGTACCTATTTAAAATTCCTGACCACTCTTCTGCTTTCGAGCGGGTGTCGAAAGGAACGGACTTGTTCATTTTGCTTGCGGACTTGCTTGGATGCATTGATGGGGACAGTGCACGCTGCAATCCAACAGCTGCTGAGCACGCTGGCTGGGCCACGTTACTCCTCTCTCACAGAAGACTACCTTGAAATACATGTAGACTACCTTGTATACTGCAATTTCCACTTTATCTTATTTCCCTAATGTACGTGCGTGTTTCGGTAGTGAATGAGATGCCCCAGAGCCCATTCCCATGCTATCCCTCCCCATTTTCTCAACCTTTTCTCCAAATCCAGTCCTATATCTCCAAAGGTAGGTAGGCAGCGCATCCGGGTGCATGCCAACGTTTGTCATTTTGGACTAATGTTGACATGTATCGCGGATGTCTGTGGGCGACAGTATCCACTTACCATCAGATGGACTGTATGCTCGTCTGCCGCCTTCGTCCATAAAAAAAAAAATCCAGTAACTTATGGAAGAATTGATATTAAGCATTTGTTTTCAAGAGCGAGGCTTCTGGACAACTTTGATAGTGACATAGTTACACGTCTACTATATCAGTTTACCTCTAAGTGTGCCATCTGTGGCACACCACCTTAGCCTTACACCTTAGCATCTGTGGCCTTAGCCTTACACACAGCCAGGATTATTGCACTGCGTCAAAAATAGAACTCCCCTTGCTTGATTTATATCAATTACCTACCTCGATATCGCGTTACGATAATACCGACCGGTACCTATATCGTGTTTGTTTGGAAGAGCCTTACAAGCTTTACAACTTTCGTTTTTTTAGATAAAAGTTGGAGGTTGTCGATCATTCTGGCAATTTTAACCTTGGACCCAGTAGGTCTTAACAATTTTTTTTTTAACAATTGGCGAAGGGGTTTCCTCTCCTCGTCCTCCCCTGTTTTCCATTCCCCTGGTTTTCCTTGAATTTCCTTACCTGTCCGTGTGGTGTCTGCGGGCTGTATCACCACCCGTCTCATCTCTACCCGTGGGTGTCGTAGAAGGTGACTAATAACAAAGCCGCTCTGTCACAAGTCCTGAGACTTCCTCGGGGCTTTTATTTTTCAGTTACACTACTTCTAAAAGAGTTCACTCGCTAACGCTCTTGGCCAGTGTTGCGTTTTAAGGTCATACATGTCCAGCAATGGACGATAAAATAGCTTATTATGGATTATCTGTTACATCTCATATAAATTGCGTAAATATAAATAAAACGTGAATATTACAGGAAGGCAGGGTGTCTCCGACGGCCGTGCCCACGTTGAAACTATACGATGGGCGGAATATACCCGGTCTAGCCCTTGGAACGTGGCTTGGAAACAACACGAAGGTACTTATCCAATATTGTAGTTTATTCACTGGAACACCTGTCCAGAAGAGGTCATTTTCAGAAGTGATCACTGACCATCGAATCGGTCTCTGGGTGTAGATAGGTATACAAAAACAATATCTACGAAGTTCTGTAGTTTTCACAATTGTTCTGATTTATTTTACGGTGTTTCACGGATTATTCTGTATTATTCCACTTATCTTGATGGCATTATTTAAAATTTTACTTTATTAATGTTTGTAATAAATAACTTGTGCGTGCTAGGAACACATTCTTAGTAATTTAGACAACTTAGTTGTTGCTGGATCTATCTTTGATTGTAGTGTCCGACCGAAGGTCACTTTTAGGCCGAAGCCGATTGTTCGGCTTTTGCCATAACCTGCGACCGATGCCGAAGGTTCAATCATACTTAGAAATCTTAGAACACAGACTAAAAAGTATACATAATAATGCAAATTCTTTACTGTTATTTTGTTTTATGCGTTATAGTTTTGATAATAATTGTAAATATACCTAACTCACCTTCAAATTTGCTGCCTTCGATTTGCTGCCACTTGTAGTACTTATTTCTGCCACTCATATAATTAAGGCACATTTATAAATTAAAAATTAATTAATCAGTCTCACATGACAAAAAACTGTTTAAAAGTTGATGTTTATAAAATAATAACCTTACATGGCCGTGTCGAGCCTTCGGCCAACGAGGTCGAGAGTGCAGTATCCTGGGCCATCGACGCAGGCTACCGACACATAGATACGGCGTACGCGTACCGGATTGAGGACCAGGTGGGCAGGGCACTCACCACCAAGATCAACGAAGGGCTTAAGAGGGAAGATCTTTTCGTTACCACTAAGGTTAGTATTTTTAATACTTTTTTTTTTTATAGTCTAGTGGGCGGACGAGCAAGCGGTCCCATGTGATGGTAAGTATTACCGCCGCCCATGGACACCTGCAACACCAGGGGGTATGCGGGTGCGCCGCCGTCCTTGCAAAATCCTATTCACAGCTCTCTTGAAGAACCCCATATCGTAGCTTAATGGGAAGACCTCTTGAGGCAGTTCGTTCCACAGCCTACGGGTTGGCGGTATAAAATATTATTTGGACCGAACTGTACGCGACACCTCCGTATCGAGGAAATGCGGATGGAGCGCACTTCTGTGACGGGAGGTGCGGTTGTAGAAACCCGAGGTGGGAATTATATTAAACAGTTCTTCAGAGCATTCCCCATTGTACAGGCGGTAGAACACACAGAGAGACGCAACGTCTCTCCGAATGCTGAGGGGTTCTTAATCGCCCGTGAGAGTGGGATCGTCGACAATACGAACAGCACGTCGTTGGATGGAATCAAATGGGTCCAATTTTTATTTCGGTGCGCCGGCCCAAAGATGTGAGCAATACTCCATATGGGGCCTTACCTGAGCTTTGTAAAGCGTAAGGCGTTAATTACTTAGTTATATAACTTTTTATTGTTATCCCTTAGAAGCCTTTCGCAGCATTCACGGGAATTGAGGGAATGCGGTGCTATTGAGCCAACATTACACGGCTATTGCCATAAGCCTTAAAGAACTACATCATCCCTAAAAGAGTGGACTCGCTAACCCACTTGACAAGCGTGGCGTTTTAAGGAGTTACATCCTTCTTCTTCTTCTTTTTTGCGGACTTATTTCCACAATTAGTAGAACACAGCGACCATTTCGTATAGGAGTCATTCCACGAACATGAGCCAACTCAATTCGAACCACCTCCTTTCAGTAGTCTATTACTCTTCTGAGCTTGTTACATGCTTCCGAATTATCGAGGGTTTTTTCTCGTTGGGACGCTACACCTGTGCACAGCATGAGTATATGAGATGGCGTATACCTACTTCCATGGATCCTCTGCATAATGGGCTGTCTGTGACAACTATAATGAAAAGATGAAAACATCCCTCGTGCATGAGATAATGTGGATGAGGAGACCCTTAAGTTCATGTCCAGTAGTGTACTAGAAATGAGCTGGCTACTGTATACGGTACCTCTGCGTTACAGATGTCTGCTTTCTATAATTCAGTATCCACTACTTCTCGTAAATCCATAAAAGTAGTCCACGCATCCGGGCGCGTGCCAACGTTTGTCATTCTGGACTGATGTTGGCATGTATCGCGGATGTCGCACGATTTACCATCAGGGGAACTGTCTGCTCGTCTTTCTTTCAATAAAAAAAACATAGTCCCCTGATTTTTTTTTCAATTTCTAGAAAATGCGGAATGCCTCACGATGTTCTACTTCATCGCTGACCTAGTCATAAGTTTACAATTAGGTTTATTCATATATTTCCAGCTGTGGAACGACCGGCACGCGCGAGACGCCGTTGTACCAGCATTGAGGGAATCGCTGACCAAACTCAACCTAGATTACGTCGATCTGTATTTGATACACTGGCCCCTCGGGCAGTTCGTGAGTATAATGTATAACAATATATGACGTCATTATCATATACCTATTGTTTTAATTAATGACGTTTATTTTAATTTTATTTTCCTTATATATTTTAGGTAACTAAGTCCAATATAATATAATTATATATAACCTAGCATATATATTTTACGAGTATATACCGTGAGGTCCAAAAGTTTCTGGCCTGACATATTTTTAGATGTCCAAATAAAAACAAATTATACGTCACGGTAATCGCCATAAATCTTGCTGATTCGTGTATAATTTGTAGAGTTCAACCCTCGTTAGTTTTGATTCCTAGACTCTTAGAAGAACAGGAAGTCGCAAAATCTTTAAAATGTTTAAACTGGAATATCTTTCCGTGATTATGTTCCTTACAAAGGAAGGCCCGATCGATATCAAACAAAGGTTGGATAATGTGTACGGGGATTCTTCTCCATCATTTTCCATCGTCAAAGATTGGTGGCAATATCGTTTACGACGACAATCCATTAACGACGAACCTCGCTCCGGTCGACCCGTTGAGGCACTTACTCCAAACAACATCAAATTAGTGGAAGAAGAAGTTCTGAGCGACCGACGGCTACAGACGAAAGAAATAGCAGCAAGGGCGGGATTTTCAGAAATTACAGTCCTTAGGACTATTTGATTAAATATTTACTTACTAGTGATTACTTCTACTAGTAAATCGTATAATTGGGGAGGCAGGTGCCTTGCAGTAGGAGTCTAGTGGTGGGTAATCAAGACTTCTCGGTGTGTTTTAACTCACTTAATCCTGCTCCGCTTGCGGATCCGACTCCTCTTAGTTATTGTTTAACTCTTTTGATGCCCTTTCCCTAACGGTTGTTGCATAAGCAAAAAAAAAGTCATGCCATCGTTGCATCTAGATTTTGAGTCCCCGACAAGTGCCGATGCGCGATTACACTCACGGTCATGATTGGCGCCGAAATCGGAATGAATAACAATTCGATGGAGCAATTAAGGGATTCTGCTCCGCTCTCGGATTCAACTCTTGATTCATTAACTCCGGAGTTACCCATCACTAAGTAGGACGTTATTATATCTATACAGCAGAAGTACTTTTATTGTAAACTCTCAACACTTCAGGAACTTCCTATATCCTCAAGATTCCTATATCCAAGCTCGACTTATAGACATTAGCAAAACCACGGGTGTTTCAGTTCCGCAACCGACTTTCTACGCATTTCCTGTTGTTTTTTTGCCAGTAATTTGTATATTTCCTAGGCAAACAATTCATACGATTACACTGACTACTTGGAGACGTGGCGTGGTATGGTGGACGCGAAGAAGGCCGGCCTCGCCGTATCCATCGGTCTGTCCAACTTTAACGAGCAAATGATGGACAGGATCCTCGCCGGCGGATTAGAGAAACCAGCTGTATTACAGGTCGAGGTTAGTTGTAGATACTAAACATTTTATGTTTGTTTAAAATCCTTTTTAGCTCCACGATAAATATTAACGATTTAAGTTGATTTATTAACGATCTTTTGGGGAACGTAATTACATAGATAGATAAAATGTTTATTGTTACATCAGCACACGTTGCGTTTTCGTCTAGGCAGCCTTAGGGCGTGGTCAAATTGAGAACTATTAACTAGTAGCTAGTAGCTATTTAGTAGTTCAAGCAGAGCTAAACTGCAATTTGATTTATCCAAGGTTAGAACGAAATGCCAATATAATAGTTCACTAGTTTTGGGTTCACATTGTGAACTACTAAAATTGTAGCTCAGCTACTTCGACTATTGTAGTTCACTCGCTGGCAGATTGACGTCAATAGACATAACTTCGAAACTAGTAGCTGGACTACTAATCTCGAAGCTGTACCTTGTTACTTGGTACAGTCAACTTCAAAAGCAACTTAGCATATTATTTCATATTTTTTATTTATAGTGTTTATCATTAGATTCCATATATATTTTCCCGGTACATTTGACTAATTATTGTATATCATTATTCACATAAGAATACTATTGTTTATTTTGAAACATTAATGTGAACATTTATTATGTCAAGTTATTGTGAAAACAATCAATAGATAATTTTGGAACTTTTTGTTTGTTTTTTGTTCAGCGACTTTTGACGTTGACTGTACTATCCGGGAGTTCAACATTCCACTTCTACAGTGTTCACTGCTACTGGTTTGCTAGCTCACCGTCTACCAGTTAATAGCTCGCCACTGTGACCGCGCCCTTAGGATGGTAAGGAGAACAGATAACAATATCAAATAAGGTAGATGGTGCAATTTTGAATGACGTCAACACAATTAAACTGAATAATTGTTTGAATAAGCTGATGTATTTGTTTGAAAAATCGTAATTTCCGTAATAAGCAGTTCTTAAAACCCTGATAATTTCAAAATGATATCTCTCTCCTCCAGTTAAACTTAAACCTCCAGCAGCCAAACCTGCTGTCCTACTGCAAGGAGAAGGGAATCGTAGTGATGGGCTACACGCCCTTCGGGTCTTTGTTCCCGAACAAGGCGAAGTCCGACGCGCCCGGACCTCGAATCGATGACCCGGCACTCGTGAACGTAGCTAAGAAATACAATAAGACGGTGCCGCAGATTGCTTTGAGATATTTGGTAAGTTCACTTGACTCTTTTTTTTTAAACGACAAAAGGTTGCAGAGTAATATGTCAGTTTTCAATATTGTTCAATATAGCGACTCGCCCTCGCTTCGAAGCGGTTTATAAGTATATTTTCTTTCATAATTATTTTTACAAAATTATAAAATAAAATATAGCCTATATTAGACACGGATAATGTAGCTTCATATTAGTGAAAGAATTTTTTAAATCGGTTCAGCAGTTCCAGAGATTACCCCCAACAAACATACAAACACACAATTTTACCTCTTTATTGAATTAATATCGATTAACTCACATGGAAATAAACTAAAATTAACTAAAAGAGTAGCCTATATTAGACACGGATAATGTAGCTTCATATTAGTGAAAGAATTTTTTAAATCGGTTCAGCAGTTCCAGAGATTACCCCCAACAAACATACAAACACACAATTTTACCTCTTTATTGAATTAGTATCGATTAACTCACATGGAAATAAACTAAAATTAACTAAAAGAGTAAATTTGCATGTTTACTGCATACACTAACCTTTTTTAGAGAAAAAAGGCGGCAGACGAGCATACAGCCCACCTGATGGTAAGTGGATACTGTCGTCCATAGACATCCGCGATACATGCAAACATCAGTCCAGAATGACACACGTTAGCACGCCCCCGGATGCGCTGCCCACCTCTGCAGATTAAGGAACGGATTGAGTAAATGGGGAGGGATAGGATGGGATGGGAATTGGCTTTGGTATATCTCACTCACTACAGAAACACGTACGTACATTGGAAAAAAGCGATAAAGTAGGAAATGCAGTACATTTCAAGGTAGTGTTCTGTAAGAGGGAGAGACTGGTTTGTTTGTATTGTTTTATCTACAGTTTTATCTACTATCTACAGTTCAGTATCAGACTAAAAGCAACCGGGACCAGAATTACTTATTTTCCAATCTGATAGCCTTAGCGTTTACAATTGATATAACGATTGTGGGAGATGCCGAATTTTATGTTTGCTGATGGGTTAGGACGCATCGTTCTTATAAATTACTAGCAAAACCCCGCAGACGTTGTCCTGCCATAGAAGTTGAAGTACTGCAGCGCCATCTAGTGGCGAGGTATAACAAAGTCGATCGCTCGAAAATAATCTCCGTGCTCAAATACCTATTATACCATTTTTCATGGCGATCGGTTGAACGGTATAGAAGTTGATGTCCTGCAGCGCCATAGCGAGTTATAACAATGTCGATAGCATACAAACCTTCTCCATGAAAAGATACATATATGTGCCAACTTTCATGGTGATGGGTCAAACGGTGTCGAAGTCTATTAACATCAGATATATCAATATCCTCTTTTATATATATATTATAGATTATAATTTAACTAACACTTTTCAGGTGGAATTAGAGACAATTCCTATCCCCAAGTCGTTAACCAAGTCTCGTATAGAGCAGAACATCGACATCTTCGACTTCGAGCTGACGGTGGACGAGAAGTCCTTATTAAAGGGTTACGACAGGAACTACAGAACGATACCACAATACAAATGGCTGGACCATCCCTACTATCCATTTGAGAAGAAAGAACAATAATATATTTCTAGTAATTAATGTGAGTTGATGAATAAAGATATAGATAGAAATTTTATTTCGTACACACTTGAGGGGGAGAGTGCGCGCTTCATTCCAACAGCTGCTGGGCGCGCTCGACTGGCCACGTTACCCCTCTCTCACAGAAGACTACCTTGAAATGTACTGCATTTCCCACTATATCGTATTTCCCCAATGTACATACGTATTTCGGTAGTGAGTGAGATGTGCCAGAGCCCATTCCCATCCCATCCTATCCCTCCCCATTTTTTCAACCCTTTCTCCAAATCCATTCTTATATCTCCAACATTTGTCATTTTGGACTAATGTTGGCATGTATCACGGATGTCTATGGGCGACAGTATTCACTTACCATCAGGTGGACTGTATGCTCGTCTGCCGAATTCGTACATAAAAAAAAAGGTCTTTCAGGTGTTGCAGGTGTCCATGAGCGGCGGAAACACTTACCATCACGTGGGACCGCTTGATCGTCCGCCCACTTCTTTATAAACAAAGGAAAGAAAGAGTTGATAACTGCGGTAGCCCCGTTTGTGTTAGATCTCCGTGGTTTTCTCTTGATACTTGTCACATATTACACCTGTTGTCACTCGACGGACATCATATTTTTTTAATCTATTTTTTATAGGAGAGATGACAGACCAGCTAGCCGTATAAAAAGTTTATGGGGTTTTTTAAATCGCTTCGTAGCATGACGTCTTGTTCCTACAATAATCACTTCCCAGAATGTACACTTCCAAAATGCCAATGAAGATGACTTCCCTTCCTACATATAATACATAGTCAAGCGGAATAAAGTGGTGACTTTGAAAAAGTAGCCATTTTGGGAAGTGCTTATTCTAGAAACAAGACGTCATGCTTCGAAGCGTTATAAATGCCTACGTCATAATCAATTATGTCAGCCTGGCTGAAATATGGCGTGGTTATTTAGCGGAACCACGCTTCTTTACTGCATATAACCATTACATGAGAGAAACAAAGAAGAAAGAAGCATATTGTCATGAGTAGATTCTCTACTGGTACGTGGCCTCTATTCGAGGACTCGTCTACCCCACAGGTTATCATCGGTCCTGCGGCAAATATGACCTGGACATTACCACTTCACCATAATGATTCGATGCGCTATGTGACTGTCGTTCTTTGTTGAATTTCTTCAACGACTAAATAACACACAAGATACTAATTATACAATTTTTTATTTATCACAATAACTGTTGAACATACACATACAATTACTCTTGTAAAAACGTTATTATTCCCTCATTTTGTAACAGAATGTAACTATATAATTCCCGAAAGCTGAATCCATGAATTCCGAGTAAATTGATATGAAAATGAAAAAAACTTCCTATCCTAAAAATTTTTTTTTTTAGTAATATTAATTTAAAAGACCAAAAAAATTATATTCTACAAAATTAAAATTGTAGTGTAGTGTAGTGTCGCGCCTTGCACCCAAACGAGTTCCAATAGATTTTTGGTTTAGATTTTGGGGATAGATTTTCCAATAGAAAATTGTTTTTTTGAGAAAATACTGCATTTGGCAAAGGTCACAGGACTCTATTCGGCAAAAAACGAAAGGAAAACGCGCCAAGTAAAAAAGAAACGTTATCTGTGTCCCTAAAAATAATTGTGAAAATTATTTTGATACTTGAATTTAATAACAGGCTAATTTTATTAGAGATATAATCAAATATGCAGCAAAAAATACGAATGGGCAGCATATTTAATGGTAGGATTAGGTTTACTGTTACGACATTACTTGCCATTTACGCAATTCACCACTAGATGTCGCCAATACGAAAGATTAGCGACATGCTATCGATACGTTTCGGTGCATTAGATAGGTTCTCTGGTGACAATAAGGATATGGGCATATTTAGTAATTTGAAATTATTTACTCTATTTATTCAAAAATAATTCGTTTTGTTGATCATTATTCGCTACCCGTAATAATATATAAACCATTTTATTATTGTATTCAAGTATCAAATTCATTTTTCCAACTAATTTTATGATAACCATTTCTTTTATTTTGCTACACTTTTCCAGTCTCTAATTTCATTTGACTTAATATTATGATCTGAGCCTTTATTACGAAATAGTTTCCAATATTAGCCAAAGCGATAGTACAAATATACTCGGTATCCACGGATGATTGGTGAAGGCGTTATTACACCAATTTCCCGTACAAACGCAGGCATGGAAGCGCGCAAACAGGGATATACCACGCGAAAAGGGTACTAAGGTCGCCAGAGGCGTAACGATGCAGCCGTTGTCTATGCCCTTGAATGAAAGAGTTTTTGTAAAAAAAAAAGGTAAATTTTCGCGAACGAAACGAGATATGAGAAAAGGGCGAATTGCTTACGCTTACGCCAATCTTTGACAGTGGAAAATGATGTAGAAGAATCCCCGTACACATTATCCAACCTTTATTTGAGATCGGTCGGGCTAACATTTTTCTTGTTAAGGAACTTCATCGCGGAGCGATTTTCCAGTTTAAAAATTTTAAATACTTTGCGACTGGCTGTCAAATTGACGAGAGTTGAAGTCTAAAAATTAGCAGGATAAATGACAATTACAATGACATATATTTTGTTCTTTTTAGACACTGGTACCAGTACAACTTTGAACATTACACTATCAGATGAAGCTGCCTTACTGGCTACAATATTAAATCTTATTGGTATTTAAGCTGACAGTGTAGTGTCGGTCGTCTTTAGAATAGCACAATCCAATCTCTTATCATATAGGTCTAAGTCGACTAAGGATTAACAAAGCCACTACCTACACAAGCAGGGAAGAGCTTCACCACCTCTAAAAGAGTGTACTCTCCAACACATTTAGCCAGCGTGACCTTTTAAGACTATACTTACATTACTTATGCACGTGAGTGTGCATGCAGTCTGGCAGTGGACGATAAAGGAGCTGGTTGCAGTATTGAGCCCGGTATGTTTCTTAAATGTTAATGGAAAATTAGACTTACATTGAGCACCATTTCGAGCTTCGCCATTCGCTTGCTGAGGAAGTGTTTGCCCATCGTAGCTCGGTTCTTATTCCTACAGGTGCGTTGAGTGTAAATACCGCTCACGTCGATCCAGCGGACTGCACAACCACCAGTCCACCGGCCGTGAACAGAGCGCGGATCAGATCTGTTCACCCAAACGTTCTTGCTGGAAGAAAGGACTGTGTTACTGTTTAGGAAGGTAGGTGGATGGGCAATCGGCCCACGTGATGGTAAGTGGCTACCGCCGCTCGTGGAACCTGCAACACTATGCGGGTGCGCCATTTCAGCAATTGTTTCGTTTAGAAAATTTTAACAAAGAATTATACATCAGTTCAATTTTGTACAATTAGTTGGTTCAGTTGGAACAAATGCCTCAACCGAGTTCCATTCGGTACAACTAATTAATCGGTTTATTATGCTGTTTCTCGAATAGTTCTTTCATCTCACGAAGACGGGGTTACGCTCAGTAGTGGTTGTGGTCACACATGTACATTGTTATAGTGTGTATTGTTGTTATATTGTTATAGTTATAGACTTTGTGTACTTTTTGTGTCTAAAGTACTTAGAAAAAAAAAGTAAAAGTTCTTAGAATTGGCTACTATACAATACGATAAAAAACAATAAATTCGAATTTTGAAAATTGAACTCTTTGCTTGTCAAACGCCATTAAATTTTCAAAGCTGTCATTTGTTTTTTATTTCTGGTGGCAATTTGAAAATGATTGAAAATTGAAAAAATTAAGAAGAACATTTTCGTTCAATGATTTTTGTATGACTTTCATTGCGGTTTAAATCAGAAACAAAGTTATGAAAGACTTAAGTTAGTATTTAGTGATAAACCACCATCCAGTGCCACTGTTTATAGCTGGTTTAGTGAATTTAAACGTGGTCGTACCCACCTGAGTGACGATGTTAGTAGAGAAGGGTGTCCTGCGTTGGCGGTGACAGAGGAAAACATCAAAACTGTGAGGCTCATGATTGAAGCAGACAAACGAACCCCATATCAGCAGATGCGGGCATCATTAGGTATTGGTATGAGTCAAGTTCATATTTTTTTACACGATCACATATGATTAAGGAAGCTTTGTGCTAGATGGATTCCTCACAATTTGAGTGAAGCTCAAAAACACTGCCCTGTGGAATGGTGTCTCCAAATGTTTGCAATATTCGACAATGGTCAATCAAATGCTGTTTTTGGTATAGTAACAGGTGATTAAAACTGGATCACTAAGAGGCAATCTGCGCAGTGGGTCTTTCCTTTCGAAGAGTTGCCGACGAAAGTAAAGAAAGGACGGAGTGCTGAAAAGAGCATGATCGCCTCCTTCTTTGGCGTTTACTTTGTTACTTTAGAAAATAAAAGAACAGCTGCGGACTCGTATGTGAATAGCTGCTTGCCTTCTGTTTTGGAAAAAGTTAAAGAACGACGTCCACAAAGCAGAATGATCCTCCATCACGACAATGCCCCAGCTCACTCCGCCAGAAAAATGAAGCAATTTTTGAGTGCTGTAAATGTACAGTTAATGGGTCATCCGACGTACAGTCCCGACTTTGTGCCTTGTGATTTTTATTTATTCCTTAAAATTAAGAATATGCTCAGAGGAATACATTTAATGAATGCAGAAGAGGCGGCAACGGTCTTCCAAACGGCTGTTGAAGAGGTTCCTAAAAAGGGTGGGCTGAAAGTTTCACACAATGGCTCTATCGCCTGAAAAATTGTATCGATTGTCGCGGATAATACTTCGAAAAATAATAAAATAACTACCATCTTATACCTTTATACTGAAAACCTTTCAGTGTCACCCACGTATACTAACATATTCCTCCATTTGCAATTCTTTCTGTGCTGTGCGATATGTCCTCGCGCTGTGTGGTCTACCGGTATCAGCGGCATGAAGTCCGACGAGAACGCATCCGAGCAGTGCGCGTTTTGCGGGATCCCGACCGTGTCTAGACCGCATACAAAGCACTATTAGAACGAACGACGAAGTATTAGTATACCATATTGGTTACGTTTTTTTTTTATATACTAGTGGGCGGACGAGCAAGCGGTCCCACGTGATGGTAAGTGTTACCGCCGCCCATGGACACCTGCAACACAAGGGGGTGTGCGAGCGCGCCGCTGACCTTGCAAAATCCTATTCACAGCTCTCTTGAAGAACCCCATATTGTAGCTTAATGGAAAGACCTCGTGAGGCAGTTCGTTCCACAGCCTACGGGTTCGCGGTATAAAGTAATTTTTGGACCTAACAGATAGATTTTTGGATGTAAATGCTGTATTAGCTTAACCACAGATAGTCCGTGCCGGTTGACTCGTGCGTGTTGTAAATGTATTCGGCCGAGTAAATACATTGCATCTCAGAAATACCATGTTTATTTGAGTTTGTCGTTTCAACGAACGGTTAACTTTTGTGTAACTTTTAGATCTCGCATTGTTATAACGCTTTTTGCAATTTTACATGAGTTCGAACCGCATCTTCGAGAGAAAATAACGAAAAGTTGAAAAGTCTTCTGGGGGTGAAACAGAAGACAATCAGAAGTTGATGATGTATCTTCAAGTAGTACCGAAATTCTTAGACCAGTATTTGAATCAGAGAACAGAAACAGAACATTTTGTGGATTGTGTTCTTACAAAAAGAGATAAACCCTTTGTTCAGATTGCAAAATCGCCATTTTTGGGGAGCATACAGTGATTTTTAGTCAGCTTGTGCTGATTTTATTTTTTATTTTTTAGTATTTCTTTCCGTGGGCGTCGTAAGAGAAGACAAAGGGATAACAAGTCCACGAGCGCTGAGGAACTACACCTCTGAAAGAGTGGACTCGCCAACCCGTTTGTCGTGGCGTGGCGTGGTGTTTTAAGGCCACGTATCCCTTATACACGGAACAATGTGCACGAGGAGGCCCATGCCCTGCAGTGGCTACTGAAAGGGTTGATTGCATTGCAACCGATAAAAAAACTTACCTTGGAAACTACTCTCCCAGTGCCTGAAGGTGGTTCTGTAGTGGTGGTTGGTGTGGTCGTCTTCAACGGCGGACTGGTCAGGCAAAGCGGCACCGACATGTCCCGCAGCGTCTCATTAAGCCTTTGCGTCAGGTTCACATCGTAGTCCATCGTCAGATTAGCTATTATGTTAATCAGCATCGGTATGTCGAAAAATGTCTGTGATTTTTTCAGTTCTATATACGCGGCATGCCATTTATTCATTGATGTCCTTGAGACAGCTGTAGTAGTCGCAGTTGCACTTTCTTCTGTCGTTCCCCTCTTAGCAGTATTTATTGTTTCTTCATTTATATCTTCGCTAGTAGCCTCTTTATCCGAAACGTCTGTGGTACCGTCTTCAGAATGATCATTCATTGTTGGTTTTGTAGCCGTTTCTTCTGATGTTTCACTTGTAGTAGTGAGTTTTTCATCTGTATTATCATTATTATTATAGTTTTTATATGTGACACCCACTTCTGTTCTCATATGTGGTTTGATCGGAGTATCTTCAGTTTTGGGACTGAAATTAAAATAATCGATTAAATTCCAGGTTTTCCTTAGTTCAGGCAAGGACGTCCTGTTTGGTTTGACTCTCGTCGTGTTGTTTTTTAGATAATCATTAATTCTGTTTTCGTTCAGTACTTCATAATATCGTTCAGCTTTCCTATTAATGTTTTTAACTTTCGGTGTACTTTTACTTAAATGTTTTCCGAAGATTTCATCATTTGGAAAATTTATCCAACCAGTATGCATAGTGAGTCCGGTAGGCTTAACTTCCTTAGCTCGTCGACTGTGTCTAGTATCTGGTGAATTATTCTCATTGTCTGGACCAAAGGTGGTGAATAGATCAGTAAACTCCTTGTCAATGAAACGCCCAGCGAAGAGTTGTCGTATTATACCTGAATATAAAACTATACATATAATAAAATCCAGAGCAGTAAGTAGAAAAAAATCATTGTAATATATGTACTCTAATAACGATAAAGAGAACAAAACAATCATTTTTAGAATTTTTGTCTCTCGATCTGATCCACTCTGAATTTGCATCACCCAAATACTACTGGACGGATTTTAATGAAACTTGGCGTAGTTTTAGCTTATGTGTTGTGTTAATGTTTAACATACTTTTTATTCAGATCTATTTTAGAGTTTCCACGGGAATAATTCTGAAATTCACCACTAGTTTCAAATATACCGTTAAGCCATATTTCATTTGCCAGTCTTCATGCTATATTAAGACCTCTGTTTACCTTCAACCTCTCGTATCTCGTTAATGTCGAACTTCTTTCCTCTATGGAGCGGCCTCTTTGTCAAGTGATCTATTCCCGTGCCAAAATACGCTTTCGTTGCGTGGATGACAGCTGTTTAACATGAAAATAGAATTTTTCATGTATTTTTTAAAGTATGTTGTTTCTGTGCTAAACAAGACTAAATTATAAATTAAAAGTCTAAATTAAATTATAATTAATATTCTAAATTTTCGAGCGTGAGAGTGCACGTTGCAATCCAACAGCCAGTGGGCGCGCTCGACTGGCCACGTTACCCCTCTCTCACAGAGGACTACCTTGAAATGTACTTCATTTCCCACGTTACCTTATTTCCCTAAGGTACGTATGTGTTTCGGTAGTAAGTGAGATGCGCCAGAGCCCATTCTCATCCTATCCCTCCCCATTTTCCCAACCCTATCACCAAATCCATTCCTATAGCTCCAAAGGTAGGTAGCGCATCCGGGGGCGTGCCAACGTTTGTCATATTGGACTGATGTTGGCATGTATCGCAGATGTCTATGGGCGACAGTATCCTCTTACCATCAGGTACCAAAATTTGTTTATACGTTTACTAGCTCTAAACTATCAAGTGTCGATTTCGACGACTTTCTAAACTTGATATTTTGACCAAAAAGTTATTTTCTCTTTGTTTTTCTCGTCCCGTTTCCTTTCCAAGTTTTCCTTTTTCAACAGTTTGACAAATTTGACAACGTTGCTTATTTTTCGCTTCATAGAGTAGATTACATGTTTAGATAAATACCTAACTAATTTCTATTTGTGTTAAAAAAGTGTTGAATTTTAGAAAATCGTATAGGCGGTGTGTAAATTATTTAGTGTACTTATTTAAAGTATGTTTCTACTAACTTTTATCATTATAATCATTGACATGGTCGTCCACAGCATGGTCGTGACCACGAATGTGGGTGAATGCTAAACGGCCCGTGGTCCCATTTTCGAGCCAAAAAATGAACACAACACAGAATTTTTTTAATGAAACCATTAAGGATGAGTGCCAAGCATAAATTTAGGGTCAAAAGGGGGGGAATATTCATTGAATCATTTCACTACATTGAAATTTGCACTAATTCGAATGTCAGACTTCAAAGAATCTTTAAAGTAAAAATGTCGGCGATGACTTCTGTCAAAGATTGTACTAAAGAGTATCTAATCACCTTGTTCAATGAAGTTTGTTTTTTTTTTTTTTTTTTATATAATAATATACTAGTGGGCGGACGAGCAAGCGGTCCCACGTGATGGTAAGTGTTACCGCCGCCCATGGACACCTGCAACACCCAGCGCCGGCTCTAGCTCATGTAGCGCCCGGGTGCAGGGCGCCCTCTAGTAGGCGTTTTGAACTCTTTGGAGGTGTCGCGAGCGGCGCTCGGCGCCCCCTAAGACCCTGCGCCCGTGTGCACCGCACCCCCTGCACCATAGGTAAAGCCGGCACTGAATTCAGCGCTCGACAGGCGCCCCCGGGCGCGGGGCGCCCGGGGTGCACCGCACCCCTTGCACCCCCTGGTAAAGACGGCCCTGGCAACACCAGGGGTATGCGGGCGCGCCGCCGTTGAATTCTGCCGTAGAATGAGGTGCCAAATGGTTGAATAACATTGTTTAAGAACCTTTATGATGCTGAATGTCAAAATATTATATCCACTCGAGTCTATTACAGCCGACAAAAATCTAATTCAGACTTTCCTAATTAGGGCGGTTCCGCCCCCGGAGGGCGTTAAAATGATTCAAGGGGGCGATAAAAACATTTCTCCTTGCACATTTCCTTTCAAACATTTAATATAGTTTAGTTGGGACTCTGAAAAGGGGGCGGTGACCCAAATACACAATGAAAAAGGTATATTTTAGAATATTTTAGAATAGCTATATTTTAGAAAGATTTCTAATGACGTTTAATTTGAAGTATAGATGCATTTTTAACTGGAGCATACTGCAGTCTCACAGCAGACTGGACACGCCCTGCTGGCCGAGCAACCGCTCTCTCACAGAAGACTACCCTAAAATGTATCATAGACGTATATACCCTATTGCATCCCATCCTATCCCATAGCATCGAGTAGGAGGTGTAATGAATAAAACGAAACCCCTTCGCTATAATTCCCTTTGTAGAATAAAGGGTTTATTTTTTCATTTGTATAACAATTTATTGGCACAATGTCAGATGGATAGGTTTTGTCCGACCTCCAATTCTCAACAAGCCTTTAGAATTCAGATATGAACATAACTTTCTCAATGTACTTAGGTATATAAACTTGTAGTATCAGAAATTGAATTATTTTATTTATATACTAGCGACCCGCCCTCGCTTCGCTTCCGTTTATAAGAGTTTTTTTTCCGACTTAGTTGACGAATATCATCATAACTTTAGCTAATTTGCACATAATATATAGGCTATGTCCATCTGGAATAATGTACCTTTCAAATGGTAAAAGAATTTTTCAAATAGGTGCAGTGGTTCCGGAGATTACCCACCACATACACACAAACTCACAACTCTCTCTTTATTATATTAGTATAGATTAGCGAAGATTAAAAAATGCTGTTTCTGAACTGTTTTAATAATAAATGTATAGGTTTTATTATTAACACTAGTTGTGCCCACGACTTCGTACCCGTGAAATTTTAGTTTGATTTATAAAGCTTTGTATACAGCATCTTTTCTTCCCGTCAGCCTATGAAACAAAGCCTATTCGACGCGCCAAGCTAAGCTTAATTAACCCGTGGAAATCCCATGACACGTTCAGTAGTTTTGGAGATTAGCATGTTCGAACAGACAAACAGACAGACACACACAAAAAATTTCAAAATCGTCTTTTTGTATTCTGATACTCTTCCTTCATCGCCCCCGATCAGTTTTTGGTAAATATATGCAATGTACAGACACGCTGGTTCTACAATTTTATTATATGTATAGATTGCAAATGAAGCGGTAATAAAAAGATAATTATTATTAAAACATTTTTTTTTATAGACAAAAGACGGTAGACGAGCATACAGTTCACCTGATCGTCCATGGACATCCGCGATACATGCCAACATCAGTCCAGAATGACAAATGTTGGCACGCTCCCGGATGCACCGCCTACATTTGCAGATTAAGGAATGGATTTGGAGAAAGGGTTGGAAAAATGTTGACGGATGGAATGGGAGTGGGCTCTGGCATATCTCCCGTCCCATTCTAATTTACCCTAGGCAGGATGGGGTACGAATTGAGAAAAGAATTTTTGTTGTATTTCCAATTGCTCATCCATCTCAATCCTTTTTCCTAATTCCCTCCTAAATTTTCAAAAGTATAATAGATGGCGCCATTATTGTTAATTCTTGACTAATGTCGTGTGGGTTTCGTGAATATAAATGAATCACTGTATTCATTTATCAAGTGTACCTATGTGTCACCTTCCTTCTATAAAAAATATAATAATAAACGTCTTAACTAATGTATGTTTCATTTTATCAATTCCTATGTAAGTTGAATTGATACCGAAATTCAAAAAATTGCAGTCTATAATTTCTAAATCTTTATCAAGCTCTGATATCCGCAGACTATAACGTACGACGTATAAATAGGTTGAATGCGGAAGTCGGCAGAATAAAGTTGGGTGCCTTCGTCTCCTGCAGCATTGTGAAAAACAATGCGACGAATTGGCGCCCGACTGTCTGGCGCCATATCAACACTGCGCGTGGAAGTAGAAATGAATATGGAATGAGTCGGAAGAGTGCCGCGAATTTGGAGTCCAATCCTGACACCAATTGGATACAATTATGCATTACCCGTCCAAGCTCCAAATTTCATATATCTGTATTTTTAGCCTTAAAAAGGTTTTGCTAATTTTTATTTTACACGATATTTTACTGGGAGTGCAAGCGCCTTGTCAAATAATCTAGTACAAACACAAATACAAAATTTTCTATCCCGTAAAATTTCATTTTTAACGCTTGTATCAATTAAGCAGATTGGCATCTGATTCGATTTCATTCCACGGTCCTCAACGGAGAGTACTTCGCGCGTTAACATTACAACATGTTATTTTATTTATTACACAAATTATATTTGTTCACGAAATAAATGCACTGATTCATAAGGAAACGCTAATCGGATTCTGCAAATCACAACGCCTGAGATAGGCCTGGACATATAGAGCGTATGTCCCTCAACAAAGGCGACCACGAGGCAGACCACGAGGCAGACCACGAGGCAGACCACGACGCAGACCACGAGAGAGACTGATCGAGTGTGTAGAGGAGGATCTGAGGAGTATGAAGCTAATAACATATTGGAAGAGAGAGACCAGGAGGCCAGGATCCACGAAGGGGTTGTAGCGCCGATGAAAGTAAAATAAGTAAGTCACTTCCAGTACGAGCGAGTTAACATGATATTGAACGTGTTTTACACGCCACGCCAGTATGTAAGAGACGGGGGTCATTTATATTGTGCAATATTATGGATTACGAAATGTTTTTGATCCTTTTGATGACGCGATTAAATAATATAGTCCAATGACATTTGACATTATTGTAAAATTCTATTGTAGGCCCTAGAGGCCGCCAAATAAATACTATCTCCTATACTTCTTTCTTCCAAGTCATGCCCCCGTCGTAGCTTTGAAACGTCACATCTGACTACATTATCACAAAGAGAATTCTTCCTTTTGAAAATAATCATAAGGTATGATTTCTTTTGTCAATATTATGCATTCTCAGCCACCCTAGCATTAACTTACAATGTATTGTTGCTTTCTCTTGAATAAGGCAAGATTGGAAATTGTTATAAGATGTTCTGATAGGATAGGCATCATTAGGCATGAATTTTTCCGTAAAGTAAGCCCTAAATCTCTATATTTTTAGAATGAATCTGGTTTATTCCTACCATTGATATGGATACAGACTAGGTGACACATTATACGCAACTTTTAGGGGGGCGAAGCGAGGCACTTTTTTAAATATGGCAATGGTGCAATTAGCACATTCTGCAAGTGTCAAGTTTTTTTTATAGAAAGAAGGTGGCAGACGAGAATACAATCCACCTGGTGGTAAGTGGAGCTTGTCGTCCATAGACATCTGCGATACATGCCAACATTAGTCCAAAATGACAAACTTTGGCACGGCCCCGGATTTGCTGCCTACCTTTGTTGATGAAAGAAAGGATTGTGGACACGGTAGGTAAGGGATAGGATGGGAATTGGCTCTGGCACATCTCACTCACTACCGAAACACGTAGGTACGTACATTAGAGATATAAGATAAAGTGGGAAATGCGGTACATATCAAGGTAGTATTCTGTGAGAGAGGGGTAACGTGGCCAGTTGAGTGCGCCCAGCGGCTATTGGATTGCAGCGTGCACTCTCCCCCTCGCAAAAGCAAAAAAGTTTCCTTCACAATAAACAATTTGAAAGACATTTACGTATAAGGTAAATGTCCAGTGCCGTCGAGGTAGTCGGGAGTCGCTCAGTAAAGTGATAGTAGGTTTACTGAGGACAGAGTTGGGACTCCTCGGAAGAACACGAAAAATGCAGTCTCACACTTATTTAATTATCACAAATATAGTTCAAATCCTACAATACACAATTTTTACAATAATCCAACAAAGTCATCCTTATTTCTCGGGCTCCGGCCAAAAAGTCCAATTTGAAACTCAAGTACTATGTAATAGGAATATTCCATTTACAAAACGCATAGGTACTTATAAATTAAAGAATCGAGAGCTACTGAACATAGAACACTTTTAGTTGTACTGTGCCCGCCCTAGAGCTCTAATATAACTTCTAGTGTGTATTCTCAAGTCGATGATTTTCATAAACCAATATTAATTTGATTTAAGGTTTGTTACATAAATCTGGATTTCTAGTAACGGCAGTATGTAGACGTTTTGATCCTCTGTCACCTTTCTTTTCTAATCATAAATGTCAATAGCGCAATTAGCACATTGTGCCAGCGTAGAGTTTTTTTTCTTAATTCACTAAGTGATAGTAGGTTTACTGAGGACGGAAATAAATAATTTATTAACAGTTACGTAGTGTACAGTATATATAATTTCAAATACATAGTATATAACGACTATAAACGTATATATAATACACATAAAAGACACTATATAAGTTGACTTTTGAAGCTGGATTAAGCACTTTTTCTGTTGATGGGAAGAGAGTTCCACAACCGAACCGCGCAGTAAATAATGGTAAGTAGAATGATATAAGGGGAATAAATGAGAAGATTATTCTTATAAAAGTCCATTTTATAAATGTTTCCATAGACTATATAAGGTCCTATAAAATAAAATCACCAATTATTGATTTTTAACGTAATAAAAAATCATACATGTTAATTTTAGTGAGATATAATAATATATTCTGTGTACCGATTGAAATATTAAAATATTTTAGACTAATTTTATTAGAGCTTATATTAACAGACTGACGCAAAAACCCTTATGGCATTACATGTGTATGGGGCGCGGGGCACTTTACTAAATTAGTTCAGATATGAATTTGTGTAACCGGATTAACTCGAAAGCAGCATTTGGTAAATATTTTTGATTGAATAAGATTTGGGGGACTAACACGCACAGCTTACGTTTCAGTACGGGTACGTTTTAGTAGGCATTCGACTTTGATTAATTGTATTCAAATATATTAATGAAAACCACAAGAAAATCGAGACCTTTCTTAACTATTTCACATCCGTGATCATTATTAGATGTGCGGCCCTGTTCCTGTTTTATAGTATTATCTTTAAGGGTTCATGAAAATAATTACAAATTACGCGATCCAACTCTGACATAAATATGTATATATATATTTTTTTATAGAAAATACTTGGCTGACCAGCATACAGTCCACCCGATGGTAAGTGGATACGGTCGTCCACAGACATCCGCGATACATGCAAACATCAGTCCAGAATGACAAACGTTGACACGCACCCGGATGCGCTGCCTACCTTTGCAGATTAAGGAATGTACAGGGAAAATAGGGAGGGATAGGATGGGATGGGGATGGTCTCTGACATATCTCACTCATTACCGAAACACGTACCTACGTACATTGGGGAAATAAGATAAAGTGGGATATGCAGTACATTTCAAGGTAGTCTTCTGTGATAGACGGATAATGTGGCCAGTCGAGTGCGCCCAGCGGCTGTGGGAATGCAGCGTGCACTCTCCCGCTCAAAAAAAAAAAAAAAAAGGTTTTACTACATTTTATTTCATTTATAGTCTTTACACAACTTCTGCCAATCTTCACACATGAAATGTAGATAAATCATTAGATTAATTATTTTGATTAATTTGGTTAAGTAAAGGGTATTTTAATAAAACTTGTAGTAAATATATTTTAATGATTGTGGACATAGTTAAAAAAAACATAGGATAAGATTTTAGCGGGAAATTTGAAAAACCATTTATGGTATGAAACTTTTATTGGTACTCTCACAGTGCGTTGTAAGTACAGATTGATTAGTTTGCTTTTGTGAGGTCCGAGATGCATTAAACCAGTCTGACTTGAGTGATTTACTGATGTTCCGTTAACTTCTCCGTTATTTTATTTGCTTGTATTGTTTATATCCATTTGTATGCTCACGAGGCGAGACATAGAGAAACGCTTCAAATTATATTACCACCGATTTACCTTTGTCCACAAGTAAACGTACTATACTGTATTGTAGTTTTGGACTACGACTTTAAGTTCTTAAACCTCAAGGCTATAACACCATCAAACGTTAAAAACTTGATCTATAACGCTGTCGTCATTAACGTTCGAGAGCGTCAAACGCTGAACACTCATTTTTACAAGACTAATAGTGCGCGCGAACCCTTAGCGCCAACGAAGTTGAGGGACTATGGTCATAAACATTGAATAACAAATCGCCCTTCCCCCCACCCCCCTCCCAAGCCCTTAACAACCCCCCACCCCTCCCAAGCCCTTAACAACCCCCGGACTACATAAATCATATCATTTATATTACACCCCCGTCTCCCACCGTCAGTACAGATTTGAACTGCACGCTAATATGGGCACTATTTTCAAATTATCCTATATCATAAGACTTTTATTTGATGTAGAAAAGCGGCACTACATTCCCTTGCTGGTCTTGACTTCCTCTGCCATCCTTCTCCATTTCAATCTATCTTTGACCCCTCTCTTCCAGGATGTTACTCTTCTCATGCTCCTCAGATCTTCCTCTACACACTCGGTCCATCTCTTTCACGGTCTCGTGGTCTCTTTTGTCGCCCGCGACAAATATTAAAAATATGACTGATCCCGATCAGTCATATTTTTTTTGAACTCTCTTTTGTGACGAGCGCTCTACATGTCCTGACCATCTGAGACGCTGTTATTTGCAGAATCTCATCCGATTATCCTTGTGAATCAGTGTGTCTATTTCGTGGTTCATTCCTGAGTAATGAGTTCCATTTTCCGCTTTCGTAGGACCAAATATCTTACTCAGTGCTTTTCTCTCGAAAACAACCGGCTTCACTTCCTCTGAAAACGTTCGACGAGGTTTTGCAGGCATGAGTTCCAACCGGTAGTAGATGGATATTCGGTACTTACGACATTGGGTTCTTCAAGAGTGCTGTGAATAGACTTTTGCAGGGTAGGCTACGCGTCTGTAATCTTCCTGGCGTCCATAGGCGACGGTAACCACTTAACACGAGGTGGGCAGTCTGTATGTCTGCCACGTTAAAAATTAAAAAAAACAAATAGTATCCGACAAATTCACTACCTGTTTCATCTTATTACCATACGTTAAAATCGTCGATTTGAAAAGTCTTTTTCCATATCGATGATTAGAATATTTTTGAACCCTAATTCGAGACACACTTGCCCATTTATTTCGCCAGTCATGTCGTCACTTAGTTAAAATAATAACTCCCTACTCTATGGCATTGTCTATGCTTCCGTTATGGCGGCTTGGCGGCAAAATCGGCGACAATTAAAATGTTGTTAATCCTGACACCAATTGGATACAATTATGCATTACCCGTCCAAGCTCCAAATTTCATATATCTGTATTTTTAGCCTTAAAAAGGTTTTGCTAATTTTTATTTTACACGATATTTTACTGGGAGTGCAAGCGCCTTGTCAAATAATCTAGTACAAACACAAATACAAAATTTTCTATCCCGTAAAATTTCATTTTTAACGCTTGTATCAATTAAGCAGATTGGCATCTGATTCGATTTCATTCCACGGTCCTCAACGGAGAGTACTTCGCGCGTTAACATTACAACATGTTATTTTATTTATTACACAAATTATATTTGTTCACGAAATAAATGCACTGATTCATAAGGAAACGCTAATCGGATTCTGCAAATCACAACGCCTGAGATAGGCCTGGACATATAGAGCGTATGTCCCTCAACAAAGGCGACCACGAGGCAGACCACGAGGCAGACCACGAGGCAGACCACGACGCAGACCACGAGAGAGACTGATCGAGTGTGTAGAGGAGGATCTGAGGAGTATGAAGCTAATAACATATTGGAAGAGAGAGACCAGGAGGCCAGGATCCACGAAGGGGTTGTAGCGCCGATGAAAGTAAAATAAGTAAGTCACTTCCAGTACGAGCGAGTTAACATGATATTGAACGTGTTTTACACGCCACGCCAGTATGTAAGAGACGGGGGTCATTTATATTGTGCAATATTATGGATTACGAAATGTTTTTGATCCTTTTGATGACGCGATTAAATAATATAGTCCAATGACATTTGACATTATTGTAAAATTCTATTGTAGGCCCTAGAGGCCGCCAAATAAATACTATCTCCTATACTTCTTTCTTCCAAGTCATGCCCCCGTCGTAGCTTTGAAACGTCACATCTGACTACATTATCACAAAGAGAATTCTTCCTTTTGAAAATAATCATAAGGTATGATTTCTTTTGTCAATATTATGCATTCTCAGCCACCCTAGCATTAACTTACAATGTATTGTTGCTTTCTCTTGAATAAGGCAAGATTGGAAATTGTTATAAGATGTTCTGATAGGATAGGCATCATTAGGCATGAATTTTTCCGTAAAGTAAGCCCTAAATCTCTATATTTTTAGAATGAATCTGGTTTATTCCTACCATTGATATGGATACAGACTAGGTGACACATTATACGCAACTTTTAGGGGGGCGAAGCGAGGCACTTTTTTAAATATGGCAATGGTGCAATTAGCACATTCTGCAAGTGTCAAGTTTTTTTTATAGAAAGAAGGTGGCAGACGAGAATACAATCCACCTGGTGGTAAGTGGAGCTTGTCGTCCATAGACATCTGCGATACATGCCAACATTAGTCCAAAATGACAAACTTTGGCACGGCCCCGGATTTGCTGCCTACCTTTGTTGATGAAAGAAAGGATTGTGGACACGGTAGGTAAGGGATAGGATGGGAATTGGCTCTGGCACATCTCACTCACTACCGAAACACGTAGGTACGTACATTAGAGATATAAGATAAAGTGGGAAATGCGGTACATATCAAGGTAGTATTCTGTGAGAGAGGGGTAACGTGGCCAGTTGAGTGCGCCCAGCGGCTATTGGATTGCAGCGTGCACTCTCCCCCTCGCAAAAGCAAAAAAGTTTCCTTCACAATAAACAATTTGAAAGACATTTACGTATAAGGTAAATGTCCAGTGCCGTCGAGGTAGTCGGGAGTCGCTCAGTAAAGTGATAGTAGGTTTACTGAGGACAGAGTTGGGACTCCTCGGAAGAACACGAAAAATGCAGTCTCACACTTATTTAATTATCACAAATATAGTTCAAATCCTACAATACACAATTTTTACAATAATCCAACAAAGTCATCCTTATTTCTCGGGCTCCGGCCAAAAAGTCCAATTTGAAACTCAAGTACTATGTAATAGGAATATTCCATTTACAAAACGCATAGGTACTTATAAATTAAAGAATCGAGAGCTACTGAACATAGAACACTTTTAGTTGTACTGTGCCCGCCCTAGAGCTCTAATATAACTTCTAGTGTGTATTCTCAAGTCGATGATTTTCATAAACCAATATTAATTTGATTTAAGGTTTGTTACATAAATCTGGATTTCTAGTAACGGCAGTATGTAGACGTTTTGATCCTCTGTCACCTTTCTTTTCTAATCATAAATGTCAATAGCGCAATTAGCACATTGTGCCAGCGTAGAGTTTTTTTTCTTAATTCACTAAGTGATAGTAGGTTTACTGAGGACGGAAATAAATAATTTATTAACAGTTACGTAGTGTACAGTATATATAATTTCAAATACATAGTATATAACGACTATAAACGTATATATAATACACATAAAAGACACTATATAAGTTGACTTTTGAAGCTGGATTAAGCACTTTTTCTGTTGATGGGAAGAGAGTTCCACAACCGAACCGCGCAGTAAATAATGGTAAGTAGAATGATATAAGGGGAATAAATGAGAAGATTATTCTTATAAAAGTCCATTTTATAAATGTTTCCATAGACTATATAAGGTCCTATAAAATAAAATCACCAATTATTGATTTTTAACGTAATAAAAAATCATACATGTTAATTTTAGTGAGATATAATAATATATTCTGTGTACCGATTGAAATATTAAAATATTTTAGACTAATTTTATTAGAGCTTATATTAACAGACTGACGCAAAAACCCTTATGGCATTACATGTGTATGGGGCGCGGGGCACTTTACTAAATTAGTTCAGATATGAATTTGTGTAACCGGATTAACTCGAAAGCAGCATTTGGTAAATATTTTTGATTGAATAAGATTTGGGGGACTAACACGCACAGCTTACGTTTCAGTACGGGTACGTTTTAGTAGGCATTCGACTTTGATTAATTGTATTCAAATATATTAATGAAAACCACAAGAAAATCGAGACCTTTCTTAACTATTTCACATCCGTGATCATTATTAGATGTGCGGCCCTGTTCCTGTTTTATAGTATTATCTTTAAGGGTTCATGAAAATAATTACAAATTACGCGATCCAACTCTGACATAAATATGTATATATATATTTTTTTATAGAAAATACTTGGCTGACCAGCATACAGTCCACCCGATGGTAAGTGGATACGGTCGTCCACAGACATCCGCGATACATGCAAACATCAGTCCAGAATGACAAACGTTGACACGCACCCGGATGCGCTGCCTACCTTTGCAGATTAAGGAATGTACAGGGAAAATAGGGAGGGATAGGATGGGATGGGGATGGTCTCTGACATATCTCACTCATTACCGAAACACGTACCTACGTACATTGGGGAAATAAGATAAAGTGGGATATGCAGTACATTTCAAGGTAGTCTTCTGTGATAGACGGATAATGTGGCCAGTCGAGTGCGCCCAGCGGCTGTGGGAATGCAGCGTGCACTCTCCCGCTCAAAAAAAAAAAAAAAAAGGTTTTACTACATTTTATTTCATTTATAGTCTTTACACAACTTCTGCCAATCTTCACACATGAAATGTAGATAAATCATTAGATTAATTATTTTGATTAATTTGGTTAAGTAAAGGGTATTTTAATAAAACTTGTAGTAAATATATTTTAATGATTGTGGACATAGTTAAAAAAAACATAGGATAAGATTTTAGCGGGAAATTTGAAAAACCATTTATGGTATGAAACTTTTATTGGTACTCTCACAGTGCGTTGTAAGTACAGATTGATTAGTTTGCTTTTGTGAGGTCCGAGATGCATTAAACCAGTCTGACTTGAGTGATTTACTGATGTTCCGTTAACTTCTCCGTTATTTTATTTGCTTGTATTGTTTATATCCATTTGTATGCTCACGAGGCGAGACATAGAGAAACGCTTCAAATTATATTACCACCGATTTACCTTTGTCCACAAGTAAACGTACTATACTGTATTGTAGTTTTGGACTACGACTTTAAGTTCTTAAACCTCAAGGCTATAACACCATCAAACGTTAAAAACTTGATCTATAACGCTGTCGTCATTAACGTTCGAGAGCGTCAAACGCTGAACACTCATTTTTACAAGACTAATAGTGCGCGCGAACCCTTAGCGCCAACGAAGTTGAGGGACTATGGTCATAAACATTGAATAACAAATCGCCCTTCCCCCCACCCCCCTCCCAAGCCCTTAACAACCCCCCACCCCTCCCAAGCCCTTAACAACCCCCGGACTACATAAATCATATCATTTATATTACACCCCCGTCTCCCACCGTCAGTACAGATTTGAACTGCACGCTAATATGGGCACTATTTTCAAATTATCCTATATCATAAGACTTTTATTTGATGTAGAAAAGCGGCACTACATTCCCTTGCTGGTCTTGACTTCCTCTGCCATCCTTCTCCATTTCAATCTATCTTTGACCCCTCTCTTCCAGGATGTTACTCTTCTCATGCTCCTCAGATCTTCCTCTACACACTCGGTCCATCTCTTTCACGGTCTCGTGGTCTCTTTTGTCGCCCGCGACAAATATTAAAAATATGACTGATCCCGATCAGTCATATTTTTTTTGAACTCTCTTTTGTGACGAGCGCTCTACATGTCCTGACCATCTGAGACGCTGTTATTTGCAGAATCTCATCCGATTATCCTTGTGAATCAGTGTGTCTATTTCGTGGTTCATTCCTGAGTAATGAGTTCCATTTTCCGCTTTCGTAGGACCAAATATCTTACTCAGTGCTTTTCTCTCGAAAACAACCGGCTTCACTTCCTCTGAAAACGTTCGACGAGGTTTTGCAGGCATGAGTTCCAACCGGTAGTAGATGGATATTCGGTACTTACGACATTGGGTTCTTCAAGAGTGCTGTGAATAGACTTTTGCAGGGTAGGCTACGCGTCTGTAATCTTCCTGGCGTCCATAGGCGACGGTAACCACTTAACACGAGGTGGGCAGTCTGTATGTCTGCCACGTTAAAAATTAAAAAAAACAAATAGTATCCGACAAATTCACTACCTGTTTCATCTTATTACCATACGTTAAAATCGTCGATTTGAAAAGTCTTTTTCCATATCGATGATTAGAATATTTTTGAACCCTAATTCGAGACACACTTGCCCATTTATTTCGCCAGTCATGTCGTCACTTAGTTAAAATAATAACTCCCTACTCTATGGCATTGTCTATGCTTCCGTTATGGCGGCTTGGCGGCAAAATCGGCGACAATTAAAATGTTGTTAATGGTTAAAATAACAAATGTTATGCGTCCCGGAGGGTCTGGGGATGATTTTGGGGTGTATAACGACTTATTTCATCAGAGCCATATAATTTATTAACAATATAAATATGAACAGTAAGTCAAGTTAGCTGTGTGATATCTGCCAGTTTTAGAATAGCTCCAACACATTTCTTCCCGTGGTGTTATCCGATACCACTAGCTCTCAGGAACTTACACCACCTTTAAAACATGGGCCAGCTTAACGAACCCGTTGGGCCAGCGCGTAACGTGCCGTTTTAAGGCTGTTATTCCTCATACACGAAACAATGTGCATGAAGCGGCCCTTATCCAGCAGTAAACGTTAAAAGGGCTGGTTACTGTTACGATTAAGTTTATTTGCAGGCAAATCTTGTTGTTGGTGACGCTGTATTCGTTCCAAATGTCCATGTGTGCGTGACCCGCATTAAGTTCACTTGTGCAAAGTTAACTCACCGCTTTATTGTGATACTATAGTGGTCTCGACAGCCCCTCTTAATTTTTTATGTCTTTATTAAGATAAGTCGCCGAATCCAGCCATCTTATTTACGAAATAAATTTGTGAATTAACAGTTGAGGATAATACATCGGGTGTAACAAAGGAGGCTAATTGCTAACGGCTTTTGTTTTTGCAAATGACCCCCTCTGGAGTTTTTAGTGCGATTAAAAAGTTTTCTGAATTAACAATTAATTTTATTTATCTCCGTGTATTTTATGCATTTGCGGTGTGGTGTGGTTGTAAAAGGGTAATAACAAAGCTGCTACCACAAGCTATGAGGAACTACGCCATCTCTAAAAGAATGGACTCGCCAACACGCTTGGTCAGTGTGCAGTTTTACAGTTGCATTATATCCGTCATTCACAAGACAATTGCATCAATAGGACTATGTCCAGTAATGGATACTAAAAGGGCCGGTTATGGTATGTCATTGAATTTATTTTTTTGTGCATACAGTCCATCTGATGGTAAGTGAATACTGTCGCCCATAGACATCCGCGATACATGCCAACGTCCAAAATGACAAACGTTAGCACGCCCCCGGATGCGCTGCCTACCTTTGGAGATATAGGAATGGATTTGGAGAAACGGTTGGGGAAATGGGGAGGGATAGGATGGGAATGGGCTCTGGCACATCTCAGTGACTACTGAAACACGTACGTACATTGGGCAAATAAGATAAAGTGCGGAATGCAGTACATTTCAAGGTTGTCTTCTGTGAGAGAGGGGTAACGTGGCCAGTAGAGTGCGACCAGCGGCTGTGGGAATGCAGCGTTCACTCTCCCTCTATACAAATATTAAGAGGTTCAAGTGTTAAGAGGATGGAGGTGCTTTTTATTGAACTGTGCAGTTTTGAATGTATTTGTATAACGAACTACTTAGTTTTACTAAACTATTATATAGGTATCTACTGAGTTTTATATATAAAATCTTATACTGTATTATCCATTGATCTGTGGTTCAGTGACTTGCATCTCCATCTCCGATCGACAGACATTGTGTACTGTATAAATATTAATAATATTCCAACAATAAAAGTTTGCGAGCGGGCAACACAATGGTTTTCGGAACAAATTGATGCGCAAAGGAAAATATTTTAGGGTAACCATATACGAAAGATTTTATAAAACGCGTGTTAACCAAGCGTTCTTTCTTTAATTTTAATCCTTTTTTTTGGTATACGGCGCGGCAGAAAGCCGGTGAAAACTAACTGTGAGATATCGAACAGTGTTGTACGATAGTCTATGGGAATGTGTCAACGACACCGGACGTTTTCACGGTTTAGTGACCGCTTACCTGTGTCGATTTGAGTTTTGTGTTGTTTTAACTATATTTTCTTACCTTCGCGCTCAAAAAAATTAAATTACAATTTTTACACTATTACAGTTTACATTTAAATTCGCTAACCGTGCTGCCATCGGTTGAAAACCGTGTCGTAAACAAGGGGGCTTACGGTACGCGTTTACATAACTTTTATTATGTCCTAAAACATATAATACATAATGGCCACCGTACTAGGTACAATTTCTTCCCGTTCCACGACAGGGGCGCTGCCGGAAGTGACGTCACGCCGGAAGCAGCGCGCCGGAAACTGCCGTCTGTCGGAGTAGTTTCTTTTTTTACAAATTGCACTTACATGCATATCGCCAGGATGGTCGCGATAAATCAAGGATTAGTAATGGGTTTTTCCAAACCGTTTTGGTCTGAATACCTGTTTCGGAGAGGAAGTGAAGTACCAACCTATGGCTTTGCGCTTTTCATAGAAGCGCTGTAGGGACACAGTGTTGACATAGTGCACGCGTATATATTGCCAACTGAACACTACTCGCCAGTCGTCTCCAGCACACGTCACCAGATATATCTATAATTTACTAGCTGTACCCGGCAGACGTTGTCCTGCCTGTGTATATAAAATCTCAAATTATTTTGTTTTGCCGTCGATATGATTTTTGGGATCAATTGAACGGTATAGAAGTTGATGTGCTGCAGCGCCATCTAGTGGCGAGTTACAACAAAGTGAATAGCATAAAAACTTTATCCATGAAAAAATACATATATGTGCCAACTTCCATGATAATTCGTCAAACGGTGTCGAAGTTTATTAATCTCCAATATACCAACATCCTCTTTTATATATATAGATTAATGGTTGTGATCTTTTAATAAAATAGTGGACAATGGATGTTATTTATCGCACCTCCTGAAGCTACATCATCACCTACATCACCGAAAATCAAGAACTTCCTCAGAGCAAATTCTGTGAACATGGCATTCTGACCAGGCCACATTGTAGGTCACGCGTCTGTGAAGTCATATTACAATAATTACCTACATATTTAGATGCATATTTCAGCAGTAGGTTCAAATTGATCTCGATGATAATCGACTATTTAGTAGCTGTCGTCAGCCTTTTTTCGACACTCTCCTTCAGTTACACATACCATAACAGTATAAATCCATAAACTGTTGAAGAATCTGTCACGGAACGCGACGCATCCTAACATGAGAGCGATAAATCACCATCTCCTCCCCCTTCATTACGACGTGACGTGGAGGGGCAGGCTTCACGGCTCATTGAGCGCCCTTCGCGGATTTACATACACATGTATATATATATAAAAAAAAAAAACTCTAAAACTTCGTTTTTTTTGTAGAAAGAAGGCGGAGAAAACAATTAACCTGGTGGTAAATGGATACTGTGGCCTTACAACATTGAAATTGAAAACATAGTTTAGTAATAATACAACACTGAAAACAGATTATGTATCTTGTGGAAGTTGTTGATGTGCTTTCGTTCTGTTCCTCGGATACCGTTGCTTTTGATTGATTCCACGTTGATTCATATAAGTATAGGAATGTCAGTCCAGAATGACAAACGTTGGCGCGTCCCCGAATGCGATGCCTGCCTTTGAAGATGAAGGAATGGATTTAGAGGAAGGGTTGGGAAAATGGGCAGCTCATTCACTGCCGAAAAACATACGTACATTAGAGAAATATGATAAAGTCGGAAATGCAGTACATATTTATGTAGTCTTCTGTGAGAGAGGGCTAACGTGGCCAGTCGAGTGCGCCCAGCGGTTGTTGAATTGCAGCGTGCACCCCCCCCCCCCCCCTCCTATCCACTCCTATGCTAAATTTTACTAGAATAATAAAACTACATTTAAGTATTTTATTTATTTATTTAACAAGCTTCCATTGCACCAATTGCTCAGCTTTCAAACGACTTTTAAACTCAGCTTGACGACATCAGTCCAAAATGACAAACATTGGCACGCCTCCGGGTGCGCTGCCTGTCTTTGGAGATTTAGGAATGGATTTGGGGAGAAGTTTGGGAAAATGAGGAGGAATAGAATAGGATGCGGATAAGAATGCATTCATGCATATTTCACTTACTACAGAAACCAGGTACGGTACGATTAGATACGTTTGAATCGAACAAAGTAAAAAATGCAGTACTTATACTTAGTTTCGTGTAAGAGTCGTCAGTTTGCCTGCCTTTCTTTCTACAAAGAAAAGTACTGATTATAGAATTTTATATTTCAATCACAATAAATATCTACTTTTTAATTTTGTCTTATATTTCTTTCTACCTTCAAGCATTTCAGTGTGAAACGGAATACAATTTTGTTTTCTATTAATAAATATATAAAATACAATACAATAATAACTATTATTTTAATATTATTATTTATTTCTAAAATCCATTATGTCCAATGATGCGATAACGCTGGGGATTCTGGGGTGGTGCAGTTCACAACTTTTAGATTACAGTCAAAGAAATTGATTATAGCCATTACTGCCAAGGCTATAAGGTAGTCCTAAACTGCTATCAAGAGCTCTGATAGGTTAGTATAATTGGTATTTATGTATTCCATCATTGAATCATTGAGCACTCTAACTGAGCACTAAGCGCTTTAAATATTTTGAACTTAGTGTTAATTTAGAGATCACGGTTTTCGGATTTTGGAAAATTTTCACTGCATCTCGACTAATGGTCACCAATAGATAACATTTGAGATTTACGCGTTTTTGGTCTATTTAACGGGTCTCAACGCCAATGTTTATCTTATTTATTTCAGTGGACGTTTCGGTTGGGTTGCACCAATCGTGGTCACGAGCTAACTGAAGAGGCGGGTAGTCCACGTCTAGAATAGCGAAGTTTCATCAACTACCCGCATTTGGTCTTTATAGTCCGTAAAGTTGCGGCACACAACACTTCACGATTGAAGTGTCCATCTTCACGATTGAAGTGTCCATCTTCACGATTGAAGTGTCCATCTTCACGATTGAAGTTTTTATGTTTCTTGATTTCAATTGCTTCACACACAATCCTGGACAAATAGTGGCGATCAGTGGAGATGATTTTTGGACTATGGAGTTCGTACCCAACTGAAACACCGACTAAAATAAATAAGGTAAACATACGGTTTGAGACCCGTTTAAATAGATAAATACAAAGGTTACCAGCTGAATATAAACACCAATAACCATATAAGTATACATATAACAGCCGTGAACGCGAGTGTAGATGGTTTTCGCGAACTTCTCGCGCTTGTTTCCCGGTCAGAACCGATAAGCTGCTCGTGCGACGAAGGGTTGGCGGACACAAACCACGAACGCTCTCCACATTCACGCGTCGTCCTTACTGTGGTGCGAGAGGCAGCTAAAATCGGATCTACGTCTTGCATGATTTATTCATTCAAGATAACAGCAGTATGGAATATTACTTAACCGATTTTATGGGATGCAAAATCCAATAAAAATCACAAATGTATGGATTCGAATAAGTGGTTTTTTGAATATTTATATTTATAAGCCACAATTGGAATGAAAACCATATCAAGTTATAGGAAATACATGGATATGGTAAATTATTTCATACATTCGGTGGTAGTTGTTGCAGCTATTGTTACGTTCATTTCGAACAAGTGCGTGAATATGACTGTGACACGCAGGTTCACGGCGTGAATTCCCGCCTTGACTTAACAGCGTGAGTCTAGAGCCGGCTTTAGGTTGCTCATTAGTTCGCAGCCCGGTTTAGGGTAATCGATTTCCATCCCAACTGACCCGCCAGTGTCCGATTTTATGACCGTTAATTAGACATACGTATCCAATTGTCGTTTTATTGCTATCCAGATGTCGTGGATGGAGATAAACGTGTAATTATACTGATTAACGGTATTGGTGTCCGATATTAGCAGGAGTTTGCGATGTTTGTTTGTAAGCAAATTCACTGTATTTATTTCCTTGATTTCTGAACGGATTTTGATAGATTCTAGGAAGCTCAGTGATGTTTAAAGCTCTTTTCCAAATAGATGGAGTACGGCAATACGCATACCAAAAATAGGGCCGCGACCCCATTGAAGTGACTACAGAAGTGAGTGACCACATCTGCCGGATAAGTTGCACCTGGAATTTCCCGGGTGAGTTCACATTTTCTATAATTAATCACTTTAGTATTTCCCCCCCAAAATTAGTAGACATTTAGTAGCGCCCACATTTAGTTGTCATTTCTCTTATTTTCGCATCCCGCATGTCCTTCGTCCGCTGGTCCATAGGATACCTACATTTTGTGGTTTCCTATGGATATAACGCGCGATCACCTATGTTTCATACGATCACTCAATCTTGAAGCGTTCTGGACTGAGGGATCTAGTTTAACCTCCAAAGACTAGATACTATCTTCTGATTTTTGTGACACGTAGTTATCTTTACAAATTCTTGTAATTCTTGTAGTATTTTCTGAGATTTTTGTTTACACACTTTTATCGAACATTCGTATCGAGGAATCTAGTTAGAAAACATTAGGTAACTCTCATCGTAAAAATTTTAGATTTTTTTTCTATAAATTAGAGTTAAATTTTCCAATAGATCCCTCCCCTCATTCTAGGCGCCCATTTTTTAAACATCTTTCCTTAATATATATAATTGTTCATCTATGATCTTTACTTATTTCTAAGATCTGAAAATACATTTCGTTTCATTTATACGGGAATATTTTAGAACCGCTGCACCAAAAATCAGTCGAAGTCGAACAGCGTGTTCTACAACGCGACTCGCTGTTCGATACTATTTTTATAGCGATTTAAAATCTTTCAGCGTCCAGACAGACTGCGTTCTTTTCCTATACTGACTATATAGGAATGTTGTAAAGAATTCTTCTGGTTTATACAACCACACTTCCGAGTTGCTAGAGGGATATGGTTGAGAACATCGCAGGACTGAGGAGGGTAGCATAAACGGAAGAAGACTCAGCAGTGGGTGGAAACAAGATGATGATTGTGATGATGATATCACATTTGTGACGTCTTCAGAACAAAGGAATTTTACTGATGATATGTTCTTATTGATTTCGGATAATATTTTCTAATATCGTTTTTATTTTTTTTCATATATGATAATGGTGCAATTAGCACATTCTGCCAGACAAGTTTTCTTCGTAATAAAAAATTTCAAAATATAAAACGTATCCTGCCAATGTCCGGTCCCGTCTAAGTAAGTCAGGAGTCGCTCACTAAAACGATAGAACGATAGTTTGGTTCGGCGGGATCAAAGGCTCTTGTTTTTAGGTATCGGTATTTAGGTAGGCAGGACGGTGCCACATGTCACACAGCCGGAGAAACAATGACTTTATTTTTTTTTCTAAATTTAATCCGGCGCTCAATCTGGGACAGCCTTTACTACGTAATAAGAATGTTCCATTTTCAAAACACCGAATTAAACAATTCGAGAGCTACTGAACATAGACTGTAACGTGGGTGCCCTAGAGTGCTCGTATAATTAATTAGTTGCATTGGTCACTTGAAACCTAACTCAAATGTTAAGTGTTCGCAAACAGCGATTGTTTACACTTAATATTTGTGCCTAATGTTTGTGCAAATGTTTACACTAGTAAAGAGCTCGCTTAGGGAATGCAGCGGCGCGGGTGTACTCCATGTAAGTTCCCCCAGAAATATTTGCAACTATATCGACGCCACCGACATCGTACGTGTGAACTTTTGTGTGATTCCCTAAAACTCTACAAAGGATCTGGATAAAAAAGTACCCTAAATATTCAGCCGCCACCTAAGTGGATATCCAACAGCCGCTGGGCGCGCTCGACTGGCCACGTTACCCCTCTCTAACAGAAGATTACCTTGAAATGTACTGCATTTCACACTTTATCTTATTTCCCTAATGTACGTATATGTTTCGGTAGTGAGTGAGATGTGCCAGAGCCCATTTCCATCCTATCCCTTCTCATGACCCCAACTCTTTCTCCAAATCCATTCTTTCATCAACAAAGGTAGGCAGCGCGTCCGGGGGCGTGCCAACATTTCTCATTTTGGACTAATGTTGGCATGTATCGCGGATGTCTATGGGCGACAGTATCCACTTACCATCAGGTGGACCGTATGCTCGTCTGCCGCCTTCGTACATAAAAAAAACCGGTAGTGAGTGAGATGTGCCAGAGCCCATTCCCATACTATCCTCAATAGTATATTGAGTAATTATTTTAATTACTCTATACTCGCCCTCAATAGTAATTATTTTAATCTTAAAGTATTCTGACGTCTGTTGCATGTATATTTAATACATGGACATTTCGTATAAGGAAAGGCGAGGCCGGTCGTATGACGTCAAGTAAAATGGTCAGTTAAAGATTTATTAAAAACTAGCGACCCGCCCTCACTTCGCTTCGGTTTACAATCGGAATAAGATATTTTCCTGCGGTAAAATGGAGCCTATATTTTAAGTTAGACCTCTAGCAATACATCGGTGAAAACTGCATTCAATTCCATGCAGTATTTTTTGCGTGATGCGTGTACAAACATACAGACAGACGGACAAAATTTCTGAAAACTGTTGTTTTGGCTTCTTTCTGTTGCTCTAATAAAGAGCTAATATGGGAATATTAGTTTTTTTTAAATATCTATAATGTACAGACATCGGCCTGTTACAATTTTATTATATGTATAGATATATAGATAGATTGCTTGACCGTGGTCCGCTGACGTTATTATAAGTTACTTGTAATTCTTTGTGTGTGTCGCAAATAAAATCAGTAACTTCATACAGTTGCCTTTTAGTTTTGTGCAATACGTTTTATACCATCCACATATCTATCTATATAAATAAAAATTAAATGCTGTTCGTTTGTAAGCGCATCCCTTGAGAACAGCTCGACCGATTTGGCTATTTTTTTAAAAACTGTTCGTAATAGTCCCAATAAGGTTTTTAGGGAAAAAAATTTTGGAAAAGTTGCCCGGAAAATTGGAAAATTCGCGGAAAACTAAAAGTGTTTTTTTCTATGGGATTTTTGTATGAACTTATTGAAATTATTGTATTACTAGCTGATCCGACAGACGTAAACTAATTTAGAAATCGTCCTCTAAGCGAGCCAATCCACAAGCAAATACTAGTATATAAATATTGTATAACATGTAAGTAAGTGCAAAAATATACAACTTTCCAAGCGAGACGTTCAGTGGGGAAAATCGGGGTGAAATTTACCCGCCTTCGGGGGCGTGTCTTTAGTCCTGACTAGCGTAGATCCCCGCCCCGGCTACGCCCGTTAACGATTTACCTTCTGTCTGCCCTTCATAGGTATTTTACAAGTAAAAATACCTTAGGGGACTATAGGTACTTTTGCAGGAATTTTGATCTTACCATTTTTACCTTACCATATCTTACCAAGTGATGAAGTTGCTGTCATGAAAATGCTGAGGGGGATGTGATGTGCAGTTCTGGTGAGCTGCGCTATATATTCATGTGCTGTCTTGTTTTGTATGATATGAAATATGTGTCCAAGCTTATATTGTTTTGTTCAGAGTTTTATGTTATAGATAATCAAAGCTGTGTTACTTGTATCAGCATCTTGGGGCATAATGTTTGACTGTACCCACCGTTTTATGTGTTAAGATCACGACATAGCTATGGTAATATGTATGACTTGTGTACGTGGCAGTGATCCACACCGCGTAGCTGTAGTGTGTGTATCACTGTGTACGTACCGGTGCTACACAACGCGTAGCTGTAGTGTGTGTATCATTGTGTACGTAGCGGTGCTACACACCGCGTAGCTGTAGTGTGTGTATCATTGTGTACGTAGCAGTGCTACACACCGCGTAGCTGTAGTGTGTGTATCATTGTGTACGTAGCAGTGCTACACACCGCGTAGCTGTAGTGTGTGTATCATTGTGTACGTAGCAGTGCTACACACCGCGTAGCTGTAGTGTGTGTATCATTGTGTATGTAGCAGTGCTACACAACGCGTAGAGCTGTAGTGTGTGTATAATTGTGTACGTAGCAGTGCTACACACAGTGCCGGCCCGAAGCAAGTTTTAGGATGGAGCGAGATCCAATTATGGCGCCCTCTTGCTTGCCCCTAATACATACCAGTTATGCGTGCAAGCATGGAACTTAGAAGATCTCGACTACGTCTGAAGTCTGTGTCTAATTTGTCGATTGAAAACAGCCATGCTCGTTGGCATTGCACTCCTCACAGGATCACTGAGGCGCCCCCTGGGTAGGGCCTGGGTAGGCCAAGGCGCCTGGAGCGGCTGCTCCGTTCGCCCTATGGTAGGGCCGGCCCTGGCTACACACCGCGTAGCTGTTATGTGTGTATCACTGTGTACGTAGCGGTGCTACACAACGCGTAGCTGTAGTGTGTGTAACACTGTGTACGTAACAGTGCTACACACCGCGTAGCTGTAGTGTGTGTCACTGTGTACGTAGCAGTGCTACACACCACATAGCAGTGGTAATGTGTATCCCTGTGCTACGTATATGTGTCACTGTCTTTCGTTCGTTCTTTCTATATCCTCGCAGCACTGTAATAATGGTACCTGTATTAATATTTGTATAGCATAGCACTGTTTATGAACACAGTGTACCGTGTTGCCACCAGTAATGCAGCAGCGTGTAGCTCTGATCAGTAATACATTCAGAGACTTCAAACTTCACAATTAATTATCTCGGTATTTAATGGTTTTAAAAGTTTTTAACTAAGAACATGTCTTCTATTTATTTTAAGTCTTCTATATACGTCTTCTTGTACAGGGGCCGCGCCACCATCCTCGGTGGAAGAGAGTCGCGCCAGGCTCGTGTCTGAAATCGAAGATTCTTTAGAACTAGTCTCAATTTGGGGTTCTCTGAACCTAGTGGATTTCAACCCCAGTAAGACGCAAGTCTGTGCATTCACCGCTAAAAAAAACCCTTATGTCGTAGCACCTCGCTTTCAGAGCAAATCACTTAAGATCTCGGAGAGTATCGGGATCCTTGGTATCAACATCTCCAGCAAAGTCGAATTTAGAGGTCATCTTAAAAAATAAGGCCAAATTGGCCTCCAAAAAGCTCGGTGTGCTGAACAGAGCGAAGCGGTACTTCACCCCCGGGCAACTCCTTATGCTTTACAATGCTCAGGTGAGGCCCCATATGGAGTATTGCTCTCATCTCTGGGCCGGCGCACCGAAATACCAATTGGACCAATTTGACTCCATCTAACGACGTGCTGTTCGTATTGTCGACGATCCCACTCTCACGAGCAGTTTAGAACCCCTCAGCATTCGAAGAGACGTTGCGACTCTCTGTGTGTTCTACCGCTTGTACAATGGGGAATGCTCTGAAGAATTGTTTAATATAATTCCCACCTCGGGTTTCTACAAGCGCACCTCCCGTCACAGAAGTGCGCTCCATCCGCATTTCCTCGATACGGAGGTGTCGCGCACTGTTCGGTCCAAAAATTACTTTATACCGCGAACGCGTAGGCTGTGGATCGAACTGTTCCAAGAGGTCTTTCCATTAAGCTACGATATGGGGTTCTTCAACAAAGCTGTGAATAGGATTTTGCAAGGTCGGCGGCGCGCCCGCATACCCCCTGGTGTTGCAGGTGTCCATGGGCGGCGGTAACACTTACCACCACGTGGGACCGCTTGCTCGTCCGCCCACTTGTCTATAAAAAAACAAAATATATATATCTACTTATTAATTGGATGAATTTAGATATAAGAAAATATTTCCTCACCAGCATATATAATCCTACAGTCGTTATATTACCTTCGATTTACTGGTTTTAAAAAAGTTACGTAATTTTCGAAACATCTCGTTTTAAAATATTTCATCAGGTCGAAATCAGATGTAATAGATAAAAGCCATCAAAATAAACAAAAAAATGTTCGTAAAAATAAGATTGACATAATATGGAATATTGCAAGTTACATTGATTGATTGATCTGTTCCGACACATTTTGGCAGATTTTATCTAAGAACATTTTTTATTTGTTTCGACGTGTTCTTATAATTTATTAGGGTTTCGTTTGCGGCCGTAAAATCGAGAATCGCTGAAACTATTTATGCCAGGCTCCGTACAAAAATGTCCGAACCCCTATATTGTCCTTTTCTCGTGCTTTTTATTCATTTGTCTACTCTAGTAGTAAAATGAGAAAACTTTTTGACAAAGTGAGATAAAGAGACGATGGTATCGCGTTATTTATTGTGGCGATTCTCCCCCACGCAATCCACCACGGCTCATAACTAAATGACTTGTGCTTTACGATTTCCCATCCCCTTCTGTTTCTGTTATAAATAAAAATTTTATGTTTTTGTGTTCTGACAGCGTATAAAATTATGGAATGGTGAATACAAGAGATAATCAGAGTAACAATGGCAAACCAAAAGAAAATCTTGAGCTGTGTCCACCTCTAATTATAATGATTTATTGTATACGATGATTGTTTTTTGTATGGACGAAGGCGGCAGATGAGCATACAGTCCACCGTGGATACTGTCGCCCACAGACATCCGCGATACATGCCGTGTGACAGATACAGAGACAGATATTTTGACAGATGTGGCGTGTGCCTATACGGATTGTGTAATCCTAAAACTATGGAATTTTTAAAATACAATTACTAAACTATATTGTCAAGATTCTGTAAAACGGTTACATGTTAAAAATGACGTCTTGTATCTTCACCAATATGTCATTGTCACAGTGTATCTAGAGAAATTTTAACCTTACATTTATTTCGCTCCGAAAATACTATTTAAATAAATGAAGATGAAAGTAGCTTGCATTATACTGACCACCATAATAGTGATTGCCATCATGGCGGTATGTGTGATGGTGAAATTCGCAGCTGAAATTAACCTGGATGAGAAAATGAGAGACAACGGCGGAATGTACAAACTCGTGAGAAATATGGGGATAATCGCTCTACAAGACATCGACGCTTCCAAAGATGCTTCAGAGAGGTTTCCCTACGTCGCTGCAATCACAAGAAATTCTTCGTCTACTTGGTCTTTCGCGTGCTTCGCTAGTATTGTCCTTGCGAGGTGGATCGTCACTTCCGCGCACTGCCGACAAGCCGGCTCCACACACAGAGTCCTCCTTTTCCATAATTTCATGAAAAATCGGACTTACATGTACCCCATTGCCGTCTGGAAGCTCCACGAGAAGTTTAACGCCAGCCTACCAAGTCGAAAATATAACATAGCCCTGGCGAAACTCAATTTAGAAACAGGGCTAATCAATAAGATGTCTACCTTCGACGATCGAATAGCTGTAAATGTCGAAGCTAGCATTTGGAAGACAGTGTCGACGATGGACAAGCGCATATTTTTGACTAATGTCTTCGAGAAGTTTGAAGTCCAAATCACGGAACTAGGGAGGTGCTACGAAGTATACGGAGTAGAATTAGATGACAGCATGATATGCATTGATATGTCAGACCACGAGGATTGCTTCATTCACGAATTTGGACCTATTTACTCCGGGGACAAACTGATCGGTGTTTTGTCTTTAAAACCCAGAGACTGCGATGTAAAAGTTGCTATATTTACAAATGTTTCATATTATGCAAATTGGATACTCAAATCGTCACAAACATCTTATTTCGGATGAGTTTTCTTTGTTATACAGGTTGCTCGGGAGGAAATCGAAGGACTGCTACCATGGGCGTAGCCACGGTGGGGCCGGTTAGGGCGCTTGCCCCCTCCTGGCATACGGAATAATAAGTAACAGATTTTTTGCATTACGCTATCACTATTTAAATTATAAGAAAATTGTTTCCTTTGCCCCATCCTGGATAAAATCCCCGTCTATACGATACGCTCTTTGTAGAAACAGAAGAATAAAACACTTTGTAATGTCTCATCTTACACATGACAGTTGCAGTTTTATGTTGAGGCCTCGTTCAAACTGCAATATTGGATCAATTGAATGTTGGGTCAAACTAAAAACAAATGCACAATCAACCGTTTCAATATCCACTGCTGGACACGGGCCTACTAACGTACATTGTGTTGTGCATGGGGGATCTATGGCCTTAAAAGGCAACGCTGGCCAAGCTGGTTGGCTTGTACACTCTTTTAGAGGTGGTAAAGTTCCTCAGCGTTTAGTCGCATTTTACGATGAGCTTGTGTTATTCTATAGTCGGCTGACATCTCATGTCGCGGCATCAAATAAATAGATGAAAATAATACCAAATAATAGATTAAAAGTTGAATCAAATTGGCAATACAGTTTAAATATTAGTGATTAATAATTATTAATAAGATTATTATTATATTAGCTTTAGTCAATTGTTCGTTTCATAAAGGAAGGGAATTTATATGGAATATAAAAAAAATATGTTAGATTTAGTAAAACCTGTCCTTCCATTTCCTACAGAGCAACATTTATTTTTTTACAAGTGTATACATATTTCTATGATTGTTTTCGGGATTTAATTAAACATTATTATAAATTATTGTATTCTTATAGAAGTATTATCTCTATATATATAAAATTCTCGTGTCACAATGTTCGTTCCCGTACTCCTCCGAAACGGCTTGACCGATTCTCATGAAATTTTGTGAGCATATTGAGTAGATCTGAGAATCGGCCAACATCTATTTTTCATACCCCTTAGTGATAAGGGTTGTCCACCCTTAGCGCCGGGCAGCCACAGCAACGCGTGGCCGGGCACAGCTAGTTAAATATATAATGACTAGCTGTGCCCGGCATGCGTTGCATGTCCGTCAATTTTTTTTGCACATATATAGCCTATGTTCCATCTGGAATAAAGTACCTTTAAAATAGTGTAAGAATTTTTGATATGGGATTAGTAGTTTCGGAGATTATCTCCTACATCCAAACTTACAAACTTTACCTCTTTATAATATTAGTATAGATGTGGCACAAGAAAAAAACCGGTAATATTAAAAAATATATATTAATATACACTTTTAGCACTTATGAAAATACCTTATTAAATAATAATACCTTATTAATATAATATTAAAACCTTATTAAAACAATAGCGCGCCTTTAGAACTTATAACAACCTGTTACAAACTGGAAATAAAATTATCTAATTTTGGAACAGAAAGTAGGTAGGTATAAGGTATCGAGACTGTATTTTAGGTATTTAATATATTAATAAGGTATTATTATTTAATAAGGTATTTTCATAAAAGCGATAAAGCGTATTCTAAAAAGCGATAATTTCTATTATTTAATTTCTGTTAAATTATTCCTTAAATTATACCTTAATTTCCACATACGGATATTACAAATTAAAAAAAAGTTACAATTACGCTTCTAATACAATAATAATAATAAATAACGCCACACACTAGAATTCCCTGTGTTGTGGGTCCAGAGACACATACAAAGACAAACGCAAACGAACACCCAGACCCGAACACGTCATATTTCTTTTTTTTTATTAAACAAATGTATGTCCGACCGAGGATCGAACCCTGGACCTTTTGCACAGCAAGCAGGGTCACTACCAACTTCGCCAATCGGTCGGTCAATATTGGTGAAATATGCGAAAATCTACAAATTATATTTAGGGTAAAATATTGGCTTCCTCCAAACATTTTGTTTTAGTCGCCCCTATATACAGTAATTCCCAAACAATCCCATACGCCAATATTTAACGTAGTCTTGTTACAAGGGAGAATTTAGTCATAGTAAAAACATAACAGTAGCTTAACTCTGGCCTCGTCATTCGTCGAGGTAATTTTATATAATACTCCAGATTCGCCGTGAAACGCGGCTATTCCTGCTAAAACATGCTTTTTTACCTAAAAACAGGTAAAAACAGGGTAAGCGCCATCTGTTGGGCAGCCACAGCAACGCGTGGCCAGGCACAGCTAGTATGAAATATTTTTCATAATGTAATTTAATTTTGAAACTACTAAATCGATTTGGCCGATCTATGACAATAATGCGCCCCGTTTCGACCTATCTCCCTAAAAGTAGTATTAAAAACAGCTATTAAAATCAAATACGATTATAGATAAAGTTCCTTTATCGCGCCAAGTGAACAGTCATCGAACTTATGCAATAAAACATGGCAACCCTCCCGACATCGGACATTAATTCGGTTTGCCGACGCTTCAATACATCACCACTCGACTAATATAGATATATATGTTAGGGGTATCTTTACAACGCACTATCGGCGATTGAGATCTCCCGCCGAGATCACTTTCACCAAACTCGCAGAATTTGAGAGATTTTTATGTGTAGATTTAGAATTCTTTTGCTAACCGCAAAGGTTAACATGAGAGCGAAAATTGAATTGTTTCTTTTTTTAGGTGACAATAACGCATAGCACATTGAGCCAGTGTTGAATTCCTATAATTAAAATTTTTATCGAATTCATAACACGTCACGTCAAAGTCCAGTCCCGTCGAAGTAAGTCAGGAGTCGCTCAGTAGATGGTTGATTTACTGAGGTCAGAAGAGTTGGACTCCTTGGAAGCACACGAAATACGTAGTGTTGTCTTTATTTGATTGTCGCAAACATTAGGCACTTTGAAGTTTAATAAACCAGCATTATTAAACCACAAAACCCAAAATACACAATTCGTATAATAATCAGCCTGCAGGTATCTTCGCTTGCAGGAGGTTGGAAGATATGGTCCCTCTATGATAGTGTTGACCGGCTTTATAACGGGGACCACCCCATCCCTTCCCGCGTGTGTCGTAAAGAGCGAATAAGGGATAACAAAGCCGCTACCACGAGCGCTGAGTTGGTTGTGCACCTCTAGGAGAGTGGACTCGCCCAGCCGCTTCTCCGGCGTGGCGTTTCAAGACTATCATACACCTCCCTTACATCCCTCCTTCACAATACAGTGTGAATAAGGAGTTCAGTGGATGATGAATCCATTTCGTTAACACCTTTCTTTGAAACACCGATTCTTTTTATTTAGTTTTCAAATTTTTTTGTCTTGTTTTTTTTCTCTTTTTACAGCTTTCTTTGTTTCTCTGCGTGATTTATTTAGCCTACTTTTATCTTCTTCTGTTTTCTTTTCTTTGTTTTTTAGATTTTCTCTTTCTATATAAATAACGAAATGGTTTTATTTGTTAAAATGTCTTGCCGTAGTTTTTAGTACTTTTGTTTCTACTTCCTATGTTATTATTTCGATAGCTTTTATAAGACTTTTTATTATCGTATTGTTTTTGTATCTTTGTCTATAGAACTATTAATAATGAAATAAATAATACGCGAAAAACACCTTTTTTTATGTACGAAGGCGGCAGACGAGCATACAGTTCACCTGTTGGTAAGTGGATTCTGTCGCCCATAGACATCGGCGATACATGCCAACATTAGTCCAAAATGACAAACGTTGGCACGCCCTCGGATGGGCTGCCTACCTTTGGAGATATAGGAATGGATTTGGAGAAAGGGTTGGGAAAATGGGAAGGGATAGGATGGGAATGGGCTCTGGGAAGGATTGGAACATCTCACTCACTACCGAAACATACATACATACATTATGGAAATAAGATAAAAGTGGGAAATGCAGTACATTTCAAGGTGGTCTTCAGTGAGAGAGGCTTAACGTGGCCAGTCGAGCGCGCCCAGCGGCTGTTGGATTGCAGCGTGCACTCTGCCCCTCAATAACACTTATTTACGTTTATTAATAGACCGGCTTCACATGCACCTCTTTAATAAATAATTAGTTTCATAATTATTCATTATTTCAGTGTTTCTTCATAATTTTAACTACGTTTACTTATAAAAATTATAAATAAATTGCTGCAGTAGGACTACCAACCTGACAAACCAACCCACTACCAACAGAGCAAACATTGCACCGGCATCGGAATTCTTTAGTTTTTCATATCCAATTTTCCAGAATTATTTCTCAAAGGCACTAGTAACTAGCTAAGTGCTAATGAAATTGCATTTCTTCGCCACAGTCTATAAACTCATTCCAATTCAAAACTTTAAGCGTTTAGCTCCCCCAGCCAACTTGCTAATAACAGTGAGAGCACACACAGATTTATTCCAATAAACTGCAACTATAACAGCCCCTCGGGGTCGCGTAACAAAATTATTTATGTCTCATTCACTTTGCTTCGATGAGTGTTAGAAAAATTGTGGAGAAACTTGCCGGCTCTACATGTCACGACTAGGATTCATGCCGTGAACCTGCGTACCCCGAGAACACTTGTCTAAACTCACAATTGTTCACAGTAGTTAGAGAACGATGCGAGTGCGTTCGCGGTACCCGTCCGCGTACCCTTCGACGCCGACACAGCTTACCGACTCCCACCGGGAAATTAGACCCGTAAACTCGTGAGAAGTCGTGAGAAAACCATCCACACTCACGTTTGCGGATATTCACTGATCTTCACGGCGAGAGTGTAGAGCTGGCATAAACATATTTGTGGCGATAAAGCCTCTAGCTCTACTATCTGAGTAAACCACAGACTTCCAATGTTGCCAAGCATTTTTTTCTTTTCATATAGCAATGGTGCAATGAGCACATTCTTCCAGTGACAACTTTTCTTCTTATGAAACAATTTCAAAGTCTAAAACATATCCTGCCAATATCCACTTCAACCGAAGTAAGTCCGAACTAATCAGTAGGCGTTCAGTAAAGTGACAGTAGTTTACCTGACGACAGAAGAGGACTCCTTGGACACGAGAAACGCAGTCCCTTTTTTTTTTTAATATACTAGTGGGCGGACGAGCAAGCGGTCCCACGTGATGGTAAGTGTTACCGCAGCCCATGGACATCTGCAACACCAGGGGGCATGCGGGCGCGCCGCCGACCTTGCAAAATCCTATTCACAGCTCTCTTGAAGAACCCCATATCGTAGCTTAATGGTAAGACTTCTTGAGGCAGTTCGTTCCACAGCCTGCGGGTTTGCGATTATTATATGAAAAAATATTATCACATTTATTTGATTATCACAAACATTACTCACAAATAATACTTTGAAGTTTAATAAACTGTTAATAACTATTAATAACTATTAAACCGCAAACCGCACTAGACACAATTTTTCTAAGAATCAATCAAAACCATCACTTCTGGAGTCCGCACTGTCAAGTTATCTACTTTGCCGTCAGATTTAATTAAGACCGCACGAACTGATCAGAAACGAAAGTGATCTAAAAATGAAATCAATCTAATACGATCGTAAACTTCCCTGCAATGTTATCGAAGTCGTCTCGGGGTTGCCATTTGCCGAATTGCGATGTTTATCACTGCTGTATAAAGTACAATAGTAGTTTGGATATTGAAGGGAGATGCATCGGGCCCATGTTTCGTAAAGCACTAGTAAATTGCCCTGGCTTCATTCAAGTGCCACAACGATTACGTAGGGAACCTAAATATAGCCTGTGAATATTTGCATCAGTTTAGCTTCCTAAAAGTCAAGGAATTTTAAAAACTGGTTCTGTAGCATTTTTAAGGACAAAGACGACAGACAGTTAGTGGATACTATAGTCCAAGGACATCCGCGATACATGCCAACATTAGTCCACAATGACAAACGTTGGCACGCCCCCGTTTGCGCTGCCTACCGCCTGAAATATAGGCACGGTATAACGGACTTACACCGTGGGTATAAGCACGCCGTATTTTCTGTTGTAACTACTTTTAATCATTTGTGTGTACCTTTTTTTATAGAAAAAAGGCGGCAGACGAGCATACAGTCCACCTGATGGTAAGTGGATACTGTCGTCCATATACATCATCCGCAAATATGCCAACATCATGATGTTGGCAATCAATGCAGAATGACAAACGTTGGCACGCTCCCGGATGCGCTGCCTATCTTTGCAGATTAAGGAATGGATAGGGAAAATGCGGAGGGAGAGGATGGGATAGGAATGGACTCTGACATATCTCACTCACTACCGAAACACGTGCGTACATTGAGGAAATAGGATAAAGTGGGAAATGCACTACATTTCAAGGTAGTTTTCTCTGAGGGGTAACGTAGCCAGTCGAGCGCGCCGAGTGGCTATTGGATTGCATCGTGCACTCTCCCAATAGTTATTAGATTTATTAGTTTAATTTTTTTTACAGACAAGTGGGCAGACTTGCAAGCAGTCCCACGTGATGGTAAGTGTTACCGCCGCCCATGGACACCTGCAACACCAGGGGATATGCGGGCGCGCCGCAATAAACACGCACAAGAAAAAAACTCATAAAACTACTTTACACCAATAACATTAGTATTATAAACAATATTCTGCTTGCAACTTTGCATCGATCCAGCTTTCCAAATCAGTATGTTTACCTACACCTGCTTATTATATGTTATTATACTTATATCTATAATAGAGGTACCTATCTCTAAAGCGCGCGCCACGAGCAGGAAGAATTTCGGTCACATATGACTGGACGCAAAGAGATTTGTACGAAATCGTCGCACACCGACCGCACTAGACCCCTCATATTATTGAACTTAAATATGAGAGGTCTAGTAAAGTGGTCACTTTATTTCATACAAATTTCATTAAGGTCCAATCTTGGCTGACCTCATATCAATGACCGAAATTCTCCCTGCATGTGGTGCGCGCTTTAGATACATTAATATGTAAGCCCCTCTATGCTCTAGATATCTATCTAAATTCTAGATCTCTATGATCCAATTTTTTATTATTTTTAAAACTAGTGGACCGATTTTGATTAAAAGTATCCCATAACATTATAATCCAACTTTATAATGCAACCCTATTGATTTTCTGTTTACCGAAAAGTTGTGGAGGGACTGCCATATGGCATTAGGTTCGCTTTTAGTACATTTTGTCTGTGCAATAAAGTTTCAATAAATATATAAACATTAATACCTATATAAGTTTGATATTATGATATCGATATGACAATTATAAAAGTCATAATTATTTTATGTTTGCTCTACGCCACAACAGATGGCGCTGTAATCAATGAAAAGTCGTCTGTAAATCAAATATAATATATCCTTTGTTTTCTTTTTTAACGTGTTGCAGTCTACCTGTTCTTATAAAACATATATATGTAAGGGAGCTGCTATATATGTCCATGTGTAAGTGATTTATAATGTAAGTGCATGATAGGTTGTTGAAAATCTTAGCTAATGAAATAAATAAATTATGCAATGAATCTACATTTTCCTAATATAAGATTACTATACCAACAAAATTGTTACAAGCATAAGGCAACGTATTATAAGAAGAACAAATATTGCTATATATTTTTAACAGGCGCTTTATATAATTTGTTCTTGTAAGAATAATAATATAATAATATCTATACAAACAAAGTACAATTGAACCTTTCCCGAATGAATTAGAGTTCATTGACATGAAGTTAAAAAGCTTTGGTTACTGTCTGTATACATATACGCAAAGTTCTGAGAAGTCGACAAAATGATTCCTGTTGTCACTAATCGTAAGCCGTGGGCGACCGCGATGGTGACTATTTACCATGTAGGCCGTCTGTCTGTCATCTTAAAAGAAACCCGCAGGCCATAAAAGGTTCGATACAAAATAATTTTAAAACATAGCTGTTTAGTAGATTTAGGATTATAGAATCCCTAGACCATCCGCTGACCTTCCGTGAACACATACAAACTGTCCGAAACTGAGCCGCCTTTGTACTCAGTCGTCTCAACCCTCTCATAGGCGGGAGAAGTAAAATGTCGATTCAAAATAAGCTGACAATGTACAAAACCTGCGTATGTCCCATAAACACCTTCGCTAGTGTTGTCTTTGTACACGCAGCCTTCTCCAACATTAAAATACTCCAAACCCTCCAAAATAGATTCGTGTGCAAGGCCGTGGCCGCCCCATGGTACTCTCGCAATGTCGATCTTCACAAGGAATTGGAACTTCCCTCCATCGTCAAATACGTGAAAGACTCCGCCCAACGCTACTACGACAGAGTTCCTCACCGTCCCAACCCCCTAGTAGTTGAGAGCCTAACCTAACCTAACCTATTATATGTCCCCGATAGGAATGACACCCCCCCCCCCCCCCCTCGTTGCCGTCGTCTTCCTTGGCACGTCTTTGTCGACCCGACGACCTAATTACTACTGCCAATGCGGTTCTTACACTACACTCACTGACTACACACACACAATATACACCATCCCCGCCGGCGGAGACATGGACGTCACCCTCGCTACACAGTGAACACACCGGCCTTCAGCCAACACTTTTATCAGGTATCGGCACGTGTCTGGGCGGTTCGTCCCAAAGCAACGCCCTAAGCCGAGGTCCATTTCGTCGTCCGGCGGCAGAGCCCTTAGGTTCGTTGTTGCACACAGTCACTAAACTGAGCGCCTCCTGCGCTCGCTCTAAGGAACTGTAGGAACTCGCCGACCGAAGCCAACTAGATCGACATCTAGTTGGTCATGACGTCTTACGTCATATTATTATTCTTTACATCTGCCATTGTTGTTATTGTTATTTCTCTTGTTTTTTTGCTTTACCATCATATTTTCAGGTGTTTAGTTTTTTTATGCCCTTTCTTTATATACAGTCAAAACGTGGGAACGTGTTAGTCTTTTTAAAAAGACAAAAATTATAAACTAATAGACGCACAAGTCGTGTGCTGGTCGATATGAGACTAATTTAATTCTTATTTCTTATTACTATGCCCGAGGGCCTTATCTAATAAACATGCAAACTAAACGGTATGGGATGGAGCCGCATTTATGCTGACTGTGCGTTCTGGTCGCATAACTATATTTTTATCTGTTTATGTAAATCTTGCCTTCTAAATTAAATATAAAATGTTGTACCTGAGTGTGGACTTTTACTAAGAGGAGGCACGAGTGTTCACACGCAAGCAATAACCACAGCACTGTAAAACCATATGTACTTACCAAGAATATAAAGAAATGGTACCTAACCTACGATTTTTCCAAAGAAAATGTGCTGTTTCGATTTCCGGTTGTGTATAAGTTCTTTTGAATGCAGTTTTCATATCCCTAGAATCGACGCCATGGTTCTTTAGAATATATTTCTCTATTTCTAATAGTTACAGACTGTTCCATACCGACCCTGTCTCAATCAAAGACCCTGTATAGTACTTATATAGAGTGTGATATACATATATAGAGTGTATAGTTATTTATTATAGTTCGTCGAAGATAGCAAACTGTCTGCGTCATCCCTTCTCAAAGCAATGTACAGTACTCGGTGTTATATGTGTTACGTCGTAAATTTTAAATCGATTATAACTTTTTCACATTATACACTTTTTTTGGTACAATGACACACAATTTGTTTTTATGTATCGGTGTAAATCCTTTTTTGTTCACCTCGAAGAAGACCTTGAAGAACTTCACCGGTGGTGGCTGGATGAGATGAAGACCGTGTCTTGGGGGAGGCCTATATCCAGCAGTGGAGAAACAAAGGCTGATATGTCGTTGGGCTCGTAAATCTCTACAACTTTTGTCTAAATACTTTACCTTCTCGGACATCGCTTTGTTTTTTTATAGATGTGCCATGTGTATAGCCAGCATCGACCTTCTAACCTTAAGGTCGATGATAGCCAGCTATTGTACATAGTTGCAGACACTCCCTAAAGTATGATGTTGCCAAATTACACCGCAGAGTTCCGCGTTGCGGTTGAATACATTAAGCATCTTACATTACAATATTATGTAACACAAAATATTACAATAATCTTCACTAGACCCTAGTTTAGACACAAGGTTCATTATCAAGATTTATTCCTTACAACCTAAACCACAAAATAACTATGTACATAATAGTACAAGTGCCTAGCCCTTGTATTCCCAAAGTGGTCAATGTGGACCCACTGGTATCGATTTGAACTTTCTAAGGGTTGATAGTTTAAATAAAAAAATGGGGGGTCCACGATAGCTAAAAATAGAACTCCTTACTTACCACTGCTATTCGTTTGTTAGTTCAAAATATGTATCTATGATTCCAATAGGTAGGCATATAATTAAGAAGATAAGGACCGAAATAAGAGTCACACATAAGAATAGGTACATGAAATAACACGTAGCACAAACGTCTTATCAAATTCATTTTTACAAGCTGATTTATTTGGTAGTCTTATTTTTATAATTCTGATTTAACACATTCGTTTTTGTAATCTTGTTGATTTTTAATTCTGCCTGAATATGTTATGTTTATTTTCTCTATTCATTTTTATATTTAATAATAATTGATGTTAATTTTTGTACTTATTTTGAATTTGCATTTATATTTCGTAAATATCAAAAAAACACCGCTTGTATATTTTGATTGAATTTTCGCCAGTAGACTCCAGTTTCGATATTAAATGTTGCATATGATAATGCCATTTGCCATACCCTTTTTAATTTTTCTGAATTTCGATCATTAATAATTAATAACAAGTGAATAAACGCTATCTAGTGAAATATTTAATATCGAGTAGCTACTGTACAAATTTGTTACACAGTAAATTATCGAGGGGGTCAACGGTTTTAATAGTTTTTGGGAAAGGGGTCTGCGACCGAAAAAAGTTTGGTAATCCCTGACCGAAACTATCAATTAGCCAAAAAATAAACATACGATTAAAAAAAAAGAACCGGTTCCATTCTCGATAGTGTATCAGTTTTTGAAAATCTTAAATGAAGTTTTCATAACAATAAAATCGAGGCCATGGTTAATTAGAACAAACTACTTCTAATAATTACAGACTTTTCCATATTGATCCGTAAGACAATTTTATATTTTAAAATAAATGCCAATTCAACACGCAAAACACACGAAAATCGCTATTTAAAAATTAAAATATGGTGTTTCCTTTTCTTTGAATTGTCAAAGATTTTCATTTTGTTTTGGAACTTAAACCCTGTGTAAAAACAATAGCAAAATAACTTAATTACTCTTTTGTTTTATTTAATTTTATTTGAGAAAACAAACGCAACATTACATTTTAATATAACATGGGTACATTTCAATTATTACACTAAATGTAAAACCAATTGTTATCGATTTAAGCGCCAAACCTAAAAGAAAATAAAGTGTTAAAATGTCACAGAAAATAACACGTACAGCTATCTCATCTAAAAATAGATTCAAAACAATTATCTTTAAATAAACCATTGATAAAAATATAAATGTTTACTCGATCAGGAATCGAACTTAGCACTTCACATTGCGTCAGTCGGAAACTGTTTAGCTGATCAGATCGTTTCTTGAAATTTAGACTTCCAGACAGATTCGCTTTCCTTGGGCAGTGGGCGTAAATCTACCGAATGAAAAAACACGAGATCTGACAACTGACGTAATAATTAAAATTAATATATTCTAAACAACGGAAGTGGGAAATGGTAGGCAGGTACAAGAGCAATTCAGCTTTCCCATTCAACACCTACAAACGTAATCCTACGCGCGAGACCTTGCAAATGAGAACACACACTGAATACCATAAATGAAATCAACATTACTGACTGCTCGCCATAAATGGCACTCAGATAACAAGGACAGACGACATACCATGCTTTAGAATTTAGACGCTCATTTTAAGTAAAGTTTGTGTATAAAAATACAACAGAAATATCGGTGAGTCAACGCTCTCAATTACTAGGTACTGCGAAATATATTACACGCTATTCGTAAAGGCGTGAATCAGCTGCTCACAAAAATCAATACATCCCGCCTATACACAAACGTATTCTCATTTCCAGCCAATGCACGCGTAGCGCAATATTAAATTCCTATAATTCATATTATTTAGGCCAATTCAGTAATTGTTTATGTGAGAACAAGTGTAAATTAAAAGTTTATAGTGTTTAATTAGGGGTCGAAAATTAACAACAGTCTGAAGATAGCCGCAGACAGCCGCAATTACATATGTTGAAATCGAAAACGCACCAGATGGCGCAGTGTACTCGTCATGTTGTTACATATAGTATGGGCGTATAAGTGCTTGTGTAAAAATTAGTGTTTTGTGTTGTTTAAAGTGCTAATGGAGTAAAAAAACGGTGAGTGGATAAACTTAATATCATCATCTTTCTTGTAAAATAACGGCAAGTCTGTGAACTGTATAGAAATCGCGTAAGAAATGGGAAACCATACATCTGTCTGAACAGACATATAACCCGCCCGAATTTAGGTCGCGCCACAAAGGGTGCTTTTGGTACTGCATCCTTTGTACGCAACTCGGCGGTGTTATATCCCCGCCATTTTGTGGCGGAGCTTTCAGGATTTTGTATAAATATATCGATCGAAAGCTTTCTGTAACCCAATTCCACTGTTATTCTCATTCTACATGAAGTACTGCTTCTGTAAACTGGTTAAATACATTTCCGGATTTGTTGGCACGTTAGTTATAGCGCGACTAAGATTTGTTGACATAAGGCATCTGTCTCTTAGTACTGAAAAAAGTCGATTTCCTGATGGATTCTGGGGCGGAAGTCCCGTATAGTCATCGTATTGATAGCATGACGCGCTTTCAGTCCACCGTTGTGGCTAAAATCATTGCCTTTTACGTATATGTAGGATTCTTCGTGTTTCTTTGGCCTTGTGGTGTAGCGCCTACATTATAGCAGTGACATCACAAATTTAAATAGAATTTCATAGATTACTGTGTTTTTAGTTAAGCGCCTCGTGTACGCGACCGTAGTTTACACAATAAATTGTAAATGAATATTATATTCATAAATGCATCCACTGCTTTGAGAAATGCTTAAACCAGAAATTCAGAAAATTCTTTACATTACTACTCAGAATTTCGGACATACTACCTAGTAGGTAGTATGTCCTACCTAGTACCTACTCTAGTAGTAATAGTACTCTAGTACTGTAGGTAGTAACTTTACATTACTACCTACTCAGAAATTTCTTTACATTAAGTTGGACATTATGGAAACCTCAACTGAAATGTGTTGTGGATTAGGTATAATGGATTGATTAAACAAATGTAAAAGTAATAACCACTAATATCCAATTTATAAAATTAATTTTTTGAGTTACAGCAATGCTCAAAATCTACAGCGAGTTTTTGCTTCCAATATATAATAATAATCATGGAAGCAATCAATGTAGTATCAATGTAGTATCATTGATCATTGTAGTATCAAAAAATAATCAATGTAGGGCTTTATAGCAGCTGCAGTACATAGCCCATTTTGTATACATACTTATTTTGAAAGTAGAAACATACCTAGGTCTATTTGTGGACTTGTTTAAGTTATTGATTTAAACTTATAAGTAAAATTGAGAAACTTGAAACAGATTAATAGCTCACTACACAAGGAGTGTTTATCAAAGGTGTGCAGGAGAAGAAATTAGACAAATGCTGGTATAAACAATTGTTATCATCATATGATCTCTGTTATCATTGAGATTTTATCATTGTGTGAATAGTTGCCTGTGAGAATCATATGAAGTTTGATCACTTGAGAATTCCATATAATATTCACCTCAAAGTGGTGATAGCCTAATACCCAACTCACATTTGTGTGATCCACAGTTCAAAGCTCCTATCACTGAGTATCACTGAGTTTTTCCTTCAGAACAGATTTTTTTTAAAAATTGGCACTTGTTCAGAGGTGAGGGAAAACATTGCGAGAAAAACTGCATAATCCAGAAATTAAAAAAATCTGTAGTATGTGATCCACCAATCGCACTGGGGCCAGCGTAGTCTATTACTTCTCAAAAGCCCCCAGTGTTTTACTAGGGGAGGCCTATGCTCTGCAGTGTTATAGGCTGATACAAGTACATTCTCTCCAAAACAGTTCAAGAAAATCTTCTTGTGTTAATGAGCCTTAACACAAAGCTATTAAAAGATATTACCTATATACAACAAAGACAAAGGGGAGACTTATTAAAGACATACCAAATATTAAATGGACATTACAACACACCAAACATGACAAATATTTATACTATGAACAAAAACAAAAACCTGAGAGGACACTACCTTAAACCGCAACTGTGCCCACTACAACCAATCCGAATAAACACTTTTTCCCAACAGTGTAGTGAAAGAGTGGAACAAATTACCGGAGACTGTTATTAATGCTACCTCGGTGATCTGTTTCAAAAATAGACTGGACATTCATTTAAAAAAAAGTGCAATGAAACAATCTACAGGCATCAGTTTAAAACTGCTAACATATCAGAAATAATAATAAATAATAATAATAGTTTAATAAGCAAAGCTATATGTTGAAGCATAAGTAAAGGAAGCTATACTTAAATCTTCCAATTTGAAAAGGAACCCATTTACATAGATATTTATTAAAAACTCACGCTCAGATTAAAGTAACAGGATGGAATTAGTAAGCTTTACTTTAATAAGCACACATCAACATCATCTTTATTATTTGCTATAATGTTAGTATGACAGTGGATGGTAACTAAGGGCGTCGCCAATGGGGGGGGGGGGGGGCAGGGCAGGGCAGTTGCCCCCCTCTAGAGATTCGAAAAAAATTGTATTTGTACCTACAATTCATATATCTGCCATCCTCTCTCTCATCTTGTCCCCTCTGACCCATTGGCTGGCGTTGGCTGGCGACGCTCTTGATGGTAATTATATATATTTTGCTTCATAACATTAGCTACAAGTATAGTGTGCAAAAGTTATTATGGTGTACTTTGTCCATTTATCTAGTGCATGGGTTCCGAACATGGGGGTAATTACCCCCGCGGAGGGGAAACAGCTATTCTGCGGGGGTAATTAAGCTGGTAATAGATAAGAAATTAGATTAGACCAATGGGATCGATTCTAGCTCGCCCGCGCGTTTCATGCCTGACTGTTTAATTAAATACATTTTTACACATTTGTTAAATACATAAAATTTTTAAGGACGAAGATGTGTCAGCCAAAGTATAATTTATCGGACTACGCGAGGATAGCACTTTAAAAATGGAAGGGGGGGGGGGATCAGTTTCCCTGATAGGTCATAGGGGTAACGAGATTGAAAAGGTTAAGAACCGCTGATCAAGTGAGTAAAATTATATATCAAAAGGCCCATTCTTGATGCAAACATTAAATAAATTAAAAAAAAGTACAATAGTGCCGTGTAAAGAGTACAAGAATAATACCATGTGATATACAAAGGTACTATTTAATTTATCCCAGTTCATACTTATGTCTGTTAATACACATCCAAGTCAAACTATAGTGAAGGCGGTAACACTTACCATCACGTGGGACCGCTTGCTCGTCCGCCCACTAGTATATAAAAAAAAAAATACATATATCTACCCCTCACCACATGTAAACAGTTGAATACTAACACTACCCATCTATCTGCAACATGGAGAAATGTTTTCATTATTTATTGAAAATAATCACTCAAGCTATAAAAACAATTATATTGATCACTAGCTGTGCCCGCGACTTCGTACGCGTGACTTCGTAGAGCCTATTCGAAAAAGCTAAGCTAAGCTTCATTAACTTGTGGAAATCCCATGAAAATCCGTTCAGTAGTTTTGGAGATTAGCGCGTTCGAACAGACAGACGGAGACTAATTTTCAAAATCGTCTTTTTATATTCTGATACTTTTCCTTCATCGCCCCCAATTAGTTTTTGGTATATTCAATGTACAGACATACTTGATCTACAGTTTTATTATATGTATTTATTTTTAAATCATTGGGATTGGTGGATCTATAAAATCTTTTGGCAGCTTATTAAAGATTTTGATAGCCATACATTAAACATTTTCAGCGAATGCCATTGATTTAGAACAATGCAACACATTAACACATCAGAACAAATAGGTCGCTCAGAAATAGGTGGCCGGAAGTTGATTACAACTACCATAACATGATCATAATATACACATAATGGGGTCGTCTGTTTGCTACTTTTTATTCGGGTTTCACGAAATTTAAATGAATTATTATTTTTGTCCAGGGTTACCTTTTGTACATCTTCTCTTAATTATCATCTCTCGTTTAACCACTTTAGCGATTGAATTTCGAGTAAACCCTTCTTGATAAGTGTAAACCTCATAAAAGGGAAAATACTTTCCAAATGTAATGTTTCTAGCGTCAGCTCGGTTCGGTTTCGGTTCGACGTTGATCAATGATGGATGTCAGACAGTCGGAACATTTCTCTTTAAGAGGGCGTCGAGCGTAAGACGCTGGTGCAAATTAGGTATTTTACAGCTTGTGTGCGTAACGCACTCACACAGCCATGCCTTTTGGCCGGTCATCAGCCAGTAGCGCGGCAAAACGGAGTAACTCAAGTAAAATCACTTTCGCAATCACATTTATTAGTAAATTTAGAATTTTAGTATTTTGCTTATATGTGTTTTACAAAACGTAAATGTTGTAATGATGGATGCTTGTTAGGACCTCGTTCATACGAAAAACTACAAGTAAATTTTTCTAACCTGTACTTTCTTAAATTTAAGTAGGTAGGTACATTAAAGGTTATTTTTTAAGTGAAAACTGTGTGTATTAAATATTGTCACAATCTTGTACAGCCCGTAATATATTTAAATAAAAAATCTTATCTTATTAATATTATAAATGCGGAAGTTTGGATGTTTGTTACTCAATCACGACAAAACTACTGAACGGATTAAACCGGATTTTTTTTATATTCTTTATTGAAATACAAATAAAAAAGGTCCTGACTTTTCACGATCAAGTTAACATTTTTAATAAAAAATATAATTAAAATATAAATACCTCTTTATTTTTTTAATTCTTTATACAATAGTGAATAATATTCTTTGTAGAGTTACAAATAAAATAACTTTGTATTAATTTACATTACTTTTTTTGTTCTTAAAACAGAAATTAGTACTTACATATTTTAATAACTTCTTCAAACGAAGGTTATATATGTAGAAGGATGAAATAATGAAACAAGATTTAAAAACAAGTATTTATATCAATACTAGATGACCCGGTGAACTTCGTATCACCTACATATGTTTGTGAACAATATGGACAAAACACTTTCTGAACGCACCTATAAATATTTGACAACCAAGTGACAATGTTTTTGACCAAAAACGTCAAATGTCACCGCTAGGAACATTTTGTATTGGAAAATTAAATTGTCGTTTTTACTGTTTTCGGCTACTTGTTTTTTATTTTTCTCACCGTTCAAACCTTCCCTGAACTTCAACAAATATTCTAAGTTCAAAATCAGCCAAATCGATCTAGCCATTCTCGAGTTTTAGCGAGACTAACGAACAGCAATTGATTTATATGTATATCAATCAATGTCATTTTTATATATTATATTCTTACTGCCAATATTTTTTAACAATTGAATACCTAAGCGGTAAAATCGATGACTAAAGCTAATGGGGATAGGATAACTTAGTAAAACTAGCTTGCATATTTTTATCATAAAAATTATTTAATAAAACTCACGTAAGTTAAATAAAATAAAAAGTATACATTGAATGGGAAATTTTAAAGTATTTTACAGATATCCATTACAATATGTGGCTTATTTATATCAGCCAAAGCAATGAGTGTTGACGATGGTGCTTTCAAAAATCATCGACTCTAGATTAGATAGACGTAGCGAAAAACTTTTAGGTATGTTATTTGTGATTCTTTACTTTTTATTTCTTTTAGTTATTTCTACTTGTTCTTTAGTTGCTTTTCGTTTTTTTATTATTTCCCTTTCCTTTATTGCATTAAGAATATAGTCTGGTTCTTTAATTTCCCTTTGTCTATCTAATCTAGAGTCAATGATTTCTGGAAGCAAACAATCAAAATAAAACCTTGTTAATTTGTTTTCCATTTCATTCCAAAACGCTTTATCTTCCTGAATTATTTCAATTTTCATATCAACGTCCGTCCAAACAGCAAATATACAAGTTTTTCGACGTGTGACATGTATTTGCCCTTGAGCCTGGTAGTACCAATTATGTTTCTTGTCTAATATTACAGTACCGTTTTTTTCTATTTTCCAGAAATTAATTTTTTTCATCTTTATACCATCGCCAACACTCATTCCTTTGGCTGAATAAGGACATTTTATTTCAACTATTTCTTCACCTACAAGACCATCTGGACTTGCACCTAAAAATGGTAACTCTGGATCTATAAATAAACCACATCTTGTGATGGATTTCTGTAAAATATTCTCCAACTGATCACGAGCGAGATGTTCACATGTTTTACCATATTGAATAGATTTGACGTGATCCAAGTTTTTCCCGGCCACTAAATCTTTGACTAAGGGCCCGCATTTAATGAGCCCTCGTTTACAAACTCTTCCAAAAGTAGAAGCCGTGAGTCGCAATTTACGCTCTTGGCGCCACTCAACAGATTCTCCTTGTAGAATCGTTCTTCGTTCTAATAAGTTGCGGTCTTCAGCAGATAAAGTAATGTTTTTCAAATGTTCATTCTTCGCAAAATCATAATCAGCTTCACTCAAGTCAGGTTTTTCGCAAGACTCGCCATAATTTTTATCAGTTTTAGAACACTGTGGCTTGACTGTAAAAGCTTTATTTAATCTACGTTTTACTGAAGCTAATCTTTTCATGTTTCGTCTATTTTCCAGTCGTCTTACTAATTTGTTTGGACTTCGCAGTAAAATTTTTTTGCTCAAAAACGTCTGTGGTTGTCCGGAATTAAAAGACACTACAGATGCTGCGCATCTCCCTCCGTATGATTGTCTGGTAGAGTAATTAATTCGTTTACCGCCGATAAACTTGGCTATAACGCTGTTGAAAATTTCAGCAATATTGCTATTCACGTTATGCATGAGACTTGTTGCATTATTCACTAGCCTGTATGTGAACTTCATTATATCTAAGAAAATATAGCCTCCTTCAGTACTTTTCATCGCTGGAACTAAATTTTCTTCGGTTGATGCATCGTTTGATGACAGTTGTTTACAATAATATAACTTGCATGAGCTGTGATTACCAAAAACGTGGTGTGGCGCATTTAACAGATCTTGCTTCAGTTCTACAACTTTTTGCTGAAAGCTTTTGTTTTCTTGACCACTGATATGTTTTACAGCACCTGTGACGGAACGCCTAAATCGCAATATATTATTTTGAACTGCTTTTCGATACTTGAGTGGATATCTGGTATTTCTGGTGAGATCATCCAATTTCGTGCAGTAATTCCGTAGTAAATGATTTGTACATTCTATTTTTTCAACTAATAAGTTTCCGTAAGGTTTGGCCTTTTCTATTTTACTATATGTGCTAGCATCCCCGTCAGCTATAAGTTTCGAATATATAAGACCATGAGTTTCTACTGAAGTCTTAAAACCTTCAACGAGAGCTGTTGACTCCATGCCACTAGACGATCCTGTGTAATTTTTGAAGCAAATGTGGTCAGGAATCGGTTTGTTTTTATTTTCAGCTCTAGCACAAACCATGCAGTACTTATTTTTAACTGCCATGTACAGTACTTTTTTTGTCCTGTACCCTATTATCACTGCTGCTCCTGATAATGCATTATAATTCTTTCTATAAGACCTCTTAGACCAGCATGCATCGGCGACGACCGTTATCATTGGTACTCCGTTTGCGTCCACTTCATTATTCAGTACAGCTAGTCGGTATTCTTCTTTAGCCGCTTCTTCCATGCTTTTTTCTTTGGATAGTTCCCAAAGATCGCAAACTTTTTTATGGCACTTTGCATACAATTTGTCGGACATGCATGGTATATTAAGAAAAGATTAAACTTGTTCTAAGCCTGAATATCCTGCGCCTATGGAGATAAAACCACTCACTGCAAAATCATTTATATTTAATTCTGTGGAGCTATCTGGATCTTTACAGTTGTTCAGTTCAAATTTTTCATTGCACATTCGGCAGCTAAAACAAAATTTCGAAAGAAAACCTTTCTTTATTTCTTTTGTCATTTTCAAACAGCTCAAGTTACAGCCGAAGGCAGAGTTGTGATTTGAAATATCAAGAAGTTGAGTAAAACGATAACCAAAATCCACGATCCTGTTTCCATCGATGGCAAATTCTTTATCACCAATTACAGTCTCATGATCGCATTCTGTATTCTTTAATACTACCTGCAAATAAAGACATAAGGTTATTTTCTTTTACATCTCACAAGAAGTGTGTATAGGTAACCAGAAAATTAAATTTATATAATACCATGGACGAACTTATAGGTATATAACTTACATCGTCTTTTGTAGTTTCATTAGTCGACTGCAGGTTGTTTTCAGTTACACTGTAAAGAAATAAAGGATAAGTAGGTATAATAGAGAAGATATAGTACCTATTTAATAGTAAAGATGGCAAAGCTATAAATTACTATACTAGCTGTTGCCCGCAGCTTCGCCCGCGTCAACTTAGATTTACAGCCGTATACGAGTTGATGATGATTATTATATAGGCATAATACATTCGTGTCTGTGAAACCATAGAAATACCCATATAAAATTTCAACCCAATCGGTCAAGCCATTTAGTAGTTGACATACCGATAGCAGCGCCACCTACCGGGTCCAATTATATTTTTAAATCATCAAGAAAACCATCGAAATACCCATATAAAATTTTAACCCAATCGGTCAATCCGTTCAGTAGTTGACATACCGATAGCAGCGCCACCTACGGTGTCCAATTATATTTTTAAATCATCAAGGAAACCATCGAAATACCCATATAAAATTTCAACCCAATCGGTCAAGCCATTTAGTAGTTGACATACCGATAGCAGCGCCACCTACGGTGTCCAATTATATTTTTAAATCATCAAGGAAACCGTCGAAATACCCGTATAAAATTTCAACCCAATCGGTCAAGTCGTTTAGTAGTTGATATACCGATAGCAGCGCCACCTACCGGGTCCAATTGTATTTTTAAATAATCAAGAAAACCATCGAAATACCCATATAAAATTTCAACCCAATCGGTCAAGCCGTTCAGTAGTTGACATACCGATAGCAGCGCCACCTACGGTGTCCAATTATATTTTTAAATCATCAAGGAAACCATCGAAATACCCATATAAACTTTCAACCCAATCGGTTCAGCTGTTTGGAAGTTATGTGAAAAAGATAAGTACGGAAGGATAATTCTTACTACCCGTTGTCCTATTACCCGTTTTCCCATAGGAATGAAGCATTTTCCCGCGATAAAAAGCCTATGTTCATCAGGGATAATGTCGGCTTCTAATGGTAAAAGAATTTTTCAAATCGGTTCGGTAGTTTCGGAGCCTATTCAAAGTATAGATAAACGCAATTTAAAAATAATTAAAAGTTATAAAAATTTGTGGCAGATAAAGGCTAATAATTATGATGATGATGATGAAACGAAATTCTAAATTTACTAAGTTACTACTTACTTTTTATGTGAAATTCTTATTTTCTTAAATCGACTATTACACTTTTTCGTATAATATTTGTGTTTTCGCTTCCCCATTTTCACTAAAACAAAAACAATAAAACTATGTAATATTAAATTCTTTCGAACATCAATAAATATGAGCTACTAAATCGAAATTTTAAAAAGTATACAATTACATACATACCCTTTGGCTTTGTGCCGCTGTATACGTACACTCTAAATCGCGATGAATATTTAGGAAGCGTCGCTCGGCAAACTGACGTGACCCTTCCTTGAGCTCTGCTGGGCGACTGAATTTTTAGGAGCGCTCGTCGATAATTTATCGCGATTACGCGCGCCCATAGTAATAATGTATGGGAAAAAACAGCCACTTTTTAAAAAATTCGCAATAAATAATTTAAAAAAACATCGAAAATGTAATGTGGTCAAACTGTAGTGTATACTTTGCTACATTGATTGAATCGAACTTAAAATTATTTTTGGCTGTTACACGTTGAATATTAACTAAACGCGGACATGCTTTTTTCAATTTTTGTCCTACTTTAGATGTGTATATCACTATATCAAAACATTATTTTAAAAATTGGATTCTGTGTAATTGTAAAGGCTTTCATTTTCATGCCAACAAGGTATATTTGATGCCTATCATAATAGTATTTTACTTGCTATCTATTTAACCAGGACAGCCTTTCGAGCCATTTTTGCTCGATACAGTCTTAATATAAAGTATTGGCCAACCGAGCGCTCGCACGATTACAAACTTTATTTACGTTCATTAACGAGAAATTGGACGCAGGTCACCAATAACGAAGTCCTGCGACGAATATATCGAAAAAGCGGACTCTTGCAGACCGTCAAGTGGCGAAAAGTTGCGTATCTAGGTCACGTGGAGAGGCATGAAAGATACGAACTTTTGCAACTAATAATGGACAAGATTGCCGGAAAGAGGCGTGTTGGTCGCAGGAAAAAGTCTTGGCTGCGTAACATACGGGAGTGGACTGGCATCGCGAGTGCTGCCGAACTGTTTTTCAAGGGGGAGAGTGCACGCTGCATTCCCACAGCTGCTAGGCGCACTCGATTGGCCACGGTACCTCTCTCTCACAGAAGGCTACCTTGAAATGTACTGCGTTTCCTACTTTATCATATTTCCTCATTGTACGTACGTGTTTCGGTAGTGAGTGAGATGTGCCAGAGCTCATTCCCAGCCTATCCCTCCCCATCCCTCCCCATTCTCCTAAAACTTTTGGTCGTGTGTAGATCAGAGAAGACTACTTTGAACGCATTTCCTACTTTATCGTATTTCCCCACGTACGTACATTACACGTACGTAACGTGTTTCGAAAGTGAGTGAGATATGCCAGAGCCCATTCCCAGCCCATCCTATCCCTCCCCAATTTTCCCAATCCATTCCTTAATCCACAAAGGTAGGCAGCGCATTTTGGGCGTGCCAACGTTTGTCATTCTAGATTGAAGTTGGCATGTATCGCGGATGTTCATGGGCTACAGTATCCACTTACCATCAGGTGGACTGTATGCTCGTATATGCCGCCTTTTTTTCTATAAAAAAACAATCTCCCCACAACCTCCACTAGTTAGAAAAGCGCCATAAGAAGATGAAGGAGTTATTAAGGTGATTTTGAAGTTCATTTTCGTCGCTCTAACGCAGTGGTCGCTAGTTTGAAGCCACTGAGCAACCGTGCTGTTCTTGCTGTGAGCTACCAAAAGAAACCAAGACAAAAATTCAACACAAGTTCAGTTGTTTTCGTGAGTCATCGGCCTGAGCTGAGCAGTGCAACTTCCAACCTGAGCGTGACCGCGATTTAAAATTTCCCCGCGAGCTAACAGTAGCTCGCGATCGACGGTTTGACGATCTATACTCTAATGAGTCTAAAGGAATGAAATCAAACATTCTACAACGTTATATTTGCGGTCGGCGCTACCTAACCATTTATTAAATATGTCGATGTTGAGCTGCAAAGTAGTTTGTATTTGTGCAAACGCTCGATTGGCCGATATTTTAGTTAGATGTGTAACAAGCTCATAAGCGGCCTGTCTAGCTGTGGATCGCTACAGGCTAATATTAAATAAGTTATAATCAAATACCACAATCGTGTTATTTCAATTGGGTCAAGAATTGCACCGATGACACTGACTCGCTAAATTCATTGCTGATGTAACCTTTTTCAGCGTAAGTCACTGTGCACGACAGAATGAAAGCGTAGCACAAGTGCAGTGTATTAATATGTAAATAGAATCAAGTGTACGTGATATGTACGTACTGGCATCGCACGGCTCGGGGAAGAAAGGGGGTTGTCTCACAAGGGTTACGCAACTAGCGAGGTGAGGACGAATGAATTCTCACATTACACTAATAGAAGCGTACGAGACAAATCCAAACACCTTTCCTACGAGACTATGGGATGTTAGTACGTACATTTATATTATGTTTTTTATTATTGTCCTTGTTTATAAACTGTATGTGTTTTGTATTCGCTCTCCATAAATGTATTAGGAAACTGGGTTACAGGTCAGGGTATAGGAAAAATAAAGGCTACCGCCCGCAGTGTGTTTTATTAAGCATTGAATTAAACATATAAAGTTGCGGGCTAGATGACGAAAATCCGGTATCGGCGCCACTGTCTTCCCCTTACCTTCAGTCCTCCCATTCCCCTTGCTACTCAAGGAAGGCGGGAGGGAAAAAAGGGCTAAATTGCCCAGAAAAATGTAAATCTTCATACTTCGTCATCGAAAATAGCCTTGTCCTCCGCATAAGAGGAGGACAAACCCTAGGATAAGTGACTTGTAGCTCAGAAGTTATGTATGACGTTGGAGAGCGAATAGCACAATAAACTTCCCCAGGGAGCAGGGGGATCGCACGGGCAGCGAACTTGCTATAAAAGGCATAGGTTCCGACCTCTCTTTGCCAGTTCGTCCTCAGCACTTCAAACAGTAACTTGAACTGCCAGTTCGTCCTCAGCACTTCAAGTAGTAACTTGAACTGCTAGTTTTACATTCAGCACTTCAAGCAGTGACTTGATCCAACAGACTCCTCATTGTGGAGATACCTAACAAGTTCATACAAGCAAGCTCGCTGCCGACTGCCGCTTCCTCTCTGCCCCCCTGTGGTTCAATGTGAATTAGAGCAGCGTTTTTATTTCCGTATTTCACCCCTACACCCCCCCGTTGGAAGGCAACGTGCGGCCTGCAACATTGGCCTGCGGTATAACATCGATCGCGAGCACTGCCTTATATATAATATATATATCGTAGCCAACAGTCACTAACGTTAGCGGTTGGAGAGCCTAGAGGTAACTATACTTGACTCGGCCCGTACCACTGATTCCTACATAAGTAAGGATTTTTAATAAATTGTCTCTAGCTTGGCGGTGGGGGCAGACATTGTGAGGAAACCTGCATGCTCGAGAAATTCAAAAAAGTCTGGAGTATGTGTATACCCACCGGGCCCCCTTGGTGGATTATGGCCCGCGAAACCCCCCAGTGATTTACTAGGGCAACCCTGTACCTTGCAGTGGGGCGTTATAGGCTGATATCGTAATTACATAATGTTAACTTATTAACCTGTATTACAGGTTCGGTCTATTTAAGCATGTACTTGCGGTGTCACGGAAAATGTTTTACTAAGTTTAAATGAGAAAAGAAATTAAAATACAATTAGTGACCAATGGCTGTTTGCATCACGGGTCTCCAACAGGGATTTATTGTCAATTTTTGTATTGAATAAATGGTAATGATAATACATATGCATTTTGATTAAAGTAACACGGTAATATAGGCTTGTCATATACGCAAGTCGGCTAGCTTGTTTCGGTGAAATCAACAAGACATGAGCTTGTGTGGGTACACACCGATAGTGTACAGTGCGAACCATTTCGACAATCTGATTGGATAATTCTGCACCCACTCATTTCAAAGCACATGTCTCGTTGATTTCACTGGAGAATTGTACTTTCTTCTTGAGGTACGTCTCCAACTAGCGAATTTTGGCAATCAGTTCGAAATCTTTTGACCTGTCTCTCGCGAGGCGAAACAGAGGTCTACTCTGATTTTTCAACCTAGGAAGTTGCGGGTCAGGGTTCGACTGACTTTCGAACGAACGAAGTGCTATAATACTACTCTGACATTCCTTCGGCCAAAACTCTATACATCGGTTATCTCCCAGTATCTAAAAGGTATCTCCATACGTTTGATCTCGAAGTATCTCTCATCGCAATCTATAATTCGAGCGTTGTCTCGCGCTATCGGAGTAGTTTCCGATTATGTATGAAGGTGGCAGACAAGCATAATACAGTCCACCTGAAGGTAAGTGGATACTGTCGGCCATAGACATCCGCGATACATGCCAACATTAGTCCAAAATGACAAACGTTGCCACTCCCCCGGATGCGCTGCCTACCTTTGGAGATATAGGAATGGATTTGGAGAAAGGGTTGGGAAAATAGGAAGGGATAGGATGGGAATGGGCTCTGGCACATCTTACTCACTACCGAAACACGTACATACATTAAGGAAATAAGATAAAAGTGGGAAATGCAGTTCATTTCAAGGTAGTCTTCTGTGAATAAGATGAACGTGAATATATCGGGGTGAACGTTTTCGCGGTAGGAATCGCTTGTAATAATGGCCGAAACTTTGTTTTTTGATTTCGGAATAGCCACTACGGCGCCACTCGCGATGCCACTCCACTCGTGTTACGCAGACATTTTACTTACCAATTACCACTACCTATTAATATCCTACCTACCTAGAATGTGCCAATATCATTTAATATTAAATCGTCTTCTGAATACATACAACGCGTTGAATTCTCATGACATCGACATCTTTAATGATTCTTTGGCAAGTTTCAAACGCAAAATTTTACATATTTTTGTTAGTTAGACATATAGTCGCGCATGTTTTTGTTTTTATATTTTTTTTATTTGTTTGGTTAAATAGTTTAGTAAATTGTAATTTAACCTTGTTCAATTGGATTTATGTACATCCTAATTTAAATATTTTTTTTTGGTCATACTCATTATTTTATCATACTCGCATGCCTCTGTGTTGAACTTGTATACACATATTAAAGTATTGCACGCGGTATTTTGAATTTATAAGTTTTGAACATTTGTATTTTTTCGTGTAAATGCTGTTGGTGTATCTTGCAAATAAATAAATAATATTATCAACAACGGCGATATTTTTCGCTCGCCAATACTATTACATATAGCTCCTTTACGATATTTAAATTTAATAATTGTTTAAAATTCTTTCTCACTTTCTCACCTGTTTCAAGTTGTAACTGTTAGAAAAGAACAACAGATTTTAAGCGTTTCCATGTACTGTTTACGAGTAAAGCGTTGTTTTAATCAGATTCTCTTGGGAGGAAACCAAACAGCTGTAGTGAAATCGCGTATTTCACATCACTTGCGTCGTATTTACATTTTGCTGAAGGTTGATTTGAGACATTTGCAAGGTTTTTTTTTTGTTATTGACTAGCCTTGAAGAATTTATGTGAATTAGTCTTGATAGTGACATTTTGATAAATACTTACGATATTATAATATGACCATCGAAATGTGCCAAAAGCAAACAGCATCGATATTAAAAAATCCTGTTTTGTTATCGCTTTATATTCTACTTTGGATTGTATGTGATGGGAAGTAAGGGGTATTGTGAGGAGACAGATTCCTGTCATCCCATCACACTTTCCCCTCAAAGCCCCCTTTCTCAATATCCTTCCCTTTCCGAAAAATCTACCCGATGTGGTTGAGCCAACCGGTTTTGTACCCCCATCCCGTCTCTTCCCAACTCTTCTCTTCGTGTCTTAAAAGGCAAAAGCCCTGAATGTATGAAAAATAGCGAGATATACCTTCCACCTGGTGCTACCATCCATCTTCTTTTGTTTGCTTTTGATCAGTTAGATCAAAGATTTGATCCAACCACTACATACGAAGTTTAACGCTAATTTATTGGTCAAATGTTTGACAAACGTCTGGACGGTTGCCAGAGCGATGAACTCAGCGTCAGATGTATTAAGAATACAGACTCTTCGCTTTGTTATGATTCATAAGTCTTGCAGTTCGTTTGAGATATTTCATTCACTATTCACTTTCAATGGGATTTTACTGAGATTTCTAAGAAATGGAATCTAATTGACCAAGGGTCACCAATTGAATCCATATCAACAATCAGTTTCCAGGATTATGTAACTACTAACAGTGCCCGCGCATAGCTGATGCTATATACAGAAATGAAATAGATCCATTTCTAAAGAGATTGTTAAAAGAAGTGGATCACCTACGATAACAATGTGTGAACACGATCTTGGTCTACGCGAGGTCAGCCATCATAAATAGTCCCCAAGCCAGGCCTCACTCCGAACAAAGTCATGTTATGTGTGTGGTGGGACTGGAAAGGCATTGTGTATTAAGAGCTTTTGCCACGTGGCCAAACGATTGATTCTAAGGTCTTCTGTCAGCTACTAGTAAAATTGAAACCAGCACTTGAAAAAAAAAACCGCATAGAATTAATGAATAGAAAAGGTGTAGTTTACCATCACGACAATGTTCGACCGCATATTTTTGATAGCTAAACAAAAATTTATGGACCTTAGCTGGGAAGTTTTAATGCATCCTCCATATGGTTGAGACATAGCACCTTCGGATTATCATCCGCTCTTTACAAAAATCCCTAAACGGATTATAATTACATTCAAGAGATACAACCCTTTATAAACCTTTTAACTCAGTATTCGCTCAGAAACCCCAAAAAATTTATAGTGATGGGATTAATGGCTCTGACAGAAAAATGGCCAAAGATAGTCGAATCAAATGGACAACAAATATGTATGTAATACAAAAAGAGTCTTTATTGTTTTCATTATAAAAAGGCCGCGAACTTATCCGACTACCTAATATAAATAATGCGCCCTTGATATGGTTAGAATAACTTAGGTGGCGGGTTATAAAATTTCCACGGGAATCGAGTTAATCAAGCATACTTCAATGCCTACGCGCACAAAGTCGCGGGCGCTGCTAGTTAACATTAAACTTTATTTTAATTATTCAAATTTATGACATTATTCTACATATACATATTATACGAATTAAATATCGACGTCTATAAGTACAGATTAAGATTATATAGTTGGGTAGGCATCGTAAAACTTTTTTATAGAATAGATGGCAGACGAGCGGGCCCCGTGATGGATGGTACGTGGTCACCGTGGACACCTACGACACCAGGGGGCTTGCGGGTGAACTGCCGACCGACCACAATCATGATCACAACTTTCTTGAAGAGCTTTATATCGTAGTGTAATGGAAAAACCTCAGCTGGCAGTTCATTCAACAACTTTCGGGTTCACGGTATAAAGTGTCTTTTTGAGCGCACACGCAACGATTTTATCTCAAGGAAGTGCGGATGAACCTCACGACGACTCCGTGGGTACAAAACCTACGGAAAATAACGAAATCTACCGTCCATCTGACGCTGCTATCGGTTTTTATTGGCGTAGCCACATACTTATAATAATGCTCTATATAAATCAATGGCTACCCCACTCTTTGATATTGTTTTTAAAGTACAGTTTTTTTTTTATAGTGGTAGATTTAAGTTATAATACAATTTTTTGATATAGAGACCGACCAGCCAATTGGGAGGGGAATGCACAACCGCTGGGCGCGCTCGACTGGCCACGTTACCCCTCTCTCACAGAAGACTACCTTGAAATGTACTGCATTTCCCACTTTATCTTATTTCCGTGTTTCGGTAGTGAGTGAGATGTGCCAGAGCCCATTTCCATCCTATCCCTTCCCATTTTCCCAACCCTTTCTCCAAATCCATTCCTACATCTCCAAAGGTAGGCAGCGCATCCAGGGGCGTGCCAACGTTTGTCACTTTGGACTAATGTTGGCATGTATCGCGGATGTCTATGGGCGACAGTATCCACTTACCATCAGGTGGACTGTATGCTCCTCGGCCGCCTTCGTCCATAAAAAAAAATCTATGTGTCGTTTCTCTGTTTGTTGTCTTCACTTTACTTAACAATTTCTACTCTGTTTTATGACGTAAGACTATACAGTTGTTTGAACCAATTCCTACTCAAGTATTTTTGTTTACATACATACTCACATACGGCCTCACAGTTGATTCTAAGAACGTCTGGCGTTTTCCTTAAATGGACGTGAAATTGAATGTAGTCTTATTTAATTCTAAGTCATGACTTTTTGGACTTCAACCGAGATTCACCTGGGGCTCCACTGAAGACCAGCGTCGTAGCTTTCTGCTGCGGCGTGAATGCCGAGTGGAGCTACCTTTTGACAACACAGCGCAACGCGGATGCTTTCATTTTACCGCACTTATCTATATCTATACTAATATGTTATAATAAAGAGGTAAAATTGTGTGTTTGTATGTTGGGGGTAATCTCTGGAACTACTGAACTGATTTCAAAAATTCTTTCACAAATATGAAGCTACATTATCCGTGTCTAATATAGCCTATATTTTATTATGAAATTTTGAAACAATAAAACTTACAATTATATACTCTGTGTAAATGCTGTATTTACGTGTGTGTGTATGTCAAAGAAAGTTTTATTCATTCATTCATTTAAAAACACAATACGATCATTTAAAAAGGAGCTATTATCTTTAGATATTACTAGCTGTTGCCCGCGACTTCGTCCGCGTGGACTTTAGTTTATATACGCCGTCTTTACCTTCTTAGGGGTATTTGGTATTTTCAAAAACGATCACACACATTATTTCTTATAGCTTATTTTTTATCGAACAAATGTTCGACGTGATTCTTTAAATTGATATAACTTTTTTATTTATGAACTGATTGAAATAAAACAAAGTGAAATCTTATGAACCCAAATCGGTTAAGCCGTTTCTAAGATTAGCGCGCATAAACGCACAGAGAAACAGACGAACACAAAAATTCTACCAATCATTGTTTTGGGTTCTATTGCGTTGATAAAGGCCCCCAATAATATTTTTCTCATATATCTTCCATGTACAGACAGCGATCAGTTACATTTTTATTATATGTATATAGATAATGAGTAGCCTGTCTTCGTAAGCTTAGAACCAATTTTTTAAATGTGGTTTAATAAAAATATTTACATAACATTTGTTGAAACATTAATAGGCATGTTTAGAGATTTTTATAACGTAATTTTTATACTGTGGTAATAATGTTGTTTTATGAAAAATAAAAAATAAAATCTCATCAAGAGCTTCTCGGTAACTGAGGATTTTCGCGTTTTGAAGCCATGTTTATATGTATAGTATAGATTTCGCGCGCGACTTTGTTCGCGTGGTCTTCATGACTTGTAGCCTATATGTAGGATTGCCATCAGTTTAAAGAAACTAGAATTCGTGACCAAAATAACTCAGAACAATTGCGTCCGTTACCGGACGCACGGTGCCAGAGACTTCGTTCGAGTGAACTTTAGAGGGATTCCCGCGGGAACTATAACGGATCGGGATAAAATGTTCACCCAACTATGCCACTATGCCAAGTTTCATTAAATTCTGTCATGTGGTACTTCCGTTCAGACGAATATTGTCCGAATATTGTTATTTTAGAATGTCATTCGTTACTTTTAAAAAAAGAAATTTCATATACCTAAACATACGGCTCGACTTTATTATATGTATAGATCTCGAATTGTTAATAACCACTTGTCACCCCGGAAAGATGGAAAAATCCCCCCGAGCGTCCCCGGACGCCCTTCAAACGAGGACAGTGTCGGGGGGTATAGACTACGGATGGCAAGCCTACCTATGTGGTAATTTGAATTGCGTCTAATATAAAGCAAGTTTTTTTTTCGTAGACGGTATTTTTAACAATGAATCCAATTGAGTGAAATGAGCATAAAATGAGCATAAAATTTTAATTACAGTAACTACGATTCGATGACTCAGTTCCAGTTCTTTGATAGGTGAGTCATTATTGTATTGCAAGGTATTATTATTACTATTATTGTTTATTATATCAACATACCAACCGATCATTTCCTACTGGCATATCCGGTTGTTTGTTTGATTAAGCTTGGAAATAAATACAGTGTAGGTACGTTTTTTTTTTTTTAGAAAAATCGACGGATGTTTCGAAATTGCGAGAACGATTTTCCAATATGTACTTCACTATTGTGTATTTTTTCTGGGATTGTATTTAAACGAGCAATAAAAAATAACAAATTATCAACAAATCGTGATGTTCATGATCCAACAATACAACGTATTTTTACCCGACTGTGGCACACGACGAGGGATAGTTTACTGCACACTTTTTTTTATAGTAAGTCGGCAGACGAGCATACAGTCTACCTGATGGTAAGTGGCTACTGTCGTCCATAGACATCCGCGATACATGCCAATATCACTCCAGATTGACAGATTCGCATGCCGCTGAATACGCTGCCTACCTTTTGAGATGTAGGAATTGATTTGGAGAAAGGGTTGGGAAAATGGAGAGGGAACGATGGGATGGCTCTGGTATATCTCACTTACTACTGAAACACGTATGACGTACGTACATTGGGGATAGGATATAGTGGGAAATGCAGTACATTTCAAGGTAGTATTCTGTGGCAAAGGGTTCTGTGAGGTGTGAAATGCAACTTCTGTTGGATTGCAGCGTGCACTCTCCCCCTCCTACTACTCAACTGGATCGTTTGTTTTGTTTTATGAATTACTGATCTATTTTACCAGCTCAGTATTGGCCTCAAAGCAATCGAGACCAGATTACAACATTAATGAAACCGGTCCCGACTGCCTTGAACGGTAAGCTTCGAGCAAAAATTGCGCTCGGTATGCATGCAGCATGCCGAATAGATATTTTCTATGACGCTCGCACACGGTCGGTGCGACAGCGGCGCGGCGCAGCTTGCACTCGGCACGCGGTCGCCGTCTCGCGACATTTGCAGGCAGTAATTTGCTATTTTTTGTGGTCATCAATGGCCTAGCAAACCTGGTTTGTTCCATAAAACTATTTTTTGACATTCTATACATCGAATTGAACTTCGCATCATCTTCTTGCGGCTACAAATAATTAATCTGCTACCATAGTAGCGTTGAATATGGATGGACACAAAATTTCTTTCTTTGTCGTTTCAAATAAGTGTAAATTACAAAAACATCATCACTAGAGTTACTAGACATGTTTCCTCTTCTACTACTCTTCCACTCTTCGGTTTTCCATCTTCTACTACGGTAATCTGATAAAAAATGCTGTCACCATTCAGATGTCCTGTGCGAGGCTGGCCAGTGAAAAATCGGTTCGACATTTGCTAAATACGAAATGCGCCGAAACCATGGCGACCCGTGAGAGAGCGGGCAAACAAACCAGTTACTGCATGCAGTAAATGTGATAACTTTCTTGTTTCATTAATTTTAGTTTATTTCAATATATCTGTGTTAAAAATATAAGAGTTGCACGCAGGCAGACTTCACGTCATCATGAAGTCAACGTACCCCTATATCTTTATTGTCATCCGAGAACCCAAACTCGCCTATAAATTTGCTGTTCATCAAAAATACCGATAAAGTCTGCATTTTCAATTGGCGTGTGTCATCAGGATAGTACAATACCATCGATCTACTCTTCACTGCTGCATATAGGCCTCTCGAAAAGCTGGACATCACGCACAATCTTTCGCTCCTCTCCTCCAGCAACCACCGGCGTAGTTCTTCAAGCCATTTAGTCCAGATGACCTAAGGGCGTCCCCCCAGCCTTTCAAACTTCCTGTGGGAAATAATTATTTTTCCTAAATATCGTCATCGTCACCAGCCCTTTTATTGTCCAGTGCTGGGCACGGACCTCCCCGTGCACATTGTCTTTGAATGAGGAAAGTATGGCGTTAAAACGCCACGCTGACTAAGCCGTTTCGTGGCCTTGTAATAGCGACTTTGTTATCCCTAAAGGCTACAGGGACAGTTTCTCGAACGGTTCGGTCCAGTGGTCGCATACAAGAATCGTATACAATATTAATTAACTATATACAGTTCTCGCCTACAACTTCACATTAGTCGTGGGTATTTACGACTCCTCGGAGTGTTTCGGCTCACTTAATCCTCCTCCGCTCGCGGATCTGACTCCTCTTAACGATTCCTCGACTCCTTTGATACTTATATTTTATAAGAGCGCGAGAGCGACTCATTCGCTTTGCATCATGTTCGTAACTCGGCAATCCGAAAATGAAAAGAATAAATAATTCCTCGGAGTCGATAACAGTTAGCCGGAATCATTAAGAGTTTCGGCTCCGCTCTTGGTTTCGGATCTTTTGATTCTTGAATCCGGAGTTACCCATCGCTAGATCACATGATCATAAAAACACAATGAAAACAGGGATCAGATAATACTAACAGTTGTAATTGCTTTTGACCGATGTTCAAAATACTCGCTATCGAGAAACACCTGGTGGTAGTCGCCTTTTACGACACCCACGAAAAGAGATGGGGTGATGCCGGCCGACTACACAGGACCGATTTTTATTCAGTGGTTAAGGACCTTTATAAGGGGCTAATTTTTTGATACAGTCAATACATCAAGAAACTATGACGTCATTCCATGACCGGTCAAATGACATCATTATTTAGATATAAATAAAAGTAAATCATGAATATATTGTCCTTGTTTGTCGGTTTTTAGGTCATGGCTGTTATTGTGGTTGTATCAGGTAAATTTCTGAATAAATCTGTGCTATTACTAAATCGGTATTGAGGAAAAAATGTAATGTGAATGAATTGTTACGTCATAAGAGTGACGGGACAAATTATATGTTAGGCTGCGGTAGAGGAGAGGAGAGGGATAGGAGATGTTCCGAATATTCGAATAGTAAGAAACCAATGGTGAATGGTAGATAGAGCTTTTTTACAAAAAGAAATACTTCTAAGAGTAAACATTTAAAACAGATCATGTTTTTTTTAGGTTATGTATGAGTCAACAACAACAGAACGTTGTTTCGCACGCTAAAATTACGTAAGTCAATATTTCTGGCCGTCAAGCGGCGCTATCTCTAGCCACAACTCATGGTTGGTGGTAGGCTGAAATGTACCTTAACTAGCTGTTAATAACGACTAGTATTAAATGGTTTTGAGTACAGAAGAGTGCTGCTATTCTTCACTCTCATGCCTTTGAGTTCAAATCCTAGCATGTACAAATCGCCTCAGACTTAAAGTTGGCTCTATACTCACGTTGTGAAGTCGCGGCGAGAATTCACGCCGTGATCCGAGATCACCTCTACATTCACAATTGTTCACAGTCGTATTCACGCACTTGCTCGAAATGGTCGTAACAGTAGTTGCACCAACTCTGGAATATATAAAACTCGATATGGTTCTTATTCCATTTCTGGCTCTGAAATGTTCAAAAATCACTTAGTCGAACACACGTATTGTGACTTTTGTGGGTTCCACGGATATTTTGCATTTCATAATATCGGTTCGACTTGGTAATATTCCAAAAACTAATTCAAATTTGGTAATCCTACTGTTACTCATCTATCTATATAGATAAAAATGTAAACGTTCGTTTGTTCCAAATCTTAATCTCCGAAAGTTCATCACCGATTGCTTTGACACAACGTTGCATTCGAATACGCGCGTGTTTTTATATACCTATCCAGGGTAAAAATATGCATTTACCTAAAAACAGGGTAAGCGCCATCTGTTGGGCAGCCACAGCAACGCGTGGCCGGATACAGCTAGTTTTGAATAAATAAATTATGCAATACATCTGCTCACAGCGTCTTCTCGGGCCGCACTGAGAAGTGAGAACGTCGCGTGAATGCGGAGAGCGTTCGCAGTTCACGTCCGCGAACTCTTTGCCGCGGACACACCTTATCTACTCCGACGGGGAAATGTGAATATAATAAACTTTATTTTAATATTTACGATATTTCTTTTTTCTTAGTTACTTAGTTAGTGTGTCTTTAATTAGTTGGCCATACTTTTGTTCAATTCATACAGCTTGAAATATAGTTAAACCGAATATAAATGTAGGACGTCTCAACTTTATCGAAAATATTTTACATCTCACAATGCCTATACGAATGATTTAAATATTGTTGCAAGTTCCTGTTGTATTAAAGTAAAAAATAAATAATCAAAAATCTCAGTTAACTTAATATCTCCTGATCGTGAGTGTCATTAATTATGTGACCACCACTGTATATATGTTTGTCCTTTCCTTATGTAAGTGTAGTGTTATATAACTGTAACTGCATAAAGATCTTATCTGTGACGACCAATTAGCCCAGTCGGTAATGCCCCTGCTTGCCATGCAAGAAGTCTCAGGTTCAATTCCCGGTCGGACAATCATTTGTTTAAAGACATGTGTTTGTTCGGGTCTGTGTGTTGCACGTGTTGTTTTCCTCATTGTGTGTGTCTGGACCCACGACACAGGGAGTCCTGGTGTGGGCCATTAGATGATGTTGTTTTAAAAAAATCACATCATTCAATCTATGGAAATATATTGAATTAAATCAATGGTCAAGTTAGTGTGTGTTGCAACATATTTGCCAGATGTCATGTAGGTGGCGATCCCACGCCGAGTTTGCAAACCCTTATGTAGGCCCAGAGAAAGTTGTATCGTGACGTTCCATAAAGACCTTTTAAAAGGTCTTCTTAAATTATATAGAAAACTCTTTGATAAGATATTTGACTAGAAAATTATACCGGGACGTATCCGATGTATTTGCGAAAACTGTAATCATTTATTCTTTACTTGATTTTATTTTTATCCCGCACAAGAAAATATTTAAAAAAAATATAATAATTATCTAATATGTGCAATTAAATTTAATTATCTTTATATTGTTTATTATATATAACTAATATATAATAAATATATTTAATATCTATTTTCTTAGTACGTATATTTATATATTTTATCGTACAAGTATATCATCAATGTTATTAATAGATGTTATTAATGTTATTTATTGTTATTAATAGAGATGAATTAAGCTTTATTATTTGAGTTGTTCTGCACCCGCTTAAATTTTTAACATTTAACCAACGGTGGACTGGTAGAGAATGCCTTAAGGCATTAAGTCCGCCTCTGTGCATAAAAATAAAAAATAAAAATACGTATGTATACTTAAAGGCATGTATCAATATTGCTAACTCTTTTCTTATGGCTCTCACGTCACAAGCCTTGCTTAGTGTGACATCTATAGGTAAATCTCTGTTGAAATAACTATCATAGATCGATTTGAGAATACATACTAGATATAGATCTAGGTTCAGGTAACATAGGTTCAGTGAAAGGATAATGAACCCCCTTCTCATCTGCTTCACCCCCCTCCCCCCACCACCCACTAGAAATTGCCAAAGAGGTTTCTTTGATAAGAACGTAATAGTATGATGTGACTGACATCTAGTCTATTCCTATATCAATGACAGCATACAATACTTCTCTCGTATTCTGTTTATAAAGCTATGTATATTGTAACTTGAGTTATGTCAAATAAGAAATGTTTTTAATTTAATATATACTAAACATAACTAGCTCCTTTTATTCTCCACTCCTGGACAGGAGGTGTGCATGAAGACTGGATGTAAGACCTTAAAACGGCACGCTGATCAAGCGGCTTGGCGAGTCCACTGTTTTGGAGGTGATGTACTTCCTCAGAGCTTGTGGTAGCGGTTTTATTATCCTTTTATGACACCCACGACAAGAGATGAGATGGTGGCTATACTACAGCTACGTGACACCAAAAGGCCAATACTAAGAATCAATCCGTGTATAACACCCATTTTAATTGATAAAAGTGTATGGAGAACGTGAAAAACTTCACATTGGAAACATTGATAGAAGTACAACCGAAGACCGTAACACCACAATAATAAGGCTCAATATTGAATGATAGATATGTCAGACAATCTTCTTTTCTGTTTAAAGTTTTTCATAAATATTTACTAATTGGCTGCCTGGTGCCGGCCGGTGAATAGCATCATTCCATCTTTTCCCGTAGAAATCGTAAAAGGCTATCAATAACCCTGAGAAACTACATCACCTTTAAAAGAGTGGACTCGCCAATCCGCCTGGTCAGCATGCCATTTTAATGCCATTCATTCGTCTTGCAAGAGACAATTTGCAATATACTCTTAAAACAGTGTACAAGTAAGAGATTTTTATGTCTCCGACTAATTTTGATAATCATGTAATACTAAGTTTATGGCATTAGCTGTATCTTGTTTATACACTCAATTAGGTCGCGTTAAATAACAGCGAGCAACCATTTGTCACAGATAATTGAGTTTACTTTTAATTATAGTACAATTTTAACATTATCTTTAGCCTACATTGATGTAATGTATGTTAAATGTTGTTATGTGCAGTGGTTTTATATATTGTAGTTTCTTTTAACCTGTTTATTTTACATTATTTTTTACGATATACGAGTAGATTACAGAGATTATGAGTTTGAATTTGGGAGAAATATCACTGTATCTCGACTAAGAATGACCAGCAGATTCCAAAATTGCAATCAGTTCCAAGTAATATATGGGGTTTGGAGCTCATTTTAAATAAGTAACCGTAACCAGGGTTTATCGTCCGCTGCCGGAAATGGGACATGCACATTTTCTTGTGCACGCTGGCCAGGCAGGTTGGCGAGTGGGGACTCGAGAACCTAAACGACCTTGTGATAGCCGTTTTTTTTTAATCCCTTTGTCGTCTTTTACGGCATCCACGGGAAATTAGATAACAAAATCTATTCAAAGCCCACGACCATTGATTAAATAAATGCAATGCAATTCAACCAGCCCTTTCACTATCCACTGTTGGACTTGGGCTTCCTCATGCATATTGCCTCGTGCAGGAGGGATGCATGGCCGCGAAACGGTACGATGATCAAAAGGGCTGTCGAATTCATTCTTTTGGAGGTGGTGTAGTTTCCTCGGGGCTTGTGGTAGCCGCTTTTGGAACCTTAGTCGACTTCTACGACATCCACACGTGGAGAGATGAGATAATGCTATTCAAAAGCCACACGACCATTAAATAAATTACGAAAATAAAATCATTTTAACGCTTTCGTAGCAAATGTGTTGACGGTTCCAAGGTCAATATCGTACCAGCGGCCCGTGTCTCTCCACTGCTGTATATAGCCCCCGCAACACTTGCCACCAAACATGGTCTTCCGCTCTTCTCATAAAAGTAGACAGTGCATCCGGAGATCTGTCTTGGTTTGTCATTTTGGACTGATGTTGGGACATGCATGTCGCAGGGCGACAGTAAACCACTTACCACCAGATGGACTGTCTGATGGTCTGACATATTCTTTCTGTAAAAACACTTTTTTTAATAATTTGACGACCAGTTAGTCCAATTGCCCTTGCAGTGCAAAGGGTCTCGGGTTCGATTTCCGGTCGGACAATAATTTGTTTAAAGACAGATATTTGTTATTTTCTGGGTGTTACACGTGTTGTGTTCGTCTTTATATATCTCTGGACCCACAACAGAAAATCCTAGTGGGGGTCATTGAGTGTGGCGATAATTAAACGCGTGTTTTAATAAAAAAAAAAAGGCATAGATTTGAAAGACTCATTTTGATTGAAATTCGTCTTTAATTTCGAAACTGACGTAAAACTATGAGGCAGAAGTTTACCCAATCAAGAAATACTGCGCATTGTGGTGTCAAAATCAAACTAATTGATTTATTAGATAGATATTATTTTTTTTATATAGAAAAATAGTGAATTAACATTCTTTTACGTAAAAACTATTTACTTTGGCACCCTTCATTGCAATTTCAAAAAGCCAAAACTACGTCTTCATATAGCCTTTTATGCTCCCAGCAAAATATCCTCGCAAATTGCGGACATAAATCTTCGGGAGTACATTCGCGGGCCGTTATCAGATCCCGGGCAAGCCTCGGATCCTTCAGGTTATGTAAGAGGCTCCAGGACGGCGGCAGACGGCCGTCAGACGGGCGCCCGGCAGACTGACGCCGAGACAAAGACGGCGATACACGGAGTAGTTCCCTCCCGCTTGCCAGAATGTTGGCGCCCAACGTGTAACGAAAGTTTTCGTTAGGGGCGTAAAAGCGGTTTGGATTTATTAGATTGAAACTGGTGTAATGTTGCCATTGGATATTTTATTTGTGTTATCTTCTTTATTTTTGAATTACTCGTACTTTGAACGAGGGAGCACAAACGAGCATAAATTAGCTTTGTATCTTAATTTAGCTTAAATTTTAACTTGCGTATTAATGTGTACTGAGCCCGCACAATCCGAGTTCAGTGCGGATTGGTGGATGCACATGAGCCATTTCTTTTAATTCTCCAACACTCAGGTATACAACATGCCAACATTAGTCCAGAATGACAAACGTTGGCACAACCTTTAGATATTTAAAGGAATAAGATGGGGTGAAAATGAGTTCTGGCATATCTCGTACATACATTGGGAAAATGGAATAAAGTGGAAAATGTAGGGAAATTTGACGGTAGTCTTCAATGCAGAGTGGTATAATAACACGGCCAGTCGAGTATGCCCAGCCGCGAGTGAATGTAGAACTCAGCGTTTACCCGAAGTAGTTCCTACATAATAATGTACATAATACGCGGCTCATAATGAACGATGCTCTTCCAATCCCACCATACACACAACACCACCTTATTGCGCGTTAATCCGGGTTTCGCCACAGCCTGTGGAGCTTGGCCGCACTTTTCCGTCCATGATCTTTTCCGCACGTTCTTGTCGTAAATTTCATTGCGTTTTAATAGAGAATCGCAAACGAGTACACGGTTCATTAGGTTTCTTTCAGAGAGCTGGTGTGGTACCCAAATATCGAGCTTTTTTGTGAATCCAGACTTTTACAAATGAGTCAAAACTGTTTTGTGGTCAATGCCCAGTTCATCAGCAATGTCGTAACTACTTATATGCCGATCTTGCTGCACTTTTTCACAAATGGCATCAACTTTATCGGTAACAGGGCGACCGGAGCGAACTGCATCTTTAACATTAAGATTTCCTGACTGAAAACGCTTAAACCAACTTTGTACTACTCTTACTGACACTGCATTCATTAGGTCCATAAACGGTACAATTTTTTTTCGCGGCTTGTGTCTCATTTAAAATGTATCGAATTTCTTCGTTAGATTCACTCATTTTCTTGGACAGAAAAACAATTGAAAAATGGCGGGAAACAGTTTTTTATTTCTTTATTTTTTTTTAAAATGTTACCTTTTTAATGGTATCATAACCAGCCAGGTACAAACAGTTCAATCAAAGATATTGGATCACAACTTCATACATACAAAATACGAAAAGACTTTCTTCCCGACCTATTATGTAATTAAAAAAAAATTGCATTGCTGTGCCCTTGCAGGGTGCTGTATGTCTTTTAGATTTAAGTTCAATGTTTCCTACAACATACAATCTTCTATATATGTAAAAATGAATGTTTGTTTGTTTGTCCCGTATGCGTTCCTATACCATTCATCCGATTGCGATGAAACTTTGGTGAGTTGTTGTGCGCACGCCCGCGAAGGTTTCTGAATTGGTACTTGAAGACCACGCGAACGAAGTCGCGGGCAACAGCTAGTAAATAAATAAAATAAAACAGATAGTGGATATCATCGATTCGTAGTGGGTCAGCGTTGTGAATTTCGGCCCGAATCCCCCTCGTGATTATTCAGTCGCGAGAGTCATTAATTAACTATTATTGATCGTCACTATAATTATTGCTAATGAGTTATTATAACTATATATCTGTCTCTTTCTTTCTCAGGTATAACGGCAATGTGAAGGAGACGGACATACAAACACACGCCCAAACAAGTGCCTTAAATTATAGTTAGCCAACGAAGTGCCTCCTGTAGATAGATATTAGAATACAAACGAAACGACATTGTGAACGTAACGACGAACGAAGATTTTTTACTGGTAAGTTCATTTGTTTAAGCTAGCCGCCATATTGGATCGCATCGCGTCATCCGGGTCCTTCGGACTCCTGCGCGCTTGAGCGCGCGAGCGCAGGTACGAGTGTGAGGACCCCTCGTACTCGAGCGACATGGTCCTACTCAGGGGGGAACAGCTCCCCTGGTCGTTGGTTGCTGACATTGTGTCAGCTTATTTTGGCGTATCGCGGATGTCCACGGACAACAGTATCCACATACCATCAGGTGGACTGTATGCTCGTCTGCCGCCTCCTTTCCATAACAAAATATGTTATTACTGTGTAACAGCGTGCCCGTAAAGTTCTTACTTAAAGGCACTGGGGTGTGTGTAAGATCACACGTTACTTTTTAACGTCCCTCCCCAGCACAGCGGGTGTCCCGTGTCAGATAAAGTGTGGCAATTTACGTAGTGAAGAAAAATTCGGTAAAATTTTTGTTTTGTTCTTCGGGGGTTGAAATGGATACAAAACGTGTTGAATGTGCGTTGTATTATTTTATTTAAAACGTACTGTTTGAGGGGGGTGACCACCTTCGATCCTTCCGATTCCTTCGACCACGAGAGACGGATATGAGACCTGGGCTATAGTTTCGGAACCCCTTTAAGGAGGAAAACTTTTCCTCCTAAAAATATTTATATATTTATAAATATTTATATATTTATGTCAACAAAAATCTGTAATATTACACCACAGTAGAAAGTCGAGCGGCAAACTGAGATGCAATCTAGATGACCTGCTTGGTTGTGCGCTGGGTACTATAGTACCCAAGCGCAACTAAACCCGTTGCTTGCGGTCTGGGTAATATATTACCCATCGAGACGGAGTTGAAAAACACCCTAAACACCTTTATTAAACGCTCTACCCATACGAAACATTGTCTATTTTGTTCTAACATAAATATTCCACAAGTTTTCCGTTGAAACGCCAGTTGTTTGGAGTCCGTGTTGCCAGTAATATGCACTCAAAGTTAAGTACATGGTTGACGGCCGGAAGTGCGTCTTGCGTCTCCGATTACAACCAACCGCACCATAAGTATCTTACTTTCTCTCTCATCAATAAACCAACGGCTAAAAACCCAAAAAGATTATGTGGGCCCACATACCCTAAAACGTATGTGGGATCGGAGTTGAGTTTAAGTTCTTAAACGGTTTGTTTCGCTCGCTTTCTTATGTCAATCGTTTTCAAATTTGATTTGCTCTACTATGGAGTTTCTCGCCATGGGGCCCTGGGTTATAGCCCTATAAACCCCTTAATCCGACCTTGTCGTCGAACTGCCTCACTGTAGAAACGGACTCCTTTGAACGCTTGCCTTGAAACTTCTTCCTAACTCCTCAGCTGGCAACAGTCACCCTTTCCAAAGTCAATATTTTGTCAAACAACATTGATGTCACGTTCCTTGTGTACCTATATGTAATACGAGTATCCACTTCCAAATTAATTATAGTTTACATATCGTACTGGCAACATTATGACGTTAGACAACACAATTGAATGATAGATTATTTATCGATTTATACAATAGGTATTGTGTCGCAGTGCTTTGCTTTTTGCTACTTAATTCCATTGGAAGCCTCATTTGCGACTTTATTTGACCTCAATACCATATCATCAGCCTGTCTCTCTGCTGCTGGATATAGGGCTCTTACAAAGCTTGTCACCACACACGATCTCCTCATTAAATCACCATCGGCAAACTTCTTCAAGTCTTCGGTCCACCTGGGCCGGAATGCGTCCAACACTCAGTTCGAGGACTCGTCTGCCCCAACGGTTATTCAATATAATATGTAGTAATGTCAATTAAATATATAGCAATTAATTATTAATCTTTAAATAATATAAACTAGCTGACCCGACACACGTTGTCCTGTCCAAATTTCAATTAGATTTAAATAAAAAAATTCCATAATTTCATATTTCAATAAATACATTTTTTTTCCTGAAAACTTTCCAAGACCATAACGAGCAAAACAAAAAAGAATTAGGCATATCCATCGTTCGAATCGTGAGTTATGGTCTTGAGTTCATACAAAAATCTCATAGAAAAAAGCACTTTCAGTTTTTCCCGAATTTTCCAATTTTCCGGGCAACTTTTCCAATTTTTCTATCCCTGAAAACCTTATTCGGACTATTACTACCATTTTTATAAAAAAATAGCTAAATTGGTGCAGCCGTTCTCAAGTGATGCGCTTACCGACGAACAGCATTTAATTTTTATTTATACAGATTATGAAACTTAATTTATTAATGCAATTATTAGCTACTATATCAAAGTACAATATTAATACAATCTCAGAAAAAATAACGTTAGAATAAACTTGCCTCACAATTACCTCAAGCAAAAACATACGCAAACTAATCTATAGGTACACATAATAAAAATGTAACTGACCGCTGTCTGTACATGGAAGATATATGACAAAAATATTATTGGCAACAGAACCCAAAACAATGATTGTTAGAACTTTTGTTTGTTTGTCTGTGCGTTTGTGCGCGCTAATCTTAGAAACGGCTTAACCGATTTGGGTGCGGTTTTCACTAATGTATTTCACTTTGTTTTATTTCAATCAGTTCATAAATAAAAAAGTTATATCAATTTAAAGAATCACGTCGAACATTTGTTCGATAAAAAATAAGCTATAAGAAATAATGTGTGTGATCGTTTTTGAAAATACCAATTACCCCTAAGAAGGTAAAGACGGCGTATATAAACTAAAGTCCACGCGGACGAAGTCGCGGGCAACAGCTAGTTGTACAATATATATCGTCACCCTTATACCTGAACCATGAATGTGCAAATTTGGTGATTGCTTGATAATGCGATGTATATAGGGCTTATTGTTAGATATTGCACATAACATGAACCTCGCATAGTATAAATAGGGCGTGTACAACTAATATTTCTGAGAAATCACTGGCCTAAAGCATAATGCCGATTTTTTACAGCGAATGAAAACTTTAAAATCGTTTTTTCTCAAAACTATCCAATTGCACATTCGTGGTTTTGGCACAAGGGTTGACTATTATGTAAACATTAAATTTATGTCTTAGGTGGTCATATTCTTTTTTACCTATAACTTCCCACTACAACATTAGCTCGGATAGTAAGCGTTTATTAATAAACGTAAATAAAGAAAAGCATCTAATTAGGTGTTCTTTTTTTATATTTATAGCTGTACAGCACTAATGTAGTCTCGTGCGAAAACAACCGCTTCACTAAGTTTCAATAGTCAAGTATTTAACGCTGCAGAAGCGAAGTGTAATAGGCACAAACGATGGATAATAAATGTTATGAAGTATAGGCTTTTGACGTTAGGCGCGAATTTGAAATGATAAGAAAACAGTTATAAGAAACAATAACAGAATTCTTTTTCGAAGGTTTGCATTAGCTGCCAGTAGGAATTTAGAAGTAAGAAGGTGAGAGACAATGCCAAACTTTTTTGATAGCATATTTTTCATATATTCACCCGCAATAATTAAGATATTTTTTTAAATATGTTTCGCGTATATTAAGAAAACTAATAAGATGGCACTGCCTACTGCGATCATTGCTAATGACAGAGACGCTGGGAAATGCGACAGGGCCGTCTTGCTTATCTACCAACTATTATAAAATAGTTTTGTAAATTATATCTATGTATCTATATTCCAAAATTGTCTTCCACAAAACTTGTTATTGTAGCCTAACCCATGATACCCCTGTCAAAACAAAAATAAAAAATATGAATGCGTCATAATTACATTTACTTGCATCCACTCATCTCTGTTACATCTGAAAATCATCAACATTTGTATCAATTGAATTGTCAACAACTGGCACTCCCGTTGGCAAAACAACTCAACCCTTCACGTCTCCGCCTATTACTTCTGTCCCATCGCTCCCTGCACTCCGCTGCGTAAATATTCATAATTGTCCGCCATATCGAGCAGTTTTAGGGTTACATCTCCTTGTGCCGACAAACTTACCGCTACCGTTGTCTTTAGTCGTCTTTTTGAAGTCATAAGGTTGGTAATAGTGAGTTCAGCTGTATTTCGGTGTGTGTCGACTGCGGATTTTTTAAACGGTTTGTCAATCAGTGCTCTTTTGTCGAATAAAGTGGTCGCAGGTGAATTGTAAGGGGTCAGGAACTGTCTGATTGGATCACTATAAGGTTATTTGTTTATTTTTGATGGATCGTCGTAAATTTGAGGTAGCTCTAAGTGCATAAGTCGACGACAGTAATGTATTACATTTTTTTGTTATATGTCATAATGTACATCCGCACTAAATCTTGTCGCAACATGATAAGGGGATTAATAAGTGCCACGGCGGCCCCATAAAGCGTCCCATCGAAGTCTTCGCCCTGATACGAATCAATAAACAAAATCACAAGCGCCGGAAATCCGAGCGGAGTCCGAGATGCATTTCCATCTTTCACCGTCTTTTCACCCTCCGAAAATCATCCCCAAAGTTCGTTCCCCCTCTCTAGTTAACGCGTGAGTGCGAGCGCGAAGGGAGATGTACAGGGCGCGTGCGCGGGTCGACCCCTCATCAGCTTCTGAGGAGGTTGATAGTCCGGAGCGCGAGATCCTGGCGCGTCACCGGGGTTGCCGAACATTCCTCCGTGGACCGTCCGCGGAGGCGGAGGTCCCGCTCTCTCACACCCGAGTCACTTCCACTGCACCACTGCACCTCACCACAGCTTACTGGGTGTGCCGCAGGACTCAATTCTGGCCCCCATACTCCGACTCGAGACTTTGAACTCTCTCTAAGTCACAATCTATCGCTCAAACGACTTATTTCAAAGTTTTATTAACAATCGAGTAACGAGGGAGTGAGAGAGCGAGGGGTGAAAGTATTTTTTCTAAAGTGGGAACGAGACGAAGCGATGGCACGCCGCTCCCGATCGAGGTAAGTGCCACTTGTACAGCCAGTAGTCACGTGTTCGGCAAACTTTTAGATAACGTTTACAGGTGACATTCGACAGTCACAATTTTATTTTGTTTTTATCATTGACTTTTTGTTTTAAATAAATCGTCAGTTTTTTTGAATTGTATGCTTTAAACATAGTTGTTGTCGTAAAAGCCACGATTATATAATCATATTTTTAGGAACATTATATAATACTAAAACACAGATTTAGTAAAGAACCAGTGAAAAAAATAGCATTTTTATGTCATAAAATTGACTTCAACATGATTTTAAAGTTTATAAAATTATTTGATAAAGTTTTATTACGCGTTTTGCCATCATTGGGAATAAATTACTCCTATATCATAATATTTAAATGTATTCATAACAATATCTTCTACATTTCGTCTACTATTTTCATATGCATCATAATTTCCACAAGATTTACAAATATATTTGCATATCCAAATGCATTTCTCTACACACCGCCCCTCATCGTCCACATTGACACTCGAACTCTAGTCTTTAATTAAAACACCTTCCATCCCGCAGGGCGTTTAATCCTCTGTTTGTTCCGTAAAATCTTGTAACACTGCAAATTTGTATAGTATGATGTTAGCAAACGTATCGCCTTCCTGCTCTGTGATTACGCTTCGTTAGTGTCTTTTGGAGGCTCAATTGATGATTGCACCTCCCCGTGGAGTTAAGACTTGAATACATGTAATTATTGGTATGAAGATTTTTCATGATTATAGTAGAGGCGGCAGTTGCCAGTGAAAAAATCTTAATTATTAATAAAGTTGATAAAAGGAAATATTTTAACAGAAGCACCGTATTTCTAGTTACCATTGCCGCAGAAACGACAGAAGTTACAAGAGTTTGTTACAGCTAAGAAGTTTAATTTAAAAAATAGTGTTTCTTCTGATTTATAAATTAATCCACACAACATTTTATTTCCATTGTAATTTCATTTATTCCGTCAAATACATAGATTTTGTGGTAGAAATTAGTTTAAAAGTATCTTAAATAAATCACTTTTATCTGGTCACCTTGTTTGTTGTTGTTAAATCGTGTAACAGTTCCTTTAACACTTCCTTTATTTATCACATCTACTTTGCATTCAACAGCAAATCTCTCTAATCCAAAATTTGCATTGATGAAACTTTCCAAGTCATTCATTACTTTTGGCTTACTTCGTTAGAGATCATTTTTATATCCCTAAGGGTTCGAAGGTCTCCTGCAGCGATGATTGCCTGCGCGTTTTCTTCGCTTACGGTTGATTGATTGGAATTATTAACTGTAATTGTTAAATCATCTTGTTGTTATTTGACTTAAATGAAGTTATAAATAACTTGTACCCTTGTTAGCATATATTGTACAAATTTGTCTAACGGTGGAAAAAATTTGGTAAAGATATTCAGATTTTCAAACATAAATAAAACATATTTTCCCCCTTCAAGCTGTTCATCGTTCGATTAGTCTTTTCTTTCGTATTAGCAGTCCTATTGGATTAAGAGACTCTTGAATGGTCAAATCTTACAATACCATCAGTTCTTTTATGAAAAGGCACAATTTGAATCTGAAATTGTTTAGTAAGACTAAATTTAAAATTTACCTAATTTAGTTTGGAGGAACAGAATGCTTGTCGCAGGGTCGCAGGAGAGACCTAGGTAGAACTCTTATCACAGAATTATGAAATTTTATTTGACTGCTTACAATTGCGTGCCAGCTTCTGTATCAGATAGATTCCTATCATTTAAATTTTTTCTACCAATTATACCTAAATGTTAATGGTTAGTAAATTAAAGTTAGATTTCATCAGCGAATTCAACAAACTATTCTCAGTTGTGATTATTGCGTTTTTCGCACACATTTATTTATTGAAATGTTTATGACTGTAAACTCGTGACCACTGGACTAGCAAACTTGCATTTATGGAATGCACTTTAACTTGGCTATGCGGTGTCGGTCGACTTTGGAATGGCACCACTTCATCGTAACAAGGGCGTTATCACGAGTCCTGTGAAACTACACAGCTTCTAAAAGAGTAGACTCGCCAACCCACTTGGACAGTGTGACCTTTTAAGGTAATACATCCCTTGCGCATATATGAAGGAGGCTCATATCCAGCAGTTACGGTATATTTTGCTAAAACGTTTCGTAAAATGCCATGAAGATTTCAAAAAAGTTTCACGTTTCAATAAAATTCCCCACCCCAATAATCGCCCATGTCATGTCGAAATCGTCGACATGTTTCCCAGCATCCCCTGTATTCTATGTCCACTTCATCCCCTAATTCGCTAATAGAAAACACTATCCGATTTCCCGCGGCGGACATCGTGACGACTTCCGGCGGGCGGACAACGACCGGAAGTTCAATATGGCCGATCACCATTGGACAGAGATTCGGTTTCAGTTTACCATTAACATTTCTAATATTAATAATGTCATTTATTATATCATCTATATTTGCATTATCAAAAAAATGACTGGTTTCTGTTGCTAGGTTCTTTTCTAAGATCTTTCAGAAACTCGAGTTTTTTTCTTCTTATTTTCAACATTTTCATTTGCCAACATTTTTGGAGTCAAAAAAATCATAAAATAACACAAAATTTAATTGTTAGATTTCTTGACTATTGGAAGAAGTCATATATTTTCTTTCAATCCACTTATCAAGGGAATATTTTTATCTTAATTATTGAAATGTATGCTAGTCTAGATTTTTCAGTAAACAACCACGCCCGAAATCTATCTTGCTCTAACCCACTAGCTTTCTAGGAGTGTAAGGGGGATAGATAGCTCGGATTGGCGCCAGACATGCCGGCGCCGGAGTCTATCGATTCGCCCCCACTACCGTCGTGTCAGTGGGTGGGGTGACGCATGCGTACTTCCTTGTTTGCCCAGATTCCTCCAGATTATAGATTTTCTTATAGTTGTTATCCGCTAATGCCTTTTCGGCTTCTTCCTCTATTAATAGTTTGATAAATGGGTGGTTGTGAGGAGAGAATATACGAGTAATGATCAAGCATCTTCGATATTATTTATCAGTACGTGTGGATTTTTGAATATTTAAGTACCGCCATTGAAGGAATATCTACAACAACTCCAGCATTAATTGTCTTAATGCAAATACTTATTAATGCTGAATGAGTATTAAGTACCTACCTTAAAAATAATTTTCATATATCTTAATAACTAGATTTTTAAAGGTCATAGGTTGATAGCTTTACGTATTTTTTCCATTCCATTAGCATATGCTAATGTAATTTACCTTCCATAGCATAGGCGTGGAGATACATACATAGCTCTCTCCACTGTTAGCTATAGGCCTCTTCCAAAGCTCGCCACCATTTTTTCTTCGCTTGTTCTCGTGGTCTTCCTTTCTTCGCATTTTTTTTTTATAGGGAAGTAGGCGGACGAGCCGTCGGTCCCACGTGATGGTAAGTGTTACTGTCGCCTATGGACACCTGCAACACCGGGAGGTATGCGGATACGCCGCCCACCTTGCAAAATCCTATTCACAGCTTACTTGAATAACCCCATATCGTAGCGTCATGGAAAGACCTCTTTAGGCAGTTCGTTCCACAGTCGACGGGTTCGCGCTATACAATTGTTTTTGGACCGAATAGTAAGCGACACCTCCGTATCGAGGAAATGCGGATGCACAGCACTTGTGACGGGAGGTGCGCTTGTAGAAACCCGAGGTGGGAATTATATTGAACAATTCTTCAAAGTATTCCCCATTGTACAGGCGGTAGAGCACACGGAGAGACGCAACGCCTCTCCGAACGCTGATGGGTTCTAAACCGCCCGTGTGAGTGGGATCGTTGACAATTCGAACAGCACGTCGTTTTACAGAGTCAAATGGGTCCAATTGATATTTCGATGCGCCGGCCTAGAAGTGTGAGCAGTACCTCTGCTTTTATAAAGTTTCGGCATCTATGTCGGAATTGGTAGATTTTCTTTAGTTTATTTATTCACTGTGATAATTATAGGTAAAAAAATGTTAGTAGAATCGTATGCTCCTCTGTAATATACGCCACGGGCGTACGATGACGTAACACATTAATAATAACGTAACTTGTAACAATTTTATGTATTCTTTAAGTTTATTAAAAACCTCGCGATTTTTCGTCTGACGCCACTTTTGATATTGTGTGTTGTGTGGCCGCAACTTTCCGGAATGCGAAGACCAAATGCGAGTAGTTGATGAAACTGCTCGCAACTCTCGACGTGGACTACCCTCCTAGTCAGTCAGCTCGTGACCACGGTTGGTTCAACCCAACTAAAAACGTCCAGTAAAATAAATAAGGTAAACATTCGCGTTAAGACTCGTTTAAATAGATAAATATGTATGAAAAACGCGAAAATCTCGAAATGTTACATAATGTGACTACACAATACTATACGATGTCGTTATAACAACACGATTATTTTATCAATTTCTCTAGTAAATACTAATCTTTGTACTAATGTAAGGAAAATGTAAATACATATATATCAATTGTTACTGATCAATTTGCCATCAGCCTATGTCTCCACTGCTGGATACAGATCTCTCTCGCTCGCTACCACGATCATTGGCTCCTTTTATCCAACTATTACCGCCGCCTTATCACTATTAAAATTGCTCTCGAAATATTTATTCCTCTTTATTCTGGCCGTGTGATGTCAGTCGGCTTTGGAATATCACCACCCCATCTGGTACCCTGAGTGTGTCGTATGCTACTAAGGAATAACAAACCCTGAAGAACATCTGTACAAGGCCATACATCCCCCGTGCACAAGACGTACTCTTTGACATAATTTGAATTAAATCCAGGATTCTCAGAAGTTTGCTCTCTCTCCAGAACTTCAATCAAGACCACTGATTCCTTTCCAAAAAGTACATACAACTATACAATCCTGTCAATAACCCTTCTGCTTTTAACCCTTTTATTGGTGACAAATAACCCGACGGTCGTAACCGTACACTTTAATAGAGAACGCCACGTCGGACATATACAGGGCGCTTCTGTTTTGTTTCGACGTCACCAAAACCCCTTTGTTTGGGACTTGTCTAAGGGTGTGTCAGGGACCTGTGTCGCATAGTTTCGTTGACGTGCCATCTTCATTGTCTCGAATAGATTATTATTAAGTAACGGTTGTATTAATAGAAATCGTAGTAAGTGAAATAAAATGTAATTAGAATCGTGACGAACAGAATGTAGTACAGTGACATATTCGAAAGCCTTTATTTGGCAACGTTGTTTTGTATGTTGAATTTATAGTGTAACCATAAACACCTTGATACTTGTTCCTTTTGTATCTAACGATAGCAAATGCATATAACACGTAATAAATGTTGAATTTAAGAGATAAATAGTATTTTTTTTATGTACGAAGGCAGCAGACGAGCATACAGTCCACCTGATGGTAATTGGATACTGTCGCCCATAGACATCCGCGATAAATGCCAACGTCCAAAATGACAAACGTTGGCACGCCCTCGGATGCGCTGCCTACCTTTGGAGATATAGGAATGGATTTGGCGAAAGGGTTGGGAAAATGGAGAGAGATTGGATGGGAATGGGCTCTGGCACATCTCACTCACTGCCGAAACACGTACGTACATTAGGGAAATAAGATAAAGTGGGAAATGCAGTACATTTCCAGGTAGTCTTCTGTGAGAGAGAGGTAATGTGGCCAGTCGAGCGCTCCCAGCGGCTGTTGGATTGCAGCGTGTACTCTCCCCCTCAAATAATGTTGAAATTAGGTAACAAATTAACCAAAACCGAATTATAGTAACTAAATTGCATTCCCGTTAAGAATCCACTGAGTCGTTGTTCAAGACAGTAGGCGTCTCTTTTTTAACCAATAGTGTGCTTTAGAGTTCATATGTCTGTTTCACTATTGGTTAATAAAGTGACGTCTACTGTCTTTGGCGATGACGTCACTGTATCGCGAATGGAGTTTAATTAAGCATATTAAGAAAATACACTGTTTTTAAAACAAAAAATAGCCATCTCTAAAGACGCACTAAACTTTTTAAAACAACGTTCTTCTCCCTTCTCTTGTCTCCCATCGGTTGTCAGTCCTGCAGCAGATATGAACTGTCCATCACGACTTTAACATGTTGATTATACGACCTATGTTGGTGACTATAATTCTTTGGCGAATCTCTTCGTTTCGGTTCTCTTGCCCGCAAGGAACAATTCCGAGCGTAGTAGCTCTCTCCATAATTCTTCGTTACCTATAATGAGTTTCATAATATTGTATTAGTAAATTATTTGCATTAAAAATAGGCTCCAAATGACATCATTATATTATATCTGGCAATTTTTTTTATTTTTGGATGCCTCCACCAAATATATTTGGACGATCGAAAGACTATGTGAAACCTATTCTAATGGTATACAAATGATTTTTTTATTTTGGGTAACATAAAAGTTAATATATATCGCTTCTTATAAACAAGTAAAGGACTGTAGATTGTAGTATGATTTTGGAATAATTAAATGTTGCAGGTGTCCATGGGCAGCGGTAACACTTACCATCACGTGGGACCGCTTGCTCGTCCGCTCTCTTATGTAAAAAAAATAAATAAATAACCAGCCAAGAGTGTCGGAGACGCATTAATAGGGTTCCGTAGCTTTCTATGAAATTTATTGGGAGCTAATTACGGGTTACAAGTTGGTAGCCGATAGCTCTTATCTTTTATACTATTTATGAATGGACCTATTTTATCTTTATCTTTTACACTATTCATGCGTCTAAAATAAAAAGTGTTAAACTATTAAGTAACTACTTCAAAATAATAATAAAAAAAAACTATAACTAGTTGGTTCTTAATCAAAATAAAAATACCTTGAATTTACCTAAAATAAAAAATTCCTTTGTGTACCATTCGAATAGCTTATACACAGTCTTTCAATCCTTCAAATATGGCTGCTGGCCGCATCCAAAAAAAAAATTATGCCGGACTTGTATGGAGAAATAATGATGTCCTTTACCAATTTGCAGTCCTCGCCGTGTCCGTTGACCCGTGAACGATTCGACGTGACTTGTTACGCGTACAAAGACCAATGTATTTTGACACAAACGATTAAATGCACCCCAACCCCTCCTGTTCAATGGACGAAGGCATATTCCCAGCTACACGCGTCATATTCTTGACTTAACACATGGGGCGTTAAATATGAAATGTTATCTTTTATTTTTTGTAAGAATACCATCACCGAAATACGGTGTATACACATTTTGTAGGGGGATAGTGCACGCTGCATTCCCACAGCCGCTGGGTGCACTCGACTGGCTACGTTACCCCTCTCTCACGGAAGACTACCTTGAAATGTACTGCATTTCCTACTTTATCGTATTTCCCCAATGTACGTACGTGTTTCGGTAGTGAGTGAGATATGCCAGAGCCCACTCCCATCGCGTCCTATCCTATCCCTCCCCATTTTCCCAACCCGTTCTCCCAATTCATTCCTTAATCTGCAAAGGTGGGCAGCGCATCTGCGGACGTGCAAACGTTGGTCATTCTAGACTGATGTTGGCATATATCGCGGATGTCCATGGGTTACAGTTTCCACTTACTATCAGGTGGACTGTATGCTCGTCTGCCGCCTTTTTTCTCTTGAAAAAAAGAAATCCGCGGCAAGGAGTCGCGGTATATGTTCCATAAACCGCTTTATACCGCGAAGCGTAGGTTGTACGTTGTGTTCTTACAGGTATTATAGGTAGAATATAGCGGCCTATTTATTGTATTGAATATTTATGTATCTATATTCGCCAAATAAAATATTTGTTTTGATTGGATAAAGCGGCAGACGGGCATACTGTTCACCTGCTGGGAACTGGATACTATCGCAATGTCCATGTCAACTTCGGTCCACGATGACAAACGTTGAACGCCCCCGGATACGCTGCCTGCCTTTGAAGATGTAGGAATGGATTTAGAGAAAGGTGTGATAACATGAAGAGGGATAAGATAGGATGGGAATTGGCTCTGGCATTTTTCACTCACTACCGAAACACGTACAACATTGGCGATTAAGTGGGGAATGCAAGTACATTTCAAGGAGGGTATTATAGCCGATATTTGCGTCATAAACCGTGGTCATGGCGAGCGGAGCCGGGCGAAGGTGTCCTTGCTATTGACAGACAAATCTGTCTACCCTCTGTCGTGTTCGTTTTTGATTCACCTATCCACACACGACTTGTTTTCGTTGATTAAGCTCCTTGTACACTATACTAACAATATCACCACACGCACGCGAGTTTGAAAAGGCACGTACTTTTGTGCGTTTGCAAAGTTCAAACACTATTAGTATGTTTAACCGCGATAACAAACGTTTAGAATCTTACATTTTACAATGTTTATATACGACGTTGTACGTGTATGTATATGTATACGTACCTACTTCTAAGTGTTTTTACGTAATACGTAAATTTTCTTATTGGTATTACATATAATCCTCTTTACTTACTTAATTACATTTATTTGCTCTTGCCACATCAAAAACCTACTGGAGAACCAATAACACTAAGCAAATTGCTATGAAGTCGTCTACTATAGCTGCATCAACATATTAAAATGTTAAAATTCACTAAATTTGAAATGGACCCGTCCGAAACGAGTTTGTGGACGCGTTTTTATGCAAAACTGTGTCATAACTCGCCCCTTTATCACTGCGGGGATAGTTAATGAGTGCATACGAATTTTATGATATCCCTTTAACACGTCTATGTTGAGTAAACCTTATGCCTTTGGGTTAAGGTTTATTTTTAGACATATTGATGCATAATTTAACATTTGCAAATGCCATAACGTAGGTTTTTATTACATTCTTGTCTGCTCTGACGAATGTGGGATTCATTGCTCTTTTACAAGTTATTTATGATTTAGTGGAGTGTTCATTAAGGCTGGATTTTGTTTTTAACTTCACTCTCTTCGATTATACATTGAAAACATTTTGCAACTTTAATTCGTTAGTTCCTTCAAATGAATTCAATTCCTATCATTCAGTTCAATCTTTTAATACTCCTTTAAAAAAGGCTTTGTTGATGATGATGATTTTTATTTTTTATTTATTTAAACTTTAGTGCACAAAGAAATATAGTAGGTACCAAGTTAATGCCTAGTGGCATTCTCTGCCACTCAACCTTTGGTTAAACAGAAATACCAAGGACGGTGCGTCGTGCAATCAATATAAAAATACTACATATAATGCAATACCCATATAATACCTAGGTACACTAATACATTATATGTATATATATATATATATATATACTAGCTGTTGCCCGCGACTTCATTCGCGTGGTCTTCAAGTACTAATTCAGAAACCTTCGCGGGCGTGCGCACAACAACTCGCCAAAGTTTCATCGCAATCAAATGAATTGTATAGGATATACGGGGTATAGTGGTATATACGGGACAAACAAAGAAACATTCATTTATATATATATATATAATATATATATATATATATATATATATATATATATATATATATATATATATATATATATATATATATATATATATATATATATAAATGATAAAACAAAAGAAATAGCCGTTGTTTTTTCTCTTGTGTTATTTTTAAAATTCCGAATATAATGTTACTTATGCCTTTTCTAACATTTATTAATTTAAAAAAAAAATCAATTATTTGTTTATTTGATGTACACTTTTTCTGTTAATCTCTGTGGACGTCCCACACCGTGGGCAGACATAAACTGATGGTACGGTATTTATGGTATTAATACTTATCAAAATGTTTTTGTATTATCCACTTTCATCTGTCAGTATGTTTCTCAAATATTTAAACCGATCGAGAGCGTCAGCGGTTTCGAAATAGCCCACAAAAATAGTAACACCGTAAACATTTATACTGGTGGTCAATAACCTAACATCGTTTTTATTGCTTCGCCACGGTTTGCTCACAATGTACGAGCATACAACATCGTTAGACATTATTAATCATAGATACTACATTGTAAGCACCTACCCTTATTATTTTGAGTTTGAAATATTAAAGGAGATATTTGTGATCGTGTATTGTGGCTATTGCACCGTCTGGTGTCTGCCGGCTATTCAATAGCACTACCCCATCTCCTGCCGTGGGTGTCGTAAATGGCGATTGAGGGATGAACGGCTACCACAGGCCCTGAGGAACTTCACAACCTCTAAAAGAGTACACTCGCCAATCCGCGTGGCCAGCGTGGCGTTTTAAAGCCATACATCCCGCAGAACACAATGTGGTTTCATTGCGTTGTGGCTATTTATGTCGCTATCTGAGAAAACGGACCTAATTGCCGGTTTTACGTTTCATAGATAGATAGATATACTTTATTGTACACTAAAACATACAGAAGAGAAAGAAGTACATCGGTCGGCCTTATCGCTGAAGCGATTTCTTCAACCTTTGGATAGTAAGCAGAAGAAGAAAGACGACTAGAGGTTGATGGTACAATAAAGAAATTTATGACTAGATACATACCCATACATACCTACCGTACACAGAGAAATAACTAGAAAAGATATTGACCGTAAGAGAATTATTAATCTGTGAGATAATGTTATTTCATGTATCTTTTAAAATTTGCCAGAGATTGAGCTCGCGAAATGTTTAAAAAAGAATCAAACGTTACAAAAACCATATTTTTTATTTTACATGAAACAAGAGATAAACACGGTATAAATTTTTTTCTCTACAAAATTTGAAACCGATTTTTTTTAAATCAGAAAATCAAAACTATACTCAAAAGTCCATTCCGGTCGCTTTGTTCAAATAAAATATTACGTAATGAAATTGCAAATGGATTTGCTAATCTTTGGAGCGTTTACATAACAATGTCTCCGCGTGACGATAATCTGTCAGTAAGTCTATACTGGAGCGTCGTCCAACATATTTCTAAAAATATTCCCCCCAAAAATAGACAGGAAGCGCACAGGTGATGTTGAGCAAGGCGCCATTCAACGTGTCGCTTATTCTGGCTGGGACATAGTACTGGATTCTGTCTAGACGGTTAAAAGTATACAATTAGTCATAAAAAAGAAGAATTCGTCGGTTAGCCTTTTCGGGAAGGTTCCATCTCGTATTAATCTCCAACATAATGCACCGTTGTCACGTTATATTAATAAAAATGTTAGCTTGGCGTCGACGGGTATTTTGTAGTGATGGGTAACTCCGGAATTCATGAATCAAAAGAGTTGAATCCGCAAGCGGAGCAGAATCCCTTAATTGTTCCATCCAATTGTTATTCATTCCGATTCCGGCGCCAATCATGATCGTGAGTGTAATCGCGCAGCGCCACTTATCGGGGGCTCAAAATCGAGATGCAATGATGGCATGACCTTATTTTTTTGCGTATGCAACTACCATTAGGGAAAGGGAATGAAACGCTCTCGGAAGGTGAATAAGTAGGTTAATCAAAAGAGTTAAGGAGTAACTAAGAGGAGTCGCATCCGCAAGCGGATCAGGATTAAGTGAGTTAAAACACTCCGAGAAGTCTTGATTACCCACCACTAGTATTTTGGGAAACGGATAGCTTGTTGCGAAAGGGTAATGAGATAGATGTTTTCTTCTCAAATGAGCGGATTCTGAACGGGTATGCTGTAGAGTTCTTAGAGAATCTACTGTCACGTATCTTATGTTCTGTTTAAATAAATAAATTAATATAAAAGTGATATCATGGCGCTGCAAGAATAAGCTTATTCTGGCAGCGCCGTCCTGTATCTCGAGAACTTTACGTAATCAAAATCTGATGGCTCACAGAATTAAGTCGCCAATTATTTGTGAAAAGTCAGAATTTTTCTACAAGTTATTCATAAAATTTTAAGGAATTCATATACCCACATTATACATTATAGTTCCATTGAAAAACCGTATAAGAAGCCTTAGACCATCGTCTCTGAAACCGGGGGTCGCCGTTGGTCAAAAAGAACTAAACATTGACTGATGTACAAAAAAAATTGTAATCAAATGTTAAACGGTAAAAATATAATTAGAAGCTAATTAATATTAGTAAGGGGGCGTGAAGTTATTTACTTTATTTTCGGCCTTTTCGGGGGCCAAATAAAAAGTTTGAGAAACGATGCCATAGATGCCATTCAATTCCTTCACTATGTCCATGCCAGAATAAGGGACACACATTCGCCACGTGATACAAATGAAAATAGAGTCGAAGAGCTAGCGTAGGTACGGTGTAAACAGCGTAGGGGTAGCGTAGATTCTTCAGTGTGTAAAGTAGCTTATATTTAAACGAGCAGTTTTTTTTTTTAAATATGCGGCAAATTATGATCTACAAAAGAAACTATTATTTTAAAAACTGAAATAAATAAATTACTAAGAACGTCATCACCAAGTTAACGGACTCCATCGATGTGGGAATAGACTAGATGACACATCATACGTTCTTATCAATGAAACCTGGTTGGTGACTTCTAGGGATGGTGAAGCAGATGAGGGGTTCATTAAAAAGTCAAAAAAATATATTTCAGTTTAGCGTGAGTGATACAGGACACAAAATAACATTTTTTTTGGAATTTTTGTCTGTCTGAACGCGCATCACGCGAAAACACTGGACAGAATCTAATGAAGCTAGGCATAGTTGTAGCTTATGTACCCGGTTAACATTTACTTTTTACCCAGATCAATTATAAAGTTCCCGCGGGAATCAATCTAACTACACATACTCTAACGTTTAAACGAACAAATTTGCGAGCACCGCTAGCAGATAATAGATTCAAGTATCAAAATTATCTTTCCAACTATTTTTAGTGACAGCCAATTTTTTTTTAAATTTGCCATGCCTTTTCAGTCTCAGCGGTCATTTCCCAGACAGTATTATCACCTGTATTACACAATCAATAAGGAACATGTCACAGATGTATAATGAATCATTCAGTTCTAAAATCAGCGCACAGTGAAAATAGTTCTCGGAAAACCGACGTCAGACAGGCGGATGTGCTAAAATAAAAACTGGACCATGTTCTATGGACACGGACAATTACGAAAATGGGTTTTGGGATGAATCTTAATTGTGGTGTTGTGAAATCTCTAATAGATATCTATAATGAAATTGCAGCCTGTGTCTTTGATATTGAAACACATAAAACAATCTTAAGATAAATTCCCGCTCTCGATCTCCCTCTTGAACGGTAACATAGACTAGAGGTATTGCGACGTTAGCTTCGTTGGTAGGGGTTCCAAGGATTGAAGACGACCAGTCCTCACTTCAGCAATTTTACTTTTGATTAATTATCATATAAATAAAAAAAAACGCTAACAAATGAATAACTCACGTGAAATTAATTTTATAACAGTAAAATAAACATTAAAAATAACTATTTACAAATTGTCTATTAAAGACTACCTTAATATGGTGTTTTCGTAATAATAATAATAATTTATTTGCGTCAAATCTATATCTATACTAATATAATAAAGAGGTAAAATTGTGTGTTTGTATGTTGGGAGTAATCTCTGGAACTAATGAACCGATTTCAAAAATTCTTTCATAAATAGGAAGCTACATTATCCGTGTCTAATATAGACTATATTTTATTTTGAAATTTATAAAAAAAACATATAAACCGAAGCGAAGCGAGGGCGGGTCGCTAGTATAGTATATTACAGGTTGATCATTCTTTACATGTATATATATGTAAATATAATATATATGTTGAATAGAAACTTATTAGAATACCTCTAAAGACTTATTGTTAGTTATCCAGCAGAACATCAGCGACACGCGGAAGCAAGGGTTTCATGAGATATTCATTAATATAAGCGCCACGGCATCGAATGAAGACTCTTCCGAAGTGTAATTTTTTTTTTATGTACTAAGGCGGCAGACGATTGTATAATCCACCTGATGGTAAGTGGATACTGTCGCCCATAGATATCCGCGATACATGCCAACATCAAAAACAATACTCGAAAGAGTATTGTTACAGTATCTGTTCTCGATTCTCAATCGTAAGATCGTAAGTTCAAATCCCGATCTTCACCACCGTGTTCCAAGTACCATGCTGTAAATGTTGAAATGTATTTATTTGTATAAATCGGCTGTCCTATTCTTTCTTTCTAATTTTTAACCAATCTTACAGGAGAGACCATTCATACAGCCAAGTTAAAATGTAGGAAATTGACAAAAAAATGATTACTCTTAGGTTACGTGTTATTCTTGTCATTTTTCAAAGCACAATTTCATACATTTTGTTCACAACATACATTAGTATCAGTCGTTCGCAGCAAATGCGGATCGCGTTTAAGTGTTGCCACACACAACAAAAGAACTGCCACATGTTCGAGAACTATGAATGTAATGTGGTAATCATACCACCAGCTCCGCTTATTATAAAACAAAAGACATTCTGCTACATGTGTCTAGGTACTTCCATACCAATTAGAGGTCGTTAGAGGTCCCAAGACGATCACTTATATTGCGTAATGTTTTTAATCGTTCAGAGAGTTCAATGAAACTAGTTTGAATGCAAAATTGAATCAATAATATTGTGTAATGACATTCAACCTATGGACACCCGCATACCGCATGGTGTTGCAGGTGTCCATGGGCGGCGGTAACACTTATCATCACGTGGTACCGTTTGCTCGTCCGCCCACTAGTCTATAAAAAAAATGTTATTGTAGATCCAGGGTCGCGTTAGGCGTCTCTAAAGTCTTATTTATCTCTTGTGACAAAATTGTTTGTATCTAGAGTTTCTTAAACAATGTCCCTGTCACTTACCATTTGAAATAATTGAAGTATAATCAAACCTCATTATGTACTAAATATGGGACCGCCAACATACTACACACCACGAATAATTACACAGTCTATGCTTAATGTAACCAGAACATACCAGCCTTTATTACTACCTTTTTAAGGTACCCACGTGTATGTGACCGTATTATAATGTTTCCATACAAATTGGTGTCATTACTGTCGACTTGTTTGGTCTGTTAATGCGTATGATTAGCGACTAGCGATATCTTGATCAGCCAACCTGCTTTAGGCCAATAGGGTCACTAATTCAAAAGAGAACAATTAAAGATCATATACCATACCAACCTGTCTGCCCACTGCTGGATATAGGACTCTCCCCCAAGGTTAGCCATCATACATCTTCATGTTTTTCTCGCCCAGTCACTATCCGCGACTTTTAGTCGTCTACCTGGGATTTTGAGGACTAATTTACCCCATCGATTTTATCAGACCTGTGACAGCATAGTTGGATATGTTGCCCCTTCAAGAACATGACCCGAGTAAATGCTTGACTGTTCTACCGACATTCGTTTGAAACAAAAAAAAAGATTTTTATTTTGGTCTAATAATGGTATGATCATGAATGTAATGTGGATCATGAATAATCATAATAATCCAACCCATAATTTTTAAGGCCATGCATCTGTCATGCACAAGACCACATGCACGAGAAGGCCTATTTTCAGCTGAGGATGTTAAAAGGTTAGGGTTGACGATTGCTACAATAAGCCAAAGAACACAGATGGAACAACCCCTCCTGGAAGCAAGTTCCTCTAGTTGGGATCTACAATTTCGATTCAGTTCATTTATTGTTTATTTGGTTTAAATTGTCCCCTATTACAATTTACAATAAATTGAAAACCTAATTAAAATCGATCGAATAATTGTCGTATTGTCGTTTGATATCTGTTTTAAGTCTACAATTAGACGACATCGTCTTTTAATGAATTTTAAAATATTTTGATGGTGGTTGTTTAACTTGAATCAATTGTTCCCGTGCTTTATTATTTATCACTTTACGTAATAAAAATATATAAAATGATATTTGTTTGTCTGCAGGTGCACGGTGAGACCACATCGCAAGCATCGACGCGCGCGTGACGCCTTCGCGAGCGCATCGAGCACGCGTTGCAAGACAATTGGCGGCGGCTGACCTCTCACCGCCCTGTTAGTATTCACCCCCCAACCTTTACCAACTGTAAAAAAACAAGACACAAGACTAGATTATCCAGGATAAGGTGCTTGTGTGCTCAATATGTTCCCAAAGCTCTTCAAATACTGACATTAACCAGCTCCTATTTCCATCTGCACTGATTGTGGTATGCGTGCGCAGGCTTCAGGAACTGTATGTATAGAATTGACGACTCGAAGAAACTCGCTGATAGTGGGTGGAATGAGGAAAACAGAACACCGTGTGTGGTGGCGATTCTTGGGAGAGACCTATATCCAGCAATGAATAGTCACAGGCTGTTGGTATGATTTAGAGTCCGAAAGCTCGCGCTCAAGCTCAAAATACCGCTTTTAACAAATCACATTTCATATTTGTTTCAGTGTTCCCCTCAACTCCGGACAAGACATCGCTCGTTCAGCCAGGAGAGACCGCAGAGGAGATCCAGCGTCCACTCCTTGGACCTTCCGGAGAGACCTGACAATTTCGCTACTATACATAGGTAAGTCATTGGTATTAGTTAAGTAAATTGAAGTGGGAATTAGCTGATCACATCACTGCACCCAGTGAATGCTCTAACTACTATTCTATAAAAATAGTCTGCCATCTATTGTATGAAAAAAAACTACGAATGATCTGTAAAGGATGGTGGCAGAATGAGAAAGATTAAAGAATCCTCGCAATTCAAATCTAGGGTTCACAACTGTCATACAGATTGAGTAAGTAGTAATAGATTTTTAACTGGCAACATAATGTCTAAAAGCTGCGATTCCAGACTAAAGATTTCTTGTTAAAAAATGTAATCGACAGACTGCAAGTTGCTGTCACTTGTTTATTGATTGTTATTGTCCTTGTTATTTGGTGCGCCAATTAAAAAAACATTTGTTGAGGAAATTCGTAGTGTTATATCTCTACTCGAGTTGTAAATATGTATTAAAGTAGTAAGATAACTCTAAGTCTTCTCAGTCTACATGCGACATTATGACTCTCATCTCATCGTAATTCAGCAGACTTTCTCCAACCACATCACAGTCCTGGCCGTGTGGTTTCGGCCGGGGCTTGAGAGTAAGACCATCCAATCTCTCTCCCGTGATTGTCTTAAAAGGTGACTAAGCGATAACAGAGGGCTATCCCAAGCCCTGAACGACTACATCACCACTTTTGAAAGTGTGCACTAGCCAACCCGCTTAGCCAGGGTCAAGCGGTTTAGCTAAGGCCACACATCCCTTCATACAAGAGTGTACCTCCAATGTGTATGAGTAGGCTGCATCATGAACTATGGGAGGTATTATTATACGTATATTATAGTGAAGTACATATGTATATGTTTATTTATATTATGGTATTTAATTAACTATTTTACTTAATCGTACGTATCATTGCAACTACCGCGCCATCTCTGTATAGCTCGAAAGGTTGACTGGGACTTATGCTTCAAAGCATTAAGTCCGCCTTTTGTCACTTTGTGCAATAAAGAAAACAATATTTTTATACCTTTTAATGCTGTTAACTTTTATACTGTCAACCAGTTGGCTGTAGAACTAACTGCCTCAAGAGGTTTTCCATTTCCCTACGACATGGGGTTCTTAAAGAAAACTGTGAATAGGATTTTGCAAAATCAGCAGCTGCAGCGCACATGCATATCCCTGATATTGTACGAGTGCATGGGGCGGTAGCCACTTACCATCACGTGGACCTTTTACTCATCTGCCTCCTTTACTATAACAGAAAATTATCCTTTTAAAAAATCTAAAAATATATTTTAATATCCTTTCCAGAGCGTCCTCCCTAAGCAAGATGGCGACTCTATCGTTGAAGATATCGCTGGAAGGCGGGAAAGTTGTGAAGACTATCCAGTTCGATCCCTCTACCACGATCTATGACGCGTGTCGCATCATTCGCGAGAAGATACTGGAGGCGAGCGCTAGTGACCGTGAGTATTGTAATAACAATCACAAACGCCCACATTAGGATTCCCCGTGTCGTCTTTAAACAAATGAATGTCGAACTAGGAATCGAACCCCGAGTCTTTTGCACAGCAGGCAGGGTCAGTGCCTAAATTCAAATAGTGGAGATTCAATTCAAATTGCTATAGAGATAAAGTACGATCACCAGATACAAATGCAATCTTTGTAAGACATTGTTTTCGTTCCGCAGCAAAAGAATATGGTCTCTTCCTAGCATCAGAAGAGGACAACAAGAAGGGGATATGGCTGGAAGCTTCTAGAAGCCTCGACTACTACATGCTGAGGAATGGAGACCTTCTCGAGTACAATAAGAAGACCAGGAATCTTCGGGTCAGGATGTTAGACGGTCAGTATTATTTGCTAGATTAACATGTACTAGCTTTTTTTAATTTTCATGTTTCTATGTTTCTTTCATCATCGAGCCCAGCATTAAAAATCTCTGGCCATAGAACTGGAACTCTAAAATGTGAGTAGAAAATAGGTAATCCTAGACTGAACCTCCTCCATCCCTTAATATTCTTTTTCTTGGTACTTTTCAGGATTTAAATCATCAAAATAAAGCTTCACCTAAAAATTTATGGGAATTTTTATTTATTCTTCTAATATAAAAGTGCCGTGTGGTGTCGACCGGCTATTGAATAGCACAAGCCCATCTCCTCTCGCGTGTATCGTAAAAGACGACTAAGGGATAACAAAGCGGCTACCACAAGCCCTGAGGAACTGCACCACTTCTACAAGAGAGGACTCGCCAACTTGCTTGGCCATTGTGGCGTTTTTATATTGCCCGCGCCCAGCAGTGGATACTGCGTCGCGCTGCCGCGTCCGGTATGAGTAGTGAGCGCTACGTACGTTTTAGACAGGACAACAAAACATTACCGTAACTTTTGATTTATTCCTTAAAATAATTTCATGTTTTGCCGGAACCGTGGTATATATTTTAAATTGTTTGACATGTTTCAGATTTTGTGTTATTTCAGTAACATTTTGTATATACGTTATATGAGGTCTCAATCAGATATATCAATTCCCCAGGTTCTGTGAAGACCCTTCTAGTGGACGACAGCCAAATTGTCGCCAATCTGATGGTCGTGATCTGCACCAAAATCGGCATCACCAACTACGACGAATATGGATTGGTGAGTCATTTAAATATCAACCCAATCAGCTTGAATGATTGATGATGAATGAACTTTGTAATACATTGACATACATAGATGACACGTTTTGGTAGCAAAATGTGCAAAATTCTCTAAATGGCAAATTCCCAAAATGGCAAGTTCTCCAAATGCCATTGAATTGCTACATTCTAAAAATACTCAATTCTTATCTTTAGTTCACTTAACAAAAATCCTTTTGGTTTAACATAATATAACTAAAAAAAATAAAAAAAATCTTTTTAATGAGATAAAATTGGTACCCATAGTACACTATTATTTACAAAACTTGTAAATAACATTTTACAAAACTGCTTCTGATTTTACAAAAAAATATTTCACATGTGTAAATTGGTTCAACATGTAACGAAAGATTCCAAATGAAACCAACAATAGTTTTATGGACTTACATATTTGAATAAATCGTGAAAATTTACTTGTATTAAAAAAAAATATATTTAAAACTATCATTAAGTGGGCGTTGAAGAAAAACATCCCGAGGAAAACTGCATACTGAAAAATAAAAAAAAATAAACATCTGCAGTATGTGATCCACCTATCCACACTGGCCCGAAATCTCCCACTCGTGTGCCCTGCAGTGCGACGTTATAGGCCGACACAATTACAAGTACTCGTATTTGTGAAATAAAAAGGTATTAAACAATAAGTTATCAAAGTGTCCCGTCAAACATCAATCCTTCCATTCTAGGTCCGCGAAGAGCAAAAGGAGGAACCCGATCCGTGTGAGAAACCCAACTATGGAACCCTGACTCTGAAACGTAAACACCAGGAGAAGGAGCGAGATGCCAAAATGGAACAGCTTAGGAAGAAGCTGAGGACTGATGATGAAGGTATCGTAAAACAAACAGTACAACGACATATACGTTTATATTCCCTTCCAAACCAATCTGTGTAAAATATAAACAAACATGGTGGCTCACCTAACACGGCCTCAAATTATATAGTGAGGTAATAATTGTTTCCATATCTGTAATTTGATTCATCGCCAGTGCAAGTTTTTTATGTACGAAGGTGGCAGACGAGCATACAGTCCACCTGATGGTAAGTGTTACCGTCGCCCATGGACACCTGCACCACCAGGGGGTATGCGGGCGCGCCGCCGACCTTGCAAGATCCTATTCACAGCTCTCTTGAAGAACCCCATGTCGTAGCTTAATGGAGAGACCTCTTGAGGCAGTTCGTTCCACAGCCTGCGGGTTCGCGGTATAAAATAATTGTAGGCAAAATTATCCCCGTTGTCCCCACTGACATCAGTTGCAAAACTTTAGTATCCGACAATCAGATACAATTTCACCAACTAGAGGTTTCTATGTGTATGGTTTTAAACTTTAAATTTAAACGAACTTTGTCCACAGTGAACTGGGTCGAACCCGCGAAGACATTACGCGAACAAGGCATAGACGTGACAGAAACGCTCCTGTTGAGAAGGAAGCTGTTCTTCAGCGACAGGAATGTGGACTCGAGGGATCCCGTGCAATTGAACCTGCTGTATGTACAGGCTAGGGATGCGATATTGGATGGGACACATCCAGTTACACAGGACAAGGGTGAGTTATTGTGATACTTATTATGTAGGGAAGAAAGGTGAAATTAGTAAAAATCCTGCCAAGGACGCGACACTGCATTCTTTTACAGATTTTACAGCCATTTACTATTTAGGTGATTTTTTTTTCCTCTATGGAAAAAAGGTGGTAGACGAACATACTTACCATCAGTATCCACTTACCATCAGATGGACTGTATGCTCGTCTGCCGCCTGTTTCTATAAAAATAAAACCCCGTACAAAAATAATTTTAAGCCTTATGCGGTAGGAAATAAAGTCAACACTCACACGCATTATGTCACATTGCGTTTACCAAGCTACCTTTAAATCCCTCTTGTTACAATCATTATAAAGAAAATGAACATAATAAACAATCAGATAGACAAGATTCGAACTTAGGACCTTACGAATATAATCACGAATCAAGCACCGGCATATTGTAGTAATTAATTGTAATGTCGTTTCCGTTTTCAGCTTGCGAATTCGCTGGCATTCAATGTCAGATACAGTTTGGAGACCATAAAGAAGATAAACATACCACCGGTTTCTTGGAGTAAGTCATTATATATTCCTTTGTTATAATTTGCTAGAAAATTTGTACTGCCTCAAGAGGTCTTCCCATTAAGCTACGATATGGTGTTGTTCAAGAGAGCTGTGAATAGGATTTTGCATGGTCGGCGGCGCGCCCGCATACCCCCTGGTGTTGCAGGTGTCCATGGGCGGCGGTGACATTTACCATTACATGGGACCGCTTGCTCGTCCGCCCTCTTGTCCATATTAAAAAACAATACCAGATTAATTTTACCATTTTTGTACCATCCCTTTAAGTATCCACTGCTGGATACGGACCTCCTCAAGCACATTGTCGTGTGCATGAAGGATGTATGGCCTTAAAGCGCTTTAGTCCAAGCAGGTTGGCGAGTCCACTCTTTTAGAGGTGGTGTAGTTCCTCAGGGATTGTGGTAGTGGATTTGTTATCCCTTAGTCGCTTTTTACGACACCCGCGTGAAGATATGCGGTGGTGCTATAGCCGGCCAACATCACAAGGCACATACATACATCATGGTAGTCAAAAACTTCATTTTTAATAACTTTTAACTTGTTTACAGTCTCAAAGAGTTCCTACCGGCCTCCTACATGAAAGTGAAGGGCATAGAGAAGAAGGTCTTCAAGGAGCACCGGAAGCACATCGGCCTCAGTGAGCTTGACGCTAAAGTTCTCTACACCAAAAGCGCTAGAGACCTCAAGACTTACGGCGTCGCGTTCTTCTTGGTCAAGGTCAGCAAAATTTTCTTGTCTCGCAAACTAAATACAAATTGATAGAAAGGTTTTTACTTCATTGTGGTTTCTGTTATAGCGTCGTTTCTAAACAAGAATTTTCTTTCCTCTTCCTTGTTTCCTTTGCCTTGTTACCTCGATGGGCGTGATTGAGAGCTGCATTTTTTTTTATTGTAGTTAATTAACGAGTAAAATATAACCTTAAAGTGCCACCGAATCGTTTTATTGATGCAAGTCATAATAATTTCCATTGTGGTTCAATAAGAGTAAATATATCCGTTTTATGAAATTCAAGTGTCATTTCAACATGTTTTTATATATGTGGGAATGGAACGTAAGAATGGCATGAGAAACGGAACGCAAAATAAGTGAAAGGGAGAGAGATAGTTGAGACGGGAGAGTAAAAAAATTGTAAGAAAAATTATATGTATCTGAATGCTTTCAATTTACACCAGAATCACAATCTAAATGTATTTTCTTAAAAAAAATTCTAATGTCTATGTCGATTAATTTGCAATTATACACCAGTCCATAAGTATAACTAATGACGTCATCTAGATATACATATATAAATCAAGATCTCGAAATAGGTTTCAAATTTACCGACAATCTTTATGTTTAAGATAGAAATACGTTATAAATACTTGTACGTTTAATATTGCTTGTTACAGTCAATACTTAGTACTATACTTAAATAATCTACCAAACGTCAAGGTTATGACAGGGTCAATTAAAAAATGTAAAATATATGCTTAAAAACACGTTACCATCATTTCAATATGTGTATAAATACGAGTGTGTCCTTATTGGATTTGCATAACAATTTAATCAGAGACCTCATTTTTCCCCAAAATATCTTTCCTTTTTTATGTAGGGTATATTTAATTCATTTACTACTAGCTGTGCCCGGCATTTTTTTTTTATAGAAACGTTCGCGGGCGCGCGCGCAACAACTGACCAATGTTTCATCGAAATCGGATGAATGGTATAGGAACGCATAGAAGACAATCAAACAAACATTATTTTTTATATATTAGAGATGATAATTTAACATAAACTGTACAGTTTTAATCTCACTGAACAAATGAAATGTTATCTACAGAAAACCCTTAGTGGCTTCAGTAGATTAGAATTATGTAACGTTTTATTTTGGCAATAAATAGAAAATAATCAAAATGTGGTCTTTTCAGGAGAAAATGAAAGGCAAGAACAAACTGGTACCTCGTCTACTGGGCGTCACCAAGGACTCTGTCCTTCGTCTTGATGAAAAAACCAAGGAAATATTGCAGACGTGGCCACTTACCACCGTGAGGAGATGGTGTGCTAGCCCCAACACTTTTACATTGGACTTTGGCGATTACAGGTATTGTATTTTTCAAAATAATAAGGATCCCTGTTATCGACACGGTATTCCCACGGTACGACACGGTATGGTGAGGATACCTCCTCAGTTGTCGCGGTGGGTCGCGACAGTGTGGTCTCAGCGACCAGTACTACCATTAGACAGAACTATAACGATTTCCACATTGTCCCCAGCGACCAATATTACTCAGTGCAGACCACAGAAGCGGAACAGATCCTGCAGGTGATCGCGGGGTATATTGACATCATCGTGCGCAAGCAGCGCGCCAAGGACCACCTCGGCATCGAAGGCGACGAGGGCTCCGCCATGCTCGAGGATTCCGTGTCGCCCAGCAAGTGAGTACAACACTTGTATATATAACGTTTTAGTTGTTAAATATGCAATTTTCAGCAAATGAGTGTCAAAATGACAACAAAACGAGGGATCGACGATGTGAGAGGACTCGCGTGTCGCCCAGCAACTGAGTCACGCTTTGTTTGTATTAATTAATACTAGTGATGTCCGAATATACGTACTCGTTGGCGAATACTCGCCAATTTTCAAGTACTCGTATTCGCCGTTTTCTAAACGAATATTCGAATAGTAAAAGTCCAATGTGAATAATAGATGAGATTTTTTGCTAAAAAAATACCTTTACGAATAAACGTCCAAAAATTTAAATTGAAAAATTTCATCACTGGCTTTGAAATTAGTTAAAAAAAAAAAACTAACAAACAGGCGTTGCGCTTTATTATATATGATATATATGCTCATTTTTTCAGAGTAATTATAAGTTAACTACATCATTTTTTCCAAAACACTCGGAAGTGCCTGTCATCTGTCATTTAACTATTATTAATTTCAAAGATGACAACACAACAAAAAGCATTCAAAACTGATAGCTGGCCATCGGTCCATACAAATATGGACATTGTCCCTTACATGGAACAAATCTGATCTTTTATTTGACGTCTGTCATTCGAAATTGACGTGTATCTGTCATCTTCGGTATTGTCATCCATAATCTACATTGAAATTATTTTATTTTTGTTAACAGGGCGAATATAATTCAACACGACACGTTCAAATCGGGCAAAGTGAACACGGAGTCCGTCGCCAAGCCAGCAGTACTGCGTCCCGGGGCTGAAGGTAGACTGACCTTATATTTTCAGAAAAAGTTTCTAGGTTTTTTTTTTTGATGGCCCATTGATGTAAATTTCAGAAGTGTTACAAGAGACTGTCACTGTAAGAATTCAATTTTTTTTTTTTTTTTTTTTTTACTTTTATATTTTGTAAATATGTGCTTATTCCGTTCAATTGTTATAATAATGCGTTATTATAAGATCTTTATGTATGACTAAAGGATGGTCATCAAATGAAAATGAGCTTATTTTGAAATTAACTTTTTCTGTTTTTATGGTCATATCTGAAGTTCAGTTTTATAGCATCTTTCAATAAAATCGTAAACTTGAACTTTACCACAATCTCAGCAAAATCTGTTAGTAGCACTATAATTTTTTTTAAAAAAAAATTTTCCAACTTTTTTAGCTATATTTCTATCGGATATTCATTTTTTAACTTACGTTTTTTTTTATTTTTTTTCTGCTTCTATACTTTCATTTTTTTTTTGCGATACTTTTAACTATTTTTTTATTATTATTTTAGCTACGAGTATATTTCTAGTCTCTTTATTTACTTAATTATTATGAGATACATTTTGTTCTTTTTTCTTTGTATTTCCACCCCTTTTACCTACATGTTTTTACCTACATTTTCACCGATTTAATTATTTTTTTAAGTTTTTTACTTTTTTTTTTTTTCAATTATTTTAGCTATATTTTGACTATGTATACTTATTTTTTACACACATAGGCGCTAAGCCGTTCGCCGTGGGCCATATAACGGGCGCGCAACAAACCACAGTCTCCGGACAGATCATAACGGGACACACTCCGCCTGCTGTCAGTATTACGCTTATTTTTCCTTGTTTTATTTGTTTTTTAGTTGTCACAGCTCACGAAAATTACGTTGTTAGATAGAAAAAAGAAAATTCCTTTTAAACCTGCGTTTTTTTTTAAATTTATCAAGTCTTAACCAGTTAAATTAGACATTTCTTGGTCTTGAATTAGTTATATTCAACCACTCTATCTAAGTCTTAGACATACGAGTAGAACGGACTTAGAGTTGTCTAGTTATTTCGATCTTAGGCACATGACATCGATTTTGTAGCGAACACAAACATAGCCCAAGTTTTCTTTTGTATGTAATTTTCTAAATATATTATGAATTTACTTATAAATAAATATAGAAAGAAAATTCGGTTTCTTTTATATAAATATTAACATAGATTTTTAAACATACCTACTATATTTTATTAAAAATAGTAAATTTTATGAGTTGTGACATCAATCCTATATCTTTTAATGTTTTGTAGCCAGCTAAAGTAGTGTAAATATTTTCTTTGTACGCTCAAAAGTGAAAAATTAAAAAATCCTTTTCCATTTGTTCCACGCCTAACTCATTGGACGAACAGTCATCGAAGTGGTCTGTGTAGGTACATAATCTTATTGTGTGGTTTCTATATTTAAATGTCAAATAATCTCAAAATTAGGCTGTATTAGACTGCATGCTGCAATCCCACAGTCGACAGCGGGATGTTTTTTATACGTAAATAATGTGTCTGTCGAGCGTACAGTCCACCTAGTTGGATACTGTCCTCTTCTTATACGTGACATACATAATCGCCTACCTTTGCAATTTAGGAATAAATTTGAGGGAAAGGGTTGGGAAAACAGGGAGGGATAGGATGTAATTATGAATGGGTTCCGGAATATCTCACTATCGAAACACTTACATACATCGGATAGGTATGGTAATCACACTAATGTGAGGGTGCCGTTCTGTGAGTGCGGGGGTCACGTGGCTAGTCGAGTGCACTCCAGCCACTGTGGAATTGTAGCGTGCACAGCCGCTACCATAACCATAGCGCGCCAGCGCTCAAGCGTACAGCGCTCTTTTAATCCTAGATTAATATCTCCTCACTATGGTTACTATCAACAAATCGAGAGACTATAATAGCATATCTATACTCGACTCGCATTCGTGTGATCGTGAGTTCAAATCCTCGACCTCCACTGCTCTACTTAAAAATTGTCAATAGCCAATAGAGAAACGCGAGGAAACTCGCATGCTAATAAAAATGTCCGCAGTATGCAATCCACCAATCAGCACTGGGGCCCGCGTGGTGGAGGAGGGGCAGGCCCATGCCCCGCGGTGGGACATTAAAAGTCACTTAAAAACAGTCACTAGACGAAATTAACGTATAAACAAATGATTATATAACATGGTCGCATGATATGCAGGCCACGCAAGTGCAGCAGACACGTGTCACGTCGGTCCTGAGCGAGCCGCAACGCGCGCTGCTCTCCACCATCACCAGCGGCAAGGAGATCATCAAGCAGACAGAGATGGAGCTTAACAGGGTGAGAACACACACACACACACACATATTTTGATGTCTATTTTAGGGTTTAGAATCAGAATATATATATGTAGTTGTATATATGTATATATATTAAACACAGTTGTGACCTGTAGCTGGCGTACAATATTTACATAGTATTAATGTCATGGGAACAAATTAAACGTTACAATTATCTTATTTAATATCTTAATCTAATGTCATACCTTTTTATTAAAAAAACATGTCGCTTTTCTATATACAGGGTGTGGCGTAAATAGTGATCCAACGTTAAGGGTTCCACACACCATATATTCAACTATCACATACCAGAATTTGAACACTTTTGTACCACGGGTCTCTGTTTTATTTTTTATTATTTTGAAAAATTGAGTTACTAATTTGGCTGTTATTTCAACAAATGTAATTATTTTTTCATAATTTGCAATACCGGTAAGTTAATTAAAATGTAATTGTAACCTATCCGTAACTGAAACCATGTCCGTATCTGCAACCGAAATCCCTAAAAGAGTATGCGATATATCCGTATCCTCATCCGGATCGGATACATCATAACACGTGTCCGTTTCACATTAAAATGTGTTGTTTTGTTGTTGTTTTCTTGTCAGGCGCCACTTCCACCATTGGGCGGTGATGCCGCGTCAGTGAAGTGGAAGCAGGTGACGATGGACACGAACAAACAGGTGGTGACATCTCAGATCGCGGCCATGAACGCGGCCACAGCGCAAGTCGTCACACTCACATCCGGTAATTTTTTTGAGTCATACATAATTAATTCCCGACTAGGGCACAGCAAATGTTGCATTAGGTATATCTATTATTACTAAAAACCACATAAATTAACACAAATTCCTTAATTAAACTTTACACCCCTCTTCATTCTCTGATTACCCACAGGATGACAAGTAGTGGATGCCATAAGGCAATAAGTCCGCCTTTTGTACATGTTGTATGTACAATAAAAGTTTAAATAAATAAGTATAATTATTAATTCATTATTATTGTTTGATTTATTATATACAAATCAATAATACATCTAAAATTAATACAAAATTTATGTTATTATCAATTGCAAAAAAGAAAATACCTACATTAAATCTATATAAATAAAAATGTAAACGTTCGTTTGTTCCAAATCTTAAATCTCCGAAAGTTCTTCACCGATTGCTTGGAAATTTTGACACAACGTTGCATTCGAATACGCGCGTGTTTTTATATACCTATCCAGGGTAAAAACATGTCTTTTACCCAAAAACGGGGTAAGCGCCATCTGTCGGGCAGCCACAGCAACGCGTGGCCGGGTACAGCTAATATAATCATTATGTAGTTACAATAATCGGACGTTCGTTTTGTTTGGTCACAGCGATCCGTCCACAAAGAAATCCCTCATCGAATAGTAGCATATTTAGTAAGAAGATTTTTTAAGTTATTTTTAAAAATGCTTTCACTCTTTACTCTTTCGAAAAAATAATGAATAATTAAAAAAAATACCTCAATACAATTAATTAAGATCAAACTCCCTTAAGAAACACCAAACCTCCGAACCAACACGTCTGATAAGTGGTCAATATGACTGAGGGAACCAAGTGTACGAAGGAATCCAAAAAAATCTATAAACATATCAACATTGCGATCATTTGTTTTCTAGGTCCCACAGAGGAAGTTGACCACACAGCAGTGGGTGCTGCCATCACCACCATCACGACGAATTTACCGGAGATGACCAAGGGTGAGTACATAATACCATAATAAATAATGCAATGCCACCAGTCCTTTCAACCACCACTGCTGGATACATGGACCTCCTCATGCATGGTGTCTTGTGCATGAGGCATGTATGGCATTAAAACGCCACGCTGGTCAAGCGGGTTGGCGAGTCCACTCTTTCAGAGCCGCTTTGTTATCCCTTACGATACCCGTGGGAAGAAATGGGATGGTCTTATTCCACAGTCGGCCGACACCATACAATAAACAATACAAATTCTTTATTGGCTCAATATGAATACAAGTGCTATTATTAGCGTACATTTGATCGTTACGTTACCATTCTACCATACAATCTTTTTTTAAAGATTTTATCTATATACATAAAAATTAAATGCTGTTCGTCGGTAAGCTAATCACTTGAGAACGGCTGCACCGATTTGACTATTTTTTTTAAAAAAAATGTTCGTTATAGTCCAAATAAGGTTTTTAGAGAAAGAAAAATTGGAAAAGTTGCCCGGAGAATTGGAATATTGGAATTGGATTTTTGTATGAACTTATTGAAATTATTATAGTATTGAAATTTGGACAGGGCGTCTGTCGGCTCACCTAGTGCAGTAATAAAATACAAGTTTGCAATTATCTCCAAACGACAAAGCTGTTTCTCGGAGAGAACAATATATCATGACAACTGGCGTAAGAGACAAAGTACAACTTTAAACATAAAAGCAATTGAAACAATGGTCTACTTCTCTTGTGCCTTGAGCGCTTTAAAGCGCTCTCATTTTTGTACCGTTCGTTTACAATTATCTTATAATATTAGTTTACGGAGATTCCCTCGAACCGTTCAATAGCTACATTACTAACATTATCGATATCGATATAGGCGTGCAAATGATAGCGGCCCTTATGGATGACACGGACAACGGCGACCGTTTGCTAGATGCCACCAGGAAGCTTTGCAGCGCCTTCTCTGACCTGCTGAAGGCTGCCGAACCAGAGACTAAAGAGGTAAGTAAAGACTAATGACCATGGGGATTGCGTTGAGTTTGAACCTTATTTACATAGCGTTAAGGATTAATATTACTGGCTACTTTACAGCAAAACCAACAAGATAATGTTTTAACTAATATATAGGACAAGCCAGTCAGTCCTCGTGCTTCATACAATATTCACACGAACTGAACTCACACAGCTTCATGTCACGCACTCTACGATACAATAATACGAAAAAGAAAACTTCTTAGTCCATGATGTTGTGTATTATCCATTCCATCAACATTCAAATGATCAGATATGTTTGTATTGATTTATATATAACTAGCTGTGCCCGCGGCTTCGCCCGGTAATAAATACCCTAAGTCCGTCCCTGGAAAGTACCCTACGTCCGTCCCTGGGTTTCGATCTATCTCTATGTCAATTTTCTTTAATATCCATTAATATTTAATATCTGACAACTTTAATATCTCACTTGCATCTTTCTTTTATAATGGCAAAGATATTGAAACCAATAGCTTTTTTTTTAAATTTAATAAATATTGTCTACTTCCAGCCACGTCAAAATCTCCTAAACGCAGCTTCTCGCGTCGGCGAAGCCTCTACAACAGTTCTGCACACAATCGGCGAGGAGACCGAGGAAGACAAAGAAACACAGGTAACCATAGACAATAAAGTTAGAACTGGCAATAAAAAATCACTATTCTACAGAAAACTCAACTATTGTTACGATAATTTCTATAAGGTTTTCTTTGGGAATAAAGATAAACAAGAATATGGTTCAGATTTTGATGTTGCAGACAAGTCCAAAGCGTATATAGATGATGGTATTTATGAGGATGTAGACACCAGTAGGGATTGGAATAAAATGTTAGATGCTATACAAGAAGAATCCGACAGCGATTATTATAGAAGTCTAGATTACTGTAACACTGTATTTAAAGGAGGCAAAGCAGTCACTATTAGTGACATTAATCAAGGAAAAGCTGTTAAAGACGACAGTCCGAGCAAAAACAGCGATTTCGAATCCATATTGCAAAATTGCGAAGGTTATCTGGAAAACAAAAACGTGAAACAAGATGAAAAACCAAAATTATATCCGAAAACTGTTTCAGATAAGATATACAGCTTCAAAAAGGACTTCTCCAATCACGATTACGCGAATATCAATTTTAAAGATCCAAATTTGCACGGAAAAACCAAAAATGAAATTTTACGCGAGAGATTCTTTTCGGAAATCGATAAAAATGTTATTAACGAGCAGTTTAATAGGAAGGGCAAAATAGAATGTAAAACTATATGTAACGACGTCACAAAAGTAGGTCCCGACGTCAAAGTTTCGGGATCTTTGAATATGAAGTTGATCAATAATTTGGACAAATATAATCGTGTTTTAACAACTACAGAAACGTTTATGGAGAATGCATCCGCGAGTTTTACTAGAACTGAGTACAATAAATTAAAAGGCGATGATCTGGAGAGTTTTGTCAAAAAAAGCGAAAAATACTACTCTACGGAAAGTCGCGATAGAAAAACAACTGTTGAATTGAATAACAGTAAGGATCCAAACCAGCCTAAGACAGAAATTCATATTTTCTATAATCCAAGTTTCAGAGCTACCGGCGAAAGAAATATTCGCGGTTTCTGCCAATTCTGTAAACGTAGATGTCCCAGGTCGGAATTAAAGTGTTGCCCGAAATGCGTTTGTCTAGAATTGGAGCTGAAACAGATATGGAGAGAGAACTGGTTGAATATACTGTGCTTTTTATCGTTAATTTTTGTGCTCATTGCGTTGCTAGTACAGTGCTTGATGCCTAAAGATTACTGTGAAAACGTCAATGGAACGGATACAGACGGAAAATGCTTTGAAATGGTTTGATTGGGCTTATGCTTACAAATGTAGATCAGTTACATAGTGTCGATTAGTGGTCGGTAATCAAGACTTCTCGGAGTGTTTTAACTCACTTAATCCTGCTCCGCTTTCGGATGCGACTCTTTTGATTCACCTTCCGAGAGCGTTTCATTCCCTTTCCCTAACGGTTGTTGCATAAGCAACAAAAATAAAACAAATTCATGCCATCATTGTATCTCGATTTTGAGTGCACGACAAGTGCCGATGCGCGATTACACCAGCAATCATGATTGGCGCCGGAATCGAAATGAATAACAATTTGATGGAACAATTAAGGGATTCTGGCTCCGCTCGCGGATTCAACTCTTTTGATTAATTAACTCCGGAGTTACCCATCACTAGTGTCGATAGATGAGGCCAGTTTTCTTGACATAGATACATTTAAAAAAATGACCTATTTCGAAGCACTCGATAGTTCTAGCATCAAGTGATCGATTATTGCATGCCCGCTGCTCGAATCTACACCATTCAAAAGTATATTTGCTTAGCAAACCTAAAAGCGGCAAGTTTTCATTAGATTACTTAAAATGCCGATAGATGGCGCTGGATCCCTTGACAGATAAATTTCACAGATTGGTACATCACGAAGCACTTTTTACAATAGTACAGTTAAACCGTTTTCAAGATGCGGTAGAGATGAAAAAGCATTTTACGACACAGATTGTAAAATCGCTGCCCGCGTTAGATTTTTAGTATCGTTAATAAAAAGTAGACTTGCTTTGTAGCAGAACTAAAAGGCTTTTAAACGCTGTGTCTAAAAATAATATTTGAGTACTAAAGTTAATTACTAGGTACTAAAATACTAGAAGCTACTCGTAGGTACTAAAAGCAAGTAGGCTTAACTACCGATTATTAAATCTGGTTAACCCTATTTTTTTTCTCTAAACTTTCTAGCATTTAACTATACCTATCTTATTGACTATATGAATATTTACGTAAAGCTTTTGGATGAAAGTTAATCAAAATAATTACATATATATTAATAATTACATATAAAATACGCTTTAATGTTAATCGAATCAATGAATAAACATAACAATAAAAATATAAACATATATATATCTGTTATATCAGACAGCAATATATTTAAGAATTGTGTACGTAACATACGTTTAACGTTTGCTAAAATTTGTCAAATTGTATTTTTATACAAAAAATATATAACAATTATAAGGCCTACCTTTTCTATACCATTTATTTATACTTTCGGATCACTGTTATATATGATTTGGTATGCAATTAAGTGTACATACTTACTCAGAACTATGAACAATATCCATAGTTACAGCCTGTATATATCTGAAACGATGGAAGGAAACCATCTTATCGCATATTATAGTGGGTATTTCTTGATGTGGTATCGAATCTATATCTTTATCTGGACCATCCGATAATTCCTGGATTCTATTAGTACTTTTAATGGTATTAATATTGAGAAATTACTATCAATGGATATTGTGAAATATCAAAGACAATTATATTTCGTTCCAATCCAATTTGCCCATAATCTAAACAAACGGCCGAGGCCTTAAATTAAAGAAGTATCTAAGCGTTTTGCTTTAAATCTTGCGTCTTGATCAATCAAAATTATGGATATGTAAACAATTATCACCTCGCTATTTAATTGAGAAATTGAATTGGAACAGATTATAGTTTCTGTCAAGTGTACCATAGACATCAAGGACATATATCATGACATATCTCACGAGTGTAATTATGAAAGTATGTTGTCTTTGCATAAAAATGTAAAATATTTGCATGACTTTTCTGTATTTGTATCTATTGTGTTTTGTATCTATTGTCCTTTCCTTTGTCTCGCTCTCTCTAATTCATTCGATTTTGACTTTATTTTCAAAACTGTACTTATGACTTCAGTTTCAAAAAAAAAAAAGACAAAAGTGGAAGGAAAAAGACTGCGAAATGACATTTATTTTGTTTTGTCCTTATGTAGTTCGTAAGAAAGTTGACAAGTGTGAATATATTTACACTACAATTATTATCTATTGATTTTGTATTTTTATTTTCCGAAATTTGAGAAAGTTATTACTCTCTCTTACATACTCATACAAACGTTATACACGTTTGTATTTAAATTATGTAAACGGTTACTTGAAAAGTCACACAATATACCTTACACTTGTCGGCTGGTTTTGGATATACTATAAACATTTATTATTATTTTTTTATAATTGGTTAACAATAATCTTATAACTTTTTAAACTTTGTACACATTTTTTATATTCCAAAATGTGTTCAGACCCGATTTTTAGAATATAAAACTTGAATATAATCTTAATGCTTACTAATCTAGTCGTTATTTTTTATATTAATTGACATAATTAAATTAAGTTAATTGGCAGCTAAAAATTTATAAGAATGAATTGAGATAAATATTATTATTTGGTCTAAAAAAATTTCGGCAGCTAACGTTAATTTTCGTATTGGTTTTTTTGGAATTAACAAAATTGTATATATCTTTTAACGATATTTATTTAACAATAATAAGATGTTATTTTGACAATAATACCTGGAAACATAATGAAATAATAATTGTAATGTTTTCGAGACAAGCGGATGTTGTGGAAATATTTATTATTTTTATTCCATTTAATGTTTTGTCGTTTTATTTACAGTTTAAATCATATTCTAATTACATTCTAAATTACAAAAGTGTAGTTTAAACGATTGTATTCTAAATTTGATAGATCACTCACTTCTAAGCAGGTCATTATTATATAAATGTACATATGTTTCAACAAGAATGCACGATTATAATCGCGTCTCTCTTCTGTAATGTTCATGATTTTTTCATGCCATATACTGTAGCATGATTGTTATCTGAAATCTTTTCTACTTTTTGTCCTAAATAGAACTGCCTATTTTTTACGCTAATCAAATTGATGCATCAACCTACTTCCTCGAAGTAGCATTTACAGTTAGTTAAATATAGCTAAATGGCGGATCGTAAATATTAAAGGCTATTAATAAATAATGTTAATACAGTTGAAGTGCTCATCATTTTGAGGGGGAAGAGTGCACGCTGCAATTCAACAGCCGCTCGGCGCGCTCGACTGGCCACGTTACCCGTCTCTCACAGAAGACTACCTTGAAATTTACTGAATTTCCCACTTTATCTTATTTCCCTAATGTACGTACGTGTTTCGGTAGTGAGTGAGATGTGCCAGAGCCCATTTCCCCAACCCTTTCTCCAAATCCATTCCTATATCTCCAAAGGTAGGCAGCGCGTCCGGGGGCGTGCCAACGTTTGTCATTTTGGACTGATGTTAGCATGTATCGCGGATGTCTATGGGCGACAGTTTCCACTTACCATCAGGTGGTACTATATGTGCTCGTCCGCCAAATCCTTCCATAAAAAAAAGAAAACAAAACTACATTTAACCCCTAAAATAATTTTATTCTTCGCTAGAACTGTTGTATATATTTTAAATTAGTTCACGTGTCTTCGTGTTCAGGTCATCGTTTCTCAACGGTCACCATATAGCTACAGTGAAATCAACGAGCCATAGCTTTGTATCTATGATCAAATTTGTGATCAAATGATCAAATATCCCAAAGCTCCACGGCCTCTGCCGCTTCACATGTAATCCTAAATTTTTTTAAGCACATGTTTATTGCCAAAAAAAGACTAGGTATTCTAAATAAAGAGTTCATTCCTAGAAACTAACCGGGCATTCTATGTAACGAGTTTATTCCTGAAACCGATTGGATATTCAGTTTATTCCTAATGCTCATTGGGCATTCTATTTAAAGAGTTGATTCCTAAAACCTATCGGGCATTCTAAATAACGAAATTATTCCTAAAACAGAGCAATCTAAACGACGAATTTATCCCTATTGATTGGACATTCTAAACAACGAGTTTATTCATAAATCGATTATGTATTCTAAATAACGAATTTATTCCTAAAACGACTGGACATTCTAAACAACGAGTTTATTCATAAATCGATTATGTATTCTAAATAACGAATTTATTCCTAAAACGACTGGACATTCTAAACAATGAGTTTATTCCTAATACCGACTGGGCGCTATAAATAACGAGTTTATTCCTAAAGCGTTTTGGACATTCTAACTAATGAATGTTTTATCACACGCGAAGCGGCAACAGCTGCGCTAATTGTCAATATTTATCATGATGAATACATCTTCAGCCAGTATTTGCCCACTGCTAATTTTTTACACGCCACAGAGCACGTCCCAAGCCAATCTCATCCAATGCTTCCCTCCCGTTTGGACTGTATCGTCTGACCCGCCGCCTGCTGGATTGCCCACTGTTCGTCTGCCCTGAGACCACCACTTTGTTACTGCTTTCGACCATCTGTCATCCTGTCGCCTGACTTTAGACACTGTCCCAGCCTGTGTCTCCATTGCTAGATAAAAACCTCACCGCGGTCTTCAGTTGTTCCCGTCCAGCCACCGGAGACTCAGTCCACCTGGCCGGAGTCCCACGCCACGTCGCCCGGTACGTGGTCTCCATTTGAAGATTTGTTATAGTCAGTATTTATTGAGATTCTAATTCTTGTCATAGTTTCAAGGCGTTTTAAAAAAAAAGTCAAATAACCGCACAATTGAAATCTTATAATCGTGTCTTCTTAAATGGAACATCTTATATTTTCGTTTACATATGCTATTCATATGACATAATGTTTACATTCGTAACTGATAATTAAATGTTATGGTAGTTTTTATCCAAAAAGTCATTTTCTCATTGCCATAAAATTTAGTCTTAAATTTTTTTTTAATGAATCCAATTTAGGATCAGTTAAGGTAATTGGAAACAGTTGTATTGAGGGCTCTACCATTTTAATTGTCGTCGGAGGATAATGTCGTAAAAAATTTACGTCTTCTTAATATTCACTATAAACAATAATTGTTTACGATTTAATTGTAATAAAACGTAAGTTAAATTTTTTTGTTCGGGAAATTTTTCGTTTAAAATTTTTAAAAGGTTCTTTTAATACATAAAATCCCCTTAAAAAATTAGATATTTTGTAACAAAATCACCAAATCAGAATGATTTAGAATTAATGTTAATAGAGTGACATTTCATATAGCATGTTCTCATAAATATAGCATGTTCTCAATTACCTCAATGGACCCGTGTTTCTAAAAAAAATATAAGTCCTTTTTGAAAGATAGTTTTGACACATTAGACATACTTTTGATAATGTGTATGAAATTTTGCGTGCCAAAAAATTACTTTTTGCATTATTTTATGAAGAGTTTTCATTTGACATTTTGTTAAAATTTGCAATATGAAAATGACCTCAAGGTTACACACTGAAGAATTAAATGTATTTCGGCAAACAACGCAGTATTTCAGCAATAAATGCAGGCAACCTAAATAAATGCAGTTTTGTCTTAAAATTGTTAACAAACGATTAATTTATATCATGCGTAGCTGCATTTGTAAATTAATCAAATACACGCTGAAATTGTAATGGCTTCATAATCACAATAAAAATAATATGAACATAAAAAAATACCAAAATTGAAAGATATAGTTATAAATTTATTAGTGCCAGGATAACACTACACACTTAATAATAATATATTAAACTTAACACAAGGGTGTGTATTGTCAACGGGTCACAACTCAGCATATGCTGCAGAAAAAACTGCAGCGCTGATTTTCAGTTGCAAGCGCTTGCACTGATTCGCTATATAAAGCTCTATGCAACTCTTCCAATACAAAAAATTGACCATTTTCATAGATGTTCGTCAAATAAACTCAGTGGTTGCATTTAGGTAGAAAGTTGGTGCTATGCGTTATTGATTAATTCATGTATTTATATGAATTTATTTTGGACGAAAATGCGTTTAAATCTTTAGTGTTTAACGCCAGTTATGTTGGTTATGGTTATATTTAAGGCTTGTATTTAAACGAGCACCAGATTAAATACTAGATGAGCAGCAAATCACGATCAATAAAACAACCTAGTTTTAATAACCGAAGTACGCTTCCCGGCCGAAAGTAATACACATCGGCCTTTAGAAGAAGACTATCGGCTAGCTTCGGTTTTGTAGAGCGTCGTCTCTGTCGGGCGCCAATACGACGACTGACAAGTCAGCGACAGAGACGACGCTCTACCAAACCGAAGGTAGCCGATCATAGCCGATGTGTATTACTTTCGACCGGGAAGCGTAAATAATTTTAAATTACCTAGAATGTCGACGGACTCCTGTATCTTTATTGTCACCGGAGAGCCTCAACCTACCTCACCTTTAAATTTGCTGCTCACTTGGAATTTTTGTGCGGCTCGTTAATTATTTCCCTATATTTAATACTCGGCGGCCATGTTGGTTTTATTTTTGTTAATACATTTGCTTTGTTCACAAGCTGGGTTTTTTATTTACGACTAACTGTCTGCAAGTAAATGTAGAGACAAAAATAACGCCTGGATGGTAAAAAACTAAAATTTTACTAATATACCCCCTTATTTATACACTAGCAGAATGTATACACAAGTATATACTCATCTCATTTGTATACAGCTTGAATTTAGACCGTTTAAAGCTTGAAATATCGTACAACCAAGGTCAACATAATTGACATAACTGTCGTTCTTGACGCGATGAATGGCACACGTCAAATCTATCTACCAAACTTTCAAATTGTTTGTACTTTTTCTGTATACAAATATTTGTACACTTCTGTACAGTGTAGAAAATCTATGTCATAATGTATAGTCTGCCGAACGAAATGTATCACAAATAATTTATAAAAATGTTGTGCTGTCGACACTCATTATAGTCGGACGAAATTAACTTGATACTTTATATTTTTTTTTATATTGTGCCCTTCATGCACCTCCAAATTGTACCTCTGATCAACCCAAAGGTTGGCTGGTAGAGATGCCTTGAGGCATTCAACTCGCCTTTTGTATGATGTTGTGCAAAGAAGTATGTAAATAAATAATTGAATTTCTGAAACTATCAACTTGTCTAAATATGTTTGTCCGTTGCAATTTGCATTTGCAAACCATAATTATCATTAGATACAAAAGAAACGGCAAGTATCAATATATTTATCAACAGTATCAATAGGGCACTACAAATTCAACTATTAAAATACGTTTTAGTGCCAAAATCCATTAGTCATACTATATGATATTTATTTGATATCGGTCTAGTTCTCTAGGCATATTCATTTTGTGTAAAATCACCCAATACCCAGTGACTAGGTAAATTTCGAGGCGATAAAGAAAATGTTGCACGAAGACCCAAAAACTACTACAAGACACGAGCAGACTTAAGATTCCTCATTCACTGACTGTTGAACAAAAACAAGCTCGCGTGACATGGTGCACGGGGATAATTGTAAAACAAGCTCGCGTGACATGGTGCACGGGGATAATTGTAAAACAAGCTCGCGTGACATGGTGCACGGGGATAATTATAAAACAAGCTCGCGTGACATGGTGCACGGGGATAATTGTAAAACAAGCTCGCGTGACATAGTGCACGGGGATAATTGTAAAACAAGCTCGCGTGACATAGTGCACGGGGATAATTGTAAAACAAGCTCGCGTGACATGGTGCACGGGGATAATTATAAAACAAGCTCGCGTGACATGGTGCACGGGGATAATTGTAAAACAAGCTCGCGTGACATGGTGCACGGGGATAATTGTAAAACAAGCTCGCGTGACATGGTGCACGGGGATAATTGTAAAACAAGCTCGCGTGACATAGTGCACGGGGATAATTGTAAAACAAGCTCGCGTGACATGGTGCACGGGGATAATTATAAAACAAGCTCGCGTGACATGGTGCACGGGGATAATTGTAAAACAAGCTCGCGTGACATGGTGCACGGGGATAATTGTAAAACAAGCTCGCGTGACATGGTGCACGGGGATAATTGTAAAACAAGCTCGCGTGACATGGTGCACGGGGATAATTGTAAAACAAGCTCGCGTGACATGGTGCACGGGGATAATTGTAAAACAAGCTCGCGTGACATAGTGCACGGGGATAATTGTAAAACAAGCTCGCGTGACATGGTGCACGGGGATAATTGTAAAACAAGCTCGCGTGACATGGTGCAGGGGAATAATTGTAAAACAAGCTCGCGTGACATGGTGCAGGGGAATAATTGTCAATTTCTAAAATGGAGAAGAACAATATATCCAATATTATTACTGGAAGTTGGATCTATCAGTATGACCCACTAACTAAGCGGCAATCAACGGTTTGGGTAATTCCAGACGAAGACCCTCCCAGGAAGGTCAAACGTGGGCGCAGTGTGGGCAAAAAAAATGGTGGCAACATTCTTCTCTGGGAGTGGCCATGCCATTTACCGACAATTTCTTTAGAGCTCAAAAATCTGTTAGTTTCCAATGGTACAGTGAAGTGTGTTTATCAACAGTATTCGATGTGTTAAATCAAAAACTCCCTACAACAGGTGTGACAGGGATTTTCTTACATCATCTCACAAAGCAAAACTTACCCAAGAGTTTTTGAAGACCACAGAGATTTAGGAATTGAGCCACCCTCCTTATAGCCCTGATTTAGCTTCATGCGACTTCTATCTCTTTCCAAAAGTGAAGCTTGGACTCCGTGGAAATCTTTTCGATAGCCTTGAGGACGCTCGGTATGCTTTTATGGCAGCTGTTGAGGACCTCGCTGAAGAAGAGTATCACCTGTGCTATAAATCTAAGCTATGTTATTAGGGCTATGCTCGGAATTTCTTTAATTGATAGGATCCGAAACGAAGAAATTCGCAAAAGAATCAAAGGCATCCGTAACTAGGTCTTTCAAGGCCTCTAACACGTTGTCTTGTGCACGTAGGATGTATGGCCTTAAAACCGCACCCTGACCAAACGGATTGGCGAGTCCACTTTATTTAGGAGTGGTGTATTCAGATTTTCTGGTAGCCGCTTTGGTATCCCTGTGTAAGCCTTTCACACCAATAGGGTGGCGCTAATCTGAAGCCGCTCGATATCGATTAAAAATCAAAAGCGTCTCTGACGGCAAAACTTTTGTCTTCTACAGGATATCCTCCTGTCGCTCGCAAAGGCTGTAGCAAACACAACGGCAGCTTTAGTGCTGAAAGCTAAGAATGTCGCCGCTCAATGTCGCGACGACCAACACTTGCAGAATACCATCATCGCAGCGGCGACTCATTGCGCGTTGGCGACTAGTCAACTAGTTGCTTGTGCTAAGGTAAGAAAGATCGATTTTTTTTTTAATAGAATTAAGGCTGATGAGCAGATAGGCCATATTAGGGGCTAACCATAAATTACGTGACGCGAATTTAGTGATTTTTAGTCAAAAATCCCTCTTGCTACCTCCACATCCTCCGAGGTTCCCACTTCGATCTGTCACACTTTATGGACCCCCTCATTTCCCCCTAACGTGTGGCGTTATTTATGGATGACCCTTATGTAAGTGGATACTATCGCATTAGTGTTACGTTAGTCAAGATTGACAAGCGTTGACACAACCCTCTATGGGTCATCTTTGGACATTTAGGAGTGGATTAGAAAAGGATATTGTGAATATAACGGTTAGAAAAGTTGTACGTTCATTTGTTTAGGGACAAATGTTTGTTCGGGTCTGGATGGTGTCAATGTGTTTGTGTCTGGACCCACAACACGGAATCCTAGTGTGGGCCATTGAGTGTTGCGTTAATGTTTTAATTTAAAAAATTACCTATATCTTCTCGTGTTATAAAAAGATCATTGCAAATATTTTCCTACAAACATTAACATTTAATCCAGGTCGTAGCCCCAACACTAAACAATCCAGCATGCCGCGAACAACTCATCTCAGCCGCGCGACAAGTCGCTCAAGCGGTCGACAGACTAGTCGAAGCTTGTCGCCTCGTCCCGGATCAGGCTAATTCCGGTGTGGAACAGTTGACTGCTGCAGCTCAGAGGGTTACTGAGGAGTTGGAGCGATTGCTGGCTCATTGTGATTTTGGTAAGTGATCGGATTGCTAGGATAAGTGATTACATTTGTAGCTAGAATAGTTATAAATATGTTTAAAAGAGTGTCGACTTATTAGATCTTTTTTATATCTATTACTAGCGACCCGCCCTCGCTTCGCTTCGCTTTATACGTTTTTTTTCCAACTTAGTTGACGAATATCATCATAACTTTACCTAATTTGCACATAATATACATAATATATAGGCTATGTCCATCTGGAATAATGTACCTTTCAAATGGTGAAAGAATTTTTCAAATAAGCGCAGTGGTTCCGGAGATTACCCTCCACATACACACAAACTCACAAAATTCGCACTACCTCTTTATTATATTATATAGTATAGATTCTCGCGATGTAGTAATGTTGTAGTAAGTGGACGGAATAGTGTTTGACGCGGTTGTTTTTGCTTTATCGATAGAATATCGATACTACTATTATATACCTTTGAAACTAGTAAGATATTATATTTAAAAAGTATATTATATTTATTTATTGTAACGCAGACCGGCGGCAAGTGGCGACTGTAACTGAACGGTCAGTGGAGTCGGTAATGACGGCTAGCGAGCGGTTGGTGGCAGCTGGTGATGCCACCGAGATGGTCAAACATGCCAGGCTGTTGGGTCAAGCTACAGCACATCTCATCACTAATATCAAGGTATGTACTCGTATATATGTAGATTCCATTTGAAAAATTCCACAGAAAAACTGTATATGAACTTGTTATACATATACCTTATTGCCAAAGTCGGATTTAGCTGTCTCTGTATACAATGCAAAATAGATAATATGGGCGATGGGCTTATACGTGAACTATCGCGTAACACTCACGTAAGGGGCCATTCAAGTATTACGTAAGCAGAATTTTAGTCATTTTCAACAAACAAAACCAAAAATGCCTAATTATGCTATAATCAATTGCAAAAATTACTCAATTGAATCGTGTCAAGAGGGATGTTCCGTTTCATCGCTGAGTCGTTCTCCATTATTACAGGTATACTCATGACGCGACACGAGCGGTTTACATACAATTTCCGTCGTCTATTTATGTCTATGGTTTATATAAAAGTATACATATTACGTATATAAAAGTATTACGAGCCCTATCCAACGATATATAGTTTGTATGTATATACACATTGTAATTTCTTTAATAGACCCCTGAAAAAATTGTAACGTGTATCAGCCTTCAATGTCCTACTGCAGGACACAAGCCTCCCCTAGTGTATCACTGGGCGGTTTTGAGCCGTAATCCACCACGCGGACCCAGTACGGATTGATGGATCACATATTCAGATTTCCAGAGCATGCGGGTTTCCTCACAATGTTTTCCCACAACGCTAGTGACATTTTTTTAAATCCGCACTTAAGTATAAACTCAGTGGTACGGGCCGAGGATTTTAATTCACGATCGCACGAATGTAAATCGAGTATAGATATACCTGTAGGCTATCACGGCTCTACGCTAATATTATAAATTTTAAAATAGGTCTGTTTGTCTGTCTACATTTTTGTTACGTTCTTACGACGAAACTACTGAATCAATTTCAACATGTCCTGATATTTTTACAGACGGAAGCAGAAAAACAGCCGTCGGAATCTCAACGGAAGCTGCTGGCTGCTGCTAAATTGTTAGCTGATGCAACTGCAAGGATGGTGGAAGCTGCAAGACAGTGTGCATCTTCACCACAGGTAATGCAATGCAACCAGTCCTTTCAATATCTAGAGCTGGACCCCGGGGGCCTCCTCGTGCACATTGTCTTGTGTACGATGAATGTATGATCTTAAGACGGCACGCTGGCGGAGCGGATTGGCGAGTCCACTCTTTTAGAGGTGGTGTCGTTCTTCAGCGCTTGCGGAAGCCGCTTTGTTCAAAATCAAATAATTAATTTTCCGAATGTCTTATGACATCGTTTCTCAACTTTTTGTGACCAGAAAAGCCAAAAATAAGAGTAACTAACGTTAGTAATAATTTGGTCCTAATTATGTTTAACATTTGTTTATAAATAATTAATTAATAAACGTTTGTTTTCTCTTACACATAAGTGCTTCATTTTTCCGGACTATTGTATATGTGATGGCGAACCCCGGGTTGAGAAACGATGTCTTATGGCTTATTTACCAGTCAACCTATGGGAGAACAGAAACACAAAAGGGATACGTTAGAACAATAAATATTTCGAACATTATCCCTTTTTATTTACTAAATCTCCCTTATTTCTTTTGTTTGAGACACGATGAAGTAGTCTATTTACGTACACTATGTCTGCTCATTTCATTGCTCACCTATCACTCTCCCGGGTTTGCTGGTAGAAATCTCCCGAGGAGATAAGCACACCTTTTGGATATAACTTTGGATAAGACCTTTGGATAAACAAATCCCTTTATTGTATTTAAACTTCGAATAATGTTAGATTTAAAAAAGATAAGCCCTTCTGTCAAACGTCCATTGCCCCAACCATAGAGTCACCACAGACTGGCACAAACTTCATAGAGCCACCACCATAATGAATTCGGAATGAAGTGCGAAGATCTTCATTTACATATGTAAAATTTTTCGAATGTATAATATTTATGTATAAGAATGTATGTATAATGTCACGCAAAATGCGATCATGACATTCCTGACCGTTGTCACTCTCAACACGCTCGAATCTCCCAAGGCGATAGCTTTTTGTTATAGGCTGTAGATAGAGAGCGACTGAATGAAATGATTAAGCACTTACTATCGTTGAACATCATTTTGCTTTGTTCACTCCAATGCCACAACATTGTCGATATCACCTTGTAAAAGTGGACACTCGGACAAATTAGCATACGTGGAGAGGTTGCAGCATACAGTAAATAAATAAATTGTTGTTGCAGGACCGCGGCAAGCAAGAGGCTCTGCGTCGCGCCGCGGAGGAGCTCCGCTACATTACGGTAGACTACGCACAGGGGCAGGACATCGTCGGCTCACAGGTCGCCCGGCTCCAGGTACACATACAGCTCACACTGCACACAGTCACATTAAACTACACACATATATATCACAATACACATTGTATACATAATACAACATACACGTCACACTTCACACAGACATATAGGACAGCAGTCTTTCCTCATCCTATTACAACACAATGCAATCAGTCCACCACGGTCCACCATGGCCTGTCGTGTTACCCTAAGATATAGATAAAAAGGGGGGTAAACAACTTCTTTTAGAAAGGAAAGAGGTAAGATTTGTTTCATACACATTCATAAGATTTGTCCCCCCTCATACACATTGTCTCGTACATGAGGACTGAGTGGCCTTAAAACGGCACGCCTGGCCAAATGGGTTAGCGAGTCCACTCTTTTAGAGGTGGTGTAGTTCCTCATGGTTTGTGGTAGCCGCTTTGTTCAAATTCATATCATTTATTTACCGAATATGGGTACATAAATAGTTGTTAATAACAATTAATGAGATGGGACTCGTGGGGACATCCTCGGGAAGAGATGGAGTGGTGGTGTTTTATATAGCCGACCACACGGTTATTACGGTTATTAAATAACAATATGTTTTCAATATGTCAGGAGACTGCAAGACAGGCGGCCTCCAGCGCCACGCAACTGATTACGTCTGCCCTCAACGCTACGCACCACAACACCAACAAACACTCGCAGGTCAGTTCGGCGGCGCACCGAGTCCGCGCGTCACGCTATCTGGCAAACTGCCCCCTCTTTTGAATACTACCTAACCGTTTGTACACTTAATATGTTGTGCGTGGTCGGGGTGACTCAACCAGTCCGCTTAGCTTATAATTCAACCTCTGCCTTATAAGCACGTTGAGTTAGCCTATAGCCTATCGGCGGCGCGCCCGCATACCCCCTGGTGTTGCGGGGGTGTCCATGGACGGCGGTAACACTTACCATCACGTGGGACCGCTTGCTCGTCCGCCCACCTGTATATAACAAAAAAAATATCTGCAAAGAATTAAAAAATAAAAATACATACCAAACAAAAACCAAACGCCGAAAACCAAAAAAAAAAAGTACACAAATCTACTGCAGTACAGTACTAATCCTATTAGAGCTTATATGAATACGTGTTACAGGTGTACACAACATTTATAAAAAAAGTATCTAAACATTGGTTTGTTGTACAACGTTATATTTGCGGTCGGTGCTACGTAACCGCTTATTGGATAAGTTGATTATCAGCTGCGAAGGAGATTGTCTTTGTGCTAACGCTCGATTAGCCAATAATAATGGTAGTGTTAACGACGTATGTATTTATATTTAAACAGGAGAGCCTTATTCAAGAGTGCAGAGTCCTCGGGGAACATATTCCCCGCGTGGTGGACGCTGTGAAGGTGTCCACCACTCGGCCGAATGAAGCCGCCGCGCAGTTGGACTTGATATCCGCCTCGGAGGCTTTCCTGCAGGTAAATATTGATAGACTGACCGACATGACACTATTTATGGACACTATATATTTTGAATGAGTTACGATTTCCACACTGCTCTATGCAATGGTATAAAAAATATATTACCACACATGTTAATTTTTTCTAATGTATCCGCGTGTGAACGTGTTAAAAAGTATACTGTAGAGATTAGATCCCGGGTTTAATAATTTAAATTGTTACGAGCATGTCTTTGCGTTTAGCCGTCCGGCCACGCGATCGCGGCTTCGCGCGGCGTCCTGCCCACGGTGGGCGACGCGCCCACGGCCAAGCACCTCGCCGACACCACGCAACAGTTCTCCACCAGCTGCGCGGAGTTGAGGTGAGTCTATTTATTTATTCATTGTAACATTCAGTAGGTATCTACATCCAGTGTATCCAGTACAAATTCTCGGCCCGTACCACTGGGTTTCTACTTAAGTACGTATTTTAAAAAAATGTCAGTAGCAGCGAGGGAAAGCATCGTGAGGAAATCTCCTTGCTCCAGAAATAAATAAAAAAATCTAGACTATATTTATATCTAGAGGCCCGCGTGGTGGACTATGGCCCGAAACTCCGTAGTGATTTAATGGGAGAGGACTGTGCCATGCTGTGGGACATTATAAGGCTGATACAAATACAACATCCAGTTTAGCAGGATCGATTTTAATGTTAATTTTAATCGTGAAGCTACTTTCCACATCTAATGCCACTCCTACAATTCTAGCGTCCATTCGGCCGTTATATTTAAACGTAGAAAAGCAGTTTTGGAATGAAGCAAAAGGGGTTTGGAACCCCTCAGCATTCGGAGAGACGTTGCATCTCTCTGTGTCCTACCGCCTGTACAATGGGGAATGCTCTGACGAATTGTTCAATATAATTCCCACCTCGGGTTTCTACAAGCGCACCTCCCGTCACAGAAGTGCGCTCCATTCGCATTTCCTCGATACGGAGGTGTCGCGCACTGTTCGGTCCAAAAATCATTTTATACCGCGAACCCGTAGGCTGTGGAACGAACTGCTTCAAGAGATCTTTCCATTAAGCTACGATATGGGGTTCTTCAAGAGAGCTGCGAATAGGATTTTGCAAGGTCGGCGGCGCTCTCACATACCCGCTGGTGTTATAGGTGTTCATTGGTGGGATCACGTGGGACCGCTTACTCGTCCGCCCACTTGTCTATAAAAAAAAAGACTTATATCGAGCGAATGCCGCGATCCCGGGAACTATAGAATACGATGCATATATCTAAAGTTGTAAAATTAATCCCTAAGAGCCTCAGAACCGCATTCCTACAAATTGCCATTAGAACTAAGAATTTGAGTCCAAATCCGAAGTTTATATCTTCAATAGTGCCCTAGATCCTATCGACTCTGTCCTGGTCACCATCAGACCTTCAAAACTGCCGAGGAGTGTCATAAATAAGCATCCTATTAGTTGTGAAATCCCGGGATTTCGGTTATCAAATAAATTATTTTAAGAAGCCGCTTCCATACTTTATACCTTGTAGGTAAATATGCACCCGAATATCCGATCTGTACTCTTTGTTTTAATCGAGTCTATAAAAAGCTACCCACAGATCTTTATTTCATCTTTTTTTCACTAACAGATCAGCGGTATCCCGCGCTCGTATTTCATGCAAAGGCCTAGAATTAGACGCGGCGGCCGAGATCATCCGATCCCTGCAGGCTGAGTTGGATGAGGTGGAACAAGCAGCTAGGGCTTTCGAACTACGGCCTCTGCCGGGACAGACGGTATGTATACCATACACAATACTTACATTTACATATTTAGTTTCTACTTCACTCTTACATAAAGCACACACACATACATACACTCACCTGAGACTCATGCTATGATTCATTGTATTGTATACATAGTGAAATCCATTTTTGACAATAAGCTTAATTGGATACCATTCTGCGGAACTATCCAAGCGACAAAAACATGTCACTTATCAAACAATAGTCTTATCTTATCGCTTTTGTCACGTTTGCCTAATACGCTTATTATGTCCCCGTTGCGACTACTTTTAAGAAACTTAAATTATATTTTGCAAATAAATATATTTTTTCCCAGGCTGAATGGGCATCCCAAACGATGACAACAGCATCCCGATCCGCGGCTTCATCCACCGCTCAATTAGTATCAGCCGCTCGAGCCGGAGAGCCGAGCGGCTGTGCCCGGGCCGGAATCGAACTGGCCACCTCGCTCAGGGACTTCACTACCGGCATACGGGCTTCTGCTGCTGTACAGGAGGACCTGCCCAGGACTGAGAGGTAGATATGCTTCTGTAGCATTAACAGGTGTCTTTTTATTGCTGGATATTACCCACCTATGTCAGGGACTTTACCATCGGTTTGTACGGGAACGTTTTCATTATTGAAAGGTATATTATCAGCAGGTGTCTTTCTACTCCTGGATATTGACTTACTCGGGGACTTTACTTTCTGGCTGTACGTAAATGTGTACATAAACATGTAGAGAAAACTATAATGTACCATTGTCGGGAGTCTGTCCACTGTTGGGTAGTGACTACCTTGCTCGGGGACTTCACTTTCGCACTCTACGAGAATTTGTCCAAGAGGTACAGTATACACACATAATCAGCAGATATTTCTCATGTGTTATATTAAAATTGTCGAGCTCATATATATGCTTAAATATGTATTTTTGCCCTATTCTTTGGCAACAGAGTGATAACCTCCGGCCGTCAAGTGCTGTACTCCTCGCTGACCCTCGTAGAGACTGTTAAGAAATACCTGACCACGTCCGAGATCGTGGACACCGCACACCTGGTCTCCATCGCTAAGGACATCTCACAGGTAAGATGCAATTCAAATGCACTCCACATTTGCAATGAAACTTTTATCAAAATACATACTATGTCATTATAACTATAACTAATATATATTGTGCATTGATTGCTGTGAGTCTCCTCACCAGCACATCTGGCGGGGAGACCCTCAACAATCTACAGCCTATTCAAAATATATGTTTTAATATATTTTTTGTAACATATTTTGGAAAAATCATTCAAAATTCTGCTCACCGGGTACTTTCTTGTTCTTTTCCCAAAGTAATTGCCAGATTTTTTAACGACCTGGCCCATATTTCTCTTTGTCTTGTCTCATGCGAGTCAGAGACACCTTTGAACTCCTCGCTGTCGAACTGCTCAACAGCCAGCAGATATTCCACCTTCAAGTACACTGGCATAATTTTACAGTACTAAATGTTTCATAAATCTAATTTGTAATTGCTCCATTTGATCCAAGTATGTCTTGAAGTTGAGCACATTGAGATAATGGTATAAGAGAAGTCTCTCATAACATATTCCTTACTTCTACCATCCCCTTCCGTCCATTGAGTAGAGAATATAATGAGATAAAGGAATCTCCTTTCAATCTGTGATGGGATGGGGAAATCTTTTTGTCCCATTACGCTTTCCTTTATGGGAAACTGTTTTTTTTTCAAATTCAGTAGTAAATCTCCAAATCTCGTTTGCATGTCAATGTTTGTCATGTTTGACTGATGTTCACATGTATCACGAATGTTCATGTGCGACGGTATAACGTCGGGTATATTTACTGCTCGTCTGGTCACCTTTCTTTAATTATATTAATGTAATGTGTTCAGGGTCTAGAGCAGACCATGGAGGCGGTTCCATCTCACACGGAGCTGGACCTCGCCATGGAGAACATCAACGAGACGCTGAACATACTCAACATGGGAGAGTTCCCGCCCTCCAACAGGAGTTATGGGTAAGTCCACTTTATTTATTTACTTATAATAGAAGATTAAACAAACATATCTGTAAGTGATGTATCGATGATACATACCTGTATCGATTACAGTACATAATTCGACTAATGTTTCGATACAACGCTTTGGCGAACTCTATTGTTTCGTATGGGGTCAGTAGTTACGGACGTACGTACAAACAATCTCGGGCCTTCGGCTAAAAATTTGTAAACCAATTATCCTTCACAATATCAAACAACGAATTAAAGCTATTCAAATATTGCACATTAAAACCTATCCACCTATCCACATTAAAACGACGTACAATCCTCTCAAAGAACAATTCTTTTACAATGATGCTCGAACTTTATTAGTGCATCCCTGTATCCCGTACATACGCGAAGTATAACAAACAAAGAAACTTCCCGAAAATCCTACTTTTTTTAATTTTAATGTTTAAAAAATACAATTTTCTTCACCACCAGCGAACTCCAATCAGAACTAAACTCAGCCGCCATAGGCCTCAACTCAGCCTCATCAGAAGTGGTGCAGAGTGTTGAACGTCCAACATCCCTGGCTGACAGTGGTCGCCAGTTCGGAGACGCCTTCAATCGACTGCTAGGAGTGTCCATGGAAATGGCTGGACAGACCGAGGTGAGTTGAACCGTGGTTTCAGTGTTTGTTTAAATTGGGAGGACAATTTTTTTGGTTATACAACGGTGGAAAGCCAGTATAAGATGATCCTTTCAGCTCATATCAAATCTTTGGGTAGAGATGTCAACTTATTTTAGATATTCATATGGTAATAACTACCAGTATAAATTGATCCCGAGATTTATATTACTTCCATGGCTATCCATTTGTGCAATATGGATAGGTCAATTTATTTGTGCTAGAATTCGGTGATTACCAGTATATATAAGTTGATCCTGAAATACATATTACTTCCATGGATAAAGAGATCAATTTATATCACTTTTATGGATAAAGAGTTCACCATGGATAAAGATGGTAAAGTCTTAGGAACTTGCTCACCACCTCCTGATACTTTACCGGAAGGTGTCAAAAAGTCACTTTATCAGAAAGTCAGTGGTGAGAAAGGCCCTTTTTCATACAAATTTGTTATTTATCTATTTAAACGGGTCTTAACAGGAATGCTTACCATATTTATTTTACTCGGCGTTTCGGTTGGGTTGCACCGACCGTGGTCACCAGCTGACACATTCGCGTTAAAACCCGTTTAAATAGGTAAATATGGAAAAAAAAACGGGAAATTCTAAAATTTTCTAATTTGTTTTTTTATTTTTTATTTCAGGATCGCGACTCTCAGACGGTGATGGTGGGCGCCATGAAGACTGTCACCGTGAACTCATCCAAATTACTCGGCACCGCCAAGTCTGTCAGTCAGGTGAGATTTGTTATCAATTAATAGGTGAATTGCGAATTGTGTGTGATAACTAGAGATCGGATATCCGGGTGCATATTTACATAAAGTTGAGGTGTTGGATAAGTATGGAGTGCACTTTTGTATCGGGCGAATGCCGCAGTCCCGGCATCGACAAATTTTATGTTCCGACTATAGAATACGATGCATATACCTAAAGTTGTAAAGTCAATCCCTAAGACCCTCAGAACTGCATTCCTACAAATTGCCATTAGAACTAAGAATTCGAGTCCAAATCCGAAGTTTATATCTTCGATAGTGCCATAGATCCTAGCGACTCTGTCCTGGTCACCATCAGACCTTCAAAACTGCTGAGGAGTTACATAAGTATGCTATTAATTGTGAAATCCCGGGATTTCGGTTTTCAAATTAATTATTTTAAGAAGCCGCTTCCTTTATACCTTGTAGGTAAATATGCACCAGAATATCCGATCTCTAGTTATAACGGATGATCAAGCTTGTCTGACTTTCTAAAAATCTTCTTACAATAGGTGTTTAATATGGCTGCTTTTTATATGTGTATTTGTACAGACCTATTGCTTGTAAACTGTTAATTATGCATTTGGGGATCACCGGTCGATGATTGGTATTTGGTACTGCAATGTTTATTGGTTTTGTCTATTTGGGCTATATCCGGTCTATTGTGATGTATTATGGTATAATCTGTTACAATAGTAAGGTCTAAATATAGTTTATGAGTACAATTTTCCAGGACAGATTTGGAAAAATATTTATTGTACGGCACATATGGTTTAATTAATCATTATCTTTCTTTTTTATAATTATTATTGTTGTTACAGGACCTGACTCGTCCGAACGCCAAAAACCAACTGACGGCCGCCGCCCGCGCCGTCACAGAGAGCATCAACCGTTTGGTGAGTGAAGGGAGTTTCAATGAAGGGGGCTTCAAAACGCACTGTTGGACATGGGCCTTCCCATGCGCGTGTGCATGAGGGATGTGTGGCCCCAAAACGGCACGCTGGCTAAGCGGCTTGGCGAGTCCAACTCTTTTAGAGGTGGTGTAGTTCCTCGGCGCTTGTAGTAGCCGCTTTGTTATCCCTTAGTCGCCAGTTACTTTTACTGGCTTTTACGGGATGAGATGGATTTTTTTTAACATGTCTCTTTTATTTCAGGTGGACGTATGCACAGAAGCAGCTCCAGGTCAGAAGGAATGTGCAGCTGCAATTCGCAGCATCGAGAGCACGAGGGTGTTGCTGAATAATCCCACGCAGCCATGCTCGGAACTTGGCTATTTTGCCTGCTTGGACGCCGTAGTTGAACAGAGCAAGGGTCTTAGTGAGTGTTTGGCTGATTTTTTTTATACACGTATAACGCAAATCTCGAAACATGTCGACCAAATGAAAATATATGAAATCATTCTAGATAAAAAGAAAATTATATTAAGAAATAAATTTAGAAACATAATGCTACGTGTTGTTCTGTCTAAAACGTTTTTAATCATTGCACCGCCGGCGCGTCCCACGCGCGCACTATAAATGTTATCCTATCTAGTATTCTGAAATCGATGCTATTTAACGATACCTGTATACATGCAATAATAATTGTGAATAATATTTGCCAAAATTAAACAACTTATTGCAGTCTTGCTGCAATTGAAAAGACCTATTGACCGATACTCCACTTGATGGAGTGAAAATTGGCAATAATGCCATAATTCGATGAGTGAAAATGTAATTTATGGTCAGAGAAAATAAAGTTGTTTTTTCCTTTTCCCTTTATTATTTTATTAAACAGGTCTGCTGGAAGAAATCTCCGCGGGAGATAAGTTTGCCTTTTGTGCATTTTTGTTTTTCTTCCTTTATACTTCATATTATGTGTGCACAATACATGATTAAATAAATAAAAAGTAACAATGTGTGTCCAGGTGAGGGCATGTCTGGCATGGCGAGCTCCGTCAAACGCTCCGAATATGAACAGTTCGCTAAATCCGTGGGTGCAGTTGCATCCGCTGTACAGGGCTTGGTTGAATGCACCGCTCAAGCTGCTTATCTGGTAAGTGGGACATAACAGGGTTCACACACAAACATACATGTACAAATATAAAAACTGTACCACCACATATGCACAAACAAATAGATGCCATCTTTAAGATTTTGGGACCCTGAACCAGATATGAGTTATCAGAACTGTAAATAACCTAAATACTCGCACATGACACCCAAACACTTTTTTTTTTTTTTAATTCAATTTAAATGGGGGTAGTTAAATCTCTTTGACATATTAAAATTTTCAACAAAAATCAGTAGGGCGGGCGATACATAATGAATTTTTTTTTTTAAACATGTTGAAAACCCAGTTTTATGGGGCCTTCATAACATCGGGGCCCTGGGGTCTGACCCAGTGGACCCATGCCTAAAAACGCCCCTGCAAACAAGCACGCATACACGTACAAGCGCGCACGCAGACACGAATACAAAAGAACATTCCGTACGCTTCTAAAAATAAAATCCATATTCTATTTTATTGACGACCAGTTAGCCCAGTTGGTAGTGCCTCTGCCTGCTGTGCAATAGGTCCCGGGTTCGACTCCCGGTCGTATAAACATTTATTTAAAGACAGGTGTTTGTTTGGGTTTGGGTGTTGCACGTGTTGTCTTCGTCTTTTTATGTCTGGACCCACTGAATTATAGGGCGGGCCATTAATTGTTGCGGTATTCCAATGAACTTGAAGGTCGGGAGCATATTGACTAGATATCAAGATGACTAGATAACAGAATGTCTAGATTGTGATTTTTTTGCACGTATAGTTGCCTACAGTGTCGTGTAACTAAAATAAAAGCGAAAACGGGCAATTTGTTCCAATAGCATGTATTTTAACCCGAAAAGAAAAACAATTTTACAATCCAGTCTTGATATCTAGTCAATATGCGACCAATAATGACGTGGTCGTCTTGAGATTTTGCCTTTATGTACCCGACCCAAACTTGATACAATAAAATGTATATCTTTCCCTTAGGTGGCGGTATCGGATGAAACGAGCGTAGCCGGGCGACCGGGGCTAGTCGACCAGGCGCAATTCGCTAGGGCCGCAGTTGCCATAGAGCAGGCGTGTCGCTTGCTCTGCGACTCCTCCAGCAACCAGCAACAGGTCAGATATCTACTCTCAACTTTTTTATCCAAATTTTATCAAATAAATCGGGTTTGAACGCATAAAATTAAAGGCTTTCGTTTACATGTTATTTATGTATCTAACAAACATAACAATGTATCCAAGTCAATTCGCACATACAAACACTGTATTTTTTTAATGTTTAGAAAAATGTTCATAGTCATATCATTTAATACTACATTTATTTATATAGTCATGTGGTTACATCGGCCTTTAGAAAGAGACTATATTTTGTAAAGCGTCGTCTCTGTCTTTATTGCATTTTATACCGCTCGTGGTCACAGATTAGGCGGTGCTAAAGTCAGGGGCGGATCAAAGTGTCATGAGGCCTGAACTATGGGTTTGCGTTGAGGCCTTTTAAGTACTAAAACAATCTTTCAATACCCTCAAACTACTAATATCATGTAACCGCTCCCCTTCCCTAGGTTTGGACGCGTGACGTCACTAGATCAAGTTCTTAAACTGTTTGTTTCGCTCGCTATCCTTAGGTCAATGGATTTCATTTTTTTTTTACTCTACTATGAAATTTTACTTGAGAGGGCCCTCTAGACCGCGGGGCACTGGACTATAGCCCCTCAAGCCGCCCCTTAATTCGACCCTGGCTAAAGCCATGCGACACCACACCGTTTCAGTATTGTTTGATTTCCATCTACCGTCAGGTGTTATCAGCGGCAACAGTGATAGCTAAACACACGAGCGCCCTCTGCAACGCGTGCCGCGTCGCCTCTGGTCGCACCGCAGCGCCCCCCGCCAAGCGACACTTCGTGCAGGCCGCCAAGGACGTCGCCAACTGCACCGCGTCGCTCGTCAAGGAGATCAAGGCGCTCGATAGCGACTATAGCGAGGTTAGTCGCTTTGTATGTTTGTACCCGTGTTGTCGGCGACAGTCGTAAACTGACAATGGTTGCTGCATCAAAGAGATCAAAAGTGAGGTATAGCGAGTTTAATGCTAGTTTTGTTATTTGTATCTACCCACATATTTATCAGTCAACAGATGTGATGTCGCCAAATCTACCGTCCCATTCGTCAAGGAGATTATAGTACTTAATCGTTGATCATTGCACTCGTCAAGGAAATCAGCCGTTTATCTAACGTGTTTGGTAAAAGGAGGGATTGCTACCTGAAAATAAAGTAAATAAAGGTCCTCAAATGATAAAGGATTAAAAATTAAGTATTTCGTGAAGATGTATTTACGTAAAGTCAAATCCTTTGCGTATAATGCCCAAATTAGGCCCTACATGGAATACACTATACTTCTGGGCTGGAACACTGTAATACTACTGTAAGCTGGATCCGTTTCACTCTGTTCAACGTCACGCTGTACGAATTGTTGACGATTGTACGCTGTTTGTAGAACAAACTGCCAGCTGAGGGTTTTCTCCTTAGCTACATTACATTGGGACTTTTCAAAAAGGTTTTCAATAGGATTGTGCAAGTTCGGCAGCGCACTCGCATCCCCTCTGGTGTTGTAGGTGTCAATGGGCGGCGGTGACCACTTGCCATCTCGTGGGCATCGTGCCGGTTTGTTACCTATTTTATATAAAAAAAAATAACTTTATGTGTGTTGTGTAGGCGAATAGAGCTCGTTGCGCTGCGGCCACCGGGCCGCTGCAGGACGCCGTACAAAGCCTGTGCCAGTTCGCGGATAGTCCGGAGTTCGCCTCCATACCTGCCAAGATATCGCCGCAGGCGCGACACAACCAGGAGGCGATATTGGAGTGCGGCAGGTGAGTGTGACATACACATCTGGTATGATCGGCCAGCTTCGGTTTTGAAGAGTGTCATCTCTGTCCTAACGGCACATGACAGAGACGACGCTCTACAAAATATAGTCTCTCTCTAAAGGCCGATGTGTATTACTTTCGGCCGGGAAGTGTACATACTTTAATATATGTTTTTTGTTAATAAACGAATTCCATGTAGACGACAATTTGTTTTTTTTTTTTAATGAACTACTCAAATGATAGCGTAATGATGTGAATTATTTGGTTTAGTTGCAAAATGTGCAATTCTCCAAATGGCAAATTCTCGAACAAAACAGTTATTTTTCCCAAATTATCATGAAAAATTATCATTTTCTGATTTGCCATTTAGAGAATTGCAAATTTTGCTGCTAAACAAATTATTTTGCCAGTTCCTTCAGTTTCCATGTCTAACTATCTCGCATCTCACAACAGGAGCATAATCTCCGGGTCGTGCTCGATGCTGGAGTCAGCAAAAGTGCTGGCCCTGTCTCCACAGGAGAGGTCACAATGGCAAGCATTGGCGCAACACAGCAAGACAGTCTCTGACACTATCAAGGCGCTTGTCACCAACATCAGGTGATTGTTCACTATATCTAACTTGTTTTTATGATATATTTATGTTACACGGTGCACACAGCCTTTATAATGATAGATTAATATTGAGAGAGAGAATAAAAGTCTTGTTGATACATCTATACGAATATAATAAAGAGGTAAAATTGTGTGTTTGTATGTTGGGGGTAATCTGTGGAAATACTGAACTGATTTCAAAAATTCATTCACAAATAGGACAAATAGGAATACTAGCGACCCGCCCTCGCTTCGCTTCGGTTTATAAGTTTATTTTTCAAAATTCCGTAATAAAATGTAGCCTATATTAGACACGGATAATGTAGCTTCCTATTTGTGAAAGAATTTTTGAAATCATTTCCGTAGTTCCAGAGATTACCCCCAACATACAAACACACTGGGCCAAGTTTCATTAAAATCCCTCCTGCAGTTTTCACGTGATGAGACAAAAATTACAAAAATTACTGTTCTGGGCACTGTATCGTTCGCAGAGTATAATGAAACGATTTTTTTTTCAAAAAAAAAAATATTCTATGTACAGACACGGTTCCGTTACGATTTTATATGTATAGATGGATGAATTAATCTGAAACTTATAAATAACACATTGCAAATAATTAAAGGCCAAGATTACATTACCATCTGTGCAAAACCACTCGCTCAACAAATAAGTAATTTGAAATCGATTTTTTAATTACTACCTACCCTTACTGGGATGCGTATCTTGATAATATCTATCTCAATTATTCAGGGAGAAAGCGCCCGGTCAACGTGAATGCGCTGCAGCGCTAGAAACGCTAAATAAACAGCTTCGCGAGCTGGACCACGCTGCCATACAAGCTGTGGGCCAGGAGCTGCAGCCCAGGAAGGCCAATACTCTACAAGGTAACAACAACACCATCAGCTTATGTCTTTTCTGGTGTTGTTAAACGAGCGCTGACCGCTTTAATTCTGGCGCGCTTCGTTGTTATTGTTATTTAACCTTAACCTTAACACTCTAGCTTTTAACTACAAGGGTTTAAAACCACCAAAGATTAAAAAAATGACCTATAACGCTCATTCAGCGTTCGAGTGAAGAGCGCTAAACGCTCGTTTTTACAACACTAGTCTCTCCGCTGCTAGATATAAGATGTTTCTCGAGGACTACCACACGATCTTCGGTTGTTCCATCAGCGGACTTGTTCAAGTAGTCGGTCCACTTAATCAAAGAGCATTCCACGCTGCGTTGAAATAACTTACTTTTTATTGTTTTATTTATATTTTTGTATTGAATTAATAAAGTTTGTATAACCGTTGGACGCTATCGTAATTCATTTGTACTTGTACTTGTATCAGCCTTCTACTGTACCATTGCAGGGCACATATTGGTGGATACATTTTTTTTTATGACTGGAAAATCCGGGCTTAAGTAGAAACTGAACCCTACGAGCCGAAGACTTGAACTGACGATCACACCAATATGACTCAAGCATAGTAGGCTATCACTATCACCCCTAGGCTATCACCGCGCTCTATAGCGGTTGTCTCCATGATTCATTTGGTGTAATTAAATCCGCTTACATTCGAGTTGTGTTACCGTAGCAACAACATACAAATTCATTGTTGTTAAACAAGGTTCATATACAAATGTTTACAAGTAAATATACACAACAACAACCGGGCCCTTTTATCGTCCACTGCTGCACACGGGCTTCCTCGTGCACTTTGTTTCGTCCTGAAGGTTATATGGCCTTAAAACATCATATAAATTTAAATATAAAACGTTATATTTAAAAGTAACGTACTATTGTGTTTTGTCCTCAGGTTACTCCGAACAGATAGAGAACAGCTCTACGGAGATGCTGGAGCGGCTGGAGCCGCTGCGGGTTGCCGCCAACAGTGAAGCCGAAAACCTGGGGCACGCTGTTGTACAGCTGGTAAGTGATAGCTTAAGTTTTAGAAAATAGCTTGCGCCTGGTAGTAAATTACGTGCAATCGACTTTACGCATTATTGCTACGTAAATCTTTCAGGCGCTATATTTCAAAACGTACATTGGTCTTAATACAATAAGACAGTTGAAACCTTCCTATTGTCATTAAATCCATACTGTTTTTTTTTTGACTGTTTTTGACTAGTAAATCACTAGCAGGCTTTGGGGCCGTAATACACCACGCGGTCCAAGTACGAACTGGTGGATACACATACTCCAGATAGTTTATTCTCGAGCATCTGGGTTTCCTCAAGATGTTTTCCCTAACCGCTAGTGATAATTTAAAAAAAAAATACTTATTTGAGCATAAACTCAATGGTACGAGCCGGGGATTTGGACTCACGATCACACGAATTTGAGTACAGATACCCCTAGGCTCAAGGGCGTCGCCAAGGGGGGCCAGGGGAGGGAAGTTGCCACCCCTCCTAGATTCGAAATTAAAATATTTCTACAAAAATTTAAATCATAGTACCTATTTGTACCTACAATTCATATTTCTCCTATCCTCTCTCTCTCATCTTGCCCCCCCCCCCTGGCCCATTGGCTGGCGACAGCCTTGCCTAGGCTAAGCTCTGTTCAATAACAAATAATAAAATATGTCCAATAATGCAGGTCTCCTACGCGGAGCCGCTAGTGAGTGGAGCGGTGGGCGCCGCGTCCAACATCACCGAGTCCCGGACGCAGGCGGAGCTCATACAGCACACGAGGACTGTGCTGGAAACACTGGCCCTGCTCATACACGCTGCTAAGGACGCTGGAGGGAACCCGAGGGTAAGTCCAACATTACGGAAGTCACGGACGCATTCGGAGCTCATACCAGTACACGAGGACTGTGCTGGAAACATTTACCCCTAGTCATACATACCTACTCAATACTCTACCCATAGAACGGATTCGTGTATGTATGTAGTGCACTTGTCTTGATTCTGGACCTGTTTGTTTCTACTTTGCTGTCGCGCAAAGTCGCGCGTGTTGACTCCCTTAATATGTTTTTGTCTTAATAAAACACGATACACGCAGAATGTTGTAATTGCATCATTGCCATATCTCAGCATATGTCACAGTTCACACTGTGACATATGCTGAGATGGTGCCAATGCTGAGTATTCTTACATTTGGTTTAAAGTGTTCTTGTTGATAAAATAATTCTCTTCTTCCTAATTGGAGCGTGTTGTCCGCAGGCAGTAAACATGCACGCCGAGGTGGACGCTCAAATGTCGCTCGCTCGGTCTGCTATCAGCGAACTGACCGCTTGTGTGCGCGAAGTGAGCACTCAACGCGGCGCCGTCGGCCCGCTGCTCGACTCGCTCACGCGCTCGATAGCGAGACTCACCGAGCACAGGTAATGTATAGTGTTGTCTTCTGCTTTTTTTCTAAAAATGTGATTCAGATGTATCAACCAACCCTAGATCTACAAATCGTCGCTTAACTTCTAACACCACAAGTCATTTTTGGCAGTTTTGACATTTTGATGACATTCGCTAGAGAATCGAAAGACTCGTTAAATAGATGAAAGACGTCCGATTGGCCGACGTTTCGGCCAATCGGACGTCTTTCATCTATTTAACAAGAAACGTCCAATAGGAACTCATGAAAATGTAATAAAGTAAGAGCACGGTGTCCATCAAACAATCCTAACCTCTGGAAACAGCACGCAAGTCAGTTAGTTCATAATGGTATCAATATTTTAATGGTATTTATGTAAAATTATGCAGTTTTTTCGCTCTTCTGTAAAGTTGCTGATTTTGACTTACGTTGTGTTAGAACTTAAGCGACGATATGAAATTCTATCTAGATTATTCGTACCTTGGATGCCCGTGATACAGGTATATCCAGTAGAAATTTTGGTGTATATAGTTTACGTCACACCGACTCGCAATCCCGCGGTACCCGGTCTGCCGGCCGGGGAGGCCTTATTAGGCTCGTTGCTGCACACACTCTTTGCTCCTGGCTGAGCGCCTTCTGCGCTCGCCCTAAACCATACATGTCCGGTGACTCCTGAAAGGCCAACAGGGTCACAAGAATTTAGACATTCCAAGAAAAAAAAACATAATTTAAGAAAATTGCGTACAATAATGATTTTGCTCTGTTTGTACTGGGGTGTTGTTAGGGATATGATATTTTGGGATCTGGATGCGGATACGGATATATACTCTTTTTACACCGGTTACGGATACGGATATGAAATTATTTCGGATATTATAACTTTTTAAACTTACGCGTTTTTGTTTAAAATATTTCGGATAAGTTTTTAATTGACTTTTTTTAAACAAATGTCACATAAGCAGAGGTCGGGATTAGGGTAGTGTGATTTATGTACTTGCAACGAAATTTTTACATGAACGTGGACATTTCTGGGATTTTCTGAATAATAATCCCGGGAACCGTAATTTATTGCCAATAATATATTTATTTCCTATCCTAAGGTGCCGTGATGGTTTTTAGGGTTGTATCGATATCTCAGAGATATGATAAATAAAACAAAATTATTCAATAGTGCTTAATATATTAATGATTCACACACGGTAACGTTCAGTTTGTATATTTACAAACATTAACCTACAGTTCTATCTAATCTATCATCGGATTTTTAATACGCTCTAAACTGAAATCCCGGGATATGAGGAATATCCATATTATTCTTTAGCTCTATGATGTCATTCAAGTACAAAAATCACACTATCTACTTACGACCTCTGGTCATAAGTTAACTGAAAGTAAATGAAAATTTAACCAATTAGGTTTAAACCAAAGTAAGTGCAATTTCACTTTCCGAGGGATTATATTAACAATCACATTTACTGCTATCATCAAAACAGAATTGATTGTAATAACGTTCGAAACTTCTATTTCGGTTTCGGTTTCCAATAATCTTTTATTTCGGATATCCCATAATTTCGATTGTGGTTATGAATCTACATAACATCTCTAGTTTGTACGTTTATTGAAACTGGTTGAACACTGGTTTTTGCTTAAGATGAGATATACACGCAGTATATATCCGACATATATATATATATATATATATGTTCTAATAAATATGGTTCGATACTCCGTCCTCACCAGTGGCGGGTAATCAAGACTTCTCGGAGTGTTTTAACTCGCTTAATTCTGCTCCGCTTGCGGATCCGACTCCTCTTAGTTACTCCATAACTCCGTTGATTCACCTACTTAATCACCTTCAGAGAGTGTTTCATTCCCTTTCCCTAACGGTTGCATAAACAAAAAAAAGGTCATGCCATCGTTGCATCTCGACTTTGAGCGCCCGACAAGTGCCGATGCGCGATTACACGCACGATCATGATTGGCGCCGGAATCGGAATGAATAACAATTCGATGGAACAATTAACGGATTCTGCTCCGTTCGCGGATTCAACTCTTTTGATTCATTAACCGCAGAGTTACTAGTCCTCACGTGATGCAGATTGATTATTTATTATTATTTAAGGTTTATATATAAACACATTTCATATTATAGTTACGAATGACATTAAAAAACCTAATTACTTTTATCCCAAGGCCATTTCCTCGGAATACAATACATTAATATTACAACCAAAATACATTAATCTATGATTAACATGCCTATTACATTACAAATGAATACGAATATAACAAAGGTAAAAAGAAAAAACTACCAACACGGAAACTATTCATTTTTTGTACTTGTTAAAAATCTTTTACAGCTGCTTAGTCCACGCGAGCGAAGCCGCGGGTAGAAGCCAGTTATAAATAACCTTCTCTACATTTATGATTTATAATTTATGGTAGAGATAATACGGATTTTTCAGTACGATATGTCATCATCTACGAGTAAATATACCGTCGGTAAACCATCGACTAAACTAAATATAACCCGACCGAAGTTCGGTTAAGGTCACACAGTTTGTGCGTCAAAACACAGCAATAAAACTAGATTTTCACTGACGAATGTTGACTCAAAAGATAAAAGTCAGATCTCGATAAAGTATGTCTGTTTGTCTGTCTCTGTGTCTAACGCGCATGGCGCCAAGACCACTGGACGGATTTGAATGAAACTTGGCATAGTTACAGCTTATGTCCCGGGTTACCGTTTGAGACATTTTTTATTTTAAAACCTCATCATCAGTCGCGAGAAACCATCAAATCAGCGCATACAACATACATCACATGAAAACTATTTGATAGATTTCAATGACATTTAATACTAGGACACTTTAATCTCGAACCATCACATATTCTCGTGAGAATAATTATTAAGTGCACGCGAACCGTCTGGGGGAATATAAGATGAGTTACTGTGCACGCTTTTAGATGGGACGAGTTGGTGTTAGATTGGATTGAATGGGACGGAATGCAATTGAATGAAATAACATTCGATAAAATATGATTGAATGGGATGTCGTGTACTGATGGTAAGTGGATACTGTCGCCCATCCGCGATACATGCTAACATCAGTCCAAAATGACAAACATTGGCACGCCCCCGGATGCACTGCCTACCTTTGGAGATATAGGAATGTATTTGGAGAAAGGGTTGAGAAAATGGGGGACATAGGATGGGAGGAAAATAGGCTCTGGCATAGGTATGTCACTACCGAAACACGCACACAAATTGGGGAAATAGATGAAGTGGAAAACGTAGTACATTTCAAGCTACTCTTCTGTGCGATAGGGATAACGTGGTCAGTCCAGCGCGCCCAGCAGCTGTTGGATTTCAGCGTGCACTCTCAGTGCAAAATTTGTTAATTATTTTAAATTTATTGACGTATTTCAGATTGTGCGTCATTTCGGTGACATCCTTCTATTCAATGTCGATTCGTTTTAAACCCCACATCTTTTGTATATCGTAATAGCCCCAAGAGTTCCCTTATCAAATTCTAAATATACCGCGTTAGATCACCGCCGTACTGAGGAGCAGTGCATGTTGGCGTTAAGCCAACCAGATACCAGTAATTGGGTTATTAACTCGATCACTTCTAATTGTTTTTAAACTCATTTGAGGGTAGTGCATGATTCTTGAAATAGGGTAATCAGTATATGTCTCCGCTGCTGGATATAGGCCTCACCCAACGCTCGTTTTCACACACGGTCTTCTGCTCATGTCGTTTAACCACCGGCGAATTTCTTCAATTGTTGGGTCCACCGCCGGAGGGACTGCTTTTCTCTGTACAAGGCCTCCATTTGAGGTATCGTCTACCGCGTCAGTACATCGCTCGCTGAGCGTCTTTGAACATATGGATCGGCCCCAACGTTAATGATTATCCAGCGCTGAGTTCAGCGCCGGCTCTAGCCCATGTAACGCCCGGGTGCAATCAATACCCTGGCGTCCTTTAGTAGGCTTTTTGGAGGCGTCGCGAGCGGCGCTCGGCGCCCCCTAACACGCTACGCCCGTGTGCGCCGCACACCCTGCACCATAGGTAAAGCCGGCACTGGCTGAGTTTTAAGACCCTCGAGCGTGTCATCGTAAAACAATATTTATAATAAAACACAAATGCTTGGCCGTTAGTTCTAAATCTGTTGAAATTCTCCATGCTCTAGAAACTATGTCTATGATATTACTTGCTTGCAATATATTAAGTTATTTAAATGTCACTTTGCTAGTTTGTGGAAATGTGTGAAATAAAAATAAGAATTTAAAAATATATAACGAAATTTCATTGCAATTACTTTATTAGAAGTACGAGTATATAGAGTACGCTCGTCATCGTCGTGCGGTTCATCCGTAGTTCGAGTCGTTGCGCGGTCAAAGAGACACTTCACACCGCGAACCCAAAAGTTGTGGGAATCAACTGCCAGCTGAGGTTTTTCTGTTGCCCTACGATGTGGGGCTTCTCTAGAGAGCTGTGAACATTCTCCCTGGTGTTGCCATCACCACTTACCGTCATGTGGCCCGTTCCTCGGTCAACTGTTCTATTTAAATAAATGAATGAAATGACGTTATGAATTAACAGTCTCCGATATGACTCATTCTTAAACTCGCTCCTGTATCGATAGTATATGGAGTCGACAGACGCGATCGACACTCACTCGAGCGCGGTGTTTACTACACGCGCAATGTTGTTTCGTGTTACATTTATTGTCTAACCACTTGTTTATTATGGAGAAACTGTAAGTTATATCAGTTATAAATAGTTTTTATTCATGGTGTACGGGGGATTTTTCAATCGTCTATCTCGCGTGGGATTGGTGGATAAACATACTCCAGATTACTTTTGTTTTACGAGCATCCTAATTTCCTCACGATATTGTCCTTTGCCGTCGGTTTAGTGTTTTTTTTAAGTCTGCACTTAAGTAGAACCCTGCGGTTGGACCGAGGATTTGAACTGACAGCTTCACGAATGAGAGTCGAAAATTACCTCTAGATTATCACAGGTCTTTCTCAAGATTATATTTATCTAATGAAGAAATACTCTTTAATCCGGGTGGTTTGTTTACTTCTCTAGTTGCTTAATAACGTTTTTTTTTATTTTATTTGAGGCCTTATGAGTATTACAAGTTATATCAGCTCCATTTTACCAAAAGCTACGCTTATGTTTATCCTAGGTTTTTTTAAATATTTTTGTAATTAAATTATCTTTGCCCCGTGCAAGCAGTTACACATGATTCAACAATTCACAGTCCTATGTACCGCATGTGTTTCATGACTTACAAAACCTGTACGTCCATGACCTACATCTGGTATGGTTTGCTTTCATACACTCTTTCGTGCAGAATAACACCTAACATCAATTTTAACCAAAGTCGACTACTTTATCACTAAATTGCTATTGAGAAAAGCGAAATTAGGTATACACAGATAATTTATAATACTGTATCATACCATCAGCCTGTGTCTCTCCACTGCTGGATATAGGTTCTCCCCGAGGCTCGCCACCACACATGGTCCTCCGCCCTTCTAATCCAGCCACTATCGGTCCACCTGGCCGGAGGGCGTCCCACGCTTCGTTTCCCGGTACGCGGTCTCGTCTTCCCCATCGGTTATCGGTCCTGCGACATATATGGCCCGCCCACTGGCGCTTTCAGCATGCTGATTCTTTGAGCTATGTCGGCAACCGTAGTTTTCGTGGAATCTCCTCGTTACTGGTTATGTCCAGCAAAGAAACTCCGAGCATAGCCCTCACCATCGCTCGCTGAGCTACTTCGGATTTGTGAATCAGGCCCGCCGTCAGAGATCACGTTTCGGCCCCATACGTCATAACGGGCAGCACGCACTGATTGAAGACTTGACATACATGAACAAAATACAAAAATTAAAAAAAAAAAAAACAAATACGAAAACATTTTAAATTTCTATCTTTATTATTGTATTGTCTACAGGATGTCTTTGATCGGGTCCTACGATGAGACGGATTCATTCGTGGACTACCAGACGAGAATGGTAGGAGCTGCCAAGGAGATAGCACGACTTGCCACCGACATGGTATGTTTTATTTTTATTCTACATGAAACAACGGCATAAACACAGAATAACAATTACATTGTGAACAATCTCCAAAACTATTGTTATTAAAGTTTCAACAAGAGATAAGTGATGTTTGCACGTGCACAATTATACAAAACTTTTATAAAACTATCAATAAATTCTCGTTCTAACTTTATGGAGATAAATTATCAAATAAAATATCTAATTAACAGTGCCTTTTAAATATATATGTTGTGTGAGGGTGTGTGTACGGCCGAATGTAATACACATCGACTATGATCGGCTAGCTTCGGTTTCGTAGAGCGTCTTCTCTATCGTAACGGCACCCGACAGAGACGACGCTCTACAAAACCAAAGCTAGCCGATAGTCTCTTTCTAAAGGCCGATGTGTATTACTTTATGTATGTGTGAATTCAGTGAGTGTTAATAATTGATTAACATAATAAGTGAATATAATCAGATATTATACATAACACTTAATTAATGACTAAGTATCCATTAAAATTGTATCTTACTCAGTATCTACTTCTATAAGACAACTATCTTTATTATCTTAAAACTGTATTTATTCGTGCAGTACGACCTAGCCTCGACATTACTCTCGAAGTATCATTTACTCTGCTCTAAAATATATGAAGAAGCGAAAAGAAGAATTAGACCACCATATTTTTTCCAGATTGGAATTGGTAAATTGACTGATAAACGAAACAAATATGAAGAAAATGATAGAAGTTATTTTAAAGATATAAGACATCAGCCTATGTCCCTCCACTGCTGGATATAGACCTCTCCCAACACGTACACGAGATTAAAATGTTCGGGTTGCTAAATTTACAGACTATATATATGATCGGGACACTAACCATCTCTTAATTGTATTTTTACATACACAATGTCACGTTTTGACATAAATTCATGATGCAGATCACTCATTGTACAGAATCCGACGACACCCTCTGATGCAAATAATTTCAGATACGGCTTGGCTTATATTGAAGGATTGGAGTACAAAGGAAGAAAAAAATCTTGCACCCAAAATTGCAAATATCATCTTTTGGTCTACAGCAAAGTATGCAACAAAGTACCTATATTTATGACAATATTTTATATTATACCTTGCATTTGATGCCATCCTGCAATCCACAACAGCCGCTGGGCGCGCTCGTATGGCCACGTTACCCCTCTCTCACAGAAGACTACCTTGAAATGTACTGCATTTCCCACTTTATCTTATTTCCATAATGTAAGTACGTGTTTCGGTAGTGAGTGAGATGTGCCAGAGCCTATTCCCGTCCTATCCCTCCCCATTTTACTAACCCTTTCTCCAAATCCATTCCTATATCTCCAAAGGTAGGCAGGGGGCGTGCCATAGTTTGTCATTGGACTAATGTTGGCATGTATCGCGGATGTCGATTGGCGACAGTGTCCACTTACCATCAGGTGGACTGTATGCTCGTCTGTATTATCTTTGTGATTCAAACATGATGTTTGTGATAATAATAAAAATCGCCTTTTCTATATTTTACAATAAAAAAAATATACTTGATAAATGGCCACGAATCATTTTGTATACCACAATTTTTGTTGTCACTTTATTTATTTTTTGTTTACAGACTGCAAAATCCGCAACAGACGCAAGTCGTCTCGTGCAACTCGGCAACGAGACGTGTCAGAAGTACGAGCAACTCGCGCAGGACAGTGTGGGTGCGTGTGCAACTACCCCCAACGCGGATGTCGCCAACAGGTAAGTCGAGTGGTTTGAAAGTCAATTGAAAAGTGTGACTGGAACCATTCATAAATCTTTGATTTGTGACAGATAATAGTAATTTATTTATTTGCTGAAACGTGGGAAAAACAGATGGAAAAATTTAACATTAGTTCTACATGTTTGTCATAATAGTGACGTGCAAAATTTAAATGCAACATGCACATGTGAATTTAAAATGAAAAAAAAATAATTGCATAATTACACAATCTATATAGGAGAATGGCTAAACAATTATTAAATATATTCTATTTTAAAGAATGCTGTACAATATTAATAATGTTACAACAAAATCTATACTAATATAATAAAGAGTTGTAGTAAAATAATAAATTGTGTGTTTGTAGGTATGTGGGGGGTAATCTCTGTAACTACTGAACCGATTTCAAAAATTCCTTCTACAAATAGGAAGCTACATTATCCGTGTCTAATATAGGCTATATATTATTTAGAAATTTTGAAACAAAAATTTTAAGAAAAAAAAACTTATAAACCGAAGCGAAGCGAGGGCGGATCGCTAGTCATAGATAAATTTTATATTAAATAAGCATTACATATAATTGATCTAATAGACTATCTTACAAAATACTCATTGAAATTTAAAACACCACCCTGGCCAAGGGGGTTGGCGACTCCACTCTTTTGGAGGTACCTACCATCCCAAAGGAACCTTGAGATAGAGAAAAATAAAACTGATATAGTTGGTGCAAAACGATTGTACCTTTGCCTATATTGCTAGGTAGTGCCTGTATCGTGAGGCTGGTGCTAAAAGTGTCCAGGTGGACTGTGCGCTGTGTTTATGACGTAATAACACTGTTATTTGTCCCCAGGATCCGCCTATGTGTGGTGGAGTTGGGCGAGAGTGTGTCTGAGCTCATCAAGGCCGGTGGACATTGTAGGTTGTCCGCCATCCCGCAAAACCAGAGAGCTGTAGCGGACAACGCGAAACAGGTCAATGAGAAGGTAAGTCCTATGGTATATTGTGTTTTAAAATGTTATTGGGAACAGAAAATTGTTATCAATGTTTTAGCCATTGGTCAAGTATTGGAAAATATGTTACAAAGTTATCATGACTCTTTGGCGGGAGCTCCAGACTGAAGTCGAGTTTCTGTTTGATTAATTAATTATAAAAATTGTGTTTTGTGGTTTAATAGCGATAGTTATTGAACGTCAAAGTGTACAATGTTTGTTATAATGACGTAAAAGCGAAGGATTGCGCTTTTCGTTTGTTTCCAAGGAGTCCTCTTTTGTCCCCAGTAAACCTATCGCTTAATTGAGCGACTCCTGACTTCGACGGGTCTGCACGTTGCCGAGATGCGTTTTGAATTGTTTCCAAAATTGAAATTGTTAATTACGATGAAAAATGTACACTGCAACAATGTCCTAATTGCAATAGTGCTGCACACGGGCCCCATGCACATTGTCTCGTGCATGAGATATGTATGGCCTTGAAACGTCACGCTGGCCAAACGGGTTGGCGAGTACACTTTTGTTCCTCCGAGCTTGTGGTAGGCGCTTTGTTATCGCCTTTTACGACACCCACGGGAGGAGATGGTATGGTTATATAGTCGGCCGACACCACACGGCACAAAGCCATCTTTTAAAAGCTTTTATATATTTCCCGTTTTCCTATTAATGTACTCGTCTACGTGGCTGCTACCACGATATGATAACGATAGCTACTTTCGCTCGTTACACGAGTACACTAGTGCGGGATGAAAATCGAGGGAATGAACGCTATTGCCATGCTAAATGGCACGGAGTATAACTTTTAATGCACCCGAGATCTTTGCCCAAAGGTTGACTGCTAGAGAGTGCCAAAAGGCACCCAAAGATTGACTGCTAGCTAGAGAGTGCCATAAGCCATTGAGTCCGTATTTTGTATATTCTGTCTGCAATCAAGTTTAAATCTGTTACATATAATAAAATCGTAACAGGACCGCGTCGGTCTGTAACATGGAGTATTTAAAAAAAATATATATAAAGTACGAATGATACAGAGTCCAAAACAATATTTTTTGGAAATTTTGTCTGTCTAAACGCGCATCACGCAAAAACAACGGGACAGAATTTAATGAAACTTGGCATAGTTATTTCTTTATGACTTGAGTTAATAATTACGGTAGTTTTTATCCAGATCGATTATAAAGATATGAACTTGCGATCCCACGGCAATCACAACTTCGCGCGAACAAAGTAGCTGGTACCGCTAGTAAATAAATATGGGAATCATGTGTGTGCATTTTTTGCAGGTGGTGATGGTGTTGAACGCATTGCAAGCCGGTGCAAGAGGAACGCAAGCGTGCATCGATGCAGCGGCCACCATCGCTGCCATCATTGGAGACCTGGATACCACTATATTGTTCGCCAGTGCCGGTGAATATATAATTATTCATATATCATTTTATCGGGTCTGCTGGAAGAAATCTCCGCGGGAGATAATCTGTAGATCCTTTTTTTATTCTGTACAATAAATATTGAAATAAAATAAATAAATAGAAATATTCCGACTGACTGACTGACTCCTCATCACCGAGCCGAAACCGCTGAAGCCAGAAACGTGAAATTTGAACAGTTATAATGTAGCTTCCTTTTATAATGTAGATTTAAAAAAAATATATTTATCTAAAATTAAACCCTAAGGGGAATTTGATTTTGATAATTGTACTTGTTACTAATCAGCCATCCTTCCCCTAGCACTGGCCTCCCTAGTAAATCACTGGTAGGTTTCAGGACTACGCGGGCCCAGTGCGGATTGCTGGATACACATACTCCAGATTTTTTCTTTAATCTCTCGAGCATGCGCTTGCGAATGTGAGTCGAGTGTAGATAGGTACATCTAGACTATCATCGAACATTGATAATTATATAATATTATCTTCAAAACTTAGTATAAATGCTGACAATCAATTTAGTCATTTATTAAATAGTAAGCGACTAACACAGGCGACTAAGGGATAACAAAGCGCTACCACACGCTCTGAAAAACTACACCACCCACAAAACAGTGGACTCGCCAACCCCCTGGGCCAGCGTGGCGTTTTAAGGCCATACATCCCTCATGGACAAGACGAGAGTGTATGAGGAAGCCCGTGTCCCGCAGTGCATTCAAATTGCATTTTTTTTTATGGACGAAGGCTGCAGACGAGCATACAGTCCACCTGATGGTAAGTAGATACTGTCACTCATAGACATCCGCGATACATGCCAACATTAGTCCAAAATGACAAACGTTGGCACGCCCCCGGATGCGCTGCATACCTTTGGAGATATAGGAGTGGATTTGGAGAAGTGGTTGTTGAAAATGGGGAGGGATAGGATGGGAATGGGCTCTCACTCACTACCGAAACACGTACATACATTAGGCAGATAAAATGAAGTGGGAAATGCAGTACATTTCAAGGTAGTCTTCTGTGAGAGAGGGGTAACGTGACCGGTCGAGCGCGCCCAGCGACTATTAGATTTCAGCGTGCACTCACCCCTCTCCCACCGGTGCACTCATTTGAACCGGATATACAGCTTTAGACGAGTACTGAGCTTCGTTTATGGTGTAAAAATAGGTAATAAGCGTTACATATGATTAAATAAAAAATTGCCGTTTTTTTAAATTGTGTCAGAGGGCTAAAGTACACATGGATAAAGAGCAAAGCCGTGAGCAACAGCTAGTAGCGAAAGTAGTATTATTTGACACGTATTTTATTACAGGTACCCTCCACTCTGAAAGAGAGAACGACACGTTCTCTGACCACCGTGAGAATATTCTCAAAACGGCTAAGACTTTAGTCGAAGACACGAAGACGCTAGTAGGAGGAGCCGCCGGTACTCAAGAACAATTAGCCACCGCCGCTCAGAGTGCTGTTAATACTATAGGTCAGTTGTAGTTTGAAGATCACACAGACACAAAGTAGGAGACTCGAGAATCGACGATGAGTTTTTGTTTCCTTGTTATAAAAATCACGTATTGTGCGTTTTTTAGTTTAATAGTGATAGTTTATTAGACATCAAAGTATGTTTTGTGCGTAATGTTTGTGATAATCAAATAAAAGCATAGGACTGTATTTTTTGTGTACTTCCAAGCGGACCTCTTCCGTCCTCAGTAAACTCACTATCGAGCGACTCCTGACTTACTTCGACGGGACTGGACATTGACAGGACATGTTTTTTTAGACTTTGAAATTGTTTATTAGGAAGATAACTTGACACTTTCAGAATGTGCTAATTGCGCCATTGCTATATATGGAAATAAAACAGAAAAAAAAAGCAGTTGGATTAGGTTTACGTTCTCTGGTAACAATAAAGATACAGGAAGCGGGACTCGACATCCGCGATACATGCCAATATCAGTCCAGAATAGCAAACGTTGGCATGCCTCCGGATACGCTGTCTACTTTTGCGGATTAAGGAATTAATTGCGAGAAAGGGTTGGGAAAATGGGGAGGGATAGGATGGCATGGGAATGAGCTCTGGCATATGTCATACCGAAACACTACTTACATTGGGGAAATACGATAAAGTATTCAAAAATTGTTTGTATTGTTGATCATGATTTCCTGGCCATTTAGTACTTTTTTGCTGTTTTTTTTAAATACAAGCTAGAAACAAAAGTAAGGTGTATCAATCAATAATGTCTCTTGTCTTTCAGTGCAACTTTGCGAGGTGGTGAAATTAGGAGCAATGTCTCTCGGATCAGGAGCACCGGAATCCCAAGTATTGCTCCTACACGCGGCCAGAGACGTGGCCGCGGCCTTACGGGATTTGGCCGCGGCCACAACCGCGGCCAGCGGGAAACATGTCGGCCATCCGGATATGCAGAGGTTGAAGCATGCGGCCAAGGTATGTAAACTTAAACTAGATGGAAAATCGTGTAGATTTCTATCTAGATTTATTTATAGATGTTTTCTTTACAGGTTGTATCGAAGGACCAAATGAACGTATTTCGGGTTTATTAGCAAAATGTGCAATTCTCAAAAGCGCAAATGAATCTCAAAATGGCAACAAGACGGTTAATTTTCCAAGCGATTTACGCATATTAAAAATTAATAAAATTAAAAATTGAGTCTCACGCGTTGTTTAAACACAATTTATTTTGCATCATAAAGCAAAATATCCACATATCAATACACAATTTCATCTAGTATGTGTACAGAAGTGTTTAATCTAATTGGCATCTCCAAAATTAATAATAATCTCAATTTCACGAACCTGCGTCGTCTACCTGTCTAGGACCGCAGACAGGTAGACGAACCTAAAGCTATCTATTCTGTTTATGATACTGAGATAATTTTAACATATAATACATATATATTTGAGAAATATATATTTTTTGTAAATCTATAAAAGTTATGGTAGAAAAATTTATTTTCTTGCAATGTCAAAGAACTGAATCGTGAACGAAATACATGGTTCTAGGCTTCCGAAAAGGTTTGTATTAAATATCGTGAGCAATATTTCTAGATACGTTCATTTGGTTCTTAAGCTGCGCCATAAAGTCTAGATTTTTTTTGCAGATATTATGTTTTTCCAGATTTAATATCAAAGCAAATTATTTACCTATTCTCGGTTCACGTTAAGAATGCAGTGACTCATCGCTCAAGACAGTAGACCTTTTTCAGCGATAGTAAAACAGATCTCTAATAATTCTACAGTACACTATTGGTCAAAAAAGGTGACATATTTTGTATTGAGCGATGACTCACTGCACTCTTAACGCGAACCGATAGCAGTAATAAATACTCTTTGTACTGTGATCATATATAGGTGCCAATATCTTTTCTTAGGATTTCGAAAACGCAAAATTCTTAAAAGGTCTAATCATTATCCCATACATTGTTCTATGTCTTGTTGTGTTTGTGTTAAGGGAATCTTTGTCTACGTGTTGTTTTATATTGTTGTCAATATTGGACTTTTGTACTTGGACAAATGTTTTATATACGCTATTGATGTAGGAATAATGTTTAAACATAAATTTCACAGCTATCGCATATAAATATATGAAAGAAAGCTTACCCTTAAATATGAATGAAATTTTTCAAAATATTATTTCCTATATGAATAGTGTATAAAAATGACCCGACAGGACTAATGGAAGGTATTTTCGATAGCGCCTCACCGAAACGACCAAGCGATGGAGTCTCCCCATCAATAACAACACTATCCCGCGCCAAAAACGCAGATCTCTAATTGGCTTGAAAAATGACTATAATTCCTGCGACTCAGAAACTGATCTCTTCCAATCAGACCAAGAGGAAGAACTAATTAAACTTCTAGACTATTCCAGTCAAGATGACGACGTATCCCCGACTATATTTCACGATAACTGTGAAGAAGTAATAACGTACATTGAAAGTCTAATGAAAGAGCCTTCGAAAAGAATCGCCAATGATGATGTGAATGACAGATATAATGTTGCAGCTAAAAACAGTCTAGTTGATATGGATTGGCGAGTCCTAAAGTATGGAGAAAATATATTCCTTGGTGAATTAAAAAAACTAGTTGATATAGTGGCAGATGTTGGTGACAGAGCTGAAAATAAAAGGAAAAGAGATATGTTGCGAAGATTGAAAGCCAGTTCAGATTTGGATAATGAAATGAAACGCCTATCCCAAGTCGTTGATGATTTAGACTCTGAAATAGAACCGGATGACATTAAAAAAGAAATCAAGACTACGACTATTACGACTATACAGACTACAATTCCTATGAAAGTGCCGCTAGCTGACGTGAAACCGAAGATTAAGGATACGATTTTCAGAGTCAAAAAGGTTAAACCGTTTAACCTGGTGATTAATTTAGATTTGAAGCCTTTAGACATTATACCAGCAAAAAGTTCTGAAAAGACAGAAACGAGTCCAAAGTCAAGTCCTGAAATACAAAAAAGTCCCGAGAAAATACCTGAAAATTTAGAGAATAGTCCAAAAAAGTTAGTATCGACTCCAGAAAAGCAAAAGGAAGTAACGGAAGTGACGGTTAAACCGGATGTGGTGAGATCAATCAAAATGGAGTTTTGGAAGATGTTTAAAGATGACTCGGAGATGTGGAAGGAGATTGCTAAAAGAAATTTAGAAAGAATGGAAGAAACTAGGCGTGAATTGGAACGTTTCAGCGGTCATGAGCTAGTGTTAGGTGAATATCAGACAGAGATAGATAGGTATGAGAAAGAGAAGAAAACATTACAAACATTTATTGATGAAGTCGACAAATCCAAAGCTGTTAAGAAAGATCTCGAGTACGACAAGAAATATGAAGATATGGTGTTAAAATTAATAAAATTCGCGAAAAGAGATTTCATTTATAAAGGATTTGATCCTATCATTGAACAATTAAAGGCGTTATCAAACATACAAATTGGAAAGAGAAAGAAAATAACAAATATACAAGACATTGTCAACATATATACACAAATAGACATTTCTAAATACACTTACGAAGAACTTTGTTTGTTAGAGAAATATTATAAAGAGATAATAAAAATTTACAAGAAGGAGACGAAAGATTACGTCACAGAGAAAGAAAACATAGTTCCTGCAGAAGACAGATCGCCAAGCTTAATAAGAGAACACGCGAACCAATCGCCTTCGTACCACAAAAATGTAATTTTGAACATCCATTCCAGTCAGAACTTGACTAAAAACATCCACCAGTACACGAACACCACCGTTAGCAATGGTGACTCGCTGAAGCGGTCCAAATCGAAGAAGCATGATTCGAAAAACAACATTGAAATTTTCGATCTAACAAGAACATATCCTTTAGAATATTACGCGAACAACTGGTGGTCGATATACGAAGGCATTCTGAAAAGTCGCGAGCAACAGTTCGGCTCTATTGACAAATGGTGGAATTTCTACGAAGCCATATTGAACAAAGAAGACACGTCCGATGAGGAATTGAAGAGAATTAGAGCTGTTGTTGAGTACAGGAATAGTCTGCGGATATCCAGACCCAGCAGTCGTGTGGAGGAGCAACTGAAAATGTTGGATGAGGTGCATAACTCCAACTTTCTCGAGAGCGAGGCGGTGACGCAAGCGGACAGAGATTCGGTCAGATACAGTTTGTTGTCTAACTCGGGCACGTAGCATGGTGTTCGGCTTGTCACGGGGTCATCATGTCCATTGTTGTCGTACTGTCTTCTTAATTTGTTAGGCTCGTGTCCAAAGCTTTCCAAATACTGAGTAGAACAAAATTAACAAAAGAAAAATCGAAAAAAAATTGACTTAATCACCACAACGACCTGCTGATCTCAAAACCACAATCAGTTCAATGGAGATTTGTGGGCCTGGATATCGCAGTTCATACCGATTGAATTAAAATTTGACTCATGTAGTTTGAATGGTTTCAAAATTATGCAAGTTTAATTTATTAAAAAAAATTAAAGATTTATGTTGTTGGATAGGGCTTGTAAAACTTTTTGAAAGGACATCAACAAAATCTTCTGTTCTGACCGGCGTACACCATCGACGTTTCTTTTTATGAAACAAATTTATACTTTGGACACCAGCCCTATCATCTCTTCCTGTCATCAGGCTCTCATGTGGAAATGTGTTTAGCGATTTGTGTTGTCCTATCTCTGTCTTGGTGTGGCATGACCTTCGCAACGACCTCACGAACACTTCGATATATCGCACTAGTAACGTTACTGGGATGTGGCCGGCAAAATGTAGGGTAAAAGGAGGTAGGTAAAAGAAATCACGAAGGGGCAGTCGGTCTACCTGATGGCAAACAGTTTCTATTATCTGTGACACAATTTCAATTAGCATGACTATAGCCGATTTAACTATATGTAGACTCATTATACTTTGTATATATTGTTATACTTTGATGTTTGGTTTACCTAATTTTATATTTACGAATACAATGAAAATTAGTAACATTACCTACTAAATCCTATGCTCTATTTAACTTAGTATACAATCATATTGAAATAAATACTTATATTATAGAAATAATGTTTTCGTATTTCCCGTATCTGTAAAAACTTGTTCACCGATCAATGTTATCAAAATAAAATAATCAGAAATAAATAACCCGCTTAGAATCTGATTTTTAAATCAGTTTATATAATTAAGTACATTCCTATCACCATCATTCTTATCAGATTTAATACCGTGATCGTTCTCAAAACTACGGAATCTGTTAAAAATATAATTGAAAAATACACGCTTTCTGTGCATCTAAAATTAGACACCGCATACAGATCTTAATTTTGTTGTCTGTGGTTCGCTCTCTCTCTCTTGACCATTCTTTGACATCATGAGTGTACATGTGGAAAGTTTTGATAAAATAAAATACAATTGAAAAACAAATATTTAAAAGGGAAGCCATTCTAATAAGTACCTTGTAACAAACTATAACAAAATGATAAAACGCTAACAATGAGATGTTGTCCTTTGTATAATATACATACTGTATAAAGATTTATATCTTCCTCAATACCGCGTTAACCTACCTCTCCATCAGGTGGACAAACTACCTACTAACTTCAATGTCTAGATAACTTCATCATATTTACCACCAGATTGACTACTTACTAATTTAAAATTAGATAAAAACTTCAAAAAATGTGTACATTGTGCGAGTCGCCCCAGTAACGTGCTACCATAGACCTAAACACATTTCATTGGTGGCTAGTTCATGTCATGGTGATGCGGCGGAGACATCGATCGTCATCCTAACGAAGCCACAAGCTTTAGTCGCTGGGAAAGAAAATGGCCGACATGGTGCTTGGTTTTCCTGACAGTCTTGGAAGTAGAATATGAATGTTTAAAAAGATTAATTTAAAAGAAAAAAAAATGATATTTGGTTTGATCCAAACTTGCTTATAGTGGACTTTTCCAAACCGTAGAATTATAAATATTTTGCTCGCAAAGATGACCACGGCTAAAACGTGCAATTCGACAATTGAAGCTGTTTCTTCGCTGTTAGCAAAGAAAAATATAAATTTATCTACTGCATTCATATTTTACTCGCGTAGAAACTCATTTTAAATATACCATCACCCATGACTGCCCTTCTTCACAGTCGCCTTATTTCTCGACAGTCTTCTTTAAATTGAATGTATCATTTTGTGGGTGATGGTACTAAACACCATTAGTGAGCAATGGTACTAAGCGTCATTTTCTTGGCGGTGGTACTGAGCATCATTTTGTGAGCGATGGTATTACTGCTTGTCTTTAAATTCTTAAAAACTTGACAATCTGACTACTATATGACAATTCAAACAGTAAGAACAACAACTAGTTTGAAGTACTTGAAGACAAGCTATAAACACCATTTCTGACAAATGGTACCGAGGTCTATTTTATTTGCCATGGTACTAAACACCATTTCGACTAAAATTTTTGCTCCCAGCGACATTCTCTCGCTTAAAAGGTCCAATATTGACATACATATATTTGTTTTTACGAAAATGACGTGCTTATAAAAGCTTCTGGGACTCCCGCAGCGGCATGGCGCTTTTTGACGTTCGCATTGGGTGATCACCGAGTCTAATATAGTTGGCTATTCAGAGCTTTAGAAATAACGAATTAAAATTATGTTTAGTATCGTAAGACTCATTAGATGCAGAATTAATAAAATTTAGAGATGATTTTATAATTGGCGACGAAAGAAATAGAATCACCTTCACCGAACATGACCCTGCTGGACATGGGCCTCCTAATGCTCTTGGGTACCTTAGCCACATTGGTCGTGTGGCTTTAGAATAGCACCTCTCCATCTCCTCCCGGGGGTCTCGTAAAAGGCGACTAAGGGATAACAAAGCGGCTACCATAACCCCTGACGAACTACACCGGCTCTAAAAGAGTGGACTCGCGAACTCGCTCGGTCAGAGTAGCGTTTCAAGGCCATACATCCCTCTTGCACAAGACAATATGCACGAGGAAGCAGGTATCCAGTAGTGGATGATGAAAAAGTTGGTTACGGTTTCAGATAAGTTTTTTTTTATATTGAACTAAGCAATACAAATATGGTTCCAGTTTTTAGGAATACATCTGATACACCCTGTATTTAAAATAAGTGTTCCAACAATGGTAAAAGAACAACGTAAAATAATTTTATGTCAATCAACTCAAAATCCATGGTTTTAGTCTCCGAAAGTAGAATTAACACATCCTTTATAATACCGAACATCTCAAACGTAGCGAACATTCGCAAAGGACAGATTATCAAAAAATTGTCAAAGCTGCAAACAAAATTGACAGGTTAGGTTTGAGTGACGTCATCTACACCAACTGACTGCAGTATTCACGGCCCACTTCAGTACAAAATGCCCCCTCTGCAAAATCAATTTAGCAGATGACGACATCTGCAGAGCCTGCAACGTGAAAGGAAGAGTCCATGACGCATCTTTGGTCCGAATGTGACGGTCTGGCGAGATGCAGAATGAGTCTCCTAGACAGTCATAATCCGGAGCCAGAAGACTGCAGGCTTCTACGATTGGGGAATGCTCTGAAGAATTGTTCAATATAATTCCCACCTCGGGTTTCTACAACCGCACCTCCCGTCACAGAAGTGCGGTCCATCCGCATTTCTTCGATACGGAGGTGTCGCGCACTGTTCGGTCCAAAAATTACTTTATACCGCGAACCCGTAGGCTGTGGAACTACGCTACGATATGGGTTTCTTCAAGAGAGCTGTGAATAGGATTTTTCAAGGTCGGCGGCGCGCCCGCATACCCCCTGGTGTTGCAGGTGTCCAGTTTATGGATATAATATTCGGGTAGCAAGGGTAGAAGATAAGGTTAGGGGAACACAAAAGATACCATTGGGTTGAAGTGATAGGGAATCCAAATAACTACCCCTGATAAGATAGGTCACGTTATTATTCATTCTTAGTCATTATAAATTAAAATATATAAGAATTTATATATTTTAAATACTTCTATGTAGAATTTTGAAGGGTTTTTTAAACTGGAAGTAAATATAAAAATAACATCGTCTAATACAAAATTTAGAGACCCCACGCACCAATCATAGTAAAGTGTACACTTAACGCACGTGACAGTAAAACAACAAATGATTGTGTAGGTGATGGTGACCAACGTGACGTCACTACTGAAAACCGTAAAGGCCGTGGAAGACGAACACACGAGGGGCAACAGGGCGCTGGAGTCCACGATTGAAGCCATCTCGCAAGAGATTGAGGTAAGTCCATAAATATCTACAGTGTGGTGTAGCACCAGTGACAATTGTTATTTTTCCATTCGTTCGTTGTCAATTGAGTCCTTGTATGTAATTGTTACACACACACACACATATTCCTGTTACGTAAAACATACGTGCAATTTTAGAATGTAAAATTCTATTTCATATTACTTAATTTTTCATTTTATAAATATATATAATGTCAAATTTGTAAAAGTGGTGCTCACGACAGAGAATTCTAGTGTGAGCGCTAGGGGATGATTACCTTGCTTTTGTAACACTGTAACTTATGTAACGTTTAAATAAATCCTATTCCATTATTTTTGTATGGAAGCTTTCTCCATCCAGTAATTATACATTGAGAAAATATTTCCCTTTTGAAATTGTTGAAGAGGAAGGGGGGAGAGTTAGAAAAAACTGGTTTACTGTGAAGGATGAAAGAACTTGATTGTCGCTAGATATAATTGTTCAGCAATTATCCTGTATTCCTAATTTTGCCGTGTTATAATATTGTCATGTTTGATTCGTACGACTATAACGTGATATCACTGAATTATATATTGTGTCGTTGATGTTTGTTTAATACTGACAAATTGAGAATAAGGCCAGCGATGCACTAAGGCAGCCTTGGTGCGGCAGCAAAGGATTTGAGCAGCCAGCTTCCCCCTAGCCAGTCACATCACGATCACTGTAATCTTCAGAGGATATATCCCAGATTGCTTTTCTGCTTTCAATTTCTCGTATAAATTTCTCTATTTCAAACAACATCGCGACAAAACTCAAAAACACGTAGGGCTGCGTTGATAAGTACGCGGAAACTAGAGGCACCCACATACATTTCTATCGTATTGTTCTGTCTTGCCGTGGCTGCGTGCACTGTGCGATCGTGCACGTTCTGGAGGCTGTCTAGTGCGCGCTCTCCGATGAGCACTCGTACATCAAGTTGGCCGCCGCAGCTGAGCTGCCTAGCGCGTTGCGACAGGATAATGGCTCAACAATATATTGTGACTGTACTTCGAAGACAAGCTATATCACACGACACGTTCTATCACAGGTCCTAATGTCGCCCAGCCCAACAAAATCAACTGCCACCCCTGAGGAGTTAGTCCGATGCACGAGGCAGATGACGACGGCGACCGCTCGTGCGGTTTCCGCCGGCAATTCCAACAAACAGGAACAGCTCACAGCTGCTGCCAATCTTGGCAGGAGGACTGTTGTGGACCTGCTGCATGCTTGTAAGGTGAGTTGTTATAACTTGTTGCATTTTACAACTTGGTGCGGGTTTTTTTTGAGCATACAATCCCCACCCGGTGTTAAGTGGATACTTTAAAACTTGTTACCCTTTTCAAGTACATTTTACACGACCTTGCCTTTTACACGATGTAACATTAACAGGTTTTTGCGTTTAACAAGTTCTTACATTTCACAACATGTTGCATTTTAAAATTTGTTATATTTTACTCACTGTTGCACTTAACTGCACATTTGTTATGTTATATTTTAGAATTTGTTACGCTTTGCATGTGACCACAGTTTTATAAATTGTTGCAAATTACAAGTTATTACATTTTAAAAGTTGCTACTTTGTAAGTATAGCTGAAACTTGTGTATTTGTGTTAAATATCACAGTCTTAATATAAGGTAATTCTAACATATATATATATATATGTCAGTAAGTGTTAAATATTCTTTCTCTTTACTTGACATACTGATGATAAAAGTAAATTGCTTTATCTATCAGGCGGCAGCCCACGCAGCAGAATCCTCGGAACTACAAACTCGTACACTGGAAGCGGGACGCACCGCAGCTGAAGCGTACCGCGCGCTACTGGCGGCGGTGCTGTCGGCGGCGACCGGCGACGCGGCCGCGCGACAACACTTCCCGGAGCTGTCGCGACGTGTCGCGCACGCGGTCGCCGACATCATAGCCGCCGCTGAACTGCTCAAAGGTATGTTATAGCTCTCCTTTCGGCCTTTCGGTATCTTTTTTTTTATGTACGAAGGCGGCAGGCGGTCGACCTGATGGTAAGTGGATACTGTCGCCCATAGGCACCCGCGATACATGCCAACATTAGTCCAAAATGACAAATGTTGGCACGCCCTCGGCTGCGCTGTCTACCTTTTGAGATATAGGAATGCATTTGGAGAAAGAGTTGGGAAAATGGGGAGGGATAGGATGGGAATGGGCTCTGGCACATCTAACTCACTACCGAAACACGTACGTACATTACGGAAATAAGATAAAAGTGGAGAATGCAGTATGCAGCGGTGGAGTATGCAGTGGAGAATTTCAAGGTAGTCTTCTGGGAGAGAGGGGTAACGAACGTGGCCAGTCGAGCGCACCCACAGGCTGTTGGATTGCAGCGTGCAAAAAATATTATGATATTATGTGTTTGTGTTTATTCGAAACCTGGAATTTTTCAATGCGTTTTTCTGAATCTAGGATTTCACATTGTGGTACTGGAACATTTCATTGGTATTTTTCGAAATTTTCACTATCTAGAATTTTTAACATGTATATATTTTCGGAACCTACAACATTTCATTAGGTTTTTTTTTAAACCTAGACGTTCTCACTGCCATCTTTCGAAATATAGTCATTATTGTGTCGCGATACGAGTACGATTCCACACATGTACATTTGGTACACAATGAGCCTTTCTCGTCACTTTTTGGTCCCTTTGTATTAAAAGGTGCCACCTAATCATTTGGCCGTATGCTGTCGGAAGGATTTAGTATAACACCAACCCATCTCGCGTGAGTGTCGTAAAAGGCGACTAAGGGATAACAAAGCGGCTACCACAAACCCAGAGGAACTACACCACCTCTAAAAGAGCCACTCGCGAACCCGCTTGGTCAGCGTGACTTTTTACGACCATACATTCCCCTTGCATCCCCTTTGCATGTTTTTAAAAAACAACATTAAAAAAGTTGTTGTTTTTTATACAAAACATGCACGTTTTATTCCAGGCTCCGACTGGGTGGACCCCGATGACCCCACAGTGATAGCAGAGAGCGAGCTTCTGGGCGCAGCAGCTTCTATTGATGCTGCCGCTAAGAAACTCGACTCTTTACGACCTAGGAAAAGCGTTAAAGTACAGGTAATATTACCATACCACCAGCCTATGTCTCCCCACTGCTGGATGCATCCCTTGGCTTGTCACCACACGCGGTCCTCGGCTCTTCTCATCCCAACCACGCTTCCCGCTACGTGGCCTCCACTCGACGACTCGTCTACCCCATCAGTTATCGGTCCTGCGGCAAATATGTCCAGACCATTGCCACTTCAACTTCTAAGTTATTATTATTATTTGTTTATCATTTTATTGCAGAAAACGCATCACGAACATGTATTATATAAAATTACAAATTTAAAGCCATTCTTCCATTTTGTCAATTTATTTTATTGTCAATTTGTCGCCGTATGTTAACAAGCGCCCATAATCGCCCATTATCGTTAATAAACGGCCCGTATGTATATTAAATAATCCAACAAAACAAGCAAGAAGACAAGAAGCCTCCTCGAGAGCATTGAACACCGCCGTATGCGTCGTTGAGATATGTTTGATATTCTTGGTTGTTTGCCATCACCCAGGAATCAAACATATTACACAACGACCGCGGCACTGTCGCCACTATCAACGCACGTCGACGAGAACACCGAAGAAGCATTTAATTCAACATATTTGTCAGCATTGGGATAATCACATATATAGAGGGTTAGATAACCCAAGCTGTGGGTCGTTACGTGCCCGAAGTGAGTGCGCTAAACTCGTAATACTCGCGGCGCTGTTTCCGTCTTCCGATACGTCTCGCTAGTGAGCTGTTGTTACAGCCTCCGTCCACTAGGATCCCCTGCGTAAGAGAAATCACAAGAGAATTCTATGCGGGATTCAATTGGACAAATATTTGGATTTAGGCGTAATAAAAAAATATGATACTTTCGTAAATAATGTATATTACGATTATTTTAGTAAATCTTTCTTAATTTTATGGCAAGAGAGAATTTAAACTATAAAAAATATTATTTAACTTTTTTTATATTTATTTTGTTTTATTTTTAATAATTATACTATACTTAACCTTTAGAATAATATATTTATTTTTATTTTATTTATTTTTTGAGGCTAGATTGGTTCTTACTTTATTATTAATTATTGGATGATTACTGATCTTGTAGGTTATTTAATAATTAACTTATTTTTTAATAACTACATTAATCGATTTCTATTAGAGGGACAAATAATTGAACTACTTTGAACAATTTCACCAGCTATTGCCCTAATTTTTATTGCCTTACCATCCCTTCGTTTACTCTATTTATTGGATGAATTCAATAAAAATTTCTTCAGTAACCTTTCTTATTACGAGCTTTTAGGCCCTTTTTCCTTCGCCAATTTTCACTTATCTTACTTAATCCATGAAATATCCGAGTTTTTCTTGTATTAATTTATCCCCTTTTATATTGTTTATTTTCCTAGCCTTTAATAGTTAATTTTTATTACACAAACAGTAATATCTCCAGGGGATCCATATCCATGTCAGTCAGGGGATCCATGTCAAGAAAAGATTCAAATGAATTCCCAGGGAACCGCAAGTCGAGCGATCCTAATGGATGGAGGCTTGTTACATACCACGAACATGCAATAGTGGTCAATAAAATCAAGGGTAATTTAACTCGCGACGTGATACGCTTGGTTTCAATACTGTTTCACGAATTTCCAGTCTATTTATGTCTATGGTGTCGTTATTAATGTCGTTGTCTATGGTGGTGTTGTTAAAACGAGCGCTGAAGTCTTAACCGCTCGAGCGCTGGCGCGCTATGTTAGTGCTCTTGAACCTTAACCGTAACCGTTTTACACTCGAGCTTTTAACTACAGGGGTTCAAGACCATCGTAAATTTGAACTATAACGCTCACTAGCGTTTAACGATAGAGTCCTACAAGTTAATTAACGCTCACTCAGCGCTCGAGTGTCAAACGCTCAACGCTCGCTTTTACAACACTAGTCGGGCCCTAACTTTATTCCAGTGGTAAATTATAGTGTTTTGTCGAACTTAAATATTTGTTTAAACATTTTTGTTCAGAAGCTACGGAAAATAGTGAAGTCTTCCTTCCGACTTGGATCTTTTTATTCTTAACTTTTATATATGCATGACATGTTGTTACTTCTCTTTCCTCCTTTCCTCTCTCTTTTTTATATACCATCTACAGAAATATAATTTATATACCATTTATAGAAATGTAATTTATGTATCATCACAGAAATGTAATTTATGTATCATCTACAGAAATGTAATTTATGTATCATCTACAGAAATGTAATTTATATACCATTTATAGAAATGTAATTTATGTACCATCTACAGAAATTTACTTTCGTATACCATCTACACAAATGTAATTTTCATCAATTAAAAACAATATTTACATGTCTATCGACAGGAAGCGGATGAAAGCCTAAACTTCGACGAGATGATCTTGGAGGCTGCCAAGTCCATAATCACGGCCACTTCCGCTTTAGTGAGAGCAGCATCCGCCGCCCAGAGGGAGCTTATTGATCAGGTATGTATCATGAGGTTGTATAGGGCATAAAATTCCCCTTTTCAGTTTCTCCCTAGATTACAATATAGTGGCAAATAAAAGGTGCGGTGCACAGACAAATATACCCCCAAAGTTTTTGTCGCCGCGTGGTGTGAATACCACCATCCCATCTGTTTCCGTAAGTGTCTTAAAAGGCGACCAAGGGGGTAACAAAGCTAAAATAGTGGACTCGCCAATCAGCTTATACATCCCTCATGCACAATCTCGTAATAAAGTATGTTTTTGAAAAAAAAATACGAACGATACAGAACCCCAAAACAGCTGTTTCTAGAATTCTTGTCTGTCTGTTTGAACGCGCGTCACGCAAAAGCCACCGGAAAAAGAATAATGGAACTTGAGATAACTATAACTTACAGCCGGGAATAACATTTAGGATACATTTTATCCCGACCAGCTACATAGTTCCCATGGGGAATCACGCGAACGACGTCGCTTGCACCACTAGTTTATAAATATTTCAATGTCTTCTTTCCCAGGGCAAAGTGGCCCGCCGGCCAACATCATCCTCGGATGACGGCCAATGGTCAGAAGGCCTCATCTCGGCGGCCCGGCTCGTGGCGGCCGCGGCTCACTCGCTGGTGGAGGCGGCCAACGCACTTGTACAGGGCGCCGGCTCCGAGGAGAGGCTCATATCCAGCGCCAGACAGGTGGCGTCTAGTACTGCACAGCTGCTGGTCGCTTGTAAGGTAGGTCTACACACACTGCACACACACTACTTATATTTTGTTCCAATCCAATTTGTCCAAAATGTAAGCAATCATTGCACCCTTCGACAAATTTTTCTTGACGAACTCTTTCACAATTAATAGATCAAAGCGACCATTTTGTGTGAAGCCTTGTGTAAATTGTTATCTGTAGGGACACAGTGCACGCAGAGCACGCACGTTGTTCTACGTTGTCAGAAACTTGCGGTATGACGTCACTGTCCACAACTCGGCCGTCGTCTCTCGCACGTCCGTCGAGATGTATATACCTACTTTTATTCAATTCTTGTAATAATTTAATATAACATAGAGAACAATCTCACCTTCTGAAGCTATTGAATCTCCCAAAGTTCAAATTTTAATTTCAATTCGCAGGTGAAAGCGGACCCCTCGTCCGAATCGACGCGGCGTCTCCAAGCGGCCGGTGCTGAAGTAATCCGTTCTACGGACAACCTCGTGCGAGCTGCCCGAGACGCGATACAGTGCGAAGAGGAACGCAGTCTCGTGCTCAATAGGCGTATGGTTGGCGGCATTGCGCAGGAGATTGACGCCAGGTGAGGAATGACCTGTAATTACGCACTGAACAGGGGAATTACGTACAGACCACAGAGGAATTCATAAGGAAATTGCACTTAATAAGGAGAAGATTTGACTTGATTATGACTTTTCACTTGACAGGGAAAATACGCATCTGAATACACTGAAGTTAAATACACAAGGGAATTACATATTACACAGTTGATAATATAGACTTAAGGTTCTAATAGATAGAAAAAATTGACAGTTGATTGGACACTCCATACGGAAAAATATGCCCTGTAATTGAGTGAAAGGATTGGGAAAATGGGGAGGGATAGAATTGGATGGGATGTGAATGGGCTCTGGCATATCTCACTCACTACCGAAACACGTACCCACATTGAGGAAATAACATCAAGTGGGAAATTCAGTACATTTCAAGATAGTCTTCTGTGAGAGAGGGGTAACGAGGCCAGTAGAGTGCGCCCAGCGGCTGTGGGAATTTAGCATGCACTCTCCCCCTACAAAATGCTTCGTAATCGTAATAATAATCTTGTAAATGTAACATTTTTTTCCTTTTCGTCCACAGATCGGAAGTCCTCCGCATAGAGAAAGAGTTAGAGGAAGCTCGTGGCAGACTAAGCGCTATCCGTCAGGCCAAGTACAAGCTACGGACCGGAGATACGTCCGGAGATGAGACCGATACCGATGTGCAGTTGGGATACACCAGCGATGCCTCCGGCCAACACAGGTAGACAGATTAAATTTTATTGCATTAAATGTTATTAAATTACATTAAACTTAATTACATTACATTAACTTCTATTAAATTACATTAAACTTCATTGCATTTCATTAACTTCTATTAAATTATGTTAAACTTGATTACATTAACTTCTATTAAATTACATTAAACTTGATTACATTACATTAAGGGCCTTTCTCACCACCCCCTGATGAAGTAACTGTTAACAATCTGATACACATAAATTATCTGTCAATTAATGTATCTATCAGATTGTTAACAGATACTTTATCAGGGGGTGGTGAGAAAGGCCCTAGATGTTATTAAATTGCATTTTATTGATTTAGTAAGTATTAAATTTTATTAAACTAATAATTTACTTTTGCCCGTGGCCTCACCTGTGTGGTTTGTGTTTTAAGCTGTCTAATTTTTGAGTTGGTGATGCCGATAGAACTGAGCTTTTGCCCAATAAGACGTGGTATAATATTCCCCCGATAAAAACTGGTCAATTTGAAACTTATCAATCCCCAATAAGCAATTTTCTTTCTGCCAATTGTCGTTTAAATCTGGGAAATATTTCTTTGGGTGCACGCTGCAAATCAACAGCCGCTGGTCGCCCTAGATTGGCCTCGTTGCCCCTTTATCACAGAACACCCTATTCCCTACTATACCCACGTGTTTCGGTAGTGAGTGAGATATGCCAGAGCCAATTTCCGTCCTATCCCTCCCCAATTTACCAATACTTTCTCCAAATCCATTTCTTCATCTCGAAAGATAGGCAGCATATCCGGGGGCGCCCCCGGATATGCTGCCTATCTTTAGACGTGCTGCCAACGTTTGTCATTCTGGACTAAAGGTGACATGTACCGCGGATGTCAATCGGCGACAGTATCCATTTATCACCAGGTAGACTGTATGCTCGTATGCCACGTTTATCCTATGAAAATAAACTGAGCAGCAGACATACTGAAAAAAGCAGCAAATCGATGGCGGCAAAAGTGGTTGAGGTTCTTTGCTTACAATAAAGAGACGAGTCCGTTTACTTTGTGTTGACATTCTTAGTAATTTAGAATTATTTATTTCAGTTATTCAAAAACTGTTTGTTTTATTTGATCGTGGTTTGCTGCCCAGTTAGTGTTATTTTATTGCTAGTTTCAATAGAACCCCTAAAATGTGAGTCCATTCAACACCCATATTTCTTTCTTTTCAGATTCAAAACGCCAACAAGCAGCTTCGCGAACACAACATACAGTCCGAACAGCACACACACACCGCACTCAACGCAAAACACAACCAACATCAGCTCACACGTTTCACAACTCAACCAATCCATTCACGGCACACCCAACTATAATCTGGGCCAATCACAGCCAAATTTCAGCCCGACATCGCCAGGCTACAATCAACCACAAGCAAACTTCGGTCAAACCTCACCTGGCTACAATCAAACACAGTCGAACTATGCTCAAACATCGCCTGGCTACAATCAAACACAGTCGAACTATGGTCAAACCTCGCCTGGCTACAATCAAACACAATCAAACTATGGTCAATCGCCAGGCTACAATCAAAATGGCTACGGACAAAGTATATACAGTCAGAAAAGTCAAGAGAAGAATTATACAGTTCAAAGCCCGACTTTTTCGAGCTTCAGACCTCAAGACGATACCACAAAGCAAAATTATGAAGGATTTACTACTCGGTGAGTTGTATTTTGTAATTTATTTTTGGGATTAGATGACAATAAAATGGAAACGTCGAATGTTCCGATTGTGATTCGACCGAAATTAGTCTTATAACGTCTCAGTGAGGCCATAAGGCGTACTCTTGCCATCGCACGTGGTCTAAAACGACCATACTGGGTCCATATACGTCTCCATGGACGGCGGTGATGAATCAATTTTTAAAAAATCGCTAATCCTGTGTAATAGAAAATAACTACGAAACATACTATCTTACACGTTACTTATCTTAAACAAATCAAAATGTAGACATTTGAAGTGATTAGCGTTTTGTCATTTTCGACTGATGTTGACATGTTTATGACGCATGTTCATATGCTACAGTATCCACTTAGCTTAATAAAAAATCTTATGAGGCGGATACATTGCCCAATACTACGAGTAGATAAGACATATCCTTAGCTATATTCACAAAATAAATCCCTTTAAATACGTCTGCAGTACAGTATTCGGCAATAATATGGCACATTGTCATTTGTATATGTATATCTTTATTTGCGCTTATGAAGGGGTTATGAAGTACTATATATGTATTTGAAAATGACATATTAACGATATATATATCGGCGAGTACTGTACTAAAATTTTTACTTCTGATTTTCCAAATTATTTGATATCTTAACATTTTTTTCATATTTTCTAATTCATGCTTCCTTTACACGCTGCCATCGGACTCACATACAAACAAACAAACATGCAAGCAGATGACTTATATATTTCTGAAAAAATGTGCCTTCGAAACACTTATGACACGTGCCTATATTAAAAATAAGTTTTAAAAAACAGCTTTCATATATATTAAGAACTTAGTTTTAAGAATTGTTCAAAGACAAATTTAAAAAGGTTGGTGTCAAAATTTTTGCCAATATTGAATACTGAGAAATATTATTCTTTCTCCTTGGAAATAGTCAAAATTTCTTCGTATTCGTATTTTGAAAAATTAAATTAGGCCTCAAAATTGTTAAACACGAGTACTGCCCTCCTATGAAGAAAAGGCACCAATAACTGTTGTAACGAAAGCATATTAAGTAACGTTACAAATAGACATTCTTTTTGTTTTATCAAAATCTCCAAGTTTGATTTTAAATTAATGAAACCTTTGCCAAGTTTTTTGTATTTTCTCGAATGTTACCAAAACGTACTTGTGTCTTTTCTTCCTAGGGTAGTGTACACAACTCTATCAAGCACGACTGCTTCACGCTTGTACATGAAATATCTGGCCATATAATAGAAAATATTATTAAAACTGCAATAATTGTTTATAATCTAGTACTAAATTTGATAATCTAATAAACTATAAAAAATATAATCTGACAAGACTTTAAACGAAGGCGAAAAAGGAGCTAACGGCGGCCATCTTGAAATGTTAAGTTATTGCATGGGAATGCGTTTTTGGAGCACAACGTGAAATTAATCGTAAGTCTTAAAGAATAAAGCAAGCTCAAAGTTAATAGATTAAAATGGTGCCGAAGAAAAATTTCTAAGGAGAGCCTTGACCAGAGTATGTATCCCTTATCTAGCTTGTGGCCAGCTATAGATATTGCTAGCCACAAGCGAAAGTATAGAAACTATGAGACCAAAGCGAGGCAAAGATATAATAATGGGATATTTTCGCATGTGTGTGAAAAGAACAAACATACTAGACTCGGACCATTTTTGGCGCTACAAGCGCAATCCTGCTTTTTTGTTAAACCCGTGGTCTCTTAACTATTGACATTTATCTGCTAGCAAGTGTTGCCGCGGAACAAATCCTAAGTCTGATTGTGTGCCCAAAATAATTAATATCTCTGATTGTTTACAATAATTTTAATGGCAACAATATTTTCTTCATTTTCCTAACGTTTCCTAATGTCAAAATGTTAGAGGAAACCCGTCAAATATCATACAAGTTAAATTTGAATTTAACTGGCAACCCCGATTAGACTGTCACGTTCTCCCACGCGTTCATATAAATTCTTGTCGCACTATATTTAATGCTATTTTCCTAAGATTCTGTAACCAAAAAAAAAAACTTGAAATTATTTCTATTGTCTGGACAGAAATAAAACCATTGTAATACATATTTTACGTCTCTACGATAAATACATTGTATTGCCCCGCAGACCGGAACAATCATAAAGCTTTCTTCTTTCTTTATGTATAGAATTAATACGTTTGTCGCGACCAGGGTCTTAAACGGGTACAATTTGCTGTAATTTTGGATTTTCATTTATAATAATAAAAATAAATATACTACTTTCCCTTTATTTTGCAGGTTGTTGTGTTTACTCGCTATTAAATACAAAATAAACTCATTTTGATATTCATAAAAGGTTTACAAAAACTATTGTTATGTTATGTCTAAATTTGAACTATAAATGAAATTATTGTAATAGCGAGTAAGCATTCACACGCAAAACCAGAATATTGACGCGTTAAAGATTCCAAGCGCGACGCATACTCGAACCTCATTATACCATTATTATGAATTTTCTGTAATAATAGCAAATCAGCTGGTTTTATTAGTTGTCCTGTGCCCGTTTCTGTTAGCTTTCGTCGCGACAACAACACGTAGAACTAGTATTTAAGTATAATTTCGTTTGCAGCAGCACCAGTAATGACAGAACGATGAATAAGTAAGTCGTCTAAATACACAAATGCTTAGAAGCTTCCGTTTCCGTTAAAGAAATGCGTGGCTTGCCCCCGCTGCGTCATTTGTACATTGAAACATCGTTCTGTACATAAAAACCACAATGAATTTCTATGATTTTACCGATTTATGTATTAAAATGCAGCTTCTAACTTTAACATCTACCTAATGACAAGACCTGCCTATGTCAACAGTAGCTGCTAACAACTAATTTTGTTTTTCTTTCCCTAACCTGCATGCGGGTGTCTAACATAAATTAGGACGAGCATGACGGAGGAAATTGTAGTCGCCAAGTCGTTGCAACTACCAGAAGTGCGAACAGCTTACTTGGTAACGGAGGAAAAGGGCCCAGAAAGGATATACTACAGGAGGGAAAAGCCGCAGCCGCCGCCGCGCCGCGCGTCACTTCTAAAGTATGGAGACAACGCTAGTTCATGATTGGGTTCGTTCTTCCACTCTTCAAGCACCGGGGTAGGCCATTCATTGTTGTTCTAGGACTTTTATCACGTTGTCTTATAAATTCGCACCGGGGTTTAGAAATTTCAACGTACGTTTAGTTACGTACTGATTTGACACTATCATTGTTCTTAAAATGGGCGTAAAAGGGAGTTACAAGTCTTTGTTTTTCAAGATCATTTGTTTGATACCTCCAAAAATCTTCGAGACGATAAGGTTGCTAAACATTTTAACGTCAACTCTTGTAGTTAACATTTGTTTGTCACTAAAATAACTGTAAATCGTTTAATCATCCCATTAGAAATTCTAATTTCCGCGCAATGCATGAAACGCATGACGGTGTGGGTGTCCCATTTAACACCTAGCTTCCTCTCTTTTCTATCACGGTAAAGGGGTATTTAAATGAAACAAAAAAATTGGTAAGTTGAAAAAAATAATCGACTAATCAACAGTAATCATTAACATTTTGCAGCTATGAGACGCGACTCTACGACACACCGCGACCCGTAAACGAATACTCTAAAACCGAAGAGCAAAGACAGTTTGAGAGTCAGTACTACAACAAACAAGAACAAAGATATGGATATGACGCTCCTAAAGTCACTTCTCCGATTAGTCCAAAATTCAATGCTAGGGAGCTGAAATTTGACGACAAGCCCGAACCTATTTACTCGTCTCTCAAAAAGCCATCGACTCCAAAATCTCCTTTCGATGGAGTCGGACAGTCTTTTACAGAACACCAAACGTCTACCGAAGCGATTCCGGGAGGTACGAGACAGACTGATTACACAGTCAAAAGCGAGTCGTACCAAAGTTATCCAAAGACGGAGTACTCGAAAACTGAGAGTAGACAAGAAGTGAAGTCTCCTTTCGTAACATCGACTCCGACTAAGTTCGAAAAATCTGACTACAGTCAGTACTCCCACGCGCATTCGGACTACGGAAAGAATACTTCCACGGATTTGGTGAAAGCCGCCACGCCTGATTACGATAGAATCTCGTCCCCATACGGCAAGGAGACCCATACATACGGTGGGCCCAATTACATGGAAGAAACCACGACCGAAGTCAAAGAAATACCGAACGGCACTCAAAAGATAACTACAACGAAAGTGTACAGCTCGTCTCCAGTCGCCATAACGAGTACAAACACGAAATACGAACCCGTTAAATTGGAAGGCATCGACGAATTATCGAAGTCCTTCGACAACGACTCCCGCTTCAGCACAATGGATTCGCGATTCAACACTCTAGATTCAAAAATCAGTTCAGACACCAGTCGCTCCTTCATGAGACCCTCAGAATTCCAAGCCTCCGATTACCAAACCGCCACAAGCGTCACCAAAGTTAAGAAACCGGCGGATTTGACCAAAGAAATCGACTCGATGGATAAGAAATTCTCGAAACAAACTGTCACGTCCGAGAGGATAGAAAAGAAATCCGTAATGACGAGCTCGCACAAATCGGAGACCAGTTCGACGGTGACGAAGAAGTTTGGCAACTTTTAAAGGTTTGGTCGTTGTTGTAAGCAAGAGTGGGGTGACACTGTCTTTAAATAACTGATTATTGTAACATTCCAAGCCAAATGAACTTATTTTCAAAATATACACAAAGGTGCTACAATACTAAGCGTATCCATATATAATTTTCACCACCCACGTAAAACTGATGTGTGTCATGATTAGATACGTATCATTAAAGTCAACCCGAGCTGAAACACCATAACCGTATCAAGGTATCGTATCTTTGTACTTAAAACGATATGTATCATTATAATTAACTCCAGCGCAAATATCGTATACGCATCAACAATACCAAGGTATCATATCTATGATACGTATCTTTTCATTTACTTTTCGTATACGTGTATCACGAAATTTCTCATAGTAATAACATAAAAATATAGAAAACTAGCGACCCGCCCTCGCTTCGCTTCGGTCTATAAGTTTTTTTTTCGAAATTTTAAAATAAAATATAGCCTTATATTAGACACGGATAATGTAGCTTCCTATTTGTGAAAGAATTTTTGAAATCGGTTCAGTAGTTACCTCCAACACACCTACAGACACACAATTTTACCTCTTTATTATAATTAGTATAAATATATTTATACTAATTCTTCACAGATTCTTTTCAGTAATAGTTCAACATAATCTTATGTTTTTATCCCTAAAGACAGTTCCACCCCACTTGCCAACATACAATGTTCAGCTTTTTAGCAACAGCAGCTGTGTCATACATTTACAGTTCGACAGTGACTGACATTTGACAGCTGTCAGCTTTCTGACAAGCACGTTTCGCAGCTTAGCATAGACTCGAGTGATTTTTGTTTTTACTGTTAAGGAATGTGTCAATTGATATGATGCACATGTAAATGTTAATTTAGGTTAATTTTATTGTATGATGGTCATTTTAAAATAATAATAATTTTCACAATACATACATACATCGAACCCACAGACATAGGACCACGCAAGATCGTGAAATTGTATGTGTGACCTCGCGTCACGGGTGCTTTGCTGTGATGAGAATCCGCTAGCCGATGGAACGAAACATCGCCTTTAACTCGATTCAATACTTGACAGATTATTAAAATTAATTACAACGTAATTAGGCATTTTTGTTTGTAACGACTTGCCAGTGACACAGGAGCTTAGCGCTAACTTCCGCACGCAGCAACGGGCAGCTTGCGTTATCTATCCCCTGTGTATCTGCGATCGAACCTAACATAACATTTTATTTTACAAACTGCATGGAACACACGACGCTAGTCATTTTGGGCTCGATATAATTTAAAATGGTCATACTACACATAGATGTTAATAAATAAAATCTCATTTATACTATAATCTGTCAACTTCGTCAACAATAATACACTTGCGTCTTGCGCGGGGGTGGGGGGGGGTATTTGGCGTCATTTATAGCGGTCATGCAACGTACTTACTTTGTATGACTACTATTCAAGTTGATATTACGCTCTATTCAAGATGATAATTGTCTTCTATCAAGCTATATAACCTTCAATTTGTCCTTTTGTATTTATTAGTTGGGAGCAGTTGTCTCAAAACGCGCTCGATCAATATATTATTTTTGATAGTCTATAGTTTAAACTCCATAATGCAGTTTTATTGTTACATGTAGTTTTTTACATTTTAGTGCATACAATGCAATATCGCTAGTTAATATTTTATCCGGCTCGAAGGACCAACAAAAACGTTGAATAATGGCATTGCGTTTCGAATTACGCTGTTAAAAATCAATCTTACATTGAACAAAGATAACAGCATTAACCGGTGGAGTGTGTTTTGGTCCAAGGGGACCACTAATACCATGAAGAACAATCGAAGGTTAAACGTTTAAGATATCTCTCGCATAAAGCCCTCATAACTATCAAGCTAGTTGACATAAGTTGACAGACTGTAGCAGCAAAGGTTTAAACTTGTGTATTTAGTAATTAATGTGAAAATCTGCGGTGCTAGATGTTTATTATTAAAAAAAAAAAGAGTGAAACGCAGTGCCTACACCGGCCTTATTTGACGATTATGAAGATTTTACTAGAAATGTTTAATTTTAAGAGCTTCTATATGAGGTAAATATGGAGTTTTACCCGGAGTCGTTGTTGGCGACGTGGTGTGACGACGTCGGGATCATAATATATTGATGGCTTTTTGACGCGAGCCTCGAGAAATGTCTGTTGAGTTTTCATTTGATTATTGTAGAAATTGTGTATTTTGTTGTCTAATAGTGTGATAGTTTATTAAACATCAAAAGTGCCTAGTGTTTGTGATAAATAAAAGCATAAGACTGCGTTTTTCGTGCCTCCAAAGAGTCCACAGTGAACCAACCTACTGTCAACCGAGCCACTCCTCACTTACTTCGACGGGACTGGATATTGACGAGTTGTTAATTACGAAGAAAACTCGACACTGGCACAATTCGATAATTACGCTATTGCGATTTAAGAAAAGAAGAAAGATAACTCTGACAATCTTTCGCAAAAGGCATTGGCATACAATTAGTCATTATGATAAAAACTATGATGTCTGTAATTGTAGATAATCATTTTGAACTACCTCAAAAATGACTGACAACCTCAGACACATTTTGACCACGTGGTCAATAACGACTCAAAATTCACAAAGTGCTGTCCCCTACGCGGGGACCTTATTCCGAATGCCTTTCGTAAATATTTACAATTATGTATACAAGGTTTTGTAATTTGAGGTGCTGAAGACGTTTTTATCATGTTTTCTCTGGGGCATGATAAAAACATGATTTGGTGGTTTGCACACAAAATTGGGAGCGAATAAAAATAAATTAAATATTCTTTAAAATTGTTTGCAGAATATTTCATTTGGAAATTACGGCATCGATTTCCGTTCGTCATATTTTCCTACCTAAAATGTAGGCTTGTTACCCTTTTTTTTATAAGGGCGGTAGTGCAACAAATACGTTTTTAAATCTACCCGCAAAAACAAAAATGTCAAATGCATTCTAAAATTGTCGATATGATTGAAAAGGGTATTTAGTCCTTTGTGCCTTAGCTAACGTGATTTAATTTAGATTTTTAGGTCGGCGGCGCGCCCGCATACCCCCTGGTGTTGCAGGTGTCCATGGGCGGCGGTGACACTTACCATCACGTGGGACCGCTTGCTCGTCCGCCCATGCTCATATGATGGGATCCATGTATGTCTGTCGATAAATGGAAATTTTTATACGAAACTAGCAAAACCCGGCAGACGTTGTCCTGGCAAAGAGTTGATGTGCTGCAGCGCCATCTAGTGGTGAGTTACAACAAAGTTGACAGCATAAAACCTTTCTCCATGAAAAAATACATATATGTGCCAACTTTCATGGTGATCGGTCAAACGGTGTCGAAGTCTATTAAGATCAGATATACCAAAACATTGTCATGTATGTATAATCGATCAAAGCGAAGTGAAGGTTCAGATAGATACTCAGTCATTGAGCCGCGAGAATTCCCCCCTCCCCACACCTCCTCTCTCGCAGACATCTTCAGGTGCGATTACATGGATTCAAAAAAATACGTTTATAAAATGCTAAGCTATTTAAAATATTAAAAATTCGCCCCATTTTGTGTTGCCCTGTTGTTGGATAACGAATTGCCGCGCGTGCCCATTACAAATATATATTTACTTTGAACACGGTGCCTTTACGAATATATGCTCGATACCGTTTTATTATTAAAAAAAAACAACGTATATAAATTTTAATCAAAATACTTGGAAGTGTTTTAATTGCAAATTAAGACAAGATGTAGGGCTTGAAAACGGTACCATAAATACCGCTAATTGTCTGTATTTCCATTGAAGTTTTTGCGTACCGGTAACGATAAGAAACAGTCATGTTGGAAACCGATAATTCCCATTTGTTTTAGTCTCGGTAAACGTATTTTGCGACGTTGCCATATTGTTCGTGTTACTACTGCAAGTAAACCTTAAAAACGGTACCATAAATACAGCTAATTGTCTGTATTTCCATCGAAGTTTTTGCGTACCGGTAATGATAAGAAACAGTCATGTTGGAAACCAATAATTCCCATTTGTTTTAGTACCGGTAAAAATATTTTGCGACGTTGCCCTATTGTTTGTGTTACTACTGCAAGTAGAGCTTGAAAACGGTACCATAAATACCGCTAATTGTCTGTATTTCCATTGAAGTTTTTGCGTACCGGTAACGATAAGAAACAGTCATGTTGGAAACCGATAATTCCCATTTGTTTTAGTCTCGGTAAACGTATTTTGCGACGTTGCCATATTGTTCGTGTTACTACTGCAAGTAAACCTTAAAAACGGTACCATAAATACAGCTAATTGTCTGTATTTCCATCGAAGTTTTTGCGTACCGGTAATGATAAGAAACAGTCATGTTGGAAACCAATAATTCCCATTTGTTTTAGTACCGGTAAAAATATTTTGCGACGTTGCCCTATTGTTTGTGTTACTACTGCAAGTAGAGCTTGAAAACGGTACCATAAATACCGCTAATTGTCTGTATTTCCATTGAAGTTTTTGCGTACCGGTAACGATAAGAAACAGTCATGTTGGAAACCGATAATTCCCATTTGTTTTAGTCTCGGTAAACGTATTTTGCGACGTTGCCATATTGTTCGTGTTACTACTGCAAGTAAACCTTAAAAACGGTACCATAAATACAGCTAATTGTCTGTATTTCCATCGAAGTTTTTGCGTACCGGTAATGATAAGAAACAGTCATGTTGGAAACCAATAATTCCCATTTGTTTTAGTACCGGTAAACGTATTTTGCGACGTTGCCCTATTGTTTGTGTTACTACTGCAAGTAGAGCTTGAAAACGGTACCATAAATACCGCTAATTGTCTGTATTTCCATTGAAGTTTTTGCGTACCGGTAACGATAAGAAACAGTCATGTTGGAAACCGATAATTCCCATTTGTTTTAGTCTCGGTAAACGTATTTTGCGACGTTGCCATATTGTTTGTGTTACTACTGCAAGTAGAGCTTGAAAACGGTACCATAAATACAGCTAATTGTCTGTATTTCCATTGAAGTTTTTGCGTCGTTGCCGTGTTGTTTGTTTCACTTGAACGTTTACGCGCTAGGCGCCGATTGTTATTAGTAAAACACTGGTCGAAATACCATTCCAACTCCAGACAATTTTCCAATTAAAACTAACCGACATCTCTGCTTTAAAATATCTGTAAAACATTTCGGTACCTCTATAAAGTATCTGTCTATTTTTAACGTTTCATTTTGGTTTCCATTACGGTTGCAAGGCCGTTTGATGTATGTTCTTACAAATGTCGCTATTTCAAGCCCTGCATCGATATATAACTTGTAAAACTCGACACGTTTTGTTTATTGGTTTTTAGAATAACATATGTCTTACTTGCAAGTAGCCTAAAAAATTGTATGTATGTGCCATTGATAGCCATATGTTTGACATAAGTTTATGTGATGTTTATCGTAGTGCATAGAACGTATATATACATGGTGTATACAGGATGTATATAACATATATATAAATAAATTTCATCCTGTATATATGTCCATATACGCGAATATAGGTGATTGATTGTATGGTGCAATTTTTTGTAATTATATTCAAAATTATTAACCGATTTACAGCACTAATGTGTGTCTAGATTCGTATTTGTGAAGATGTATTAACTGTCGGTTTCATAATATCAGACATATATACATGGGATGCCCGATTAAAATGCATTAAGTTAGAGATATATACACTTAGCCGTAGCTAACTTAGAACTTAAGTACAAGAAAACATTTACTTACAAAAGTAAATAACGGTCTGATGTTATGAAATCACAATAAGCTTATTAATAAAGACAGCATGTTAATATATAACGTAAAGTACATTATATTAACGATGCGTTACAAACAATTGTTTTATTAGAATGAAGCGGCATAGTTGAAATTTACATAATTTTTTTTTGACAAAAAATGCAACAAAAATAATGATTTTGGCAAACGGAAGCTCTAGAACGCAGCTAAAAATAAGTATATTGATTTTAATTTTGCCTAAATTGCCTCATTCTAATCCAAAAAAAAAAGCAATTATATAAATAGATATATTTTTTTGTTTTTTTTTAGCGAAATAGTGACGTCAACGACAGAAGTGGCGTGAGCGACGACAACTTATATAGAAATAACCTCCGATGTTAATATATATATATATATACTATATAAAAGAAATATTTATTGTACAGCCTCTTACAGCGTTGTTTAATAGTTACATACTAGATTTTAAGCTATAATATTCTTTATAGATCGTAAAGGAATAGATACACATTATATATGTCATTAATTATAGATTGCATAATGACATATATATTGTCAGTGGTCCACGACCGGTGGTCGGCGGCACACGAGACCATGCTGGGTGTAAAAGCAGCAAGGGTTAACTAAGGACATGAGCGTGGCAAATTGCAAACGGTTTTACGCTTTTTCATTTATTCAGTGAGTTTTTAACTTTTTAATTAGTAGAATGCAAGTATTTTTTTAATTTTTTGATACTTTTACTTATATTTTTAGTTCAGATGTGCAGCCGAATTTTAAAAACAATATATATATTGTGCGAAAGTGAAAAAAAAAAGGTTGCGGACCACTGCATTGAGTAATCGGAGGGTGAATTATTTAGTTGTAACGTGCCTTGATTTCAACTGCAAAATATATTTTGTAACAATGTAATAGATTTCTATTTTATTTTTTTCTTATATAAAGTACTATATAGTAGTGTAGGGAAGCCTGCGCAGGCGATTCGTCCACTGAAGGTAATGAAACACCAATTCTGATAGTTTATAGACATATATACAATGTTATTGTAACTATAGTTTATATAAAAACGCCCTTAATGTACACATAGTATATAATCTTTGTTGTTGTCTAATGTATTGTATGTAGACAATACAAAATGACAACATATGTATGAGAATATAGAAAAAAAATGTTTTTTCGCGTATATATTGGCCTTATGTAGGGGGCGAGTAAATTATAGGCGAATTTTAGATTCGCCATAATAAAAATCAGGCTAAAATCGTGTCTTATTAATTACATTGTAATATTTCAATTATATTAATGGAATAGTATGGAAACATTTAATATATTTCAATTTAAACGTAATTGTGCTTTCTAGTAGTAACTATGTGTCTATGATATTCAGTGTAATTTTTTTATATTTTCTATATAAAAAATGTAGGTTTTAAGAAATTTATTGCAATCTGTCTCGATATCGAAAAACCAAATAAAATTGAGAATGTTTTTACTAATTCTTCTTTGTTTATTATTAATTTATAATTGGTTTGATGCGACTTAATTATTGATTTGTTAATATTTTTATAAATTTTATTCGTTAGTGTCTGAAGCTAAACACTTAACTTTAGGGCATTGTATGGTATCCACTTATGAATGTAATAAACTTTGACTAATATATCTCTTGTTTCATTTGTTTTCCCATAAATCCTCACACAGATAAAATAACTATTTGTGAGAAAAGCCACCTTAATGCTTTAGTGAAATTAATTTTATAAGTTATACTTAATTAGTTTATACTTAAAGGGAATCCTGTAACAATAAAAATTGCTTTGAAATACGGCAAATTTGTGTTATTTGTTCTGATAAGTAGATACTGAAATAAAATGTAGTGTTTATGAAAGAACCTTCGATAAATCACACTCGCTCATAATCCCGCCGATCGTCTGGTCTTTCTATTGGTATACTTTTCAAGCATTACCATGTTTAAAATAGGTGATAGCACTTAACTTGACATCCACTCCAGCATCCAAATTTTCGTTGGCACACAACACATTGCGATTAAAATTGCCGAAATAATAAGAACAGCCGAATAAAAATCGCAAGTGTTCGTCCTTTACTTGCTTTGTTAGGACTCTACCGCCACGGCGCGGCTTAATGTATGGCTACCTACCTTCTTATTTTCATTAAAAATATAGGTACCAATGCCCGAACATCTAGAAATGAAATATTAAGTTAGATAAAGTTAACGAGACATGCAACTCCATACCGAAATCCCTTTTGCTCAGATAACGCAAACTTCTTTTCCATGACATATTCCTCGAAGACTTCAAAGGTTAAATTAACATCCACACTGATAAATTGTTCCTAAAAGCTTGTTATGTAAATTTTACATCGTAGTACTCTTGAAATCCCACAGATGGCGTTCATTTAATCTCTGACGTTTCGATAAAAGTGTATGAAAGACTATAGTCCTGTCATTTAAATCTATACATATGGGCGCTCGTCTGCTAGAGCCAGAAGATCTCGCTGCTGGAACTATCCCTGCAGGCCATTGGCATCACAACAGATTAACAATGGTCGCAATGATAAGAGGCTGTATCGACTCGTAGAACACCTCTAATCGTCAATAACAATAGTAAGATATATGTTGAAATAAAACAACCAAATTATTGCATTGTGTGTATTATTTATAAGAACTTATATACCAACAATATAAACAAAAAGAGATTCCAAAATAAATGTCAGTCGGAACACAAACTCGCCGCCATCTCTATATTTATTTGTACATTTTTCTGAACATTTGGTGACACGATCAGATGCTTTTTAGAAACACTATTCTAGATACTTTTTCTTAATTTCTTTTTACAAAAATATCTTCTTTATTGTGTACTAACATAGTTATAGTCCTAAAATAGTTCTGGTATAAAAGCGACTATTTGCTTAACTATGAAAACATACAACTGCTATATTTTTACACATCGATGTATTAATTGAACACATTTAAAGTGATATATTTCAAACTACATAGTTATTATATACATACATATTACATATAGGCATTCAAAATTTTACGAATCTTTTTTGCAAATAAGTTTTTTAACATACAAACTTGCAAAATAAAAAATCCAATTAATAATGACATTTTTACAAAAGAATACATAACATTATATGTCAATAACTCATAGTTTCAGGCATCGAGAGAAGGGCACATTCTGTATATGAACAATTTTTGCTATAAAATGGTATCCAAAAAGCATCCGTCAGCACTTTCTCTACGTGAACACATCTACACACATGCCTACACACACAAACACACAGTTACTACATATACACGCTCTTACTAAATCACTATGAATCACTGTAACCTCTAAGGGGCGGCGCACACCAGGCGGCGAAACGTCGTGCGGTTATCATTAACAAACAACAATGAACTTTGTCGACATTGGAATAAGATAAAAATTCACCTGCCGCCCACGTCCGCTTTCACGCTCGAGGACTAGAAGGTGAATTTTTGAATTATTTATTTAAAACTTAATTGCACAGACAAAATGTACAATAGGCGGACTTAATGCCTTATGGCATTCTCTAGCATCCAACATTTGGGTAAATAGAGAGGGGTGCAGTGTAAAGTTGGTAAAACGTAACATATATATATATATATATATATATATATATATATACATAAAAATGTGGATACAATAATACATTATTATGAATATTTATATTTGATAAATCGTAAGAAAGACGTAAGTAATGATAGATATTTTTATGAAAAATACTGCGAATGCCCAAAAAGCCCTTTTTGGAATTTTTGTCCATGTTTGCGTATCACGAAAAAACCGCGCGGAGGATTTTAATGGAAGTTGGCATGGCTATATGTACCGCTAGTATTAGTACAACGAAACATTAAAACAAAGAGATTTCTAGTGATTCATAGTTAAGTATAATTATCAAAATAAGGAGAAAGGGTTCTTAAAACTAGAAGGAACCCTAAACGTAGCAAAAGTACTAAATGCGATGATAACTATTGATTAGTGCAAACGACTTGAGCATTGTGTGGTTTTGTGTACATACAATATTGTTCTCTTACTTTTTTTTACAAATTAATTAAAAAAAAAAATACAGATTTTTAAATTCACACTTGAAAAATAACATATTTTTAAATTACAAATCTTTTGGTTTTAAACTTTTTTTTAAAACAATATTTCATGTTTCTAACCATTTCGAAATATATTTCTGTTGAAAAACATATCGCAACCGAGTGTGAGCATTTCAAAATACAAAACTTACAATGTTGTACAAAAAAAATGTAAGAAAACCCATTCCAAAAATTTATTATCTATGTACAGATGCATTACGACGACATTGGCCATCAGTTATGGGGCCGTTCAAGTATTACGTAAGCACCAACGGGGGGTGGGGGGGTCTTTGCTTTGCTTATTTTTGATGACATGGGAGACGGGGGGGGGGGGGCTGAATGGCGATTAATAAATAAGGAACGAACATATTTTGCAAAAAAATTACCAATGCTTACGTAAGCGTGGGGGGGAGGGTAAAAGCTTTGCTTACTTTCGCTGCCAAGGGGAGAGGAGGAAGGGGGGGGGGGTTAAAAATGACTAAAATTCTGCACACGTAATATTTGAACGGCCCCTAATCCGGAAACACCCGAACGCGGCATCCGCGTCTATGCAATTAGATGTGCGGGTGGATGACGCGTTCGTGGTGTTTTGTAATGTTTGTTGCAATAGCTCAGTTTTATACTCTGTATTTTTATATCTGTATTCTAATTCTATATTTTTAACCTCTGTAACTCATTACCTATCTATATGATTAATAGCACTGGCTGGAAACTGTTTGAGATCATAAAGTCTGTAATTCAAAAATTCATAAATCCATCGAATTCTGTCAAGAAAAATAAGACTGAAAAATCTAAGGCGCCGCACAGTCAGTTTTTGTTTTGGGAGCGATCAGGGAAGACGTATTGGAAAAAGTCACACGCCTGTTCCGGGGACAGCTATCCTGGACATCACATCTGGGCCACTACTCTCCCCGACTGCCGCAGCTCTGGTCCGTCGCTCTTTGGGCGCTGGTGCTCTACCCGGGCGCCGCTTCTTGCGTCTGGCCACTATCGCCCCGTCCGACCGCTGTTTCCAGTCGGCGGTAGTACCCGCTCTACATCACTGTGCGTGCGCTCTGCTAAGCGCCGCCTCTACTACATCCTGACCGTGAGTTTTTGGTGCTCGTGAACTAGAAACAGACACTTACAGACTCTTTATTTAAGTATCATACTAATTTTCCTCTTTCTAAAATTTTGTATTAGGTTTTCTATAAATTATAAGGAGCTATTGAAACAAATCCTACCTCTTTCCACTCTAGTAGAAGTTGATTACCCCCTTTTAGTTATATCTAGTAGGGTAACACGACAGTTTCCTGATTACCCGATGGCCAATGTCGACGTAATGCATCTGTAATAATATTTAAAAAAAGATACCAAGAAAGCACCATTCTTATCAAAATGCAAATCACGGAATGCGCGTTTTTATTCAATTACAAAACGTGTAATTTCTAATTAAAGCAGTATCAATTACTTATTATATTATTGTGCTGATATTTATTAAATTTTAATTTCCCCTCGTCCAAATGTCTCAATATATCGCCAAGGTCATGTTTGCCAATCGAGCTTACAAACACTTTTGCAGTTCAATATCAACATTTCCGATACGCGGCCAAGTGGAAACGACCGCAAATAAAACGTTGTAAAACAAAACATGGCCAAACAGTGAAAAGCGACACTGTAATAAGTTTTTTACGAACACATAAGTTTCCGATTGTGTGACAACTCGGGTTTACTATCACTTACTTGCGTTGAAGAAAAACACTAGAGATTCATGAAAATAATGCAAAACTTAAAATAACTTATTTTTAATATATCTTTTATTGTACGCGCGTCGACTGCGCCGCGCCCGAACGAAGGCGGCAGACGAGCATACAGTCCACCTGATGGTAAGTGGATACTGTACGTCTGACGCCTTCGTACATAAAAAGAAAAAACTGTTTTATATATTTTAAATTATTTGAGGTGTTTCAAATTTTGCATTATTTCGCCGACACGTTGTATACAAAGGTATTTTGGGACATTTAGACAGAGAATACAACGTCCAACCGTGGGCGTGACCACGGTGGGCCGCTTGAACACCCCTCCAGCATATTTATAAGAAAATCGTTTGCTTTTGCCCCACCCCGTGTAAAATCCTGCGCCTACGCCCTTGCTTACAACTATAATATCATAATACACAGACATTTATACCTAATTTATTATTCTTTGATATATTCCGCTAAAGACTACAAGTGTGTCGAAAAATACTTTTTATTTCTTAAATATTAGTATAGATGTGTGAATTTTGGAAAATATGTAGTGCGTTTTGGCCGATAACATAAATTGTCATGGACGTATTTATATTTATAATAATAATAATAATAATAATGCGTATGAATAAAGAAGATTTTGGAATTATTATTTGCAAAGTTCCTTTAAAATGATTCTGAGCATCGTTGAAATAACTGATAATTTTAAAATAGAGGTCAAATATTTTTATTGGGAGGCTAAGTAGGTGCGGCCATTTTTAAAAAACTGCGGCCACATTTGAAAACTGGCCAAAGATGAAACAACCAATGAACAATTACCGAAGCCTGTAACTACGGATTCCCTGCACAATTCTGAGTTTATTCAACATTAGTCTTTTTCCGAAAATGATTTTGTTTTTTTTTTAATTTGGCCTCACTATTCTTATATATTTGCTACAATACAAAACCAAAAATCGGATGATAAAATACTAAAAACTACTATGGTACATAAGTAAAATTTTATTAAATGTCAATTAAAACAGAATCGCGGGCAAAATTCATTGTTTGGGGTTTCGGGAATTAATCGGTGACACCGGGATATAGCCGATTTGTGGAGTTTCACAAATGGCCGCAGTTTTCAAAAGTGGCCGCACGTGACTATTATTATTTATTTATTATTTGAATTTTCTTATAAATCAAAATCAATCCTATCACGAGTAAAGTCTAAAATACACCTTTGAAATTGTTTTTTTTTAATTAAAATAAGTTACTGCTTGGAAAATCTTCCACACGTCATTTCGGTCCGACCGCTTCAATGAATTCTAGTTCCTTTTATTTTTGAAAATATAACAATTTCCTTTTATTTGTGAACAAAAATCCACAGCAAACAGGAATGTGAACTTAGTACATTAAGCTTATTGTCAAAAACAGATGTTACTATGTATACAATGCAAAACCTTCGGCAGGAACTTATTTATTAACCTTGTACATTAATTATTATGACTATTGTACTTTGTGATCGTGGTATAAATGGCCACGAAACAACCAGTAAATTCAAAGCTGATTGGCAAAAAAATATTTGATCATAAATTAATTATCAAATTTTGTAGGCAGTCGATCATCTTGGTGACTTGAGGCTGTGATGGTGAAAGGTGGCAGACGAGAAGACAGTCCACCTGGCGGTAAGTCGATACTGTCTCATATGAAGCGCGATAATGCTAAGGTAAATCAACAATGAAAAACGTTGGCACGCCCCAGCAGAGAGACTGGGCTACAAGGGTAAGATTCTCGTGGGATATTGAGCACGCGGAAGAAATTAAATTGTCATGTATTTGCTTGAGATTGAAGCCGCAAGTAAAAGAGCATACGCTACAAAATTAAGGTTCCCGTAGTATAGTGAGTAAGATCCCGTGGGATGAGATAGTGACCGAATAAATTGAACAGTGGATTTTTCATCGTAGCCTGTCAGTCGATCGTTCTGCCATTTTTGATGCCATGATGCCAATTAATAAAAAAAAATACATAATACTGGCCAAATTAAATGGCAAAATTATATTTCGATGATTTTCTCTTTTATTTTTGTACAAACGACAATAATTAATACTTATATCTAAAAACACAATTCAAACTACTAGATATTACAAATATATACACTTATGGCAACTTATTTGTAATCATAGACTAGAACAAATGGGGGTAGATGCGACTGTTTATAAAAAAATATTAAGGTACAGTTTAACGTATCTTTTTTAAAATACTATGAGAATTATATTGGCGTAAAACACTTCAAACGATTTTATCCCTTATTGCGTTTTCAAGTGAAATTAATTTCTGCTATAGGATAAACGATAGGGCTAACTAAAAGTTTTTAGTACTGGCCACTGTAACATACGATAGAAAAAAAAACAAATTCTAATTTTGAAACTGGAACTCTTTGCTTGTCGGTCGCCATTAAATTTCCAAGGCTGTCATTTGTTTTTCATATATGGTGGCAATTTGACAATTGTTTGCGGAAAAAATGAATTTAACAGGAGAACATTTTCGTTCAACGATATTTTATGACTTTCGTTGCGGTCTAAATCAGAAACAAAGTTATGAGAGACCTAAGTTGGCATTTAGTGATGAAGACCCCATCCAGTGCCACTGTTTATAGCTGGTTCAGAGAATTTAAACGTGGTCGTACCCACCCCAGTGACTATGTAAGGAAAAAAATCAGAACTGCGCGGCTCATGATTGAAGCAGACAAACGAACGAAATATCAGCAGATACGGGCATCATTAGGTATTAGTATAAGTCAATTTCAAACTATTACACGATCATCTATGGTTAAGGAAGCTTTGTGCTATGGTTAACACTGCCGCGTGGAATGGTGTCTCTAAATGCTTAAAAAATTCGACAATGGTCAATGAAATGCTGTTTTTTATATAGGTAACAGGTGATGAAAGCTGGCTCTACTGCTATGAGCCTGAAACTACGAGGCAATCTGCGCAGTGGGTCTTTCCATTCGAAGAGTTGCCGACGAAAGGACGGAGTGCTGAAAAGAACATGAATGCCTCCTTCTTTGGCAGATCGGGCCACTTCGCTACTATAACTTTAGAATATAAAAGAACAGTAACTGCGGACTGGTATGTGAACAGCTGCTCGCCTTCTGTTTTGGAAAAGGTCAAAGAGAAGCCCGCGTAGGAAAATGATCCTCCATCACGACAATGCCCCCACGTGTAACACATAATGAAACGATTATCGCATCTACCGCATTGTAATTTAGTCTATGATTTTGTACAATTTTTAAAAAAAACATTTATACTTAGCTATGTGTTGTATTGCTTATATTGGTCCTATCACATGTTGGAATCGAAATAAAGAAATGTAAGTATTTACTAGCTACCACTGATATAAAAAAATATCCTAGATACACAGTCTCTAATAAAAATGTGCGATCAATTACTCGTTTGATATATTCTATTAAAAAAATAGGTAAATCTTCGATGGTAGCTGGCGCATCCGCGGACGTGTCAACTTTTGTCATAATTAACTGATGTTGGCAAGCATCGAGAACGTTTATATTTATGAACGATACTATCCTTTTACCATCACGTATAAAAGGTACCAAACGACAGTCCACATGGCAGTAAGCGACTATCGTACATAGATATCCTCAATATATGCCAACATCAGTCAAATATGACTAAAGTTGACACGTTCCTGGGTGCACCACCTCTCTTTGAATGTCTAAGGGGGAAAAGTATTGGTAGGGATGGAATTAGGGAGTTATTTATTCCTCACATACAATATTAACACGTACTATACAATATTAAGAGAAAGTCATAACTTCCAATTAGTCATTACATTTTAGACTGTAACATCACAACAATAAGGTTTATGTTTAAGTTGAAACTAGTTTTTATCCGCGGCTTCGTTCGTGTGGTCTATATAAAAAGTATCCTATATGTACATTCGGATTACAATCTACCTATCTGTCAAGTTTTAACGAAATCGGTTCAGCCGTTTCGATGTGATTGAGTGACAAACATCTAAATATTAGAACCTTGCTCTAACTGGTCTGTTTTTAATTTAGACGTGCTTTCTTAAATCACGAAATATGCAATGAAATTTTATAAATAACTAGCGACCCGCCCTCGCTTTGCTTCGGTTCTTAAATATATATTTTTTTTTAAATATTTTTATTCAATATTTCAAAATTAAATATAGCCTATATTAGACACGGATAATGTAGCTTGCTATTTGTGAAAGAATTTTTGAAATCGGTTCAGTAGTTCCTGAGATTACCCTCAACATACAAACACACAATTTTACATATTTATTATATTAGTATAGATTGGGGAGCATTTTTAAATGGATAGTTGTGTATCTAGGCTAGTTATATCAATGGGGTTTTAAGAGATTTTTAGCACTTACATTTTTAGTTTTTGAAATATAAAATACGTTATACGAGTGGTTTTTCATAAAAATGATATCTTTCTTTTAAATTACTTGATATGGAATGATACAGCAAAAATATTTCTTTATGGAATTTTCGAAAAATAATCTTAAACAATATCGATTTTGCGAATGCAAATAAACTTTCTCATATAATTAAACACAATTTTAAATGTTAACTTAATTATAAAGTAAATAGGGTAAAAGACTCTATAATTGACACTTTAAAAGGGGTTCGGACATTTCTGTATGGAGCCTGGTATATAGTTAATTCGGCTATTTTGAAAAAATCTCGATTTTGCAGCCACCGACCAAACTTAATCAATAGAAGAACATGAAAATAAAAAAAAATATGTCGTTAGGTAAAATCTCCTAAAACGTCTCGGAACAACGTCATGGTCAAAGTTATACAATTTTCAAAATGGCGGTCAGTACATATGCCACCTATGTCAGATGCCCTTTCTAGGGTTTTTTCCAAATTATACAATACGCACAGACGCATTTTTAATACCTAAAGAGATTCTTTATATTAGCATTCATTTCTTTAAATTAAATTTTATCAAAAAATAATTCTAATCATAATAATACTACACTCAATGATCTACACTAGGTTTCCTTATATCGTGGGTCCAAAGACACAATGATAAACCATACAAATTCGAAAAAACATGTTTTCGGTAAAAAAAACAATGTATCCAACCGAGAATAGAACGCGGGAACATTGGCATCATTGGCATTGATTAGTTGACTGGTTGTTAATTATAAAAGTTAATTAACTTTTTATTCACAATCTTAAAGATAACATTTATATTGCATTTGTAAACTTTCCCTAATACTATTTTTCTAAAATAAGTAATGTATCAGCCTTCAATGTCCCACTGCAGGTCACGGGCCTCCCCTAGTAAATCACTGGGCGGTTTCGGGCCGTAATTCACCACGCGGGCCCAGTGCGGATCGGTGGATACACATACTCCAGATTTCTTTTTTATTTATCAAGCATGCGGGTTTCCTCGCGACGTTTTCCTCCAACCGCAGAGCTAATAACATTTTTAAAAACTGGCGTGGATTTGAACTCACGATCACACGAATGTGTATCCTGTATAGATAACCCCTAGAATAACACCGCTCTCAAGTTATAATTTAAAATTATTAATACTTAAAAAGGAATGAATAAGAGAGCTTAATAATTCTAAAAATACGATATACTAACGTTCATGCGATTCTGAACTAATTAAATAAAGTGCCAATTATAGTATGATTTACCCTACACCAAACAATAGCGACAAATGGATATGGTACAGGGTAGACTTGCAACAAATACCATATAAAAATATATATCGAACATTAGATGTGCCTAAACCGAATAGTAAAATAATCGGTGCGTTTATCAGCTGAATCGTAGGTCGATCGCACGAATAGCATTCGATTGGAAACGACAAAAATAATTAAACTAAACTACTGCCTGAGAATTAGCGATAAGAGAGTTAGAATTTGCTAAGAAATTATTGCATTGAGTTACATCTTTTTAGTTTCAGTCTAAATTACCTCTTGAAAGACGTAGAATTAAAAAAAAATACTGTTTAAAGAACATTTTTAAAAGACGTTATTGTTCGACACTCAACCGGTCGTTACTATTATATTCATAAAAATAGTTTCTTACTATTAGTTATTCAACCAAACATTATCCGACTATTCGATATTCAGCCAATAGATTCGGTATTCAGCCCAATAGTTTCACTATTCGGTATTCAGCCTAATAGTTTCACTATTCGGTATTCAGCCTAACAGTTTCACTATTCGGTATTCAGCCTAATAGTTTTACTATTCGGTATTCTGCGTAATAGTTTCACTATTCGGTATTCAGCCCAATAGTTTCACTGTTCGGTATTCAATCTAGTAGTATCTTACTATTCAGACGAATAGTACAAACGTAGCCGAACACCGAATAGTAACCGGCTATCCGTTGCAAGCCTAATTGCAAGACGTAATTAATCCCTATCGCCTGCTCTCGTCGTATTGTTTCACTAGTTCAGGTATGGCGTTCGGTTCCACGGGCAACTTTTGCATCAACTCATTGAGATTCCGAATGTAGCTGAGTTTCCGAAAGAATTTTGCACTAAAAAAAAATATATTTTTTTTAAAATAATTTATAACGAAGTATAATTTTTAATGTCAATAGGTTTCGTATTTAAATAAAAATATACGCTAAAATATTAGGAACGGTGAAAACATTTAAGAAATCAGTTGGAAAATGGCCGAGATATAGGTATTCAAAGTTTCAAACGTGTTACTCTCGATGATGACGTCACAAGTTACACAATCTTTAAAAGCCCTTTCTTTACAATTATTCAAAAGGGCCATTCAGTTATTTTTAGTTTTATAAACAATATATTCAACGATATATCGTTTGTATGTATCGTGACGTCACACGCCGCTCGGTCAACATCCAACTTTGAAAGGCTAACTTCCGTCATTTTTTTGTAATTTTTCAAATCTATTTAGAAAAGAAATAAAAAATCATGAACTTCAGCATTAATATTGGGCCGTTCTAATTGGTCACATTTGACGTATGACGTACCATATAATCCACCGATGTGAAATATTAATTGTCACAGACGCGAAGCTTCCAAGAAAACGACGCTTAAAATTGATCGAGTTAAGGATGATTCACGTTACACCGTGCCGGGGCCGGGCCGTGTCACGGACGGGGCCGGGCCGTGTCATCGAAACATCAACAAATATCGTAAAGTATAACACTTTTATAATAATATGTTAATAGTATAATATGTTAATAGTATAATATGTTAATAGTATAATATGTTAATAGTATAATATGTTAATAGTATAATATGTTAATAGTATAATATGTTAATAGTATAATATGTTAATAGTATAATATGTTAATAGTATAATATGTTAATAGTATAATATGTTAATAGTATAATATGTTAATAGTATAATGTTAATAGTATAATATGTTAATAGTATAATATGTTAATAGTATAATATGTTAATAGTATAATATGTTAATAGTATAATATGTTTCGATCTATCAATATACCTATAGTTTCAGAAAATATATGGTTTCGAAATCCGATATCAAATATATTGATATATAGTTGCGATTCGATATTCTGAAAAAGCTTACACGTCTCTAGTCCGTTGTCGATTGCCCTCCGGGCGCCCGGCGAACGCATTCATGTTACGACGTGCCGTGCCCCGGCGTGGTCTAGCATGGCATGGTTCATACAAAAGTATACTATAGATCTTTGACCGTGGCCCGTCCGTGACACGGCCCGGCCCCGGCACGGTGTAACGTGAATCATCCTTAACTCGATCAATTTTAAGCGTCGTTTTCTTGGAAGCTTCGCGTCTGTGACAATTAATATTTCACATCGGTGGATTATATGGTACGTCATACGTCAAATGTGACCAATTAGAACGGCCCAATTTATAAGTTAAATATAATTTGAGTGATTTTTGAGTAATAGTTCAAATATATGAATAAATAAAACATTTATTGAACGTGAACCTGAGATCGTTTCCAGAAAACCCATAAAACATAATACAATCATTTATTTTTGTTTAAAATACAAGAAATATCTTTAAAACTAACTTGAAATCGAATGAGCTAGTTGGTAGACAAAAAATATTTAAAAAAAAAAAATCTACATTGTTAATCTCTCATGTGGACAAGACACCTTTATCCGTAAATAGTCTTGTGAGTCTACTTGACTGTGTACGAGAAAACGACATACTGTTTTCCTACCCATATCTTCCTGCTTGCCTTAAGTCTCATGGCAGTTAGCAACCCTGTACTTATATAAGTATATATTAGTGCTCCGTTTTTGTACGGAGGACGGATATATAGAAACCACCAAGTTCTTCTCCGTACAAACACAATGATAAAAATTAATTATAAATATTTTAATAAATTATCTTACGTAGAAAATAAAAGATAACTCACCTGACAAACGGTTTGGTGACGATCACAAAAGATTTGAGCCAAAATGTGGGATGGACTAGATATAGATGCTTCAGACTCTTTCTTAACCTAAAATTAAAAAAAAAACTTATTAGCTGGTTCATTGTAGAAATAAAAATGTCCGAAGAACATTGTTATTTTTTTTGTAATATACATACAATTGGACACAATCATAGATTGATTATAGAAAAGTAGCCATTTGTTATAATAAGAGAATTCATTTCATATAGACAAGTATTCATTTATAACAGAAAGATATACATTTATTATAGGCAGACATCCATTAATTGTAAAAAGGTTTCAATTCATTAAGGGAAGATTTACATTTATTTATAAGATATTCATTTATTACAGAAAGATCTGTTTGATACAGAAAGGTTTCCATTCAACATAGGAAGATATTCATTTATTATAGAAAGGTATACATTTATTACAGAAAAATATCCCTTTAATATAGAAAGGTTTCCATTAATTATAGGAAGATATTCATTTATTATAGAAAATATCATTTTTTTTTCATTTATTTATAAAACCGTACCATACCATCAACTTATGTCTCCATTGCCGGATATAGGATATGGTAGAGAGGTAGCTTAAAATTCAGAGGACATAAAATACTTTTTTGATAAATTGATTAGTATTTCCATTAAAAAAATCATTAGAATAAAGGGTTAGAATGGATACGTGTCATCGAAATAACGCAAAACCGACGTAACATGTGAACTAATTTAAATCAAATATATCAAAAGTGTAGTTTTGTTGTTCTGTCTAAAACGTTCGTAGCTCTCATTACTCAGTACATAGCACGCGGCGCAGGCGACGCGCGTAGACTAACAATATACTAGAAATGAACAATAAGCTATGAAAAGGAACTTATTGAGAATTTTCAACAACCTTTCAAGTTTTGCGTTATTTCAGGTGACAGGTTGTATTCTATATCACCTTCTGTCTATAAGTTTGTAGCACTCGTGAAGCCATCTGAAGGTTGGCAGACGACGTTTCCCTGCGCTCCCGTGTAAATATATTAATACATACTCGTCTGTTACTAGACGTTCTAGAGTCCATATTACGTACCTGAAATAAAAATTCTAATTCTAAAACCAGCGATTGTAAAAATCCGATATTTATTATAAATATCAAAATATCCGATATATATCATGTATATAAAAAAAACGCCAGGATTTCATTCTGTAAGTGGATTTATTGTGGCCAAATTTTTAAATGAAACTGAGTTTGATTAATACACTTTATCTATATATAAATAAAAATTAAATGCTGTTCGTTGGTAAGCGCATCACTTGAGAGCGGCTGCACCGATTAGACTATTTTTTTTTTAAATGTTCGTCATAATCCGAATAAGGTTTTTAGGAAAAGAAAAATTTAAAAAATTGCACGGGAAATTGGAAAAAACTGAAAGTGCTTTTTTCTATGGGATTTTTGTATGAACTTATTGAATTTTTTTTTTAATGGACGAAAGCGGCAGAAGAGCATACAGTCCACCTGATGGTAAGTGGATACTGTCGCGCATAGACATCCGCGATACATGCCAACATCAGTCCAAAATGACAAACGTTGCACGCCCCCGGATGTGATATAGGGATATAGATTAGAGATATAGGGATAGATTTGGAGAAAGGGTTGGGAAAATGGGAGGGGATAGGATGGAAATGGGCTCTGGCACATCTCACTCACTACCGAAACACGTACGTACATTTCAAGGTAGTCTTCTGTGAGAGAGGGGTAACGTGGCCAGTCGAGCGCTCCCAGCGGCTGTTGGATTGCAGCGTGCACCCTCCCCCTCCCAAAATTGTATTATTGAAATTTGGACAGGACAACGTCTGTCGGCTCAGCTAGTTTATTATAACTTAAACTTATTAAAACAAAACGAAAAATAAAGAGTAAAATTAGAGTAGCAAACAATTGGAGACTGAGATTATTAATTAGTGTACCTAATCAATATTTAACTAGATTATAATTATAATCTGTATTGTTGGATCATGGGCAGTGGCACTGATCATAATTTTTATTTGGGTCATTAAAACAAATTGATATCTATACATATAATAAAACTGTAGAACCAGCGTGTCTGTACGTTTAATATATTTACCAGAAACTGATTGGGGGCGATGAAGGAAGAGTATCGGAATACAAAAAGACGATTTTGAAAATTTTTCTCTGTCTGTGCGAACACGCTAATCTCCAAAACTACTGAATGGATTTTAATGGGGTTTACACAGGTTAATTAAGCTTAGCTTTGCCATGAAACAAAGCTTAATAGCTTTGTTTCATCGAAAACGGGTAACGGGAAGAAAAGATATCCCAATTTAGATTTTAAAAAATTTAGCCACGCGTACGAAGTCGCGGGCACAGCTAGTGTATCAATATAAATATCGTGATATATATATATATGTATATATATCTCACTAGCGACCCGCCCTCGCTTCGCTTCGGTTTATAAGTTTCTTATTATTTTTAAATTACTTTTTCAAAATTTTAAAATTAAATATAGCCTATATTTAGACACGGATAATTTAGCTTCCTATTTGTAAAATAATTTTTGAAATCGGTTCAGTAGTTCCAGAGACTGTCCCCAACATACCTACAAACAAACACACAATTTTATTATATTAGTATAGATGTACATACATAAATGATTTACTTTGATACTAGTTTTTTTTTTTTATATACTAGTGGGCGGACGAGCAAGCGGTCCCACGTGATGGTAAGTGTTACCACAGCCCATGGACACCAGCAACACCAGGGGGTATGCGTACGCGCCGCCGACCTTGCAAAATCCTACTCACAGCTCTCTTGAAGAACCCCATATCGTAGCTTAATGGAAAGACCTCTTGAGGCAGTTCGTTCCACAGCCTACGGGTTCGCGATATAAAGTAATTTTTGGAGCGAACAGTGCGCGACACTTGCGTATCGAGGAAATGCGGATGGACCGCACTACTGTGACGGGAGTTGCGGTTGTAGAAACCCGAGGTGGGAATTACATTGAACAATTCTTCAGAGCATTCCCCATTGTACAGGCGGTAGAGCACGCAGAGAGACGCAACGTCTCTCCGACTGCTGAGGGGTTCTAAACCGCCCGTGAGAGTGGGATGAGTACGACACAACTCAGAGGTGCCATCGGCTAACGTCGTCAAACCGCACTTTACGTAATCACGTGCGAGCGTGTGACGCGCTCGAGGCGACAACGGATAAGACGTTGAAGCGGGAAATAAATGGATTTCCATTGGTCGAGCGAATTGGTACATCGCTGGAACCTCTGAGTGTTGTACATCTTCGTTGATCGATGGTGGATGGTGTTATACTCACAGAAACAAGTTGTCCATAACGTATCTGTAGTCCGGACGGCCGGAGTCTGGCAAGTGGCACGCGCTGAACACTATTAAAGCAGCACCTCCCGGTTCGTAACCGCCATGAGATAGAACACGTTTATACGGCTCAATTACCTGTGGGACACAGACGTTAAAATATAAGGTCCTACGAGAATAGTGGAAAATATACTAGCATGCCATTCACTAGTTATGGTGGATAATGTTTATAATAAAGTTTATAATTGAAAATAAAATTATTTTATATATTTTAGTTGAAAGCATACGGTATAACACGTCCACGCGGATTTAGAAAAAGGGCTGGGATAATGAATAGGATGGTATGGAAATATCTCACTCACTACCGAAACACGTATGTACATTGAAGGGAATAGGATAAACAATGTGTGGTAAAGATGGCGGTGTCGTATAAAGTGGAATAAAGCGTGGCTCCCCCGGCCTCTGCGAAAATTCATGTCAACGTCTGTCAAAATAGAAACGATTTCGGATGCGTTGCCTACGCTTGGAGATGTAACCTGCAGTCCTTCAACTTCATGAGAAGAGAAGAAAATTTCATTTGGGAAGATGGATATAAACTGTCTTCGATATGGACTCCAGTGATTAACAATTTTAAACCTTGCGATTTATCATCGAATACGTCCGCGGACATTGTTAGTGTAGTGTGTCGCAGCCTTTTCCGAATGTGAATATCAAATGTGGGTAGTTGATAAAACTACTTGCAACTTCTAACCTGGACTACCTGCCATTTCAGTCAACTCGTGACCACGGCTGGTGTAACCCGCGCCGAAACGAGTGGAAATAAAAGGTAAACAAAATTCTTTGAATTTACGCGTTTAAATCCGACTTACAATGTAAAATGTGCACAAAACGCGAAAATTTAAAATTTATTTATGCAGAAAGTTATATATGAAATTATAAGATTTGAACATCATTAGCGGGAGGATGCATGTGCGTATGCGTGTGTGTGTACGTATGCATGCGCAGTGTACGTGCGGGCGCGTTTGTGTGTGTGTGCGTGTGGGTGTTGCTTAACCCTGGAATGTCATAAGTCATAAGAAAGCACGGAGATATTTCATCTATCAGATATGAGCACTTTGATAACTAATGAAAGAATATAAGAGATGAAAACACATACCTTCATATCACAAACAGCTGTACCGTCCGCGTGTTGAACGGTGATCCACGACCGTTCGTCCCGTAACTCGTCAGCCGCTGAATATTCAGGTATCGGTTCGCTGCATTCGCTCGCCGTGTTCGTTGATCTGACGTAAATTGATAAATATTTTTATATAGGCTGAAATGGGCTTAACATTGAATTTGTTACGTGATTCGTAACAACTTTTTCTTTTCGTATTCTGTCCGTGGTCAAGGTTTCTTGGTAATTAAAGTCAAGACAATTTAAAACACATGTCGTCAATGTCCAGTCACGTCGGAGCAAGTCAGGAGTCGCTCAGTAAAGAGATAGTAGGTTTACCGAAGACAGAGATGGACTGATTGGAAGTTCTATTTATGGGCTAAGGTGGCAGAAGAGCATACAGTCCACTTGATGGTAAGTGGATACTGTCGCCCATAGATATCCGCGATACATGCCAATATCAGACCAAAATGACAGACGTGGGCACGGCCCCGGTTAATGTTTCTGAAGCAATCTTTTTAATTTGTTTCCATTCAGTCTACATGTGAATCCGTGTGTGTTACTTACCGTTTGGTTTCATCATCACTAGGTGTATGCGGTTTAACGTCCGCTTCTTGAGGGCCTGGTGGTGGAGGCTCGTCTTCAGACTCCATGGAGCAAACGCTGACACTGTCCAAACTTGATCTGTCGTCTTCTGGTGGCTGAAAGACAGAAATTTAGTAGGTACTGTTACAAATTATTTTCTACGGCAATCTCATAAATATAAAAATGGTGACGTCACTCGATAACGATCATAAATAATGCCTTTCAAATAGACAGGCGGTTCGGATTAGTGTTGGGTAATCAAGACTTCTTTCTAGGAGTGTTTCAGCTCACTTAATCCTGCTTCGCTTGCGGATCCGACTCCTCTTAGTTACTCCTTAACTCTTTTGATTAACCTACTTCTTCATCTTCCGAGAGCGTTTCATTCCCTTTCCCTAACGGTTGTTGCATAAGCAAAAAAAAAGGTTATGCCATCGTTGCATCTCGATTTTGAGCCCCCGACAAGTATCGACGACCGAATCGGGATGAATAACAATTTGATGGAACAATTAAGGGATTCTGGCTCCGCTCGCGGATTCAACTCTTTTGATTCATTAACTCCGGAGTTACCCATCACTAGTTCGGTTCTAACGTTCCTTAATGTAGACCGGTTTGGAACTTCGTGACAGACAAACGAGATTTATGTAATCTTTTGTGAAAAACAAATAAAAATTGTTTTCTGTATCAAAATTTCTTTTTTTTTTAAAGTTGTTGTTTTCTGAAAGAGTGGACTCGCCAACCTGCTTGACCAGCGTTGCGTTTTAAGGAGATCCGTTTTAAGGAGATCCGTTTTAAGGAGATCCAGCAGTGGATACTGAAAGGGCTGGTTGCATTGCATTTAAAAAGATATTGTGTAATGCAGAAAGCCTGTTACTTATTCTTCCTTATATCAGAGGGGATACGCGCCCCACCCTGCCCCACCGTGATTACGCTCATGTACAAAAGGTGGCATGAATCAAGTATAAGGCGCTTTACATATGTATGTGTAAGGGGCCAATGTGAGCTATCGAGCATCCCGGAGGCCTATATTAAAGCCTATAAATCAAGTTTTTAGTTATAAATTTATAGACGAGCAGATAATCTACGAAGTGGTAAGTAGTAAGGTACCACCGTAAGTGGATACTGTCGCAATAGGACATTCGCGATACATGCCAACGTCAGTTCAGAATGACAAACGTTAGCGTGCCCCTTATGCACGGCCTACCCCTGGAGATTGACGACTAGGTTTGGGAAAATAGGGTGAGATGGAATAGGATGGGCCGCGGAATGGTCTCTGGCATATCCCACTCACTACCGAAAATCGAACGTACATTATATGAGTACATACATTTTACAGCAGTGTTGTGATTGCGACGTCAGTCGAGTGCGAACAGCGGCTGTGGGATTGCATCGTGCACAATCTCCTTCCCAGGTATTTGATATAAGCTAACTAGCGTACCATAAAAAGAACCTTATGTTTCCTTCTCTCTTCCAATTTAGAGAAATTAAACTCATTATGAAACGTACTTAAACTAAATGCAGTCAGGGATACAGGAGATACTCAGATGTTTCCTGTCGATGTTCAATGTACAACATGGTTGTACAATGTTCGTGTAGTATAAGCTACGAAACACCGATTACTTTAAACGTATAGACCAAATCGTTCGAAAGTTACGCAGAATAAAATCATCAAATTATAAATAGGAAACGTGTTAAAAATGCTAGAAGGATATATCAATTCTGTATATGTTATGTTATTGATATGTTATGTTATGTTATGTTTATGTTATTGATGTAACTGATGTATTTCTAGCCTTAAAGTTTAATCCTGCACCCGTGTCAAAATCAAAATTACGTAAATCTAGAAAAGACAATGAAAGCATTATAAAAACGGTTCACTCACAAATACCTACGCATTCTGACGGCCCGTTGCACTTGCTTGGAGTAATGTTTTGTAAATACCGCCCATGTCGGGCCATTCCACAATACCGTACTTGACTATTTAAAAAACAGTGACAGTCGCCATTTGGGAGGGAGATTTCGCTATATTCCGTACTGTAACCAGATGTATAACCTTAAAACACGACGCTGGCCAAGCGGGTTGGCGAGTTTACCCTTTTAGGGCTTGTGTAGTTACATTTTCAATTCTGAACTTGTGTCAATTTCTGAACTTTTAAAACAAACACCTTTTGTTGTAAGACTTTTTAAAATTCAGTCAGAAGATATAAATATTATATATGATGAGTTTTAGAAAAGGCCTATATCCAGCAGTGGAGAGGTACAGGCTGATAGTATGGTATGTTAACTTTACAATTTATTTCGGAATATGCCTGCGCACGCGCAAGTCTCTCACGACTGTTGCATTGTATTCAAATACAATTATACAATGCTGTTATGCGACTTCTTAGCTAAGTAGGCTTTACAATATTACGCGAATCTTGCTCTTTTAATTCACACTTTATATAAAGCATTATGGCCTTTATATAGATAGTCAACGTAAGAAAGAAAGAAAGAAAAACAATCAAAACACTATAATACATATAAATTAATATACAGGACGGATAAGAGCGCGGTGTAATTGTGTGCCGACAGATAGATCTGCTGCTCAGCATATGTTGCAACACCGAAGAGGGTTACAGCGCTGGTCTCCAGCTACATCCTGGGATTTGCACGTGAAACTGTTCAATTTAATTTATTTATTTTGCTAGAACATAGGTAACAATGTGGCGTTTTATGTTTTGTCTCAGTAAATGTGCAAAAATATAACAGCTACTAAATGATATTTCAATCCCTACGGTTAATTCAATCCTTATTCAGATAAATATTGAGTCCAATTGAATTAATTAAACATAAAATCAAATGAATTAAAAATAAATAATCATAATTGATACTAATGTATTAAAAACAGCTGGATGCCAACGTGCAATAATAAGAAACTAGCGACCCACCCTCTATCGCTTTTTTTTTAATTTAAAAATAAAATATAGGCTATATTAGACACGGATAATGTAACTTATTTGTTCACAAATCTTATTTGTGAAAGAATTTTTGAAATCGGTTCATAAGTTCCAGAGATTACCCCCAACATACCTACAAACACACAATTTTACCTCTTTATTATATTAGTATAGATAGATAGATATAGATTACGAAATGTCAAAATTTTGACCAAATTCACATTGACATAATTCACATTTGGCTATATTATAATAGTACCCGCTGTACCCTCGACTTCGTACGCGTGGAATTTTAGTTTCTATTTATCTATCGTAGGATATCTCTTCTTCCCGTCAGCCAATTTCGTTGAAACAAAGCCTATTCGAAGCGCCAAGCTAAGCTTAATTAAGCTGCGGAAACCCCATGAAAATCCGGTTCCGTTGTTTTGGAGATTAGCGTGACAAATGAAAATTTCCAAATTCGTCTTTTTGTATTCTGATACTCTTCCTTAATCGCCCCCAATCAGTTTCTGGTAAATATATATAATAGTGTTTCAGGGAATTGACACCACAAAATAAACAATATTGAGTTTCTCTGTAACAAAAGAACCGTTTATTGTTTCTTTCACATATAATTATTTACCACAATGGTGGGTTTAGCGCAGTACATATTCTGCAGTAAAAATCGTAGCTGTAACAAAAGAAACGACATTAAAGTCTATTCTTCAATTAATGTCAATACCTTTCGTTTCAGACAACAGACAAATTCACAATATTAAACTATCTAAATCAACAACGCCATCGTCATCTACCCATAGATTAGGTACAGACCATCATAGACATCATCGATATACAAGATCGATAACCTTGTATATCGATGGCGCCCGGAATGAGCGGCAAATTAAAATCGAACAAATAGATTTTCTTTACATATATTCAACGTACAGACACGCTGCTTCTACAGTTTTATTATATGTATAGATTAATGATGTAATAATGATATATATTTACGTAATAATGTTCTAATAATTGATTAAATTGTATGATTCAGAAGAACTGTGAAGGGACAATGTTTAATATAAATTGTTTGCCTGCAGTTTTGACAGTGGAATGTGCATCTAACTTGTCACCTATATTTGTAGGTACTTGCATTCGGGCAATTAAACGATTATTATTAAAACAAATTTTAAAAATTATACTATATCAATGTTGAGCCTTTTGTTGGGCTTGTTCTCTAAATGCCTTTTTTTATGGACGAAGGCGGCAGACGAGCATACAGTCCACCTGATGGTAAGTGGATACTGTCGCTCATAGACATCCACGATACATGTCAACATTAGTACAAAATGACAAACGTCGGCACGCCCCCTGCTGCGCTGCGCTGCCTACCTTTGGAGATATAGGAATGGATTTAGAGAAAGGGTTGGGAAAATTGGGAGAGATAGGATGGGAATGGGCTCTGGCACATCTCACTCACTACCGTAACACGTACGTACATTAGGGAAATAAGATTAAGTGGGAAATGCAATGCATTTCAAAGTATGCCTTTTTTATTGTTCCTAATGTGACACCCACAAAGGTTTCTGGTGCAATGAATTGCAATGAATTTCTTGCAAGTTCATCCACCTTTGTGATAGATTGGTATCAAAGTAGAGGCGAGGCTCTGGCTGTAGGCCTAGACATTGCGAAAGCTTTTGACCGGGTATGGCACAAATCGCTGCTTTCTAAGCTACCATCTTTCGGGATACCCGAGGGATTATGCGAATGGGTTGCCAGTTTCCTGACTGGACGGAGCATCAGAGTCGTTGTCGATGGTAGCCGCTCCGACACCATGTCTATTAACGCTGGCGTCCCTCAAGGCTCCGTGCTGTCCCCAACTCTGTTCCTTCTGCATATCAACGACCTGTTGCAAATTGGTGACATACGTTGCTATGCAGATGACAGTACTGGAGACGCCTTGTACAGGGGCCGCGCCAACATCCCTCGGGTCGAAGTGGAAGAGAGTCGCGCCAGGCTTGTGTCTGAAATCGAAGACTCTTTAGATCTAGTCTCGATTTGGGGTTCTCTGAACCTAGTGGATTTCAACCCCAGTAAGACGCAAGTCTGTGCATTCACCGCTAAAAAAGCCCCCTTTGTCGTAGCACCTCGCTTTCAGAGCATGCCTCTTAAGATCTCGGAGAGTTACGGGATCCTTGGTGTCGACATCTCCAACAAAGTCGAATTTAGGGGTCATCTGGAAAATAAGGCCAAAATGGCCTCCAAAAAGCTCGGTGTGCTGAACAGAGCGAAGCGGTACTTCACCCCTAAGCAACTCCTTATGCTTTACAAAGCTCAAGTGAGGCCCCATATGGAGTATTGCTCTCATCTCTGGGCCGGCGCACCGAAATACCAACTGGACTCTACCATCTTACCCATCTTTTCCCGTGCCGTAAAAAGCGACTAAAGGATAACAAAGCCGCTACCACAAGCTCTGAGAAACTACACTACCTCTAAAAGAGTGGACTTGCCATCCGGCTTATACACAAGACAATGTGAATAATGGAGGTCCATGTCCTGATTGCATTGCATACAAAAAAACAATCAATGAGGGTAGTTTTAAAAACACATTAGTCGACTACATATCTACCACTTACCAGCTGTATCCTTCTCCTAGTGTCATTTGGACTCTTCTCTACCCTCGGTCTAAGGGCCACACTTCCTGTGTAGGGGTCCAAGAGAGCTTGATATGCTGACCTGTCCTCTTGGGTTGATGAGGAGATCACGTCGGGAGAATCCAAGTCCTGTTGGTGAAGATCAGTAGATTGGCATCAACATATACAGGAACTAACTGCTGACCACGGTTTCTCTCGCGTATCAAATTCAACCTCGCGATTTATCGTTTGACGCTTCTTGTGATATTGTGAGTGCTGTGTGTCTCAACTTTCCAGACTATGAAGACCAAATGCGGGTAGTTAATGAAACTGCTCGCAACTCTCGATGTGGACTACCCGCCACTTCGGTCAGCTCGTGACCACGGTCGGTGCAACCCATCCGTAACGTCCAGTAAAATAAATAAAGGTAAAAATACGCGTTGAGAATCGTTTAAATACATAAATATGTTCGTTGAGAAGTATTGAAGACTTGGAGAAGAATTTGTTTATGTCCCGAGTAAAGAATGTGAAACAAAAAAGATGGGAGAAAATGTCTCTGCTTATTATTATTATAAGCCCTAATATCGAATTCACATTTTTTTTTCTTACCTAAAAAATTACAAAATTACAAGTACCTTTGGAAAATTACACAAAAAATCTAGTGAAAAAACGTTTACAATATTTTTAAAAAATTTCGATGTTATAGCCTTTGAAAGTTGGATGTTGACCGAGGAACGTGTGACGTCACGATACATTTACATACACTATTCAACGATATATCGTAAAATAGTGTTCATAAAATTCTATTTGTCTAAATACATATTTCTTTTTTTAAACACACAAAAAATAGCTGAATCTCCCTTTTAAGGATTGTAAAGGAAAGCCTTTTAGATTTCATATCCTGTGACGTCATCATCGCGAGTAGCGCGTTCGGTACTTTGAATAGCTATATCGCGGTCATTTTCCAATGGATTTTTCACCATACGTAACATTTTAGCGTATATTTTTATTTAAATACGAAAAGTCCGCTAGTTCTGATCCTAGTCTCCATTGTTGTGTGAAGCTTTTAACAACATCGTGTGTGAAATATTTCTTAAATGTTTAAAAATTTTCTCCATCCAACCGTGTTAGCGAATGATTTTGAAAAATATATAAGGTTGATATACACATCAATACTGCCTACGTTTGTCACTATTGACAAATGTTGCTAGATATTGACATAAATACGCTTTTGTGACAGTAACACAACCGGCTGGCTTGACCAACTTTTATATAATAGAAACTTACATTATGTACGGCAAGATTACTCTTCATTTCTATGGGTAACTCGAAGGTGGACATTGGCCGAAGGTGGCTCGAGGACTCACACCACTCAACTAGCTGTTATATGAAAAAAGGGGAATAATCGTTATTATAAAAGTAGTGTTTATAGTGTAGTGTATTCAGTTACACACTATGTCTGCCCATTTCATTGCTCACCTATCGCTCTCCCGGGTTTGCTGGTAAAAATCTCCCGATGGGATCAGCACACCTTTTGTATCTATTTTCTTTTATAATTATTTTTATCATTTGTGTGTACGATAAAGTGTAAATAATTAGCGGAAATACGGAATGAGCAGCAAATACTGAATGAGCAGCAAATTTAAAGTTGAATAAGGTTCTCTGGTGACAATAAAGATGTAGGAGTCCATGGACTTTGTGTTGACATTCTTAGTAATTAAAAATGGTTTATTGTCAGTTTTAGTGCACGCTGCAATCCAACAGCCGCTGGGTGCGCTCGACTGGCCACGTTACCCCTATCTCACAGAAGACTACCTTGAAATGTACTGCATTTCCCACTTTATCTTATTGGCCTGTGTCGGTAGTGAGTGAGATGTGTCAGAGCCCATTCCCAGCCTATTCTATCCCTCCCCATTTCCCAACCCTTTCTCCAAATCCATTCCTATATCTCCAAAGGTAGGCAGCGCATCCGGGGACGTGCCAATGTTTGTCATTTTGGACTAATGTTGTGTCTATGGGGTGGATGGCACCGGGTTGGTGCTAATCTACAGCTAATGATAATTATATTTTACTAGCAAAACCCCGCAGACGTTGTCCTGCCATAGAAGTTGATGTGCTGCAGTGCCATCTAGTGGCGAGTTATAACAAAGTCGATAGCTCGAAAATATTCTCCGTGCTCAAATACCTGTGTATAATAATTTTCATGGCGATCGGTTGAACGGTATAGAAGTTGAAGTGCTGCAGCGCCATCTAGTGGCGAGTTACAACAAAGTAGATTGCATAGAAATCTTCTCCATGAAAAAATAAATATATGTGCCAACTTTCATGGTGATCGGTCAAACGGTGTCGAAGTCTATTAACATCAGATATACCAACATCCATTTATATATAGAAGAGAAGATGTATATAATTTTCTAAGAAAAATATTTCAAACTCTTACCCCGCTATGGAACTCTTCTTTAGCATCATCTAAGCCATTTTCGCACTTCGGAGTACTCTGAGAAAAATATCTCTTCTCCCTTTCTTTCACGTACTTCAATATGCCACTTTCGTCCCCACTATCCACTATACGGCCCAGGGCCCTGTGAGGGCCAGTAGATTCAGTCTTCTGTGTCTCTGTAAACCTGGGAATTATTTTCCTCCTGCCCTTCTGCGCAACCACATCTGGAGTGGAAGAATCAATAGAATGGAAAAAGCTTTCGGCCGTGACAAAATTCTCCGAAAAATATAAGTTGCTTTTAGAGGTATTCTGTTGAGGAGTGTAAAAGCCAACTGGTCTTTCGTCTTCTATGCTCGAAAGACTGTCTTTTTCGTCTTCTGGCTTTGTTCTTTTCGGTATTAAATCCGGATAATCGGGGCTGGATAGGCCCATTAGAGGATGGTTTGTGGTTAGGATTAGAGTGGAGTTGAATTTTGGTGGACTGACTCCAAGTCTTTTGGGTCGATTGTTTGGAGAATCAAGGGTGAGATTGGACATTTTTGTAAGGAAACTGTCGTCTAATTCCTCTTTTAATCTGGTTACAGTTGTTCTTGGGTTGTCGTTGTCGGGCTCTGGTAACCTAAAAAGAATACAACACTCACTCAACGACCAACAGTAGAATTATCCGAGTCGTAAGTCCAGAGGCATGCAAACACAAACTCCCCGATACCGTAACCAGCCCTTTATCGACCTTTGCTGGACATTGACCTCCTTGCGCAGTCTCGTACACGAGGGTTATATGACCTTAAAATGACACGCTGGCTAAGCGGGTTGACGGGTACACTCTATTAGGGTCGGTGTAGTTCTTAAGGCCCTGTGGTAGCGGCTTTGTTATCCCTTAGTCGCCTTTTACCGGTACCCACCGGAAGGTGTGGGGTGGTGATAATATAAAGCCGGCCCTCACCAGACCCAATAATTAATAGTGTAGTATATTTAGAATTTATTGTTTTATACAATAATGAAAGGGCGCGTCAGACTGGGCGATTACCCCTCTTTCACAAAATACTACCGTGAATTGCACCCCCGTTTATCCAGAGTAAATGAGAATTGCTAAGCCCATTTTCAGTCCCGTTGCACCTCTATAGGTATGGTGAGTGTAATGGGATGAAAAAAATCTCCTTACCCATCTTACCCAATCCTTTACAAAAATCCACTTCTAAATCCCCAAAGCTAGGCGGCGTATACGGAGACGTATCAAATTTCATAATTTTCGACTGACTCCTGCGGGATGTCCACGGGCGACAGTATCCACTTACAACCAGGAGAACTATCTGGACATCTGCTACTTTCCATAAAAAAACGATATTTCCCAACACGAAACATACCTAAGTACATTGCTATCTGGGTTCTGCAACCGTAGCACATTTGTCTCCGGCTCCTCGAAGTCTGACGAGAGGACTGAATTGGGGGTGTCTTGAGATTTGAAGGATTCGGATCCGGTATCCATTTTCTCGTCAGAAGATTGCGAACTGAGGATATCGTCGTCATTCGGCCGGGGGGATTTGTAATTACTGCAAATTGATTCGTTCTGGTAGTGTGTACATATCATGATTGTCTTTACACATTATAAGAATGAAAAAAGGAAATTAATTAGTGTCGAGTAAAACTAGGCACTATTAATAATAACACCGTAACCAGCGTTTTTTGGCCACTGCTAGACTCTTCTTGTGCATGAAGGACGTATGGCGTTAAAACGGCACGCTCGCGCTGGCCAATGAATAAAATTGTCTAGTCCACTTCTTTGGAGGTGGTCTTTAGATTTATTTCTTTATGCCTTATCTAACAGATTGCGATTTCGGGAGCAGCTGCATTTATACTAACTATGCGTTCTAATCGCATAACTAAATATCATACATTGTAAATGTTTTGGAGGTTGTAAAAACAACAAAAACAGACAAAAACTAATCTAAAAACCGTTAATTCATATATAATTAATAATATTATCAAAAAATATTTATATAGGTACATACATATATTGAAATTACGCAATTATCATGAAGAATTTAACATTATATCATTTTCGAAAAAGCTCCATATTTTTGTGGGCATTCTTCTTTGTCAAACAATTGCAAAAAAATCGACATCTGACTAGTCGGGAACTAGTGGGACGGGAACTAGTCGGGATTTCGTTATATTCCGAATGCTTCAGTGCTCACGGAAAGTTAGAGAGCTTTTCCAGCTCTATCCGACGACTATTTTGTATAACTTTATTGGTGTTCATTTTCAATGGATTTTGAAACCATTTTTCACAGCGTTCAGATTTTGAAACTATTGAACCGATTTTTTTTTATGGACGACGGCGGCAGGCGAGCATACAGTCCACCTGATGGTAAGTGGATACTGTCGCCCATAGACATCCGCGATACATGCCAACATTAGTCCAAAATTACAAACGTTGCCACGCCCCCGGATGCGCTGCCTACCTTTGGAGATATAGGAATGGATTTGGAGAAAGGGTTGGAAAATGGGCAGGGATAGAATAGGATGGGAATGGGCTTTGGCACATCTCACTCACTACCGAAACACGTACGTACATTAGGGAAATAAGATAAAATGTGAAATGCAGTACATTTCAAGGTAGTCTTCTGTGAGATAGGGGTAACGTGGCAAGTCGAGCGCGCCCAGCAGCTGTTGGATTGCAGCGTGCACTCTCCCCCTCAAAAATTGTCTAGTCTTTAAACTTAACCGAGATATACTCGTAGAACCAAATCATTCTCCCAATTTTTTTTATTAAAGAAATAAGGCGGTAGATGAGCATAGTCCACCTGGGTGTCGCCCAGCAACATGCGCGATATATAGTAGGTACCAACATCAGTCCAGAATGATAAAAGTTGGCCCGCCCCCGGATGCGCTACCTATCTTTGGAGATATTGGAATGGATTTCAGTTCATTCAAAAATGGGCCTTGTAAAATCTCCCTAGGAGTTTTTAATTCATTTATTTCCAATTTGACAATTTATATGCAATTTCTTCCTATTTATATTCGTACAGGGGTTTCTTTTACGATGAAGACTCGTTACACCGTGAACACACACCGGCCTTCAGCCAACTCTTTTACCAGGTATCGGCACGTGCCTGGACGCTTCTCACCGACTCGCGATCCCGCGGTACCCTCCCAAAGTAACGACCTAAGCCGAGCTCCGTTCCTTCCGCCGGTCTATCGGCCGGGGGGATCCCTTTAGGCTCGTTGCTGCACACACCTTTAGCTCCTGGCTGAGCGCCTTCTGCGCTCGCCCTAAACCACATATGTCTGGTGACTCTCGAAAAGCCTTTAGGGCCACAAGAATTTAGCCATTCCGAAAAAAATAGTCTGGTTTCTTTCTAAGATGCAATACTCTTCACCTTTTATGGTGATGAACAATTACCACAATTAACCTGCGTAATAATGTTAATTGAACACGCCAAAAATTTGAAAACACAAGTGAAAGTTATTCAACACGCAACAATACAGCATTGTGTCAAGAAAGTGAAATCATATAAATACATTTACATTCCCAAGTACGGCGCATAGAGAGTACTTGTGCACAATGGCCCTAAAACATCACACTGGCCAAGCGGGTTGGCAAGTCCACTCTTTAAGAGGTGGTGTAGTTCCTCAGGGCTTGTGGTAGCCGCTTTGTTATCGCTTATAATTAGCGATAGGTAACTCCGGATTCGATGAATCAAAAGATCCGAAACCGCGAGCAGAGCCAATTCCGGCTAACTGTTATCGACTCCGAGGAGTTATTTATTCCTTTTGGCTTGCTTAGTTACATGATCGATCATGATGCAAAGCGAATGAGTTGCACTCGCGCTCTTATGAAATATAAGTAGGTGAATCAAAGGAGTCAATGAATCGTTAAAGGAGGTTAATCCCTTACTAGATGGGCCAAAGCCGGACAACACAAAGCCATTATATGCTGGATGTAATATCCCATTTCTAGCCTTAAAAATAAGGAGTACTTCCAAAACCTTGATACGACTTTAAGATACAAGTAGCGGATACGATTTAGTAGTAAGTGTGGATAGGGTACATTGATACGCAACTGTAAATCCCTTTCCAGTCCAATTTGTCCAAAATGTAAATATTGTGGCTTGCGGTATAGAACTACACCCGTAATTTTGCCGGTGGTCAATTTAGGAACTAAATTTCATATTAAAATTTAGGAAATAATTTAATTAAATAATTAAATTTAGGAATCCATAAAGTATTGAACGTAACATTTTGCTTAAAATATCAATGATCTTTACCCATAAATTGAGTTAAATGTTTATAATAGTAATACAGTCCTCGATAGCAGCGACATCCTACACCTTCATCCGCGCAAAGTTTATGTGTGTAGGTCTGTAACTGTATGTTACCTCAAGCTATGCAATTGTTTACATATAATTGTACATAATTTGATTCATTGATAGTGTTGCCCCAGATTTAAAGCTAAATGTTGAGATATTTCTTCAATTTAAGGCCATGGCCGCTACCTCAGGCCGGTAGTATTTTGGACAAATTGGATTGAAACTGAATATAAACATGAACCCGGTTTTGTGGAGATATACATATATTTTTTTTCCCGAGATTTATGATCTCTACGGGAAGTAATTTCCCTGAAATATGAGTAGAATGAAGGTCATGCTACGTCATGAAGGTCATATGACGGCATGTTCTGAATCCCTCCTGGTCACACAATGCCATGATATGAACCTCTATCTCCTCTTATTATGTAGTACCTTAAGCTTCCAAAGAATGTATTGTCCAAACATTAACTTATTCACGCCAATGTGAACCATAGTACAATAGAATAAAGCTTAAAAATAAAGCTTAAAATATATAAGACAATCATAAATCAGAATTCAACTTAACATGATTACTCATACACTCGATCCTTATTTACTTCATACTGATTACTCAGTGGCATGCACCCACGATAACAAAGTGGCTACCACAAGCCCTGAAGAACTACATCACCTCTAAAAGAATGGACTCATTAATTCGCTTCATCAGCATGGCGTTTTAAGTCCATACATCCGTCATGAACAAGACTGTGCATGAAGCCCGTGACCAGCAGTGGACAATAAGTGTTTGGTTATGGATTGATTTTGACGAAAAATAAACAATAGTGGCAAATAAACAATAGTGGCGGTAGCAAGTTCTGAGGAAACGTAATACAGTGCATTAAAGGAAGCTATTGTCCAAATTTTTATGTTTGTAATTCCAGCAGTTTCTTGGCGTTGATGAGTCAGTCAGACAGTCAAGAACATTTCATTTATATGTAGAGAATATTTGATTACAATTTTATAGTTGCTATGTAAATTATTTATCCTGTTTGTTGTTCAAGTTATATATTTATACCTCTCATTGCACCTCCTAATGTATTTTTCTGTTTAATCCAAAGTGGTACAGCTAGTTGGTACAGAATTCCATAGGGCTTATCACTTTTTGTAGCATAATGTGCAATAAAGTGTTTTGAATAAATAAAATAAATATTGTCTGTTCTATTAGTTTCCAGATATTGAGACTTTAATCGATGAATTCGATTTAAAAAAAAACAAGTATAATCTGAATCCTATTTATTTTGTACAGTCCTATTTTGACTTCAGTAGGTAATACATTAGGAGGCATATATGGATTTAAAACGCCACACTGGCCAAGTGTGTTGGGGAGTCCACTCTTTAACAGGTAGTTTAGTTCCTCCCTCAGGACTTGTGGTAGCCGAATTATTCGAGCAATGACCTTCGACCTTTTTATTGTTTCACACCACCATAAAAGTTAAAAGAGATGTTGTAAGTCTATACATCCCTCATGCACAAGACAATATGCATGAGGAAGCCCATGTCCAGCAGTGGGTAACAAAAGGGCTTGTTATGGTTGTGAGATAAAAAAGCTACAATATAAATTTATTGAAATGTGTTTAGATTTCTTTAGATTAAGAACCACTATCCATTAAACAGGTCTTAAATGCATATATTTATTAGTAAGTTCTGTGTAATAGGCAAGCTTCATTACTGCTTGTACGCCTATGTCTTGTGTTAACTGGTGTCACAAGTTTCGCTATATCTCTTCTCCTGGAAGCCATTTGACAAGTCTATTATTGAAACTGTCTATAGTTGGTGATTCAATGATTTCTTGTGGTACCACAACTCCGTTACTGAGTATGTCATGGCATGCTTTCGTAATGGGTAGCGTTTTATCAAATTCCAGATTATTAAAGCATCTTAGCTGTTTGTTTGCTCAAAACTATAGCCGGATTAAGATAGGAGGTAGAAGGAATTAGGTAACTTTGCATTATATTCCTTCCACTGTAGTACTGACAATGACAGTATAGGGCTGTGTTCGTAAATTGTTGCTTGTCCATAATCCATCGAATCCATAATATGTGCAACACTCTGCCATATTTTATAAGACCTACCTAGCCAGTCTAGCTACAGAATCTGATTTTGAGTACCATTTATTTTATAGCAAATAATTAGAGTAGCCACACAGTGATTCTCACAGGTCTTTGTTTATCCCGCAGGAACCGTTTATTTTCCTGAGAAGAAATGTCCTTTTCATGCTCCCCGGGAAATTCAGCATAATTCATCCACCCTTTGATGTGGGAAAGTGTTTCAAACAAACAAGACAACTTTCACGTTTATTATTGTGTTGCCATTCTCTATTGGCCCTTAACCAAAACAGTTTGATGACCAATAGAATAGGGGTATCAACACTAAACTCGGTGTAGTGATAGCCATAAGAGCAGTGATAGCCTAACGGTGTCTATACTTGACTCACATTCGTGTGATCATGAGTTCAAATCCTCAGCCCAAACTGAGTTCTACTTAAGCATAGATTTTTAAAAAATTGTTAGTCGTTCAAGGCTGAGGGAAAACATTGTGAGGAAACCAGGATGCTCCTGAAATAAAAAAAATATATGGAGTATGTTATCCACCAATCCACACTGGGCCAACATGGTGGATTATGCCTCTAACCCCCATGGTGACTTACTAGGGAATGGCAGTGGGACGTTATAGATTGATACAAGTACACTAAACTCAAATTCATGAATTCTAACACTGGAGACCATTGAATTGCTACTTAAGGCTTTAAGATTGTTAAATTATCCCAAACTCAGTTGTGAAGGAAAGCAATGTGAGAAAGGTCACAGGTCTGGGAATTAAAAAAAAATTCAAGACAAGTGTATGGTACCAATCCGCAATAGGCCTGCATTGTAAATTATGGTCTCAGACTTTCGTGATTTCAAGTGGGACCCTAAAAGGTTAATATTCATATATATCTAGGCATACCAAGGTTTTGTCATTCTGGACTGATGTTGGCACATGTCGCAGGGCGATAGTATGCACTTACTACCAGGTGGACTGTATGTTGGTCTGTTCCCTTCTTTCCATAAAGAAGAAAAATCAGTGTGATAAAACAATGAAAGGAAAATATGTACTTAAGTAGATAATTATGCCTAAATATAGAATTTTCAAAATGGAAAGAAATCCTATTAGAAACGAGTTGGAAATCAAGAATACTTATTAGAAATATAGTTTCTTATTTGAACGATGGAATTTAAAACTATCTTGATGTAATCTCAATTTACTATTATTATTACTCTGCAATAAACCTTGAAAAATTCATTGGAAACAATTGAAAATTTATCAGGAAACTGACCCCTTTTCAAAGTAATATTTTAAAAAATACTAGTAATTAAAATATCGTTGAACTTACCTCATATGGGTCTTCTAAATTTTTATAATTTTTAATCACCTATTTACAGACTGAACACAAGAATGTAGGTAGGTACTCGAAATTTCAAAATGTATTACATGAAATCGTTGATTTGACGTATAAGTGAAGTTTGAGTTTGATTGACGCAAATAGACGCCATGTTATGGTTTGAATGCGTTCAATTCTCACGATATCAAAGATCTTTTTAGGGTTCTCTAGTCATTCATGTATGTTTAACAATGTTAGGGTTTTCAGGGGCACAATGAATTAGATACCCGCAGTTTATTTATTTTATTACACTTTATTGTTTCCACAAATAGCAGACAATGCTATAAAGCATTTACTCGCAATCAAGCTATAAAATAAGGTTTGACAATATGAGTTCAACAACCCATTTTCTTTATTAGAACAGAAACAAAACCTAGTGACATAATAATTTGTTACGATAAATTAAATATGAAGATATTTATACAAACCTTAAAGTATATCTGAATAGGAAGTGAATACGATTTTGAAAGGTCGGTTGCGCACCCGCGCAACTGGTGTTGCAGGTGTCCATGGGTGGGGGTAACACTTACAATCACGTGGGACCGCTTGCTCGCCTCCACTTGTCTATAAAAAAATATATCTACAAAGAACTAACAAATAAAAATACATAGCAAACAAAAAACCAACGCAATATATAATATATAAATAAAAAAATGTAAATTTGCTATTATATGGATATGAATTTCTAAATAAGAATTTTTACTTTTTTATTTAACATTTACAAGTGAAGGGTACGGTACCTGTTTGAAATTGGCGCGAGCGTCTTTGCATACCCGCATACCAGGGCCGTCTTTACCAGGGGGTGCAAGGGGTGCGGTGCACCCCGGGCGCCCCGCGCCCGGGGGCGCCTGTCGAGCGCTGAATTCAGTGCCGGCTTTACCTATGGTGCAGGGGGTGCGGTGCACACGGGCGCAGGGTCTTACAGGGCGCCGAGCGCCGCTCGCGACACCTCCAAAGAGTTCAAAACGCCTACTAGAGGGCGCCCTGCACCCGGGCGCTACATGAGCTAGAGCCGGCGCTGCCGCATACATTTATTATTTGGAGGCAACATTTTTTTTGTCCCCGCCATATTGAAGGCGGTTTGATACACACGCTCGGCGGCGAGCAGAGTTATTAGAGTTAAGTTCACATCGCGGTCTCGGACAGTTGATTTTGTGATTCGCGCCTATTAATCGGATTTGAACGCGAATATCCTTGAGCCACGCGAGTGTTTTGGTTGGACTTGGTTGTAATTGTGCTTGTGCTTGGAGGTGATATTTCGAGGTGATTTGCTGCTGTGTGTGTTGCGGAACGATAGCGGCCACCGGCTCACCACAGGACGAGACTTGGATTACTACACAAGTATCTATTGGGAATGTATGTATTTATTCAATCACACTAAGATAGGTCACGTCTAGTAGGGACTAGCGTAGGTACACTTTCCAGATTCGTATGTGGGCAAAACCACCTGGGGTAAGTGAGGCCTTTATTCTGTATTATACTTACCCACCATTTTGGTGGATATTGATTAAAACCATTAATTGGGCTCGATTGCATATTCCTCGGGCTGCTTTCGCGTAAGGCGAGGCAGGTGCGCCTAGTGTGCGCATCGTAAACAGTACCTATAGAATATTTTTTTGGTGCCATACAACTGGAGTTTTTCACGGCACTGCACATTCGCTTGCGGGTAGTTTGGTAAAATTGATACTTGTTTGACCGGTTTAAATCTACCTACTAAAGCTTATACAGGTTACTCAAAGTTAGAAGTTGTAAATAGTAGTTGTTAAATTTATTTTTAATATTGTTACTAAATATGTATTTTTTCTGTTATCTCTAATGTAATTGTATTCATAATATACTCGCAATTGTATATTTAAGTGTTCTCCTTCTATAGAAATAGACTAGACGATTCCACTCTCACGGGCGGTCTAGAATCCCTCAGCATTCGGAGAAACATTGCGTCTGTCTATGTGTTCTACCGCCTGTACAATGAGGAATGCTCTGAAGAATTGTTCAATATAATTCCCATCTAGGGTTTCTGCAACCGCATCTCTCGTCACAGAAGTGCGGTCCATCTGTAATTCCTCGATAAGGAGGTGTCGCGTACTGTTCGGTCAAAAAAATCGTTCTATACCGCGAACAACAACTGGGAACAAGTTACAAGTGAAAATAGTGCTATTCGGAACTAAGGATTCCCCGAAACTGTAATAAGATTCACAAAAGTAGCACGAGTCCCATATGAATGAAAGACAATGGGTAATTTTCTTAGAATATACACTTCAATATTCCAAGCAAATAAGACAGTAAGTCAATAGTTATCAGTTTAATTCTTGGTTTCGTTATTTGCTCACGAGCTCTTTACTCAAGCAATCGTACCTATTTTATATATATATATATATTTAGCCAATGTAAGCCAAAGTATGCAAATTGTTTATTGAAAACTTTTTAAAAAACAATATTACAATGCCGTTTTTATACCACGTGATGGATTGTTCATGGGTTTTTTTATATTGTATAATGCCTACGTAGAAATATAATATAGCTTAAAACTTATGCTAATTTAAAAACCATGTAATATCGAGTCCGGAAATGGTGTTTGTTGAAAATTTTGCCGGAAATTCGCAAACTTGCACACAATATTTTCCTTTTATTTCTTAGCCATAAGTGTCTTCTTTCCGTCTGTTTTGTAAATATTATACTTGGAAAAGTATATTTCTACCCTGCGGAAACGCACGATTCATTCAGTCGAGTGTTTGAATGCTAAGAATTCAGGTTCCTATAACATTCATTTGATAATTATTTATATTCTCATGAAATTATTTACAGGAAAAGAAGAAACCCTAAAAATGCAGTTTGCCGCGCTAGTAGTCTTCGCTTATTTAGTTACAGCGGTATTTCCTGCTGAAGACGTCAGTTGTGAGTCATTTTAACCATATTATTTTTACCTAATTCTTTCATTTGTTTAACTAAAATATATTTTTCCGTTAGATCAAGCGTGTGTAGACAAATATTCAAGAAAAGGCTATCAGCCTTGGCAAGAATGGTCAGATCACTACACATGCCATCGGTATCGATGTGAAATTAGAGATGGAAAATACTTTATTGCTGCCGTCGGGTAAGAAAAATGCAAATTTAAAAATATCAAGCTGTTTTATCATTTTGTTTAATCAACAAACAACAAATCTATCTCCTCAAACGTCAGTAATAATCGCAAACTATTGCATAGAGCAGCATAACTTCTATGTAGAAACGTTACCAATATAGATTATGTCTCTACCCAGACGTTTAAGTTTTGATTTGCATATTACTATAACATTGTTTTCGCGTGTTACTATAAAAAACTTTAATTGGCTCCAGTATACAATAATATATATAAATTCAGAGCCGAAATGGAAATTCTTACACTTGTTTATTTTGTAGTTGTCGAAAGCCAAAAATTCCAGAGAATGCATTAGAGTGCCACGAATATATTGAAGACGAGAATGTTGGTGAGTTTATATTCGTAAAATTTTTTTTTTAAAAAGATTACTGTCCCTGCTTCTATTTTTCACATAAAAGCAATGATTGACTGGTAGAGAATGCCTTAAGGCATGTTAAGTCCGCCTCTGTACAATATTATGCCTATTCCCAAGGAATTCAACATATTATCACATATACATATTAGCACAAAGTAACTTTGCAAAACTATTTAATAAATAGTAGCACAACTGCTGAACATTGGTTTTAAATGGCCCATTCATTATGACACGCTTGCCATATTTAACAAAATTATATGCAAATGTTTTCAGAGTTTCCGACATGTTGTGCTCGGTTAAGATGTGTTGTTGAAGTCAGCGGTGAAAGAATTGTTCAGACTCGAGGACAACCTGGTGAACTGTTTCCAGACAAGTGAGAATATCATGTGACATATCATGTGCTTAATCATCAGAACTGAATCATTACTGAAATAATTTATACCAATTCTATTCTCATTACTGTTGTAGTTTTTTTTATAGTAACTGAGAATAATTCAACTTACTGTAAAACTGTTACAGGGCCTGGAAAGGTCAACAAAATGAACCCAACCCAGCTGTAGTTGGCATGGGTGTACAGCAGTCTCCTGGCGGGGATGCTCCGGGTCAATCAGCTCCCGGCATTTTCAACAGCAGAGGAGCAGGCAAGCAGAACAAGGTATTATTGACCTTTGCTTGAACCGCGATTTTAATATTCGGTTCATAACAAAGGCCGATAATGTCTTATAAATCGTAGTCTTGGACCAGAAACTAAAGTCACCGACAGCTTGTAGAATCGATATGTTGAAATGTCAATGGATAGATTATATGTGCCGCAGGACCAATAACCGATGGAGTAGAAGAGTCCTCAAACGTACAGGGAACCACAGTATGGGACGCCCTCCGGACAGGTGGACCGAAGTCTTAAAGAAATTCGCCGGTGGTGATTAAATGAGAAGAGCCGACGGTCGTGTGTGATGGCGAGTCGCGGTGTGAGGCTTATATCCAGCAGTGGAGAGGCATATAGGGAGATGATATGGATCAAAGACTAAATTAGGTATTTAAACTTCTATTGTGCAAAAGAGATTTATGAATGCTTACTGAAAATACCAGAAGTAGTGTAGAAATTCATATGCTATAATATAAAGTATCATACACGGATGACGTTCTTCACTTATATGTAGTTTAATCTTCTGAGGCTGACAGTTTTTGTTCTAAGACCATTTTTGAAATTTTAACTTATTAATAAAGGAGACTAAATTTTAGAAAAATGTATTTTATATTAAACTTATTGGTAAGTTCATATTAGAGATCAACAAGTTCGTTGGTTTGTTAGGTTTAATTTCGAGAACTACGGATCTGATTTTATTGCGGTACTTATTGTTTTATACAGCATTTATTCTGGAAGAAAACATATTTATTTTTTTATTTAGATAAAAAAGGAATTCACAAGGGCTTCTTAAATGAAACCTGGCAGCAACAGAGTAGTCCAAATATTAATTAAGTTTTAAGCTTAACATATTTATTATGTTATTAATTTAGCCAACGATATTCTCGACAGCGGATGGCAACGATATTAATGGGCGACGATATGTAGACCCGTATCCAGGCCAGCAGATGCAAGATTCCCCACGTAAGAAGAGATCAGCTTCTCATCCTTTGTTCGACCGAGGAATCTCTGGTGATTCAGCGAGTGATCTGAAAGAAAACCATCCTCACCATGTCAAAATTCATGGCTACTCACCTGAAAGATATACATCGTATTTCTCTGGTGGTCGTCCGATCAGAACAGTTAGTCCAAAAATATTTCACATATAAAATATACCTTGAATTCTTTATTGTTTACATTATTCATGCAACTGTAACCATTTTGGTGTTTAATTAATTGTATTTATTAAAGAATTACACCTATCAATGCAATTGAAAAGTTTTATAAATTAGTCGTATTGTTATTCTATTAATATTGTCATCGTTATTGTATATTTTGTTAATAATAAAAATATCTAAAATAATATTTCAATCATTATTACCTAAATTACGGAACCTTTGAGAAGTGCGGTCCATCCGCATTTCCTCGATACGGAGGTGTCGCGCACTGTTCGGTCCAAAAATTACTTTATACCGCGAACTCGTAGGCCGTGGAACGAACTGCCTCAAGAGGTCTTTCCATTAAGCTACGATATGGGGTTCTTCAAGAGAGCTGTGAATAGGATTTTGCAAGGTCGGCGGCGCGCCCGCATACCCCCTGGTGTTGCAGGTGTCCATGGGCGGCGGTAACACTTACCATCACGTGGGACCGCTTGCTCGTCCGCCCACTATTAGGTATATAAAAAAAAAAAAAAAAAAAACCTTTAAACCATTTGCAGAAAGGAAATTTATAATTTAATTGTGAACGCAACTTAATGTAATCAGTAAATACTTTCGATCGGGCACTATAATTATTTTCCCTTTGATTAATCGTAAAAAAACATCGATATCCAATAATTTAATTCACCTGTAGGTATTGACATAATAAAAAAATGTATATCTCTAACATATAAATTTGTCCAATAAAAATTCGAGAAATAAACAAAAACATCACATTGGAAGAAAAATATAGAGTTAGCTTAAACTAACGAAACGGTGAGTGCCATAGTCCATTATGTAGTTGAATCTAAGACAATTGAGACACGATCACACGAGTCGTGCATGAGTGTGTCCGCGATGTACAAGTACCTACTTGTCAGTACCTACGTAAAATTGCCAGGGTAATGAAAACAATTCCTTTGTCTATACAATAGTTAATACTAAAATTATTATACAGTAATAATTTTTAACTGAAATTGGAATATAAATTAAAAAGATATGTGTACGTACCTACTTGTTATTATCCTTTGTCATTGTAAAAAACTATAATATGAAAACTAACATAAAGTATACAGCATGTCGTCGTGTGTCGAAAGCTACAGTTATTTTATTATTGTATTTTAATTTATTTTTAAGGAAGATTACAGACCCGTTAAAAATATAGTCGAATGCCTCGGTACATTCCCTTATCTACGCCTCCACTGCCTCTGTCTGCCGAGCTATGACAGGTCATCTACCGAGCACTCTGACATCTGTTTACTTTACCGGCATCATAGAACTGCTCGGTACCGTCCTCTTCACTCCTCGATTTGGGTAACTCAGTCATCCTGGCAGGTCATCTCAACTACAAACATCCTAGTTTTAATAGTCGCACGTCCACCCAGAATGGTAAACGCCTCAAGTTCATTAACCAACTTGCCTTTGACGTTATAGCCCCAATGACGCCAAAACATTACCCTCATTCCAACACATCCGCCCTACGTACTAGACATTGCCCTTTTCAAAAATATAGCTTTACGTCTAAACTCGATAGAAATCCTATCTATATTATAATCCAAACGACCTGACCAGTGCGGGTGACACAAACACGGCGGTCTATGGACCCGGTAGTTACCTTATGGAGATAATCCAAAGCTCCTCTAGGCAGGTTCATTCGCCGCTAGGAGTTTCCTGGGGATATAAGGGAGCCGATAAGAGCTAAGAACTCAGCCACCCGTGCTTATGACTCCTTCCTCTGTGAAGAAAATAGGCGCAGGATGAGAGCTTTACAGAGGGACTTGAAGAATCGCATCGCTGTATTCAAAAACAAGAGTTGGGATGACCTGTTATTAAAGATCTCACACACAGCCTACTGGTGGTTGGCGAGATTTATGAAAGCACACAATACTATCTCCATGCCCCCATTGACTAGACCGAACAGCCCTCCCTCATTTGACGATGTTGAGAAGGATAAATGACTAGCCGACAGCCTTGAATGCTCCCCTAGCCGTCAACCGGTTGACGCATCACACGTCGACTTGGTTGACGGAGAAGTGGGGCGTCGAGCCTCTATCCTACCATCAGACCCCCTTCTACCGGTTACAGTAATTCAAATTCAGGACATCATTAACAATCTCAAAATTAAAAAATCTCCTGACATGGTGGAATTCCTAATAAGGTCCGGAATAAGCGCTTTAAAAGCCTCCCGATTAACTTGATCGCACTTCTTGTGGCTATTTACAATGCCTCAATGAAACATCATCTCTTTCCAGCAGCATGGAGTCGTTGTTATCGGCATCCCCAAACCGGGTAAACACCGCTCCGAACCCTCCAGCTATAAATCCATTAACTTATTGATACAATGGCTAAAATTTACGAAAGAATTTTCCTTTCTCACCTATTGAGTCACATTAACTCAAAAGGCCTACTAATCGATGAGCAGTTCGGCGTTAGAGACAAACACTCATGTCCAGCAGGTGCACTGAATAACGGAGCACATCCTCACAGGTTTCAACCAAAGGAGACCCCTCAATATTATAGCAGACCCCTCAATATCCTGTCTTCTTCGACGTAGCGAAGGTTATTGATAAGGTTGATAAAATGTTGGAAAAATAATTTTGATACTTGAATTCAATGGTAGGCTAATTTTAATAACAAAAAAAATCATCTAAATCGCATTTGTTCTTGGGGATTAAGGAATTTCTACTATTTTTAAGCTTCATTGAGGATTATTGAATTATTATTGGGAGGGGGCGCATTTGTGAATGTTTCAGCACGTCTTTTTTTCTGCTTAATGATGAGGACAAATCGCAAATTTTGACTTTTATAGTTACATATAGGTATGTTGTCTATTGCAAATGTAAATAAAACGACGGTAAATTGAAACATATTTATAATATAAACACTTAAATGAATAGAATCAAATGATACTATAGTGTTTTCAGAATAATGTAGCATATTTATTATTCTTCCGAACTTTATCAAGGATTAACGTATTTGGAGACGCTGATTGAGGGTATCTCGGATGAGTTGTATACCAACTTTTATTCATTAGAGCAGGATCGCATTGAAACCAACCATACTGGAAAAATAATTATAAAATTTCGTTAGAAATAACAAATATATTATAAAAAATCTTTCAAGATAAACCTTAAGAACGAAATATTGAAAACCTCAACAGATGAAGTAGGAGAAGCTCTGTATATATCTGATGGACCAATGGGTTTGATAACTCCTTTTATTTTCATTCTATTGAATCGTATTGTAGATCCGTAAGCAAATCCATTTACTCTGCCCATGTAACAGTCAATCACCCTGATAGTTTCCACATCTGGTCGCTGAAACTTTAATAACAGAAACTTTTACTAGTCACACCTCGAAACATAAATAACATATTATTAATTAAATGGATGATAAATCCATTCCCAGAGGTCCGGTTCATATTTCGGTTGACCGGACTAGTGAGACTTTTTTGAGACTGCTAGTTTTAAAACGAATCAAGACGAATATAATCTTATATTTAAACATTTCAACTTTTTCTGAGAAAAGTTTATAAGTAACTAGCGACCCGCCCTCGCTTCGCTTTATAAGTTTTTTTTTACAATTTTTTTTTCAAAATTTTCAAGAACATTTCCACCATACATTATATTCGTGTAACTCTTATGGTTTTTGCAGCGCACGCCAAAATAGCTCGCAGATGGCAGATGTTTTTTCCGACTTACTTGACACTTATCGTTATATTTTGGCCAATTTATACAATATCTTTATAAATTATAGCCTATGTGTTATTCTGATGTATGAGCTATATTATTGTAAAGTTTCATTAAAATCCACTGAGTAGTTTTTGCGTGAAAGAGTAACAAACATCCATACATCCATCCTCACAAACTTTCGCGTTTCTAAAATAATATTAAATTAAATAAATAATAGGATTGCACCAGAAATCATTTGCATTTCACAAAATTGTCACAAAATAATCATATCGTCGTACCCAATATTTATATGCCTTCTTTTAAGCAACACATTTTTTCGGAATCTTTATACAATTTTGTGTATTATGTTCGTATCTTTGAGTAAGGTATTTTTTCTAGTACTTGTACCAGCCTATAAGGTCTCACTTCAGAGCACAGGTTTCCCCTAGTGTATCAGTGGGGGGTTTCGGACCATAATCCACCACATACACACTCGAGATTTTTTTCAAATCCTCGGCCTGAACCAATGAATTTCTACAGTAAGGGTTTTTGAATAATTGTTACTAGCTTGGCGGTGATAGAAAACATCATGAGGAAACTCGCGTGTTCGAGTACCTACCTATATATACCAATTTAACATTCGCGCCTAACATTACAAATGAAATACTTACCTTTTCAGGACACTTTGAGTACTGCGTTACTTTTTCCATCAAAGGAATAACATCAACTTTATTCATTGGTTCTTTGTATTCTGTTCTCACCATATCTTTAATGTAGTTCTGAGGGCCGTACAAAGTTATTCCAAAGAATTCCATGTCTAAATAGACTTTTTGGGTAAATTTTACCCGTTACTGTATTTTTTCGATGAGATTAGGTTTCTTTCCAAACATACAAAATTCTGACATTCGTTTTCGTTAAATATGCCTACCAAAGAGGATCTAATCACTGCATATGGCTACAACGTAAAGCTCTAATGCCTACAAAAAAAAAAAGGTTCGACTATAAGGTTACTATTATAAACCAAAGTACTTTTGTATTTTGATATACAAAAAGCAGCAGGATTTTTGTGTCGTTAGGTTATAGACATAGCTACACAAAATCCGAGATCTGTGCCTTTTGTAACAAAATACTCAAATATTTTACAATAAATAAAAGTTTAAAATTTAGTAAAGATTGAAGGACTTGTATGAAAACCTTATTTAAAAAAAATCGAGATAATATTTATTATGGAAACACCTTTAATAGGAAAGCAAAAATTATTTTTTTATTATAAGATTGTTCCCCTCGTACAAACAATAACCTCTCAATCTTACCAAAATATCTTCACCTGATTGTGAAGAGTTTACAAGCTAAGTCGCTGGCGCCACCATGCTAAATGATTGATAAAGGTACTTACCTGTGCTACGAAGAACAAACGATATTGCCCATTGAAAACAGTTGCATTCTTGTGGGATGCCACAAAAAGGTAAAAATAGAGCTTATCCAGGCAAGTACATAGATAATAAACACTAAATTACCCCACCGAATTTACCAGGACATATGAGAGTAAAGTTCTACGTTATACACTACAGGAAACATATTTAATGACAATAAATGACAAATGCGAGTAAGTACAATATTTCAGGACACTATCTGCGAGAACACAACTTCAAAGGAGAAAGATTATTTTACCCGAAACTTCCCATGGTGAACCTGCCAGGAAACCCAGACATGTCTGCAATACACAACAGAACACCTGTAAAATTTGATGACATCAACTTAAGTGATTTAAAAAATGTTAGAATACATAGTCAAAGACAGTAGCCAAGTGAGAGCATAGTGACGTCGACGACAGTTTATATCCACCTTCCCGATTGAAATTTTGATATTTCTTAATTTCAATCGCTTTACGTACAATCCTAGGATAATAGTAACGTTCAGTGGACAGGATTTTGGGAGTGCAGAGTTTTATACAGTAATTAAATTCAGCGTTGAGAATGTGTTCGTCTATTGCTGATTTACTCATTTGGCGGTTTCTTACAGCTGCAATGTGTTCTTTGATCCTTTCCACAACTGTAAGCTTGTCTACTTTAACATTACTTTGCGGTCTACTTTTAGAATATAAAATGTGTATAAAAGAAAGTTTAAAAGTTTTAACCAATTGGATTTTCAATCACTTCAACCCAAAGGGAATTTTGTGTTCCCCTAACCATATTCTTTACTCTTACCCCCCGAATATTATATCCAAATATTTTAGAATATCCGGCTGTAGTTTCATATAAAAAAATGGGTAATCAAGTTTAATGGTATGGTAACACTAAATAAGTCCCTGTTTCACAGATAAAATATTATTTTAAATTTTGTATTAGCTTTTATTACAATTTTAACTGATAGTATGTTATACCAACAACTTTCTGACTTTTTTCAAACAATTCTTTTACGTTTGTAGTACGCAAAACGGCATTTTCAGCGTTTCAATTGCATTTTAAAACCTGCGAAAATTATCTTTAGACGTCAAGTGACAGACTGAAACAAAAGGTCAATTTGACCAACATTTGAATGCCCCCTTTTTTGGGCCTTATTGCTATATTGCTTTAATTTAGTTGATCGATGGACGTAATAAAAACAATTGTTGTTTAGAATTGTTGTAGACCAATGCCTATGCCAGTGTCCAAATAAATTAAATAAAAAAGTGACATTACCGCTTGTCAGCTGTCAGTTTACTCCAGCTAATAAAAAATATATACATACCTACCTACCTATCTATTCTATTAGACTGTGTCTTTCTTTACATTTATTTCTCGGGGGTTTTTTCACTTTTTATAGAATATTAAATTATAATAAAATCAAACTAATGAATAAATTGTGCAGCTTACTGAAACATTCAATTTATTTTCTAAATAAACATGACGTGAAATCTATAAAATACATCTTTGCCAATGCTAAAATGCAATTGTATAAAGTTCGGTAACGAAATTAAGTGAAAAACTGCCGATAAGAACGCTTTTATACCTTTAAGACAACAGCTTATTGTCCTGTGTTGTTTTATAGGTATCCAGAAAGAAGTTATATTTAAAGTTTCTTGTTAAAAAAGAGTTTTTAAGTCGACATGGTGGAGCCCGAGAAACCGTTCGCTTGTACACTTCCTGATTGCGGTATGACGTTTACCAATGAGGATCACCTGCAGTTTCATACTAAGAAGCATGATATGGTGCTGCAGCTCGGAATTGAGCAGAAGGGGGCGTTTGTTGGTAAATAATGGCTTTATTAAATTATTGCCTTATGTTTATTATCGTATGTATTGGGAAATAATTTAATGAGTAGCCGAAATAATGAAATTAGCAGCAAATATATAGGTAAGTTAGGTGTAGGATCTCTGGTTAGAGTAAAGTTATAGGAGTCTTAAGCGGACCTTATGTCAACCTTATGTTAACATTGTAATCTAAAAAAATTTTTTCAGTAATTTGGAAAATAGTTTTGTTTTGTTGATTGTGATTTGCTGACCATTTAGCAGTTTTTTGCTGCCTGTTTAAATACAAGCTTTTTTCTATACAACATATTATGGTAGATAGTGAAAGCTCACCAAACTTTTTAAAACATTTTTGCTAATAATTATTATGGAAAATAATGAAAGCTTCCTTCCGTCTAGTACTGTCTGGTGTTTTTTTGCTTTGAAAACAACTGATATCTATGTAATTCATCACTACACCTCTATTTTGAAATACAGTTTTTAAATATTTTATTATGTTCACAGTTGACCAGACACCGACACCCACACGATTTATCAGGAATTGTGAAGAAATGGGTCTATTCCAGGACTTGCAGAATGTCAATCCTTTTGACGAGGGGTTTAAAAGAGCTATGGAAACTAAGTATGTATAAAAATATTTTAGATTTTATTTTTACAGTGTCACTGAAATATTGCAAAACCGGTAGCATGTCAACTAATTAAAAATATGTACTACTATTCTACAATCTAAAGGTAGGAGGAGGTACTTACCAGTAAAGGTAGGAGGAGGTACTCCAGTACCAGTAAAGGTAGGAGGAGGTTTCAGTGATGCATTAATAAAAAACAATGAAAACTTAAAGGTCTCCTATAAAATAAATGTAACATTGTCTACTTTTGCTTTTCAGAACTGGAATCTTGTCGTTAGAAAATGCAATTGTAGCCTCTGCAGCGGATGATGTTCTACACACACCTCAGATGGTCTTCCCGATCATTGATGGAGAATCCACACTGTATACTAACAACCAGAGAAATATTACAATAAGCAGGTAATACTATACCATTGTATCAGCTCACTGCACTGCACAGCCCTCCCCTAATAAATCACTGGGGAATTTTGGGCCACAATCCACCATGTGGGATCTCGAGCATACAAGTGACTTCACAATGATTTCCCTCCTCATCGAGTTAGTTTCAAAATTAGCTCAACAGTTTAAATTAGAATTTAAAAATTACCTTCACCTTTATCTATATATATATAAAAGAGGATGTTGGTATATCTGATGTTAATAGACTTCGACACCGTCTGACTGGCACATATATGTATTTTCTCATGGAGAAGGTTTCTATGCTATCGACTTTGTTGTAACTCATCACTAGATGGCGCTGCAGCAAATTAACTTCTATACTGTTCAACCGATCGCAAAAACCATATCGACGGCAAAACAGAATAATTTGTGATTTTATATACAGAAGTAAATAAATATACACAGGTAGGACAACATCTGCCGGGTTTTTCTAGTATTATATAATAATAAAAACAATGAAATTCTAAGTTTAATCAAAGTCTATATTGATGATAAATCCCTTTAATAACGTCATATTGAAAATTTTACAAATAGATCCTCATTTTATTTAAAGGTCAAGCGACGAATCGGGCGCAGTCAAAGAATACGAAACCACAACTATATCAAAAATGACAAATGAAGTCACAATTAGCCGAATAGTCGGCAAACCTGACATACTGGACAAAATCACTACTGACGATGTGGCAATCAAACATACAGATGATATAACTAAAAACAAAGATGTCGTCAATGAAACTGTCTCTTATACAAATAATGTTATTAAAATACATAGTAATGTAGAAATTAGGAAAGATGTGCCTATTAATGTGGAAGCTAATAAAAATCCAGTAACACTAATTTCTTATACTGATTCAGTAGTTAAAGATGCAAGTGTAGTCACTAAAGATGTATTTTTAACTGATAGTAATAAATTGCAAGTTCCTGAACCGAAAATCCCACCTATAATGAGTCAGAAATCCTTAGATTTCGTAGTTGATAGCCTTACGTCGGAATGTCAAAATGAGATAGTTGATAAAGAAAAAGATGTGCAGTTAATCAAAATGCTTAAACGCAATTATAACGCGTTGAAAAAGTCCGATGAAACAAGAAAAACACCTAGTAGAAATAAAAGTGAGATTATGAAAGGGACTAATGAGAAAGAAGAAGACTATGAAGTTATAATCAAACTACCAAACGGGAAACACGTTAGAATGAAAGCGGTTGAAGATATAAGAGAGGACAACAAAATCCAAGACCAAACTAAAGAGAAATTAAAAAAAGTACTGACAAATAAAGTTGAAAAGAAGTCACAACTTGACACACCAATCTTACACCAAAGACTGTCAAGCTTGGACAATACTCCTGTAATCCAAAATATACTCCCAATTCCAACAGGCACTTTAATACCAGTGACCATTGTAAATCCAGTTGCTAGTTCAATCCTGCTAACTAATAATTTACAGAAAATTCCTATAGCTTTAAATCCTAAACCTCCCGTTAAAAAAACCGTTAGAAGGTTACTTAGTCACACTAAAGTTATTAATAAAGAAGCAAGTGAATTGGAATTAGGGAAAAATGGCGTAGGAGAGATTTTAGAAGAGACTTTAGATGAAGACTGTGTTATTGTGGAAGATGTACAAGTACAGAAGAGAAGACCCGATGGCAGAATATCACGGCATTCGCTGAATAGTGCTAGAAGTGCAGCGTCTAAGAGATACAGGTATGACTAAATATGCATTTAAGCTGAACCTATAACAAAGTATGAGTGATAGAGCCTAGATTTTTGAAATTTTTGTCTGTCTCATCATGCAAAATCTGCTGGACGGATTTGAATGAAACTTGGCATATTTATAACTTACTATACTATCAACCTGCTCTCGCTTCGCTTCGGTTTATAAGTTTTTTTTTTCCATTTTTTTTTTCAAAATTTCAAAATAAAATATAGCCTATATTAGACACGGATAATGTAGATTCCTATTTGTGAAAGAATTTTTGAAATCGGTTCAGTAGTTCCAGAGATTACCCCCAACATACCTACAAACACACAATTTTACCTCTTTATTATATTAGTACCTGGTTAACATTTAGGATTCTTTTTATCCACATCCATTATACTTCCCACGAATTCCCATCCATTAATGTTTAATATAGACTTTGTTTTCCATTACAGGGAAAGATTAAAAGAAACAATGAAACGTCAAGTGGAAGAGAACAAGCTCCTCAAAATGAGTAACACGAAACTGGCAGTGGAAAATGCAGCTCTTAAACTAATGATTACTAATCACATGAAGAAGTGCTCTAATGCCGATGATTTGAGTAAGTTCAAATCATTTTGTTAGAATGACGGTTTGCAACAACAGCTGTCGAGGTTAGGATTTTTTTTTTAATATATATATATACTAGTGAGCGGACGAGCAAGCGGTCCCACGTGATGGGTTGGGTCCCACGTTGTCTTGCTAGGTGGTGTGATTTTGGGATTTGCGGTGGGAAAAATTTATATGGACATTCCCTTTTCCGGCAATCATATTCTTGGGTGTCATTGTATAATTCCCGCACCAAATCTAGGACAAATTAGATTCGAAACAGTTTTTCTTTTTATTCGTCAAGTTTTCTTGGCAAGAGATCTTGCAATTTTCTAAAATAATTTACATTCCTTCCCACCTATTTACAAACATACTTCATTTTAGCTTCGTAATTTACTGTAATAAATTTCGGGACTTACAACACCTTGCACTGACTTTCAAGAACCATATTTGATGTGCAGTAAAATGTAGAATACTCTGTCATTATGATTATCCAAGTGCAAGCTTTGCAGGGATATCAGAAGATATTTTGAGGGGGAGAGTGCACGCTGCAATCCAACAGGGCGCGCTCGACTGGCCACGTTACCCCTGTCTCACAGAAGACTACGTTGAAATGTACTGCATTTCCCACCCACTGCATCTTATTTCCCCAATGTACGTAAGTTTCCGTATATTGGGATACTTTTTTTTTTAAAATGTTCGTAATAGTCCGAATAAGGTTTTTAGGGAAAGAAAATTTGGAAAAGTTGCCCGGAAAATTGAAAAATTCCGGAAAAATTTAAAGTGCTTTTTTCTATGGCATTTTTGTATGAACTTATTGAAATTATTGTGTCGAGTCAGCTAATTATGATATAAATTTGTTTCTCTTTCAGGTGCAACATAAATAACTAAAAGAATATATTTTTAAATTTAGTGACATGACAACATTTTAAATTATACATACTTTGACAAGCATTTTAATAAATGTGGAATCAAAGAAAACTAGACACTAGCTCGATTAGCACATTATGCCAATGTCGTGTTTTTTTTCGTAATTAACAATTTCAAAGTCAAAACAATTCAAAACGGATCTCGTCAATGTCCAGTCCCGTCGAAGTAAGTCAGGAGTCGTGCAGTAAAGCGATAGTAGGTCTACTGAAGACAGAAGAGGACTCCTTGGAAGCACACGAAAATGGCAATCCTATGTGTGGCTGATCCAGCTACTGGACCAGTGTTGTGGATATTAAAGGGTATGGTGGCGCAAGAAGAACTTGCTTTAGTTCAGTCGATTGTCCAAAGATGCGCGCGCGTATAGTGTCGTGGTGATTACGGTCGACGACGCCACCCCAGCGGGCTTGCATAAATGTTGCCCGTAGGTAGATGTATAATACATATACCTACGAGCATGACATAAGTCACTATGCACACCGTTGAACAATCGTTATACAATTCAAAACACCATTCGACCCAATCTACAGGTGCCCTTCATCCTCAACACTATGCTTCTAATTGATTATCACGAACACCACGCACGTAAAACACTTTGAAGTTTAATAAACTATCACTGTTAAACCACAAAACGATACACAATTTATTTATTACACAAATTTATTTCACTCCTCTAATTCCCGGCAAAAAGTCCTAGAATGATATTTCAAGATGGCCGGCGCATCAGTCCCTCTTTTTCTGCATTTATTAAAATCTTTGCTTAAGTTGTAACTGTTAGGAAATTGCTAATTTATTTGTTATTTTTCTAGTTTTGACATTCCAGTATTTTAAATTATTTATTGTATTATTTATTTTACTACGCTAATGTTATTTTACGAATTTATTTTGAATAAAATTTTTGGTTGACGAATGAAATAAAGATTTATTGTTGAAAAATATTGTTTTTTTTTATTTTGTTACCCTAAGATCCCATTCTTTTTATTCCAATGCGTTGTACATTCTTAAAAATAAGTACAAAATATGTTTTATTTTCTATTTACAGAGTAACAGAAATGCGATGCAATGCGACCACCCCTTTCAGTATCCATTGCTGGATACGGGTCTCCTCAAACTCATTGTCTCAACCACAAGGGACAATGGCCTTAAAATTCCACGCTGGCCGAACAGGTTGGCGAGTCCACTCTTTTAGATGTGGTGTAGTTCCTCACGAGTTGTGGTAGCCGCTTTGTTATCTCTTAGTCGCCTTTTGCGACAACTGCGGAAAGGGATGGAGTGGAGCTATTCTATAGCCGGCCCGCACCACACGACATAAGCTGTTTAATAAATTATATAGTAAATAGTAAATAAAAAAATAAAGTAAATTTCCCGTCATTTTTCAATTGTTTCTCTGTCCAAGAAAATGAGTGAATCTAACGAAGAAATTCGATACATTTTAAAGTTTTATTACAAAAAAGGGAAAAATGCGACAAGCCGCAAAAAAAATGCACCGTTTATGGACCTAATGCAGTGTCAGTAAGAGTAGCACAAAGTTGGTTTAGGCGTTTTCAGTCAGGAAATCTTAAATGTTGAAGATGCAGTTCGCTCCGGTCGCCCTGTTACCGATAAAGTTGACAGACTTGTCGCAATTTTTTAAGAAAAAATCCCAAAATTTCTACAGCGAGGGACCTAATGCAGGGATCATGTCACTACCTACAAGATGGCAACAAGTTACAGAACAAAACGGCACATGTATTATAATTGAATGTAATTAAACTTTTAAAAAAGTATATAAAATTTGTTTTTGTATATAAAATACGAAGAAACTTTTCCCCCCGATCTAATATATAAGCCCGCCCGGGCGCGGTGACCGTCGGTGCACCACTCATTCCCTCTCGCTCGTTCGCGAGAACTGACCACGCGCGGGAATCGCGGGATTATTTTAATATGAATTATGTTGTCGGTTTATTTTAATTTTTATGTTTAATAATTTGCGAATTTTGCGCTCCCCTTTGAATGCCGCCCAGGGCACGTGCCCTACTTGCCCCACCCTAGATATGCCACTGCTTTTATAGCAGGATGAAACAAAAAAATTGCGTGATGTTAAAGATCTATCTGATCAAAGAAACACTATTGTTGGCAAAGACTTTTTTAAATTAAGATTTTCTAAGTTATAATTTCCTCGTGCTTGGGAACCTAAACCCTTTCCTAAGATAACGTAACTAATATTTTATTCGTTAATTGATTAACATATTGGAAATATTAGTAAATTGCACGTAAATATTTAACAATACAAATAAATTTTATGTTTCATAATGTGATGTCACGAATCGTGGCTGAACTTTGAAAATTACAAGGAAATAATGAAGTTTAAAATATTTCTTAAGTTTCAAATTCGTTTGAAAATCCTAAAACGCATTTTTTTAAAACAAATATTAGCGTGAATAGTCGATTTATACAATAAAACGATACCAATATATGTGCGATTATAAATAGTTGTCTAACAGAATTAGTAGGTTTACTGGTCCATAGATGTCGCTGTACAGGTAGGCTATAACGCGCTATGGTTTCGTTTCTGTGAGATGTACGTAATGTCGCAAATTGTAAGGGTCTATTGCTCGTCTGCCACCTGTATTTTTTAATTCAGGGGTAGGACTACTTACCATCTAATTTTTTAAGGGTTACTTCAAACTTATATAAGTTTGAAGACCTTTGCATAAACTCATTACATAATTTATTAAACCGGCGGCGCCAGACATACATAGCTTCAAATACGTAAATACCTACAAAGTTTCGATATGTGGCACGGATATTTCAGCATGTGTTCATAGTTTGAACAAATATTTGCACTTTACTGTCCCGTGTCGGTTTTTAAGCGCACACCAAAGCGTTCAAAGTTCAAAATTTCAAATGTGTGCGTAGCCTGCTACACTTGCGCAAAGTCCAGTTGCGCCGGTTGCGCGTGCGTCACTGAGGGAAGTGGTTGTTTCGTTCACGAAAGTCATTCAAGATGGACTGGGGCAACGAAAATGTCCTTGAATTTATACACGATACATTTCACACATCCATTCGCGCCATCTTCTTGGACTTTTCAGTTTATTTTTTGCACATGTAATAAATAATTACATGCGTATAAATAATACAGGCTAACCGCGTCCACAAAATCGTCGTCCATCCTATTTGTCGTCTATTCGAGTACTGTGAAGTGTGAACCCATATGTTTGCAAAGCATGTCTAGCAGCTACACTCGTTTGCGACAACATGTGTTGCAAAGTCTTCAAGCAAGTGTTCAAATAACGCACAGGTACACTTGACTGTACTACAGTAGTCTCTAATACTCTGTACAGTCAGCAACTCGTATACTCAAAGATATAAGATATTACGGTTTTGTATTGAACATTGAATAGGCATTGGTTTTTGTATTGTTTAGTAATAGATATGTGTAAATAACTATTTAGTGTAATCTAGTCAGGCTTCAGGGTCGCGGGATAGAGAGTGGAGCATTACAATAAGAAAACTTAGTAGGTAGGTAGAGTAGGTACTTATGTTTCGCTGCATTATTATGTGAGAATGCATTACAATAATTAAGAATAAAATGCATAATAAAACACAAATACATACCTACACACACTAATATATTTTACCTTTACTTTTTGTATCGTTTGCCCATCGCGAAATGAATAAAAATCTACCTAATATCAGGAACGGAACGTCGCATGTATTGTTTGTACTTCACATTGAGTCGAATACTTCCTACTTAATCCACCGTAAATACAGTATATCGTCAACCGGTAACGGCCATACCTAATAAATATTCGGATTAGGTATTTTTAAATACTAGTATTAGGTGGAACAGGAGGTATTTAACTAATCTGACTCAGCTCTATTGTGTACACACTAATAAAATTATGTAATGAGTTTATGCAAAGGTCTTCAAACTTATATAAGTTTGAAGTAACCCTTAAAAAATTAGATGGTAAGTAGTCCTACCCCTGAATTAAAAAATACAGGTGGCAGACGAGCAATAGACCCTTACAATTTGCGACATTACGTACATCTCACAGAAACGAAACCATAGCGCGTTATAGCCTACCTGTACAGCGACATCTATGGACCAGTAAACCTACTAATTCTGTTAGACAACTATTTATAATCGCACATATATTGGTATCGTTTTATTGTATAAATCGACTATTCACGCTAATATTTGTTTTAAAAAAATGCGTTTTAGGATTTTCAAACGAATTTGAAACTTAAGAAATATTTTAAACTTCATTATTTCCTTGTAATTTTCAAAGTTCAGCCACGATTCGTGACATCACATTATGAAACATAAAATTTATTTGTATTGTTAAATATTTACGTGCAATTTACTAATATTTCCAATATGTTAATCAATTAACGAATAAAATATTAGTTACGTTATCTTAGGAAAGGGTTTAGGTTCCCAAGCACGAGGAAATTATAACTTAGAAAATCTTAATTTAAAAAAGTCTTTGCCAACAATAGTGTTTCTTTGATCAGATAGATGTCTTTAACATCACGCAAATTTTTTGTTTCATCCTGCGTTAAAAGTTGTATTTGCATGATTATCAAGTAGCGAAACTCGAGGTAACCTTCAAAAACACTACACCTTATAGATCTGTATGGTAAATAGAGTCACACTTTAAGTTAGGGCTCATTTGCACAAGGAGAGTTATTTGAATGGTTCTATAAACAATTCTCGCCTACAACTGAATAGTTTATGACCGTTATCATAATCTAATGTTTTGATACCAGCTTTTCACCGATGTTCGGGAAACTCTCCTTGTGTAAATTAACCATTAGGGCACTAAGGTGTGGCGTAAATGTAGCATAGATTCATTATAGGTGGATTGTTTCATCAACATTGCTTTAGTAATTTATAATATTCGCATAAACAGTTATTATAGGAAACATTCATTCACAAAACGTATTCCATTCAGTTTATCCTTAATTTTAGGGAATAAATAAAATCCCAGAACGCAAGGTCGGGACTGTATGGTGAATGACCCATTAACTCCACATTTAGAGTATTCAAAAATTGCTTCATTTGTCTGGCAGAGTGAGCTGAAGCATTGTCGTAATGGAGGATCGTGGGCGTCGTTCTTTAACTTTTACCAAAACAGATGGCAAGCAGCTGTTCACATACCAGTCCATAGTTACTGTTCTGTTATTTTTTAAAGTTATAGTTACAAAGTGGCCTAATCTGCCAAAGAAGGAGGCAATCATCTTCTTTTAACCACTTCCGTCCTTTCTTCACTTGCGTCGGAAAGACCCACTAAGATGAACTAAGATTGCCTCTTAGTTTCAGGCTCATAGCAGTAGATCCAGTTTTCATCACCCATTACTAAGTCAAAAACAGTATTTGGTTGACCCTTGTCGAATTTTTCAAACATTTGGAGACAACATTCCACGCGGCAGTATTTTTGAGCTATGCTCAAATTGTGAGTAACCCATGTAACACAAAGCTTTTTTACGCGTAGGTGATCGTGTCATAGATTGAGCTTGACTCATACCAATACCTAATGATGCCCGTATCTGCTGATATGTCGTTTGTCTGCTTCAATCATGAGCCACAGTTTTGATGTGTTCCTCTGTCACCGCAGAATGCCCTTCTCTACCATCGTCACTTGAGGTGAGTACGACCAGGTTTAAACTAATTGAACCAGTTTTAAACAGTGGCACTGGATCGGGCTTCATCACTAAATGCTAACATAAGTCTTTCATAACTTTGTTTCTGGTTTAGCTTCCAACGAAAGTCATAAAAAATCATTGAACGAAAATGTTCTCTTGTTAAATTTATTTTTCCGCAAACTCTTAATTTTCAAATTGCCGGCAGTAATGAAAAACAACTGACAGCTTTGAAAAAAGCGTTTGACAAGCAAAGAGATCCATTTTCAAAGTTCGCGTTTGTTTTTTTCTATCGTATTGTATAGTAACTAGTTCTAAAAATTTTAGTATGACCTGTTAATTGTATATCTATACATACTATTAATTTCTAAACACATCATGTTTTATTATAAGGTTGTGTATGGTAATGTCTGCAAGAAATTCTATATATTGGTAGGTTTAAAAACACTATAATGTACTTTATCTAGCTAAGGAGATATGAAGGTGAACTATTTTTAAATTATGGAGAAGTTAGTTTTACACGTTTTGAAACTCAACTTAACTGTCATATTAAGTAGCGTTCTGAAACTTCTGACGTTAAAGTGTCGCATGATTATTGTAGTAAATATAATATTTCTTAAATCTCATATATCAATAATAGCCTGAAAAATACGAAATTTAACGAATTATTGGTACTTTAATTAATAGAAGTTTTTACATTTAACTTATAGACTTTATTGGTGTTGCAATATTGCTAATTCTCGATAACAATTACGGAACGCACTTCTACCGATCTGTACTATCTTTGAGCTGATTCTTTAGGAAAAAAAAATCGATCTTATAATCGATTAAAATCGAATGAGAACGAATCGATATTCTTGATGAAATCGTTGCCCAAAGGATCGATATTCAATTATTCGATTCATTTGCATTTTTTTTAATATGCCATTGAAAAATCGTACAAAATCAGTGAAAACCAATGTATTGGATAGTGGAGAAATTAAATAAAATACAAAAATATATAATCCAATTACAATGTTTTATATTGAAAAACTTATGTAACTAATGGATGTAAACTATACATCCGGTTTACGTAGTCCAGTTATTCTATCATACGCTCCGATATATTAGGGCGTTGCCTAATTTACGCAAAACATTTTTATTTCGTAAATATTTCATTATATAATTCTATTAAAATATTGTATTTAAATTAAAAAGTCCGGTTTTTATATTAATACTTTGATCTTGTTTTGTTGTATTTATATATTCATGTAAATCATTATACACACTTATATTTCCTGGCTTCTAACTTTCTAGTTTTAGTTTATATTTGTGTTCTATTTTAATAATAAATTGAATAGAAAAGTGAAGTTGCATAGCAAGTATCGATTAAGCTTATATTTCATAGTTATAATCAATAATTTATAAAATCGATTAACTAGGCTATCGATTAACTAAGTCGCATCACTATGGTTTCTTCAACTGTCAGCGGTCAGAGCTCATGCTATAATAACCGGATTATAGTTAAAATTTTCAATTTATCTTAAAACAATACTTAAAACTGTTCCAAAATATCATATCTACCATTTGCCATTATTAAACAAAATATTCGACGCGATTTTTTCACTCAATCCATTTACTGCTTGAGATGGATCATAAAAATCGATTTTCTTAGACAAAACCATCGATTTTGACTAATCGATCTCAGATCGACATCCCTAGTCCCTACCGACTGCACGGAAAAGCGAAGGACATCGTGAGAAAAGGGAAGTCAACCATTTTTGTTTTGTCCGATTTCCGACATCGGTTATTGAAAATTTTAGGACCGGTGTGTCAGTGAAATTTTGCACTGTGGCGAAGGTGACGCCGTATCCTAGCATGAGTTATTCCGGAAGGAACAAATTCGAGGTAAGTCCATCTATTGCAACTGCGACTTGTTATGTTTGTTTTGTGTTTTCGTTTTGATTGGAAACAGCTGACGCCGTATATGTACTAAGGGCTTGTTCCTTTGTTCTTCATACTCGCGCTTCATACTCAATAAAACTTGTATGCAAAATAATTGCATTTTTTTTTCTAGTTGTGCGACAGGAAACTGCAAATGAATCATATTGTAAACAAATAGTTCTATTTTTAAAATAAATTCTTGCGCGAATTTTCGTATTTGAATTTGAATATCAAATGGGCGTGTTGCTTTTTATTTTTTTTATTAGCGGCAAGCGTTAACGTAGTCACATTCAGTATCACCTTCCTTTGTCATGTCAGTGTATTGACCCCTGGGCGCGCGTTCACTCAACTCGCACAATGGCATAATACCGTTACATACATATTTCGCAAATAACGGCCTTGAATGACCCCAATTTAATGAGGAAATGGGTTTATGTACCTTTGTCAACATGCCAATTAGCATAAAAAGACGCTGGTGTAAATTACTGGCGCGAAACACATCGTATTTTTTCAGGCTAAAGGATTTAGTATACATACAGTCTTCTTTATATAGGTAAGCTGTACTAGCTGTACTACCATGTGCAAACATGCACATGGTATTAGTCAATAAAGATGGTAGTACTTTGATATAAAAATATGAATTTACATCTTATTTGCATTGGAATAAATAGGTACATCTGCTATAGATTTGCAATTATAACTACATTTTTTTTTTATTTGTTTATGCCAAGATAAATCACAAGTACAGTACTAATAGCCACCATATAAAACATTATTTAATTATTGCAAAAATATTTGAATTAAATAGTTAAAGGTACTGAAATCAATCCCTGAAATAAAAAATCAAAATAGAATTAAAAATTTACCAAGATAAAGGTCCCGATTAGATTTAGATAAGGGCTGATATACTGAGTTATGACATCAGTCAGTTGTACCATTGTCAATATCCACATGTGATTAACGAATAAGCAATATCCCACCATTTCTATTTTTTTTAATATTCATATCTACTTATATTTGTAACATATTTGGAGATTTTTTTCAATATGGATGTAGTTATTTTCTAGTTATTGAATAAATCATAAAATATACAGTTTACCATCACAATGGTAACCATTAGCCATCATGTGGGCCACCTGCCCATCTGCTATCATTTCTATAATAAAGCATTTTTTTCTAAAACATGCAATAAATAGTAACATCTCTATTACAACTGAATTTCAATCTTCAGATATGAAGACAAAGTATCTTGCGATATCTGCAGGCCATAGGCATTAGCAGTGAACTATAAGAAAGGTTGTGATCACAATGATCAACAATGGTTGCAGTGATCTGAGACTCTATTGACCCGCAGATCTTCCTAATCCTCAATAACAATAATGAGCACTATTCAATCTCCTTTCATCACATCCTAGTTCACATCCAAAGAAAGAAGTATGTCCTATCTCATCTACACGCATTGTAATGATAAGTAACATTATTTAAATATTTTTATTTCACGTCACAATGCCAAATGATAACAGCCCTTATCAGTATGTATTTACTAATACATATTGTTTATTGTTTGTCTCGACCACAGATAATACAGTTTATCTTAGACTAGCAGTCTGTACTGTCTTTACTTTAATTTATTGAAAATCAAATTAAGTTTCTTCAATGAGAAACTTAATTTAAATTTTTCATTAATAACAATATCACCCCCTCTGTCTGTCTCTCATTTCCCATTCCTCCAAAGTATGTATGTGTTTCTGTAGTGAATGAGATAGGTCAAAATCCATTCCCTTCCTATCCTTATATCTATATTTTTGCAACTCCCCAAATACTGTCATCTATACATAATCAGGATACATGCCAACATCAGTTCATGGGCTATGGCCGACAGTACCAGTACCACTGGGTGAACTGTCTGTCTATCTGCATACATCAAGTCTGCTCATTCACCTCTAAGATAGCTTCATTTGTTGTGGCACTTCGATTTCAGAACATTCCTCTTAAGATTTCTGAGTTTTGGGCTCCTCAGTGTCGATATTTCGAGCGAAGTCCAGTTTTACAGTTATCTGGACAGCAAGATATAACTTGCTAGTTAAAAGCTTTGTGTACTGAACAAGGCGAAGCAGTATTTCACTCTGCGGCAACGCTTGTCGCTTTATAAAGCTCAAGTTAGACTCCACATAGAGTACTGCTGACACCTCTGATATACTGAGCCGTTGCACTGAAATACCAACTGGACCCATTTTCACTCTATCCCATGACATGCTGTCTGAATTGTCGACGCTCCCATTCTCAAAGGTGGTCTAGAAGCACTCATCGGAAGAGATGGAAGAGATGTTACCTCTCTAAAAGTGAAATAATTTTCAAAATTGGATGGTTGATACCTAGTTTTTAAATTTACATTTTATGTAAAAACATACAAAAAGATTCACACTTTTATAGTATTATTATGGATAATTTAGTAATCCTAGATATAGATAAGCGGTCGTCATTACATGTATGTTAATCTGTTTGTAATTTGTTAATTACACGACATTGAAAACTTCCCATGGTAAAGGTAGTACTATATAACGGAATTTTCCTCATCCCATTACAGTCCCCATTCTTCTTTGGAAGGAATAGAGTGGGGAGTTATTGTGTACTGGAGAAAAAAAGGAAAGATATTTTCACATTTAACCATTTATTATTTCTTTTTCAACCATTATATTCCCTGGTCTCCTTCAAAATAACCCCACTCCATCTCTTTCCGTGGTCGTCGTAAAAGGCGATTAACAGATAACAAAGCTGTTACCGCAATGCCCTGAGGAACTACACCATCTCTAAAAGAGTGGACACGCCATCCCGCCCCCCATTCCTTTGAGGGGCTTCGACAGCAAAACCATTCATCCCTCAAAGGTAAACGAAGCTCGTTCGGCGGCGGTGGATCGATGACGCGAAGAGAGTTGCGGGAAGGATATGGTTAAGAACCGTGCAGGAGTCTGGCACAAACAAAAGGAGGCTTGTACTCGACAATGGGTGGAAATAAGCTGTAGATCATAATGATGATAATCATGCACAAAGCACAGTGCTTGAGGAGTCCCACGTCCAGCTGTGAACGATAAAAGGGCAACCATAAGTAGTATCCTTCTATTTTGAGGACACATAGTGTTGTTGGTCGCAGCGACTGGAGACTGGCTGTTTGATTGCAACATGCACCCTAGATCTCTAATATGTTATGATATTAATTTGATAAACCTTGTTCCCAGATCGCCCGGTTTTCGGGCGAAGATGAAAATCACATCAACAAGAAACTGCCAAAGGAGCTGCTTCTGCGTATACTGTCGTATCTCGATGTTGTCTCCCTCTGTCGGTGCGCTCAGGTAAACAGCAACTTTTATTGTGAAATTAGTTTATCAATAAATTTAGTATTTCACATCAAAGAAATATAATAAGTAATTTATTTAATTTAATATTAAGCTTTAAATGTACATTTTGATTATATTAAGTCCTACAAAAATAGTGTGAAATATTTTATTATATCGATCAGTACACTAAAACTATTCTATCTATTAATTAATAAATTAACATGTGCTCATAATTTTTCTATGATATTAAATTTAAATAATTGGAGATTAATTTACATGTATGTAAGTGCATAACACTATCCACACTCTCTTTGAACGCGTTCGCTACTGTCAGTAGATACGTGCTTAAGTATATCATAACAACATGAAATTCTTCTAAGATGTATTTAATATTGTCGTATAACTGAAGGATAAATCGTAAAGAATTAGTTAAAAAATGTAATGTTATGTGATTTATTAAATTGTAATTTTTCTTTCAGGTGTCAAAACTATGGAACATTTTGGCACTGGATGGCTCAAATTGGCAGAGAATAGATTTGTTTGAGTTCCAGACAGATGTAGAGGTATGTGGGTTACATTTTTTAATAGTTAATAATGCATTCTATATTAGAATCAATCAGTATTCCATTCCACTGCAAGAAAGCTTTCTCTAATAAATCTTGTGTGTGTGTTTGCATGCGAAGGAGCTTGCGTACACATATTTTTTTTTTCCATTTTTATGTAGCAATATTGCAATTAACACATTGTGCCAGTATAGACTGTAGGTTTGTGTGTACAGCAATTAGGTAAAGCAAGTAGTCTGGCTCTTCTGTCCTCAGTACACCCACATTACTTTATACTTTACTGGAGCGACTCCTGAGTTACTGACAAGTAGTTATTTAACAATTCGTAATTACGAAGAAAACTGTGCTAATGTGCTAATTGCGCTGTTTCCATATATTTAATAAAAAAAAAAAAACTACTATAGCCCTTATTCCTACCTTTACAGGGACCAGTAATAGAAAACATATCTCAGCGATGCGGCGGGTTCCTTCGGCAGCTCTCATTGCGAGGCTGCGAGAGTATAGCCGATGGATCTATCAGGACACTCGCACAGGTTTTTTTTGTTCTTTATGGTGTAGGAAATAAGGTTTATAATACATATCCATCTCTCACAACATGGGATAAAATTCCTCGTTTTCAGAACGGTTTTTGAAATTAGTTTTTTAAATATTAGTTTAGCATTTAAATCACTTGAGGTGACCGACATTATTTAAAGCTTGTATATTTGTAATAAATCATTAAAACATCAATAGTCTTGTTTACAGGTCACATTAAAACGCGCATTTTAGATTATTTGTGCAAAAGATGAGAAATATGACCACAAAAGAACCTATTTTATTGAGGGGAAGTCCTTAGCTTTCGTAGCTATTTATTTGTACGTTTGTATGTCACAGCTTTATAATTATCTCATTTTTAAATCATTTTACATTAAATTTGGGAATAAAACTATGTTGATAATCATAAAGAACACTGAAGCAAAAATAGTATGTGAAAAATTTTGAAAAACCTTTTTATAGAAATTTTCCACCTTAAATAGCTCGTTGATTAATATCATGTACAGTTGCGTTGTAGTTGAATCTTTAAAATATTAATTATGAAGAGTATTTGGCAATTTGAATGTTATGTCGACGGACTAACGTGTATAAGCCAATATATGTGCTGGTGTGATATGCATTTTTTTTGTTCACAGGCATGTCCAAATATCGAAGAATTGAATTTGAACAAATGCAAGAAATTGACCGACCAGAGCTGCCAAGCTTTGGGCAAACGATGTAATAAGTTGCAATGGTATGTATTGTACTCATATACAGGGTGGAAAATACGAACGGACGTGGAGGAAAAGTACATTAAATATTAAAGATATCAAAAGTTCATTCAAAGGAAACATTCTTTTGTTTTTTAAAATAAGAATAACCACATTCAAACATTTTTTGAAAAGCTTACCTGAGTCGGGAATCGAACCATATAAAAATGCAAAAAATATACAGTCACTATTTTATTGAACTAATCGATAGGGTCCATGATAAGGATAAAATCTCTCAAACAAACATTGTATCTTATTGTACATTGTTTTTAAAAAACAAAAGAATGTTTCTTTTGAGTCAAATTTGATATTTTCAATATTTAATGTACTTTTCCTCCACGGTACGTTTTTTTTTTTTTGTATGTATGAAGGTGGCAGACGAGCATACAGTCCACCTGATGGTAAGTGGATACTGTCGCCCATAGACATCCGCGATACATGCCAACATTAGTCCAAAATGATAAATGTTGGCACGCCCCCGGATGCGCTGCCTACCTTTGGAGATATAGGAATGGATTTGGAGAAAGGGTTGGGAAAATGGGCAGGGATAGGATAGGATGGGAATGGGCTCTGGCACATCTCACTCACTACCGAAACACGTACGTACATTGGGGAAATACGATAAAGTGGAAAATGCAGTATATTTCAAGGTGGTCTTCTGTGAGAGAGGGGTAACGTGGCCAGTCGAGCGCGCCCAGCAGCTGTTGGATTACAGCGTGCACTCTCCCCCCCCTAACATGTATTTTCCACCCGGTATGAGATCCTACAAAAATAGTGTGAATAAATTTTAGTGTATCAATTAGTACACCAAAACCATTATAATTAACATGTATTCATGTCTTTACTACATTAAAAATAAATAATTGGTTATAAATTTCCTCGTGTGTGCATAATACGTTACATAGTCGATGCCTACTGACGCGTTCTCACTAACGGAAGCGGAAGCGGACGCGGTCAAAGGGCAACGACCTGAACGAGTCTGGATAGTGTCATGCACATATGAGTAAAGTAGAATTAGTATTTAGACATCGATTTATTGAGATCAAGCACTAAAAAAAATATAATAATAGCGGTGCCAGCGACTCGTGAACTTGTAGTTCTCGTGGGAACGCGCGTGACTGACGTTGGCATGCATCGCGGATGTCGCGGGGCGACAGTATTCACTTACCATCAAGTGGACTGTCTCCTTGTATGTCACTATAAAAAGATCCAACTTTGTTATTTTTCAGTATAAACTTGGACTCATGTTCGTATATGACCGACATATCTCTAAAAGCGCTTGCAGATGGCTGTCAGGTTGGTACATTTAATAATTTAATACAATATGTTTATTTCTGGATAAGTTTTGGTGGAAATATTAGTAAAAGTGTTTCTCTATGTCCCGCCTCGTGGGCGTACAGATATACACAATCAATACACACACACAAACATACATACAAGCAACAAAATAACGTAAATATTTACAGAACATAGTGATGTAGGAGAACATTCAACATAGTTCTTAGGAGAGCAAGCTATTATTCATTATATTTCGAAATTAATACAAAACAAAGTATTAATTAGTAAACAAAATAATAAACAATGTTTATTATTTTGTTTTATCCCAAGTTTTTTTGCTTGATTTTTAATTAATCAAAATTTTACAATACAATTTTTTTTTGCATTTTTTCGAACTGCATCAAAATGCACTTGTACCTTTTTTCTAAGGAGGGTCTACATCTACAAATTGGAACTCAAAACAAACTAAAGGCGGGTCTTTCTTGTGCTTCACCTATAATGTAAGGATAGTTCCTTGCATTATAGGTGATTATAGGTCCTATAGGTTATTATAGGTCCTTGTGCTCCAGCGATCATAAATACATTTGTCACTGAAAAACTCATTTAGCATATAATAACATTTTTTTATTTATTTGGCTACTGGTGTTTAGAATAGTATCGACCTTGACATTTGTAGTTCCAACAAACGTCGACAGATGGCGCTGTAACAAAAAGCGGTATGCTCTCGTTTCACGGAACCAAATATTATGTGTAGTTGAATTTTGATTAAATCAGTTTTCACAGTAACTATAGTACAGTGTTTTAGCGATAAATAACTGGAGAAGAAAACAAACCTGTATTCAAATGATTTTTCCAAATTCTACCTCGAGTTGAAACCAATTTTGTGAGAGAGGGATAACGTAGCCACTCGAGCGCGCCCAGCGGCTGTTGCATTGCAGCGTGCACTCCTCAAAAATTTCAAATTATTTCAATTATTCCAAAACTGTTTGTTTTGTTCATCACGATTTGCTGTTCATTTAGTATTTTCTGCTACTCGTTGAAATATAAGCCATTTTTTTATTATAGCTTTTAACATATGTGAACGTATCATGGTGTCAATCGATAACGGAAAATGGCGTTGAAGCGTTGGCGAGGGGATGCCCCAAATTGCACACCTTTATTTGCAGAGGTAAGTAATTTGTCTGTTTATGACTTGAATTTGGCATTGCGAATATCCACCGCTTGTATCCACTTACCACTTATAAAATAATTTGCTGGATTTTTGGCAGGAACTCGAGAAGTCGAGCTTACTCAAGTTTACTACTGTTTGATATTGTAAAAATAGTGTATTGTGGGATTTGTCGTTTAATAGTTATATATTACTTTTTTTTATAAGTGAAGTGTGCGGACAAGCAAGCGGTCTCACGTGATGGTAAGTGTCACCGCCGCCCGTGGACACCTGCAACACCAGGGGGTGTGTGGGCGCGCCGCCGACCTTGCAAAATCCTATTCACAGCTCTCTTGAAGAACCCCGTATCGTAGCTTAATGGAAAGACCTCTTGAGGCAGTTATACAATATAAATATAACAATAAATAGAAATAAAACAATGTAGGCAATAAGGAAAACAAAAGAAATACTGTATAATCTATTTTATTTAATTGTATCTTTTTAATGTTTGTGTATTTAAAAAAAAATACAAGAAATAACAAAAAGTAAATTAATAGAGAAATGACACGTTGCTATTTCATGCATGTGTGTGTTGCGGTGCCGGCAATGGTCTCCAACTCAGCGTATGCTGTGACTGAGTGTCGGTCACCACGCTGATCTCCAGTGGAGCCATCGGTGACACACGGACAAGAGTATATTATTCAATAAATTAGTAACTCAATTGTCATATATAGCATATTAAATTGTCAGTTTTATTGATCTTAAAAGCTTTTACCGATTTATCTGAACAAAAATCTGCGGTGTAATTGTAGGTTTTTTTTTATGGACGATGGCGGCAGACGAGCATACAGCCCACCTAATGATACATGGATACTGTAGCCCATAGACATCCGTGATACATGCCAACATTAGTCCAAAATGACAAACGTTGGCACGCCCCCGGATGCGCTGCCTACCTTTGGAGATTAGAGAACATTAGGGAAATAAGATAAAGTGGGAAATGCAGTACATTTCAAGGTAGTCTTCTGTGGGAGAGGGGTAACGTGGCCAGTCGAGTGCGTCCAGCGGCTGTGGGATTGCAGCGTGCACTCTCCCCCTCATAAGAACTCCTAATAATTTAGTAACGTCTTTGATACTTGCAGGCTGCAAGAATGTCAACGATAAAGCGGTGTCGTGTCTTGCCACTTACTGTCCAGATCTGAGGGTGCTCAACGTACAAGGATGTGATGTAAGTTATATATTTCTATTATATAGCAGAAGACAACTTTTTAAGAGTTGTTTTATTACTTGTACTTTATATTTGGTGGGATAAGTTCGCGGCCTTTTTATAGCGAAAATTATAAATAATAATTATCGGGTTTCTACAACCCGTAGGCTGTGGAACGAACTGCCTCAAGAGGTCTTTCCGTTACGCTACCATATGGGGTTCTACAAGAGAGCTGTGAATAGGATTTTACAAGGTCGGCGGCGAGCCCACACACCCCCAGGTGTTGCAGGTGTCCACGGGCGGCGGTGACACATACCATCACGTGAGACCGCTTGCTTGTCCGCCCACTAATCTATAAAAAAAAAAAAGACTTTTTTGTATTACATAAATATTTATTGAACGGAATATTATCCATTTAATTCGACTATCTTTCGCCATTTTTGTGGCAGAGCCATTGTCCTATCACTATAATTTTTTGGGGTTTCTGAGCGAAAAACTGATTTATACAGACTTCTCTTGAATGTGATTTTACTCTATTTAGATAATTTTGTAAAGAGTAATAAATGATAATCCGAAGGTGCTATGTATGGATTGTATGGAGGATGCATTAAAACTTCCCAACGAAGGGTCCATCAGTTGCTGTTTAGTCATCAAAGATGTATGCGGTCGAGCATTGTCGTGATGGAAAACTACCTTTTCTATTCATTAACTCTGGGCGTTTTTCTTCAAGTATTTGTTTCGATTTTACTAATTGTTGACGGTAGACATCAGAATTAATCGTTTGGCCATGTGGCAAAAGTTCGTAATACACAATGCCTTTCCAGTCCCACCATACACATATTATAACAGGACATTGTTCGGAGTGAAGTCTGGCTTTGGGACTATATGTGATGGTTCAGTTCGCTTAGACCAAGATCGTTGTCGAACATTACCTAGGGGATCTACTTCTCATCGCCTATTACGTTCAGAACCATCTCTTCAGAAATAGATGGATCTCATTTTGTTTTAGCAACATTTTGCGTATGCAAGTTCTATTGGCCAAGTTTCTGTCATTTAAATCATGCGGCACCCAAAATCCAGCTTTTTTACAATATTTAGTTTATGCAGGTGATCCAAAACTGTTCGAGTGGTGAATGTTAAGCTTTTCCGCAATTTGATGACTGCTTATGTGTCGATTTTCTTCATTTTTTTTCAATGATAACATGAACATTTACCTTTAATAGGACGACCACAGCGAGGAACATTTACATTAAAATTACCAGACCTTAATCGACTGAACCATTTTTTGCAGTAGTTTTAGGTGAAGCACCTTCTCTGTAAACACACACCACACATCTTTTCAACCACAAGAAGCATTCTTACCCTTGTCGAAAAACAATTGTAAAACATATCTAATTTTCTCTTTATTAACTTCCATTTTAAACTTGTTAAAAAATATGAAAAGATAAAACTTTTAACTTGTTATTTCAATTTTGCCGCCATTATAAAAAAGTCAGCTGTCAAACGGTATATCACTTTCCCGCCAGTGATTAGTGTTGCCAGAAATTTGGTCAATAAAGAAATTTTGTAACAAGGGTAACAGTGTTCGATGTTCGAGAAACTCTCCTTGTGTAAATGACCCATAGCTCATTAATTTCAGAACGTGACCGATGAGTCGGTATCAAAGCTGGGCTCTGCAATGCGCCGGCTGTGCGTGTCGGGGTGCTCGCGGCTGACGGACGCAGCGCTGTCGGCGCTGGCCGCGCGCTGCCCAGACCTCGTCACGCTCGAGCTGGCGCAGTGCGCGCAGCTCACCGACGCCGGCTTCCAGGCCCTGGCGAGGGTGAGCGACATACATACATAGCCATACTCATATAATTTACTGCATCATGTTCACGTTACTTACGTTAATTACGTTCACTTTACTCATTGACCTTTGAACGCGGCCGCTTCTCGCTCATTTAGGTCATTGCACTTTGAACGCGTCCGCTTCTGTTAGTGAGTACGCGTAAGTAGGTATCATCTAATTAAGGTGTTATGCACATACGAGAAAACAAATCACTAATTAGTGTAATAATCATGAAATACATGTTAATTTTTAGTTGATGACTGATTATTTTTTTGAAATTTAATCACAATTTTGTTCATATGACAATAACAATATAATAACTTAAATATTAAAATTATAAATAAAATTATCTATACATCTATACATATAATAAAATTGTAACAGGCTGATGTCTGTACGTTATAGATATTGAAAAAAAACTAATATGGGGGGGGGGGGGGTCTTTATTAGAGCAACAGAAGTCAAAACAATAGTTTTAGAAATTTTGCCTGTCTGTCTGTCTATATGTTTATACACGCATCACGCAAAAACTACTGCATGGAATTGAATGCAGTTTCCACCGATGTATTGCTAGAGGTCTAACTTAAAATATAGGCTCCATTTTACCGCAGGAAAATATCTTATTCCGATTGTTTTAAATTTAATAAACCGAAGCGAAGTGAGGGCGGGTCGCTAGTACTAATATAAAATTTGAGATTTCGCGTTTTTCACACATTTATGATTAGGTTCAGACCCGTTTAAATCTATATTATATAAATAAATAAAAAGATTTGTAAAAGATAAAAATAAATAACGTTCGTTTGTTCAAAATCTTAGATCTCCGAAAGTTCTTCACCGTTTGCTTTGAAATTTTGACACAACGTTGCATTCGAATACGCGCGTGTTTTTATATACCTATCACAGGGTGAAAATGCTTTTTATCCAAAACCAGGTAAAAAGAGGGTAAGCGCCATCTGTTGGGCAGCCACAGCAACGCGTAGCCGGGCATAACTAGTATATAATTAAAATTATATTATACTAATGCCTATGTACAAGAATACAATTTACTGCTAAAAATTAAACAAAATATACGACATTGTATACGATTGTACTAAGATATCGTAAAAAACCAAGTGTGACTGTATATCCTTTTATTATCTATCACTCCAATGGCAAGGTCACGTCACTCGACAAAGCAAAATTCACCGTTTAAGGTTTACACGGGAATGCAACCATAGCGCGATGTAGAGCCGATACAGCGCCATCTGTTGGCCTTGACATTAACTTTACACAATAAATTTACCGACTTAAACAGCCATTTTCAATATATATAGGCTAAAAATTCCTACATATTGAAAACGTACAAATTTGGTCCTCGTGGCAAGGTAGGAGACGCCACTTTAGATCCTTAAATATGGAGTGATCACTAGGACCCAATGGACCCAGAGTTTCCACGTATTCTTTTTTTCATTTACAGAGCTGCAGATTGCTGGAACGCATGGATTTAGAAGAGTGCGTTCTCATAACAGATGCGACACTGGTTCATCTCGCAATGGGCTGTCCCAGGCTTGAAAAACTGGTCAGTTTTGACATATTTATTTTTTATTTTATATGAAGGTGACAGATGTACTTACGGTTCACCTGATGGTAAGCGGTTATTGTCGCATATGGAAATCGACGACTATGCCAACGTCTGTCAAAATTGACAAACGTTGCCAATTAAGTTTCTTGCGCTTGAAAAACTGGTCAGTTTTAACTTAAGGTATTTTTACATGAAAAAGTATCATGAGTCGACTGGTCTTTTCACGTTGCACATAAAAATCTGAGATTGTGTCAACGTCCGTCAAAAGTGACGATACACTTTCTTACGCTTGAAAAACTGGCCAGCTTTGACATCCCACCCGATGGTAAGCGGGTTAACATCGCGTATGAATATTTGCGTTTATGTAGTCTGGCAAATGTTGGCAATAGTCTGTTTATATTTTGAATGCTTTTTTTTTCCAGACGCTGTCACATTGCGAGTTGATCTCGGACAATGGTATAAAACAGTTATCAATGTCACAGTGCGCCGCCGAACATCTCACAGTGCTCGGTGAGTTATGACCAGTGGTCGGAATCAGGGCAGTGTGATTTGACACTTGCAACAAAACGTTGATATGAACATGGACATTCCTGGCATTTTCCGAACAATAATCCCGGCAACCGTAATTTATTGCCACGCAAATTTTTCATCCAAAATCTTGTCACAACTTGCACTGAATCTAAATGACTCGACTTTACGACAATACGCGTACTGCTAATTTGTTAATGAGTGAAAGTACTATTCACCCTTTAGCAAGGGGTGGTAAAATAAACATCGCTGTATTAGTTTTAAAAATATGTGTTTTTCCCAAACTCGTGTGTTGTAAGACAAAAACGACCCAATGGGCATATATGGGTTAAGGTGCCGTGATAGTTTTTAGGGTTGCATCGATATCTCAGAGATATGATAAATAAAACAAAATTATTCAATAGTGCTTAATATATTAATGATTCACACACGGTAACGTTCAGTTTCAGTTTCTATATTTACAAACATTCACCTACAGTTCTATCTAATCTATCATCGGATTTTTAATACGCTTTAAACTGAAACCCCGGGATTTGAGGAATATCCATATTCTTCTTTTGCTCTATGATATCATTGCAAGTACATAAACCACACTACCCTAATTCCGACCTCTGCTTATTATTGAAACCTTTAGACATGTAAATCTTATTCCGACCTTTGGTTATTATTGAAACCTTTAGACATGTAAATCTTATTTCGACCTTTGGTTATTATTGAAACCTTTACACATGTAAATCTTATTTCGACCTTTGGTTATTATTGAAACCTTTAGACATGTAAATCTTATTTCGACCTTTGGTTATTATTGAAACCTTTAGACATGTAAATCTTATTTCGACCTTTGGTTATTATTGAAACCTTTAGACATGTAAATCTTATTCCGACCTTTGGTTATTATTGAAACCTTTAGACATGTAAATCTTATTTCGACCTTCGGTTATTATTGAAACCTTTAGACATGTAAATCTTATTTCGACCTTTGGTTATTATTGAAACCTTTAGACATGTAAATCTTATTTCGACCTTTGGTTATTATTGAAACCTTTAGACATGTAAATCTTATTTCGACCTTTGGTTATTATTGAAACCTTTAGACATGTAAATCTTATTTCGACCTTTGGTTATTATTGAAACCTTTAGACATGTAAATCTTATTTCGACCTTTGGTTATTATTGAAACCTTTAGACATGTAAATCTTATTTCGACCTTTGGTTATTATTGAAACCTTTAGACATGTAAATCTTATTTCGACCTTTAGTTATTATTGAAACCTTTAGACATGTAAATCTTATTTCGACCTTTAGTTATTATTGAAACCTTTAGACATGTATCCGTAATTGTATTAGCATCCGCACAACGCCAATACCTTACCGTTATTAGAAGTAGTTTTTGAACTTTAATTCAGTTATTCAATTATTTCTTCAAAAACGTTTACTAAACAACATGAAATTCTATAGATGTGCCCGAAGCAATGATGCGACAAGTCAACAGCGGATAGTCGCTGTACTATAGGCACGCCGTCGAAAGATTACCGATTTGACATATGTCAGATTAGGGAATACGGAAACGAGAAAAGTGCCATGTTAAAATATGTTTTATTGAGTATTTTGCACTTTCTGAATCAGAGGGGTCTGTTGGATTGCACGCTGCAATCCAACAGCCGCTGGGCGCGCTCGACTACGTTACCTCTCTCACAGAAGACTACCTTGAAATGTACTGAATTTCCTACTTTATCTTATTTCTCTAATGTACGTACGTACGTGTTTCAGTAGTGAGTGAGATGTGCCGCAGCCGATTCCCATCCTATCCCTCCCCATTTTCCCAACCCTTTCTCCAAATCCATTCCTATATCTCCAAAGGTCCGCATCCGGGAGCGTGTTAACATGCCAACGTTAGTCATTCTAAACTGATGTTGGCATGTATCGCGGATGTCCATGGGTTACAGTTTTCACTTACCATCAGGTGGACTCTATGCTCGTCTGCCGCCTTATTTCTATAAAACAAATAAATGTTTTTCTTTCTTTCATTCTATTTATCCGATTTCGTCCCCAGGTCTAGACAATTGCCCCCTAGTGACAGATGGGGCGTTAGAGCACCTCATATCCTGTCACAACCTGCAACTTATAGAGTTGTATGACTGTCAGATGGTCACTAGAAACGCCATACGGAAACTAAGGGTAAGTGAAATTTTTATGAACCCTATACAATATTGACCAAAGTCCAAGTCTTATGCTATAATTGAGGGGTCTAAAAGCAAAGGCGTTACTCCATTTTGGGTCAAAATGAGACCATGAACGGCATGTTGTAGATATTTTAACTTATATTGCCATTGCTTGACATGATTTTCAACGTAGGCACTGTCCCATAGAAAATGGCGATTGAAAATCGGATTTTTGATTAAAAAATGACACTGTCCCATGAATCTTTAATTTTAAAATAGCCACTGTACAATGTGACCAATCAGCGGACTCCCGACCCTGGCAATATGTTGGCTGTAGCCACTTTGAATGAGGTTAGAGCTAGCTGTTAACAGCCTAGTTTTAGCTGGCTAAATCTAGGTGGTAGGTAGTCACGGCTTCTAGCCGTAACATATGCGTTTTTGAAAATCTTTAACAGGGAACATGACGTATTTGACCCTTATCACTACCCCATTAGGGCTTAGACCAAGCGTACCAACAAATTTAACACAATATACCACTTGTTTCTTCCAGAACCATCTGCCTAATATAAAAGTGCACGCATATTTCGCCCCCGTAACGCCCCCGGTGACCGGAGGGGGCGCGCGCCCCCGTTACTGTCGCTGTTGCAACATCATATGAGAAAGGATCTAGGGCGTAGCCCTAAGTGCCTCTCTGTTTTATAGACAATCACTAGAAATAAACTGTTGAATAATATGTGAAATGAGGGTAGTTTCCAAGTCGCATTTTCACGAGGCAATGATTATGAAATTCTTTTTTAAGAGCGACATTTCGTCTGATGGTAAATTCTTTTGTAGTTAACATTTGCGATCCACGTCAATGTGTGTCAAAAGTGTCAAACTTTGGCATATTTGCGGATATTAAGCGGGTAATGAGTCATTTGTATTTATATAATATTTTCGACATTAGTCACAAAGTGACAAAGTGCTGTTCGCAGATACCAAATGGGTATTGGTTATTCGTATCGAGAACATTTTTAATATTTGTCAAAAGTATCATACATTGGCACGTTCGCAGATACTAAGTGAGTAATGGTTTACTTTTACCGTCATAATCATAGATCGGAGTAGGTATATTGAATTACGGTCAATGATCTCAAACGTATATGTTAATATGGACATACCTCCGGGATTTCGGAATTTTAAAATTATCAACTCTTTTTACGGTATTTCAAAATTATTACGTGGAGCTAGGTGTAAGGTGAGAAACGAATCAATATGAGCAAGATTTTTTTTCTTAACACTCCACGCCACGCGCATGTGACCGGCATTCTAATTAAAAAAACTCTGGTGTTATTAAATCACTACTTTAATAATAATTAATTCAATCCCATAAATACCGGAACTTTCAGAAAAAACGGCATGTCCATGTTCTGTACGACATGGTGCAAGTACGAAAAATTAATCTACCTACTCCGATCTCTGGTCATAATATATTCAACATTTGTCAAAAGTGACGGCCATTTGTAGTGACATTATATTTATAATAATTAATTGTAGTGACCAAGAAAAGTTTGAAATTCCTTACATTTTTAGATTGGATAACATTATGCATAGCTGAACCAACCAACAAAAATGAAATATTACAGGAAAGAAGACTATATTTTTGTTTGTACGCGTTTGTACGACTTTATAAGGCGCTTGGAGTATCTACTGCTAAAATATCATGTGATATATAAGTAAATAAGTAAAAATGAAAAAGAAAAGCTTTTTGGAGATTTTAGATTACGCTAAATCGAGTCAAAAGGGGCAAGAAACCAAAAATATCAAATTTCGCGCTTGGACTACTTATGCATAATTGTATCCAATTGTCAGTTAAATTTGTACTGCGCCATCAAACGTCTTGATACTTTCGATTTCCTTTTATCTTTATTGAATGTATAAGTCTCTAGTGTATTAGCAATCATTAGATACAATGAAAGCAACAAGTATCAAAATATTTACGGTACACTATTAATTCAATTTAGTATAAAAAAATGTTGCCATACGAAAAATTTAGATTCTACCATTGCATCGTCTAAATGCGACTTAACTTCCATCCGCTTGTTAGTACTAGCTCTAAACATGAAACTAAATAACATCTAGGTCTCTATGATGGTAAATGATTACAACTACAGCTACAAGAGACATAGATAACGCAAGTTGTGGGTCGCTGCGTGCCCGAAGTTGGCGGTGAGCTCCTCGCGCCGCTCATTGAGTCTGTTCCGACGCGTGCCAATAGCAAGACGTTGTTACAACACTAATATGCATAATTGCGTTAAAATCAATTGTAAAAATCGTTGAACCCAGCCGAGAGTGATGTTTCGTTTCATCGGGGAATGGTTGTATTCCAAAAGAATAAGTCGCTTACTATGTGCAGGCAAACTTATAAGCCACTTTGCGGGTCTATTAGTTTCAGTCAACGAAGGGTTACTTTCTCACGCTTATTGATTTTGTGGGCAAATATCGGTTAGACACATAAGTGTTTAGTTTCACCCGGTTTAATGTTAGTCATTTTGCAGTGGTTTCGGTTAGTGACTTACTTCTAGCCATTTGCGGCCTTAATTTCAATAAGCGGCTCACCGGTAGCCATTTAGTGGACTTAGTGATTTCTGTCAGTGGCTTATTATAAGTCATTTCACAGGTTTATTGCTTAATACTCCGAGTATGTGGCTAACTGAGTTCAGTGAGCATATATCGATTAAGTACGCAAACTGCAGTGTACAATAAATATTAACATACGAATTTATGATTTTTTGTAACATTTCGCTGCTAGCATAATTTGAACTTAAAATAGAAAAATAAAAAAATCATTGACAGGGAATGTAAATAGGAAATGTTATATTGGGAAATCGAAAGTCTATCCGAAGGCAAATTAATGTGACCACTTACCATCAGATAGACCATTCTCCTGTTTGACAAATTATATGTAACAAAATAATACTCGGGCTACAATCTTCCTATTTTCTGAAGTCCAGAAAGGCATTGTAATGATGCTACGGAAAAATGATGTCATTGTACAGTAGAGCTTTTCTATCATAATCATTTTTCAATATATTTTGATTTTTAACATCCTGAGTTGCATAAATAATTATTTAACTATACCGAATGATTTTAAGATCGAATTTCTGGAAAATGGGTGCTTGTAGTCCGGCCCTGAGTTATTCATAACAAAGACGTCTCTAAAGTCTATAAATCGAAGATTTAATTTTGTGTAACACATTCTCCATTGACAGTTTTATCAGTTCAAAAATATTCATGTCCGACACAAATGTACGGCAAACGTGCAGTTTGTACAGAATCGGATACTCATTTATACAGAATAAAAATTGATACAATTTGACACTTGCAGAATTCACAGTTAAACACAGTTACGCCATTTTTTGCTGTCAACGGTTTACTAGTAAGTAATTTTGAAGGACATTGGTTTTAGTTAGCGACTTACTATAAGCCAATTTGTAGGCACATCAGTTATGGTGAGCGACTTCCTAGAAGCCTTTTAGTAAGCCATACGTTTCCAGGAAGTGCTTTAATTCAAGCCATTTCGCAAGCTTTTTGCAGACTTGATCTTAGATAACATCGAATCAAACTAACCTCTGTATATACTGCGTAAGGTCTTATAAACATGATTAATTCTTACACCGAAGAGATATGGACATCACTTTCGCATACAACAGTAAAATATAGGAACAACAGTCTATATATATAAAAAAAATGGATGTTGGTATATCTATCTGAGATTAATAGACTTTGCCACCGTTTGATCGATCACCACGAAAGTTGGCACATATATGTATTTTTTCGCGGAGAAGGTTTTTATGCTATCCACTTTGCTGTAACTCGCCACTAGATGGCGTTGCGGCACATCAACTTCCGTTCAACCGATCGTCATGAAAATTGGTATACATAGGTATTTCAACACGGCAGAATATTTTCGAGCTATCGACTTTGTTGCAACTCGCCACTGGATGGCGCTGCAGCGCATCAACTTCTATGGCAGGACAACGTCTGCCGGGTTTTGCTAGTTACATATGAAAGAAGGAACATAAAACAAAGAAACACAAGACAAATCTGTATTGGAATATCGATAATTGTTTATTTTTGCTTTGTATGGAAGATGTGTTACACAATATTGTGTGTTCAAGTGTGTAATTAAGTGAGGTTCTAGAAAGTTCAAGGGTAAATGTTGAAAGCTTTAAAGGGTATGGAAATATAAATAGAATAAGTATATGTTATGTAATTTGAATTTATCATATATATATATCTACTATACAATGCATTGGTCAAACCAACCTTTCGAACGGTGATAAACGTTTCTGCGGTTCGTATACCAGTTATTGCTGCGATTTTAGGGTTTTAATTTGTTGTTTCAACTGAAAACATAATTTTGATTACAAAGTTGATTTTACCGTCGACGTTGTATAATCATCACGTGTTGAATAAATCGATAATCAATCGCGAAGCGGTTTGTAATCGTTCGGACGTTAAATTGCCCGATGCAATTTATAATGTAATAATTAGAAACTAATATTATTTGCCAGATTAATGCTTTTATAAAATCCGTAGAATTAAAAGACCGTTTAGATGCTACGCAAAATTTTTAAAAGGTTTTTCTGCAACGCGCTTTTGGCATAAGCACAATGAATAAAATTTGACAATTCGTTGGTAGTGAGACGCGTGCCCTTTCCCGCAAGCCCGCGTCAAGTACGTTACAGTTACGTCATTGTTTAGTAGTATTACGTCATAGTAAGCCTACTGCCTGTCAGGTAGTGCGTACTGAGCTAGAGGCTTACTAGTAAGTCATTTCGCAGGATTTTGGCCTCTGTCAACGGTGTACGTACGAAATTTGACTTATTGGTTACAGTCAACGACTTATTGTAAATCGTTCTGTAGGCTTTCCTATTGGTCATTTTGCAGACCATTAGATTCAGTCAGTAAGTTACTGTAAGTCGTTTCGCATGTTTACTGACTACAGTCAGAAGCTTACTATAAGTTATTTCGCGGACCATTGGTTTCATTTTGTAAGCTTATTGGCTGCAGTCAGAAGTTTTTGGTTAAGTAAAACACTTACTGTAAGCTTATTACCGTTTGTATTTTAATACGACATATTACATTAAACATCTTTGTTAAACGACGCAACATTGGCAAAGGGTTGCGAGTGGCATCCAGTTACCACTTACCATCAACGGTAGTTTCACCTTCCCGTTTTTAATGGAAAAAAAAAGTGTCTAAACGGGCTATAAGTAGAGAATTAAGTAATAATTTTGATTAGAACGACTGAATTGAGAAAAAATGTAAAAAGGAAAAAATATTCTTTTTAACAAAAAACCGCCATCTTTGTTTTACATATTAAATATGTATTGTAATTTACATTTATGTATTCTGAATAATACGTGTAATGTATCCATCGATTAGTGAAAATAATAAAGTTATTAACAAACCGAAATAATTTTACAATAAGCTAATGAGAATACAAGGTATTTATGAAGAAATAAAGATGAGTGCACACTAGCGTTAAAACAATCTTATACACTAAAAAAAATAACTTGAGGCTCGGAGCCCGTTAAACAGCATTTTTGGGAGATTTTAAATACTCTCCCATTGAAGAAATATGATATTTGAATTTCGGCAATGTTTCATTACTAACGGTCACTAGCTGAGTCTAAAGTTCGAATCAATCTCGAAGTTTATAGTATATTATATATATATACACATATATATATATATATATATATATATATATTAGAGATGCGCCGAGTACAAGTTTTACCGAGTAACCGAGTACCGAGTATTACTCGGTTTTATGTTAGCCGAACCGAGTACTCGGCCGAATTACTCGGTTCAGTTTACACAGGTATGGGGCGCGAAAACACGCTTAAACATGATCGCGACGTGCCGCCGGTGCACCATAAGCTGACTTTGTTAAATGTCGTATATTAATTGATTACTTGTTTGCTTCATTTAATTGAAATTAATAAATGCTCATTACTTTATTAAATATACTTATATTGATGACGCTCGCGTCTCTCCGACAATCAAGTTTTTTTACACTATATTATTTTAACCGAATATTCGTCACTTAAACCGAGTTATTCGGCCGAGTACGAGTACTAAAAAAATTGCCGAGTATGCCGAGTACCGAGTAATAAACGAGTACTCGGCGCATCTCTAATATATATATATATATACACACACATATATAATATACAGGTGTAACAAAACTTTCGGAAGCCTGACACCGAGGATTTTATTCATGTTTCCGATTCATGATTATTTTTGCAAAAAAAGTCCCCTATATATGGAATATAGCGTAGTTTTATAGACCAACTGCAGCGCGCATTTCTTAATGGATTGAAATTAAATTTGGCAGAAAAATAGGTACTGTCTGTACCTCGGGTTAACTTCCAAGATAAGCCAAATCGGTTCAGTAGTTACAAAATTATTACTGTGTAATCTTTTTAAAAAATCCTGGAAACATTATTGAAGTCTATACATACAAACTATATGTCATCGTATGGGGCTCGTAAGGCTCAACGACTTTTCTATAGACACTTTTTGTTTTAAAACGTACGGGAAATAGCGAAATTGTCTTTTTTTATACATTTTATTCAGCGTAAAAAATTTTTTTTTCTTCAGCTAGTATACACTCAGCTTTATGGAGAGGTGTAACTGAACTGTGATATATGAGTGAAGGTGTTGTATTTTTGTAATTTTATGTTTAAAAAACATACACACGTCATAGTTGCATCGTCAACTGTGAGCCAATGAAAATGCAGAGCAATTTCGCATTTGATTCGTTTGAAAGAACAGTCCGTGATGACATTTGACAAGTTTTTGTAAAAAAATGTTAAATTGATAAACTCGAACTTTGAAGCGCTCAACATTGTCATTAGTCAATTGTGCAGTGCATCCATTTTATTGAAATATTTCAGTTTAAGTAGTCAATAGAAATGCAAGTATCAAAACTTGTCGTGCGGGCTACATGTTTCATTCAGTGTTGCTGACGTTTATTTTTTATTTTTCCAGAAAATATCCCAAATACAGTTTATTAGATAAGACTATACCCTATTCTGGTTTTGATTGTAGTGTGTTTTTTTTCAAATCAATGATTGGTTATTTTTTGACATATCTGTTAGAAAGTTGCCATGATTAGTTAAAAAAAAATATCAAACTGTGTAATTTAAAGTATTGTATTCCAAACCAATTATAGTTTACATTGATTATGTAATTTAATGAGGTGTGTAATTATTTTTTTATGTGACGTAATAATAAAATTCAACCTGCGAAATCTAGATCAAAGCGGTTCATAGTATTTATACTGAGGTCGACATAGACAAGTGTAGACATTTTTAACGCGAAAACAAATCTTTGAACCTCTTTGATTCAAACGCATGTTAATTTTTAATAAATATCCGCTGATTCATGACTGGAAAATTACATGTGTCATTTGAGACTAAAGTATACACCCTGTATAATGGTTATTGAACCATTATACAGGGTGTAATAAAATACCTACACCACCATCTTATCTTAACAAAATTTGTTCTACGATTTTTTAAAATTCAGCCCGTTTTTCCCCTCAGTACACTCACTCGCGCCGCGTACGTACACTCGCACCGATGTATTAGCGTGTAGATAGATGTAGCGATTCTATTAGCGGCTGTTTATGTATACAGTGCGCGGCGTGTAACGAGTAGTACAGAGAAACAAAGGCAGAGACTTCATTTGAAAAAAAAATACTCTTTATTGTGGGAGAAATACCAGAAAAATGTCGGTAGGACATAGAAATTCAGTGTTAACAGAACGCTCGTATTTCTTAATTATCCCCGTACAAGTAAACATATGACATGACATGTGCAAAGTTTTTAGTTTTGACTTCTAAAAAAACACCGATGAATCACTGTGATATTAAACAGATCACTGTGATTCTTTTCACCATGACGTAATAATTTATCATTAGAACTTGTAAAGTTTTGCAAGTAAAGCTCTGTAAATAAGTTTTTTTTTTGCTAAAATTGTATTGACTGTTGTATGTTTAAGTAATGAGTCTTAAACGCCACATAGTTGGTTATGTGTTCATATTCACTAGTAATTATTCATAATAATAATTAATATTAATAATACTCCCCCCTTTTTAGCTGTGCAAATACCCTCACCAATTTTTCACAACATTATGTATTATTCTTTACATTAAGAAGGTTACAGAATATTACAAATTTTGCGTTTCGCAAACACATTTGTCAGGAGGAGAGTGCACGGTGCAATCCAACAGCCGCTGGGCGCGCTCGACTGGCCACGTTACCCCCTCTCTCACAGAAGACTACCGTGAAATGTACTGCATTTCCCACTTCATCTTATTTCCCTAATGTACGTACGTGTTTTGGTAGTGAGTGAGATTTGTCAGAGCCTATTTCCATCCTATCCCTCCCCATTTTCCCAACCCTTTCCCTTTCCTACATCTCCAAAGGTAGGCAGCGCATCCGGGGACGTGTCAACGTTTGTCATTTTGGACTAATGTTGGCATGTATCGCGGATGTCTAAGGGCGACAGTATCCACTTACCATCAATTGGATTGTATGCTTGTCTATAAAAAAAAACAGCCAAAGTTAATTAATCTTTATATTCGGGCATCTGAACTGAAAAAAAAACATTCATAGATAAAACTTTATTGTATAATTATTGTTCTTCTTGTGGTGCCTCCCCGACTAGTGGAGGTTGGCAATCGGCTTTGCTGTGTCTATCGCGAGGCCAAACAGTTAGGCGGCACTCGCGACGCCACCCCACCCCGTACGTTACGCACCCATGACTTCTTCCTGCCACCAACACGTCTCTTTCCAGCAATCTTGTCGATCATAGTTGCAAAAGTTCATACCTTTCATGCCTTACCACGTGACCCGGATACTTTTCTGCACTTGAAAAGTATAATTTGCATAAGTCCGGAAAACTACAATTGTTACATTGTGACAAAAAAAAGGAACAATGTTACAACCTTATAACAAGAGAAACGACCAGTACGTTGATTTGCTGTTGGTTGCAACGAGCTGCAAAGAGAATTGTAATAATTCGATCTTGTAGGTCTAAACGTTAGAACAGTTTTGACTATATTTGAATCTAAAAAGGGGGTCAGTTTTACAATAAAAAATACTTGTAAGCATATATCATTCACGTACGCTATTTACTTTTCGACATTATAAAAATAATTGCAAAAAAAGAGATGATTGCAACGAATCCGATTGGTTGAGAGATATACAAAGATTAAACATTCTAAAAATAATAGATTCATTTGATTGATCTAATTCTCTATAAAGCGAATCTACTCAGAAATTTTCCTTTTACCACTGAAAAGTCAATTCGAATTTATGGACGCATATCTGTTAAACGTCCAACGCCATCCTGTGGCGAACAATCGTACTACTGCATCTGAAGTTGACCAAATTAAATCATTCTAATATCTCGGCTGTAACTTAAAAAGTTACACTTCGTATACATTTATCAAAGTTGGATTTATTACCTTAAGGATGAGAAATGCCACTGTCCATATTTATTTGAATATTGATTTTCGTCAAAAATACAATAGATATTCAAATCTTAGATTCACAGTTTTTAACAGAAAAGTTATACAACGAATAAGGAAAAGAGAACTTTCAATTACATCTTTATTACTTTACAACCAGCTTTGTTGAATTACTGATTCTTCTGTCTCTGTGGCCTTGAAGTTCCATTTTTTCTTCGAGTTATTTATTTTTTTATTTAAAAATCTATTTATAAATCTGTATTACTTTTGAAACATGCAACACTATAGACTCCATTATGTCATCATAAATTCTAATGATAGAAATAATAATTTATCTGTAATGATAGTTAAACAAAATTTACAACTAGCATTATAATTAAGTACATGCTTGATTTTTTTAATGTATTCAGTACGGACTTAACGAAGGTATTTAATGCGAGAAATTGTATAAAAGTTGTTTTTAACCATTATCAATAGATGGCGTTACTATGTGAAATAAGGACACGATATCACTATATATTAATAAAAAAAAATCTTACAATTAGCGGAGATTATTTTTTATTTGCGTCGAAAAAAGGATGAATTAAAAATGTTTTTACATTGATGCCATCTTTTGACAAAAGTTTCAAACTTCGTCTCAGTGATAAAATATAATCATTATTTGTAATCAATATCAAGTAATCATTTTCGCGAGTAAAACGATTTACTTTGTAACACTTTGCATTATTGTATGTTTTAGCAATGGAATAAATGTGTAAACATTTTTTTAAATAATAAGCGTTTTATCTTTTTTTACCCTCTTTATTTGTCACTAATTTCGGCGTTCTGAATCTCGTCGATAGATGGCGTCACTACTTTAAAGAATTCCTATTCCTTTATCTTTATTCCTATATCTCCAAAGGTAGGCAGCGCATTCGGGTCGTGCGTTGGCACGACCCGAATGCGCTGCCATTTTGGCATTTTGGACTAATGTTGACATGTATCGCCGATGTCTATGTACGACAATCCACTTAACAATCAGGTGGACTGTATGCACGTCGGCCGCCTTCGTCCATAGAAAAAAAATATATGAAGAGTTAGAATTGTGGATTAAAGTTTTAGTATGTATAATTAAAATAATTAATATTTTCCATCATTTAATTCCATTATTTCTAGTCCATTCCATTGTTGACAGATTTTTAAAAACATGTCTGAGTTCTGACGCATGTGGAAGAAAATTAACATCTGGCAAAATCTGATGTATGTGGAAAAAATAGGATAGGATAGTACGATAGGATGGGTAATTAGAGCGTATAACGGGATGAGTTTTTCATTCTTGTTTGCTGGGAAAAATTAGTAGCCCATTTAATAGTAGAGTAGGAGAATAGGAAGTATACCCGCGGGTGCTCCGCTCCATTCGGATGTATGTCTATGGTAGCTTCTAGGGGAGGCGAAGATGAGGAAGGCTTCAAAAGTCGAATTTGAAACTTACGAGCTAAGTAATAAGATTGACAATTATGTAAATTAATTACAGAGCCATCCAGCGTTTGGTAGCAGAACTAAAAATCTGACAAAGGAAAGAAAGGTTTATTTACACAATGTTGTATAATACAAATAAATACGAAAATTAATTTTAGTAACAGATACCATTTATCTATTAAACAGGTCTTAACGAGTAACTGTACCTATTTTATTATTTTTAATAATATATATGTCGCAGACATGGCCGTCTTAGGCCATGCAGGGGCGCTTGGGCACAGAGTTTGGGGCCCTTTTCGAAAGCAAAATCAAACATCAAAGAATGAAAACATCAGAATTTACTTTTGTTTATTGACTTTATTGGTTATTACGGTTAGCTTTATACAAATCAAATATAAGTGATGTGATTACTGTTTTGAGAATTGGACTTACGTTGAAGTTAATGGTTTCTTTCGAGTTGGATATCAAATGAAAGGATTCGACGAGTAGAATACGATAAAACCTTTAATTTTTAAATAAAAAAATAAATAACTAGAAGAAAAAAAAATATTTTCTGAAAAATATAACAATACCTATTTTAAAGTATTTTCTTTTTACATTGTTCATAAAGTAAAAAGTAGATTAAAGTATAGTTATGAATGTGGACCAAAGGTCTATGAGTATATCCTTGTGGTCCTACCAGTATGACCACGATCGTCGAGCGTATCCAGTCTGCCGTGAGATGCTGCATCCGCCCTATTCTCTACAAATGAAGACGGAAAAATAATAATGTCGTTGAGGTAAGCACATCACTACAAGAATACGCTGAAAGTGAAAAATAAATCACTTTTAATCAATCTATTAAAAACTCCCAAAACTTTCAAGGGCAAATCTATAGATACTCGTATATTGAAGGTTTTATAGGTACAGTATCTACTGTTTTGAAAAAAAGATCATTGCACGAAACATTAAAATGGTATCTATAGGTTAACAAAATTTAATTTTTTGGCTTTTTTGTCTGATTGTCTGTCGCACAAACCACTGGATGGATTTTAATGAAATTTGACATAGCTATAGCTCATAACTCGAGTTAACATTTGGAGTACCTACCTACTGGAGAGGGAGGGTATAAGCCGCTAGGCGCATTTGACCTCGTTGCCCCTCTCGCACAGAAGACTGCCTTGAAATGTATGCCTTGTATTTCCTACTTTATCCTATTCCCCAATCTACGTGTTTCGGTAGTGAGTGAGATTTGCCAGAGCCCAACCCTTTCTCCAAATCCATTCCTATATCTCCAAAGCTAGGCAGCGCATCCGGGGGCGTACCAACGTTTGTCATTTTGGACTAATGTTGGCATGTATCACGGATGTCTATGAACGACAGTATTTACTTACCATCAGGTGGACTGTATGCTAGTCTGCAGCATTAGTCCATACAAAAAAGGTACTGAACCGATAAAAAATACATTTAACACATTTATGACGAAAGCGATGCTGCATCAAATGACCTTCTGTGCGCTCATAACTAGTGAATGACAAAACACGAATGATATCAAAGTTAGTCCACTACTACAGACCATTAAATAATACGCTGTTCTAAAAATATAGTTTTTAACTGCAATTTTTCATACAACTCCCTGAGAGTTTCATAAACGTTTCATAGCTACATCAAAAGAAAGATTTAAATTATTCCGTGACATTGGTTTTTCAAAGACAAATGTTTCGTATCTCCGCATAGCGGCAAGTTGTAGCCAATGCCGGTCCGTCTGTGTCGCCATTTGATAAATTGGTGTCGTTTTGGTAGAAAAACTGAAATTTTTTATTTTATTTATATTTATCATATACATATTTATTTGATTACTAGCGACCCGCCCTCACTTCGCTTCGGTTTATTAAATTTAAAACAATCGGAATAATATATTTTCCTGCGGTAAAATGGAGCCTATATTTTAAGTTAGACCTCTAGCAACACATGCAGTAGTTTTTGCGTGATGCGTGTACAAACATACAGACAGACAGACAACATTTCTAAAAACTGTTGTTTTGGCTTCTGTTGCTCTAATAAAGACCACCCATATTAGTTTTTTTTTCAATATCTATAATGTACAGACATCAGACTGTTACAATTTTATTATATGTATAGAATAGATTTATTTGTAAGCATATTTATGTTGTAGACTATAATGTCATAACTCTTTTCGGTTATTCTAGGGTTAACTAGACGAAAATCCTTCGGGGAATAAGTGCGCCTTCGTACTTACGGTAATGAAATGTTTTAATGTAAACGATTATTTGTAAATTATTTGTAAAATCGGATTTTTCATTCGAGTCAGAGATATGACATGTAGAATTGTCAATAAAGAGTCATCTCTGTATAAATTTCACGCTGTTTGACAGTTCTACATGCCATATCTCTGACTGGAATAAAAATTCGAATATAGTAGGTATTTGACAACTGTGATAAGGTAGAATAAAAGTGGAATGTTCAGTAACAAGATAGTTTTTACGATAATTTTTTTTCATAACTTATTGAGCTATTCTATTACATCCTATAATCTTAGCGCAGTTGCATTCTACACGCGTCTCCCGCGTCTCGTCGCCTAGGCGCCCGGTCATTACTCTGCACTGAGTAATAAGCGCTACGAACGTTTTAGATGGAACATCAAAACTTATCACGTTTGTAACTTTTGATTTATTCTCCAAAACAATTTAATTTGTCGCTAGAACGGTTCTATATTTTTTAAATTAGTTGATATGACACGCTATATAAATGCAATAATGCAATATATACTTTGTGATATTTTAACAGAAGTTATTAGAAAGTGTCTTATACTTTATTAGAAAGTTAGTATCAGCTAGATTTAATTGTCAGATAATTTACCTATCAGATTGTTAACATTTACTTTATCAGGAGGTGGTGAGAAAGGCCCTTAGAATCATTTGTAATTGTAAAAGGTAGATTTTTAATGATACAAATTGAATCGTTAATGCTGGCAACATCGTCAGTCCCATTCCGGCGCGCGCGGGGCACCTTTACATGCTTTGTAAAGAAATGGATTCTGTAGTGTTAATTAATTATTAATCAGTAGCTTATTATACTTAAAAACAAATAAGTTTGTTATAATGGATATAGAAACATTATAACATTAGGTTCAGCGCTAAATAGACATCGTCAATGAATCTTCTATTATAACACAAAATCGGCCGGTAAGTTCTTTTATTTATAAATACGAATTTCACACTGTAAAGTACCTAACTTTTAACTCTAAAAAAAATGTTTGATTAGGGCTAGGCAAGGGAAAAAAATTACATAGCGTTATGATTACTTACACGTTTAATTTTTTTAACTGTTTACAGATATTAAAGTAGTTGCGATGTTAATTTTTATTTAACTATTAAGTTATTAAAAATAGTTTATTTAATGAGTACAAAATACGTTATTACCTATAATCTCGAGGAGTGTTATAGTAAATAATGTCAAAACCAAGTCTCTAGCGGTATTTCTCTAAAATCAATAGTGTCCGCGCATACACTTTTGCAAGACGAAATGTTTTACGCTATCGTATACGTTAAAACCAAGACTTTTCTTTCGTTTTCATATTATTTATTATTTCTGACTGAAATAGTACTACATAATTAAAACATGTAACGTTTCACATGATTTGTGAGAGTGTATAATTAAATTTAGTAGATAAAATAAAGGCATACTTATGTATTATAACCTTGAATGTGAATAATATTTCTACATAAATAGGTCTTAGACCATGATCTATTTAAGCAAAAGTCGAATTGTGTCAAAAAAACGCTTTAGACTGTGTCGTGAATAGTGAAATTACGTAAGTGTACAAAGGTAAGTCCATAAGAAATAAAATTACGAACAAAAGCGTTTATTTGTAAGTTTCTCTGCATTACAAAATATAAATGTAGTTATAAAATCATTGTCTTTTGTAGCAGCTAATAAAATTATGACGATTCCCGCCAGTTATGCTGTCAACAAATTGGTTGTTTTTTACCATGCGCTAGTGATTGACGATACTTTTGTTAAAAGTATCGATATATTTTTTTTAATTTTAAACTACAATCATCACGGTTATTCTTTTAAGTGATGATTTGGAATCTATAAATAATCATATATCGAAAAGAATTTTTAACATATTATTATATCGAATCATGATAAGATCATATAAGGAAAGATATTCATTTCTCAGTTATAAATATCAACATCCCTTTTATAGATGTCATTAATTTAGGGAAATCTCTTTTTTTATATATACTAATATGGAGTAAAAATATGAAAATTGTAATTCTATTACTAATTCTTGCATTTGTATGTAGAGAAAAAAGAAAAGGCCTAAAGTGCATCAAATTGAGTACTTAATATACTTATTATGTAATTGTATTGTAATGTGATTCAAACGCAATGACGTTGCACCGCGTTGCACGTTTTGAAAGGCTTCGTATTATTTTTTCACACCTATAATTAAGTAGATATTCTTTATCTGCTCTCTATGTTAATGCTGTGTGTGCATAACTTTTTTTAGAATTCCCCATGTAGGTTATAAAACTTAAAATGGTTATGTAATTTATCTGAGTTTAAAAATGTGAGACATAATTTCCAAAATAAAAATACTTGTCCACATATTTTCTTTGAACAAATTACTATATAGGGGAAAGGGTTTATATAACACATCGATATGGGAACAGACTACATGACACATCGTACGTTCCTATTAATGAAACCTGGTTGGCAACTTCTAGATTGAAGCAGTTCATTGAAAAGTCAAATCTGAAACTTTGTACTACGTAATCGGAATGTTTGCTTTTCAAAACACATGTGAATTAACGAATTTTTACTACACCATATCGATTTGCTCGATTGCTCGTTTTGATATTGATCGACGGTCGATCGAGGATTGATCGAGGGTCGATCGATGACAATATGGCTCTTCCTCGTCCTCTTCTGTATATATTTTAAAAGCTACTGGAGACTCCTGAATTACTAAATTGACGGTTGATCGACCGTTGATCCACCGTCGGTCGACAGTCGATCCATCACCGATCGACCTTCGTACGATCATCGATCGACAGTCAAATGATGATTGGTCGATTATCTGATCGATCGATATTCGTCAACCAGCCAAAGCTACTACATCAAACGATCGACACCGATCCATGGCATCGATCGGCGATCGATCGATTGGTGTGGTAACACCCTAACATACCCAGTATGTGTTCTCAAATCGATGCCGGGCGCCTATTAGTTGCAATGAGTGTATTTGTTTTGCGTAACTGCGCGGCATTCTGATCACCTAAGCGGATAAGTTGGACTGTCCCATATTGAGGCATTGAGTTGGGGTACATTTACGCTGACTCAATGTCTCCCTGAGTCAATGCTTATAAGAATGTTCGGTTTTGAAAACACATGAATTCAATAATTTGAGAGCTGAACATAGAACACTGTTAGACTTTAGAGTGCTTGTATTTATATATATAAAAGAGGATGTCGATATATCTGATGTTAATAGACTTCGGCACCGTTTGACCGATCACCATGAAAGTTGGCACATATATGTTTTTTTCATGGAGAAGGTTTTTATCCTATCGACTCTGCTGTAACTCGCCACTAGATGGCGCTGCAGCACATCAATTTCTATGGCAGGATAACGTCTGCGGGGTTTTGCTAGTAGGTATTATATATATGTAAAAGAGGATGTCGATATATCTGATGTTAATAGACTTCGACACCGTTTGACCGATCACCATGAAAGTTGGCACATATATGTTTTTTTCATGGAGAAGGTTTTTATGCTATCGACTCTGCTGTAACTCGCCACTAGATGGCGCTGCAGCACATCAAATTCTATGGCAGGATAACGTCTGCGGGGTTTTGCTAGTAGGTATTATATATATGTAAAAGAGGATGTCGATATATCTGATGTTAATAGACTTCGACACCGTTTGACCGATCACCATGAAAGTTGGCACATATATGTTTTTTTCATGGAGAAGGATTTTATGCTATCGACTTTGTTGCAACTCGCCACTAGATGGCGCTGCAGCACATCAACTTCTATGGCAGAACAACGTCTGCTGGGTTTTGCTAGTAACATATATAGTTTGTATTATAATCTCAAATCGGTGGTTTAATTCCATCGAGTAAAGGATAGTGGCTTAACGATTAAATATTGTATTTGTACGAGTAAACCGGTCTTTAACCATTGGTTTGGAAGTACGAGTATGTTCTAGTCACTTGTCAACTTGTATCCTAACATGTTGCAGCGGTGATGGCTGATCAGTCGAGCTGAAGACCTCGTCGAGTCAGCACGTGCGGCAAGCTAACTAACACCATGCGGTGGATATTCCCCGTTCCAGGTAAGACATTAACATTGATCAACCAACCTACACAGATGTAGCATTATAGACTTAAAAGTGAGTCATTTGCAAAGCGGTAAAATTTACCGCCCTGTACATTCAGTTTGTCATTTAGCGCCAAAAAACTACCTAGCATGTATTATTCAGTTTTCCTTTTCATAATAACTGCAATATTTTTGACCTAACGATGTTGTTGATAAAAAAAAATTGAATTAAGTGAAAAACAAAACTACATGACATAAAGAAGACTACCTTGAAACGTACTGTATTTCCCACTTCATCCTATTTCCCAATGTACGTACGTGTTTTGGGTAGTGAGTGAGATATGCCAGATTCCCATCCCACTCTATCCCGCACCGTTGTCCCAATCCTTTCTCCAAATCAATTCCTACATCTGCAAAGATAGGCAGTGCATCCGGGGTACGTGCCAATGTTTGTCATTCTGGGTAATTCAGTAGTCATATCAAGAGTTTTCCGCGCTCAAAAAAAAAGTGTTTTTTTTTGGGTAATTTGGAGCACTGCAAACCCATATTCAAGGAATTCAAATTCTTCGCCTTCCTTGTCTATATATTTTGGAGCTGTGTTCTTATGAAGAAACATCCTCATTTCATGTCTTCACACGACGAAGTTCTAAAAAAAAATAACAGTAGCGATCCAACCAGACTTTTACCTCCACGATAAAGTTTTTTTTTTATTTTTATGGACCAAGGCGGCAGACGAGCAGATTACGAATGTACAGCAATTATGTGTAGGTATTGTATGGCGATAAAAGTATTTAACGATTTGCCCAAAACTATAAGATTGCTGAGTGATGTGATGACAAAGTAATTTGAAAATTAATTACTATAATTATTTAAAAATAACTTGTTCTGTTGATCATATTTCGTGTGCAACCGAAATTAAAAAAAAAAAAATGTCATTGAACGGCCGATTCGCTCGCAAATCCTTGTAATAACCAGAGTTCACGTAATAGTAGAAATATTATTAGCTATTGACCCTTGTATCATGAAGAGAGCTCACGAGCATACTAGCTTTTTGCTCCCATAAAGTAATGACAATCCAGTATATTTGACCTCTGTTTTGTATGAGAGCTCCTAGTAGCGAGAGACCAAGTTATATCTCGATTTTTTACTGTCCTAATTTTGATGAAACAACATGCAGATCACTTCCAAGGACTTCTATTTGATAGAGATAGCGATGGAAAAAGTACTGATCGTTTTATGTAAACGTTTTCTCCCACATTTGTATATATCTGTATGGTTTCTGATTGCCTTTGTGTGGGTTTCTGGAGCCACGACGCGGGAAATAGGTAGTATACTCTATTCACATTAAGAGAATAAAAATAACGTTATTCGAATCGGGAAACACTATGCTCTATAAGAAGCGCGAGAAACGAGAAATCTCGTGGCCGATTGGTGAAATCACGTGACTGATGATGATGACGTTACTATTTCCTTAACTTGAACAGAGTGAAGATTAAGCCATTGAATAAGTCGTTATCTGAGTACTCAGATATAGGTATCAGTAGTTTTTTTGTGTTTACTGACCGCTATAAGCTCCAGTGACCTTTCGAGACATTTTTCGCCAACGTAAGCTAATTAAAGGTTTCTATTACAGTGACAATATATACCTAAATATTCAATGAAGTGTACCTACGCTTATGATTATATAAAAAAAATGACTTACGACAGTTTTAAAAATACATAGGTACATAGGACTTTGTACATTTCTGCTTCAATTTTCGTATAAAGTGAACAATTATTCGAGATCAACGTAACCGTAACCGCAACATGACTCACGAGGCACGTAATACTCTGCCATTAGACATAAGTCCACCTTAAGTCCATTAGACACAAGTCCACCTTAAGTCCAATAGACACAAGTCCACCTTAAGTCCATTAGACACAAGTCCACCTTAAGTCCATTAGACACCAGTCCACCTTAAGTCCATTAGACACAAGTCCACCTTAAATCCATTAGATACAAGTCCACCTTAAGTCCATTAGACATAAGTCCATCAGACATAAGTCCAAAGCAGAGTCCTTGCTTAACTGAATACAAAATATTATACACATACGAGTACTAAGTACAGTATATGTATCAAACTTTAATGTCCCACTTCAGGGCAGAGGCCTTCCCTGGTAAATCATAATACTGCACGCTGGCCAAGCGGGTTGGCGAGTCCACCCATGTACAGGTGATGCAGTTCATCCCTTGTAGTAGCGGCTCTGTTATCCTTTAGTCGCCTTTTATGACACCCAACGGGAAGGGACGGGGTGAACCAATGAAACTATCGCATGTAGTATGAAAATTAGTAAAACACTATCTTATAATAACCTAATTTTAGTACTAAAGAGATTTAATTTTTTTATATATTCGCGATAACAACATTTACAAGTGTGTAATAAATCAATCGGCTTCATTACAACACTCGATTTTACGAGGCCTCAAACATAAACGATTTAAAATCGTCGTAAATGTACAAGTGAATTGTGCCAACTGTTTTATTAGTCTTTAAGATTTAAAATTAGCCTTTAAGATCTTTAAGATTAGTCTTTAGTCTTTTAAACGTTGAGATTTTATTTAAACTTTACCGCACGGAGGGCGGTCTTATGTCTTACAGAGAATAGTGGCATTCATTGTAATCATTAACAAGGAGCAATTGCAGTGCGGTCCTCAAGACACTATACCACGAATCCGAAAGTTATAGTATGAACTGCCAGCTACGGTTTTCCAGGATTTTCCGCTGAGCTACGATATGGGGCTCTTCAAGAGAGCCGTGAACCAGGATCTTCTAATGTCGGCGGTGCACTCGCAACACCCCTGGTGTTGCAGGTGACCATGGGCGGCCGTGGCCACTTACCATCACGTGGCCCGCCCGTCTGCTGATTCTTCTTTAAAAATAAAATAATTATCGTACTGTTTAGGAACAGTATTAGAATAGTTTTCTGAGGAAGGTTTCGTAGCAATTTTGTACAAGACAAAAAATGTATGTCCAATTTGAAATGACTAACATATTTTTTTTCCGTTGCGTGAAGTTGGCATTTTGCCTATAGGCAGGGGAAAATCGGGCTGATGGTATCACATGGTATTTACGTTTCAACATGATGGTCAAATGCCTATATGTCAAATGTAAAATGTAATTGATATTGCGAATAAGTTGTACATTCTATTTCAGTTTCATAACTTAGTTTATTACAGTTCATATAGGAGGGGAAGTCCAAGAGTTTCCGCCCTGTTAAAGATAAAGGACACTCAAGTTCATGAAACAATTTTTATTTTTTAATATAGTCTCCGTTTATTTGAACAAACTTTTCGGATCAGTTTAATGAGCATTTCTATCCCACTAAAAAAAAACAGAAGTTTTGTCTTCAAAATGGGCGAGAACCGCAGCGGTCACTTCATCATCAGTAGAAAATCTTCTATCCTTTAAGTTCGCCTTAAGTTTTGAGAACAAATAGTAATCAGTGGGAGCCAAGTCAGGACTGTAGGGTGGGTGGCGAATTAAAGTGAAGCCACAGTTTGAAACAGCAGCTTTTGCAACTTTTGCCCACTCCATTGACTCCCTTTTGGAAAGTAGACCGTAGTAAAGAACCATAGTTTCATCCCCAGTAACAATTATCTCCTAAAAATCGTTGTCGTTTCTCTGAATGGCCTCCAGATGTTCCTTAGAGCACGCTACTAGTTCACTTCGCTGCACACTTGAAAGCAGTTTTGTCAACCGTCTCCTACTAACTTTATTCGAATGAAAAATCCTTAGGACTCGAGTTTTTTTAAAGCAGCAAGGACGGGGGGGGGGGGTCTTTGTTGCTATTTCTTTCGTATTCAGCCGCGCGTCGGTCAAACGGAGCGAGGTTCATCGTTGATGTACTCTCGTCCTATACAATCCCCGTACACATTAACCAACCTATATTTGATTTCGGTCGAGCTAACACCTTCCTTTGTAAGGAACCTAATCACGAATCGATATTCTATTTTAAAGATTAAGCGATTTCCCGTTGTTCTAAGAGTCGAGGAATCAAACTACTCATTAGTTGAACAGTAACAATCAACGAATTAGTAGGATAAATGACAATTACAATGATGTATAATTAGTTTTTTTTAGATGATTAGAAATATGTCGCGCTAGAAACTTTTGGACCTCATTGATACACTACAATTATCTAAAAAAGTCCCATCGGCATATCTCGGTTTTAGTCGATGAAGCTCGTTTTTACACATAGAGTTATTAAAACTAATATACTAGACCTCACTTATATGAAGATGCAACTTTACATATTGTGTGTAATAAGCGGTCAAATTTTGCGTGTTGAATGTGGCAGAAAAATAATATTCAGTTTCTTTGCATTAAAACAAAGCACGGGCAGTGATAAAAAGATAATTACTTATAAATAGAACAAGGTTTGTTGTCATTTCCTGTCTTGATGACTGTTTGTAGTTATCGGTTATCAACTTTGTATTAATAAAATGTATTTTTAAATGGGTATGTGTTCCGATGTTCCGATTATAATTATTCCTATTTGTATCCGTTTTGGCGAATACTCGCCAATTTTGAAGTACATATACGTATTCGCGATTTCCTAAAGGAATAGGTACTCCAAACACCAATCGAATAGTAAAAGCCCAATGTGAATAGTAGGTGAAAGAAGCTTTCTACAAAAAGAAATGCTTATAAGATTAAACGTTCAATTGAAAATCAGTTACACAGGTAGTTAGTTGTATTTTTTAATTTAACTAGCAAGTGATTTTTAATTTAACTAGCAACTTTAATTTAAAATTAGGTAGGAACCTATCTGGAGATTAAATCAAACTCATTGATCAAACCCAAAAAAAAAAATTACAGCCCTCACTTTATATTGGATTAAAAATTATCTACTTACAAAGTTTGCAAGTAAGTGCGTAGTAGTTTAGATACTTACTATGCGTATTCGTATTCGCGAGTAGTGAGGCAAATTATTCGTACATGTATTTGTATTCACGAATTTGTATTCGTATTTGTGTTCAGTGATTTTTTGCTATTCAGAACATGCCTAGTTCATATATTTAATTGAATGTGGCGTTATATAGGAGTTGGACCCGGGCGGTATTTCCTGTTCTTTAAATAATTACATAACTTATTTATTAAAAACCCTATCGCCTTAGTAATTATAAATGCTTACTAGCGACCCGCCCTTGCTTCGCTTCGGTACAAAAGTTTTTTTTTTTAAATTTCAAAATAAAATACAGCCTATATTAGACATGAATAATGTAGCTTCCTATTTGTGAAAGAATTTTTGAAATTGGTTCAGTAGTTCCAGAGATTACCCCCAACATACAAACAAACACACAATTTTACCTCTTTATTATATTATTATAGATTATAGACAGCGACTCGCCCTCGCTTTGCTTCGGTTTATAAGTTTTTTTTTAAATTTTTTTTTTCAAAATTTCAAAATAAAATATAGCCTATATTAGACACGGATAATGTAGCTTCCTATTTGTGAAAGAATTTTTGAAATTGGTTCAGTAGTTCTAGAGATTATCGCCAACATACAAACAAACACACAATTTTACCTCTTTATTATATTAGTATAGATTTATTAAAAACCCTATCGCTTTAGTAATTTTATAAATGCTCATAATATAAAGGAATTATAAATTATAATTATAAAGTAATTATAAATTATAATTATAAAGTAATTATAAATTATAATTATAAAGTAATTATAAATTATAATTATAAAGTAATTATAAATTATAATTACAAAGTAATTATAAATTATAATTATAGTTATTATAAACTATAATTATAAAGTAATTATAAATTATAATTATAAAATAATTATAAATTATAATTACAAATTATAATAAAAAGTAATTATAAATTTAATTATAAAGTAATTATAAATTATAATTATAAAGTAATTATAAATTATAATTATAAATTATAATTATAAAGTAATTATAAATTATAATTATTAATTATAATTATAAAGTAATTATAAATGATTATGATAGGTCATAACAAACGTTGGGACGAAATCCATATATTTTACCCTATCGTCATTTTTAATATTGTTATTGTTGATAATTTGTTATCGATATCGACTCTTGGCAGCTCTATTGCGTTTGTCCCACTTCACAGCGGCCATTTATAAAATAATAACGTCATTTAATGTGTCAACGTGGCTCTCACACTTCTAGCGTCTCGCATATAACACTTCCATGATCTATTCCTGTAAATATTGACTAGCGGCCGGTTAATGTCTTTGCCTTTCATTTAAAAAAAAATCTGACAATGATCATTTTTTGTCTTTTTCTTATATGGCAATAGTGCAATTAGCACATTGAGCCAGTGGCGGAGTTTTCTTCGTGATTAATAATTCTATACACAATGATGACCAATGTTTAGTCTCGTTGGAGTAAGTATAGAAGTAATTCAGTAAAGTGACAGCAGATTTACTGTTACGAGTAGATGCTATAAGTACGAGTATTCTGTGAGCTACGAGTGTATACCTACTTACATTTTGTGCAATATGTTTATATACAATATGCTTTGTATGTATCAGAATTGTTAATATATAACCATACTTACTAAACATTATTTTAATAATATTTTTTTTAATGAAAGGTTTGGACAGATTATAGCTATAGGTAAGATATTAATGTCTGGATTGGTATTAGAACTAATTTATAGATATTTATATAGCTTATAATATTCGATTCCTAAAGCATCCAGGGGTGTGCCAACGTTTGTCATTGTTGACTGTTGTTGGCATGTATCGCAAACATCGGTTTGAGAATACGTACTAGTTACGTTATACAAGCACTCTAGGGCAAGCATGTTACAGTCTAATAATGTTTCATGCTCAGTAGCTCTCGAGTTATTTAATTCGTGTTTGATAATGGTTCTGTCACCCACTTACCTCAAAGTGGACAGTCCGCTCGTCTAACGACTTTTTTCTGTCGAAAAAGTTGTGTTTTCGCGTGTAACGGAAGAAAATCAATTTTAATTAAAAGTATGTTGTTATTTTTCCAGTTCTTCTCATGTCTTGGTTCGGAGTGGAACATGTAAAGGCAAATTCGTGCATCAGGACTGGTATGACGCAAAATTACTGTAGTATTTATGTATAATAATAACAAACGTGTCCGTCTATAGGTGTACAATAATAGTGGTGTCGTGTCTTTGTAGCTGCAAATGCATTTGACTTGATCTGGTTCGTTATTCTGTCAATAGATGGCGCTTATCGCGTAAGCTTGAGTCTTCATTATTGAATATACTTTGTTTTATAATAAAATTAAGGATAAAACTGTTTTTATGTTTAAAATTATGTATACTGTTTTAAATAAAAAGTACTTGCACTCGCTTTACACCGCAATTCAACCATTGAAACTAACTAACTTTTTTCTTCAATTCGCATTTTCCCCAAAAGGAAAGTTATCTTTTAAAATAACTCTGACTTTGTTGCTTTTTACTACTCACTACAAGTTACTAAGAACGGCAACGTCGCAAATTCCATTCATAAAACAGCCGCTAATCCAATCACTGCTATTAGATACTTACATTGTTTGTAAATCGGTGCGAGCGAACCTACGAAGTGCGTGTGAGTTGTTTAAAAATTGCAGAATTTCAGTTTATGTAAAAGTTGTTAGTTTTAATGAAAGAAATTCTTTATAAAGGGGTGTTGATATTGTTTATTTAACCCTGTATTATTAGGTGTATATTTTTTAAATATATTTTTTTAAATTTCATTTACAATTTTCGTATTTATTTTTGATTGTTACACTACAATTGAGGACAAATTATATCATAATTTCGTTTCCTTCATGTGTTTAAAACTTCTGTTGTTATTAAAATCGACATTTTCTTAGATACACTCGTGTTTTATAAATGGCGCCTTTTCTTAGATAAATAGCGCCATCTAGGGACTCAAAGTTTGTTATGATCTCTATTTAGTCCTTCTTTCCTGCACTGACTAGTGATGTGACTTATCAAAATTATTTATCGATGTGTTTGCAGCGCTGTGTGTTGTTTGTTTACATGTTTGAGTGTCCACAGGAATGTATGTTGCCATGTATAAAGGAGGAATGGGTAACTTGTGTTGCATGTTGAAATATATTAAATCACACAGACTACACAAGACAATAGAAAATGATAATCAAGAAACATACGCTCAAACATCGTCTCCTGTGAATAACTGAAGTTTATTTTTCAGATTTCATCCCTTAATTAATTAATTAAAAAAATACAGAGAACCTATCCTTAAACCACAATAACATCTAATTGGTAAGCTGCGTTTTATAACATACTTCGTAAACGCAAAGTGTGTTTTAAGACGTTCCATTCTATCCTATAGTGCTCTTCGTAGAAACTAATCTATAAATTGAAAATCATGAATTCGGCTCAGTCTACGGCATTATTTAAAAAAAAAAACATTTTATTTTTAATATAATTTGTACTCAGTTATTTACAGGATTACTAAATGTTTTTTCCAATCGTGTTTAGATTACTGTGTAGTTTATGTATATTTTTGAATGACTTTTTCTTTTTCACTAATAAAGGCATGGATTTTCAGCATTATGGGCACTAAGTCTGAGCCCCCTTGTACAGGCGGAATGCCAAAGTAAGTACCCAATAATTTTACAAAAAAATATCACGTCAAGCTTTTTTATAAAACGCTTACAAGCTCGAGAAGGAAATACACATTATTCCATTAGCTTTTCATCGCTTCATAATTGTTATTTTTGTATTACAAAATATTGGAATATGTGTTTTTACAGACCAATGGATTGTACAAGCTTACCAAAATTAAATTAAATTGAGGAATTTACTCAGCGAAGATTGTCAAAAATGCCTTAGACTGAGTTGAAATCTTTTTATGCTTGAAATGTATCCGCTTAATCATTTATTCAATCTTAAAAGCTTTATTTAGGGTGTACTAAAATTAACCTGCATGGTTCTAAGGGTCTACTGGAAACGGATAATACATACGCGGAATTATTTGATTGATATTCAACCATTTTTTTTTAATTCAAAGTATTTATTATTGTCCGAAATAAGGTCACACTAGTCTATGCAGTTACTATTGCTAGTATTTATCACTTATTTCGTCTGAAGAGGTCAAAGACTAGTGTCACTACGCGTTTACGTTCAATGGAAATCTCAATTTTCTGTGTTTAGCAAAAAAATAAACATGATCAATATTAGGTTTTCATTAGCGTTATTTATTAAAATGTCTGGACTGATGCATATTACTTTGACTACACTTTATATGTCTATAAGCAATTAGAAGTAACTATGTATATAAAATTAAGAACAGTGCCTGTTTTCTTAGCCCGTGGACCCATCACGACTTTAATGAACTTCCATCGTTTATTTAATTATTTTACTGTGATTTATTCAAACATTCTTTCAATTTAATAAGTTGATTCGATTATTAAGTTACAATACCACCAGCATGTGTCTCTCTACTGCTGGTTAGAGGCCTTTCCCATGGACCGCCACTACACAAGGACTGTCTTCAACTGGCCGGAGGGTGTTACGCACTACGCTTCCCGGTACGTGGTCTACATTCGAGGACTCGTCTCCCCCATCGGTTTCCGGCCCTGCGGCATATATGACCTGACCACTGCCACTTCAGTTTGCTGATTCTCTGAGCTGTGCCGGCAACTTTAGTTCTTCGTCGAATTTCTTCGTTATTTTCTCCTGCAAAGAAACTCTGAGCTCTTTCCATCGCTCGCTGAGCGACTTTAAACTTGTGATTTGATTATTAATTGTTATCATTTTGATGCCATTTTGTGAGTTTACTCAAAAGCTATCGATCTAGTATACAAAATGTAAGTTAGGGGTCTCGCTTTTGCAGAAAAAAATATGGATATTGTTTGTATTAAATTTTATGGTTCCCATTTTATCACTTCATTGATTAATTAACAATTAGTTGTTTAATTAACCGATGACTTGTAACTTTACCTCTCGAATGAGATCATTTACATATTTCTACGATCCCTATGTTCACAGATATTGTCTTTTTATTAGTATGTAGCCCCAGGCGACTAAAAAATAAAATGGCTGCTATTCAGGAGTTGGTAGGCAGGTCAATAAAAATAAGGGTATAAACACTTCCTTAAAATATCACATTATACAATACACAGTAATTTAAACGTAAATTTATGCGAATGTAATTCATAAAACAGCCACTGTTCTGCTTGCATGTTAATAAACTTTTAATCATCGACATCTATAAAATGTTCACGTGCCACATCACTACTGTTTACGTCAGCAGGCCGCCGTTCAAAATCCAATTTGCAATATGCACGTAACCGAGGTTTATCTTTTCTGTCTGTTAAAATAGCAAGGATTTATTTATACAGTTTTTTATTTATGCAGGATAAAAAAAAAACACTAATTGTATTTCGTGAAAAGTAACAACTTTTGTACTACGGCTTTTTCAAATTCAAATTTTTTTCACACAAAAATAATACGTTTCCTATCTAAAAATGTAGTATGTATATTCTGTGAAACAAAAAATCACGTCCAAATGTTGAGACATCGAAATCGCAAGCTATCGGTGTATTAAGGCTCGCGCATGTTATGGCGACGCGACACACTGCAGCGCATAAAATTGCTCCTCCAGCATCATTTTCATACATTTTATATAAACCACTGCACGTGAGGGAGGGTGAGGTGAGGGATCGCACGCCATCTGTATTTGTACACTGCAATGCGGCCTACCTCAATGTGCGATGGACGGACGCCGTTAACGAACGTAATTCGAGTTATTCGCTGTGCGACGACGTGAAGAATTGAATATCAACAGCTGTATAACTGACTTAAATTATTGCGTTGAGCTGCGGCCCGCCGCGTCTGTAATGTGCGTTGCCACAGTTTTGCAGTGCCTCACTCTGCGGCGCGACGCGGCTGTAATGTGCGCGATTCCTTAAACATAGAAAATAAAAGAAATAACTTTTTTTTTGCTAAAAATATCAAGATCAGAAAAAGTCGTAAAACAAAAGATGTTCTTAATCATAGTAATTTAATGTTTAAAGGGTAGAGATATTTTTTTTAATTCACTGTATTACACCTATCGTTCTCCATTGGAGAAATGATTTAATTTTAGCCACCAATAGCGTTTCATAAAATAACATAATTGTTTGAATTGAAGCTAGATCGCGTGACTCATTAGCCTTGATATGAGTAAGTAGTGCTTTTTAACAAAAAGCACGAACAAACACTTGTAAAAATATAGGTCGCTGACTCGTTGAAAACTACAGAACATTTAAATTTAAATGAACTTGTATGGACTGATTCGCAAAAAATATAAAAGTGACAATCATCTAATGGCTAATGTAAAGAATGATAAAGACACAATTTTGACGATACAAGGAATAGAAATTAATCTTACAAAATATGTATTTTAAAATTTTGGTTTAAAACATATTTAGTTTCAAATTTGTTTTTATTTTGTATGTAATTTTTAAATAAACAATAAGTTGAATGTTTGTAAAGGAATTTCTCACGATTTATTAGGCATTTTAACTTTTTAAACTTTCGCGTTTTGTACACATTTAATATACAGGCGTTCGGAACCGATTTAGAATATAAAATATTGGGCTAATATATTTTGTATAGTCGATATTTCGGTCCAATTACATGAACCGTGGTCACGGCGAGAGTGCGGTGTCAGTTGAAGGTGTTGTTGCTACTGACAGACAAATCTGTCTACCCTCCGTCGTGTTCATTTTTGATTCTTCTACCCACATTGAACTTACTTTTGTCGTTTAAGTTCCCGGCACAGTAGACAGTACACACGCGCGAATTTGAAACACATTTGCCTATTTGGTTTTATAAATAACTAGCAGAACCCCGTAAACGTCGTCCTGCCATAGAAGTGGATGTGCTGCAGCGCCATGTAGTGGCGAGTTACAACAAATTCAATAGCATAGAAACCTTCTCCATGAAAAAATACATATATGTGCCAACTTTCATGGTGATCGGTCAAACGGTGTCGAAGTCTATTAACATCAGATATACCAACATCCATTTTTTTGATATATATAGACAATAAATCGTGAGTAACCTTACATAACATTTATAATCTCACAAATCTCTTAGGGTCTGAATTAATTATGTTTATAATTTCGTTTAGTTGATTAGTTATATGTAGCTGTTATTTTTTAACTTACATATATTTCTTGCGACTCATAAAATCGTGTCAATTTTGCATGTTAGTTGTCCCGTGTACGTGAAATTCGTGACCGCGTCCATGTATTTAAAGTTATATTTTGAAGGAGATAAGGTCTCTTTTTACGCGACTTAGTACTACAAGCAAGACAAACGTGCGCTTATGAGTTGCTTTGACTACATATTTTTATTTCATAACTACCTGACAAGACAGACGTTGTCCTGTCCAAATTTCAATAATACAATAATTTCATACAAAAATCCCATAGAAAAACCACTTTCAGTTATTCCCGAATTATCGAAATTTTCGGGCAACTTTTCCTATTTTTCTTTCTCTAAAAACCTTATTCGGAATATTACGAACATTTAAAAAGAAAATAGCCAATTCGGTCCAGCCGTTCTCAAGTGATGCGCTTACCAACGAACAGCATTTAATTTTTATTTATATATATATATATATATATATATATAGATTATGATGAAAACGTCGTCTGTATAAACCATTACACATCATTAAATTAATTACGATATTTATTTTACTGATGGTTGATATACATTTCCAACATTTCCATAACTAAAAAATCACATTATTTATACCAGTTCATATCGGTTTTTGATAGAAAATCTACATATAGATATAGATAATACCTAAATCTCTACCTGTTGATATCCATACGTAATATCCATCCACCTGTTCGCAGCACGAACTATATACTGCTACGAGTGTGACAGCTGGACGGATCCGCGGTGTAAGGACCCGTTCAACTATACAGCTCTGCCTCGGGACCAGCCCCCTCTACAGACCTGTAACGGGTGCTGCGTGAAGATGGTGCGGTATTCCAAGAGTCGTAAGTTATTTTTCAACAGTGTTAAAATCAAATGCCCCCCTAGAGTGCAATGAAGAGGAATAGGATGAAATCTGCATTTAAAGTTTCCAACGCCCCTTCAGTCATTTCAACGCCCACAAGTTTGAAGTTATAAAGTTATAACACAGCCCTTTGGAAACCACGGGTTGAAATAAACTATTTCGTATTATTAACAAATCGTGAATATTATTAACAACATTGGATAAGAGGACTCATGAAAGACGGGCGAATAGAGAGTTTATCTGGTAGTAAGTCGAAACCAAGGACGGATGTGTCCTTGGTTTCGACTTACTACCAGATAAACTCGCCCGATAGAGTAAAGCTAACGATACCACTAAAGATAAGGCCCGTCCTCTCGTCTCCCATCTATTCTGTATAAAAAAAGGGCTATCATGTTACACCGGATAGCCAACGATCTGCGCTACCTATCATTGTCCACACAGACATTGAGATCCTCCGTGACGTAGTGACCCAAGTTTTGTATGACTTTATTTAAAGGAGATCTATAGAGTTTTACAGTGGGTATGGCATAGTTTTTGTTTCCTGCTTTAAATGACATTATCTCACTCTTTCCCGCATTGAACCCGATCAATCGCCACAAATAATAACATAATATCGGGTGTCAATATGACACCCGATATTTATGTTGCTGAGCTTACTGATTGGGCAGTTTATATAGACTTTGAAAAGCTTGAGAGACGTTAATCCTCCCCCCCCCACTCCTGCCTTACTCTGCGTGCAAGTATAATATATATATATTCATCCGAGTACGAACCTGCCCACCTTACACGGTTTTTCTGATGACTATACCGATATGTGAATATTGATACGATCTCACTAAAATCGATCTCATTTTTAAGCTTGTCCCAGAGTACATGGTATGATAGCAAGTTAAATAAAGGCTTTTGACAGGTCCAGGAAATAGGAGGACACCGATGTGTTTCTGGCCACATAGTATGAGAACGTTATCTTTTCAATAAATGTCAATGTCAATGATTATTATCATCATCGTTTAAGTTCAACCTCTATTCAACCTAAAGGTTGGCTGTTAGAGAAAGCCTCCAGGCATTAATCTTGCCTTTTGTACTAATAAGAACAACCTATACTTACCAGGAGAACTAAAGAGTCTGCAACAGTTGACATAGATCTTTTCTTTTTTGTTCCAGCATACGAAGTCGTCCGACGAACGTGCACCTCACAACTCCAAATAAACCTGTTCATGGTGGACCACGTTTGCATGATGGAAAGTACAGGCACTGGCCACATGTGTTTCTGCGAGGAGGATATGTGCAATACAGCGGCAACAGTCGGCACAACACTGGCTCTGGTCGCAGCACTAGCATTGTTAGCATGTGCATGCCGCAGGTGAAGTAGGACGCTAGCGATTGCTGATTGACTCAGTCGATCGATATATCGATTGTGACGAGGGGAAAAAATTGAGACTTATAGTCGGAGAACAGGTCAGTGTCGTCTTATATTATGCTAGATATTCGTAAACAGTTGATGATGAAGTGGATAAGGAAGTAGGTAATTTATGGCTGATAATGATAATTAATAGAGTGATTATAAGCGATTATAAAATAACAGAAAAGTACAATCGATCGACTGAGCTATCAGGCCCAACCCTAGTTGAGATTTATATTCTTCGTCCAATAGTAGAAGTAGAATTTAGTCTTGGAGCGTTTGATTTTCACAACACGTACACTTTTAATTTGTTTAAAGACATATATATATAAGTAATATAAAATATCTAAATATAGGTCGCGTAAAAAATGATAATTCTGTGGACGTTTATGTGTTTAAAGCTATTGAGGTTAAAAGAAAAGAAATAAAAGGTGTGTTCTGGAAATCAAACGTATATTTTTATCATACAATGCAACTTATCATGTTCAACATATTTTTGCTCTACATTAAAAAATAAGTATAAAAATAATTAGTTTAGTTAGAGCCATAAAGATAATGAAATTCTCCAATTTGAAAATATGCAGATTCCAACACGTGAATCCATTGGGATTTCGAGGCTAGCGATGGGATCATCTCGGTATATATTGTTCAGTCACACAGTGATAAATGATCGTGTAACTGATGGATCTTCGCCGTTGACGCTTGAATCGATCGCGAATGTATCGGATTTTGCTCATAGATGCACTGAATTAGATGTTCGACACTTTTAGATAGATGTATAAAATGACGACGGTGATTTAGGAGATGAACTAGCAAGAACTGCCGAAAATATAGATGGGAATAGGAATAATTGCAAGCTAGATGATAGGTGCCTGAAGCTGTTTGCGGGTTTAAAGCGAAAGGTTTCGTTTGAAATTGAAAAAAACGGTAGGTATATTTATACAAATACCCTTTCTTAAATATGAAATTGTACTTGTGTGGTTCCACCGTATATTTTGAAAATTTAACACGGCTTAAAAGCATGGATTTTTTTTTTAAATTTTGGTTCTTTTTTGGAGTGCGGTTTAACAGACAGATAGTTTAGGAGTTAAAGTTTAAATATTGCTAGAGCATAGAGGCGATACGTTGAAATCTGTGACCTCGTAATGTTAGTATAGCCATAAAACTAATTTAGGAAAATAAACACCAAATAATTTTAAATGTTAAATATTAATATATTTTTCCGTTAAGTTTCTTAAGTGTTTTATAAAGTTGAATATTTACGCCGTATATTTACGAAGTGTGCGCCGGTATCAGTACAAATGTTTGAGTTGTCAATTGTGCAAGTGAGTTGCCGTTGTCAGCTGTAAAAATGTTCAAAAGTTTTTTAATGCGGGTAGCAGCAAAGACTGTAAGTGGAGGTAGGTAAAGTTTATGTAGTCCGTTCCAATCCAATTTGTCGAAAAGAAAACCAAATCAATTAATTATCTCAACATTTAGATTTAACTTGCACTCTCGATGTATGAATTACCATTATCACTTCACTGTTCAATCTAATGCCGTGTCAGTTACCGCAGGTTTGTTTACATTTTGTACAGATTGGACTGGAACGGAATCTAGATTTTAATTATAGGACGTACATGAAATCTATACATATAATAAAGCTGTAGAACTAGCGTGTCTGTACATTGAATATATTTACCAAAAACTGATTGGGGGCGATGAAGGAAGAGTATCAGAATACAAAAAGACGATTTTGAAAATTTTTATCTGTGTGTTCGAACACGCTAATCTCCAAAACTATTAAACGGATTTTCATGAGATTTCCACAGATTAATCAAGCTTAGCTTGGCGCTTCGAATAGGCTTTGTTTCATCGAAATCCGCTGAAGGGAAGAAAAGATATCCCAATTTAGATTTTAAAAACTAAAATTCACAGCTAGTGAATAATATGTGAGCTCTATCTACAGTTATCTATACACAACACTTATATAACTGATTATTTGTTAGGACGACTCTTTGAAACTTATATTATTCACTTTAATATTTGTCTGTTAAATAACACGAGAACACTGTAATTGACTACTCGTAATTTGATACGTTTTTTATTAGAGTTTATTCAATCACTAGAGAAGAAAACGAATCTATAAATGGACTTTCCAAGTTAATTGTAAAATTAGATTAGATGCTTGAAAATATTTCTTAACGGATTTAATTTCAACGTGCTCTCTCCCCCCCATAAAATTAGGCACTAAAATAATTTGAATCCTTTATTTCGATTAAGTTAGAAGATACGTCAAATCGGTTCCAAAATTAAGATTGTGTCAACTACAAAAAGAAAAATGCCTAAATACAAACTACGTATATGTCGTTGGATACGGATTATTTAAAGCTCTCCAACCATTTTTTTTTTCTAAAACTTATGGAAGAATTAGCAAAATCTCGCTTCCGAGTTTTTTTTTTTTTTTTTTTTTTTTTATGTACGACGGCGGCAGACGAGCATACAGTCCACCTGATGGTAAGTGGATACTGTCGCCCATAGACATCCGCGATACATGCCAACATTAGTCCAAAATGATAAATGTTGGCACGCCCCCGGATGCGCTGCCTACCTTTGGAGATATAGGAATGGATTTGGAGAACGGGTTGGGAAAATGGGCAGGGATAGGATAGGATGGGAATGGGCTCTGGCACATCTCACTCACTACCGAAACACGTACGTACATTGGGGAAATACGATAAATTGGAAAATGCAGTACATTTCAAGGTAGTCTTCTGTGAGAGAGGGGTAACGTGGCCAGTCGAGCGCGCCCAGCGGCTGTTGGATTGCAGCGTGCACTCTCCCCCTCCTAAAAGTATCGATTGGCGCTAGTATAAGCCTTTTTGAAGTTTGGACGTTGTGTGGCCCCTGTTACTATTTCATTCGGTCACGCATAATGACAATGACGTCACAGCACGATATTGCTATCCTTTTCTAATTTGTTACTGCTAATTAAAGACCGACCGAAGGTTCGGTTTCGGCCACAAATTCGGCCGAAACTAGCGTTCGTGAGCTGTCGGATGAAGTCGGGCCATGTTCGGAACGGGTTCACTCGCCTATACCGCTTAACCTCAGTCAGTTCGCCGGCCGCTGTTTAATTGTTAGGTGTCTGTTCTCGCGCATAAATAATGATTTACTAATAAACTGAAATCTTTTATTGTAACTTAATCGAAAAATCTGTTAGAAAGCTAGGGAAAACACTACGTTTCAGGGTATAATGTAAATTTAACTAAATTTTAATTTAACTACATAGGTTTTGGTTTCGGTTGAAAATTGTCTTTCATTCGGACACTACTGCTAATCTCGTTATCTGAATAACTTCTCAAGATATTTTTTCTATAAACGGTCTGATGCTTAGATGTAAAAAATGTGCTTCCAGAATTATATTACGATGAACGTTTCAATAGCTGTATTTTATTAAAATATCATTTAAAAAGCAATGAAGCTGAACCGAATGACCTATTATTAATAACTTTATTATTTTCATATGTAGGTAGATGAAAATTTTGTATCTACCGTCCTTGAATGTGATATCTTACAGTCTTTGCTTTATCTGCTAAGAAAATCAGTGAGATACATAACGTAGTTTTACTTACAGAAAGTAGTTCCCTGTCCAAGGTTCACGTAGATGCCGTACTGGTGTGAAAGTAGCTAGATGTCTTATATATTTATGGCAGCAATATGTTGACGACGCGCTTCGGAGCTTCAATTCTCCAAATTTTTAATTATACAGGATAGAACAAACACATACTTACACAATCTTAATGAATTTCTTTCATGAAAACAAACGTTTGTTTTACCTTTTAAAATTCAACACTTCTCTAAATAAAAATAAAAAAGTTTTATGTTAGAATTATTTCATCTCGCGAAGACGGATTACGCTTAGATGTCGTTGTGCTCGTACATGTACATTGTTTAAGTGTGAGTAAACTTGAGAACGCTCAATTGGGTTCCCGACGCGCCGCGGCGCACACTAAAACAATGTACATTAAGCATAACCCGCCTTCGCGAGGAGAAAGAAGTATAGGTACCAATTGTGTATTACACAATGAATACAGAAGAAACGGGTGTACAAAAAATAAACATTTTATTCGGATAATGTATTTTTTTATGTTCGAAGGCGGCTGACGAGCATACAGTCCACCTGTAATAAGTGGATACTGTCGCCCGTAGACATCCTCGATACATGCCATAATTAGTCCAAAATGACAAACGTTGGCACGCCCTCGGATGCGCTGCCTACCTTTGGAGATATAGGGGGAGGGATCGGCTCGGAATTGGCTCTGGCACATTTCACTCACTACCGAAACACGTACGTACATTGGGGAAATAAGATAGAGTGGGAAATGCAGTACATTTAAAGGTAGTCTTCTGTGAGAGAGGGGTAACGTGGCCAGTCGAGTGCGCCCAGAGGCTATTGGATTTCAGCGTGCACTCTCCCCCTCGAAATATCAAGTTTAAAAAAACTCATAGAACAAAAGCTGTCGGTTTTCATGGTAGAAAATTGTTAAGAGATTGGAGAGTATTTTATGTTTAAACCTGTATATATGTTGCTATTTTCTTCTGGTCATAATATTTTTCAAAAAATGTTCATTTTTAATTAATATCCATATTTTAAGAATAATTGATAATTTATAATAGGAAAATGCAAAAAATCTATATCAAACTTATATCTTTGTCGTTTGTAACTAAGTACATAAGGGGGATTGCAGAACTTAACATACGCGACTTAATCACTAAATAAACTATTGAAGGTAGACTTAGGTTACCTAGATAGGTTTCGAAGATAAATCTGTGTTCATATTAAACTGCGTGATTTTTCAGAATTCTAACATAATTCCACGATCTGGGAGAATTCGCTTCTACAAAAGTTATTTTGTATTCAGTTTTTTAATAAACGATAACAAAAGTCCTGTAATTGATATTAACAAGTACCTATGAATTTAATCAAAAATTTTCATTACCCCCTACATTCTCTGGTCAATAACTTGTCGGTACATGAAGCTAGCTTCACGTACTTAACTCAGTTACATAGACCAACGCCACTGACTAATTTTTAACTCCTAAAAGAATACGTTCTTTACTCAGCTTGTGGCTATGTCGGATATTTATGAATTACTTTGAAGTACCTTTGAAGACAGAACGTTCAAAAGCTTACGAAATGCGGGTAGCAGCAGAAAAACTAATCTTGGTAAGCCATAATCTCTCGAAGCGCGCATCTAACAGTGCTGAGTTGTGCGACCATCATATCATCTAAATATAGTTGTAATTGAGTGCAAAAAGTATAAGTTAAAATATTGTATAAAGTATATATAGAATAAATATAGTTTACGTATCTTCCTCTAATTGTTATTTATTATTTAGTAAATATTTTCTTTATTGTTGGGTCTAACTCGGCTAGATAACGAAAATTTTAGGAATAATGAATAATTATAATGACATGTAAATCAAATTTGAAATGTTCATATACATTGCATGTATTTATTTCATATAAAGAAGCTATAAGTCGTTTTGTAATGATGGACGAATTCGCTGCAACGTATATATACAACGAGTCACCGAGATAACACAAAACATGAAATATGTCAGTTTATTAAAAGTAGGTATATAAAATGGTTCTAGTGAAAAATAAAATTGTTTCTGCTAATAAATTAAGAGTTACAAACATGTAAAGTTTTGTTGTTCTATTTAAAACGGTCGTAGCGCCCATTACTCGATAAATTACGTCACACGTTAAGGGGTCAACAAAGTGTGACATTGTGTGACAAGGGGGGGGAGGGGTGAGTCATAAGCTTTGTGACGTCACATGTATAAATATAAAGTATTAAAACTAAACTTCAACTCCTAACGAATAACTTTAAAATATTACCAACTCTATCAATATAAGGTTGTTTTATTTCTAAATTTAAAATTGCAAAATATGTAACGTCACACCAGGGGAGGAGGGGTAACACAAATGTGACCACCTGTGACAAGGACGGAGGGGAGGGGGACACCAAAAATCATGAAATTCGTGTGACGTAATTTATGGACGACCGTACAGGGTAATGACCGGGCGCGCGCGTGGAATAAAAAATATATTTAAAATGTATAGTAAGTTATTATGAAAAAAAGAACCTATTGTAAAAACTATTAGAATAGATTCTACTGTCGATATTGAAGAACCCATTTTCACCTTTTGCGTTATTTCAGTGACAGGTTGCCCCACCAAAGAATGGAATGGCTATATTTTAAGGTTATATAGCATTGTTACGATTTAGGAGGTTCGAGCATGACACACAGCACTGTAGCCAGGCTTGTCACCCAGCCATGAACACCTTGGAATGCTGAAAAACCTGAAAATGTCAATATTTGAGGTAGCTGTCACTTATGCATATCGTAACCGTTACACTTAACACCTTTTCACTAATTTTACAAATACTTCTTTTACAAATTGGGAAATATATAGTTTTTATATATGTCGGAGATCTTAAAGACTACCATACCACACTATCAGCTCGTGTCTGTCAACTGCTTCACTATAGGCCTCGCTCGAGGAGCGTCGATACACACGGCGGTGGCGGTTTTAAAGTTTTTAAATCACTTTATTATTTACTTATATTCTGGGTCAACCCATAAATGAAAGTTTGCTAATCTTTGGACATCCTGTAGAGGGTGTTCGGAGCCTAAGCTTGAGTGTTCTTGCAATAAATAATTTTGAAGAATTTTAATAAGATTTTGTGGCGGCATAATTTGGCGCCCAACGTGGCACCAAAAGTGACTTCCTTATTGTTTCCTTCGTAATTTTACTCTTTTCTAAAATGTCTTGAAAATTAATGGATCACTTTATATATAAAGAGATCCATTTGTTATTTTACTATCTTTTTTATTATCCCTCATACCTTATAACGAGTAGATATTAATTCCTTTAGTACAAGCTTTTTATCAAACCCATAAAATAAGAGAGAAAAACGATCGTAGATAGGTTTATACTCGAATGTATCCATTTATGTGAATAGAATTTTGAAAACAATATATTCAAATTCAATTTTTTATTTGAAAACACGTAGAACGCCATCTATCGAGTAAACGCCTCATATTATTTCACTAAAAGTTACAGCTATCTTGAATCTATATTAGACTATCTATTTATATTAGATAATAAAAAGTTGTTAAAACTAAGTAACATTTTACCCTTATCGCTTTAATATATAAATAATAAACTTAGTATAAGTATGCGATTGTAGTGTTGGAATATATTTTTACCACCTATCTCGAGTGGTTGATGCATCATCGATTCGAACACATTTTGTTCTTAAGACATCTTATGACCAGCATAATACCAAGTTTAGTCAAATACAAGCTTATTCAAGGCCATAAAAACAATGAAACAACTGTACTTAGTGCAATAAGATATGAAACTAATATAATTAATCTTTGGCGTCCAACGTGGGGCTTAAATTTCAAATGACATATGGAGTTTACTAATATTTTGACCTTTAAATGTGTCTGTATGTTTACATCCCATGGACAGAGAAATCTATAGACAGAGTGATATCTTCCCTCACTCTCTAACAGAAAAGAGAAGCGCTTATGTATCAATGACGCAAAAAAGAGACACAGTATTGCTGTCGTGCATCCCACTCTACGTGCCGATTTTTTAAGGCCGGCATATTTTTCTATCGCATGTGACCACGCCGTGACTGGGTCTATAGTATTATTCCTCTGTGTTACATCCTAATCAAAAAACACAATAATTATACTTGTATAAACGAAAATATATTTCAACATATTATATTTATATTAATCTTCCTTCCTTCACCTTTCGATTTATCGCATATCACGCATAAATTAGAAAAATTAGCTGTTCTGAACGATACGAATAATTTTAGTCAATTAGATATTTTAATGAACCTTTTTATGTGGGTTGCCATGTAAAAATGTTATGACAACTGGCGACTTTAAGCATGTATCTTCATTTGGATAAAACGATGAACTGTCCAATTTAAATTTAATTTTGTTTAAAAAACAAACTTTAAATGCTGAAGACTTTTTCGTATAATAGCGTTCTAGTTTTAATTCAACTATCAAAAAATAATCCAATAAAAGGCATATACACGTTCATACAGACACAATTTGGCGATATACCTAAAGTCGGATTATTTATTGGAGCCAGGGAAATGACAAATAGAACTGTGAAACAGTGAAATTTGTACGGAGATAACACTTTATTGACATTTATACATGTCATATCCCTGGCTCGATTTATTGACAGTTCTAAATGTCTATCCCTGGCTCGATTTATTGACAGTTCTACATGTCATATCCCAGGCTCGATTTATTGACAGTTCTACATGTCATATCCCTGGCTCGATTTATTGACAGTTCTACATGTCATATCCCTGGCTCGAATAAATAATCCGAGTCATGTTATTGTGGTTCCAGACGTGTCACAATATATCTTTTCAATTATTTGTGAAACAAAATGGCTGATATATTTTTAATATCACCTTTTGTGATATAGTGCATTCCATAAATGTCATTTTGCTAATTAGTTGAATCAGTAAAAAAGACAAACATACAACATGTTATTATTTATATAATGTCCCACATAAACAGTGGAAAGTATTTTAATATGTCCATCAGCACATATTCTAACATTTTAATTTAAAATGAACGTGTATTTCATGATATTTTTATTAATTTACTCGTATGTGCATAACACGTTCCGTGGTTCACATCTACTAACGCACACTTACAGATGCAGGCGCGTTCGAAGGTCAAAGACCTAAGTGAGCGAATGTTGATAGTGTTATGCACATAGAAGTAAATTATTTATTTTTAATATAATAAAAATCATGATATACGTGTTAATTTTGAGTAAGATATAATAGTTTTGGTCTTTTGATTGATATATTCAAATATGTTACACTATTTTTGTCGGATTATGTATCTATAGTATGGTGTTGCCATAATGCTACGTATAAAAAGGTCTTTTATATTATGGTGTTGTCATAATGCTACGTATAAAAAGGTCTTTTATATTATGGTGTTGTCATAATGCTACGTATAAAAAGATCTTTTATATTATGGTGTTGCCATAATGCTACGTATAAAATGGTATTTTATATTATGGTGTTGCCATAATGCTACGTATAAAATGGTATTTTATATGACGGTGTTGCCATAATGCTACGTATAAAAAGGTCTTTGTATAAATGATTGACTGAAAATAATCAGCATTTTGCAGTAATTAATATAAATTGTTCGTTATTTATTATTTTTAGTGGCATCGTTTTATCCGACAACATTTTTTCTATAAATTCTTGCACTTTTGATAATCTAACCAGCTGAGCGCTTTGCAAGAAATTGATTAATTACTTATTGGCCTCCGGTTGAGTCGACTTGCCAACAAACTCCTTTGTGTTGTGGCCACGAACATGTTCTAAGCTACAGCGGATCAGTTTAATTGGAAATTTTATACTAAGATTATACTAAACTCTGTTCGCGTTAAGAATGCAGTGAGTTTGCCATTCTCACGGCCATTGCCAGTGAGTGAGTGAGTTTCTTTAGAATTTTTAGGTCTGTTTCACTATTGCTCAAAAAAGTGACGCCCAATCGAGTTTAGTGAGTATTGTTTCTATTGTACGTTCTTATCAAAGAAACCTGGTTGTCAGCTTCTAGGGGCGTGAAGCAGATGAAGAGGGGTTAATTGAATAGTCGAATTTGAAACTTCATACTACGTAATAAGAATTTTCGGTTTCAAAATACATATAAATTATGGAATTCGAGAGCTACTGAATACACTATTAGACTCTAACGTACCTGCCCTAGAGTGCTTGTCATAATATATATCTAGTATGTATTCTCAAATCGATGGGTAAACGTAACCATACAGTGTCGCTCGCTAGTTTCACCTACTCAGGACCCCTTGCAATTGTAAAAAATAATCATTAAATGTAATCACTAACAAATACTGCCGCCCTGTGCAAGGTGCAGTGAAATAAGTGCATTATGCAACTAAAACTATTTAAAACTACTAGAAATTATTTTAAATATTTTAGGCCACCAGCTACTAAAATTCTTTTCTAGTAAATAATAGAAGATCAAAGTAAATTTAGTATTCGTACTAATCTCTCTTCAGTAGCTAGATTTTAATGAATGCTATATATAAATCCGCTGTGGCATGAACATAAACGCTGGTTTCGTGTTCGCACCGAACATGATGTGGCCTGTCTGTCGGATTTCTTTAATGTACTCGTGGTTTACCAACAAACTTATACGTGCAGTTCTTAATTTTTTAAAAACCTTAATTTTAACACGAAGGCCTCCCCTACTTAATAATTAAATTATACAATAATACACTACATTGCCTTGTACCTAAAAGAGTTTCAATACACTGGCTAAACGATTAAACTTAGCATCTAACCTAAAACTGGCTCTGTCAATGGTGACGGTTTGGCGAGGTTCAGAATGAGTCTTTTAGGAAACTTCACTTATACTGTAAGTCTCTATGGCTGGTATTCTTAAGTTGCGTATGTCGTCTTTGAAGACCAGTCTTTGAAGTAGAGATTAGGGGTACATAGGAGCTCCGAGTCGAAGGGATTCCATGGAACGACAACCCTTGATAAAATTTGGTTCTCGTCAGATTGAAGCAAGGAACAATGTAGTGAAAAAACTAAAACTCAGATTCATTTCTCATTAATTGATGGGGATTTCATGGTGGCGAATTTTTTATTACAAAATACGCGCGTAAACGTGATACAAATAACACATGCAAAACGTATTTTGGTGCTGAAAATGTGTTCTAACACATCTGCATTTTCGATATTTTAAAAAGAAATTGAACTGCGCAGATAAGTTTGTCAAAACTATAGACAACTTTGTGGAAACAAACTTACGTGTTCACCCGCGAAGTGAACTTGTAACTTTGTAATGTAAACTGGCGGTTTGAATGCTGGAAGTAGCTGATATTATTAATCAGTATTATTCAATTTAGCCTTCCTCTGCTTCAAACCGAAGGCAAAATATTTTTGTCATATGAGAAGTGCCATAATTATAGAGATATTGTTATAAAAAAATGTTTTATTTTCCACTTTTCAATCACCATACCACCAGCTTGTCTCTCCACTGCTGGATACAGGCCTCTCCCGCGGACCGCCATCACATACGGTCTTCAGCTCTTCTCTTCCTACCACTACCGGCGATTTACTTCAAGTCGTCAGTCCATTTGGCTGGAGAAGTTCCCATGCTACGTTTCTAGATGCGATCAATGCAATTCAATTAGCCGTTTCATTATCCACTGCAGGATTATGATTGAACAAATGTCAAAGGATCGCGATTATGAATAAAGTATTCTAAGAAATAATGGCTAGAATAAAAATGGGATAAAACACTAAAATTGATTTTCAAAATACTTTATTATTTACTGTTTAAATACAAAAAGAAACTGACATTCCTACATAGAATTAAGATTTTTTGAAAACATTCGGGTCAGTATTATTGCAAAAGATTAGTTACTACAAATCGATGCATATCAATTTGACATTAAATCCACGTGTCAGATGTCGCGTGTTTCTTTTTTATATAAATTGACACTTTTTTTTTAATTTTATTGCATTTGAGCATATGGACAAAGGAAGCCTTCGAGGAAACGATACTCGTTGTTTTTTTCTTCTATTTAAACGGGTCTTAACGTCATTGTTTATATACATATAATTTACTCGACTTTTCGGTTGGATTGCACCAACCATGGTCACGAGACTTAAGATCCGTTTAAATAGATAAATATGTTTAAAAAACGCTCAAATGTTATGATACTGGTTGTTTTTCCAAGACAGTATTACTCCCTTTGAACGGGGAAAATTATTAATTAACATGGAACACTTTCAATACTTTTGAGATCGAGTTCCTAATTTTTCTTAACAAATGGGTCAGCTGCAGGATTCTCGACCTTCTCGAATGGATAATAAGGGTGACTCTGCCAAAACGAAGGGATGGTGTATCGGGTATGTGTGTCGAATTTATTTATAGTTTCAATTTCGTCATTTTCGAGTTTAAAATCGAAAATGTTGATATTTTCTTCTAGACGTTTCGGGTTGACTGTTTTGGGGATTGGCACTATGTTTCTGTCAACCTAAAAAAAAAAAAATATATATTTCTCTGTTGAATATGCTTTCAACTTAAAAAAACAAAATATGCTTTAATAATTTCTTTTTGCATATAGAATAAGGGCGACAGACGAGCATACAGTCCACCTGATGGAAAGTCTATACTGTCACCCATAGACATCCGCGATACATGCCAACATTAGTCCAAAATGACAAACGTTGGCACGACCCCGGATGCGCTGCCTACTTTTGTAGATTAAGTAATGGATTGGGGGAAAGGGTTGGGAAAATGGGGAGGGATGGAATAAAAAGAGAATGTGGCATATCTCACATACTACCGAAACTCGTACGTGCATTGGGCGAATAGGATAGAGGGGGAAATATAGTACATTTAACGGTAGCCCTCTGTCAGAGACTGGTTACGGCGCACTTGACGCGCGTCGTGAGCGCCGCACCCGGTCATTACCCTGTACTGAGTAACGAGCGCTACGAACGTTTTAGATAGAAAAACAGAACTTTAGATGCTTGTAACTTTTAATTTATTCCCTAAAATTACCTAAATCTTATCATAGGTACTCACCAGCCATCTTAACACAACTTGAGGAGTTGTCTTCCCGTACTTCTCAGCTATTTTTGTTAAAGCCGGGTCATCGATCCTGGGCCCTTTGAGCTGGAAACCGACCCTGGAGACCAGGGAACCGAAGGGACTATATCCCATGACCACTATACCGTAGCTTTGAGCCAAGGCGACAAGTTCTGACTGAATAATTTGAGGGTGGACCTGAAAGGTAAAGATTATTTTACTTCTATGTAACGTGCTATGTAATATGAGAGAGAGATATCGAGGCTAGTCGAGTGCGCCCAGCGGCTGATGGATTGCAGCGTGAAAAAACCACGTTTTTTTCACGCCACGTGGGTTTTAAGGTGACCACGGTGAGTTAGTTCAGTGGGTTTGTTAATTTCACACTCTTAATCACTACGAAAACGCTTTTTATATTTTTGAATACCTTATTGATGTGAAACATCTAATGCGGCGGGTCAGACCGGCTGTTGCCATGGCGACGCGTCGCCACGTAATACCGTCAAAGGCAACATCGAAGATAATTACAGAAGTCACTAATTAAGAGAATTAAGTTGTTTCCATTTAATTTTTGTATTAAATTAATATAAGTGTATATTAAATAAACAATTATCTTTTTCTTTAAAAAAATCTGAATATTAAATTTTTAATTGTGCTATATTTATTTCCTTTCATAAGCTATCCTTTTATGATCATTATTTCTACAAAATAATTTTGATGTTTCACATCTGCCAGAGGTCCCGCGACGGCTCATTTTTTTTAACACCGTAACTTTCACACATGAACCCCAGGAGATGGAGAGTGATCCGAGCCTGATGAAGGCGGGAGTGAGGAGAGGGTTATGTCCTTTCCAGACGTTCAGAAACTATCACAGTAACCACACTGATAAACTGATTTCGAAATCGGCTCTGAAGCGGTAAAGTCACAAGCAGTGACTCCTTGTTACCGCCCTTACCTCAATCTGCAACGCGACCGGTTTTATACTACTCTCATTCAACAGCCTTTCCAGTTGATTTTTGTTGAAATTGGAAACTCCTATAGACCTGGCCAGACCAAGCTTCTGAGCCTCTTCCAAACGCTGCCAGGTTTCCATGTAATCCACGTTGGAATGCGTGTAGTCTTCCTGAAATGCACAATTAAATTTAAGTAATCCACGCAAAATTATATTATAAATAAGAATGTCTGTTTCTTAACTAAATTATTCCAACTGATCATTACTTTTTGACTTATTACCGTGTTATTACCTCAGTCAAAAGCTCGCAACTCTGTTTCTTAAGGTTATCTGGAAGTAATTGCAATGCGGCGATAACACCAGCTGGTTGTATTCTCTTCTCATAACATTGTACTTTATTTTTGTACAATAAAGAGTTTTATCTATAAATTTATCTCACTGAACCGATTTCAATGAAATTTGGCAGAAAAGTAGCCCGAAAAGAGGTAAAGATTATAATAGTATAAGGAGTTACTTACTTTTATTTATTTCATTATTAAACTCTCCATTCGATGGATGGGTTAAGAATGTGCTCTGGCATATCTCACTCACTACCGAAAGTACGTAGGGGAACCCAGGGTAGAACGGGGTACCGGGGCGGAACAGGAAAGGGGCGGGGTGCTCGCTACAGGCGACAGAGACGTGTGAACATCGCGCACAACGTTCAGTCCCCTGTGCTGCGCTATACGGAGTGGCCGCTGTCAGTGTGAGAGTGCGTTTGGTTTGGATTTTATCGAAGGACGACAAAAAAGCTTGCAAATTCAAATGTTTGCTGCAACACCAAGGTAATTATACTATACACTATTCTTTGTTCAGATATTAACACTACATGTTTGTTTAAACATAGTTTTGTCTAACTCAAAGTCTAGTGATAACTCAAGTCCAACAAATATAACTGGCCATAACACTCGTGTTTACGTGAACGGTGCGTGGGGGCACAATGGGTGGGGCACAATGGGGTATACCCCGTTCCGCCCCTGATAATATTTGTACTTCTCATATAAATATGCATTTTTATTTCATCTGCAGGTGGTACGTACGTATATAAGAAAAACCAGCCGGCAGTCCTGGTCTACAGATGCTATGAACCAAGCTGTTGATGCGGTTGTCAGTGGAGAAATGGGATACGTGGCGGCATCTAATCGGTTTGAAGTACCATCATCAACACTGGAGAGGTATGTTCAGAAAAGACGAAAAAATCCAGAAGCTGTTGTTGATAAAACGTCAGGCAAGTACCACACCGTTTTCACAGCTGAACAAGAGATGGAACTTGTAACCTACCTGAAATATATGCAAAAACACCTCTTCGGAATGACTATGAAAGAATTTCGTCGACTGGCATATCAGCTAGCAGAAAAGAATAATTGCAGCCATAATTTTAACAATACTTCAGGAATTTCGGGAGAAGACTGGGTTAAAGGCTTTCTGAAGCGTCACCGTGATTTAAGCCTAAGAAAACCAGAAGCAACATCAGGAGCACGGGCTATGGGCTTCAATAAAGTAGCAGTATCGAATTTTTTTACTCTGCTTAATGAAATTCTGGACAAACACAAAATAGATGCCACTAGAATTTACAACTGTGATGAAACTGGCATTAGCGTGGTTCCGAAGCAGTTTTCAAAAATAATTGCTAATAAAGGGCAACGTCAAGTAGGTGTCTTAACTTCTGCTGAAAGAGGCACCACTGTTACAGTCGAGATATGTTGCTCAGCTACCGGATCTTATATGCCCCCAATGCTGGTATTTCCGCGAAAGAAGAAACAACGTGAATTTGAAATTGGTCTCCCGCCAGGGGGCTGGGTTGAAGTTAGCGATTCTGGTTGGATGACCGCGGAAATTTTCTTAAAATGGTTTCAACAGTTCATTCTGTTCTCCAAAGCGACGAAGGAACATACAATTCTTTTACTTCTTGACGGGCATGCGTCCCACACAAAGAACTTGGCCGTAATAGATCTAGCTCGTGACGATGGTGTGATAATATTGTGCTTCCCTCTCCACTGCTCACACAGACTCCAACCATTAGACGTTGCTTTCATGAAACCTTTAAGCTTGTACTACGAGGATGAAATAAGGAAGTGGCTCAGGTCGCATCCAGGAAAAGTGGTCCAGCTTTTCAACGTATCCACACTTTTTGGCCAAGCTTTCTTAAATGCAGCAAATATGAGAACACCTATTAAAGGTTTTGAAAAATCTGGTATCTGGCCACCTAACTTTAATATATTTACGGATGATGACTTTCTACCAGCAGCAACAACAGATATTCCCTTGGAGAACCCTGCTGAGATAACAACACAGGAAGCGACGACTGCACCAGCCGCCGCTCTGACGTTCATTGAAACACTTGAAGATCTTCCTACTTCAGCTGTAAATGCTCTGTCAGACACTGAAATATCCGAAGATGCTCTGCCATCCGAAGAAACACCCGTAGATACTCTGCCATCTACCGAAACACGTCAAGTTCACCCGATACCTGTTACTGATAATTTTTCTGTCCAGGATAATCCTTCCGTGCCTACGAATGACGAGGATCTTGCACCATTAGTGAGCAACTATCTCAATACTAAACCCGGATGTTCCTGGATGCCCGATTCTCCTGCCCGTGCCATTGCTGACACAAATTTTTCAATCACATCCCCAAAAGACCTAATCCCGTTGCCAAAAGTGAAAGCTGGAATGAAAAGAGTTACAAAACTAAGTCAAAGAAACAAAAAAGAATCAGAACTAAACCTGAAGAATACTCAGAAGGCGTAGAAAAAATTAAACAAAAACCAATTTTAAGAAAGAAAGGAAAAAAACCCAAAGAAACGAAAAATAAGCCAAAGAAACAAAAAAGAATCGGAACCGAATCTGAAGAAAGCTCGGAAGATGAAGACGCGATCTGCTTGTATTGCCATGATTTATACTCCAAGTCCAATGAAGGCTGGTGTTCTTGTAGCATTTGTAAAAAATGGGCACATTTGGCGTGTGCTGGTCTAGATAGTGACGACGATGACAGTATTCTCATCTGTGAACTGTGCCAATAATTAGTACCCCATTGTGCCCTGGGTTCATTTCCCATTGTACCCCGGGGGGTGGGGCAGAATGGGAAATTTCCCTTTATTTTTCAAACAATAATTTTTCATAGTGATTATTAATTTAGATAAGTTTAGCTTTAGTTTCTTCGTAGAGAAATAAGTAAATAAACCTACAAAGTGCCAAATAAAGGTATTGTTTCATTTTAACTCTCACAAACTGTAACCAAAGCTTAGCTACCCCGTTCCAACCCGGGTTCCCCTACTTTGGGGAAATAGGATAAAGTTGGAAATGTAGTGGAAGTGGGATTTATTACAATACATTACGAATAGTGTTTTATAGGAAATTAACATACGTTTAATCCAATCGGCCAATGCATCAAATACAGATCCACGTAATCTAAGCCAAGTTGCTTCAGTGACTCCTTCAGTGCTCGCTCCACTTGCTGACTTCCGTGCTGGGTGTTCCATAGCTGAAAGATGAAAACTGTATTTCAGGCTCTGGCCCATAGTCTTGTACAGAAATTGTTTCTTTAATTCTAAGTTTTCTTTCTTTCATTTTCATTCTTTCATTTTCATTCATTTGTCTGGGTGCCGCCGGCGTATTTATTTTACGTAACTACTCATAGAATGAAGACTCATTTAGGGTGTTACCACACCAATCGATCGATCGCCGATCGATTCCATCGATCGATGGGAGAATGAGATGAGTCAACGTCGATCGACAGTCTGTTCGTGACCAAATCGATCTGTTCGTTTTGTCATTGATCGATGGTCGATCGACGAACGATTGACGATCGATCGAGAATCGATCGAGGGTCGATCGATGACAGAATGGCTCTTCCTCGTCCTCTTTTGTATACATTTTAAAAGCTACTGGAGGGCTCTGAATTATTAAATCGACGGTCGATCGACCGCTGATCCACCGTCGGTCGACAGTCGATCCATCACCGATTGACCGTCGATCGACAGTCGAATGATGATTGTTTGATCGACCGATATTCGTCGATCAGCCAAAGCTGCCACACCAATCGATCGACGATCGATCGATTGGTGCGGTTACCCTTACACGAGGAGAATTTCTCGAACGCATGCAGGAGAGAAAATCGATCAGGAATATGCTTGCTGAGTATAAACAACTGTTGTCAACATACCTGTTGACGACGAAACATAAGGCTAGGTTACTTATAAAAATGTGTATATAGTTGGTTTCGCAACTAGTGTTAACGACGAAACATAAGGCTAGGATACTTATACAAACGTGTATATAGTTAGTTTCGCAACTAGTTTATAAGTTTATGGTATGTTGTATATTTTAATAATGGAGTGATCCCTGGTATGTCTGCGCACTTATCAGGATAAAAGTTGGTGGATAGTATAGGTGAGGACATACTAGGGCGCAATGTGGGTGTACGCTGTGACGCCCGGAGAACAATGAACAATGATGGCCCGCCGTTAGGCGGGCGAAGATTATACTCCTGAAGCGGGGGACGGGGAAATATAAATATATCTCGCTCCCGTCCGCTCGCAACCGGACGTCACAACGTTAGGATCTTATTGGATCCCAATGTAAATACTTGTATTTGTTAGCAAATAAGGAAAAAGTAAATAAATGATTCCCCGCGGGTAGCGGGAGGGGTACATACATGGACAAATGGTGGGGGAAGCCCGTCATTGGCCGGAGGTTGGAGAAGCCAATAAATTAATAAAAGGCGGACCATTTCCGGTCAACCTCACTTCCGCAGCGGCATCCACTCCGAGAACAACAACAGGAACAAGAAGAAGAACAAGTACCTCTGCGCTACCCCGGCTCTATTGAAGAACAAAGCCTAGTTGTTTCATTTAAGAATATTTACGGAAAAACCTATTATACAGTCCACACCCCCAGGCGATCCAGTTGGTGCGAAGTACAAACAGGAGCACTCTACGTGTAAGTATATACGTATCCCGCACAATACCATCACGGTTATCATCGAGTTGTGAACAATTGCAGGCAAGAATCGTATGAAGTTTCGTCGCGAGAATCGTATACAATATTATTCATTTATTTATAAATTAGGCAAATTTTGTTTCTTGTTGTTTGTATCCGTTCTTACTGTACAATATTTTTTATGAACGGTTGCCCTATGTTTAATTAAAGCACATATAGAAAAAACATTTGTTTAGTAATTTAGTTAGTGAATGTTTTACATGTGTTTAGTAGATAAGCCTCATAAAAACAAATAAATATTTTTTTAATAGGCACACCTACAATCAGCACACAGCACATAACATCGCAACCTTGCAGTGTGCTAGCTTGGCACTGATAGAAATTTGAATTATATATGTGGCGCAGACGGGGTGAGGGGGGTTTGGGGAAAACGGGAAAATATTTCTAGCAAAGAATTTAGACGGAGACCTTGCGGTCTTCGGTTCAACTTCCACGTCACCCCTCGTTGAGCTGGCCGTTCCTCCTCAAGTCAAAAGATTCTAATAATTAATACAATGACGGTAAAGAGACTGTCTGCTTCCAACCCTCTTCTTTTATAGAACTGCTAACGAGCGGGAATGAAATATGGTTGAAAGAAGTTTGCGCGCCACTCGGGTATCACCCCAGCGCCCTCTGTTTCCTCGACACACGTTGCCTCTAGCGTAAGGCGTGTTTAATAATTTTAAACTATAATAATTATAATCGTCTCAAGTTAACCAAATAATTCATAAACTATTTACTGGTGACCATTCAATTATGATTTTACAAGAGAGTAAAATAATGACTCAAACACGACAACTAGAGACATCTACAGTCTATCTCCGTCATATGTGTATACATATATATATATGAAGAAATTTTCTAATAGAACGGCACGGAAACGAACAATTAGTTATGAAAAAAACCCGGTTTTAAAAACTTTTTAGAATATCGATACTAAATAAACCTATTTTGAAACTTTTACGTTATTTCAATGTCACGTTTTTTAATACTGAAATGATTACCTTAGTAGTAATAAAAACGTCTTCCCTCTTCACTTTCCCCTGCTCGAACTTCAACTTTAAAGCTTCTCCTATTTCGCCTTCGGTCTCGTATATCGCGGCGGTATCGATGTGGCGATACCCAACATCGATGGCTTGAAGAACGATACTTTGGAGGGTCTTGTTATGTGATTTTACTATACCATTCTGGAAAAACGATTAACTATTGTAAAGATTTCTGTGGCAAGAAATAGACTATTCATGTAGAACGAAGTCACCGATAAAATCTTGTCAAAAAAACTACCGCCTCGATGATGGGGAATGTTCTGAAGAGCTGTTTTACCATCGCACCGCTCGTCATCGTCGTGCGGTTCATCCACACTTCCTTGACACGGAGTCGCTGCGTATTGTGCGGTCGAAAAGAAACTTTAAACCGCGAACCCGAAAGTTGTCCAATGAACTGCCAGCGGAGGTATTTCCGTTACGCTACGATATGGGGCTCTTCAAGAGAGCCGTGCACCCGCAAGCCCCCCCGGTGTTGCAGGTGTCCACGGGCGGCGGTGGCCACATCTATTCTATAAAAGAAACATACCTGATCGTATCCTAAGTAGGTTCCCAATGCAATCGCAGGCATATGATTCCCGTTGCTCAGTTTCACTGCAGGTGTCTGAGTCAAGCTCGACGCCATCTGTAAGCAATCATAACACTGATATTAAAGCAGACTTTGGTGTATGTTATGTCAGTGCCGGCGTTGGCGGTTCGCCGCCCTGTGCAAAATCATCTAATAGTTATTCTGTGGCAAGATATTGGATTGTTTGCGCCCGTCTTCTGTGTAGAGCGCGTCCAATTCACGATGCCCTCGATGCATCGTGAATCGTGAATCCGGGTTTCAATTAAACATGAAATATTTGGTCATCAGTCTTTATAATTAAAAATATGTATTAGAAAAAACATAGAATTTTGGCTCGTGAAAAAGATATACAATCGCCAGATGGGCCGGACACCCGAAATCTTGACGGACAATCAGATAAAAAGCCTGATATGTCTGGCTAAAACCGGACGCGTGGCAATCCTTTGCACAGGATACTCTTAATTATAGATTATACTAAAAAAAATATAATACAAATGTTGATCGTAGTTAGTTGTTGTTACAATTTCGACTAACTTAATTAATTAAATAATCATTTAATACTAATTTAGTCGTTATTTTAATTATGATGTAGGTATTGAAAGTGCATCAGATTGTATAAATTACATCAGGGGGTATGCGGGCGCGCCGCCGATATTGCAAAATCCTATTCACAGCTCTCTTGAAGAACCCCATATCGTAGCTTAATGGAATGACCTCTTGAGGCAGTTTTCACAGCCTACGGGTATATGCATGCATATGCATATATACCTATGCATCTCCTAAGGCTCTCCACCATACCTAGTCTCAGGACTAAATAATAACAATAAAACATTAATATTAATAATAAAAACATTAGAAATAAATGTGTATAAATTACCTTTGAATGTATTTGGTAATTAGAATTAATTTAAAATCAACTGATACTACGGGTATGTTAATTTTACCTTTGTGTGCCCCTACCGTTGTTGTATTTGTATTTTTCAGTTATTATTATGTCATTACACACTTTATTATTATGTCAAAGAATTAATACACTTTTTCACACGATATGAATACAATGCAAATATAAATAGTAAGTAGTAACTACACTACACTGTATTAAAAAGAACTGTAAGACGACAAATGTGCCAGCGCTCGCGAATTCCAAATGACAATGGCGGTACTTTAGTAATTCTTATCTCATAACCTTTCAATATCAATTTGTGTAATCGGTCAACGGTAGCTGCAGTTATTATTTTTATCTGTTAAGGCATGGATACACGGTCCTTAAGCCTCAACGATAACTGGATACGATTCTGCATAACTGATATCCAAGCGACAAATATGAAATTTTATTGATAAGAAGATTTTGTATTTGTGTTTCTACTAGATTAAATTTAAAAAAACTTGTGCGGTCAGGGGACCCCTGTCAGGAACGAAGATCCTCACGCATTGTTTTAAACTCCGAATGTAATTCACGCATCCGTATACTTACTTTCATTTTCAGGCATGTGGTAACCATAATCTCAGTAAATTCTAAAAACAATCGATGTATTGCAAATATCGATGTATTTTTCAATATATCATTCTAACATCGATGTCACTATGCGATATATTATAATACATAGAAAAACAACGATACGATTCAGCGAATCAGCGATGGCGATGTAGTCGAAGCGGATATTTTCGTTCCGGATCGAGCGAGGCATCAGAGAGAGAACTAGCGATTGGCCCGCTACCGACATTTACCGAATACCGAGGACCATACCGTGTCCGAGCGAGAGAAAGGCGTGAAAGAGAAAGGAGTATGGAGGGGGTAAAAATCTTACGTGACGTTACATTTTCTCTCGAATCACACCTACCGCAAGCCGCGTAAAGAAACTTCGTTCCAATAAATATCTTTGGCTTGTAGATTATGTTAAATTGAGTCAAATGGCGGCAATAACAAAAATATAAAATTTGACGCTGGTGATTGGTAATGAATAATTGTATCCAACTGTGTAGTTGAGTGTTGAAAGACTACAGAAGGTACTGGAATAGATTTGGAAAAAGGATTGTGAAAACGGGGAGGAATAAGGATAAAATGAGAAATGCATTTACTGTAATCTATGAGAGAGTGCCCCACTCCCTCTTAGTTGAATCAAAAATAAATCAGTGGTCTGGGTAACTGAACTAAGTATAACAAGATAATAAAAAAATGTTGCGGTAATGACTTTTTTTAACAAGTTTATACACTTTACACTTGCTTTTACGATTTAATGATGATAATTTAATGTCACGATGATAATTTAATGTCATGATGATAATTTAATGTAATGATGATAATTTAATGCAATGATAATTTAATGTAATGATGATAATTTAATGCAATGATAATTTAATGTCATAATGATAATTCAATGTCATGATGATAATTTAATGCAATGATAATTTAATGTCATGATGATAATTCAACGTTATGATGATAATTTAATGCATTGATAATTTAATGTCATGATGGTAATTTAATGCAATGATAATTTAATGTCACGATGATAATTTAATGTAATGATGATAATTTAATACAATGATAATTTAATGTCATGATGATAATTCAATGTCATGATGATAATTTAATGTAATGATGATAATTTAATGCAATGATAATTTAATGCAATGATAATTTAATGCAATGATAATTTAATGTCATTATGATAATTTAATGCAATGATAATTTAATGTCATGATGATAATTCAACGTTATGATGATAATTTAATGCATTGATAATTTAATGTCATGATGATAATTTAATGCAATGATAATTTAATGTCACGATGATAATTTAATGTCATGATGATAATTTAATGTAATGATGATAATTTAATACAATGATAATTTAATGTCATGATGATAATTCAATGTTATGATTATAATTTAATGCAATGATAATTTAACGTCATGGTGATAATTTAATGCAATGATAATTTAATGTCATGATGATAATTCAATGTCATGATGATAATTTAATGCAATGATAATTTAATGCAATGATAATTTAATGTCACGATGATAATTTAATGCAATGATAATTTAATGTCATGATGATAATTCAACGTTATGATGATAATTTAATGCATTGATAATTTAATGTCATGATGATAATTTAATGCAATGATAATTTAATGTCACGATGATAATTTAATGCCATGATGATAATTTAATGTAATGATGATAATTTAATACAATGATAATTTAATGTAATGATGATAATTTAATACAATGATAATTTAATACAATGATAATTTAATGTCATGATGATAATTCAATGTTATGATTATAATTTAATGCAATGATAATTTAACGTCATGGTGATAATTTAATGCAATGATAATTTAATGTCATGATGAATTTTTATTGATTCCGAGTAGGTATCATTACCAGTTACAGTTCTGTTGTTATTTATTAATAAAAAACTGAATAGAACATGTTTCAAGTGCAACTATCACTAATGCAAGACATTGAATAGATTTTTTAGAGGGAAAGAGTGTACGCTGCAATCCAACAGCTACTGGGCGCGCTAGACTAGCCACGTTACCCCTCTCTCACAGAAGACTACCTTGAAATGTACCGCGTTTCCCACATTATCTTATTTCCCTAATGTACGTACGTTTTTCGGTAGTGAGTGAGATGTGCCATAGCCCATTCCCATCCCATCCCTCCCCATTTTCCCAAGCCTTTCTCCAAATCCATTCCTATATCTCCAAAGGTAGGCATAGTTTGGTTCAAGATTACAATAATTACATAAATCAGGTATTAGCAAATACTACATTTTTAATCAGCTCAAGTCATATAGTATGAATGTTAATCGTAATTGGCCGTGACGTGTCGGCTGGCTTTTGAATATCGCCACTCCATTTCTTCGCGCGGGTGTCACAACAAGCGCTGAGGAACTGCACCATCTTTAAACATAATGGACTCGTCCACCAGCTTGACCATACATCCCTCGTGAACAAGGCAATGTGCACGATAAAGATGCTGACTATGGTATGCCACGATTGTAAACCAAAATCCTTTCGCATCCTTGCTGAGCTTTGCTGTTAACACAAAAAAAAACTAAATCTAGAAACCAAACTCACCCGGGCAAACACAAACACACAGACACAAGTTAATTTTATCATATTTGTGAATGAACTGACGACTTTGAACTCGAGGACGTGTTTTTGTATCATACGCTAGTCGGAAACAGGATTTTTAGACGGTGGAGTTATACTGCATGTAAAGAAAATATATTTCTTCTAGTTTAATTTGCCACTCATTCCGGGCGCCATCGATATACAAGGTTATCGATCTTGTATATCGATGTAGGGTAATCTATGGTCTATAATCTATGGGGAGATGATGATGGCGTTGTTGATCTGGATAGTTTAATATTGTGAATTTGTCTGTTGTCTGAAACGAACGGGATTGACATTTGAAGAATAGAATTTAATGTCGTTTCTTTTGTAGGATTTTTACTATAGAATATTCTGCTAAACCCACCATTATGGTAAATAATTATATGTGAAAGAGACAATAAACGGTTCTTTTCTTACAGAGAAACTCAATTTTATTTATATTTTAAATTGTCAATTCCCTGAAACACTATTATACTGTATATTAGTATAATATATCTATTTATGCGTTCGTATACGTGTCACTGAAATAACGTAAAAGTTGAAAATATATTGTTTCAGTATCGAGACATGAATCGATTCTGCCAGTTTTTACATAATAATAATAATAATTTATTTCGCAAGAATACATGTTACAGAAAATGGTGTCAGTCACATCATACCACTATGATCTATGTTACATTAATATATTTATTATTACGTTCATCATTGGTCATTACATTATATTAACATCATTAAAATACATTAGCATCATTATAACTAACAAATTAATTATCGTGTCCATAGTTTTGTCTTTTATAATTTCGTAGTACAATTCTTGTATATCTTTCATTCTATGCGCGTCGCCCGAGTCGCGTCGCGTGCGCCTACCGCGCTACGTCCGAGTACCTAATGAGCGCTATGAACGTTTTAGATAGGACAACAAAACCATATAGCCGGTTCCTACATTGTCGTCCCGGTAAAAGTGTCGTGGCTTGTTTATTTAGATGGAACTGTTAGATGGATAGTCCGGCACGATAAAACTTTTACACGACGCTTTTACCGTGAATTTTATGAATATTATCTGTCGTGTCGTAAATTATTGGCATATAGTTTCTTACTGCACTGTTCACACTTGTCGTTACGACACATTTTCGCCGCGACAAGGATGAAGAGTACGTCTTCAGAGATGGTCATAGACATTCTAAAAAACTTTCCTTTGTCACTATTCCCCTTTCTATTCACCATTAACGTTTGAAATATTCCTAAAATTTTCACATCTTTCCGTTAAGATTAACGATTCTACCCAAAATCTTGTTTTTCACTTGTTTCCTGTTTCTTCTTAAAACATAGTACATGATCAGAATTTCGTCTTCGTCCATTGTGCACGGCAGCGATCACACAACTGGCTCGAATCATGGAGCCGACTGCCGTCCAATGATTAAAGTGTAAAGGAAAATATGTAATTGGGGAAGACGAGAACGGTGATTTAGGAGTATCTATACGCGACTCACAATCGTGTGATCGTGAGCCCAAATGTTTACATAAATATAAACAAATGTTTGAACGGGAATCGAACCGGGACCTGCCTGACGGGCACTGCAGGCAGGAGTACTACCAACTGGGCTAATTAAAAACTGTCACTAGCTGGACGGTATGGGAAAACATCGTGAGCCAAACCGCATGCTCGAGTAATAAAAAAAAAGTGTGTGGCCCGCGTGGGGCTCGAAACGCCCCAGTGATTTGCTAGAGAAGACCTGTGCCCTGCAGTCGGACATTATAGGCTGATACAATGGCTAAGACGGGCCTTGAGGAAGTACTTGCCACTGGCCACATGCAGTTTAACATTTTATAAACACGTTGCGCCAACGCAGTTAAAACCGCAGACAATTGCCAGTAAAATACAATAAATAAACAGTATTAATCAAACGTGCGCAGGCTTATATTATAGAATTTTAATCCCTAATACAACCTAATCTGGCGTTTATCGGTACAGATTTAAAGTTAACTTTGCTCTACCCTTTGTTAGCCTTGAGTGATGTACTTTTGTACCGTGTCTATCTCAATATAGAAATGCTTCTTGCAATGGTATTTACTATTAAAAACAGGTTTTTATTGTACTCTTTTTTTATATTCTTCCTTTTAGTGCAATAGTGGAACAAAAGCTAACTTTTTACCTACGGCATTTCTAATTCAAATAAATAGTTCCAATTTTCAATTAAATTAGATACCTATTTACTTTGTTCCTTTCTGTGATTTAGGGATTATCCTGCAATACCCTTTTCTTAAATAATTTTCAATTCCCTGCAATTCCCAGTCTTCCCCTTTTCTGGATTTTCGGATAGATTCCTCAATCCAGATGCACATGGAGAATCTGTTTCTTTTCTCTCAATGCTAAAATTAACTAACTCAGGTCTTGTGTCAAAATCTCGAGATTTACATATAGGACCGATTTATCAGTATTCGAGCTTTCACAGTAGCAGGTACCTACGCAAATCTGGCTAATTGTTAGACCAATTTATTAGGCTATGTTTCCACTTTGTCGCGACACGGGGCTCCTGAAGAAAGCTGTAAGGAAAGAATCTTTGATTTGAGCCCCCGACAAGTGCCGCTGCGCGATCATGATTCTCGCCGGAATCGGAATGAATAACAATTCGATGGAACAATTAAGGGATTCTGCTCCGCTCGCGGATTCAACTCTTTTGATTCATTAACTCCGGAATTACCCATCACTAGTAGGTACTAACTTTAAATTGGACTAAATAATACCTATTAATAGGTTAATTATTCGCAAATAGTGAGACAAATTATTCGTATTTGCTTTTGTATTCCCGTATATAGCGATTTTTTGATAAACGAAACATGCCTACGACTTACCAACTCGTGAAACGCCCGTCCGTCTGCTACTTAAGTGTATTTATAAACAAAATTTGTTCAAACATTACTGTGTACGTCCTCCTCAAATAAGTGAATAAACGAACATGGGGAGAAACGGATAAACAAACAAACGAACAAACAAATAAATAATTTATTGAAATTCGTTTAGATATTACGATTATTTTTTTAATTATCTTAAATATTACTATAAGTACTTTTGGTATAGGTTTAATGCCCTGATCAGGAAGGAGGTTTAGTAGCGTTAACTATAGACCCTTCGTGTTTGATGGCATGTGTGGTTACCATTTACCATCACCCGACTGTTCTGCTGGCCTTTTCTTAAAATAAAGCAACAACAATGAGTGTGTGTAGTTAGCGACATAAAAAAACCGGATACATGAGTTGTTCCGTTTGTAAACAACGGTTTTACAATCCTTCTGATACACGGTACAATCGCGGTTACAATTTATAAAAAATATTTATTGTAAGTCAATTAGTAATTAGAAGAGCGCTGATAGGAGTATCTTATACTCGACTCACATTTGTGTGATCGTGGGTTCAAATCTTATGTCCGTTCCACTGAATTTTCTAAGTACGGATTTTAAAAAATGTTACTTTGTCGGCGGTGTGAAGAAAACATCATAAGGAAACCTGCAAGCTCCTGAATTTAAAATATCTGGAGTGTACCTATCGTGTACCTGTCCACTAATCCGCACTGTTGGGTGGCAAATGGCAATGGCAGCAAATGGATGGCAGAAAATATACAACTGGGTTAGAGTTGGGTTTGGGTTTTCTGGTGACAATAAAGAAGTGGAACTAGCGAAATAAACATCCACAGGAGATAAGCGTTTCTACATCTCCCATTTTATCATATAGCTATCTCTCTATACTGTTGTGTTGTTTGTAGGAATGTAATGTAACGTTGGTAATGTTGTTTGTTTGTTTGTAACCTAGATAAATAAATTGAAGTGAAAACCTATGATTGTCAATGTTGTATGGGACACTTAATGGGAGTTTGTTAACACACACGGCGATGCCACGACCGCCGTATGCATCGTGAAAACTGCCGGCGAGATATCGAGCAGTGTTGTATGACATTCTATGGGAATTTATTAATGACACCGATCGTTTTCACTGTTTCGTGACCGCTCGTGAAGTCCGCACCTAAAATACGCAAGTCGTGCCTCCACTGTACCGCGTCGCTCGTGAACAAGCATATATTTTACTAGCAAAACCCCGCGGACGTGTTCTGCCATAGAAGTTGATGTGCTGCAGCGCTATCTAGTGGCAAGTTATAAAAAAGTCGATAGCTTGAAAATATTCTACGTGCTCAAATATCAATGTATAACAATTTTCATGGCGATCGGTTGAACGTTATAGAAGTTGATGTGCTGTAGCGCCATCTAGTAGCGAGTTACAACAAAGTCGATAGCATAAAAACGTTTTCCATGAAAAAATACATATATGTGCCAACTTTCGTGGTGATCGATCAAACGGTGTCGAAGTCTATTAACATCAGATATACCAACAACCTCCTTTATATATATATGTATACATATAGATTATTGTACGGTTTCTCTAAGGCGCGGCGCGACTAATTCTCCGTACCTTATGAAAAACGTACAACAATTTAAATTTATTTACATCATTTAATCAAAAATATTTCGTTGATCGTGATTTTCTGCTGTTTGGTAATTCTTAAATACAAGACATTTCACAATGTCCTCTATAATCAAATAAAGAAGTAAATATATTTTTTACACTTTTCCAATCGTCAGTCCAACCATGTTACATTTTCTGTTAAGAAAACTGTATTCAACAGTTTGAGATTTGCGTTCCCATAACAATGTATTGAGAGTGCATTTCTGTACTTTGGGGCGAAAAACATAATTGAAAAAACATGATTGTGTTTGCTATTTTATTAATAGTAAAATTAGTTTTAGGAAATCAAAATCCAACGATGGATTCGTACAAGGATCAATGTAAGTTTATTTTGTAAAAGCCTAGATTTGAGCGTGATTTCTTTCGCGTATATTTTAGAGTATGTATGGTCAGTTAATTGTACTTCTACCCCATCCTATCCCACGTCATAATGGGATTAGAGTATTATCTCATTACGTATTATATATTCTCTATGAAATTTCTTATTCGCTCCGGAACTTGTGACGGTTCAGAATAAATAGTGTTCAATAGTATACTACTAATTAAATCATGTTGGTCGGCTGTCTTCGTATTTCCGAGCGCGCCCGAACGCTGAGAAACTGTATATAACATATACAGTTTCTCATATGTTATATACAGGTTACAACTTAACGTAATGAACTCTCAGTGTGTTTGGATGTTTTTTCTTACGCAACATCTCTTCATGTTTGTTGATACAAAAGTGGTGGATCGACATTATTTAATTAGCAGTACCTACCGCGCCGTGTGGTGTCGTGTGTCTTTAGAAAAACACCACCCTGTTTCTTGCTGTGGAGGTCGTGAAAAGCCACAAGCCTTGAGGTAACATCACCTCAAAAATGTAGACTTGCCAACCCGTTTGCCCAGTGTGGCGTGGATACAAAAAGGGCTGGATATGGTTACGTTTCTGCGTGTAGAAGACAACACGAGAATGTTCTTAGTCGCAGCAGAGTCGTGACCAAAGACTCTGAAGCTTTAGTACACGGAGAGGAGCAGCGCGATTGTCGAGGCTAAAATCTAATCGGTAAGCAGTGTGACGGCCGGCTATTGACTAATGCCATCCCATCCCGTGAGTGTCGTAAAAGGGATAACAAAGTAGCTAATACATACATTAAGGTCATACATCCTTCAGGTACAATATAATGTGCATGATAAAAGCAACGTCCAACAGTGAAACACTGACACAGCTGCTGGTTGCATTGCTTAAAATCTAATCACGAAACATAATACCCTCAATACTGCAAATATATTCCTTAGAGTTTGGTAAAAGCTAATCAAAACTGTAACCGGCCCTTTTGTTTTCCACGGCTGGATACGGGCCTCGTGCGCGAGGCTTTAAAGCGGCACGCTGGTCAAGAGGGTTGACGAGTCCACTCTGTTGTCGGGGCTTGTGATAGCGACTTTGTTCTCACTTAGTCGCTTTTCACGACATCCACGGGAACTGGGAAGTGGACAAACGGATACAGGTTACCATCTGAATTTAAAAGGCCAAAGTTCATAGCTACAATGTAATTTGGGGCCGTTCAAGTATTACGTAAGCAGAATTTTAGTCATTTTTAACTTACCTGGAAATGTACTGCATTTCCCACTTTATCTTATTTCCCCAATGTACGTACGTGTTTCGGTAGTGAGTAAGAGGTGCTAGAGCCGATTCCGATCCTATCCCTCCCATTTTCCCAACCCTTTTTCCAAATCCATTTTCTAATCTCCTAACGTAGATTTCTATCTGCCAACGGTTGTCATTTTGGACTGATGTTGGCATGTATCGCGGATGTCTATGGGCGACAGTATCCACTTACCATCAGGTGGACTGTATGTTCGTCCGCCGCCTTCGTCCATAAAAAAATACAATTATAATTATGTAATTACAATTATAAATATGTAATTACAATTACAATTATGTAATTACAATTACAATTACAATAATAATTATATAATTGCAATTACAATAATATTATTTCTAAGACAAAAGAGATCTTTGTCCGAAAATTGTTTATTATAAATACCGCTGTAAGCGTACGTTGTCTTTTTTTTATTTAAACCCAAAAATGTACATCGAACCATTACAAATTGTAAGTGACAAACGGCAGTACAGGTTGTCAGCAGTAAACATAATGCTATCATAAATATATATATATATATATATATATATATATATATATATATATATATATATATATATATATTGTGCATTGATTGCTGTAATTTTGATATTGCCGAGTCCATTCTTCTAGAGGCGGTCTAGTTCCTCAGGGCTTGTCGCAAAAGTTAATCATAAAATTTCCATTTTGCCTCCAGCTTGTACAGATCCCAGGACCATGATGAAGCATGCAGCGTACACCGAGTGGGCTGATGCGTACTCCTGTACCAGACATCGGTGCCAGCCTGGTGGACGGAACCTTGCTATTTACACTGTTGGGTATGTATTTTTTATGAGGTACTCTGTCCAGATACAGACACAGATTACAGCCAAAGCCACCGCTATGGACACACACACAAACATTGACTACAGACACCGACGTTGGAGAGGTACTACTGAGATTCTGTAATAAACGTTCACGGTTTTTACCTTAATTTACTTATAATAAGAAAAAAAAAGAAATAAAAAATGTTGTCGATGAGAATAAAAGAATAAAACCAGTTGTCAATGAGAAAATTATATCTTAGCTTTCTAAGTATCGCAGCGGTTATAATTACAAACCATATTACAACCACAGCCAGAGATATATAGGCACAGACAAGCACAGACACTTTATTCTGACACAAAATACACTATATGGTAGGAATGAACAATTAAACAAGAAGAAGGGCTTGTATTTTAACGAGTACCAAAAAGATGGGCAGCAAATTATGATCAACAAAGCCAACTATTTCTGAATAAATATTTTTTTTTTAAAAGTGTCATCAGTCATCACATCAGTTCATCACCAAGTCGACGGATTACACAAAACACGTATGATACGAAAACACGTTTAAATAATCCGGTAATTGACAAATTTAATAAAGTTAGCTTGTGTTTGTGTTCGCCTCGGAAAGTTTGTCTTGAAGATTTAGATAATTTTTTTTACAGCAAAGATCCTCCGCCCACTCAAATATACAAATACGTGAGACTCCGCCCGACGCTACTACTACATAATTCCTCACCATCCCAACCTTCTAGTAGTTGACAGCCTAACCTACGTTCCCGATAGGAATGACCCTCCCCGTTGCCGTCGTCATCGCCGTCCTCGGCACGTCTTAGTCGACCCCGACTACCCAATCACTGCTGCCAATGTTGTTCTTACACCACATTGACTTCACATATACACCGTCCCCGCCGGCGGAGACGAGGACGTCATCCTCGCTACACCGTGAACGCACACCGGCCTGCAACACTTTTAAGCTCAAGTGAGGCCCCATATGGAGTATTGCTCTCATCTCTGGGCCGGCGCACCGAAATACCAATTGGACCCATTTGAATCCATCCAACGACGTGATGTTCGTATTGTCGTCGATCCCACTCTCACGGGCGGTTTAGAATCCCTCAGCAGTCGGGGAGACGTTGCGTCTCGCCTGTACAATGGGGAATGCTCTGAAGAATTGTTTAATATAATTCCCACTTCGGGTTTCTACAACCGCACCTCCCGGCACAGAAGTGCGGTCCATCCGCATTTCCTCGATACGGAGGTGTCGCGCACTGTTCGGTCCAAAAATTACTTTATACCGCGAACCCGTAGGCTGTGGAACGAACTGCCTCTAGAGGTCTTTCCATTAAGCTACGATATGGGATTCTTCAAGAGAGTTGTGAATAGGATTTTGCAAGGTCGGCGGCGCGCCCGCATACCCCTGGTGTTGCAGGTGTCCATGGGTGGCGGTAACACTTACCATCACGTGGGACTGCTTGCTCGTCCGCCCACTAGTATATAAAAAAAAAAACAGCTATCGGCACGTACCTGGGCGCTTCTCACTAACTCGCGATCCCAAGCAAAGCAACGCCTTAAGCCGAGGTCCGTTCCTTCCGCCGGTCTACCGGCGGGGGAGCCCTTAGGCTCGTTGCTGTACACACTCTTTGCTCCTGGCTGAGCGCCTTCTGCGCTTGCCCTAAACCATACATGTCCGGTGACTCTTGAAAGGCCATTAGGGCCACAAGAATTTAGCCATTCCGAAAAAAAAGCGAAGGTCCTTAAGCATACATGCACACACGATGTGGGCCTCTTCATACACATTGTCTTGTATATATAATATGTATGGTCATGTTATGTTATGGTAGAGTTGTTATGAGCTTGGCTGGTTTTGTTTGGTTTATTGTTATAGTAGCTTCAAGGGGGGGAGAGTGCAATTTACCCCTATCTCACAGAAGACTACCTTGAAATGTACTGCATTTCCCACTTTATCGTATTTCCTCAATGTACGTACGTGTTTCGGTAGTGAGTGAGATGTGCCAGAACCCATTTCCATCCCATCCTGTCCCTCCCCATTTTCCCAGCCCTTTCTCCAAATATATTCCTATATCTCCAAAGGTAGGCAGCGCATCCGGGGGCGTGCCAACATTTGTAATTTTGGACTAATGTTGGCATGTATCCCGGATGTCTATGGGCGACAGTATCCACTTACCATCAGGTGGACTGTATGCTCGTCTGCCGCCTTCGTAGATAAAAAAAAAAAGTATCGGCTTTGTTATCCTTTAGTCGCCTTTTACAACACCCACGGGAAGAGATAGCATGACAAACTGACACCACATGACATTGCTAATTGTCTCATGTTAATTTCAGATGCAAGCGAGTGGAAGCACCAGAATCTGCCATAGAATGCGAGGAAGTGGTTGAAGATACTAACATGCAATTCCCATATTGCTGTACTAGACTCAGGTAAAAATCTTTTAGACGCATTTTAAGCCTAAATTCTTTTTATATAGATATACTTTTTAAGCGGAAAAATGTTTTTTGTTGTATGTGGGTTATGTTCTAAAATGAACCAAATCGGTTCAGTAGTTACAGAATAATGACGGTATATGTATGATTCCATAGAACAAACGGTAATGTTTGGTAATGTATGTAGTTTCTTTTCTCTCGCCGATAGATGTCGCTGTCTTGTGCACTACAACGCGGTATGGTTTAGTTTTGAGCAGGTTAATAAGCCGATAACATCTTTTAGTTTTGCTACTTTATTTATTCTTTAAGCGAAATTTTTGGCTACTGTTCACTTTGAGCGGCTACAGTGTAAACTTTTCAGGAAATCCCAGAAAGAGATTTCGATATCTATCTATACTATACATGCCAACTATATGTCTGACAGTGCTTAAACAACTTTGTATAAACCATTTTTTCCAAAACGTAGGTACGGAAAGTAATGAATTGTTCTTACCGATTGCCGCTAGCCAGTTGCCATTTGATCAGCACTTTTTTGACAAGGACTCTTTGCGTACAGTGCGGTCTTCAAGGCACGACCCGAAGTCCACTGAGCTACGACACGGTGTTCTTCAACAGATCTGTTAATAGTACTGCAATCTGCCTTCTATTGCAGGTGTTCGTAGATGGAAACATACAGTTACCTACCATTTAATGGGTTGCAAAAATTTTATAATCCTTCTACTTTTTATTCACGACCCTTTACTGTGAAAGCGATCCGGTGATGGAATGCGCTACCCTTAACTATAAGGCGCGCTCAAACAGTTTTAAGAGCCTGATCAAGGAGCATTAACTTACACAGTGAGTTAGTGAGTCACTTAAGTGTTAAGTGAGTTAGTTAGTTAGTCTTTCCAGTTAGTTCCTTACCTTGTTCTATTTACCTTCAATTCTTTTACGTTTTTATATTTCTGTCAACAGTAAATTCTAAATAACAGTTGGTTTAAAATTTATTATAATTATTGGAATGTACCTATGTTATGTTAAAATGAAACGTAGGTATTACTGTTTGTTTTCCCAAATATATTAAAATATATTCATGTACATATGTATGTAGGTCTGTATGCTACGTTTGTATGTTTGCATCTAGGTATTAATCTATACTAATATAATAAAGAGAGAGTGCGAATTTTGTGAGTTTGTGTGTATGTGGAGATTAATCTCCGGAACCACTGCACCTATTTGAAAAATTCTTTCACCGTTTGAAAGGTACATTCTTCCAGATGGATATTATGGATATATATTATGTGCAAAAAAATTGGCGGGCATGCAACGCGTGCCGGGCACAGCTAGTGTGTTATAAGTTGTTATTATAATACTTTGATTTTGATATTATATAATATTGTACCATCTACATACCATTATTTCATATTTATCTGTTTTCTCGTTACCACCCAATAGTTACCTGAAAGGGATCTCTTTGATATGTTTGATCTTTGATCTTCGTGTTTGCAACATGTGTTGGTGTACAATAAGAAGTTTGTCTATCTACTTTTGACCAAATCTTTGTCTATCTATACTAATATAATAAAGAGGTAAAATTGTGTGTTTGTTTGTAGGTATGTTGGGGGTAATCTCTGGAATTACTGAACCGAATTCAAAAATTCTTTCACAAATAGGAAGCTACACTATCCGTGTCTAATATAGGCTATATTTTATTTGAAATAAAAAATAAATAAAAATAAAAACACTTATAAACCGAAGCCAAGCGAGGGCGGGTCGCTAGTCTAATATATAAAAATGAATGTTTGTTTGTTTGTCCCGTATGCGTTCCTATACCATTCATCCGATTGCGATGAAACTTTGGTGAGTTGTTGTGCGCACGCCCGCGAAGGTTTCTGAATTGGTACTTGAAGACCACGCGAACGAAGTCTTTTATAAAAAAGCAGTATATTAGAGCTAGTTCTTTTTTAAAAAAAACTAATTAAACTATCTGAACATCATCTGTTTATAATGTGATAGTAACTATATATTGACCGCTTCCTTTTAAAAAAGCAGGTTACCTTATTCCTTCTTCTATTTACAGATGTCTGGTGGTAGTCCGTGGTGAAGTCTGGACCAGAGTGTCGGGTCAGCCCTGGGAAACCCTACCAGCTGCTCCCTGGAGCCACATGTATAAGATGAAGAAACCTCCGCCTGGAGATGTACCTTTCACACAGAAGTGTGTACAGAATTCTGAAAACTATTATGTTGTTAAGATTGAAAAATATTTCTTCTAGTATTTCTGTTGGTCTTCTTGTTCGGGCACTGGCATGTCCAAAATAAAAAGCGATACGATCACTTTATTACTAACATAAGTATGAAATGTCAAAAACTGAAACGTGATAACTGATAAGATAGGAAAATATTTAATTTATTTTGGCGGTTGTATCGAATCGTGCGATCGGACTGGACGTTTACCTACACCGTGATCAAACGCGCTGCACACGATCCGATCTGAACACCCGATAACAGAGACGGCGTCATACGAAAGAAAGGGAATGCTGTAATAATATCCTTATCTTACTTATGGCGCTATCTCTCTCATCGGGTGATCAGATTGGATAGCGTGCGTCAGATAGAACACGAAACTGATCACGTGATCAAGCCGGAAAACCCTGTCCCAGAAACTGATCACGTGATCAAGCCGGAAAACCCCGTTCAAGAAACTAATCACGTAATCAAGTCGGAAAACCCTGTTCCAGAAACTGATCACGTGATCAAGCCGGAAAACCCTGTTTAAGAAACTAATCACGTGATCAAGCCGGAAAACCCTGTTTAAGAAACTAATCACGTGATCAAACCGGAAAACCCTGTTTAAGAAACTGATCACGTGATCAAACCGGAAAACCCTGTTCAAGAAATTGGTCACGTGATCAAGCCGGAAAACCCTGTTCAAGAAACTGATCACGTGATCAAACCGGAAACCCTGTTCGTCGAATATAACTGTTTTTTTTTTTTAGTATTGTTATAAAAATTGACACTCAGTTATACATAAAACAATACCAAGTGTTTTATAGCATATAGGTACTGCCAATTATATGTTTCGATTGATTAAATTTGCAGTAGGTTTAGATGAATAGTGCCTAAAGGTATGCCTAAATGTGATGACATTCTTAATATATATCTTTTCAGGAGTGCAGTGGAAGGTCCCGTATACGAGCTGAGCTCTGACACCGAGGGTAGCCGGGACAAGGCGCTGCGGTCGGCGGCAAAGAAAGCGGTCACAGAGGAGCCCTGCAAAGATGTCAAGCTTAGAACCGAGTCTTCGCCTGATATTGTGGTAGGAACTCGTCATTTTTAATCAATTTCAGAAACTTTTTTATAACGAAAATAAATATATGTAATGTAGGAAACGGAAATAAATATATGTAATTTAGGAGACGGAAATAAATATATGTAATTTAGGAGACGGAAATAAATATATGTAATTTAGGAGACGGAAATAAATATATGTAATTTAGGAGACGGAAATAAATATATGTAATTTAGGAGACGGAAATAAATATATGTAATTTAGGAGACGGAAATAAATATATGTAATTTAGGAAACGGAAATAAATATATGTAATTTAGGAGACGGAAATAAATATATGTAATTTAGGAGACGGAAATAAATATATGTAATTTAGGAGACGGAAATAAATATATGTAATTTAGGAAACGGAAATAAATATATGTAATTTAGGAGACAGAAATAAATATATGTAATTTAGGAGACGGAAATAAATATATGTAATTTAGGAAACGGAAATAAATATATGTAATTTAGGAGACGGAAATAAATATATGTAATTTAGGAGACAGAAATAAATATATGTAATTTAGGAGACGGAAATAAATATATGTAATGTAGGAAACGGAAATAAATATATGTAATTTAGGAGACGGAAATAAATATATGTAATTTAGGAGACGGAAATAAATATATGTAATTTAGGAAACGGAAATAAATATATTTAATTACATTGTTTCCTAAATATTACAATTTAAAATAGATAAAATTTGAATTTCGATACTTTTATAGTGGGAAAATCTAACTGAATGAATTATGTGTCACCCACGGCACCTGCACTAGGCTTGCCTGTGTCGTAGAACACATGCAGAATCATAGTCAAACTTTCTTCTCTTTTCTTAGTGAAATTGGCACATGTGTTGTGTTTTCTTCATATATTTTTTTATAGAAGGCTGTAGATGAGGCCGCAACCCAGCTGGTAGTAGTGGATAATGTCCTTCTGCCACATTTTTTTTTATGAACGAAGGCGGCCAACGAGCATACAGTAAGTACTGATGGTAAGTGGATACTGTCGCCCATAGAAATCCGCGATACATGCCAACATCAGTCCAAATTGACAAACGTTGGCACGCCCCCGGATGCGCTGCCTGCCTTGGGAGCTATATGAATGGATTTGGAGCAAGGGTTGGGAAAACGGGGAGGGATAGAATGGGAATGGACTTTGGCACAACTCACTCACTACCGAAACACGTACAGACATTAGGGAAATAAGATAATGTGGGAAATGCAGTACATTTCAAGGTAGTTTTCTGTGACATGCGCGGTACATGATAACTTCTGTCTGGAATCCCAAACGAAGACATGCTTTCGAATGCGCTGCGTACCTTTGGAGATGCTGGAGATGGGGAGGGATATGATAGGATGGATTGGGAACGGGCTCTGGCATTCACAACATCGTCAGTCCAGTCGAAGGAAGTTAACGAGTCAAGTGACAGTAGGTACACCGAGGACAGACGAGTTGGACTCCTTTGAAGCGTAAGAAAAACGCAGTCCTACGTTTATATTCATCACAAAACCCACAATACACAATTTTTAAGTTCACCAATCAAAAGCCCATTTTCATTTCCCGAGTTCCCATTGTAAAATCTATTCCTATAAATTTCCAAATTCTTGCGACATTAAGTTTACTATTTCGTATTCCAGATAGCGCTGTCGACTAAGGATGAAGATGACAAAGAAATTAGTAATTTTGAAAATATCAAGTGAGTACGATTTATTATATATAATACTAGCTGCACCCGGCAGACGTTGTCCTGCCTGTGTATATTTATTTACCTCTGTATATAAAATCACAAATTATTCTGTTTTGACGTCGATATGATTTTTGCAGTCGATTGAACGGTATAGAAGTTGATGTGCTGCGGCGCCATCTAGTGGCGAGTTGCAACAAATTAGACGAATTAGAACAAAAACCTTCTCCATGAAAAAATACATATATGTGCCCACTTTCATGGTGGTCGGTCAAACGGTGTCGAAGTCTATTAACATCAGATATACCAACATCCATTGTTATATACAATAGATAGATAGATAGATAGATAGATATAATACGTATAGAATCTATACATATAATAAAACTGTAGAACCAGCGTGTCTGTACATTGAATATATTTACCAAAAACTGATTGGGGGCGATGAAAGATGAGTATCAGAATACAAAAGGACGATTTTGAAAAAAACGTGACCAGCCCTTTTATTGTTATTTTATGGACACTGATTGCCTCATGTAGGAAGGGATATATGACCTTAAAACGGTTTGTTCGCATGAGGATAGATTCTCAAAACAACAGGACACAAAAAAATCGGGTTTTTTTGTAGACAAGTGGGCGGACGAAGAAGCGGTCCCATGTGATGGTAAGTGTTACCGCCGCTCATGGACACCTGCAACACCAAGGGGTATGCGGGCGTGCCGCCGACCTTGCAAAATCCTATTCACAGCTCTCTTGAAGAACCCCATATCGTAGCTTAATGGGAAGATCTTTTGAGGCAGTTCGTTCCACAGCCTACGGGTTTGCGGTATAAAATATTTTTTGAACTGAACAGTGCGCGACACCTCCGTATCGAGGAAATGCGGATGGACCGCACTTCTGTGACGGGAGGTGCGCTTGTAGAAATCCGAGGTGGGAATTATATTGAACATTTATTTTAATGCACAAATCATTGTAAACTAACAATGTGCCTTGGGCAATTCAATAAACAGCACTAAAATGAACCCTACTTACGCCATCTCTTTACGAGAATTTGTATTTTTGAGAATCTGCTCATATACGAACAAACCCCTTAAGACCGCATGCTGGCCAAGTGGGTTGCCGAGTGCCACACTTCTATAGTCAAATGTACTGCATTTCCCACTTTATCCTAATCCCCAATGTACGTACATGTTTCGGTAGGGATTAAAGTAAGCCAGAGCCCATTTCCATTCTATCTCCTTATTTTTGCAAAATCTATTCCTAAATCTCCAAAGACAGGCAGCGTATTCCGGAGCGTGTCAACGTTTGTCATTCTGGATAGATATTGGCATGTGTCGCGGACGTGCGACAGTATTCACTTACCACCAGATATCTGTCTGCTCATCTGCAGCTTTTTTGTTCTATAACAAATGAAGTTGAAGACATTGAGGTCTGATTACAAATTTTAAGACAAAAACGTCCAAGTTCCAGGCAAGTCAGTTTATAGTCACAAACTGCCTCGTTTGGTATCATGGACCTGAAGTGGCTGAGCGACTTCTGATTGATTCAATTGTCTACGGTTAATAGTCAAACGTTTTGAAATCCATCGATTCAATAAGCATACAACGAACATAGAGTCCACCTGATGGTAACCGGATACTGTCACCCATAGACATCCGCGATACATGCCAACATTAGTCCAAAATGGCAATCGTTGGCACGCACTGCCTGCCTTTGGAGATATAGGAATGGATTTGGAGCAAGGGTTGGGAAAACGGGGAGGGATAGAATGTGAATGGGCTCTAGCACATCTCACTCACTACCGAAACACGTACGTACATTAGGAAAATAAGATAAAGTGGGAAATGCAGTACATTTCAAGGTAGTCTTCTGTGAGAGAGGGGTAACGTGGCCAGTCGAGCGCGCCCAGCAGCTGTCGGATAGCAGCGTGCACTCCCCTCTTCAAAAATTCCAGGCATAAATACCTATTTCCAGACACAAAAAAGTACACAAAACTTTACGAGAACCATCTTTGACTCGAGGAGACTCAGCAGCTGTCGACGAACCTTTGCCAGAGAAGGTAAGGTTATTTATTTATTTATCGTAGTTAATGATAATTTATATTTGTATACTAGCTGTACCCGGCCACGCGTTGCTGTGGCTGCCCAACAGATGGCGCTTACCCTGTTTTCATCTGTTTTTGGGTAAAAATCATGTTTCACCCTGTGATAGGCATATAAAAACACGCACGTATTCGAATGCAACGTTGAGTCAAAATTTCAAAGCAATCGGTGAAGAACTTTTGGAGATTTAAGATTTTGAACAAACGAACGTTTACATTTTTTATTTTTATATAGATTGTACATACATATTGTACATAGATTGTATACACATAATCAACAAATAATCACTCTGTACTATCAATACGCAAGGTCGAAAATTATCATAATTAAAAAGTAAAAAACAGAGGAATCAAGGAGAGTAGATAGTGTACAGTGCGAATCATTTCGACGATAGGATTCGACAATTCGGCGCCCACTCACACAGATGCAAAGCTCATGTCTCATTGATTTCACTGTAACGTACCGGTGAGAACTCGCAGTAACGCGCACTGAGCACTGGGATCTCCTCCCCCCGCGAACCCCTGCACACTCAGCGGTGTAGCTATACGAGTGCATTGACCTCTGGCTTGTAAGCTACTAATTGTTTTAGTTCATTATGTCGTATAATATGCCTTCGTTGTTAATTGGTGGTCGTTGTCCCGGATCGGTATATCAGCGCGAGCGCTCATCACTAAGGTTCCATTTCGTACTAAACTCCAACTTAATAGACCAGTGTCACGTGCTCTACGTTTTATTAATAAAATGTTAGGGAGGCGTAGTGACATTTTCTTCTCAAATGAGCGGGTTCTAAGCAGGTGTACTGTGGAATTCTTAGAGAAAACGCTATAAAGAATGTACGTATTGGTTTTTATAACTGTAATGTACCTGCTGTTATCTATACCTACTAATATTATAAAGAGGTAAAGTTTGTAAGTTTGGATGTAGGAGGTAATCTCCGAAACTACTAATCCGATTTCAAAAAATCTTTTACAATTTGAAAGGTATATTATTCCAGATTGACATAGGCTATGTATTATGTGCAAAAAAATTGACGGGCATGCAACGCATGCCGGGCACAGCTAGTGTTTACATAAATAAAGAAATATCTTTACGTATTGATAGTACTTCCTTAATAGAGTAATTACGTCACGGTTCTAAAACCGTAAAAAAAATCAGCGTGTATTAGGTATGTGAGAATAAAGTAATAAGTTTTTTACAGTCTGAAAATTCAGAGCCAGTCTGGACGGAGATACCACAAAACCAGTGGCCTGAACACGACCGTTCCAGTGAGCTGGATGTCCCCAAGGTAAGAGGCGCAACACAGGCCATTTAACATAATAACCATTCATCCAACAGCCATGCGATAGATCAAATGTTCTTAGAACTGGCTAATGTACAATACCACAGAGAAAAACAAATTCGAATTTTGAAAATGGAACTCTTTGCTCGTCAAACGCCATCAAATTTTTAAATCTGTCGTTTGTTTTTTATTTCTGGCGGCGTAAGGAAGCTTTGTGCTAGATGGTTTACCTACTCACAATTTGAGTGAAGCTCAAAAACACTGCCGCTAACTTCGGCGATTTGCGTTATCTATCTTTCTATAACTGTGGCGCAGTCCATGGCTTAGCCTACGGTCGCAGATAACACTTTTCATATTTCTAAAGACATTACGCGCTTGATCAATTCTGCGCCTAATTTCGAGACTGTGGTTGCCGTTGTCGTCTACCATTTCTCTAAAAAAGCAGGGTTGTCGTCACCTCTATTAGCTTCTATTTCCATTCTAGAATAGAGCTCAAGATGACATCTCAGTCGAAGCAGCGTTGAAGCCTACAGATATATCGGAGAAGGTGGAAAAAGCAAGCAATTTGCAAGCTCTGGTGGACGCCATCGGGTACAGGATGAGAGACATTGAGAACGTGATGCAGAAGATGAGCGAGAAGGTACAGCAGGCGAAGCCGGGGGAAGAGCTTAGTGTTGAAAAGAAGTAAGTACTTAGGGGCTTTGCCGTGCAGCATCGGCAGGCTTTAAAAGAGCACCGCCCCATATTTTCCAGTGGGAATTGTAAAAGGCGGCTAAGGGATAGAAAAGCGGCTACGTGACGTTTTGAGGCTATAAGTACATCCTTATGGTTCAGAAGTTCCATGTTCAGCAGTAAATAATAAAAGGGTTGGTGAAGGTGACTTAGGATACTAGGATAAGGTTTCTTGAGACAGTTACTTGTGGCTTGAGGGAATGATGTCTTTACCCAGCAGTGAATGAATAAGGGCTGAAAATGATGATTGTGATGACTTAGTTTATTAATTTGATTTAGTTGACGGGTGTTTAACGTAGCGTGGGACGCCCTCAAGCCAGGTGGACTGATGATTTGAAGAAAGTCGCCGGTAGTGGCTGGATGAGACGAGCCGAAGGCCGTGTGTGGTAGTGGTCGTTGGGAGAGACCTACATCCAACAGTGGAGAGACACAGGCTGATGGTATGTTATGGTATGACGAAGTATTCTTGAATTCGTGAGGTTGTATCACTGATGTGGTTATGCATCGCGGATGTCGCAGGGCGACGGTATCTGCTTACCATCTTAGTTTATGAGTGTCTACTTGTCCGAGGGTAAAAAAAATCTTAGGAATACATAATGAATGTTATGATTTTATTTCCTTCAAGAACTGAAATCGAAGCAAAACTGCATTCATTGAAGAAAGGTCTGAGTAGACCGAAGAAGGCAAACCCTGATGGAGAACAGTACAAAAGGTGAGATAACTATGTCAAGTTCTACCCCACCCATATGTGTTTTGGAGGGGGAGGATGCACGCTGCGATCCAACAGCTGCTCGGCGCACTCGACTGGCTTCGTTAGCCCTCTCACTCAGAAGACTACCTTAAAATGTAATGCATTTCCTACTTTATCCTATTCCTAAATGTATGTAGTGTTTCGGTAGTGAGTTTATAAAACAAAAGCGGCAGTCAAACGTACAGTCCGCCTGGTGGTAAGTGGTAATCGCTCTGCGACATGCGCGGTACACGACTACATCACCCAAAAATAACAAACGTTGCCACGCCCACGATGCGCTAACTTATGTAGGAATGAATTTGGGGAACGGGTTGTGGGATGGGATAGTGTGGGATGGCAATAGACTCTGGCACATATCACTCACTACCGGAACACGTACGTACATTAGGGAAATAAGAAAGTGGGAAAAGCAGTACATTCCAGGTAGTCTTCTGTGAGAGAGGGGTAACGTGGCAAGTCGAGCGCGCCCAGCGGCTGTTGGATTGCAGAGTGCACTCACCCCCTCAAATAAGGAATATTAAGGGTCAAATAAGGGTTATATAAGGAACTCCTGTGCAAAATTTCATGCTTCTAGACTCAATCATTCCCAAAGTGGTCCATACGGACCCCTAGGGGTTCGTATGGACTCCTACCTATGTGCCACCTACCTACCTACGTGTAATTATCTCATCAGAGAGGTCAGAATAAAGTATTTTTAGTAGGTTTTATTATACCATAAAAGTTAATTCACTTGTGGGTTCATAGTTAAGTTTTTGGTATGGTATGGGGTCTGTGACAGAAATAAGTTTGGGAATCACTGCTCTAGACTCACCGGTTTAGTCTGTGCGTTGTCTGTCAGTCAGTGTTGGATTTTTATTAAGTAGAATACTGGTCAAAATGACGCATCCATTCTGTGGACACCAACTCCGGCAAATGTGATGACTGATGATCCTATACTCGTATTTAATTACCATCTATTATTACTTATATTGCGAAGAAATGATTTTGATTTTTATACTCTACTACTGTTAACTATGGCAAATGAAACAGCTACGGTATCTATCGGTATCTGGTTATTCACGACTCCTCGGAGTGTTTCGGCTCCGCTCGCGGATCCGACTCATCTTAACGATTCCTTGACTCATTTAATTCACCTACTTATATTTTACTAGCTGTGCCCGACAATTTTTTTGCACATAATCTATATACATAATATATAGGCTATGTCCATCTGGAATAATGTACCTTTCAAATGGTGAAAGAATTTTTCAAATAGGTGCAGTGGTTCCGGAGATTACCCTCCACATACACACAAACTCTCTCTTTATTATATTAGTATAAATAAGAGCCTGAGAGCGACTCATTCGCTTTGCATCATGTTCGTTCATGTAACTCAGCAATCCAAAAATGAAAGGAATAAATAACTGCTCTGAGTCGATAACAGTTACCCGGAATCATTAAGAGTTCCGGCTCCGCTCGCGATTTCCGATCTTTTGATTCATTGATTGTCTACAGATTCACAGCAAAGAATCGTAGCAAGTATCTGCACAATATGGGAGAGAGTACCACTGAACAGCCGTTGTTCGTCGAAGATTCGCATTTAAACGGATACTTTAGTGACGGCAGCAACAGTTTGTTAAGAAGAGCTGGAACGCCCAAGGTAAAGACTTCCTTCCCTATAACTTCATGTCCTGCATGCCTGCAGTATGTACCTACAGTCCTATATACATTTACATATATGTATTATACAATAATGCACATATATACTAGCTAGGGGGTTTAGGGTAATAAATCATAATTCATCACACGAACCCAGGATTAGTGGTTACACATAGTTCAAATTTTTTAATATAGTTTAGTTTTTTTTTTTTTTTCGTTTGATTTGGTACTTTTGTCACCACGACGCCATGAAAAAAGCACCGCTTCATCGCTGAGTTAGTATTTCTTTTTAAAATCCCTACTTAATAAGTTGATACTCAGTTTGGACGGGCCAAGGGTTGAACTCACGTCCTTACGAATGACAGTCGAAAGGATATACCTGTAAGCTGTTATCACTGCTTTAAAAAATCTATAAAGATTGAAAAAATATACCTAGTTAAAAAAATGCCCGCATCCTGTTATTTAAAACTGAATATCTCTCATTAAAACTGAATATCTCTCATTAAAACTGAATATCTCTCATTAAAACTGAATATCTCTCATTAATCTATCATTTAAACTGAATATATCTCATTAATCTATCATTAAAACTGACTATCTCTCATTAATATATCATTAAAACTGAATATCTCTCATTAATATATCATAAAAACTGAATATTTATCATTAAAACTACTAACGTTTATTATACAGCTATTTTTTTAACAAAAAGATAAATCTTTAAATCAAGTCTCTGACTTTGTTACTCTGTACCAAATCAAATCTGTTTTATTATCTAATTATAATGTTACAATGTTGGAGTACAATCATTAAAATACAACTTCATAATTTGACCCTAATATAATTAAATACAACGTAATTCATTTAATATTATAATACAATCATTTAATTCATCAAATTAAACTATTGTAAAGTCAAATATACATTCACATAAATTAATGTATTACAAATATGAAAAAGTGTTGAATTTACAAAAAAATCGTAGACTAAAACTTGTTAGTTTTTGCGAAAGAATTTCAGTGCTGGAATTTTTTATTTCACCTGTAGGTATAATCTTAAAAAAAAAAACGATATTTTTTCCAGGAGCCTATGACCTATATGGCCCCTGTGGACAGTCGGCGAAAAGTCCATTCTGAGTCAGCGGAGGCTCACAAGAAACGCAAACACGCACACAAGAAGAAACACAAGAGTAAACCCCGCAAGAAACATCATAAAGACGAGAAAAGGAAAATCAACAAGAATAGGATCAATTCTGTTGAAACTGACAGGGTCGTTGTATCGTTAGAAGACAGTAGTGCCATTGTCAATTAAGCTGGAATTTGACAGTAATAAGAATGACACTTAATAATGAACCTTATTACTGGGACGTTAGGATCGAAAGTTTAATATAAAATGTCCTACAAAATAGTGTCAAAAAATATTTTAATATAATACGTCAATCGGTATTCTAAAACAATTGTATTTGACTTAAATTTAACACGTGTTCCATGATTTATTTTATTAGAAATTATTAGTTACATTAAAAATAGGTGCTTAACTTACTGGTGCATAACACTATCCACACTCGCTTGCTTAGGTCTCAGACTCAACGCGGGTTTGTTCAAGCGCGCGCGGATGTTACGCTGCATGCTTTCAGCTAAAATTTATAAGATAATTTTGGAGATAAAGAAATGGATTTGGGGAAAGGGTTGGGAAAATGGGGAGGGATAGGATGGGAATGGGCTCTGGCACACTTCACTCACTACCGAAACACGTACGTCCATTGAGGATACAAGATAAAGTGGGAAATGCAGTACATTTCAAGGTAGTCTTCTGTGAGAGGGGTAACGGTCGCTGGTCGAGCGCGCCCAACGGCTGTTGTATTGAAGCGTGCACTCTCCCCCTCAAAATAGCGTAGCAATTTTAACGTCGCTATATATCATGAAATACATGTTAATTCTTAGTTAGATATAATACTTTTAAGTGTCCTGATTGAGATATTAAAATATTTAACACTAACTTTGTAAGATCTTAGATACCTATATTGACTTCTTACCTACCTAATTGGCCTCCGTTCACATGGATCCACAATCAGATTCCACCGGTGGATCCATGGATAATTTGTCCTCCTCTTCGATCCATCAAAATAAGTATTAGTCCATCAAATCAAAATACTTCTAGGCCATTTTAATCCACACATTTGTGGAGGCGGCGAAAGTATTGGATACAACTACGCATTTTATGTAATTAATTACTGACAACTTCGATTCGGCTGTGGATTGAAGAGGAAAAAGAATTATCTATAAATCCGCCCGTGGATCAGAGGAAGAAAAATTCTCCGTGGATCCCACCAGTGGAGTCTGATTGTGGATCCATGTGAACGGAGGGCCTAATTGTATCACAATAATTACATGTTTTCAAAGAGGTCTTGATAAATGGTTGTTTTTCTATGATTTTTTTTTATTAACTAATGAAGACTTTTAACCATTTATTGATACATTTTAAATTTAGTTAGTTTCGATTTATTGTTAAAAATGCAAGAAAAGAGTGAATATAATTTTTTAATGCAGGTACACAATTGGCGTTTTATTAAAAAACTACGTTTTTAAACACCATATTCCTGAATTGACTTAAGAATGGAGAAGTAGGAGACACTAAGAGCCGTGTCGACTAGTCGCGGGCTTCTGTGACTTTATATAGTTTAAATCTGTGTTTACGCACGTGGTCGCCGGTCGCCCGGGCGACTACGGCGACCGGCGACGCGCAGGCAACGGACCGGTCCAATAGGAACCCGGGTGCATATCGAGCGTTTCACACGACGAGCGACTTTCTTTTTTTTCTTTAAAATTATTTTCTCCGTCCATTCTGTACGAATGTACCAATAATTTTAGTCTCTCGACTAGTCTCCGGGTCTAGTCGCTACTTGGTCTGTAGCTCTTGATGATTTATGTTTTCCTAGTATTTACTGGAATCAACGTCTTATACTATATATATTTCTACTTTAGGAATTTTTATAGTAAGATGATCTCGTCAGTGGTTAACAAGTAATTTTGGTGGTACCTACTGCCGATAAGTCGTACCATGGAAGAAACGCGCATCCGCCGGCATCCATGCCTATTTTAGGCAAGAAACCTATACTTACGATTTGACTAACAGGAACTAAAATTCCCGTTAGTCATACGGGCCATAACGGGAACTAAAATTCCCGTTAGTCATACGGTTCATAACGGGAACTAAAATTCCCGTTAGCCATACGGGTCATAACGGGAACTAAAATTCCCGTTAGTCATACGGGCCATAACGGGAACTAAAATTCCCGTTAGCCATACGGGTCATAACGGGAACTGAAATTCCCGTTAGTCATACGGGCCATAACGGGAACTAAAATTCCCGTTAGCCATACGGGTCATAACGGGAACTGAAATTCCCGTTAGTCATACGGGCCATAACGGGAACTAAAATTCCCGTTAGCCATACGGGTCATAACGGGAACCAAAATTCCCGTTAGTCATACGGGCCATAACGGGAACTAAAATTCCCGTTAGTCATATTGGTGTGACCACGGGTCCTGATGCAATTTCTTTTTCACGAGATCTACAAAACCTTTTTTTGGATAAGAAATGATGGCTGGAGAATTACCCGATTAATGAAATGACGAGAATGACACGTGCATTCTCATGACATTCCTCCCCATTTTACCAACCCTTTCTCAAAATCGATTTCCTAATTTTCAAAGCTGGGGCAGCGCATCCTGGAACGCATCAACGTTTGCCAGTCTACACTGATGCTGGCATGTATCGCGATGTCCATGGACAACAGTATTCACTTACCAGTGTTGCCAGATTTTTTCAAAGTATTTCAAAGTAAAAAAAGCGGGATTCGTTTGACAAAAGCGGGACATAATAAAAAAAAACAAAGTAATTAGTACAATATTTATTAGATCAATGAGATCAAACTATTTTTTGTAGGAGTAATAGCCGCGCCGGGCTGTTCAATAGATCGATAAAATAGATCGAATTCAAAAGAGCGTGATTTTTCAGCGTCCCGCGCGGCATTGTATTTTACGTTCCAAAAAGCGGGACGTCTGGCAACACTGCCACTTACCATCAGGTGGACAGTATGCAATCTTCTTTCTAAAGGATAGGGAAAATGCATAGGAGAGGATGGGAATGGGCTCTGCTATATCTCACTACCAAAACTCATATGTACATTGGAGGATAAGATAAAGTGGCAAAATATGAAATTACATGTTATGGTAGTCTTTTGTGAATGCACTAAATCTCGACTGGTCATTAGTTTTCTATACCACCCCACCCCGCCTCCTCAACGCTATTAAATGAGGGGAACCGGATGGGATGAACTACGAGCAGTTCATTTTTTGTAAAATTTCATGAATTTAGGCCAATAAAACAACAAAATACGTTATGTCATTTTTATTTACAACATACTAAATAATAAACTTATTTAATAAAATGCAACACTACGGCAAAATGCAACAAAAATAATGCAACAAAAATACGTCTTTAAATCCATAGACACGATAGACAACGCAAGTTCGTGAAATTGTATGGAAACCAACCAACTATTTCTTTTTTCTTCTTCTGACTATTTTGCCAATGGCCCGTGTAAACGAATTTCAAGTAAATATGGCGTCACTCAGTAAAGCGATAGGTTTACTGAGGACAGTTGGATTTCTTGGAAGGACACGAATATTACAAACATTACGTACAGACAGAGCCGGCCCATGTAGTGCCCTCTAGTAGGCTCTTTGGAGGCGTCGTGAGCGGCGCTCGGCGCCCCCTAACACCCTGCGCCCGTGTGCGCCGCACACCCTGCACCATAGGTAAAGCCGGTACAGACATGATAAATAAAGCTTAATAAACTATTAAAGCAAAAAGTCCATAATACATATATTTTTTATAATAAAATTAAACAACGACTCAACCGCACTTGATTTTTCAACGATTTTTTAGTCACGTCACTAGCTTGACACGGGATAAACAGGCCACAGAGTAACATAATAATTGTAATTTGATTTTCACTAGTAGAAATTAGAAGACGGAAATAAATACATTATTCTTATGCTCTGAGTATAACGTAACTGTTTATATTTCATATAACATGAAATACAAAATATTTCAGCATTTTATTTTAAGTGAATTGTTCAGGTATGGTTATATTATAAATAAGTAAATTAAATATATAAATACATTACATAGGAAGCTGTCACCCGCAGCATGCTTCTTGAAAAATTGTACAAGTCACGAGTAAATTATAGTGATGTGAGTACTCACCGAGGAAAAGAAACATCTTCCTCAGTTCAACACTTGACGAATTTTTATAAGTGATTATTGTGCAATTAGGCATTTTTGTGTTTTGTAACAAGGGGAAATAGGAGTTTAGCGTCAATTTTAGTCACGCAGCAACCGATAGCTTGCGTTATCTATCTCTACATGTATGTTTCGATCTTTTAGTACAAATACACAACGATATACATAACACGAGTTTGCATCATTGCCATATATGAAGAAGAAAAAAACATCACCAGGTATATGAGAAATCAATTCACTGATAACCATTTAGAAAATTTCGGTCACAAACTTTTCAAATGTGATACCGTAATTGTAAATAAAGATAATTTGTAATCTCGGTGTGTCATATACAACGCCGTGTATTATACATTGGAAATTGTACCATAAATTTCTCATCAATTTTAGACCATCCGCGTAAAATGCATTTGCTGAAGGAGCTATTCCCTTTGATTTTCAGCAGAGTTATAAAACGTGCGAAATTGAGTCTTTGACAATTTAATTCATTTTGTCTCTTACTGGATTATGAGGTCAGAAAAATTATGCACCAAAATTATGTGAAGACCAACAGAAACCGGTATAAAATATTAAAAAATATGTCAATCAGTGACAAACTATTATGTATATCTAATTAAAAGTTTATATTTTTTTTATTATTAAAAATAAATAATTGGTAATTTGATCATATGTGCATAACACTATTAAAGCCGCTGTCAAACGGCGAGCGTGACGACGACGGGGCGTGGGCGCGTTCTATTGAATTGTACGGGAGAAGTCCAAGCGTCGGCGTGACGGTAGCGTGACGTTCGACCGCTGGCAGGATCGATATTCGATAAACGGAGAGCGGCTCGTGGGGGGCAGCCATGTTGCCAGACACACACAGAGAACATCACATGAGAGTAAATTTATCACCAATTATTTACTTTTAATGTATAAAGAAACATACTTCATTTTAATCAAATTTTTTTAGTTAGATTTATAATAATTTCGATCTATTAAAGTGACATATTTTATACTTATTAAATACTAACGACCCGCCCACGCTTCCCTTCGGTTTATAAGTTTTTTTTTTTAAATTACAAAATAAAATATAGCCTATATTAGACACAGATAATGTAGCTTCCTATTTGTAAAAGAATTTTTGAAATGGTTCCAGAGATTACCCCCAACATACCCATAAACACACACACAATTTTACCTCTTTATTATATTAGTATATAAGATTTTATTTTATAGAAGATTTTACAACAGATTTCATTTACACATTGATTGATGTTGTTGATAGATGTATGTTGAGCAGGTGGGGTAAAGGTTCATTTACACAAAGAGAGTTTCTCGAATGGCTCACGCGAGAATATTGTAGGGTACAATTCTCGTATGCAACTAAATTACATATAATTTTCGCCTAGAACTGTTCACATGATGATAAAAACTAGCTAATAACAGTGATAAAATGATGATAACAGTTGTTTATACTAAAGTCACTCAGCGAGCGAGCCATGCTAGGAGTTTCTTTGTGGAATATGATCCGAAGCGAAGACATTTATCAAAGAACTGAAGACACAGAGATATGTTGTTGTATCTGCATGTTGAAGTGGCAATGGGTATGGTTGTATTATTATTAGCCACAGGACCGATGGCCCTTGGAGTAGACAAGTTCTCAAATGGAGGCCACATACCGGGAAGCAGAGTGTGGGATGCCCTCCGGTCAGGTGGTCAGCAGTCGAGAGAGATGTTATGATATGGTATACAAGCTTTTCACCATTGTTCGAGAAACTCTCCTTGTGTAAATGAGCCCTAATACTCTCTGATATTTTTTAAATTAGTGCCCTAATAATATGCCCTATTGTTTAAGTGTATAATTTCTTTTTCACATAGATATAGTGCAGTTAAATGTAAATTAATACATAGATTTATTTTTACTGTCATTTTTTTAAATAAATTTATCGTAAATTTTCAATAACAAGCTTGTCAGTCCCGTACATGTCTCCAATTGTCGCCTGTGAAAATAAAAAGCTTTTGAGTTATTTTTCTATAATAATAATAATAAATACTCTTTATTGCATACAATTGGTTATTACATGTGCACAAACAATAAATGACAATACAATAGGCGACCTTATCGCTAAGGCGATCTCTTCCAGGCAATCTTAAGATAGAGAAAAATAAAAAGGAATATAGGTAGTGCAAACAGACCGAAATCCCCAGATGGATCATGTTCAATATATACTTATCGACAATATCGATAATAAATATAGTATAATAAATACATATAATAATAAATAAATTAATAATATATAATAAATAAATAATATATAATAAATAAATAACATATAAATACATACATACATATCTACATCTACACTGGACCCAATATCAATTTACAAATAAGTTCAAAGTTTACAAGGAAAGCAAAATTAGGAGGAGTTAAATAAATAAATAAAATGAATAAATAAAATAAATAAATAAAATAAATAATCTATACTGTGTTAAATAAAAAATACCTGGTTAACAGAGAATTTCTTTCATGGAAATTAACAATGTTTGTTCAACGACTTTGTGTTTATAAATGAGTGTGTGGCGTAGCCGTTCTTAGCGGCGGCATATAACGAGTAGTACAGAATAACAAAGTCAGAGACAATATAAAAAATAACTTATTTTTGATGAAATATAAAGTTAGAAATTTAGTGTTAAGAGGGTGCCCGGTATTTTTTATTTTACCCTGTGTAAGAGTTGACAAGCGAGTGGGCTGGATGGACACGTGCAACTGGAGATGTGGATGTGCTGCCAACTGCACATGATTCTATTTACAACTTTCTTAAAGAGCTCCATGTCATAGCTCAGTGAAAAAACCTGTTGGCAGTTCATTCCACAAGTTAAGTTCTTGTTACACTAGCTAGTACAGTGCAATCATATAAGGGCTGGTTTACATTGGTAGTGTTAGTATTAGAGGACACTAGCATACTTTTTATCCAAACTACTACACTCTAGCATTCCTGGTAGAGTAACCATATACACGGAGCTAGAGTGCACTCTTCCACATGTGCTATCCACTCTACTCTACCGGACACTATATTTAGTACTCTACTTCCACTATCTCAAAGTATTTCCATGAAGCTAGTAATGGAATAGTGCGCACTCTACCTCTGTACTCTACTACTAATACTACCAGTGTAAAACGGCCTTAACAGAGTCATGTCTGTAAATTTAATATTTTTTGACAAAGGTCATTGCAGTGTAAAGTACAAGTGAATTTATGGAATTTTATCTGTATGTCTGAATGAAAAAACCACTGGATGGATTTTAATGAAACTCGGCATAGTTATAATTTGTGTGGTGTCAACATTTAGGGTACTTTTATCCAGATCAATTATAGTTCCCACGGGGATCACTCTGAAGTTCACGCGAATGTTCATGTTCACGCTAACATGAAACACATAGTATATTTTTTGTTTTTTATAGGGTAGTAGCAGACAAGCATGCAGTCCCATGTCATGGTAAGTGTTACCGCTGCCATTGGGCACCTGCAACACTAGGAAGTATGTGGGTAAGCCGCCGACCATGCAAAATCCTATTCAAATACAAAAAAAGGAAGATATAAAAATTCTAACCTGACGCCTTATAATAGCGAGATTATTCTTCCCATATTCAAACTCATTTTTAATGACTTTTTTATCTGTCAGAGACTTATTTTCCTTAAATGCGTCTCTTACTCTTCGCAAGGCATATGACCTGAAATGTTTAGTAAAAATATATTAAAGCTTTTAATTGAATATATTAAGTGGCATGTTTTATTGGTATGCAATACAACCAGCCCTTTCGGTATCCCGTGTTGGATCTGGGCCTCCTCATGCAGATTGTCTTGTACATGAATGACGTAGGGCCTTAAAACGCCAAGTTAGCCAAGCGGATTTGCGATTCCACTCTTTTAGAGGTGCTGTACTTGCTAGAGGCTTGTGGTAGCCGCTCAGATAGCCCTTAGTCGCCTTTTACGACACTCGAGGAAGAAATGGGGTGGTGCTAATCAAAAGCCCGCCGACACCGCATGGCACTATTGTATTGGTACGAGATTATTAAAAGAATAAATGTGGGATTTCGCGAAATTGCACAAACAATAACAACTTTGAAAAAAATAACTTTTAGGTTATGTAATTAAGCTAGTAATTTGCGAAATATTGTGAAATGATTACCTGAAGTTATAGTTGGACAACTTCTGCGACTCTCTTAAAAGTAATTTATATAGTGATAAAGCCTGCATTTTCGTTACAGAGGTAGACATTGTTTTTTTTGTTATCACTAGAATTTTTAATGGGAGAAAAGTAAATAAAAACACGTTCCGTGCCACTGTTATAAAAAAATTCAGTTACGTCGCGTAAATCAAGTGGTTAGTTATTACAAATAAAAATAAATAATTGATTTTCTATCTAAATGGTAGTATAAGTAGATTGACATTTTAGTTAGTTTAACTCGTATTATAATAAAACTTGTTTTTTACAGTTATACAATTTAAAAGTTAAACTTAACCTTAATGTCATTTACATGGAACGAAACGTTATTAATGTTACCGGTTATGGAAGAAACCCTAATGTTAGGATTTAATTACTAGAACTAGTCTGCATAATAAACTTAAAGAATGTATTATTGAAATAAATCAAAACAATTCTTTTTTTCTACGCAAAATGTTTAATTAAGATTAAAGTTAGGTAAAGTCAAACATTCAGAGTCCATTGGGGGGGGGGTATGTATGCCCAAAATGGGGGCTAGGAAAATTGGAAACGGGAGTATAGTAAATATGAATAAAAAATATTATCATTTTGGTATAAATACCATACTCTGACCATTCAGTTTGTGTGTTTCCACTGCTGGTTATATAGGCCTCTACCAAAGACCGCCATTACATCAGCTTTCATTCTTCTCATGCAGTCACCACCGACGACTTTCTTCATATTGTCGTCATGTACACCTGGATGGATCTATGCTACGTTTTCTGGTACCGAATTTTGCTATAAAAATACTATAAAATATAGATATGACATTTATAACTATCAAACATAGTGAAATTTGTACGGAGATGACACTTTATTGACATTTCTACATGTTATATCCCTGACTCGAATAAAAAACTCGACTGTAACTTATTTGACCCTATAGAAATAGCGACTCTCTTACTATTAGGTAAATAGTGTCGCTTTATCGCTTAATGGTAAGCAAATAGGTGGTTTTTATTAAAATTATGCCAAATAGGTATGTATAAAAAAAAAACTAACGGGTGTTTAATTAAAAACTATGGCAACACTAAAATGGCTGCAGCCATTTATCGAACGCAAGTTTCTCTATAGCGCTCCATGTAAATAAACGTAATAAAATTCGTTGATTTAATAATAAACTCGACCGCACTACATAAAGTTATGATATAACCCTCAGTGCTTCCCTCAAAGGAGAATATACCTCAAAAACCACAGAAACGTAAGTAAAACACGAAAGTGCATCTCATTATTTAAAGTTTTTTTTTAAATATGTATTCAGTGCATCTAGGTCTAGATGCATCTAAATGCGTATTATCTAGGTAAAAGATGAGACGTTTCCTACAATTTGCATCTATTCTGTGACGATTTTTTTAAAGTTCCGCAAGCCGTAGGTATAATTTCAAAACCGGATTTTAAAGACGTGCTTAGAGTATTTCAAAAGAGCGACCTACTTGTTAATATTTGTAAATATGCGAGTTACGAGTACCTACAGTAATGTTAATATGTAGAACGTGACTAATTACGTGTAATGCGTAAATATTTATTTAATTATAATCAGATTATTATTTGTTTAATGTTCTATTTGCGATATTTAAAAACGCTGCGACAAGATAACAAAATTTCTTATATATTTTTTTTCGAGTTATGGCAAGGCAAACCAAAAAATATTTTTTATTATTATTTCCGTTTTCATATACGGCATTGGTGCAATTAGCACATTGGGCCAGTGTCACGTTTTCTTCGTAATAAACAATTTCCACGTCTAAAACGTATCCGGCCAATGTTCAGCCCGTCGCATTAAGGCAGGAGTCGGTCAATAAACTGATAGTAGGTTTACTGAAAACAGAAGAGGACTCCTTGGAAGCACAATAAAAACGCAGTCCTATGCGTTTATTTGATTATCACAAACATTACACAAAAAAAACACTGAAGTTTAATAAATAGCACTATTAAACCACAATAATACACAATTTTTCCATTAGATCAAACAAAAACTTAATTTGACCTCTAGAGTCCGCCAAAAAGTCTTTTTTTTATACTTATTCTTTGCTTTCCTTTCTTAATCATGGCAATAGCGCAATTAGCACATTGTGCCAGTGTCAAGTTTCCGTCGTAATTAACCATTTTAAAGTCAAAATAATTTAAAACTCATCTCGTCATGACGGAGTAAGTTAGGGGTCGCTCAGTGAATTAATTATAGTAGGTTTACGGACGGCAAGAGTTGGACTCCTTGGAGGGACACGAAAAACGCAGTTTTGTGATTTTTTTTATTATTACAAACATTACGCACAAAAACACTTCGAAATTTAACTTTTTGAATTACCGCGCTTTGTAAACATTTGTTTTGTGACCACGGTGTAACCACGGCGCCGGCTCTAGCTCATCTATCGCCCGGGTGCAATCAGTACCCTGGCGCCCTCTAATAGGCTCTTTGGAGGCGACGCGAGCGGCGCTCGGCGCCCCCTAACACCCTGCAGCCCGCGTGCGCCGCGCACCCTGCACCATAGGTAAAGCCGCCACTGGTGTAACCCGTGCCGAAACGTCGAGTAAACAAAAACCTTTAATTTTACGCGTTCAGGCACGATTTATTATTTTGTGATAGTTTATTAACCATCAAATTTTTATATTAAACTTTGAAGATTAATAAACTATCACTATTAAACAATTTTTACAATATAATCAAACTCGACTTCACTTCTCGAGTTTCCGCCAAAAAATCCGGCGATTTAATACCTACATGGAGGCACCTTTTTCAAATCCTCGGCCTGTGCCATAGAGGTAGGTACGGATGTTTAAAATCATCACTAGCGCGGCGGAAAAGGAAAACATGGTGAAAAAATCCGCGAGGACGAGAATTAAAAAAAAAACTGGCGCTTAGTGTCGGTAAAGCGACCGCTGAACATTTGAGCGCTTAAGCGCAGTGTATACTAGTCTATATCTATACTAATATAATAAAGAGATTATATTGTGTGTTTGTATGTTGGGGGTAATCTCTGGAACAACTGAACCGATTTCAAAAATTCTTTCACAAATGGGAAGCTACATTATCCGTGTCCTCATATACGCTACATTTTATTTTGAAATTTGGCAAAATAAATTTTGTAAAATAACAAAGAAAACTTATAAACCGAAGCGAAGACAGGCGGGCCGCTAGTCATTAATAGCCTTTAAAACTAGTTTAAAAGTTCATTATTGCTTACTCAGCGTTCGAGTATTGAGCGCTGAGTGATTGTATCTACCAATCCACACTGCGCCCGAGTGGTGGATTATAGCCCGAAACCAGCTATTTATTTATTAGTTTAGCTTTTGATAACCGATGCGATTGTCTGGAATTTTATCCTTTTCAAAGGTATTCTTTTGGATCAATAACGTACTAGTTGGTCATTTTTGACTTATGTTGGCATGTATCGCGCATGTCGCAGGACGTAAGGATCCACGCACCAGCAGCACCAGCTCGTGTAACACCCGTATACAACGGGTCGCTGCAAAACCTGAAAACAGGAGGTTCAATGTTGGAAGTAGAATCGAATCTATCAGTTTTTACAATAAGTTTTTTTTTCTTCATAATTTATTGTTCATTTCTAGTATATATTTTATTCTACACGCAGTTGCGCAAAAGGGGCCGTTCAAGTATTACGTAAGTACCAAATCTCTTTGCTTTGCTTATTTTTGATGACAATTGTTGAATGGCGATTACGTCAGCAATATTTATTTATTTACTTTCGTATTATTTTGGCAAAATTTAGTAGATTCTGATTAAATGAGAAACTTGAACAGATTCTGTAAAAATTATGCCAATGCTTACTTAAGCATGGGGGGGGGGGTTACATAAAATGCGTAGTTATTGTATCAATACTTTCGCCGCCTCCACAAATGTGTGGATTGAAGTGGCCTAGAAATACATAATTACATTTGGATTCAGAAATTGGTGGATCGTAGTGGCATAAAAACCTGTTATATATTTGAATTCCTGATTTGGATTGAAGAGGAAGAAAAATTATCCATTATTAGGTACATGACTAGCGTGTAAAGGGTGCGCCAGAGAAACTTACTTATTTGAAAGGTCAATAAAAAAAAAGTACTTCAGTTATTGTTTTAAATTTTTTTTTTTATTTGAGAATACAATATCCCAATTTTGTTTTTATGCAGTCTTAAAAATGACATCGGATAAATGGCGACCCCCATTGCGGCGCATACACTGATGAAGTCGATTTTTGAAATTTTTTTCCACTCTTCGCAGCATATCAATCGGTATGTTGGCAATGGCGTCGCGAATGTTGTTCTTGAGGTGTGCTATGGTCCGTGGTCGAACCAGGGATTTCAAATAACCCCATAAAAAGAAATCGCATGGAGTCAAATCTGGAGAGCGTGCCGGCCATTGGAGATCGCCTCTGAGAGAGATGAGGCGTTGTCGCAACAAATTCATTGAGTCTCGTGCTGTGTGTGCTGTGGCTCCATCTTGCTGAAACCACACGTTCCTAACGTTCATTTCTTCGAGTCTTGGAAGAAAAAATTCCTCGATCATGTTCCTGTAACGAGCTCCATTCACGGTAACTGCGCGTTCGTTTTCTTCAAAAAAATAAGGACCAAACTGCGAAGGCCCGCTGCTCTCTAGACCATAGCATGATGGCAACTGACTGGAGGGAGAAACAAACTTGGGAACTTCCCCCTCCAGATGCGCCCCCTCTTGCCCCTCTACCCGCCCAACTCACCGCGCGGGAATTTTTTCAAATAAGTAAGTTTCTCTGGCGCACCCTGTACATGTACCTAATATGTATACCTATACATATTAGGTACATGACTAGCATTACAATATTTTATTAAAAAAAGATAGGTACTGTTTTTAATTTTTTCATTAAAAAAAGATTCCAACGTAGGTACCTACTTTGGGAGGAAAAAACGTTATGCCCTGGCAAAACTTCCGGCGAGATAACAAGGGAATTACGTTTATGCGTATAAATATTAATATTTAGGTAATTAACGTATTTGATAATGCCATATCGAATTATTTGATACTCTATACTAATATAATAAAGAGGTAAATTTGTGTTTTGGAGGTATGTTGTGGGTAATCTCAGGAACTACTGAACCGATTTCAAAAATTCTTTCACAAATAGGAAGCTACATTATCCGTGTCTAATATAGGTTATATATAATTTTGAAATTAAAAAAATAAATGAAAACAAAAAACTTATAAACCTTATATTTTATTTGGAAATTTTGGCAAAAATAAATTTATAAACCGAAGCGAAGCGAGGGCGGGTCGCTAGTATATTAATAACTTTGATGTCTTGAACACGGATTATCTTAGTCAATTAGACCAATCTTGGGCCACGACCTGGACGCAGAAAGTAGAAAGGGAACTTCTAGTAACAGACAGATGGATCCGGAGAACAATTTTGGGATCTGGGGGTTTCAGGCCGTAATCCACCACGCGGGGCCAGTGCGGCACTACTACACTTTTTTTTTATTTCCGCAGTTCACGCATTTTTATTTCACGGGTTTCCTCACGATGTTTTCTTTCACCGGCGAGCTAGTGCCAATTTAAAAAAATCTTGACTCAAATAGAAACTGTGGTACAGGCCGTGGATTTGAACTCACGATCACACGAATGCGACCCCTTGGCTATCACTATAAAATCCACACATAATAAAATAAAATGAAAATAATATAAATATAATAATATATTGTTCATAATTCCACGAGGAAAAATACTCATAATAGGAATCCAATATATTTATATTACCTACCTAAACAATAGGATAATAATTCCACTTATTATCATAAAATTTATTAAAAATAAAATGCAATATATTAAATCTAGACTAGTCTCAAGTCTTGTATTTATTACTAGCTGTTTTTTCGCACATAATATAATACTAATGAATGTACATACTAATAATATACGACTAATAATGACTGTGCACATAATAAATGAGATGTGCCAGAGCCTATTCCCATCCTATCCCTCCCCATTTTCCCAACCCTTTCCCCAAATCCATTCCTATATCTCCAAAGGCAGGCAGCGCATCCGGGGGCGTGTCAACGTTTGTAATTTTGGACTAATGTTGGCATGTATCGCGGTTTGTCTATGGACGACAGTATCCACTTACCATCAGGTGCACTGTATGCTCGTCTGCCGCCTTCGTCCATAAAAAAAATTGAGAAACATGGGAACAATGGGAAACGCAATGTGGAACGCGCTCCAGCGGTGGCTGGATGAGAAGATTCGAAGATCGTATCTGCCGGCAAGCCTTGGAGTGGAGAGAAATAATTTCATTGTCTATACTTCAGTTCAAATATTTGATTATGCGCTAGGATTTAAATCAACAATACACTATAGTGATATCATTCACACTTAGTCATTTATTTGCAGGAAATGGCGAGTTAGCTCAACTATTTCTACACGACTATACAATGTCATACGTCTGTTTTATGTACAGTGAAAGATTAAGGAATCCGTTACCAGCCCTTTACCTTCTCACACACATTATCTTGTGCACGAGGAATGTATGGCCTTTAAACGCTACGTTGGCCAAGCGGCTTGGCGAGTTCAGAGGTCCCTTAATCGTCTTTTATGACACCCACGTGAAGAGATTGTTGGTGTTATTCTAAAACCAGTCGACGTGTAGCATTCTCACCCCACCTCTCGATTTGGTGTTCTGTACCTGGGCTAGTAGCCTACTGCCAGAGGTTGATTCGCTGCCTGCTACTACAGGCAGGTCTCTGGGGTGGCGAGTAACTTTGGTTTGGTCTTCTTTCTTCACGCCACCCGCGCGATTTAGCCCACCGGGGGAATTCCGCTTGTGGAAAGCCCAGTGAGCGACCTTTCGCAGGCGGCGGCTTAGGTGTCATGTCCGGGCGTTGGTGAAGCTCCATGTGAAGCCCCTTGTTTGGGTGCGATCAGGTCGCGCCGAATCCCTTGATATGCGGGAGGCGCCACTTGTCAGCGCGCTCGAACAAGTGTCAAGGCGGCTGCTAAAGCTAGTCGACACCACACGACCAGTCTCTTATATCTGCTCAATAATTGTTTCCTTCTCTTTCTAGCAGCAATACATGGCAGATGAAGATGGGGACAGACACTGGGATGACGAAGACACGTTCTACTCTTCACATAGCGACGAAAGTCCTATACTGTCCTACAGGTATGTTCTTACATAAGGTCCTGCGAATATGTCAATCAGTACTCTAAAATATATATTTTTATTACATATAAATAATTGGTGATTTATTTACTCGTACGTGCATAACGCTATCTGTAATCGCTCGCCTAGATCTTTGACCTTTGAACGCCCGCGCTTCTGTTAGTAAACTAGTTGTATGTATCACCTACGTAAAGTGATTATGCACATACGAGCAGGAATACATTAATCATCAGTTATTTATTTTTTGTGTAACAAAAAAATAATAAAATACATGATAATTATTAATAGTTTCAGTCTACTAATTGACATTCTATTAATATTATAAACGCGAAAGTTTGTGAGGATGGATGTATGGATGTATGTGAGGATGGACTCTTTCACGCAAAAACTACTCAATGGATTTTAATGAAACTTTACAATAATATAGCTCATACATCAGAACACATAGGCTATAATTTATAAAGATATTGTGTAAATTGGCCAAAATATAACGATAAGTGTCCAAGTAAGTCGGAAAAAACTCTGCCATCTGCGAGCTATTTTGGTGAGCTGCAAAAACCTTAAGAGTTACACGAATTACTTAAGAGTGATACCACTCAAAATCATTTCAGCCCTTAGAGATGAGACCACAGAGAAATGTTTTTCTGTGCATACAATATATTAAACAGAACGATACGTACCTAATGTTTCTTAGAAGGAAAAAACAAGGAAAAATATATGTAAAAACACCAATAATCCTACCATCTCGACCACTAAGGCACAGTCTTTGTGGATTTTTTTCTAAATTAATAAAATTATAGACAGGAAAAATTAAATATTCTGTTTTTGCGACCTCCATTAGTAGTTTTTGTGTTTTTTTTAAGACAAATTGTTTTTATACAACTTCTGAATTACTAAAAATACAGATATAAATTAAAAGATTTTTTTTTAATAATAAAAAGATGGCAGTCTTGGATACAGTCCATATCATGGTAAGTGGATACTGTCGCCCATAGATATCCGCGATACATGCCAACGTCAGTCCAGAATGACAAACGTCGGCACGCCCCCCGATACGCTGCCTACCTTTGCAGATTAAGGAATGGATTTTGAGAAAGGGTTCGGAAAATAGGGTAGGGATAGGATAGGGTGGGAATGGGCTCTAGCATATCTCACCGGCTACCGAAACACGCACGTACAATACGATAGAGTAGGAAATGCACTACATTTCACGGTAGTCTTCTGTGAGACAGGGGTAACTTGGCCAGTCGAGTGCGCCCAGCGTCGTGCACTCTCCACCTACAATACGGGAGATTAGCGTCAGGTGGACATTTTGCGTTTGGTGGACATTTTGGGATTTTATTAACGACTAGAGCGACTCGCCCTCGCTTCGCTTCGGTTTATAAGTTTTTTTTTTTACAAAATAAAATATAAACAATATTAGACACGGATAATGTAGCTTCCTAATTGTGAAAGAATTTTTGAAATCGGTTCAGTAGTTCCAGAGATTACCCCCAACATACCTACAAACAAACACACAATTTTACCTCTTTATTATATTAGTATAGAAGTATAGAAAAGCAATTTTAGTCTCTATATTTAGTTGCCAAAATATATCTTATCTAGCGATATTTGAAATGCATATTCCATATATAGTACCTATTGAAATGAAACTTGATAAAATGCAACCAGTCATTTCAATATCCACTTCTGGACATGGGGCTTCCTCGTGTATAGAATGTAGAAGAGTAGAAGTAGAATACACTACTTACCCACCCCATATCGTAGAAGAGATGGGGTGGGTATTCTGTAGCTGACCGACACCGCACGGCAGATGTCCCTTTAGTTGAATAGTTATTCAAAACATAATAAAATAGTGGCTATTTGTGTTTTACTTTTCGCCAACAATTTATTGCTCATTCAGTATATTTAACAATACATATAGCATTCATTTATACTTGTATACTAATATAATAAAGAAGTAAACTTGTATGTTGGGGGTAATATCTGGAACTACTGAACCGATTTCAAAAATTATTTCACAAATAGGAAGCTACATTATCCGTGTCTAATATAGGCTATATTTTATTTCGAAAATTTGTAAAAAAACATGTTTTGAAAAACCAAAAATTTATAAACCGAAGCGAAGCGAGGGCGGGTCACTAGTGTGTGATAAAATCATTATATTTAAATGTTCGATTAAACTACCTACCCATAATAAGATTTCTTTTGGACAGGCACTACAGACGCCGTTTCGCGCCGTACGTCCGCGAAATATCATTGGAGGACAAGGATAGAAAGACCACCTTCACTGTGCTAGCAAAATTGTTTCTCTTCAGTACCGCCATGATTCTCTTCTGCGTGCTTATGTATATACCTGTTTATAATAAGGCAAATGACCAGCTGCCAAAAGGTAAGTGTCTCATCGACTACCTAGTCTAAGTTCATATCTAGCCACTTTTCTAAGGCTTTGTCCTAGCTGGGCAGCGTTTTGCGATAAGTTGACTCGAGAAATGTGTTGCGGTGCGTCGCTTCACGGAGGTTTTGTCTTACGTGGGAGTCGTGTTAGCGCGATTGCATTCTGTTCTATTGGAATTTAATATGACAACACATAAAATTTGTCGCTCGTTACTCAGTGAAAACATTTACTTAAAGTATTTATATTTAGTAAAGCAAGAAGCAAAATAAATGTGTCGTGACGCGCGTCACGCCCTGCAACGCAAGACACACTGAGTGCCCAACGAATATTTGATATCTTCGCGTCGCAACTCGTAGGGCATCATAGGGCAAAGAATAAGGGTTCATTTTCTCATTTGACTTTCGGATAAACCGAATATGTTCAAGCCGATCAGTACTTTAAAACGTCAACAGATGGCGCTGCCCCCTTTTTTATTTCATGCTGTTTTGGTTAACAAGTTACTTTCAGAAATTATCATAATTCTCTCCAATGACAATTCTAAACCTTCTCTTAAGTTATCTGCTAATTTGTGAAGACCTGATAGGTTTTATTTACAGGCAGAATGTGGTAAAAGGTCTATTATATTGTAATTAACATCTTATGTACCCACGTTCGGTAAAATAATTGACTTGATTTGATTTACTGTTTTATTACTGTCTCTTCGCGTTAAGAATGCAGTGACTCATCGTTCAAGACAGTAGGCGTCACCTTTTTTTGACCAATAGTGTTTTTTAGAGTTTTTAGGTCTGTTTCACAGTAACATGCATATCTCAGTCTCACTCGATACTTCGTGCGAGTTGGACGTGTGTATATTGTTTTTTATCGATTTTAAAAAGAACACTATGAACATCTTGCTTATTCTTAAAATGAATCAATAACACACATTGGAGAAAATAAATCTATTCATTATAATTAAACAATGATTGAGAATTAATTATTATTATTATTTATAATTTTCATTAAACAATAATTAACGTTTTTAACGTGTCACCGTAATAATGTAAAAACCTGAAACATGTCAACCAATTTAAAAAATATAAAACCCTTCCAGCTAAAAATAGAATTATTTAAAGGAATAAATCTAGTTACAAACATGTAACGTCCTGTCCTGTCGTGTGTCTAAGAACGACGCGCGTAGAATTAATGATATACTAGAATTGTACTATAAATCATGAAAAAACCCTATAGTAAAAACTGGTATAAACTGGTCTCAATACGGAAAAACTTATTTTCAACTTTTGCGTTATTTCACTGACATGTTGTGTAAACACATTTTAAGTAAGAATAATTACGTTTGTATTTATGTCCAGTTTCAAGCTATCTTCCTATGCCAAATAAATAAACTTTTTTTTTTTAAATATTGGATCTATGTGGACATGATTTTAACAGTGACAAGTCACTACCTTCTTAACGCGAACAGACCTCTTCCTCCAATTTCAGGCCTAGTGACCGGCTGGTCCGTCCACGCAAACAGGGACACCAAAGTATACGTCCAACCAAATAATTTGACGACATTACGAGAACCAACAGACGTTTGTCCGAAAGAAAATAGAAATATGAAAAATAATCAATTTCTACTTATAGTTGTTTGTTCTTCCACCGTTAATTTTGAAAGGCGACTTGCTATTAGACAAACGTGGGGTAGTTACAAAAATTATTTAGAAACATCCGAAGTTTTCTATAGAACACGGGATAAGTATAAAAGTTACAATTATACTTACGATTTGTATCAAAATTCTTTAAATGTTAGTGAGAATGTTAGTATTAGTAGAGAGAAACGGGAGATTCCTGGCTTCAGTCAATTTTTGCCGGAATTGGCAAAAGCACTGAAGAACAATCTCGAACAAAATGCAGTAGAAGAAAAGGTAGAAAAGAGATTCGAGGATGAAGACTCAGTGTTGCCAGAGTTCGATATGAACAAAGAATTAGAAGAAAATTACGATTACAAGGATTATGATAGCAATGTTATGAAAATTCCTCCAAAAGGCTTCGAGGAAAGCTCCCCGGACTTAGAGAAAATTTTGTCTTATTTAAAAGAAGATAAACTTTTGAAAAATATTGAAAACGACAAAGAAGAATATGGCAACACCGAGCCGGATTTTAAGCTGGTGTTTCTGCTAGGGTTGCCAGTTCAAGAGAACGATACAGAATTGCAGAACAAAATCGAAGATGAAGCGAATATATATGGTGATATCATACAGGAAGGCTTTTTAGACACGTACAATAATTTAACGTTGAAATCCATCATGATGTTGAAATGGGTCAAAAATAATTGTAATGAAAGTGGTAAGTAGCTATATATCATAATTTATCATATTAATAATCATTTTATCATGATTTTATACATAATTCGGAAAATTGGAGTAAAATATTCTAATAAGCCATCAGTGGATTATAGTGACAATATAAACATTACACATTTTTTTGTATGTAGGTACGAAGGCAGACGAGCATACAGTCCACCTGATGGTAAGTGGCTACTGTCGCCCATAGACATCCGCGATACATGCCAACATGAGTACAAAATGACAAACGTTGGCGCGCCCCCGGATGCGCTGCCTACCTTTGGAGCTATAGGAATGGATTTGGAGAAAGGGTTGGGAAAATGGGGAGGGATAGGATGGGAATGGGCTGTGGCAGATCTCACTCACTACCGAAACACGTACGTACATTAGGGAAATATGATACAGTGGGAAATGCAGTACATTTCAAGGTAGTCTTATGTGAGAGAGGGGTAACGTGGTCAGTAGAGCGCGCCCAGTGACTGTTGGATTGTAGCGTGCATTCTCCCCCTCAAAGAGAGTTTACTGAACGGATTTTAATGAAACTTCGTATAGTTATAGCTTATGGCATGGGCTAGCAGGCATTTCATCCCGATCCGTTACAGAGTAATAACCCTTGTAATTTGATGAGAAGCTTGGCACCACTGCCAAGGCACCTGGCATCTTTTGCACCCACTGCTCTGGACACGGGCCTTTTCATGCACATTGGCTGGTGCATGAGGGATGTATGGCCTTAGAATCCCACGCTGGCCGAGCGGGTTTGCGAGCCCGCCTTTTTAGAGGGGGTGTAGTTTCTCGGGGCTTGTAGTAGCCGCTTTTATCCATTAGTCGTCTTTTAAAACACCCACGCGAGGAGATGGGATGGGATTTCAAAACCAGCTGACACCATCCGATAGCTACAATCTAGTGATAATTTAAAAGAGTTGTTTGTTTCTCTTTTCAGTTCGATACATCTTGAAAACAGATGATGATATGTACATAAATGTGCCAAATTTAATTTTAAATTTACGGAACAGATCTCAGGAGTACGACTCAAAGGTCGCTAAAGGTTTTAAGGAAAAGGAACACCTTCTTATTGGGGACCTCATCTGTGGCGCTAAACCTGTTCTGGACTCTAACAGTAAGTGGTAAGGCACCATCATGTGTATGTTAGATTTTTATGTGGCGAGATGATGAGTGGTCATTTGGCGGGTTGCTAAGAGACTTATCATCGCGTGGCAAGGTGATAAAGTTTTCGTGTGGCGAAATGGTAATACGGTAAACTATTATTTGGCGATATGTGGCCAGATGGTAAGTGGTGTTTTGGCGCCAGCGCCCTTAATACAGACTGTATTTGTTGTTCTGGTCTCTTAATCTCTTACTTGTGTATGTGGCAGGTGGTAAGTCACAATCGAGGACGCAATTAAAAAGATTGATGTTCGTGTTGTATTTTTCGAAGTCACCAACTTATCAACTTAATCTTGCTGTGCACGGATATGTAGTTAGACTTTTCATGTGACGTGATGGTAAGTGGTCATTTTGTTTTCTTTCTATTTATAATAAGTCATTTATAAGATGCCATCTATTTTGGAATAGCAGGAGACAGATTGGATAGTATGTTGGTAAGTGAATTCTCGGAGACTTGTATCACTGATGGTGGATATGTTTTTGGCTCTCCTGAAACATGAAACCATGAATTCCAATTTTAGAAAATCTTTCACATACAAATTGTTAAAGCAACAAAGCCGAAAATTTGATAATTTTACAAAAAAAATAGGCATCTACTTACACAAGTGGCAATTATTGTCACATGTTGACATGCGTCTTGAATATCGCAGAACGACACCACTTACCGCCAAGTTGACTGTCAGTTGTCATTTTCTGCCAACTTGTGTCAAAAAGAAATATATTTACAGGTACAGTCCTCGTTATATGTATGGGGGTAAAGTGTATCCAAGATATTTGTCCGGAACGGGATATGTACTCACTACCCATACGGCTAAAGTCTTATATGCTGCAGCGCTAAGAACGAACTACTTTCATCTAGAGGACATTTATATCACGGGTAAGTTGACTTTGTGGTGGGAGGGTAAGTGACTTACTCTTAGATTTTCAAATGGAGAGAATACCCTTTTCGGGTATTACTTATATCACTAGTAAGTTGACTTTGTGGTGGGAGGGTAAGTGACTTACCCTTAGATTTTTTTTAAGTTATCTATTGTAAGAAGTTAAGTCACTTAACGTTAGATTTTTTTCAAATAGAAAGAAAAAACTTTTTAGGGTATTTCCCTTAGATTTTTAATAACTTTATCCTTAGAAGATTTTTTATAGAAAGAAATTGTCAAACGAGCAGTCAGACCTCGCGGTGGTAAGTGGATACTGTCGCTCGTGGACGGATGTGCTAACTATGTCAACATCTGTCAAAAATGACAAACGTCAAACTTTCGGATACGCCGCCTGCCCTTGCAGTTTTAGGAAGATACTGGGAAATTGATCGATAAGTATCCTTAGACCATTATACTTTCTAATTAGTGGGATTGAATGGGAGCGTGCATTTTTTAATTTTTTTTTATGTACGAAGGCGGTAGACGATCATACAGTCCATCTAATGGTAAGTGGATGACAGCCCATAGACATCCGCGATACATGCCAACATTAGTCCAAAATGACAAACGTTGGCACGCCCCCGAACGCGCTGCCTACCTTTGGAGATATAGGAATGGATTTGGGGAAAGAGTTCGGAAAATGGGGAGGGATAGGATTGGAATGGACTCTGGCACAACTCACTCACTACCGAAACACGTACGTACATTCGGGAAATAAGATAAAGTGGGAAATGCAGTACATTTCAAGGTAGTCTTCTGTGATAGAGGGGTAACGTGGCCAGTCGAGTGCGCCCTGCGGCTGTTGGATTGCAGCGTGCACTCTCCCCCTCAATACTGAATGACTTTACTCAATACTGTGTTACTGAAATAACGCAAAATCTGAAACTAATTTAAAATATATAAAATCGTTCTATAGAAATATGAAATTATTTTAGGGTATACATTTAAAATTACAAACGTGTAAAATTTTGTTGTTCTATCTAAAACGTATGTAGCGCTCATTATTCGATAAAGGTCGGTGACCGGCCGCGGCGCCCACGGCGTCCGTGGATCGATAGATATAGATAGTCGAAATGAATAATAAGTTTTTTTTAAACTCATCAGTATTAATCAATCATCATCATCAGTATTTAAATCAGTATTAATCAGATACACAAACAGACTTTGAGATTCCATTAAAATTTTCCAACTCGTTAATGCAATTGTGGTGGAGTAATATATAAAGGTAGAATTGCTCGGCGCTCATGGTTAAACCGCTGCGAGTGCGCCGGCCGGCTTGATGCGCAGGGAGTTCTGCGCATGCGCCGCGCCGCCGCGGCAGTCGAGTGTCTCCTACCTAACGGTTGCGCATACCTACGCTCTGCGACATTATTGATACTTCAATTCAAGTTCCGTCATCATTACATATTAAATATAGAACCACAGTACGTCTATGACAATATGACACGTGTATGACGTGTATATAGAACCCCCCCCCCCCCCCATACAGTGTTTCCCAACCTTTTTTAACAACAAACTTTCCAAAATCCAACAACCAGTTCGATTTTATCGACATATCAATAAATTGTGTTGTAAAAACCGGTAGAATCGATTCCACCCTCGATATTGAACGACCTATAGCTTCTGCGTTATTTCAGTGTCACGTTGTACGTCAAAGAAAGGTTCCAATATGTAGCATCGGTTGCAGGCATGTGTGCCGCCCGCTCTCGCCCCCGCATCACTCCCCGCGACGACCCCCTGTTCTCATACATTGCTGTATCCAGCATCAAGGGAAGTCATACGTGCGCCGTATACGCGCATGTGACCGCGCATCGCATCACTCCGCATGGCGTGAGGGCGTTGCAGAACATGTTGAATGACATCACGATTAATGATAGGTGAGTTTAGCAATATAACATTTGAGATTTTCGCGTTTTTCACACATATTTATCTATTTGAACGGAATCAGTCACTGGATAGGATTCCACAGTCCAAAAATGCTTTCCACTGATCGCCACTATTTCTCCAGGATTGTCCGTGAAGCAAGTGAAATCAAAAACATAGAAATTTCAGTCGAGAAGATGGATACAAATTATTACAAATTGTCCTCGACATGGAGTCCAGTGATTAATAAAGTTAAACTTCGCCATTTTTCGTCTGACGCTATTTCTGATATCGTAAGTGTTGTGTGCTTTCTGAACTATAAAGACCAAATGCGGGTAGTTGATGAAACTGCTCGCATCTCGCGACGTCTTCAGTCAGCTCGTGACTATATTTGGTGTAACCCAACCGAAACGTCAAGTAAAATAAATAAGGTAAGCATTCGCGTTAAGACCCGTTAAATAGATGAGTTTAGTTTTTGGGATGATAGATGGCGCTGTGTTGAACTGAATGACATTGCGATTAATGATAGCTGAGTTTAGTTTAGTTTTATGACGATAGATGGCGTGTAGAGTTAAGTAAAAACGTAAGTGAAAACTCAGTGGTACCGACCGACGCACAGACGGGTATTTGAGTTTATTAGCCGGTCATAAATCGATTTTGTCAAATAGCAGGATGATGGACGTGACTAATAAAAATGGAAAGCTAATGATATTGTGAACCCAAAATCGGTTTGCTTAGCCCTTAATGCTTAATATGTGCATTCCAATCATCAGTTCAAACTAAACCCCATTAGAGTTGGTATTGTTCAACTTCGCGCGTGCACAATTTAAAGAAAGTTTCAAAGTGTTTTATAAATATTTTAACAACAACGAAAAAAATTTCAATGATGCAGTCTTCTGAATCAGGTATTTATAATTAACTATCAATATTCAATTTCATAATTTAGAGGTTTTGTCATTCCTTAACTGTTGTTTATAAGTGACTTTGTATTTGGAGAAGTTTTTTTTGTCCTAATTTAAAAGTCCTAAACTTATACTTCCAAGGGTTTCCCGGCTGATTTTTTTTTCTCAAACCATAGAATAGAATATGGTCTATTCATCTAACAAGTTTTGATCTGCGGCATTGTGTGACAATCTAATTTTGTTGACCTTAGATGCTGACTAGTTCAAAATACAAAAAGTTTTAATTACACCTATACGTATTTGTATTTTCTTAAATTTCGGTTTAAAACTTGACAAACATAACAGTAACTTATTTTTGACTGTTTAATAATTTCAATTATGTGTTTCATAAATATATTTAAATACATTTCCCTTGTTTCAGGTCCATCTGGTGTGAAAATAGTAGCGAGAAAGTTTTTATATGTAAAAATGCAAGAATTTGCTGATGGTGATATAAACGATCAGTTAGATAAATTGGAAATGTTTCTGATAACATCAGAAAAATATTCTGACCATGAAATAAAAACCGTGAAGCATGTGTTTTCATATTTTAAATCGCAATACAAAAAGCGACGGATTGCAGCTCACAGAAAATCAGATAGATTTCTCTCCACAAATCAGAAGTGGCTTGAAGGAACCATTGAGTTACCGAAATCGATTTCTCAGCCAGGTCGACCACAAAAGCCGTTTAAAGATACCAGTGAACGTAGCAAACGACGAAAAACAGAAGAATTGCGGCAAACCGTGGAAGCAGACAAATTAATATTTCAAAAGTATTGAAGGATATAACAAATTCGCCAACTCGTGCTAAAAAATATCAAAAAGCTATTATAAATACTTCTCAAGAAAATATTGTGCAAATATCACCAGACCAGGCATTAGCATTTTTTGTTGGAGCTGGATTGACGCGAGCTCAATATGAAATAGTGAGAAATACCAAAAAAGCGTTGTATCCTTGCTATAGTATATTACAAAAGGAAAAACAAATGTGTTATCCAAACAAAGAAGCAATCATTGTCACTGAAATCCATGCTGAAGTTTTACTTCAAGCGTTGATTGATCACACATCACAAAGGTTGTGTAAATACTTGGAAGACATAATTTAAAATTTGTCTGGAGATGACATAAGGATGACATTAATGTGTAAATGGGGTTGTGGTGGCTCTCAACAAAGCCAATTCAAGCAAAAGTTTGAAAGTGAAATTGAATCGGACTCGAATAATTTTCAGTCCTCATTTGTTCCTGTTCAACTTATTTGCAATAACAGCAAAAACATGATATGGCAAAATTCAGTTCCATCAAGTCCTCGATATTGTAGACCAATGAGAATCAGATTTATTAAAGAAACTGTCGACGTGACTAACGAAGAGGTTCAATATATGACTAACCAAATTCAGAACTTACAAAACACCTCTATTGTTGCTGGCGAGAAATCAAACAACATTGGATTTAAATTTGTTATGTCTATGGTGGATACTAAAGTCTGTAATGCTATCACTCATACTACCTCCACCATGAGATGCTTTATTTGTGGTGCAACTTCGAAAGAATTTAATAAAATAGATGTACAAAGGCCTATCAATTCTGATAATCTCATGTTTGGATTGTCTACATTACACGCAAGAATTCGACCTTTTGAAAGTATGCTTTATGTTTCATATAATTTAAATGTAAAAAAATGGCAAATAAGAACGCAAGAAGAGAAAAATTATGTGAAGAGTCGCAAAGAAGAGATTCAAAGAAAGTTTAAGTCTCAAATGGGCCTTCTCGTTGATATACCAAAAGCTGGATATGGTAATACCAACGATGGCAACACCAGTAGAAGATTTTTTTCTGATGTTAATTTAGCAGCTGAAATCACTGGCCTAGATAGAAATCTATTATTCCGCATAAAAGTAATATTAGAAGCAATATCCAGTGGTTACAAAATCAACGTCGAAAAGTACAGTAGCTACGCATTGGATACTGCTAAGTTATACACACAACTCTATCCCTGGTATCCAATATTGCCTACCATGCATAAAATTTTCATCCATGGCCCTCTCGTCATAGAAAAGGCTTTATTACCTATTGGTCTTTTATCCGAAGAGGCAGCTGAGGCTCGCAATAAGCATTTTCGACTATACCGATTAAATTACTCAAGAAAGTTTTCGAGAACGCATTGCAATCAAGATATACTTAACAGACTTCTTCTTACTTCAGATCCTTATATTTCAAGCAACAGACCAATCCCGAAGAAAAAAACGAAACCTTTTCAGAGAGAAACTTTGACGCTGTTGCTCGCACCTGAATCAACAGCCGAAGGTACTGCAGCTTCTTCTAGTGATGAGGATTATTGCATGACCGATGAAGATGGAGAGCCATGGTCATCATCGTCTGATTAACATTTGATAAAAACTATAGTTATAAATTTGTATATAAATTAGTATATAATATAAACATTCTCAATCATACTCTTTATACTATGTACATACATTTAGGTAATTTAATTTAAGCTATAAATATATGTCCGCGTGCTCAAAAATTTGTTTAATTTGTAATCTTCCAATCAAAGAAATCATATAACATCGAAATATTGCCTAAAATAATTTTGGCCGGCTAAAGCAGTCAAATACCCGTCTGTGCGACGATTTGAAATCATAACTTCACGAATAAAAGTCGAGAATATACACCTCTAGGCTATCACCACTCTTGAGTTAAACACTCTAAACAGTCCAATGGGAACCTACTCCCTCCTGACCCCACTACATGGGGTCAGGACCCCACTACCGCTACTGACCAGTAGTCTTTCTAAAAAGAAACTTTGCCCTTGGTAGTGTCACGGGGAATGGAGGATCACACTATTATCAAGACTTCTGGTCAGAAGGGAAAAAATCGCCACAAAACTAACGGTAGTGCGGCGTGATAGTGTCTTTGGTCAGGAGGGGAAATATGTAACAAAGAAGTATTCATTCGTTACAGATGTGAAAGACTCCGCCTAACCCAGGTAAGAAGAGAACGCACGAGGCCAAAGAAACTACCAAAGAAAATATATAAGTTTACTACTAAAAATTAACCACTTTATTGGGAGAATTGTTTCGGGGCATATTGTGAGCTTTTAAAAACCATTCAAGTTCCAAGCAATTCGGTTTACAGTTAACACTGTCTTGTTTCATTTCGTATTATGAATTTTAATTCAGCGACTTCTGCTCCGTTTATTTGTTTGTTGACTGACATTTCTTTCTTTGTCTTTTTTTACTTAAGTCTATATATTATTTATTCTTTTAATGTATAATATTACAAGAAACTTACTTATTGTTAAGTAGGATGGCTCTCTTGAAATCCAAAGTACAAGCGAAATGGCTTTCTTGAAATCAAAAGTATAAGTAGGATGGCTCATGAAATCCAAAGTATACGTAACATGGCTCATGAAATCCAAAGTATAAGTAGGATGGCTCTTGAAATACAAAGCATAATTAAGAAGGCTCTCCCTAAATCCAAAGTTTAAGTAGGATAGCTCTTGAAATCCAAATTACAAATAAGACTGCTCTCTTGAAATCTAAAGTATTAGTAAGAAGGCTCTCTTGAAATCCAAAGTATAAGTAGGATGGCTCTTGAAATACAAAGCATAATTAAGAAGGCTCTCCCTAAATCCAAAGTTTAAGTAGGATAGCTCTTGAAATCCAAATTACAAATAAGACTGCTCTCTTGAAATCTAAAGTATTAGTAAGAAGGCTCTCTTGAAATCCAAAGTATAAGTACTATAGCTCTTGAAATGAAAATTATAAGTAAGACTGCTCTCGTGAAATCTAAAGTATAATTAAGAAGGCTCTCCCGAAAACCAAAGTTTAAGTAGGATAGCTCTTGAAATCCAAATTATAAGTAAGACTGATCTCTTGAAATGTAAAGTATGAGTAAGATGGCTCATGAAATCCAATGTATGAGTAAGCGGTCTCGAAATCCATTGTATAGTTGAACGGCTCTCTTGAAATCCAAAGGATGGCTCATGAAATCCAAAGTATAAGTAGGATGGCCTATGAAATCCAAAGTATAAATAAGATGGCCCATGAAATCCAAAGTATAAGTTAGACTGATCTCTCTTGAAATCTAAAAAAGTATTGTAACTCACGAAATACGAACACAGACCAATTAGACTACGTGTCTGAAATAAATTGTTAGAATATAGTCAATCTAGCGATGCTCGAGGGCGTATATCAGGCAGTTTAGTTTTATTTAGGTATGAAAACTAATGTCGCTTTTTTTCTAATTGCATGAACGGATTTACTCACGTGAAAAACAAACTATCTGTAGCTCTGTTACTTAATCAAAACTAAGAGTTTGTAAGTTCGCCATACTGATATGACCTTAAAATGTGTTCCATACACACTAAGTCTAGCACGCGGCGTCCGATGGATAATAAACGTTCCGTGAATACAAAGTATAAGATTGATCTCTTGAAGTCCAATGCAAAGTAGGTTAGTTCTATACAAAGATCGTGGGTAATAATACGAATCGTATTATAAATCATTCATAATACGAAGTAGCAAGGCAATTCTTTTCACGCCATAAACTGACTGGCAAATGTCTGGTATCAGAGCTCATAATATGCCATTTTGTTTGACTAATTTCGATCGTGTTCAGTTGATTTTGACATGTGTGTGAAAATTTGAGCAATCAAATAAAAAAACAGTCGCATGAAATTTTTAAATGAAGGTAGATTTAAATATGATCAAATTTATCATTTGCTTAATTAAAATCAATTCTATCACAAGTAACCGAAATTCATATTGCGTTGTTACCCTCAATTATACAAAGTTAAATAAAAAATACTTATACCCTCTTAAAACTAACAACTTTTCTCTGAACTTAATAATTTTCCCAAAAAAAAAAAGTTAATGTTTCTAAATGAAGTCCTCTGACTTTATTACTCTGTACTATATGTTGCCACGAACCGCAACGCCCCATATTTAATTCATAAACAGTTGCTAATTGTACCGATACGCGAGTGAGTGAGTGGTTTGAAAAACGTGATTAATTTTTAAAAGTCGTATAACACAAGTTTATCAGTTTTCACGAAGTAAATACATTGCTAAGAGGGTGCTGGTATTTGTCATTTCACCCTGTATAATCAGTAAATGACACCGATCACGATTGATTTTATATATGGTATGTATTGGTGATGGTTATATGGGCGGTGGTGTTAAAGTTGCTTTGTTTAATAAAATGTAGATTGTAGTAATTGCCTTTAAAATGTTGAACATTTCATTGAATCATATCTATTATTGTGACTACTTGTATTGAATCCCTTATGGTTTATAGTTATTTCATCACACGATGGCGAGGTACACTTAGTAGCGGCTTTGCTGGTACATGTACAGTGCTTTTAGTGTGCGTGAACTTGAGAACGCTCAGTTTGGTTTCCCACGTTGCGGCGAACACTAAAACAATGTACATACACGAGCACAACCACTACTAACCGTAACCCGCCTCCGTGAAATGAAAAAACTACAAAATTTATTAATTTATCGTAAAAATCATACGTCAGATTTTCTATTTAAACAAAATCTTGAAACAACGTAATTTTAAGTTAAAAAGTCGAAATCAATAAGTTTGTACCGACAATAAGGTCTATTTGCTTAAAGAGACCTAATAATGTGTCTAATAATAATAGACAGAACATATTTATTCCCAGAGCCAGTAAAGGTATAAATAAATTTTGTTTCAATTCAGGCTTGTTTTGCACAAAACCAATACACGTTAAAAAATCCACGGCAACTGATTATTTTCTTAAATTATTTGCACTCTTTTCTTCAGGTGTAGTTTTCTTTAACTTTCTTCACATGTTGCTGTTTTGTTTATTATTATAAACTAGCTGAGCCGACAGACGTCCTGTCCAAATTTCAATAATATCAATAAGTTCATACAAAAATGCCATAGAAAAAAGCACTTTCAGTTTTTCCCGAATTTTCCAATTTTCCGGGCAACTTTTCCAATTTTTTCGGATACCTAAAAATCTTTTTCGGACTATTACGAACATTTAAAAACAAATTAGCCAAATCGGTGCAGCCGCTCTCAAGCGATGCGCTCACCAACGAACAACATTTAATTTTTTATTTATATAGATAACCTTCAAACCTTTTATAACATGCATATTTGTGGAGATTTTAAATTGCACGTCTCTAATTTCATTTTCTCGTTAGCTCTTCACTAATATTTTTAACATGTATGTAATCTTCCTTATTCATTCATTATTCATTATTATAATAACAAAAGTAACAATAAGACCGTATCTGACATTCACGCTTTATTGAGTTTATTTTCTCAAGATTCTGTTTAAGACCGTATCTGACCTGACATTCACGCTCTATTGTGTTTATTGTTTCAAGATTCTGTTTAAATATAAACATGGTGTATAAAAATATGTTGTAAGATTTCACTAAATTTCAATATCAGGTACACTAAGACCGATACTAAGCCTTTTTGACAAATTATATCATCAACTTTTTCATGAGGGGATTCGACTAGTCTTGTTATACGAAAATAATTATAGTTTTATAAGATCGTGTTGTGATAATAATAAATAACTCTTTAAAATTGGTGATATGTAACGTTTTTTAGAATATAAAGGAGATAAACACGCTGAAATATTAATGGTTTTAGATATGCGACCCCGTTAGTGATCATTTTTAAGCATTAATATTGACCACTAACAAAATCAATACCACCCACTCTTCCTGTCGGTGTCGTGAAAGACGACTAAGGCCACCATAAGCCCCGAGGAGCTATACCACCTCTAAAAGACTGGACACGTCAACCAGTTTGGTCAGCGTGGCAATTTGATGCCTCGTGCACATTGTCTTGTAGATGCCTATGTATAGAACTGGATGTTAAAAGAGGTGATTACGGTTACACAAAGTGAAATTAAAAATTTTAAATCTACTAAAATTAAAAAGTTCAATACGAATATTATAGTGAGAAAAAAACTCGTAGTAACGCGCACGTAGCGCGTAGTTCCTCCCCCCGTGACGCCCCGCGCTCTCAGTTTACTCTAGCTATACGAGTGCATTGACCTCCACGGGAGGAACGTCGGAGCTACTACGTGTTCCATTTCACACTTTATTTTTACTTATTGAATAAGTTCCTACAAAAATAGTATAAAATATTTTAATACGATCATCGGTACACTAAAACTGTTATATGTGAATAAAAATTAACATGGTATTTATTTCACTTTTTTTTTATTGCATTAAAAATTAATAATTGCCGATTAATTTACTTTAACTGTTAGTAATTACTCTTAAGTAGATATCAACTACGTGACGTATAATGCGCAGACGCGTGAAATGATCACCAATTCCTCGACTTTATGCAAATAATAAAACGAATTTCACTTATTATTTTTTTGTTAGACATAACAAGTTTTATTTTTATTTTTGATTATGTTTAGTTTTATTTTTGAGGGGGGGGAGTGCACGGCGCTATCCCGCTGCTGGGCGCGCTCGACTGGCCACGTTACCCCTCTCTCACAGAAGACTACCTTGAAATGTACTGCATTTCCCACTTTATCTTATTTCCCTAATGTACGTTACGTGTTTCGGTAGTGAATGAGACGTGGCATAGCCCATTCCCATCCTATCCCTCCCCATTTTCCCAACCCTTTCTCCAAATCCATTCCTATATCTCCAAAGGTAGGCAGCGCATCTGGGGGCGTGCCAACGTTTGTCATTGTGGACTAATGTTGGCATTGTACTCAATATTTTGTAGTAACCTTATCTTTCTTGATCATTACGTATGGATAGCACTTCCTTAATACAATAATTACGTCACGGCTCTAATACCATTAGTATTACAACGTGTATTTATAATAGTGATGTAAAAATGAGCGCTGACCGCTCGAGCGCTAAGTTTTAAGTTCTTAAATCCGCTAAGTATCGAGTTCTTAAGTTTCACTAGACTCAAACTTTTGACTTCAAGGGCTTAAGACCATCAAACGTTAAAAATTGGGATTACAACGCTCACGAGCGTTTGACGCTCACGTGTTAAAAAAATGCTCATTCTAAAACACTAGGTTATAATTTGAATCCATATATAACACATTAAGATGTGCAATACCAAGATATAATGGAAAAAAGTTAATTAAGTACATAAAGTATTGGCCAACCGAGCGCTCGCACTTTAACAAACATTTTAAGTACATAAAGTATTGGCCAACCGAGCGCTCGCACTTTAACAAACATTTTAAGTACATAAAGTATTGGCCAACCGAGCGCTCCTACTTTAACAAACATTTTAAGTACATAAAGTATTGGCCAACCGAGCGCTCGCACTTTAACAAACATTTTAAGTACATAAAGTATTGGCCAACCGAGCGCTCGCACTTTAACAAACATTTTAAGTACATAAAGTATTGGCCAACCGAGCGCTCCTACTTTAACAAACATTTTAAGTACATAAAGTATTGGCCAACCGAGCGCTCCTACTTTAACAAACATTTTAAGTACATAAAGTATTGGCCAACCGAGCGCTCGCACTTTAACAAACATTTTAAGTACATAAAGTATTGGCCAACCGAGCGCTCGCACTTTAACAAACATTTTAAGTACATAAAGTATTGGCCAACCGAGCGCTCCTACTTTAACAAACATTTTAAGTACATAAAGTATTGGCCAACCGAGCGCTCGCACTTTAACAAACATTTTAAGTACATAAAGTATTGGCCAACCGAGCGCTCGCACTTTAACAAACATTTTAAGTACATAAAGTATTGGCCAACCGAGCGCTCCTACTTTAACAAACATTTTAAGTACATAAAGTATTGGCCAACCGAGCGCTCGCACTTTAACAAACATTTTAAGTACATAAAGTATTGGCCAACCGAGCGCTCGCACTTTAACAAACATTTTAAGTACATAAAGTATTGGCCAACCGAGCGCTCGCACTTTAACAAACATTTTAAGTACATAAAGTATTGGCCAACCGAGCGCTCCTACTTTAACAAACATTTTAAGTACATAAAGTATTGGCCAACCGAGCGCTCCTACTTTAACAAACATTTTAAGTACATAAAGTATTGGCCAACCGAGCGCTCGCACTTTAACAAACATTTTAAGTACATAAAGTATTGGCCAACCGAGCGCTCGCACTTTAACAAACATTTTAAGTACATAAAGTATTGGCCAACCGAGCGCTCGCACTTTAACAAACATTTTAAGTACATAAAATATTGGCCAACCGAGCGCTCGCACTTTAACAAACATTTTAAGTACACAAAGTTTATATACTTTACAAAGTTATATTTACGGTTGGCGCTATCTAACCGCTTCTTGAATAAGTTGTGCGATTGGCCGATATTTTACCTTACATAATGTACCTACAGGGTGTGAATGTAAAAAAAACCCGAAGTCCGAAGCCATGAATTCGTTCACGATATTTTCAGACACGGGAATATTCTCAATTACAACCTGTATGTTAGTGTTTTTTTAAGAATGGTGTATACATATATTTTATGTGTATATATATGTATATATATTGTAGTGTGGGTATGCGGAGAGTGTCACCATCCGATACATGGGTAGTGCGGGACGTGGGAATGTACCTAGTACGTTAAACCTTTATTCGTCGGCTACAGCTACCCCCGTCGGTTACCCCCGCACACCTATAATGGCTGTTGCCATCAAATCTTCGACCATGTATAAGGTCCTTTAAAAATAATGTTAAATATTTTAAAATGTAAATCAGTACACTAAAAGTATTGTATCTATTAAAAAAAAAACAAATACATGAAATACATCATGTAATTTTTATTACATTAAAAATAAATAATTGCAGACTAATTTACTCGTACCTACGTGCATAACACTATCCTACGTATACAGAAGCGGGCGCGTTCAAAGGTCAAAGACCTAAGCGAGCGAGTGTGGATAGTATTATGTACATACGAGTGAACTAATCACCAATTATTTATTTTTATGTAATGAAAAATCAAGAAATACATGTTGATTTTTAGTTAGATATAATAGTAAATCTAGTATACTGATTGACGTATTAAAATACGTTACACTTTTTTGGAGGATTTCGCAGTGGTGTCTTGGTATACCACGTATACCACGACGTGGTATATGGTGATGGAAAACATCATCTTTTGCAACATTAACAATATTTATATTTTGGTTATTGGATGATTTTTGAAACTTGTTATGTACAAAATGGTTTGTGTACTGTTTTATTTTCGATTGCATTCCATGTTTATTTAAGTACAAAATTTATTTTTACCCATTTTTATTCCTTTTCAGATCAAAAAAGATCAACGTAATCAGTATATTGTATACAGGTATCTTCGCTTATTGATTACTCAATGTTAGTTCTCGTAGAGAAAAATATTTTTTCTAAAAATATAAGAACAAAAATATGTCACAATTGTTTTATATAGAAATAAATAAACAAAATATTTGCACCCTCTTAACACTGAATTTCTATATACATCCCCCTTTTTTTTTAAATGAAGTCTCTGACTTTGTTACTCTGTACTACTCACTATACGCCGCTGCATTCATTAACAGCCGCCAATGAAATCGCTACTATTAGACACTTACAAGTAGGTGCATGTATTCAATTGGTCAGCGAGTGTACGTACGCGGCGCGAGTGAGTGAGAGTACCGTGGGGAAAAAAATCTTAATTTTTATATGTACAAGTTTGTTTTCACGAAACTAGTTTATTATTAAGAGAGTGCAGATATTTATTATTTAACTCTGTATAAAGAATATAATCATCTTTTTTTTTAAACACCCACCTACTTGCTTTTTATTGATTTATTTTCTTTTATAAGTGACATTATTAAAAATGTATTAATAAAATGTATCAATTAGTCAAAATATACATTCCCACATCGATTATTAATTAGATATTGTTTTTAATTACATATCATGTTGCTCAGTATTTGATAGCGCTGGGGGGATTTATTTATTAGGGAATGAAATAAAAATGATATTAATATAGGAAGGGGTTTTATATGGGATTTTCGTATTTGCAAGAATAAGTGGAGGTCCTATATCTCCAAAGGTAGGCACGCATCCGGGGTCGTGCCGACGTTTGTCATTCTGGACTAATGTTGGCATGTATCACGGATGTCTATGGGCGACATTATCTATCCACTTACCATCACGTGGACTGTATGCTCGTCAGCCGCCTTCGTCCGTAAAAAGAAAAGAAGGGTGGAATTAAGAATAATGTTATTAGAAAAATTTGTAGATGCTCATTTTATATCGAAATTATTTTTTTAAGTCTTTCGGATCTGCTCTCCAATAATAAAACCAAGGGAAGCTGAATTAAAAGCAAACGTGAAACACGTGCAAAAATTAAAATGAATAAGTTTAACTTCGATTGCCGAGATAGATAAATGAAATATAATCTAAAATTATAATAATGATAACCAAAATTTTGATTTAAAATTGTAGAAATATACTTGCTTGTAATTTTTGGATTTAATTCACCCTTTCTGACCGCTCTCAGAGGGTGCAACGTCATGTATAAGATAATGAAAGAAATGTTTTTAAATTGTAGAGAAATTATATTTGCTTCTAATTTAGTACTTTCGTATTAATATTGATGTTATCAAATGTATTGTGTTGAATAGATCTTCAACATATTGTTATTGAGTCTTGGACAATGTTTGCAATATTTTAAGTATAATTATTCATCTGAATTAATTTTGCATGTGAAATTTTGATTTTCTCATCGTTTTTGACTTTAGTTAAATTTTCTACCTTAAAATTTCATTGTTTCAAGATTCTATTCGACATAGTTTAAATGGGAATATTTTTTAACTAAATCTTACAAAAGTTAATAATTCCAATCGACAATAAGATCATTTTGCTGAGATAGCATTATAAATATTAATTTGGCGATTAATTTATAATATACAAAGGATCTGTTTATACTCAATATACTCATATACCCAAAGATATACAAATATATAATTTTTAGTAAGTACATATACACTATGTTCAAGTATTTGGCAATATACAGGGTGTAAGGGACATACTATCGATAACTTTGTGAAAAGCTTACAGATGATATCTATTATTAAATCACAAGTACCTCTGATGTCGACAATGATGGGTTACCGATGATGTCATTTTAGAGCGCGCAATGTATTGCAGCGTACCGATGATTGCAGCAGCGGTGTGCGTGTTCAAGCGGCTTGTAACGTAGGTATTACTAGACTGAGTTTGTTGACCTCTGTTTTTGAACTCGGCCGCAAAACAGATTATCGCGTCAAATCGCGTGTGTATATTGAGATTTGAATTACATTGCTGGTTTATGTTAAATATCGTCATTTGTTGTTTTTTTTCTTTTCATTCGAATTGAGACGACTACATATGTGATACCACGCTGTAATTAGTAATAAAATGCACAAAAAAAAATCGTGAAAATCATGAAAAGACCGACGAAAAATTCCAACGCCAGGGGACTCAGTATCATGTACTGAACTCCTGATTTTAATTTTCGATAGCATGTCACAACACCCTGTATAGGATTGCTTTTTTTATGTTACAATGTTGTTTATCTGTAAATTTTGTTAAAAATGTATATTTTGAAGATTATGGAAACTAAGAAGAAAAATAATTTATATATTAAGAATATGTAATTAAATTATACATAGTATATATGTATGTTACTGTAAACCTTCGAATTATTCGATCTTTTACAGTAACATACGTCATTTTCTTTTCTTACTCTTACGCAGAATCTTTTTCCTTAAAAATGTTAGACTACCTATAATACCTATATCATATTTAATTATTCACAAATCGAATATTTAAAATATCATAGTATTTAAAAAAAAGAGCTTTATTAGATAGAAAATATTAGTTTTCATAAAATGAAAGGAAAATAATAAAAAAAATATAGCATATAACTTTTCAAAATATAACATATACAGTGTTAAATAAAAAATACCTACACCATCTCGTTTTAATTTTTTCTGCTTCATATTTTCTCCAAAAAAATGTTACATTTTTTTAATGAAGTCACTGACTTTATTACTCTGTACTACTCACTATAGGCTGCGTACTGCATTCGCGCCAACGGAACCGCTACCATTCGACACCTACATCTATGTACATCGGTGCGAGTGTACGTACGCGCCGCGAGTGAGTGACTGGTTTCTGAGAAAGTGATGAATTTAAAAAGTCTTAAAACAATATTTGTTAGTTTTTACGAGCGATTCAATATTAAGAGAGTGTAGGTATTTTTTATTGCATCCTATACGGTTTTGTTTCTCATTAACGTCATTAATTACGTTCAATTATTAATAATAGTGCAGGCTGTGGAATGCCTTCTTCAAATAACATAAGCAAAATATAAATAATAGTGATATTAATATGCCATATGTCATTTCAAAATAGATAATATATTTACATATTCATTCATATAATATTAAACATTTGAAATAATTGAAGTATCAATAACTGTTGTTTATTAAATAATTAAATAAGGCTGAATACTTCGCGGGTGACGAATACTTATAATACACGAGGTGTTAAATAGTTCTTACATCTCACGAGTGCCCGTGCGTCGGCCTCGCAAGTAGTGGTGAGCGCTCGTACGAGTAAAAAGAGACCTCCACATCCTTCACAATATAGCTTTAAATGCATCGATGCGAGGTTGACGCGCGCTGGAACTACTTGTACATTTCCTTTTATTCAAATTACCACAGATATAGATAACGCGAGCTGTGCGTCGTTGCGTGCCCGAAGTTGGCGCTAAGCTCCTGCTTGTCGCGCCGCTCGTTCAGTCTGTTCCGAGCCGTGTCGCTAACAAGTCGTTGTTACAAAACCCAAAATGCCTAATTGCGCTTATAGTCAGTTGTAAAAATACTTCAAATGTGGTGAATTGAGTCAAGGGACATGGGGACCGGTTTCCTATCACTACTATTTATTAAACTGAATTGTCGTAAATTGAATTTACTCGTGATGTCACACGCTTGGTTTCCATCCATAAAAAACAGATTTTATTACTAAAATTATTGCATTTATAAAAATAAAAAAGTATATAGCGCGAAGTTTGGCAAATATAAACCAAAAATTTATAGGTTATCACTAAAATAGGTGGAGAAATAATTTTGATACTTGAAATCAATAATAGAATTAGCCTAGCATTGAATTCAAGTATCATAATTATTGATACAACTACCTACATATAGTGCTAACTTTAAAAAAATAATATCACGTGGCCCGCGATTGTATTTCGGCCTAATTCTTATTAAAACTGAACAGATTTTCTCTAATAATGTTGTTAAAATCAAATAGTTTAGCTTGGCCTTTAAAATGTCCCCAACGCAGTGTTCCACATTGTGATTGAATTTTTATGAATAAAAACGAATTGAAATATCATTATTCTTGTTTTAATTTTTTACGTTATTGACTGCAAGCTCAGATATAGCCTTTTCCATCTCACGAAGGCGGGTTACGCTCGGCGAAAACAATGTACATGTACGAGCACACCCACTACTAAGCGTAATCCGCCTTCGTGAGATGAAAGAAGTATACCTACATCCTATCCAATGATGCCAATATTAAGACCACAATACTACGGTAAGGCCATATTCAAATAAGTAGAAGCTACATGATACGCGGCAGGTACATCGATTTGAATTCTGACTAGGCAAATAAAAAGTCTACGATTAGTCGCAAAAAAGGTGACTTATGTTCTCCCATGTCGATCAAGCCTTAATCCTCAAGGCATACCTACTATTTTATTAACGTGAAGTCCATATAAGGAACTGAATTTTCTTTTCAGTTGATATGAAAGTAAATATATTGTGATTGTTAATACATCACGAACTTGTCGATTATATTACAAACCAGTACGTGCTAGGGATGTTACATTTGACGAGATGATCATGATGCCGAGGAAAGACCGGTGGATTGCTTTGCAGGAAAATTTCTCCCTGATCGGATTAGCCGTGGACTGCTAGCGGGGAGAAATCCCCCCCATCGAGTACGGAGTTGAAAAACACGTCTGTCTCTCTTTATTAATCCGAAGAAAAAATATAAGTAGCACTTCTTAAAGGGAGATGATAAAATACATAAACTGCTATATGGAAGTATATACATATATAGTCTGTGACCCAAGTTGCTAAGAGACAGAAAAGATGTTATTTTCGTTCTCTTGTTTTCCCTATAATATATCATATTTCCTTTAATAACTTCATTCCATCCCCCACATATTAACAGTATTCAGATTTAAAAATAAAAAACAATAATTTCAAAAGATGCATTTATTTAAAAAATGTCAGCGATAGAAAACGATTTACAAAGTCCTCATAAGTTCAAAATACTGAAACAATTTATATTTACAAATTATTGCTTACGTAGTTTAGAAAAATAAGTAGTTTGTCAATCAGTACATGTCGCCAGGAAATATTCGGATTTTTTGCAATGGCAACATTTTTAAATATCAGTTGAATTTGTAGTGCAACTTATTTTATTTATGCTTTCGTTTTATTTATTATTTCTTGTGTATCTATTGATTCTGTGGCTTTGATACAAATTATGAAATAATACAGGTTTCAATAAAAAATATCTGTCTGCACGCACTTGATATTGAATTTCAATATTAAAACTAACAGTTTTTATTCTACTTTTTTCTCTTTTTGATATTTTCCCAAAAAAGAGTTACTTTTTTTTAAATGACGTCTCTGACTTTGTTACTCTTTTGTACTCTTTGTCTTATTACACAATTAATTACTAAGTATTTCTCAACGGTTTGACAATGTTGCATATTTTTTTTGCTTCATAGAGTAGATTACATTTTTATAGTAACATAATAATAATTATTTTTAAAATAAGTGCCGAATTTTAAAAAGTCATAGAACGAAGCAATAACAGAAACTGTAATAGAGAATTTAATAGTCTTGGAAATTATAAAATATCCAGTTAACTTTGTCCCAACTATACCTAACAGGTGTTCCTAAGAAGAAAAGGCACTAGTCATATTTCATACTTAAATTTTCTAGCGTGATTTTATTGCAAAAATTTTGTATATTTCTCAAATGTCATCAAAATGCACTTGCACCTTTTTTTCCTAAGGACGGCAGGTGTTATCTTGCTGCTTTTCTGTGCCATATCACGCTGGGCAATACTAGATATTTATTTTAGTAAATTACAAAACATTGTTATTAGAAATCACATCCAAAATCGCAAATGAGTGAGTTCACGAAAGAGCGCGCGAGCTGAGGAGCGCGAAAGTAGAATGTTTCTCTTTCGTACACGTTGAGTAGAGTGAGATCTCTTGTCAAGTAATTTTCTGTTGGTTTATCTGTAAAGAAGACGTAAGGTACATTGAAACTAAGATATGTTTTTCTTGGATGTAACTGGTTATCTTTTTTCGCTATTAAGACAATAGTGCAATTAGTGCATTTTGCCAGTGTCAAGTATTCTTTATAAGTAACAACTCGCCAATGTCGAGGTCCGTCGAAGCAAGTTAGGAGTCACTCAGTAAAGTGATGGTAGGTTTGGATAAGAGTTGGTTACTCTGGTGATGGTGGATAGAGTAAGAGATAAGAGACTCTTTGATGGCTTGAAAGCAAGCGAAAAACAGTACTATGCTTTTATTTGATTCGCACAAACATTAAGTAATTTTTTTTTATGTACGAAGGCGGGAGACGAGCATACAGTCCACCTGATGGTAAGTGGACACTGTCGCCCATAGACATCGGTGATATATGCCAAAATTAGTCCAAAATGACAAATGTTGGCACGGCCCCGGATGCGCCTTCTGCAGATATAGGAATGGATTTGGAGAAAGGGTTGGGAAAATGGGGAGGAATGGGATGGGAATGGGCTCTGGCACATCTCACTCGCTACTGAAACACGTACGTACATTGGGGGAATAAGATAAAATGAGAAATGCAGCACATTTCAAGGTAGTCTTCGGTGAGAGAGAGGTAACGTGGCCAGCGCGCCCAGCGGCTGTTGGATTGCAGCGTGCACTCTCCCCGTCAAAGAAAGTAAAGTTTAATAAACTTGATCTCTATTAAACCACTAAACTTACTATACAATTCTTATAATATAACAAACAGAAACTCCATTTCACGAGTTCCCGTCAAAAAGAATAATTAATTATATCTAGATGTTGACAATTTATTCTGCCCTGTTCATCTCAAAACGCAGCAGTTGGATAATTGCGCGCGATTGTTAATAACATGTCCACTCTTAACCAAAAGAACAATAACGTCACAGGACATCTAAGTGAGCAATATCATAGTCTAATAGGCAATAAAAATAATCTTCTAGTCTAATAGGCAATAATAATAAACTACTAGTCTATTAAGCAATAAAAATAATCTTCATGTCTAATAGGCAATAAAAATAATCTAGTTTATTAGGCAATAAAAATAATCTTCTAGTTTATTAAGCAATAAAAATAATCTTCCTGCACCGGCAATCCGTACGTTGCTAACTACTATGTGAGGCAGATGCAAAGTGTAGTCACTCAAAGTATTTCCCGCGCCTAGGTCATAATAACGGATTACCTACAACAAGCTTAGTTATAATTTATTTATGCAAATATTTATTGTTCGAATGCTTGTTATTGTTAAAAATATTAAAGGATAGTGTGCAAGTACTTTCTTAATATTCACATTTAACATTTAATTTGCCAGATTTTAGATTTTTTGTCCCTAAGATTTTTTTTTCGTAATTTCTACCCAAACAAAGACTCTTTTTAATAATGCTGATTTTGTTTTTTTTATATATCAAGCCTCTATTAAATTATAGGCATGTTATAGGCCGCCATGTTTTTGTACGTTTTGGACGTTTACGATAGGAATGGAACGTTTTAAGCTGTTAAAAATAATAATTAATGAAACAATTAATTTTAAGTATATAAGTTTGTATGCGGTGATATTTACCAAGAGGATCGATGTGGAAGATGGGTAGTGCCGTGACGTCAGCGAACGTGAACGCCGAGCACAGGTCGATGACGTTTGCGTGCAGCAGGTTCATGGTGAGACGAATTAAAGCTGCAAATAATTTTAAATTATATGCTGTGAACTATTTTTGAATAAATAACTACAAAATAGAACAGTTACATAACTTTTTTAACATTCGCGTTTTGTACACATTTTATATTCTAAATCGGGTCTGAATGCGTATATTCCTACTTGACGTTTTGGCACGTGTTACACCAGCCGTGGTCACGACCTTTTATTTCTACTCGACGTTTGGGCACGGGTTACACCAGCCGTGGTCACGAGTTGACTATTAGTTACTTATTATTATTAAGACTTATTAGTTACCAGGTAGCGGTGCCAGCGAGTTCGTTCTCGTGAACCTTCGTGTGATTCCCGTGGGAATTCTATAAATGTTAACTCGGTATATAAGCTATAATAACTATGCCAAGTTTCATTGAAATCCATCCAGTAGTTTTTATGTGATGCGAATACAGACGAACAGATAAAAAAATATATCTAAAAATGGCTGTTTTGGGTTCTATATCGTTCGTAGAGTAGTATCTACACTGCAACGATATTTTTTTTCAAAAAAATATCTCATGTATAGACACGGCTCTGTTAGATTTAATTATATGTAGATATCAATATTATTAGATATTAGTACATCTATATATATAAAAAAAAAATGGATGTTGGTATATCTGATGTTAATAGACCGACAGCGTTTGACCGATCACAATGAAAGTTGGCACATATATGTATGTATTTTTTCATGGAGATGGTTTTTAAGCTACCCACTTTGTTGTAACTCGCCACTAGATGGCGCTGTAGTACATCAACTTCTATGACAGGACAACGTCTGTGGGGTTTTGCTAGTATAATATAAATTCATTACAATCGACACTAGACGATTTAGGTAGATTTAAAATGGTAATGGTATCTGCGGTAATGGCTGGATGAAAGGAGCTGAGCACCGTGTGTGGTGGGAGACCTTGTGAGAGGCCTGTATACAGCAATGGAGAGACACAGGCTGATGGTCAGACGTTTCAGATATTTTGTCATTTATTGCTTGGGGTATTCATCTTAGACAACCTCTGGTGAATTAATAAAAGTATTAATAAAAATGAAAGTTGTGGGGAAAATACAATTAATGTACGGATTTATAAAAGCGTGGTTAATTTACAATGTGGTGAAAATACACTACATTGTAACATCCATAGTAACGTACTCATTATTACACCACATTGTAACATCCATAGTAACGTACTCATTATTACACCACATTGTAACATCCATAGTAACGTACTCATTATTACTTTGTATTTCATCGCTTACTATAAGATGTACTTACGGTAAGTGCCTCTGATACGATAGTGGTATACAGTGTCCTCTTTAAGCGAATTGTGCTGAACAAGAGTCCGGTTAGACTCTAAGTCCAGATTTGGGCAGTCGATTGCCAGCACCGATGTGTCGGTTTTTACGTTAAAGCTATAAATTAAAAAATAAAAACACATTTGTTTAGCAAAAGCATTTATTGCCTATAATTATTATAGTTCCACATTGGAGATTTCGGCTTTGGGGGAAATTGATCTTGAAAGCAGTTTTTCTTTAAAAAATCCCCTTGATCTAAAGGGGAAAATATAAAAAAAAAACACCAGGCGAATGAATGGTATCTCGGGAACTACAATATGGTGTACCGAAATTGTTTTATGCACTTTGTAGAAAATTTAATTTATGGCAATACGATTTCTTCCACCAAACACACTAAGAGATATTTGGCTAAAACTGAAACTAAAATTGCTAAGATATATGTTAAGATTTATGACTCTACCTAAGCAATTGAGCGTTGATAGCCTGGGGGTATCTATACTCGACTCGACTCACATCCGTGAGATCGTGAGTTCAAATCCTCGACGCGTACTACTGAGTTTATACTTAAGTATCTACGGATTTTTAAAAATTGTCACTAGCGGCGAGGGAAAACATATTGAGGAAACCCGCATGCTCCAGAACTATTAAAAGAATCTTTAGTACTGGATCCATCAATCCGCACCGGGCCCATGTGTGTGGATTATGGCCCGAAACCCCCCCAGTGATGTACTAGGGGAGGCCTTGTCCCCTCCAGTGGAACCTAGTGAATACGAAACTTTATGACATTAGATACTTACAAAAATTCCGATACCACACATTTATTATGATTTCTAATAATCAGATTGTTGTCGTAATAGGTCGAATTGAAGAAGGGCGTGTCGAATTTGAAGTTCTTGATCGTGTACTGGTTAGGAATCGAGCCCAGGACCTTGGGGTTGCACTTGGAGTTAGCGGCGAGGTTGTCCCGAATGCATTTCAAATGATTGAGGTTACATGGCCTTATTACACTGGAGGGACCTGTGAATATTTAAATTAGATATTCTCTCTTATTAATCGTGCAGTGTCGTGTACCTATAGAGTACACCCCATCTCTTGCCGTTGCTGTCGTCTGACGCGACTAAGGGATTACAAAGCTCCTACCACAAGGCCAATATCACCTTTAAAAGTAGGGATTCGTCAACTCTTAAGCGAGTTGACGAATCCCTACTACGTTGACTGCAGGGTGACGTTTTAAGGCTATAAATTGATACTGAAAGGGCTGGTTGCATTATTCTTTTTTGGGGTTAGACCTGTGTGGGGCAGTTCAAGTATTACGTAAGGGAGGTGGGGGGTCTTTACTTTGCTTATTTTTGATGACATGCGGGACGGGGGGGGGGGGTCTGAATGGCGATTACGTCAGCAATATTTATTAATTTACTTTTCGTATTTTTTTTCCAAAATTTAGTAGATTCTGATTTGAACATATATGGCAATCATAAGGCATAGAAGTGAGCAGACACACAACATCGAACAGCAAACATCCAGTGTCATCGAAGACTTAAGAGTCATGGATTGAAGTGTCTTGCACTGAGGACGATTAATTTAATATTACCAAATTTTTAAATAGAACAAAATAAATAAATATCGTTTATATGTTAATATTTAAATTAAATATGATATTTAATAATATTCCTCAATTTAATTTAATTAAATTCTTATATAATATAATAAAGAGGTAAAATTGTGTGTTTGTATGTTGGGGGTAATCTCTAGAACTACTGAACCGATTTCAAAAATTCTTTCACAAATAGGAAGCTACATTATTCGTGTCTAATATAGGCTACATTTTATTTTGGAATTTTGAAAAAGAAACTTTTAAACCGAAGCGAAGCGAGGGCGGGTCGCTAGTCGTTTTATAAATTACTTATTTCATTGTCATATACTTAATAACTATGATAGGTATCTGTTCATGAATAACGATAAAGAAACTTGAATAGATTTTGTAAAAATTACACCAATGATTACGTAAGCATGGGGGGATAAGAGCTTTGCTTACTTTCGCTAAATGACTAAAATTCTGCTTACGTAATACTTGAACGGCTCCTGTATACTTTCAATAGGACCTTATGACTCTAGTATATACGAGTATAGCATAGGTTGATAAAGAGTTACTGAATTGGAAAGTTCTAGAATGAACTGCCTACTGAGGTTTCAACATTTGGTTACGCAATTCTGTCCACTGCTGGATATAGGCCTCCCAATGTACATTCTTGTGTGTGCGAGGGAAGTATGACCTTAAAACGTCAAGCTGGTCAAGCGGATCGGCGAGTCCACTCTTTTGGAGGTGGTTTTAATACCCGAAGGGCTTGTAGTAGCCACTTTCTCATCCCCTAGTCGCCTTACGGGTATTAAACGCCGTATTACGGATACGCTTTACTTACAGGGATGGGATAGCCGGCCGACAACACAAGGCTCAATAACATTGGTAAGGATAAAAAATTATACTTACCAGCTAGGCAGGAAGTCGCAGCTACCAACAAAATGAGTACCCTCGTCAGCATTTTGAGCAGTATCCTTGAGACTACCGATTGGTTTTGTGTCCGCGGCTGTATTGCGACGCAAAAACAATGAGTTTAATCAAAACCAATTCATTTTTATAATAATCTATTTGCACAATTAAATGAATAGAAAAGTTACTTGTTTTCAACAGCTGAATCAATTGCACGTCTCTTAAGTTTGTTTTGTTTCTTAGCAAAAACAAAATTGCTGTTTACGAAGCCATGGTAAGTATTTACACTAGTTTTGTTTTGTACTTTGTCTGTATTTTTCTATGGCATATTTATAGCTTAAGGTTCATTTACATAAGGAGAATTTTTCGCACGGTTCGCGCCAGATTGTATACGATTCTTGTATGCGACCAAACTACATACGAGTACAATTCTCGACTATCACTGTGCACTCTAAGAGTGATAAGTAATAGCGATTTTGTTGATTTTTTTGTTTTTTTTTTTTATAGAAAAAAGGCGGCAGACGAGCATACATTCCACCTGATGGTAAGTGGATACTGTCGTCCATAGACATCCGCGATACATGCCAACATCAGTCCAGAACGACAAACGTTGGCACGCCCCCGGATGCGCTGCCTACCTTTGCAGATTAAGGAATGGATTGCTAAAATGGGGAGGGATAGGATGGGATGGGAATGGGCTCTGGCATCTCTCACTCACTACCGAAATACATTGCGGAAATACAATAAAGTGGAAAATGCAGTACATTTCAAGGTAGTCTTCTGTGAGAGAGGGATAATGTGGCTAGTAGAGTGCGCCAGCGGCTGTGGGAATGCAGCATGCACTCTCCCCCTACATATTGTTTATACTACCTTTTGAGCGATGTCGAGAACCTGTCCTCATGTATATGAGTCATTGGACGTCTGTTTTGCCTCATTCACGCCTACCCTTTTACCCTTGGTCTCAAACTACGTAATATAATAGATTACGTTTCTTTTTAAACGGTTTTATTTAGGTCGACCCGTACGGAATTTATTTGTTTATTTATTTGGGTCAAAATTAGAAATTGAAATTTAAGCACCTTCCCGTTGTCAGATTGATCTGAAATTTGGTACACACATTTAATTTAGATGACAATACAATATAATAAAATCAATAACATTATAAATCTAAGATGGCCGCCGATACAAAATGGCGGATTACATATTTTTCCTTAACCCCCTCAATATGGGTATCAAATGAAAGGGCTACACGTAGTTTTCAGTGCACATAAAATATAAAACCGTTTAACTTAAAAGTTTTTTAAGATTGTTATTTGAGAGGATGATACGTGCCAAGGAAAAATAATAATGGCAGACGTAAATAAATAATAAGACGACGTAAGACGTAGTGACCAACTAGATGTCGATCTAGTTGACTTCGGCCGGCGGGTTCCTACAATACTGACGGCAATCGCGCGTCCACGACTCCACTTAGGACAAGCGACGCGACGTGTCGCACCGCCCAACGCGAACGCGTCGCAACACGCTGCTAGCGGAACAAAGTCCTAATATTTAAATTGCAGAACCAACTGCAAACATAACTTTGTAATCGCACACAATGCTCACGTCTGCGATGAGCAAAAATAACAAATGTAGGTAATACAACTATAAAAATAGAACATACGTTTATAATTTATTAAAATGTTAGACGTCATACTTTTAATAGAAATTTACAAAATGACGCAAAATGAAGTATTGTATTTGAATTGATTATGACGTTGTTTCGTGAAAAGTAAAAATAAAAAAGGTAAAATACCTACCTACTATGTATTTTTCAAAATTAAGGGTATATAAAAAAAAAATGTGTCATATTTTTGTTAAATAGCTTTAATTACATTACATTTTTTATTATTATGAGTAATGCAAAGGAATGTTATGCAAGGAATGAGGGGGAGAGTACACGCTGCAATCCAACAGCCTCTGGGCGCGCTCGACTGGCCACGTTACCCCTCTCTCACAGAAGACTACCTTGAAATGTACTGCATTTCACACTTTATCATATTCCCCAATGTATGTACGTGTTTCGGTAGTGAGTGAGATATGCCAGAGCCCATTCTCATCCTATCCCTTCCCACGTCCCCAATCTTTTCTCCAAATTCATTCTTTCATCAACAAAGGTAGGCAGCACATCCGGGGCCGGGCCAAAGTTTGTCATAATGTTGGCATGTATCGCGGATGTCTATGGGCGACAGTATCCACTTACCACCAGGTGGACTGTATGCTCGTTTGCCACCTTCTTTCTATAATAATAATAATAGTTGTACCTAATTGAAAGAAGATATATGTTTAGAACCGAATTCTTACTCGTGGTAAAACTTTCGAGAAAAGTTCCTTTAATCTTACTAGTAGATAGTAATTCCGTTTCTGGGTATAGCCCCTAAGTTCGACTAATTCTGGGTGCAATCATATCTTGATTGATTGTGTAGTTCTACAGGATGGGTCCTGCCAAAATAAACTTATTCTGGCAGGGCCACAAAGTATTTGTATTAGTGATAGGTAACTCCGGAGTTAATGAATCAAAAGAGTTGAATCCGCGAGCGGAGCAGAATCCCTCAATTGTTCCATCGAATTGTTATTCATTCCGATTCCAGCGCCAATCATGATCGCATCGGCACGTCGGGGGCCCAAAATCGAGATGCAATAATGGTGTCCTTTTTTTATGCTTATGCAACAACCGTGAGGGAAAGGGAATGAAACGCTCTCGGAAGGTGATTAAGTAGGTGAGTCAAAAGAGTTAAGGAGTAACTAAGAGGAGTCGGATCCGCAAGCGGAGCAGGATTAAGCGAGCTGAAACACTCCGAGGAGTCTTGATTACCCATCACTAGTCATTATAATTTTTAAACGGTGAATTGATTAGTTCCGATTTTTAGCGACCAAGTTCGACTAATTCTGGGTGTAATCATGTCTTGGCCACGTAAAGTACTTGTCGAGATTTAGAAATAAAACATATAGAAATATGATAATCAGTCATTAACATCAAGCCGGAAGACATCAAGCGGCATATGGACTCCAAAAGTAGGCCCATAGTGTTCAGAGTGCACCAGAAGTTGCACTCTGAACCACCCGATGTAATGCAATGCACCCGAAACCGAACAATAAAATCCCCAAGTCATTATTATAGTATATATTTGTAAAGGTACGAGGGAAGATCCAAAAGTCCGCGGAATGGAAGAGTTGTAAATAAAATAAAATAATTTCTTTGTAATTTTACCCATTTCTAAGAAAATTTGTTTAATTTTTAACTATTGAAATTAATTATTTATAGCCGTACTTATTACTTTTTAATTTATTTGTTTAAATTTATCATTTGACTCGGGGAGGGGCGGTGGAGCTCAATTGCACTCATTGTCCATTAAATCCGCGCCTGCCCACCCCGCCACTTCCATTCCGCGGACTTTTGCACCATCTCACGGGCGTTTAATGCCCGATTTAAACTAAATGAATTAATTCAGGGAAGAAAGATATGAAATAAAACATGATAAAAGGCTTAAAAATCATTTTATTCATAACTATTGTACATTAATTATATCAATTACATTTTTTATTAATATATCAATTATTAAATACAATAATAATTAGGGATACATTTGACACGGTACCGCACACTCAAGCTGATTTTTATTTTAAATGCAGATTTCAACAAACATACATTGGAAAAGGAGCACTGCTTTCAATCGAACTCTCGACCGTTTCATTTGTGCCTTTTATTTTTGCCAATTCCGCCATTTTAATTTGCAAGAAAAAAAGGTCGAGTTAGCAAGACTAACCGGCGCGAAAAGGCTAACTAATGCCGTCTTTTAAATTTGCAAGAAAAAGGCAGTTAGCAAGACTAAACGGCGCGAAAAGGCTAAGAGAAATGCCGAGAATTCCTTATATGAAATTCTTATGTACTTATACTTATATAAAGATAACAACTGTTGAAGAAACTGCCTTCCGCACACAAAAACAATGTTCTTTCTTGTATAAAAGGCAGTTAGAGATTTAGAGATGGAAGTTACATAACTTTTGATTTTCGCTTTTTTACACGCAAGGTAAAACATACAGGGTGTAATGAAATGAAACCATTCCTGGAGCTTGAAACATGGATTGCGATTTGATTCTGAATTCATCGAACACAAAAACTTTACAAAAAAAAATACAATTTTAATGTCTTTTTACCGCGTGTCTCCACACAAATTTGGTAAAAAACAAAACTAAAATATTTACATTTTTTTTCAAAATCACGTAAATTTATATATCAATTTATAATTTCTTCTCAAAAACGACTAAGGGATAATAAAGCTGCCACCACCAGTAAGGAACTGTATCACTCTTAAAAGAGTGGACTCGCCAACACGCTTAGCCAGCGTGGCGTTGTAAAGCCATACAATGTACAAGACAATGTACTTGAGGCTCGTGTCCATTTTAATTTACTCAGAATTCATTGCTTCACTTCGGTAAAGGTTCGGTTACAATATCTTAGAATCAAGAGTTGTTACTTTAAATAAATATAAGTTACGAAAAATTTTACAAAAAACATCTGTACTTTATAGATTTAAAATCTATCAATTACCATAGGCGAAGTAAATTAGAAGAAATAAATCCAAAAAATATAGTTTTGTCGCATCCAGTACAGCCAGCAGAAGTAGTCAGTCAATATCCCTAGCCTTTCATTACACCGTCAGTGATTTTTTTTTTCAAAGTATGCACACTACTCTGTAATTATGATTCGTGAAAAAATATTTCACTTTCACCGATTCCATTGCCGACTCTACAATTTTAATAAACCTTAATAATTTTAATTCCTTGAGAAATAAATGTGGAAATAAAATTTCAACTTTATTATTATGAACATACGGTCGTTAAATGTTTATATATTAATAATGGGAAAACATTATAGATTTTAATATATAAAATCTTTTATAATTTGTAATAGTATGTATTTATCTTTCAAATTTACTTCACCTAAAAGTAATTAAACATGGATTAAGCCTATGTCACATGTAGTTTCATTACATAACAATCCTCATTTAGCCCGACTTAGAACATCTATCCACCAAAGTAAAAAAGTTTTTTTAAATTTTATTTAACAGATAAACTCGAAAAGTTAGATAGTATTTTAGTCAAGATACGGTTTAGTCATGTTTCTTTATTTTGTGTACGAAGGCGGCAGACGAGCATACAGTCCACCTAATGGTAAGTGGATACTGTCGCCCGTAGACATCCGCGATACATGCCAACATTAGTCCAGAATGACAAACGTTAGTACGCCCCCGGATGCGCTGATTAACTTTGCAGTTATAGAAATGGATTTGGAGAAAGGGTTGGGAAAATGGGGAGCGATAGGATGGGAATGGGCTCTGGCACATCTCACTCACTACCGAAACACGTACGTACATTAACGAAATAAGATAAAGCGGGAAATGCAGTATATTTCAAGGTAGTCTTCCGTGAGAGAGGGGTAGTCGAGCGCGCCCAGCGGCTGTTGGATTGCAGGGTGCAGCCCCCCAATAAAACTAAGTTACAACCAAGCCAAGGCATAGCCAAATGGTATTTTGACTGGACGGTAACTGATTAAACGGGAATTTTATTACAAAGTAATAAATACGATCGTTTTATGAAAATTCTTTCCAGTTTTGTGAAGGTGAAATTAGGCTATGTTTAAGTTCCCCGGGGAATAGAAACATTTGTAAATTGGTAGTCGTAATTAAGGGTTAAGGGTCTGTTTATGGGTAAGCCACCAGAGTGAAGCAAGGGTGAGTTGTTATATAGGATATTAGCAAAACCCCGCAGACGTTGTCCTGCCATAGAAGTCGATGTGCTGCAGCGCCATCTACTGGCGAGTTATAACAAAGTCGATAGCTCGGCGATCGGTATAGAAGTTGATGTGCTGCAGCGCCATCTAGTGGCGAGTTACAACAAAGTCGAAAACATAAAAACCTTCTCCATGAAAAGATACATATATGTGCTCACTTTCATGATGATCGGTCAAATGGTCTCGAAGTCTATTAACATCACATACACCGACATTTATTTTTTTTATATACATATATAGATAATGTCGATGTAATTGTTAGTTGTAGCTCTGTATTAAAATGGCCGTCTCAGAAAAAGTGGACTCGCCGACTCGCTTGCCCAGCTGTGCATGAGGGCGATCGTCCAACACTGGACGACCAAAAGGCTGGGTCCGATAGCTCTGTAAGTTGTATATTCCTTCACTTTGGTAGATGGATGGTCTCACGCAAGGAAATTTTGTCGTAAGAAAATGAAAGTAATTATAACACATTGAATGTATAACATGGTTGAAAATCGATTTCTTTTAGAAATTCACAAACTGATTTTTTAGTTATAAACTTCATGATTATTAAGGTAATTAGAATATAAATATTCTCGCGTTTTCCAAATATATTTACCTATTAAAGAAGTCTTAGTTTGATAAAAACAATACTGATTTTTTTTTTCAAAAAAAACTGTAGTACGTCTCGTTGAAAACAAAGACTTCGTACGTTCCTTCGTACGAGAAACATTCTTTGTATTTATGTCTATGAAAGACCAGCTATTTAATATAAGACTTAATCATTTTAAACAATAGCACAGATAAACACAGTTAATTTCTTATATTTATTAGCAAAATGTGCATGCAATTCGCAAAATGGCAAAAATGAGTTTCAAAACAGTAATTCTCGAATTGACAAATGTCAAAATGACAAGCGATCATTATATTTCCGAACGTGATTTGAATGCGATTTTTATGTACGTTACTTGAAATCTCGCTTCGATAAATAACTGTTTTGTTGCCATTTTGAGAACTGCACTATTTGCTATTGAACCCATTCTTATAATGAATCGGTTACCGTTAACGTGAATATAAAAAAGTGGTTTTAATTTTAGAATCTGTTAAAATCTTTATAAATGCGAAGGCGTACTTAATCACATAACCTAATCCTTTTATCCGGGAGAGGGTATATATTTTTTTTTGAGTAGGTACTATTTTTAATGTAATTATGAAAAAAAACAACTACGATTTAGTACTAGACATTTATTGTTATCTCCCTTATAAATAACAATACAAGAATGTAAGTCAGCTTTAAGCACAATAAAATAACTTTGGTTATAACAAAGCAAATATACGAGTGGTCATTTTTTTTTGAAATAATTATATCTTGTTCTTAATGAATAAAAAAAAATCATTTTTGGACAATTAAGAATGAAAAATAGATTATTTATAAATGTAATGAAACCACACATACAAAAACACGTCACGTATGCAGATTTTAATGATCTAAAAATGTAATAATATTTGTAAAAACTTACTGGAACTTGTATGTTACTAAAATGAGATTCATTTCGATGAAATATTAAAATGGCATTAAAACCTGCATACGAAGGCATGCAGATATATAAATGAATACGCAAAACACGAGAAATAAAAAGTGTAAAAAAATTAGTATTTTAACAAAAGCGTTGAAGAAATGGGAGGGAAAATAAAGAATGTTAAAACGGTTAAATAATGAGGGGCAAAGAGAAAAAAGTATACATGTTTACTTTTTTTTAATTATCGTATTAATTACCAACACGGAAACGCACGAGTAAAAAAAAAATATATTAAAAAAAAAGGTCCACAGAACAATTGTTTTCTTTTTATCTATGGCAATGGTGCAATTAGCACATTCTGCCAGTTTCGTGTTTTCTTCGCAATAAACAATTTCAAAGGCTAAAACGTATCCTGTCAATATCTAGTCGCGTCGAGGCGTCTGGAGTCGCTCAGTAAAGTGACAGTAGGTTTACTGAGGACAGGAGAGGACTCCTTGGAAGCACGCCAAAAAGGTCTCTACTGACTTAGCACTTTTAAAAAGTAATCTCACAACATGTATACTTTTTTGAAACAAAAAAAGGCTGTTTTTTTATAAGAAAAAGGTTATTAAAAACACGATTTGTATAAAACTATCGTCACTTTAAAGCTGTCTCTCTCTTTCAGAAATGCACGCTCTATTTCAAAAAAAGCTTTGAAACATTTCAAGCAGTGCTTAAGCTTTTTCGGAATTCTGGAATGTTCTTTTCAATTTTCTTTCTTAAGTTCTTTCTTTCAATTGTTAATATTGTTAAGACTATAAAAGAAATTATAATAATGATAACCCCCTAGGATCCTGAACCCTGGCCGACTGCACTTCCACCGCGGGATTAATACAGTCTCTCCCTCATTTTGACTCGCCCAGGGAGAGACGAGATAAAGGTGCCCACAGATTTGCTCAATTTTTGACGATCGACACGTGTGATCAAACAAAATCGAGTAAACGAAGCAACAGACGATCGACATCGTATTTTTTGTCGATCGATAAATCAACAAGTAATGTCTATCAAATTTGTTTGATTGTTATCGACCTTGATATTTATCGATCGTTAACAGGCGACAATAACGATCGATAAAATCGAGCAAATCTGTAAGTAGGCGACAGATCTTATTGATCGTCAAAACACAGCATATCGAGCGACAATAACGATCGTCAAAAATCTAGCAAATCTGTAGGCACCTTAAAACACCCAGTTAGTAATAATAACAACGTTACGACTAGTGATGGGTAACTCCGGAGTTAATGAATCAAAAGAGTTGAATCCGCGAGCGGAGCAGAATCCCTTAACTGTTCCATCGAATTGTTATTCCGATTCCGGCGCCAATCATGATCGCGCAGCGGCACTTGTCGGGGGCTCAAAATCGAGATGCAATGATGGAATGACCTTGTTTATTTTTTGCTTATAACCGTTAGGGAAAGGGAATGAAACGCTCTCGGAAGGTGATTAAGTAGGTGAATCAAAAGAGTTAAGGAGTAATTGAGGAGGCGGATCCGCAAGCGGAGCGGGATTAAGTGAGCTGAAACACTCCGAGAAGTCTTGATTACCCACCACTAGTTGCTATGCTGACACGCGGAGTTGCTATGACCCCGTATGGATCTGTCTTTCTTTGTAATAATAAATGACAAAGAAAAGAAAACCGAAAAGAAACCGCACCGGAATCCCATCGACAAAACAAATTTAATATCATCGCAAGTTTTCAAACGCGCACGCGACATCAGACACTTTTGAAATGTCCACCGGCGGCGAGAGCGAAATACAAAAAACGTTTGCATAATTTTTCACAATAATAATATAATAAATACCATTGGAAAGGAAACCCCGATTGTAGCCATTGCAGACTTACTCCCAACGATTCTAACGTCTAATTTAACCTCGCGAGGAAAAACGGTTACTATACAATAGAAAAACATACAACTCACATCGGGACGCCATTTTTAAACACTAACAACACTATTAAAATAGGGTTAACAGTTTAACTGGACATATCGTAAGGTTTACAGTAGTTTTCTACCATGTTGATTGCGATTTTTGTGGCAAAAAAGCATTTTATTACCTTTAACATATGATAAAGTATTGCGCTTTTCAATTATGCTGGTATCTAACGTTAAATTGCACTATTATTATTAGGTTTTGTTTTTATTAGCTTCCAAATATCTTAAAGAGGTGCACGGTACTTTTCAAATAGCATCGAATGCTAGATTTAGTCATTTTCATTAGATTATCGAGGCGTTTAACGCTTTGCCATTTCAACTTTTTATTAAGAGCTAGATTAGCTTCAAGATATCCCATAGGCATGTCGAATGTTCAGTTTTTAGAGCATACATCTGTCATACACAAGATAATGTACATAGGGAGGCCCGTGGAGGGACGATAACGACAAAGGGGCCGGTTACGGAGTTCTTTTTATTAACATTTGTGAAGTTTAGCTTAATATAGCCTAGTTATTAAGATAAATTAAGTCCTTTTTATTGGCGTCTTTGTACATTTTAGTCTTGCTGATTTAGATTTTTGGTATTTTTATTAGCTTCCAAATATCTTAAGAGGTTACAGTACTTTTCAGATAGCATCGAATGCTACATTTAGTCATTTTTTTATTAGATTTTCTATAAGATTTTATTGAGGGCTAGATTCAAGTTATTCTAGTTTCAGGATACGCCATAGGCATTCAGTAATTTTCCAATAGATTGTATCGAATGTTAAGTTTTAAGACCATACATCTCTCATACACAAGATAATGTACATTAGCCAACATGTACATTAAGGACTCCGTAACCAGCCCTTTTATCGTCATCCTCCTTCCACGGGCCTCCTTCCGTACAGCTTTGTTAATTTAGCTATTTATTAAGATAAAATAAGTCGTTTTTATTAGCTTCTTTGTACATTTTAGTATTGCTGATTTAGTCTTTTATTCTTGAACTTAGAATAAATAATAATTCAAGAATAATTTATCGTGTGATTAATGTATTATTTATGAAGGCAATTGTATCCACCGTTAGGATATGTTCAGTTAATTGGATTTCACATAATTCACATCGTAATGCTTTATAACAGCAGACATGGCGTCATAACAAAATCTCCTATTAAATTACAGCTCATTTAGCACGCCATTTTAAAAATTATTTATCATAATCGAAGCCATTTTTAGTTTAAAATATCGCCCACTAGATGGCGGTTCACATCACGAAAAGCATATCATTTCCTATCGAAGAGTATTTACTTTTATACAAAACAGGTAAGGGTCGTTTCACACCACATAAATATCATTTTATTAATTAATAATTTTCAGATTTTTCTGTTCAGTGTAAATATACTAAAAGAGAATTGGTGTGAAGTGACCCTTAGACGTTTTTGGCATAAAGGCACAACACACGAACAGATGATATTTATAAAAATCTGGAAATGTTGAATTTCGACTTTCTCGAAAACTAAACTAATGTGACTAAACCAAAAATGATGTTATCCTGGTATACTCAATATGTTTGTTTATCGTCATGGAAATATTAGGGCCACTGCACGCAACCGACTACTACATTTAAACGCCTCCAAGCACACTACAAAAAAGTCGGATGTAACGACACTTACGACGAAAAATCGACACTTAGTCACACGGTGGTCGATAAAGGAAAACAGTAACACACAACGTATTCAAACATGTCTCTAGGAAAAGAAAAAAAATCTTGTGTGGAGGGAATTTGCATTATAATCCATATAAAAGGAAAGGAACTATATACAAGCTCAAATAAAAAATCATTTGCAAAAATCATCTCTCTTAACACGGAATTTCTTTGGTGAAATCTAACAACTCCTTCCCGTTCCCAATAGTAACGGTTCCATTGGCGGCTGTTTATAAATGCAGTGTTGCCACCAGTAGCAGCGTACAGTGACTAGTACAGAGTAAGAAATACGGAGATTTCATTTAAAAAATCCACTTTTCTGGGAAAATTATTAGTTTTAATGATATAAATTCTGTGTTAAGAGGGAACGAGTATATTTTATTTAACCTTTCATACAATTTGATTTGACATTATTCAAAATCTTGAAACCCCTTTAATAATAATTGTATAGGTTTAATAAATTCTACACGTGTGTAAGACCATATATGTCTTACACAAATGCATTAAAATTATTAAAGGGGTTTCAAGATTTTAAATAAATATCAATTTTAGCAATGCTTTGCCGCGTGAAAAATAAAGTTCTGACGGGAATTGGTTTCGTTACGTTTTTCACGTATTCACGGGCTCTTGCCGCGTGAAATAATGGGTCGAAGCATTATCTATAGTCCGTTCCAATACGGAAAATGAAACCAAATAAATAAACTAATCTCAAGATTTAGCTATAAATCTAGGGCAAACTTGCAGTCTCGGTGAATCCAATGAATGGATTTGTAAAAAAATCTTCACCTCACTATTTATTTCAATGCCGTGTCAGTTACCTCAGGTTCAAAAAGGGTTTGAATCCAGGTCCAAAGGTTATTGGACTGTAGTCATTAAATTCAAAAATTTAAGTAAGAATTAAACGATCACTAATGCAAACGACATGATTAAAAAAAATACAATTTCTGTTAGTTCAAGGGTGAGTCTGTATGTATATAAAAAGCACGAGAAAGGAACAAAACCAGGGCACAATGGGACAAAGGTCGGAGCCACTGAGACAAAACAAATTAATTTCTAGACGCAAAATGTCCAGTTCGTGGAATGTATCAGTTTTATTCTTCAGAATGTCTTCATGTTCATTATAGATGTTGTACATTTTGCGAACTGCACATTATGTGAACTGGACATTATGCGAATCTAGATCTTTTGCGTCATTTGAGCATTTTGCGAATGATACATTCTGCGCCTAGACTTTTACAACCAACGACACTCGCGACATCTAAAAACATACAGGACTCAAATATACAATGACTGTTTCTGTCAAAAATGGATGATATTGAACGAATTTTATTGAATTTATTTATAGAAAGGTGTCAGCCGAGAGATATCCACAGTTTAAAGCCTGACCAGAAAAATAAAAACTTGCTTGCTGTGGGGGCGCCACATTTGCTTTTTTCATAGCTAGTCAGTGTTGCCAGTAGAAGATATTATTTCTATTAGTTTTACACACCATGGCGAGGTTTGATATTTTCTTGGTCAGGCTATACATAATTGTAAATATTTAAAGATAATTTAGAAATCTAATTTTAATCGACATTATTTTTTTTTGTTTTCGCGAATTTTCAATTACCCCGGCACTAAAAATGACCAGAGTTGACACATCCGAAAACCCACTGTCTAAATTTAAATAATAACTATTGTATGGATTTTATTTTGAAAATTATACTGAACTATATGAATCGTAATTGAAAAATTGAATTTAACTATTGATGATCTATGTTTTAAAGGTTAAGACTAGTTGACTAATTTCATACAGCAAAATGTGTTATATTTAGAAATTTATGGAAAAATACGATAATTCTGAAAGTATCTAGCGAATCCATGTGCTCTCCATTATTCATATGACTATAACCATATTTGTGGCATTATCTGAGATAAGGGACCTTATTGTCTCGAGATATTAAAATTTTAATTAAACATTTGTTTATTTAAAAAAATCAGATGTGTCTAACACGTTTCATATTTATACAGAACTTTGAAACAACTAAATTTTAAATAGGAAATCTCAACCAAAGTCAATAAGGTCCGATAAGGTCGATTATAAAACGTTGCTCTAAAAAATTGTGTTGATTTTGCATGTCTGAAATATTTAGGCTGTTATTTTTTTTGGATTGGGTAGGGATGACATTTTCCCAATCAATTTCAACATAGTTTGGACGCCCGGTCCGAAACGGATAATGGCGGGCGTTGAAATGACCTCAGATTCGTCATCTACAGACCATTTTTTAGGTAGAAATGACTATGTTTAGGTATGTATGACTATTTTTAAGTAGGGTATGTCTTTTTCCCAATAAATTTCGCCGTAGTTTTGGGTCTTAATTGAAGGGATATGGCGGACGTTAAAATCCAATTTACAGGAGTTGGATTTTTAAAACTCGTTACAAAAGCTATCAGTTTTTTTATTTTTTAACTATTTCGGTGATAGTCAAATAAATATCACATACTAATACAATACAAAATCGCGAAATATACAATATATATTTGTATATAAAAGTCTGTACATTACATATATGTTTGTAACCTACATCGCCGCATCACACACCTTTTTTTGGCAGACATTTTAATAGATATTTCGTAACAGACAGTCAACCCGACGGTAAGTGGTCAGCATCCATGCTCATTAGAAGGCAGCTTGTATTAGTTCTCATTTGAAAGATATACAGTATGTCAGGGGAAACACGTACTTACACTGGGGAAGTACATTTCAAGGTAGTATTCTGTGAGAGGGGTAACGTGGCCAGTCGAGTACGCCCAGCGGCTGTTGGATTGCGCCGTGCATCCCCCATCTCCAAGTTTTATTGTTTGCGGGATGCAAAAATGCTAACGTCGCCGGAAAAGTTATAATTCAGTCATAAAGATTTCATTGAAGTTCCGTTTTTTACTTGAAGTAATTTTAGTTCGTTAGAACATTTAAGGTTAGTCATCGAACTGTAACCATCTCTCTGTTTCTTTTACACAGAAATCTCTATTAAAATTTTCGCGCCAAAAATGCTAAACCACACTATACCATTCCGACGTTTCTAACACACGGTCCACGCACTGGTTTCAATTGCTAATTTTTCCAAAAAAAAAAATGCATGTAATTCTATCAATTTTATGAACGTTACAAAAGGGAATTAGTATTAGAATGCAAATGTTAAAAAGGTAACGAATGTATGTATATATGTATATTGCATTATTAGAAGTATTAGAAGTATTCTAAAACATACATTCGTCACCTTTTACGTAATATACCTCATTACGTAACACATAACATAACACCTTTTACGTAACACACATAACATGCATTCGTTACGTAAACATACCTCGATATATCGAGAAATATTACCAAAGCCTTTAATAGTAAATGCCTGTAAGTAGAAAACTTTATTGCGACGTGTACAATGTTAAATTTCGCGGTGTATTCTTTAGTTGCGATAAAAGGCTTATTGGTTCCGTGAATTCAGTAATACGTCTCGATATATGAATAAACATGACATGGTTGTAATTTAGTAACATATATATATATATATATATATAGATATATGTCAAATTAAATCAAATGACGAAAGCTAATGTTGACGTGGTGTCGGTTTGATATCAAAGATGTAAGATTTCCAAATAGTTTTGTAATCGGAACAAAAAGTGGCGAAGATATCTTTTATGTTCCGCTTGAGGGGTGGAAGGTATGCATATGTACAGTTAGTATCCAAAATCATACGGATCTAGCGTTTATTGATAGTTTTAAGGTACCGATGAGTACATATTAACGTGTTGCTGTACGATCTGGGTATATACGTGTGTGTATTAATTTTTCTATACACACATCCACCACTCTCCCTCACAATAAACCCCCCTGTGTTCCCTTTCCCCCCCCTAGAAATACAGAACAAATATCAGAAATGCTGTTACGTTAAAATGTACATTTACATATGCCTCCTCAACCCTTCCCCCCATAGAAATGACAAAACAAAAACAGTACATTAGCAAATATACAATAAAATACACCCGCGTCCAGCTATCACCCAATCGTGGTGTGGGGATGGGGATACATTATGACAAAAGTAGCAATCCATTCAGCCGTAAGTGTGACGTCATCGTCCATATTCCCCACTCTGCTATAATTTCCTAGTCCTTTGTCCCGAGAAAAACAAGGAAAAAAGAAACTAGTACGAGATGTTGTAGGTACATGTTTAATTCTTTCGAAATACTAATAAATGAATCATTAAAAAAATTACCCCCACCCCCTATTTGTCCCCACCAAGAGTATAAATGGCAGCGGGCGATGCTACTTGTTTGAGAGAAACGGACAGTTGTACTTCCAGCTCATAATCATCTATATAAATTAAATGCTGTTCGTTGGTGAGCGCATCGCTTGAGAACGGCGCGACCGATTTGGCTAATTTTTTTAAAAACGTTCGTAATAGTCCGAATAAGGTTTTTAGGGAAAGAAAAATTGGAAAAGTTGCCCGGAAAATTGGAAAATTCGGGAAGAACTGAAAGTGCTTTTTTCTATGGGATTTTTTGTATGAACTTATTGTATTATTGAAATTTGGATAGGACGTCTATCGGCTCAGCTAATTCAGTAAAATCGAAGGTTCGTATTCCTCCTCCAACAATGGATCGATTTAATTATTGTTTTCTAATTAGAAGTAAGGAATAGCTAGTGCATGTCGGTACGTTTTGCTTTTTAAAACAAGAGTTACTATATTTGCACACTGGACTTCTTTTATGGAGCGTTTAACCGGGGCAATTTCTTTTATGGAGCGTTTAACCGGGGCAATTTCTTTTATGGAGCGTTTAACCGGGGCAATTTCTTTTATGGAGCGTTTAACCGGGGCAATTTCTTTTATGGAGCGTTTAACCGGGGCAATTTCTTTTATGGAGCGTTTAACCAGAGCAATTTCTTTTATAGAGCGTTTAAACGGGGCAATTTTGTTTTATAGAGCGTTTAAACGGGGCAATTTATTTTATAGAGCGTTTAAACGGGGCAATTTATTTTATAGAGCGTTTAAACGGGGCAATTTCTTTTATAGAGCGTTTAAACGGGGCAATTTCTTTTATGGAGCGTTTAAACGTTTAATTTAGAGAGAAAACAGGGAATCCTCTTAAGAGAACAAAAACAACACGTCAGCAAATGTACAATAAAATACTATGTCCCCCCCCCCTGTTACCGGTGCGCGCTATCATGAAATAACATTATTATATAATCTCCTGCGGCACAGAATTAAAAAAAAAATCATCCTCAGGACAAGCCCAATAGAAATGCGAAACCACAAACATATCAGCAAATGTACAAACAAATATTCCCTCCTCATATAAATACGAAATCAAAAACATATCAGCAAATGTACAATCAGATATCCCCCCGTCCCCCCCTGTTACCGGTGCGTGTATGTCGCCGTGTGTCGCTAATGCGTGTCGGTCTGCGTGGCGCGAGTGGTGGTGCGCCGGCGCCGCCGCCGCTACGTGCCGAGTGTGTTTTGCTGCGCGTGCGCGCCGCTATTGCGTGCATCGCCGCGTTGTTTGCTTATATACACCTGATGAAGGATAAATATAAACACAACGATAAATTAAACGGGCCAGCAAGTCATGACCAGCGAAACAAAGTATTTTTTAATTACTGAAATAAACAACTTTTAATTACCGAGAATGTCAACACAAAGCCGACGGAGACTTGTATCTGTAAGGCTCGCGCACTTACTACGGGCGGCACCGTAGTGCATAATGTTGAAAAAGCCATCTTGAATCATTTTCATTGAGGCAGCATATGAGGAAGCATACAGCGAGCGGATCGCTGGTCGGCCATATTAATGCGCCTGCGACGCGGCACGCCTCAATGTGCGATGCACGGGTGCCGTTAACGGACGTAATTCGGACTTATTCTCTATGCGAGGACGTGAAGAATTGAATGTCAACAGCTTACATAAATTTATTTCGTTGAGCTGCAGCCCGCCGCGTCTGTAATATGCGTTGTCGCAGTTTTGCAGTGAGACTACGCTACGGCACGACGCGGCTGTAATGTGCGCGAGCCTTTATAGTCACCAGAGAACCTAACCGACATTTAAAGTGGCTGTCATCGATTTGCTGCCACTTTCCTTATTTCTGCTGCTCAAATGAGAGGATAAAGTCATTCATACTCTTTTACCGAAATGTTTTCTTAGAGAGTAAATTAACGCCCTCTGTGGTATTTTACAAGTACTACGTACTTTACATAACGATATAACCGTCTAAAGACCGGGATAAAATTTTTTAAACGTATTTTTTAATGACGAATATTGAATTTATTATTTTTTGTCATTTGTCTCTTTGTTAACAAGATAATAATGATTTATTATAAATCATTTTTTGGTAAGTTTTCTTTCGTAGTTTTTACATTTCTATATAGCAACATTGGGGTCCACTATTGTGGAGCCGATAGAATCGATTAAATCCTCAATGGAGTGAAATTCAATTTTTCCCTCCATTTGATGGTTGAAGAATCAACAGCCATGTCCTTGACGTGCTATATTATGTGCTGTAGTACATCTTACCTCGAGCAGTCGCAGCTTGCTGACGGATAGGCTCTTGAGATGCGGTTGCATCCGCTCCTCTCCAAGTGCAAAGGTAAATGCAACCATGCAAAAAACTGCAGCTTTACGCACCGCCGAGTTCTGGTGGTCCGCTAACTGCAATGACGTTTTAAAATTAATATGAAAAAATATAAAAATAGTGCCGTGTGGTGTAAAAGGCGACCGAGGGATATCTAAGCCGCAACTACGAGCGCATAGTTTGTAAGTGTAAGTGAATGTAAAGAAAGCTGTAAGTGAATAATCGTGTTGATTGATCATACCAGTCCAACACCGTCCATGAGTTGCCCGACCATGTCGTCGGTGAGCTCGTGGCTCTTCGACTTGGCCACTTCGGTGGCCAGTTTGAGCGCGCACAGGGACGTGGGATAGCCGCGGGTTCGGATCACGGGCTTTAGTAATGCGAGGACCTGTGGACAATGTCATAGCTAAAAAGACAGATTCAGATTCATTTATTTCGTGGATTATAATAGGTACAGAACATGTGCAATAAATATGAAGAAAATATTAAAAATTTTAGAATTTTAATAATTGCATTTGCCTCCATGCATATTTCGTGTAATGCAATTACAGCAATGCGATTTTCGTTATCACCCCACTCTTAATATTAGTACAATATTAAATAATGATTGGCGCCAAAATGAGAAAAGAAGTTTATTTTTCACGTGATAAATGACAGATGCGAAATTCAAAATTTAATTAATTTATATTTCTTTATTGTAACGGTATTTATGGCCAGACTAAGTATATACATATAAGACATTATACAATACACATATGTATATTTAGTATTTAGTAGAAGTACATAGCGAGATTAGACTGGCCAGCGTCAGATTTTAAGACAACACGTTCCTCGTACACGAGACAATTGATAGATAGATGATGTCCAGCATTATTCGTTATTGAATAATTGAATAATCGTTATTTATAGCATTATTGAATTATTCGTTGATTCAATTGCTAATGTAAACCATTATCACAGAACTAATAATCATCCATACCACCTCTAGAAGAGTGCACTCGCTAACTATTGTAACGGGTGTATATTTATTGATTACGTACACTTACTTGTGGCTCAGGACATGTAAATTAATTAATTGCAGTGTGGATTAAATCTGAGGTGTTTCTTTAATTATTCAACAATGTAGTCGGTCCGGTCTGCGTGGTCGTCTCAGCTGAGGTCGAGAGCGCGGAGGGCGACCCGAAACTGCGTTTGGTTACCACATTAATGGAACTACGTTTCGTTACTACACTAACCCATTTGAACAGCGTGACGTTTTAAAACCATACATCTTTGTGCAATTGTCAAAATGGCAAATTTATAGTACTGTTATATAAATACTTAGAAATAACACTAAAACTATCCACACCGAAATCTCACATGAATTTTTGTTAGTTCACTCTTATCTGTATTTAATTATGGTACTTCGAAAATTTATTTTTTATTTTGCCATTTTGAGAATTGCACATTTTGCTACTGAACCATACATATCTCGTGCAGGAGACAATGTGCACGAGGACGGACAATGCGCCGTGTCCAGCAGTTTATGCGCTGATTCAACTGCTAAGTCTATAAGCGGGCAGTGTTTGAGCAATATGCATCAACTCCTTACTTGTTGAGGCTCCAGTAGGCATTGATCGATTTGAGCAGGTTTAAGTTCAAGTAATCCAGCCACTGATCATTGTCATTATGCAGGCAATTAAGGGATAACAAAGCTGCTACAAGCTCCGAGGAAAATAGCGCTTTTAAGGGATAACGAAACCGCAACAAGCGGAACTACACGCGTCTCTCCTTGTCACGTCTCTACAACAACGCGTCTCTACATCTCCTTGGTCAGCGTGGTGTTTTAAGGCCACGTCTCGTGCAGAAGACAATGTGCATGAGGAGGTCCGTGCCCGTGAAAGTGCTGGTTATGGCATGTGGGTAATGTTTGTACGATATGAAGTGTACCGCATTTCCAACTTGTTGACTGTGTACGCGTTGATTTCTCAGGATCAAACAGAACTCCAGCCGCTGATCATTATGTGTTGATCGCTAAAGGAAATCACCATTGTCACTAACCTGGTAAGCGGGCAGTGCTTGAGCAATGTGCGTCATACCGGCGTCTACAGCTCGCATCACCTCCTTGTTGAGGCTCCCGTAGGCGTTGATCAGTTTGAGCAGGATCAAGTCGAAGTAATCCAGCCATTGTGGTCTTGTTTCTGGTCGTCGGCATAACCAGATCAGGACTTTTACAGCTTCAGCTGCGGCTCGTTCGTTGGCTGAACCCCAGCCTAGAAAGCAATAGAAAAAAAGGCTCAAATACAATTGCATACAATTATGCCCAGTTCAAGCGCTAAATTTGGTATTGTTGTTTTTCTGCGTCATTCGACTTATTTTGGCGTAATCAACAACCCTTCAACTACATCTTCATATGTACTCTTACCCCAATGTTATACACTTATTTTTATCCCACCTTTCCTTTGAATGGCAGCCATCTTATTTTTTTAATCCGCTGGACTAGATAATAAAGACAACATCAATGAACACATGGGTCGTAGAAACATGAAAATGGTCTTATTCGGGACATAAAAAGTACAGGACATCGATTAATTAAAAAAAATATTCCAAAATATTAACACAGCAGACAAAAATAGCAACCATGAAAATAACTAATAAATAAGGTGTAATAGCAAAATGTGCAGCTCTCAAAATGGCAATAAAATAGTTTATTTTTCAAAGTGATTTATTTCAGCGTGAATATTTTTGTGATTTCTTGTGTTCACTGATAAACAATGGATACACTTTTGTGATCAAATATCACATATTAATTTTTGTGTGTCCATTGTTCTGTATGTTCGTGTGTATCCGTACTGAAATCACTTCGAAAAATAACTATGTATTTTGTTGTATTTCTGTAATTTGTCATATTGTGGATTTGCCTTTTTGACAATTTGCTATTTTAAGAATTTGTCATTCTGAGACACAATTGCCATTTCGAAAATTGCACATTTTGCTACTAAACCAGAAGACTGGGTAAACTTACCAGAAGACTGTTGTGCGTTTGTAGCGTTTTCAGAGTTCTCCTTATCTCCAGAGTTGTCTTCTATTGTCAACGCCGCTAGCGCCACTCGAACGATATTCCTGTACCACAAATATCATCATTATTTATGAATCATTTCGATTTTATTTGAAAAGTTAAGACATGTGGTCGTTGCTTTTCTTTTCGAAGTCAAAAACAGTCAATTTAATTTTTCTACCCAAAATGGGATTTAAGAAACCAGTAGCAACAAAATTTTCTTTTCATCTAATCAAAGCCTTATTTATTTAGTCTTTGGTCGTTGCTCGATTACGAAATGGCAATATGTACCATTTTTATTTTCCCATCATGGTCTAAGAAATCATAACTACATATATGTTGAAGTTTAGTCTGTGGTCAAATCCTTCCGTCTCAAAGCCAGCAACGATTATTTTTCTACCGCCAACTTAGTTAAGAAACCAAAACAAATAAAAAAAAACATGTGAAATAAAAAAAACTATGTTAATTGCCTTGAAGCCAAATCTGTCATGAAAATTATTCTCACACAAACTTCAGTCGGACCTGCTTCAAATTTAGTCTTTGGTCTTATTGTCTTCCATGTCAAAGCCAAATCAGTTGTGTATCATCAAACTTATCTAAGAAAACCAGTACAAACAATTAATTATCTTCATTGTCTATTGTTGTTAAACATAAAATTCAATGTGTTAGTTGCCTCCGACCATGAAGCTAACATTCATTATCTATCATTAAAATTATCCTGTGATAAACTTCTTAAAAATTTGTCGGATCTGTTTCAAATTTAGTCTGTGGTCATTGCCTTCCATCTCAAAGTTAAAATAGTAATAACTATTTTTATACCGTCAATTTCATTTAAGAAACCAGTACAAATAAAAAATGGCCTTGAGATTTTAACAACAAAATTAAGTCTGTGGTAATTTCCTGGCACCTTGAAACCATATGTCATTAAAATTATCCTATCGTACATTTCGTTTAGGAAACCAGGTAACGTGTATGCGAATGGGAGAGCTCTGTATGCAGCCGTGGATATATGATGTAGTACTTACTTGAAATATTCACACGGTTTCCTACAGTCGCCATACTTGAGTATCTCGTGGGTAGCCAAAAGTAGCCTCTCCCATTGCTCGGGCGGCGCCTGGGACACGTCCAACTTGCATAAAGCCTCTATCACTTCCGATTCGCGGAGACCAGCTGGAAAGAGGAAATTTTTAGAATTATCGTTTTGATTCTCACAGAATGCCACCGTATAATGTACTGCATTTAACAATTTATACATTCCCCCAATTACCGTACGTGTTTCGGTAGTGAGTGAGATATGCCAAAGCCCATTCCCATCCCGCACCATGTCTCCTCATTTTCTCAATACAAAGTATTTTACAGTATTTCCGTACTTTTATATACAAAGTTGTACCTTGACTTAAGCGAAGATCGACGTCGGGATATTACCGTACTCTGGAAATGTTGACTCCTAAATAAAATAAGAAATGAACAAAATAAAGTTTGACCATTCCGTAATAAGTTGAGGGGGAGAGTGCACGCTGCAAGCCAAAAGCCGCTGGGCGCGCTCGACTGGCCACGTTACCCCTCTCTCACAGAAGACTACCTCGAAATGTACTGCATTTTCCACTTTATCTTATTTCCCTAATGTACGTACGTGTTTCGGTAGTGTGTGAGATGTGCCAGAGCCCATTCCCATCCTATCCCTTCCCACGTCCCCAATCCTTTCTCCAAATCCATTCTTTCATCAACAAAGGTAGGCAGCGCATCCGGGGGCGTGCCAACGTTTCTCATTTTGGACTAATGTTGGCACGTATCGCGGATGTCTATGGGCGACAGTATCCACTTACCATCAGGTGGACTGTATGCTCGTCTGCCGCCTTCGTACATAAAAAAAAGTACTAATTACTCACATTTGGTGATGATGAATCCATTCTCGTCAGTCTCGTAAGGCTTCATCTTGTCGCGGCCCAAGTGACTAGAGTTGAAGTCGCTGCCGGCAAAATACAGTGATTAAAAAAAAGAGCAGCAAATTTAAAGGTGGGTTTGGTCCTCTGGTGATAAAGATATAGGAGTCCGTCGACTTGTTGATGACCGGAGGTCGAGATTAAGTAGTGATTAAAAAAAAAAAAAAATAGATGTGGGCGGACGAGCAAGCGGTCCCACGTGATGGTAAGTGTTACCGCCGCCCACGGACACCTGCAACACCAGGGGGTATGCGGGCGCGCCGCCGACCTTGCAAAATCCTATTCACAGCTCTCATGAAGAACCCCATATCGTAGCTTAATGGAAAGACCTCTTGAGGCAGTTCGTTCCACAGCCTACGGGTTGGCGGTATAAAATAATTTTTGGACCGAACAGTGCGCGACGCCTCCGTATCGATTTCGGTACTTGCGCTAACAAAGATTAATATGGACATTCCCTTTTTCCGTGAATCATATTCTCGGGTGTCATTTTAATCTAATTTTGCTATGCACCTAAGTTTATTGCGCTATGTAACTGAGTTTACTGTAACACATTTTTTTTTAAACCAATTTGAGATTTTTTGATATATTTTTTTTTATGGACGAAGGCGGCAGACGAGCATACAGTCCACCTAGTGGTAAGTGGACACTGTCGCCCATAGACATCCGCGATACAAGCCAACATTAGTCCAAAATGACAAACGTTGGCACGCCCCCGTACGCGCTGCCCACCTTTGGGAGATATAGGAATGGATTTGGAGTAAGGGTTGGGAAAATGGGAAATATCCTCACTATGAACTATAAGCCTTGTAATAATATGAGTATGTATATAAAACGTATCTATTTTCGATAATCCGATACACACACAATAGTATAGACATAGTATAGTATAGCAAGTAGATGTACAATTACGAGGTATATCCAGATTACTACCTAAGCCCCTGATGATGACATACTTAGTCATTTAAAATTGTTTACAGTATACGGCCGAAAGTAATACACATCGACTATGATCGGCCAGCTTCGGTTTTGTAGAGCGTCGTCTCTGTCGTGTGCCGTTACGACAGAGACGACGCTCTACAAAACCGAAGCTAGCTGATCGTAGTCGATGTGTATTACTTTCGGCCGTATACTGTACTTCAGGTATTCCAAAATAGATTGTTTTGTTGATCCTTTGTGGTGCTCATTTGGTATTTTTTGCTGTTCTTCAAAATAAAAGCTTTTAAAAAAAATGTACCTTAAATACACCAACTACGATTTATGCTCCTAAAAATTGCCACTAGCTCAGCGGTGAGGGGAAAACTACGCGAGGAAACAGTGAATGCTCCAGAAATAAAGAACTCCCCCCCCCCCACCCCTCCCCGATATTGACTAGGGTAGGTCTGTGCCCTGCGGTGGGACATTAAAGAGGATACGGATACTAGATACGAGTACAAGTTAGTGAAAAGGTATGAAATCGTTTAAAACATACCCATGTGTCGCTGCAAAGTCAACTGCGTGTGGTGTGGGCGAGCATTCTTTGGTGCTGTGAGCCTCCTCCGAACTGTCAGCGGACGCGGCGCGACCCACGGTTTCTCTGTCAAAATTGACATAGTGTTGATAGATAAACCCTTTATTGTACACCAATATATGTTGCAAAAAGACCATTTTCTCCTACCTGATCGGAAATGACTTCATTATTTTAAAAAAAGAATACGTCAATCGGCTCTTTTCTGTGCGCACGCCAGCAATTTCAATGACCCGACAATAATAGAGATTGCTGGACAGTGGCGAGGTTATTTTTAGTGCACACGAACATAAATTAGGTTTTTTTAGGTACATGATATTTATTATTATAAAGGCTGAATGTGCATTTCTTTTCAAAAGTTTAAAAAAAGAACAAAGACAGCGCCCAGTCGAATTGGCAGGAATGAAACTTCTGTTTCTTGAATTAATTTGTTTATTGTTTCCTCGCAAATTAGAGAAAAGTACTTATACAAGTCTAGGCCGTCAATTGCTTTATTTCGGGCCTGGACAGTAATGTACTATTAAGTAAGTGCCACTAAAAGTACAACAGGCGCTTTTATCATCAAAGTGAGCCCTTCCAGGCAACATCTATACTAACATAATTATAAATTGTGTGTTTGTAGGTATGTTGGGGGTAATCTCTGGAACTACTGAACCGATTTCAAAAAATATTTCACAAATAGGAAGCTACCATTATGCGTGTCTAATATAGGCTAGGCTATATTATATTTTGAAAAAAAAAAAACTAATAAACCGAAGCGAAGCTAGGGCGGGTCGCTAGTTTATAATAATCCTCCGTATCACGGTTTAGTAGCAAAGTGTGCACTTCCCAAAATGGCAACAAAACAGTTATTTTTCGAAGTGATTTCAGTACAGATACATAAAAAATCATTCAAAAACGAATATACGGAACATCCGATTGTAATCTGGATTAACACATAGGCTACTTATTCATATAGATTACGGGAACGAAGTCGCAGGTAAAAGGTAGTTTATTGTATTAATTCAACTGTTCTTTCATTCCTACTACTCTCTATTGATGTTGGCGTGGATTGTTGTCTATATTTGATGCAGATGTCCATTACGCTTACCCATCAAGATAACTGCATATATCAGAATCAAAATCATTGTGACACTTTACATTATGATGTCGGAGAAGGCATTCGGGAGATATAACTCAATATACCAGAAGTACCTATACTCGACTCACATTCGTGTGATCGTGAGTTCAAATCCTCAAGTACGGTTTTAAAACAAAACTGCCACTAGCTCAGCGGCGGTGGCGGGGCCCGGGGGGGGGGGGGGGCATCATTGTGAGGAAACCGGCATGCTCCAGAGATTAAAAAATAATAATCTGTGGTGTATGTGATCTACCAATCCGCAACGGGCTCGCGTGGTGGATTGCGACCCGAAACTCCTGTGATTTACTAGGGGAGGCCTGTGCCCTGCAGCGGGACGCTACAGGCTGATACAAGTACATGATAAGCGGCCTATTTTTGGAGATTTAGGAATTTAGGATTTTTGGGATAATGGGGAATATAAAGCATAGCAGGACGATAAGTTTTCCTTATTTGGATGTCGGAGAAGACATTTGGGAGAAATAACAATATATTTACTATTGGAAGAGGCTTATATCGAGCAGTGGAGTGGACGGAAGGGGGGAGTGCACGCTTCAATCCAACAGCCGCTGCGCGCACTCGACTGAACTCGTTACTCCTGTCTCACAGAAGACTACCTTGAAATGTACTGCATTTCCCAATTTATCATATTCCCCAATGTATGTACGTGTTTCGGTAGTGAGTGAGATATGCCAGAGCCCATTCCCATCCTATCCCTTCCCACGTCCCCAATCCTTTCTCCAAATCCATTCTTTCATCAACAAAGGTAGGCAGCGCATCCGGGGGCGTGCCAACGTTTCTCATTTTGGACTAATGTTGGCACGTATCGCGGATGTCTACGGGCGACAGTATCCACTTAACACCGGGAGAACTGTATGCTCGTTTGCCACCCTCTTTCTATAAAAAAAAAAGGTGAAGACAGGCTGATGGTATACTCACGCAGTATAATGTCCGTTGGGCACGCCGTTATGCCCCTTATTGGAAAGTGTTACGTCTGACATTTGACTGATGCCCGAGTCCTTACTGGACATGTGGTTACCGCACTCCGCTAAAAAAGAGAGAGATAGGTATATTCTTCTTGATTTACGGTTCCTGCCAAAGGCAAAACTCATATTTTGCGAGAACTATTGATGCCTGTAATGAGTTGTTCGTTAATGTCAATATGTTTGACGCTGGTAAAAGGAGCGCTGACAAGAAACTCTTTCTCTGAAAGCATCTCTAATTGCAATCGATAATTGGATAAATTCATGTTTTAAAATGACCATTTATATGTTAACGCTGGAGATTTTTTAACACCATATTGCTAAGTATTTAGATTCATGTTTTGTCAATAGATCTATATCGGGGTTCGTAAAAATCCGATAAATATCGAAATATCCCCATATTTGATATACAGGATGACGGGAAATTCGACGTATTCCTTGAAATGGGTTAAACAACAGTTCCATTTGCGACAAATTTTGTCCCGTGAACCGGTGGTCGAAAATCAATGGGTTTTTGAGTTATTGAGTTTCATTTTTTTTTTTAATTTTTTCCAACTTAACGAGATAACAAAAATAAAATTAAAAAATACTAACTTTTGAGGACTTTTTTTTAGCTCTAATTGAACGCTGACAGTACATTAACATGAATAATTTAAGATTATTCTTGTATAATTAGTATAGTATGTTTAAGTATTATGTTATTCATAATTGTTATATGAATAAATAAATACTGACTCACTTCTTCCATATAAATATAAAAAAAACCCGTTATTAGGTGTATTTTATATTTCATTACATTTACGGAGGCATTAATTAGTGAAATGAGGATTAGCTGTTATTCATTTATGAAAAAAAAAACTACTATTTGATCTAACGTTGCTCTCCGAAGTTTAAAACCATCAATAAATATAACAATACAGTAAAAATAAAATGCATCTAATCTATCTGACATTTAGTTTGTAGTAATTGCATAACCCAGAGAAGCCAAATCTTTCATTGTTGTTTTCCTACCACCAATTTTGTCTAAGAAACCAGTACAAAGAAATTTTTTTTTCGAATTATTCATTTCATAATTAACTTGTAGTCGAAGCCTTCTCCCCTGAAGCTAAATGTATCACATTTATTTTCTCACCATTAATTTAGTCAAAGAAACCAGTGATATCTTGAGTTCTGGTCGTTGCTTTAGAATTATAAGCTTAATCTTCGGTTTCATTTCTCACACTCTCATAGCACCAATTTCATCAAAGAAACCAGTAACCTATAACCACAAAATTTGACTTGTGGTCAAATTTAAAATCGTAAAGCTAAATTCGCCACTTTTACTTTCATACCAAAAATTTTGCTATTTCTATTCCATACCATAAATTTCGTCTAAGAAACCAGTAACCTATAACCATAAAACTTGACTTGTGGTCGGTGCCTCAGACCTTACAGCCAAATCCGCAATTTTTACTTTCATACCACAAACCTCGTTTAAGAAACCACTAGTCACCAATCTGACCCGCTTACCGTTAGAATGTTGCGCAGTGTATGTGTGTATTTCTGAAGTGGTTTTTCGTATTCTAGAGTATACATCTTCAGCGTTTGTTGAGTTCGATGTAGCACTGGAAGTACGAAGTGGACTATCACTGCCGGCTGTAAAGAATTATCATCAACATTTCATGATTGGCACTTGTCATATACAATTCTCAAATTTGTCCAATTCCCATTCACGATTGGGATAAGAATCTCTTTTTTCAATCGTTCTTTTTTTTAGAACCCCTCAGCAGTCGGGGAGACGTTGCGTCTCTCTGTGTGTTCTACCGCCTGTACAATGGGGAATGCTCTGAAGAATTGTTTAATATAATCCCCGCCTCGGGTTTCTACAACCGCACCTCCCGTCACAGAAGTGCGGTCCATCCGCATACGGATATTCTAGCCATAATCCAAATAAATTCAAACTTCAGTATTCATTAGCCTAATATGGTTTACAAGATTTTAGTTTATTTCCAGAGCTGTATCAAAATCCCAAAATTTAAAAAAGATCAGCTTACGGTGAGCAAATTTTAATCTAACCACCTCTTTTCCAATTATACTTTTTACACCCCTTTTTATTCTATCGCGACCCCAAGGAAGACAGGGAGAGAGTCATGGGAACAAGGGGAAAATCCTCATCCTGTTAACTTTAACCCTTTTCAATTCCTTTTGCTAATCCTAAATATCTCAAAACTAGGCGAGCCAACGGTTTAGTATTCTCAAAATCGCAATTCTCAAACGTTGGCCCGCCCCCAGATGCGCTGCCTATCTTTGACAGATTAAGGAATGGATTGGGAAAATGGTAAGGGGATAGGGTGGGATGGAATTGGGTTCTGGCATATCTAACTCACTACCGAAACACGTACGTACATTGGGGAAGTACGATAAAGTGGGAAATGCTGTACATTTCAAGGTAGTCTTCTGTGAGAGGGCTAACGTGGCCAGTCTAGTGCACCCAGCGGCTGTGGGAATGCAGCATGCACTCTCCCCCTACAGCGTGCTTTAAATAAAATACATCATTTTTATGTCAAAAAATCAGTTTCTTTGTCATTAAAAGTCTAATCAATTATATTATTATTATTAAGTTCCATAATTCCATTGTCAAATAGTATAGAGAGAGAGATAAACTTACTGCTGGAAGTTCTCCGGACATGCTGTTGCACCACTCCGTTGACTAAAGCCTGCGTTTCCGGCGGAAGCTCGCCCATTAACGCCGTGAACTGAAATAAAAGTAAAATGATATTCGGGGCCGGATAAAGGGCTGGACAAGCTGGCCAGGTAATCGAGGGGCATATAAAATCAGATGATTTTTCATGTGATTTGATAATTTTATATAGGCAACGTTTCTACTTTAAAATGGGTAAATTAAACTGGGCGGCTGGTAACATTGAGTCGTGTCGCGTCAACTGTCCCTGTCACCGAGTAAAATCTGTCTTTTGTTGTCATTTTGTTTTTTACCCTTGATGTTTACAAATACAAATAAAATCTAGTTTTGGATGTGACAATATCTACAGGACGAGATATGGATCAAATTTGGATACATATATATGTTGATAACGTAAAATAAAGAAATATTTTACTTATAATTCATATTAGTATCATTTTCTATTGTAATCCGATGAATTCTGCTTTCAACTAGACTGTGATTTAAATCATTGATTAAAATAAAAATAATTTAAATTTTTATCATGATTTATATCAAATCGATATCACTCGTCCCCGCAAAATACTCACTAAAATGTCAATCATTAAAAAATGTCCGACATGCTTGAACGGGCCCTGATTATATTTGATTTTTTAACGAGAACTCAAGTGAAGGTCGACATTTTGTTTGATTATTACAAAAAGTGTGTATTGTCGTGTAAACGTTAGTAAACGTGTAAACCGATAGTTCATTAAACTTCCAAAGTGCTTAATGTTTGTGATAATCATATAAAAGCACGGAACTGCGTTTTTCGTGCGCTTCCAAGGAGTCCTCTTCTGTCTTCAGTAAACCGACTATCGCTTTACTTCTAACTTACTTTGACGGGGCTGCATATAGACAGGATGCGTTTTGAATTGTTTTTTTTTGTAAGATTACACCGTCGATATAAGGAATGAAAAAGAAAACTCACGGGCACCGGGTTGCAGTCGTACAGGCAAGCGAGCGCGGCGCGAGCGCAGCTCCTAACGTCCGCGGCGCGAGGATCTTGCGCGTGCGCAGCTACTTTTACTAGCGCACGACCCGCTACGCCACTAGCACCACCTGACAATATTCCACACCACTTATGTTAATACAATTGTATTGAACACCACTTATTCCAATAAACACTAATTATAACTATTATTTGTGTTCAACACCACTTATGTTAATACAATAATACAATATGGTCAATACAACGCATGAATTACTAAATCGTTGCCAAAATATTTTGTAATTACTTTACATGTTTTGTGGGGAGAGAGTGCACGCTGCATTCCTACAGCCGGTGGGCGCATTCGACTGGCCACGTTACCCCTCTCTCACAGAAGACTACCTTGAAATGTACTGCATTTCCTATTTAATCGTATTTCCCCAATGTACGTACGTGTTTCGGTAGTGAGTGAGAGGGGCTCTCGCACCACGTCCCAATACTTTAGCAGAAAGATTTGTTTTACTCCTCTCCTTATAAAGTAATTGTTAACAATCTGATAGATCTGATCTGCCAATTAAATCTTTAATTTTACAGGAAAAAGGCGGCAGACGAGCAAACAGTCCACCTGGTGGTAAATGGGATACTGTCGCCCATGGACATACGCGGTACATGCCAAAATAACAAACGTTGGCGCGCCCCCGGTTATGCTGCTGCCTACCTTTCGAGATGAAGGAATGGATTTGAAGAAAGAATTGGGACACTGGTCAAAACGGGGTGGGAATGGGCTCTGGCATATTTCACTCACTACCGAAACACGGATGTACATTAGGGAATAGGTTAAAGTCGGAAATGCAGTAGGTACATTTCGAGGTAGTCTTCTGTTAGAGGGGTAATGACGGCAGCGCCTATTTAGGGCCCTATTTTCCCCCCTCAAAATATGGAAAAAAGGCCCTAAATATTGTGGCTATACCAGGTTCTCCTAACCATCTTCCTGCTAAAGCAATTTGTCGGTAAGTGGCTTACCGTGTAAAGCGGCGGTAAGGCTGGATGGCGTGCAGTACTCGTGAGCCAAGTCCGCTAAGAATCTTAGGGCTGCCGCTTTGGTTCTGGTCGTGGGCGCTGTAGCTCCGTCTGCTAGGAACCTACATAAAAACAAATTTAATTATTTATTACCATACACATATACGTAAAGGACATGGCTATTGGTACATCTATTTAACATCCAACCAGGAAAAAAGGAATATGACTCCATTTGGGATTTAATGGATTCTATCTACTCCACGATAGCGGACTGCGATATAAAATTACAAATTGTGCTGTAAATAAATGTAAAAACCACGAAAGAAAACGTACAAAAAAGGATTATAAATAATTTATCCATTTTTTGTTAAACCAAGAGACCAATATCAATAAATAAACAAAATACATTTTAAAAATTATGTACCGCCATTACAAGAACATTGTTACATGAACCACATCAGCTCTAGTATTTTATATAGTAGTACTCGTAAAATCCCACAGATGGCGTTAATCAGACCTGCACTCTGAAGACAATACTTCTCTTTTACGCTTAACGACCTTGGCTTGGATACCAATATCTTAAATTAGAAAATATTGACATCATATTTAAGAACAATTGTAAGACAAATGCGTGTATGAGGACATTACACGCGTCAGGATGGACGAATGTAAGATATATATTTTTTTAAAGTTTCCATTAAAACGTTTTGTTCGGAAACCGACTATGTTCCTTTTTTCCCGCCTCGTCCTTTTCCGCCAAACTTGGCCGTCCGCGAGTGCAGTTGTGACGCTTAGATTCAAAATTCAACTAAAATCAAAATTAGTGGTGTCTGTGTGGAGAGAACGTTACCGAACCAGCTCATAACCTACAACGAGGTGCCCCGGGGCTGGAGACACACATTCATCGTCCTGTGAGTACTTACCTCTTCCCTTTAGCATAGTCGGGAATTTGTTGGGGTAGTTACAAAACCTAGTTTACGCAACAGGTTTTATTATAATATCTGTGGAAAATAATTGTTAGAATATATTTTTTGTTATGTCAACACAAAAAGGCAGGTTTCCGATGTTTTGGCTGTCAAGAGAAAAGGAGGGAAATAAGTGGTGTCATGGTGGGAAATAAGACGATAAAATAAGAGATTCGGTGCAGACCATTTGGTACCTAATTTGTATTAGAAGCTAGAATATACGAATTTAAAAGTGGAGTTGGGCAACACAGGATTTATGCGTTCTACACAATGATGATACTACCGACATGTCACAGCTGACTAGGAGATTCCACCATGTCAGCTATAGGACCATTAGTCATACACAAGAGGGAAACGGTTTTGGAAGGGTGCCTGGCATTCTACACAATATAATTTGACAGCAGAATTTGATCCCATCCCAGGATGTAAGATGAAAACTAACCTGAATATATTGTGCAGTTGCAATTCAGCAGGGAAGCACTCGTGTATAACATCTAAAGTCTTCATGATCTTGCTCTGCACGGAGCCGAGGATATCTGTTCCCAGTTTCATAAGCAGTCTGCAACAAAATATTAAGATTTATAAGGTAATCATTAATTAACTATTAGGTTACAACACTGACCGTATTCCTTAAGTTGGCACGGAGCTTGCGCGCCTACTATATATATATATACAATACAGATGAATACAACAATCAGTATTGCCATCTAGTGACAAGTAACGTAACTTAATTCCTTTCCTACCGACGCCATCTAGTGATAACGATAACTAAAGTGACGTATCTATTTTTTCCACTAACGTAACTAACTTAATACTAGACCAACGCCATCTAGACACAATCGACCTAATACATTACCTACCAACGCCATCTAGTGACAATGTTAACTGACCTGAACATGAGTTGATACAGCCAATCTCTAAGCTGTTGCCAATGGACCAGTAGCAATTCACACACAGCATCTAGGAGTAGAGAGAACACCTTAGTGTGAGCGTCCACGAACATCTTGTTAAGAAGTTCCGTCAAACGACGTAATTGTTCGTCGGTTAACATACGGCCGCTGTTTAGATAATTTGCCTGAAAATAAAGTTTAAGTGAGTGAACATTTATGTTTGTAAAGCTGTACACGTGACAAGTATACAGGTATCACTGATATAATGCAAAACTTGAAACACGTTGACTAATTTGAAATATATTAAACCGTTATAGGCAAACTTTCTAACTAAAAACGACATTTGTAAACTTCAATCAGCTTAAATAGAATCGTTCTTTTTATTTTGATTAACAGAAACAGAGGGAATACATCGTGAAGGAACCCACGTGCTCCAGAAATATAAAAAAAAAATCTGGAGTATGCGATCCACCAATCCGCACTGGGCCCGCGTGCTGGACTACAGCTCGAAACCCTCGAGATTTGGGTGGACGTTATAGGCTGATACAAAACAGAATTAACTCTTGAGTGTTTGGTATATAATTGAAACTTTTTATTTAAAGAAATCTATACATATAACAAAATCGTAAGAAAGCAGTGTCTGTAAAATTAAGTATTTTTTGAAAATATTATTTTTGAATTTTTATCTTTCTGAACGCGTGAACAAAAGTACTGTACGGATTTTAATGAAACTTAGCGTAGATAGATCTTGTCTTGGATTAACTTAAGTTAACTTATAGATCTTAAGTACTTTTCATCTAGATCCATTATACAGTACCCACGGGAATCATCATCAGCTCACGTGAAAACCACTGGATGGATTTTTATGAAATTTAGTACAATCATTATATTCCGAGTCAATATACGGGATACTTTTGTATCCTGAACCGTTATAAGTTCCCGCGAGCATCATTGTATTCTCATCATAACCATTGTATCATAGCATCATAACCACACGTATTCTCGAACGAACAGCTAGTGATTAATTACTAAAGCATACGAATGAAGCCGCGGACAATAACTGCTTCAACATACTTCTTTGTATAGAGTTCTCTAATATTTTTGTAAGACATATTTGACATCCATACAACACACATGAACGCTGGCTATATACACATAATAGAAATGAATATAAACTCACCAGATGGGTGAGTCCATCCTTCCTTTCAGTCCAATGCGTGCAAGCACAAAGGGCTATGATCTCGTCAGCGGGGGGAGGGGCCGGCGGTGGGGGAGAGCCGCACTCCCACCCCAGACGAAGGGCGGAACCGCTCCATGACACACTCTGTATAAAACATACATATATACATAAATAATGGACAACATCGATATACCAAAAGGAAGACCTGAAATATGTAATCCGAAATATATATTATACAAATATATAAAACTGTTTTAGCGAAAAATAAAATCATTTTAAGGATTAAATCAAAGTTACAAACACGTATAGTACGCGCGCGAGCTGCGTGCTCTCGACCGTCGCACGCGCTGCGATCGCCTCAGTTCTAGTGGTGTGCATGGCGCGACTGCACATTTATCGATAACACGAAATATCAATAAGTTATTTTAAATTTTTATTAGTGCTTTGTTTGTATAGGTCGACCATTTTTTTTTCTATTTAAAATGGATATCAACAGTGAACTCATCAATATCGGAATTACTGTATCATGAACATGATTTATCGATATCGGTAGTAGTTAATTAATAATTAGGTTACAACACTGGCCGCATTGCTTAAGTTGGCACGGAGCTCGCGCTCCTATTATAAGGTTCTGTTGTTCTATCTAAAGGTATTTGTAAACCTATAAAATCGTTAAATACAAAAGGAACAAGAAGTACAATGTGAACATATTTATATGCATTACGAAATCAACTCACTATGCAAAAGTATTGCCAGGTAAAAAAAAACGATTCTAGTAGATTTTGGTAGGATTCTAATGCAGAATGCAAAAATAATAGATCAGTAATGAGTTTGTAGTGCATGTACGACGAATTGTATTTATGACATTCAATTGATGATATTACTTACTTAACACTTAATTAATTATTTAAAAAAAAAAATATAAGAAAATAAAAAAAGAACGTAAAGTACTGATTTCCGTACCCCCCCCCCCCAATAATCATTTTTATTCAAAACACCCGATATTCCTTGCAAATAAGTGAATTTATTCGAGAAAAAGTAATAAACAAATATAGTTACATCGTGTCTCTTGTAAGAGTCGATACTCCTTTCAGAGCAAACGCTGGACGCTTCGGAGTCATCGTCTCGACCACGAACTCCTTCGCAAGCGGAACTGTCTTCAGGGCTCTGTAACTTTATCATTTTAATATTAATTCGGTTGGGTGTGTGCACGCTGCACTCCCACAGTAGCTGGAATGGACCCAGCATTTTCTCAACCCTTTCTCCAAATCCATTCCTATATATCCAAAGGTGGGCAGCGCATCCGGGGACGTGCCGACGTTTGTCATTTTGGACTAATGTTGGCATGTATCGCGGATGTCTATGGGCGACAGTGTCCACTTACCATCAGGTGGACTGTATGCTCGTTTGTCGCCTTCGTCCTTCAGCCAACTCCTTCAAGTGTTCAAACTGTCAGGAGGGTATTGTTTAGTAATACATACCCTAAGGCCATCCCTCGTCTGCTGCGGAAGACGAAGGGTGGCTGCAGGTGTACTTGTCGTACGTTCAGCTGATTGGCGACGCATGATACGCTGTTTGACCCGGTAGACCTGGATATTATATAGTCCGTTCTAATCCAACTAAAGACAAAACCAGATCAATGAATCAAACTATGTATATGCAAAAAAAATAGCACCTCATTTAATTTAAGGTCATGCCAGTTGCGCCAGGCAGACGTTTGTAAATATTAAAAAAAATTGGATTGCAATGGAATATATATACAGTGGAGGTTTAAAAAGGCCTACTGACTCACCAGTAGCCGTTCTCATCCAGCTTCATATCGACCATTCAACCCGTCAAGAGGGTGTTATTTAATATATACCTTTAAGGTGGCTGTCCAGTTTATATCCTCGTTTCATCTGTCAAGAAGGTGTCATTTAATTATACATACCCTAAGGGTGGATTCGGCATCTCTCGTCTGCTGCAGGAGACGAAGGGTGGCTGCAGGTGTACGTGTCGTACGTTCTGCTGATTGACGGCGCATGGATACACTGTTCGACCTGGTAGACCTGGATATTATACAATACTACGGTTATTGTTACGTGTATTGATAAAGCCAGCAACAATTCTAAATAAATAATAAAATGTGGAGGCTCCTCTGGATAACCATGTTAATGAACAAAGACCTTCTTAACCAGACATGGGAATAGGGAAGAGGAAAGGCCAGAAGAGCTGTAATTTCACAACGGCATACCTAAGAGCGGCGATAGCCTAGGAGTATCTATACTCGACTCACATTCGTGTGATCGTGAGTTCAAATCCTCGGTCCGTACCAGAGTTTATACTTAAGTACGGATTTTTTAAAATTGAACTTGCGGTGAGGGAAAACATCGCGAAGAAACTGGCGTGCTGAGCAATTGTCCAATCAGCACTGGGCTCGCGTATCCACATTACGGCCCGAAAACAGTGATTTATTAGTGGAGGCCTGTGCCCTGCAGGGGGACTGGTATATATTCATCTTGTATATATATTTAAATAAAATTATTTATTCTGTTTGTCGCTTAGGTTTTATATTTATACGTCTCATCGCACCTCCCAATGTATATCTCCGATCAACCCAAAGTTTAGCTGGTACAGAATACCTTAAGGTATTAGGGTGCGTATACACAGAAGCGGAGCTGGGCGGAGAGAAGAGACGTGCCGCAATTGACCAATCACATGGTTTGAAATCCACATCTCTTCTCCGCTCCGCATCAGTGGAAACAGTATTAGCGGAGAGAAGAATTGTTCAAAATATATGAGGACGCAGCCCCAAGCTGAATAGAACGGAGTAGCGCGGAGCGGGACGGAGCGGAGAAGGGCGGGGTATTGCGGAGCGAGGCCGCTCGCACGCATAGTATTTTAATTGGTAGCGATGTGACAAAACAGCTCGTCTCCGCTCCGCTTTACTAGCTTCGCCCTGCTCACGTCCGCTCCGCTCTTCTCTCCACTCAGCTCCGCTTCTGTGGAAACGCACCCTTACGCTCGCTTTTTGTACCATAATTTTGAACTAAAATAATATACAATTTATTTCACGTTACCTGGTAGGGCTGGTCTCCCTGGAGCCGGTCAGGGAGCGTGGGATGCCGGAAGGGCGGCGGCGGGCACTCGCTAAAGACAAAGGGGCCGCGTTGCGTGATGATGGCGACGAAGAACGGGACGTTGCTACAATAAATGAATTATCTTGTCAAATGGCCGTGTTTTACTCTAATAATTGGACGTCTGCGATTGATTGAAATACCATATCATTAGCGTGTGTCAATCCACTGATAGATATAGGCCTCTCCTAAAAACCACCACCTCACATGGTCTTCTGATAAGTGTTGTTAAAACGAGCGCTGAACGCTCGAGCGCTGGCGCGCTATGTTACTTATACCTTATGTTTCATACTTGAGCTTTTAATTATTTTTATTTTTTTATGTACGAAGGCGGCAGACGAGCATACAGTCCACCTGATGGTAAGTGCACACTGTCACCCATAGACATCCGCGATACATGCCAACATTAGTCCAAAATGAGAAACGTTGGCACGCCCCCGGACGCGCTGCCTGCCTTTGGAGATATAGGAATGGATTTGGAGAAAGGGTTGAGAAAATGGGGAGGGATAGGATGGGAATGGGCTCTGGCACATCTCACTCACTACCGAAACACGTACGTACATTAGGGAAATAAAGTGGGAAATGCAGTACATTTCAAGGTAGTCTTCTGTGAGAGAGGGGTAACGTGGCCAATCAAGCGCGCCCAGCGGCTATTGGGTTGCTGCGTGCACTCTCCCCCTCAATTACAAGGGTTTAACAACTATAACGCTCACTACTCTTCAAAGTTTTAAAAGTTCAGTAGCGCTCACTCAGCTGTTGAGCGTTCAACGCTCGTCTTTAAAAGATTATTTTGAGCTCTTCTCATCCAACCATGACCGGCGACTTTCTTCGAGTGGTCGGTCGACTTTTTTGGCGGTTTTGTATTTGTTTGATTATTATAAAAATTGTGTATAGTGCGTTTTGTGGTTTAATAGTGATAGTGTATTAAACTTCAAAGTGCGTAATGTTTATGATAATCAAATAAAAGCATGGAACTGCGTTTTTTCGTGTGCTTCCACAAGGAGTTCTCTTGTCCTCAGTAAACCTACTATAGCTTTACTGAGCGACACCTGACTTACTTCGACGGGACTGGATATTGACTGGATACGTTTTAGACGAAGAAAACTTGACACTGGCAGAAATGTGCTTATCGCAGCACTGCTACATAAGAAAAAAAAATGGACATCACTGGGACAAGAGAAACCTATAGAAAGAGCTCGATAATGAAGAGTGTAATGTAACTAGATACACTGGAGTAAAATAATGGGGACGGGATACATTTTTTAATGATTAATACACTTGCAAAAATTCAACTTAAATACTGGCCTATCAATAGTTGGGTTCGGGTAAAAAGAGTTATACACAAAGTATAATTCTGTATTACAAGTCTTAAACTTGTAAGCAACGCATGGCTAGCTTGCCATCAGCACGTGTAGATCTAGAACGTCCCTCTTGACACACAACTGTCGACTTTACAGGCAGAATCTTAACAAAATCCAATCGTTTGACAAAACGTTAACATGCTAACCATAAAAAATTGAATTGTATCAAAATTTGTTCATTTTCTATTTAAAATGGACTGTTATTAAATTTATGTATTATAGCTGCAAGTTCTCATGCAAGTGGTAATAATTGTCTGAATGAGAATAGAGAAATTTAAACCTCGTCTCGTCTCGAGTTGGTCCGTAGTGTCTTGTGCTTCTTTCATTTTGGCATCGAGGCGGTTCATATCTCGTAGAGGCATTTGTCATACATATTCAGACAATGGTACAAATTGCAAAGGTGCCTTTAGAGAACTAACAGAGTTATATGACATGTTTCATACTCACGAAAATTACAGTAAAATTATTAATTTATCTAACGGGGAGCTTATACGAGGATGGAATAAAGTCAGTAAAAATTTTCTAAAACGTCAGTTGGGTACTATAAGACTACCATATGAAGAGTTTTACACATCACTGGTCCAAATTGAAGGAATCTCAAATTCCTGCCCGCTGTGTGCTCTGACTAATAATACACCTGACGATTTAACCATATTTAACTCCATCACATTTTATTATAGGATGTTCTTCACAAGATACACCTGAATTTATACAATCAAAATCGGACGCGTTACATAAACTATCGTCATGGCAAAGAATTACGCAGTCAACAAGGCAGGCACGTTCAATATATAAATGAACTTGAAAATAGACCTAAATGGATCCAAATCAAACCTAGGGTGACCTAGTTATTATCAAAAATGAAAAACAGTCCACGAGCTTGTTGGGCTTAAGGTAGACATTAAGGGTTATGAAAACCCAATCGATAACTTAATAAGGTCTGTGTTAAGCCAAACATTAAAGGGCATTTACACAAGGCCTATTAATAAATTAATATTGTTGCCTAAATTCACTTAAATAACCGTAAAGAATAATTTATGCTAAGATCTTTCGTTAAATATATAATATGGCGACAGCGGATTATCAGAAACCCTTGATAGGGAGATTCCTTGAATCTACCCAAACGGCCTAACACCGTAGGCCGTGATGCATATTCTATATGATGCCAAGGTGTTCTTGTCCATCCATACCTCTACAAAATCTGCATTCATATTTTTATCAAAGGCAAATATTAAATTGTTAATCAAAGCCAGCATAAAGGTGCATTCATATTATTGCTTAAATCAATTGTTAATAAAATCCAGCATAAAGATGCATTTAATTCGCTGTTTTAAAGCAGAAAATGTCTCCCATCGACTGTTAATCATATGCAAAATTTTGCAAGGTTGCATTCATATTTTGTCAGGGTCAAAAGTCTCACAATCTTTTGTAGAAGGGCAGAAGGCAGTTTTGTGTCGATTTTTCTTAAAGACAATCTCGAGTATTAAGTTCAATCTCTAAGCATTATTAGACTGAATCGTTATTTTGTTAAAAAGGGGCTAATTAAGTGTCGAAGCTAATTTCAAGTTAATTACACCTACATAAACTGTTTTCGATGGGTTCACCTTATTTTTATAGTTTGCAAGAAAATCGTAAGTTTAGTTTCCGTTATCGTATTAAGGTATAGTAAAAACACACATAGGATATTTTTAATATAATTTTATTTAATTTAGAATCAAATTTGTAAGATAAAAAATGTTAAAACTTAAATCCACACATAAAAAAATGTACAAAGCTCTTAGCTCATATATACTAATAAAATTTGAATAGCTCAAATAAATCAAATCTGTTGAAGCTCAGAGCTCGCATACATACTAATACTTATTATATACTATTATTATTTAAATGCTCTTAGCACTAATTGATACATGAATTTGCAGACTAAATAGTCTCGGTGATAGGTTACATAATTATAGTATATTATAGTCAATGTTTCTCAAACTGTCAATTGTTTTCTTATAATAATTAACTAGTTTAGATTTTGTCAGCCCGGAGGAATGTTTAAGATTTAATTATTAATAAAATCTATATATTAATAGCATATACTTAAAATACTAGTTTCAAAACACATTTCGGAAGCAATTTCTAAACGCTAAATATCACGTTAACTTCACACATTCTCTCTCTCTCTCTCTCTCTCGTGGCACGCGTTTGAGTAAACACCTAAGGCGTCTGCCTCTCTTCGATGTAAAATCTTTGTATTGTGTTAGTTCTTTAATAAAGTGTATTTACAAGTAAAAAAAGTTTTTTTTTATTGAAGACTGAAGATTGAATTGATTTAATAGCATTAATATACCGCGTCAGCGGTCGAGCGCTTAAGCGTTCAGCGCTCGTTTTAACAACACTATATACAAGAGTGGACTCGCCAACCCGCTTGGCCAAGGTGCATTTGCATGTATAGCTGTATCCAGCAGTGGATATTAAAATGTCTGGTTACGATTGTTGTTTAATCACACCGAAATAGCACAAATAGAATCCCAGATTTCCATCATTCTTCTCGTGAAATACTCCATTAATACTCACGTTGTGATTGCGACACTCCAGGTCTAGACCTGGAACGGCCTACGAGACGTTCCGGACTGGGTGGGACCACACTACTAGCTCCAGCAGCTGGACTACGTTTTGCACGAGCTATGGGACAAATATGGCAACATTATTACACAATATAATTTATGATTCATTTACACAAATGAGTTTCTCGAACATTGTTCAAAAGCTAATATAAACAACTGTTATGCCGCGGCCCCACATTGCTTATATTTGCACCAAGATATAGTATTGGAGCCAATACACCGATGTATGTATCGGTCTTGGACAGACCGTGGACATAAACGTGACCTGGCGTCCAGTAGCCAACGCCAACTCGCGCCGTGTCGGTTTTTGTGACACGATCAAAGGCTAGGGGAATGAAGGGCAGTGCGCGCGGGCAACTTGGCTCCAACGTCACTTCCCGCTCTACACATTCATCATCCACCATCGCCTTTTCCTTGGTGGTTTTACTGCATGATGAACATTTAATAAATAATTTGTATATGCGTTCATTCCATAGGCGTAAGTCGCAAGTGCGACTAGGTGGTCTTCATCCATGTTGGGTCCGCTCGCGACTCCGCCCAAAATGCTTGGTCTAGTTTGGTGATGTTGAGTATGGGAGCCAATGTGTGGTGCTACTTTGTTACGGCTCCTCTTATGGCCAATATATGTGCCAATGGTATGGCACACATATTGGCTAACGTGTGGACGCGGCGACCATCATTTCACCAAAACCCTTTGATCTGTGTTGCAAAACCGACACCACTCGGATCTCACGCCAACGTGTGGGCCAACACTCCAATACCTACCAAGGTGACCACAAACCCCCCTTCTACATGATGAACATACGTTTTGGCCACAGCCATTGGCACATATATTGGCCAACGTGAAGAGGAGCCATTACAATAATTGGCTATTCAAATTTGACAGCAAAGCTTGGACCCAAAGCATAAGGCAATGTGTGGCCGCGGTATTACAGTCCTCACAACGAGACATGAGCTTTGCATCTGCACGAGTTGGCGTCGAATTGTTCAATCAGATAGTAGAAATGGTTCGCACTGTACACTATCGGTGTGCACTCACACAAACGCGAAGCTCTCGTCTCGTTGAGTGAGTTGTATCATGATCTGATCAGTGTTATCATCTAGTTTTTATCATCATGTGAACAATTGTATGTAGTTTGGTCGCATACAAGAATCGGAGAATCATAAACAATATTCTCAACCGAACCGTTCGAGGAACTCTCCTTGTGTAAATCAGCTTTTATTCTAGCTCTTTTACACGGAAGACCACGTATGTACATTGAAAGCGTAATATATAAATATATATACGACCTGTCACTGAAATAACGTTAAAAATCGAAAACAGGTTGTTCGGTGTCAAGAGTAGAATCGATTCCAACAGTTTTTAGAATAGATTAGAATAGGTGGCAAGCGCCACCGGCCTGAGTCCGAGCGCTACGAACGTTTTAGACAGGACAACAAAACCTTAGATCTTTGCGACTTTTGATATATTCCTTAAAATAATTTTATTTGTCGCTAGAACGGTTTAATATATTTTAAATCAGTTGACAGATTTTGCCTTATTTCAGTGACATGTTGTATAACAAAGGACAGAACAGTACAGCAATTGCAGTTCATAAATAACGCGAGGGACGGCGAGGGAATTTTATGCAGGTGTCCACGGAACAGTTGGTTTTCCTTAATTCCTCGCCATTCATTTAAAGCCTTCTTGGACTATGTCACCACGGGCAAGTGTGGAAAGTATAGTGTAAAAGAACCATTCCCGAAGTCTTAAACAATGGTTTTCATTCATGATTGACTTCACTGACACAAAATTTCACATACATATCACAGACCGGAAAAAACGAGTTTTTTTTTTGACAAGAGGGCGGACGAGCAAGCGGTCCCACGTGATGGTAAGTGTCACCGCCGCCCATGGACACCTGCAATATCAGTTGCTATCAAATACAAAAACCATAACAAACATTGTAACGAATGACCTATCAGTTGATTACATTGAATTCAGAATCACGAGCAAAATCTATGGTTGGGTAATTTTACAGAAAAAGCAATGATTTTAGTGGCGGTTTCGAACAAAAAAAAAGTGCATATCGAAGCATAAGGTCATAATCTGGTACCTTGTTGGGCAACTTCCCCCTCTTTAAGTAAGCATGATGACAATAATAAAATTGTTAATTCGGTTAACAAAAGACTTATAATAATCTGTTTTCACAGCTGATAAAATGCAATAGAATGCGACTGATAGAACAGATCAAATGTATTTACAGACGATCCATGTTTTTGCAGTTAACAGCATACGATCGATTTTTTTAGCAGTGGGACAGTCTACGATCATTAGATCGTATGACTGACAGAATACGATCAAATGTTTTCGTAAAAGAGAGCATACGATCGAATTCTTTCTCGATTGACAGTATACGATCGAATTCTTTCTCAATTGACAGTATACGATCGAGTGCTTTCGTAGTAGACAGCATACGATTGAATGCTTTCACAGCTGACAGAATATGATATATTTTTTAACTGACACCATACGATAAAATTCCTTTTTAGCTGACTGAATACGATCTAATACTATCGCAGCTGACAGCATACGATTGAATTTTTTCTTAGTTGACAAAATACGATCGAATTCTTTTGCTACTGATAGCATGTGAATCGAGGATGATACATATACAGTGGATTTCATTAATAACGACCTCGGTTGTAACGACTTTTCGGTTATAGCGACGTCGAACTTACGTCCCTATACTTACGAACTTTAAAGCATACTTTCGTAGGAAATTCATTCGGCAATAGCGACTCCGGATATAACGCCTAATTCGGGTATAACGACTTGTTTTTATGAACTATTTGGGACAGATTCCTAGAAATTCCTTGCGGATATTGAGACTGAGTCGGCAAAGGCACAAAGACTCATTCATAAGCTTTAATGTAACGTAAACAAAGGATAAGAATCTTTTGTTTACATTCGCAGATGGTCAAATGCTTTGTTTGTGTGTAGGGTTACTTAGCATGTGCAGGAACTTAAAATTATGAATCAGTTACAAAGTAAAAACGAAGTTAAAAAGTACTGTTTATTTGGAGAAGGCAATAATAATTTAGATGTAGAGGGAATTATGAAAATGGAATATACCTTACAGCGTGCACAAAAGTCTAAACTTAAGCAGTGCACTATAACTCGTTTTTTTAGTAACAGCCGTGTATAATATAAATAAATGATAAATAAATAAATATGTATACATATGTACGTGATTTTTTATTATTACGGATATAGAGACCTCCGGATATAGCGACGACATTAAAGTGGTCCCTCCGCCGTCGTTATAACCGAAATCCACTGTATTTATCTCCTGAAAGATAGATCATAATTAGCACTAAGATGACAATCTGACTCAGGTACCATTGATAGGCACCATAAAAATTAAATGCTTGTGGGATTTGTGATTTCAAAAGGGTAATTAACAAGTGTATATACTCACGTAAACTGGCGGTGCCGGCGGCCATCTTGGCCCTCGTCATGTGCGAATACAAAGCCCTTGCCCTGGCTCTTTGTGCGGCCGCCGCGTCTACGGCCGATACTGAGCGAGCGGCCGGACCGCCGCTTGGCGAACGGTCTGTGAACGCAAGTGGTAAGCTGCTAGGTTTTGTTTTGGTAGAAACAAAATATAGATTCCTTTGCTAATAAACTGCTGTGCAGGTCCCGGGTTCGATAAACGGTCGGACATTCCTTTGTACAACGCAAGTGTAAACGCTCCTATACTTTATTCATTGGACAAATGTTTAATAGAAATCATCTTGTTTTATATAAATTAGTGCCTAGACTGAGCCTTTAGTTCTAGTTTAGTATATCTAACATATAGCCTACAATATGCAAGCTTAAACCCAGAAAAACGATATTCTTTATAACGATTTCTCTAAGAATTCCACAGCATAGGTGTTCAGAGCCCGCTCAATTGAGAAGAAAACATCAAGTTTATGCTAGTGGTAGGTAATACGTTTCAAAGTTACTGCCTTTTTTGTTTACCCCTTGTCTCAGACCATAATGAATAAGGTTTAGCTTTTGTTTTGATATAAAAGAGAATGTATTTATAAAACAATTACGGATAGGGATGTAACGATACATAATTTTGCCGATACGGATTATTGTAGTAAATAATCGGCGATACCGATATCGATGGCTTAGTAGATAATAAATTAAATAAATAATGAAGTATGTACCTCGGGCGTTTGTATGTCTTCATTATACATAAAACTTGCTTATATTTAACAAAAAATCGACCTTGAGAATTGTAAAAAATTAAAATAAAAATGTCAAATCAAAATTCAAAGAAAATATTTATCATGAATTATCATTAAGCAATTAAAGTAATTATCATTAAATCAGGTAACAAAACCAATACATAAAGTCAGTAATTAAAGTTCACTTTTGGCAGATTTTTGTTAAGAAAGCGAAATTTTTTCAAATTATTTGCAGATATTCTGTTACGCAAATCATTTTGTATGAGGCCTGCGGTTGAAAAAAGACGTTCTGAGTCAACGGAGCCCAGTTGATAAGACAAGTGATCTGTTTGATGTCGGTTGTATATAATCGGCGATGCCGATATACCGGTATCGGAATCGTTACATCCCTAATTACGGACATTTAAAGCTAATAGATTGTACATTTTATAACTCAGGCAAACACTCAAAAAAATTGACCTTTGATACATAGATTACATAGTCTTAAAGACGAATAGTAAAACAAGCAGCCTCATCACTAAAGCGATCTCTTCCAGGCAACCTTTGGGTTGTAACGAAAAAATACATGACAATTAATATTTTCTTTTAATAAGTCAGAAATTGATTTAAAATTAACGTCAGAAAAAAGATTATTTAATAGTTTCCACGAAAGAAATTCAATGTTGGAGGTATTTTGAATTTCATCCTACATATTTTGCATACTAAACTGTAAGTGAAATTTGTATTAAGTAAGCCCTTTGGAACCTTATCATCTGTAGACCCGATATACTCTTGGCATTTTTTTAAAAATACGAAGTATTCTCACCTCGCATAGCAATAGGTGTGTGAGATATCCGCATAGCAATAGGTGTGTGAGATATCGGAGGACCGTCTTGAGAAGTCCGTCTCAAAGAATTAGTTCTACTAATTCCCGATACCAGATTTTCAGTTGAAACTAGTTTCACTGTTATCTGTATTTTAATTATAACTTTTCGAAAAACAACTGTTTTGTAGCCACTTCTAGATATGCAAATTTGGGAATTTGGCATTTCGAGAACTTGCCATTTTGAGAATTTGTCCTTATAAAAATTTGCTTTTGATATTTGCCATTTTGAGAATTACACACTATGCTACTAACATATGCAATTTTGAGAATTTGGCATTTCGAGAACTTGCCATTTTGAGAAACTGTCATTATAAAAACTTGCTTTTTGAGATTTGCCATTTTGAGAATTACACACTATGCTAGTAACATATGCAATTTTGAGAATTTGGCATTTCGAGAACTTGCCATTTTGAGAAACTGTCATTATAAAAACTTGCTTTTTGAGATTTGCCATTTTGAGAATTACACACTATGCTAGTAACATATGCAATTTTGAGAATTTGGCATTTCGAGTACTTGCCCTTTTGAGAAACTGTCATTATAAAAACTTGCTTTTTGAGGTTTGCCATTTTGAGAATTACACATTATGCTACTAACCCTTTTTAAGTTTTTGCCAGTTTGAGAATTACACATGCTACCAAACACTTTTTTTTAAATACAAACTATTCGCACCTCTCATAGCAACGGGTATATGGGATATTGGCGGCCTGTCTTGAGACGCGCGTCTTCGTCTCAAAGAATTAGTTCTACTGATTCCAGACACCAGGTTTTCAGTTGATGCTAATTTTTCATTTATTGTATGTTGTATTTTAGTTGTGTTTAAAAACAAACCGTAATCCATGGGGGAGCGTGGAAAAGAAATTAATTGATTATAATAAGAGATTTATACTTATACTAAAATTGAAATTATAATTATTTTCCAACTAAAAGTGATTTTTATAATAAATAAAAGTAAATCTATAATAATAATCTTATATCGTATAATTGTAATCTATAATCAGGTTACAAACAAAAGTGAATATATAACTGTTGCGAATAAAAGTGAATTAATAACTGTTCCGAATAAAAGTGAATTTATAACTGTTCCGAATAAAAGTGAATTTATAACTGTTCCGAATAAAAGAGAATTTATAACTGTTCCGAATAAAAGAGAATTTATAACTGTTCCGAATAAAAGTGAGTTTATAACTGTTCCGAATAAAAGTGAATTTATAACTGTTCCGAATAAAAGAGAATTTATAACTGTTCCGAATAAAAGTGAATTTATAACTGTTCCGAAAAAAAGTGCATTTATAACTGTTCCGAAAAAAAGTGAATTTATAACTGTTCCGAAAAAAAGTGAATTTATAACTGTTCCGAATAAAGGTGAGTTTATAAGTGATCCGAAAAAAAGTGAATTTATAACTGTTCCGAAAAAAAGTGAGTTTATAAGTGTTCCGAATAAAGGTGTTTATAAGTGTTCCGAAAAAAAAGTGAATTTATAACTGTTCCGAATAAAGGTGAGTTTATAAGTGTTCCGAATAAAAGTGAATTTATAACTGTTCCGAAAAAAAGTGAATTTATAAGTGTTCCGAATAAAAGTGAATTATTATATAATGGTTATAAATAAAAGTAAATCTTTGATCGTGATCTTATCTCATTAAACAAAGGTGAATTTACAAATTTTGTGAATAAAAATGTTAATAAAAATTAAGTGAATCTACACGTACCTACTCGAATCTACAATCATGTTACAAACTAAAGTGAATTTATAATTTATGCTATGAATTGAAAATAAATTATGCTATGAATTAAATAATTATGCTATTTTTTTAAAATTATTGATTATTTAAAATATAAATAATTGTAAAACTTAATAACGTCTCTCTGTCAGTCGCCATAGGTGCGCTCTCTCTCTATCACAAACACTTTGTTCTGTACATTCCAATACAGTACTACATTTCTACGGGACAATAATGTGACATACCTGAAACGCTCGCGGAAGGACTTCTTGGACTAGTGATCGCTCTTCTTTCTGTAATAGAATAAGAAAGAAATCATTACGTTGCCTTCTTGGAAATAATATAGAATTGACTAAGACCTCCTTGTTCACAAGGGGGGGGGGGGGGTTTCCTTTGTAGGGGGAGAGAGTGTATGCTGCTTTCCCACAGCCGCTGGGCGCAGTCGGTTGGCCAAGTTACCCCCCTCTCACAGAAGACTACCTTGAAACGTACTGCATTTCCCACTTTATCGTATTTCCTCAAAGTACGTACATGTTTCGGTAGTGAGTGAGATATGCCAGAGCCCATTTCCATCCCATCCTCTTCTTCCCCATTTTCCCAATGCATTCCTTAATCTGCAAAGGTAGGCAGTGCATCCGGTGGCGTGCCAACGTTTGTCATTCTGGACTGATGTTGGCATGTATAGCGGATGTCCACAGGCGACAGTATCCACTTACCATCACCATCAGGTGGACTGTATGCTCATCTGCCGCCTTTTTTTCTATATCTTCGTCTAAAAAAACATATGACAACTTGTCCACGAATAAGTTTATGATGGAAAATAACAATTTTGAATTTAACCTTTAAGTTTTAATTAAATTGAATGGTATTTAAGTTAATTTTAATCTTTAGTTAGTTATTTTTGGAATGAAGTTCCTTTACGCGGCTTGCGGTAGGTGTGATTCCAGAGAAAATGTAACGTCACGTAAGATTTTTACCCCCTCCATACACCTTTCTCTTTCTCGCCTTTCTCTCGCTCGGACACGGTATGGTCGCGATACATTCGGAGTTTAAAAAAATGCGTGATCATCTTCGTTCCTGACGGGGGTCCCCTGACCGCACACGTTATTTTTTATTCTCCCGCTGCATCCACATGGTTAAATAAATTGTAATTTTGAAATAAATAAATATTAAAAAATCAAAAACATCGTCATTTTTGTAATTAGTTGACTTTCACAAAATAACTATATTCATTATTATTGTACTTGTGTATTAGCCTATAGTCTCTCTGCAGGGCACAAGGCCTGACCTAGTAAATCACTAAGGGGTTTCGGGTCATGATCCACCACACATAAAGCCTGACCAGAAAAATAAAAAACTTGCTGTGGGGACGCCACATTTGCTTTTTTCATAGCTAGTTAGTGTTGCCAGTAGAAGATATTAGTTCTATTAGTTTTACGGATCATTTTTTTTATTTCTGGAGGATGCGGGTTTTATTATTATTATAAGTAAATTTAATAAAAATATAATCACTCACCAGTGCCAACATGATGTAGACTATCAACGCTTCCGATATTTTTCTCCCTTTCAATCTGTTTTTGTGCTGGAGGATCTAATCTGGCGAACAATATCTCAGCATCTTCCGGAAAATAACGCTTGTATGCCCAATACGCTCTGAAATTAAAAACAAAAATGTCAAATGGATCAGACTGAGATTTCATCAAATTTTTCAAAAAAACAAAAAAACGCTTCTTACTTAAGCGCTAAGAATACATTTTAAGAATATACATTTATGTTCGTTTCGTTTATTGTATGTATTGTTTTCGAAGCTATAGCTACATATTTTGCGAACGGCACATGTTGCAAATGGGACGTTCTGCGAAAAAGGGAAATCCAGAAACGATTCCAAAGCGCGCGCCACGAGCATGAAGAACTTCAGTCATTGACATGAGGTCAGCGAAGATTGGACGTAAAAGAGATTTGTATGAAACTGATATTAAGGTTCAAAATATGAGGGGTCCAAATCACTTTACCGTCCAGGCTTGGCTGTTATCATGTCAATGACCTAAATTCTTCCTGCTCGTGGTGCATGCTTTCCCCAGAAGAAGACATTTTAAGAAGTGGTCATTAATCGCTATTAAAACAAATCAGCTTCAATTGAACTAGCGGGAACGTAGGAATTTTTCGATGAACAATCTTTTTCAATAGACTAGAACGGTGAACGTGCGAATGGTATGTAATGTATTTCACCTTCTTCCATTAGTCCTAGCGGTGCTGTCGGCATCGACACAGGCGTGTTTGATGGCATCTCTCACCGCTTGCTGTTGTTTCTCTATCGTTTGTGGAGACCACTTTTCTAGCAAGAGCACTAGGATTTCGCTGGAAGAGATGTTAGAGAGTCAAATTACTTGGTGATTAGACTAAAAACAATCAGTTGTCGTATAGATATAGGGGGATAAAAATCTGGGAACTAATGTTCCCTAGTTCCCAACGAGTTGGATCCTCAGTTTTGTAAACGATCTTAAGGAATAAATTAAAATGGCAATTTTTAAGTAAATTATAACTTGTGATTATAATTAATTAAGTAAAATGTTTATAAATTATAATTAGAGGCTTTATGAAGCTAGTGAGGGTAGACTATTTGGTATGGCTGTTGTGGTTTCAATAGAATTGTGTAACTACCGCCAAATGTACCTAGGGGCCGTTCAAGTATTACGTAAGCACCAAAGGGTGGTGGGGGGGGTCTTTGCTTATTTTTGATGACATGGGGGATGGGGGGGGGGTCTGAATGGCGACTACGTCAGCAATATTTATTTATTTACTTTCGTATTATTTTTTGGCAAAATTTAGTAATTCTGATTAAATAAGAAACTTGAACAGATTTTGTAAAAATTATACTAATGCTTACGTTTGCATGAGGGGGGGGGGGGGGGTAAGAGCTTTGCTTACTTTCGCTGACAGGGTGGAGAGGTGGGGGGGGGGGGGGTTACTTGAACGGCCCCCTACATGATGGTATGAAGAATCGGCATTTGATTAGTTTTAGAATGTTATTAAACCCACCTTTTCAGTTTTGTAATTGATAAATCAATAAAAAAAAAGAACATTTAGAAAAAAAAAATATTTTGACTAAATTTCATTTAGAGAGCCCGAAACCGACCCGACATTACTGATCGAAGACAAGGAGAAGGATTGAACCATAGATCACAATTATTATTTGATTGTACACAGACGTTACAATACATGATAACATTTATCAGTACCTTTAGGTGGTTAAATGAAATAAAGTAAAAATAAACTTACCTCAATGTAGATCTGATCTCCTTAGACTTATTGGTGGTGAGATTCGTGAGTATAACTGGTATTAGTCGTGGCGAATGTACGTACGTGACAATGTAACGTACGCACACTGTACCGGCTGATGATATCACCTAACAAACAATAAGATTTTTTCAAAAAATCCGAGAAAAACCTATTTAGAAAAGACATTAAATTTCCAAATTCGGAAATATTAAAAAAAAAAATTTTTTTTATTGAAACTGATCGTATAAGCCGAATATCCGTGGCGATTCTTACAATGTAACGCGTAACGTCTCATGGAACGGTTTTTATGGTCATTTCAAAGAAAGGAGAACTTCACCGTTTTTACGTCTCATCTAAAAAATCTATGAATAATAACAAATAATCTCGTGAATTTCTTTTTACAATCTGTTTTAAAATTGTTGTTTTTTTCTCTCTTCTTATATGGCAATGGTGCAATTAGCACACAATCTGCCAGTGTCAAGTTTTTTCTTTGTACTAAACAATTTCAAAGTCTAAAAGATTTTCTGTCAATGTACAGTGCCGTCGAAGTAAGTCAGGAGTGGCTCAGTAAAGCGATAGCAGGTTTACTGGAGACAGAAGTGGACTTCTTGGAAGCACACGAAAAATGCAGTCCCATGCTTTTATTTGATTGTCACAAACAGTTCGCACCAAAAACACATTGACGTTTAATAAAATATCACTATTAAACCACAAAACGTAGAATGCACTTCACTTCTCGAGTTCCCGTCAAAAAATCAATGACGTAGTTGATCAAGCGTGGACGGAGCGGCGTGTGACATACAAACATATATCATTGAATACTATCCATAACATTTTCTTTTCTAAGACATGCGGAATATAGCTGTATCTAAGTTTTAAAGACTATATATTGTGACGTCATCATCGCGAGCGCGTTGAAACTTTGAATAGTTAAACATGTCGGTCACTTTCCCACGGATTTCAATATATTTTTAACCATACGTAATACTTTAGCGTGTAGTTTTAATTTAATACGAGGAAGCCGCTAGTTCTAACACCCGGTGAACTTATTCCTTGTGATTTCGGGTTAAGATTTTTTCTAATAGTGGTGTAGGCTTTCTCGGCCGGTGTCCATTTTAATTGAATCTTCCGGGCTACTTGGCCGAGGTCTTCTGGAATCTCTTCTCTTTCTTGCAAACGTTTCGTCAACAACTGCGGTTGACATCTTCAGTGGCGGCCGCGTTCACTTTCGGAGAGATGTTATTATGTTATTATGAGATGTTATTTCTTCGGATTCTCGAGCGCAACTTTTTTAAGACTCAGTTGCGCTCGAGAAGCCGAAGAAATAACATCTCATAATAACATAATAACATCTCTCCGAAAGTGAACGCGGCCGCCACTGAAGATGTCAACCGCAGTTGTTGACGAAACGTTTGCAAGAAAGAGAAGAGATTCCAGAAGATCTCTCGGCCAAGTAGCCCGGAAGATTCAATTAATAAGATTTTCTAACTTTAAAGTTGCGTTGTTTCACGATTCTGTTAAAGTTAGACTAGTCTCGATTTGGGGTTCTCTGAACCTAGTGGATTTCAACCCCAGTAAGACGCAAGTCTGTGCATTCACCGCTAAAAAAACCCCTTTGTCGTAGCACCTCGCTTTCAGAGCATGCCTCTTAAGATCTCGGAGAGTATCGGGATCCTTGGTGTCGACATCTCCAGCAAAGTCGAATTTAGGGGTCATCTGGAAAATAAGGCCAAAATGGCCTCCAAAAAGCTCGGTGTGCTGAACAGAGCGATGCGGTACTTCACCCCTGGGCAACTCCTTATGCTTTACAAAGCTCAAGTGAGGCCCCATATGGAGTATTGCTCTCATCTCTGGGCCGGCGCACCGAAATACCAACTGGACCCATTTGACTCCATCCAACGACGTGCTATTCGTATTGTCGACGATCCCACTCTCACGGGCGGTCTAGAACCCCTAATCATTCGGAGAGACGTTGCGTCTCTCTGTGTGTTCTACCGCCTGTACAATGGGGAATGCTCTGAGGAACTGTTTAATATAATTCCCACCTCGGGTTTCTACAACCGCACCTCCCGTCACAGAAGTGCGATCCATCCGCATTTCCTCGATACGGAGGTGTCGCGCACTGTTCGCTCCAAAAATTATTTTATACCGCGAACCCGTAGGCTGTGGAACGAACTGCCTTAAGAGGTCTTTCCATTAAGCTACGATATAGGGTTCTTCAAGAGAGCTGTGAATAGGATTTTGCAAGCAAGTTTGGCGGCGCGCCCGCATACCCCCTGGTGTTGCAGGTGTCCATGGGCGGCGGTAACACTTACCATCACGTGGGACCGCTTGCTCGTCCGCCCTCTAGTCTATAAAAAAAAAAAAAGTAGAAACTAGCTAGAACACCCGAATTTTAAGATAAAGACAACAAAAATCTGTTCTTTTTTTCTTTTTTAAACATTCTAAACAGAGTCAAAGTATAATGGCAAACATACCTTAGCCGAGTTCTGTATAAGATTGACGAGCTCCTGCAGTATATACAAACTGAACTGCTCCAGCTTGTTGCGTAAAAGTTTCGCCATATACGCGATCGTGATGGACGCCTCGCGGACAACCTAAAACGAGCAGTTGTAGGGTTAACTAGGGTTTGTTAACGAGGTTTGAAACAGGGACAATTGGAAACAGGGTTTGAAAGAGGGGGTAATCGTAAACAAGGCTTGAAATAAGAGGTAATCGTAAATAGGGTTTAAAATAGAGGTAATCGTAAATAGGGTTTAAAATAGAGGTAATCGTAAACAGAGTTTCAAATAAAAGTAACTAAGAACAATAATTGTTATGTTAATCTTATGATTTAAAATCTTGTGTAAATGAAAACAAGTTTTGAAATAGGGGTAAATGTATACAGGGTTTCAGACTGTAAACAGAAATAGTTGTAAACTGGGTTTAAAATGGGGTAATTGTATTCGGTAAATAGCATTTGTAAACAGGGGTAATAATAACTGTCTGTTTAGATAATAAATTGTAAACATGGTTTGAAACAGCAATAATTGTAAACAGACGCTTCATCGGTGAGTTCGTGCACTTTCACGAACTTGATGACAGTATCCATTTTTTTTTTTATAGAAAAAAGGCGGCAGATGAACATACTGTTCACCTGATGGTAAGTGGATACTGCCTTCCATAGACATCCGTGATACATGCCAACATCAGTGCAGAATGAGAAATGTTGGCATGCCCCCGGACGCGATGCCTACCTTTGCAGATTAAGGAATAGATTAGGAGAAAGGGTTGGGATAATGGGGAGGGATAGGACGAGATGGAAATGGGCTCTGGCATATTTCACTCACTACCGAAACACGTACGTGCATTGGGGAAATACGGTACATTTCAAGGTGGTCTTCTGTGAGAGAGGGGTAACGAGGCCAGTCAAGTGCGCACAGTGGCTGTGGGAATGCAGCGTGCACTCCCGTACAAAACATATTATTATTTACCCTCAGACAGACTATTTTGAAAACTTCTTCGATTAAAAACGTTACCCAAACACTTTAAATAAGGTTAAAAATAATGTTAACTCTTACCTGACTCCTCAAATCCTTGATGACGACTAGAAAAGGTACCGACAAGTCTTTGATATGGGCCGCGAATTCCGTCGGGAAGTGAACGTGTGCGTTCGCTGTTAGCAACGAACGGATCTTCTTTAGCTGTAACAATCATAAGTCATTACCAGAGGTCGGAATTAGGGTAGTGTGATTTATGTACTTGCAACGAAATATTGATATGAACGTGGACATTTCTGGGATTTTCTGAATAATAATCCCGGGAACCGTAATTTATTGCCAATGATTATTTATTTACTATGTTAAGGCACCGTGATGGTTTTTAGGGTTGCATCGATATCTCAGAGATAAGATAAATAAAACAAAATTATTCAACAGTACTTAATATATTAATGATTCACATTAACCTACAGTTATATCTAATCTATCATCGGGTTTTTAATACGCTTTAAACTGAAATCCCGGTATTTGAGGAATATCCATATTATTCTTTTGCTCTATGATATCATTGCAAGTACATAAATCACACTACCCTAATTCCGACCTCTGGTCATTAGTGACGGTTACCAGCCCTTTTATTATCCACTGCTGGCCACGGGCCTCCTAATGCACGTTGTCTCGTGCATGAGGATATGTCTCGTCCACTCTTGTAGAGGTGGTGTGGTTCCTCGGGGTTTGTAGTAGTAGTTTTGTTATCTCTTAGTCACCTTTTAAGACAACCATCGACACCACACGACCTAATCATTAGTAGTATAAATTTCTTTACATATTATAAAACAAAGTCGCTTCCCGCCGTCTGTCCCTCTGTATGTACGCTTAGATCTTTTAAACTACGCAACGGATTTTAATGCGATTTTCATCAATAGATAGAGTGATTCAAGAGGAAGGTTTATACGTATAGTTTAATATTGTTTTGTGTTAATTGACGGGCATGCAACGCTGCCGGGCACAGCTAGTATACATATAAAGAGAAAAGTCACGATTGACTGACTCATCAACGTTGAGTCGAAACTGTTCAAGCTGGAAACATGAAGTTTAAACAGTAGCTTGCTTTTAAGACGTAAAGTCTCACTAAAAAGGGGATTTCTCAAAATTTCATCCCCAATGGGATGTCAAAGTTTATACGGAAAAAAATATTTGATGGTCCTTTGATTATTATTTTCATATTAAAGGTGACAAAAATGCAGACGGCCCACATGCTGTTAAGAGGTTACCGTCGCCTATGGATGCCAGGAGGATTACAGACGCGCTGGCTACCCTGCAAATATGTATTCGCAGCTCTTTCGAAGAACCCCATAATTGTCTTTGAAAACACTCTAGCCCTATACTATCTCCACTTACCGCATCAATTCTCTTCTCCCAGTCAGCGCCCCTGTCGCCCAGTAAGCCAGCGACGTGTCTGCACATGTCGTCTAAGCTGCGCGCGCCGTACACGGCGGCCGGAGCGGTGCGTGCGAACGCCGCTTCGAACGCTTCGCAGGAAACCGAGCCGGCCTCACCAGCCGGTGTAATTGTTCCACCTGATACTGTAATTTGGAAAAATTAAATTAAACAATGAAATTTAAAAAAATTTTTTTTTTTTATTGATTGCATATTGTAGGTAGATGTGAAATTATAATATCTAATGACATTAGATTCAATTCAATTCAAAGGTTAAGAATAAAAAAATAAATACAATAAACTATTTAATTGTCGTCTTAATTAATTTAGTATTATATTATTCACTAATATTTTCATTTTTTAAATTAAGAATGTAAGATGCCGTTCCGTTCCAATACAATTTGCTAAAATCAAAATTAAATCAATTTTAAAATTAAGAATGTAAGATGCCGTTCCGTTGCAATACAATTTGCTAAAATCAAAATTAAATCAATGGAATATCTCAGTAATTACACTAAAACCAATCAGTGACGACCGCTAGGACAGTTACCGATAGTGATGATACATGAACCGTGTCTCTTATCGATAAAAATGCGACCAAGTGAGAGTAGGTACCCATATTTCGACCTACATAAATGATTATTTGATTAAGTAAATACCTGAAAATTATTATTAATTTATTGATTTAAAATTCATGTTTTTTTTTAAATACAGCCAAAATTACTATTAAATCGAGAAAAGACTACATACCTTATTTAAAAGACTATATACTTGACTACTACCCATCAAGAGACAATTTCTATCAAGACTCTAACTTGTCGAGGCGCTCCAAATTAAAGTACCGTATTTATGCATTAAAAAAAGGACGATAACCGTTGGTCTTAGTTTTAACATATTTTTTATATAAAAGGTCGGGGAGAAAGTGCTTTTGTATTTTGTACGTATGAAGTTGTAATCAATGTACTATTTGTACCTGGCTGGTTGTAATACCGTTAAAAGTCTCGACATTCTAAAAAAAGTATTAAAAAAAAAACAATTTTCCGCCATTTTTCCAGTCTGTGAAAATGAGTGGAAGTAACGAAGAAAATCGCTCCAAATTTTAAATTTTACTACAAAAAAGGCAAAAATGCGATACAAGCTGCAAAAAAATTTTTGTGCCGTTTATGGATGTAATGCGGTGTCGGTTAGAGTAGCACAAAGTTGGATCAAGCGTTTTCAGTCTGGAAATTTTAACGTGAAAGATGCAGCTTGCTCTGGTCACCCAGTTACAGATGAAGTCAATGTCATCTGTCAAAAAGTGGAGCCAGATCGACTCATCAGTAGTTATGACATTGCTGAGGAGCTGGGTATTGATCACAAAACGGTTTTAAGACATTTGAAAAGTCTGGGTACCAGAAAAAGCTCGAGATTTCGGTGCCACATGATCTTACGAAAAGAAACCTCATAAACCGTGTTTCCATTTGCCATTCTCTGTTAAAACGAAATGAAACCGAACCATTTTTGAAATGATCACGGGTGACGAGAAGTGGATATCTTACGACAAGAACGTGTAAAAAAGATCGTGGTCAAAGCACGGACAGGCTCATATTGTGTGTATGGTGGTGGGATTGGAAAGGCAATCCTTTCCAGGCGATCTAGGCGGTAAAAGCTCATAATGCCAATGCATTATGAGCTTTTACCGCCGGGGGAAACTATTGATTCTGACCTCTACTGTCCGCAACTGATGAGATTAAAGCAAGCATACTCCAAATACTCCCAGAATATCTACATGGGATCGTGACACTATCTACAAGACGGCAACAAGTTATCGATCAAAACGGCACACATATTTATTATAAGTAAATGTAATTAAACTTTTGCCTTGAATTTATATAGAAAATACGAACTCTCTTTCTCTCAAATCTAATATTTTTATAGACATCACTAAAGCACCCGACGGGTGTAGTATTAAGGCTCATTTGCATAAGCAGATTTTCTCGAACAGTTCGGTGGACAATATACGATTCTCGTTTGCAATCAATCTATAAAAAGAAAAAAAAATGAGATATCAGATTTATATCATACATATCTCGCTTACAATTGTTCACATGATGATAAAAACTCGATGATAACAGGGAAAGCAGTGATCAGATGATGATAACAGTTGTTTATACTAGCTTTCGACCGATGTTCGAGAAACTCTCGTTGTGTAAATGAACCATAAGTCGGTAGGCTGATAACATTACCGTTATTGAAAATTTAAATTAATTCAAAAGCGATAAAGTACATTTTCAATTACACATGTCTTAAGTAATAACTTACCACTTCCGGCACTGGTCAGTTTCGCGGTTGGAGGTTTCCTATTGGCAGATGGTAAGCTATATAGCTTTCCCACCGTCCTACTCGGCACTTCACACGCTGTTGTGATGGTATATGGCAGGTATGTGGTAGAAATGTGCATATGTGTTGGTAAAGATGTTATAAATATTCCCGTAATAAGATAAATGGTAAAACAAGGATAAAACGGAGTTACAAATGTATGTTTGGAGAACACATATATCCGGTAAATAATATAAATTATAAAAAGAGATATGGAACGTTTATATTGGGAACAAAATGTAATTGATTAGAAATACACACATATGTAACGTAACAACATAAAACATGGGTTTTATGTTGTAAAATATATTTTTATGTAAGTAAAAATATAGAAATACATATAAAAATGTAAAAAATATAAAAGTTTATATTGTGATAACGTTGTGTTAAAAATTAGATTGATGTATGTGTGCAAAAAGAAAATAACATACATATGTCATATACACAAGTAAATATACATAAACAGATTTATAATAACATACATATGTCATATACACAAGTAAATATAAATAAACAGATTTATAATAACATACATATGTCATATACACAAGTAAATATACATAAACAGATTTATAATAACATACATATGTCATATACACAAGTAAATATAAATAAACAGATTTATAATAACATACATATGTCATATACACAAGTAAATATACATAAACAGATTTATAATAACATACATATGTCATATACACAAGTAAATATACATAAACAGATTTATAATAACATACATATGTCATATACACAAGTAAATATACATAAACAGATTTATAATAACATACATATGTCATATACACAAGTAAATATACATAAACAGATTTATAATTTTTTTCGGAACAGTGATAATGTTAAATAATGCATTTTATGCAATCAAATATTTTCAAAATGTGCAGAAAGAATTAATATAAATACGTGATAACATAACATTAACATAAAAAATGTGTTATAATATACATAAAAATACAACAAAATTACATTAATATTGCAATTATTATATGTTATATGAGTGTGCACATGATATTGATGTATGAGTTAGTGTATGGTACAGTGTTAATTCCCATGGCGTTACGATGGCAGTTCCAATCCAGCGATGACGGTTACATGCAGAAATAAAATGGTCACCGTTAGTTGTGTACCATGGTATTTTTATGAGCATAGTATATACCAGGGGTGGCCAACAAGTCGATCGCGATCGACCGGTCGATCGCCAAAGATACAGCGGTCGATGGCGAAAGAAAATTAAAAATTTTAACGGGTATCAAAATTTTCGTTAAAGTTGACATTATCAAATTGCACTCCTGATTTTGTTTAATTTGACAGAAGAAATGAATGAAGAAACTTCTCGTTCCTTTTTGTTACCTATTGATATTAATTTTACCTATTAATGAATAATATAAAAAGCTATCTAATTATTTTATTCATCCCACTATAGCACAATTATAGTAAATGGATCGCTAGAGGTCCGATTTTTTTAAAATAGAACACTTCTAATCAAGTTGGCCACCCCTGGTATATACTATATTCGCATTATAAAAAAACCTGACGTCATTCGTCCAATATGGCATAACACAGCGTTAATTGGTCAATAGGGAAACACTCTCTATCGTAATTGGTCAACACGTGAAATTAGGTGATTTATAGTAATGACATCACTATTTTCTTAACTTAAACAGAGTATAGCGCTATAGAAACGTAGCAATTATATTCACTGCAGTCTGGTCAATGAAATGTGGCAATAGTTATTTATAGACTGGCCATTGAACAACTTTGCCACCTGGCAGTCATAGCCATTATAGCCTGGCTATTGAAACGTGAGAGTCGTTATAGTTTGTTCAAGATATTTTAATACAAAATTTTAAGAAAGTCGAGAGGTAATAAGTGGACGAGAAGAGCAGATGTGTGATCTTTGGGAGAGTACTGTATCCAGTAGTGGGGAGACACAGACTGATGATATTAGTGTTGTTAAAACGAGCGCTAAACGCTTGAGCGCAATGTTAAGCGCTAAACATTATACACTCGGGCTTTAACTACAAGCTAGTCTCGAACGACGAGCGTTCAGCGCTCGTTTTTACAACACTAGATGGCATATGAATTTGAAGTCACTGACCTGGTGTAGAGGCCCCGGAGCTATCTCCATCTCTATTCTTGGCAGAAGTAGGAATAGTCATGGTTCGCTTTGCTGGCCGAGAAACAAAGTCAGTCTCGTCTATGGGATGAGTCGCTGTTAAAGAAAATGTAGTCTTATCTCTTTGTTCTTCCTTTTTTCCTAAAAGTAGCAACATTTTTTTTGGGCTTAGTAAGTAAACATAAGAGGTGATTGAGGGATAACAAAGCCAAAGGCGCCGAGGTACTACACCACCTCTGAAAGAGGACTCGCCAACTCATTTGGCCAGGGTGGCGTTTTGAAGTCATACATCCCCCATGCAGAAGATAACGTTCACTAGGAGGCCCATGTCCAGCCGTGGATACTGAAAGGGCTGGTTGAATTAAACAAAATGGCAACAAACTATAGCGAGTACTCGTCGTGCTATCCGCCCACCAGCCAGATTTAAGGATTCGTAGGATGTTGGACGCGCCTTTTGGCTATAGAGCGCTGGACAATTTTCCGCGCACCCATAGCGCACTTGTTGCGCCCTTTTTCTTCTTGACCGGAAGTCTTGACTAAAAATACACGTTTTATGGAAGTTGGAACCCTACTAGCAAAGCCCTACTAGAAAATTGGCGTATTTACACCTCTCTTAGCTATAATTATACATGTCTAAGGGCCTTTCTCACCACCTCCAGATACTTTATGAGAAGGTCTGTATCAGCTGAATTTAATTGGCAATTAATAATTTATTTATGAGATTGTAAGCAGTTACTATATCGGGGGTAAAAAATAAAATAAAATCATTCTGTTAAATTATCAGGAGCTAGTGAGAAAGACCCTTAATTGGCAGATTGTTAACAGTTACTTTATCAGGTGGTTAGAAAATCCCTGAGGCGCTTTCTCACCACCTTCGGATAAAGTATAGGAGGTGCTGAGAAAGGCTCTAATAATAACTTTATAAAATCGATTAAGTGCAACGTGCGCAAATAAATAAATAAATGACGCCACACTCAATGGCCCACACTAGGATTCCCTGTGTCGTGAGTCCAGAGACACATTCAGAGATAAACACACACCCAGACCCCGAACATACATTTTTTTTTTATTAAACAAATGTATGTGCAACCGGGGATCGAACCCGGAACCTTTTGCATAGCAAGCTGGATCACTACCAACTGCGCCAATCGGTAGGTTGCAATGCAACCAGCTGTTTCAGTATCGCACAGTCTTGGGCAGGAGGCTTCAAAACGGCACGCTGACCAAGAGGGTTGGCGAGTCCACTCTTTTAAGTGGTTCCTCAGCACTTGTACAAGTGGCTTTGTTATCCCTTAGTCGCCTTTCACGCCACCTGCCGGAAGAGATGGGCTGGTGCTATTCTACAGCCGGCCGGCAACACATGATACAAAATCGGCTTCACCAAAAAAGGCTAAAAAAATTACGATTAAATTGATTTTAAGCCCAATATATTGAGCCCATTCCCATCCTATCCCTCCCCATTTTCCCAACCCTTTCTCCAAATCCATTGCTATATCTCCAAAGGTAGGCAGCGCATCCGAGGATGTGGCGACCTTTGTCATTTTGGACTAATGTTGGCATATATCGCAGACGTCTATGGGCGACAGTGTCCACTTACCATCAGGTGGACTGTATGCTCGTCTACCACCTTAGTACATAAAAAAAGGTCAAATATAACATTTAAAATTATACCGAATAATCACATTATTACTTTGTATATATGTATACTTTGTATACATATATACAATATATGTATGTATACTCTGTATTTATATGATTACTTTATTGATCACTAAACTAACCTGTGGGCAGCAGAAGTCCCGCTTCTTTGGCCTCGTCAAACTTCTGTTCGAGCAGTGCTAACTTCTGTGCTGGCAGTAACTCTTTCTTCTTTAGATCTTGTCTCAATCTCTCGCCTGAAACAATTACATATAATTTAAATAATAATAACGCGTTATCAGCCTAAGTTCAACAACACGGCCTTAGTCGGCCCCTGGATTTTTTTTTTATAGAAAAATGGCGCCAGACGAACATACAGTCCACCTGATGGTAAGTGGATACTGTCGTCCTTAGACATCCGTGATGCCAACATCAGTCCAGAATGACAAACATTGGCACGCCTCCGGATGCGCTGCCACCTTTGTAGATTAATGGATTGGGAAAATGTGGAGGGAGAGCATGGGGTGGAAATGGACTCTGGCATATCTCACTCACTACCGAAAGACGTACGTACATTGGGGAAATACGATAAAGTGGGAAATGCAGTACATTTGAAGGTAGCCTTCTGTGAGAGTGGGGTAACGTGGCCAGTCTAGTGCGCCCAGCGGCTGTGGGAATGCAGCATGCACTCTCCCACTACCAAATAATGTCATTGCACAATATTACTGAACGGCGTTTTGCACTCGAAACGAGTATCAATACATATTTATCTATTTAAACCCGTGTCAATTCATATGGTTGGAATCAAACGATGATGTTGATCACTCACCGACATGTGTATAAACATCAACCAGTAACTGGACAGCTGCATCCCTCACAGCGCTACTGGGGTCACCAACTAGAGCCGCTAGATTGGGCACAGCGGAACGAAGTTGTAGTTCTGCTACACCGTATCTGCAAATAAAAATATTTTTTTGAAAATACTAGAAATTATCACACACATACACACACAAGTAAGTAGGTAAGTAAATAAGGGGGGAATAATGAAACGAGCAGCAGAAATACTGAAAGTGGCAGCAAATTAACTGCAACTGTTGACAATAGAGATATAGGAGGTCCCGCCTCCGTCGACTTTGTGATGACATTTTTAGGGCCTTCCTCTCCACCTTCTGATAAAGTAACTGTTAACAATCTGATAGATAAATTATCTGCCAAATAAATCCAGCTGATACGGATTTTCTTATAAAGTACCTAAGTGGATCTTATAAATTTCTGATACCTCCTGATAACGTATCAGGGGGTGGTGAGAAAGGCCCTTAGTAATTTAAAATTATTTACGTCAGTTATACAAATATATAGTAGGACCCTTCTATAATTTGAAACATTTCCGTTTTAATCATGCCATGTCTGCCGTGAATATTTTGTGAACTTACGTGTCCAGAAGGCTTTGTATGCACGTCAAGGCTTCTTCCCTCGTGTGGGCCGCTTTATGGCTAAGTGCGGGGGTGAGGCGGGCCAGAAGGGTGCGGGGGGCAGTGGCACGACACTCTCCTAGTGTAGATAAGCAAACTCGCGCCATGTGACGCACTCCCTCCTTCGTGTCTGCTAGTCTGGAAACAAAAACATGATTTTATACCCACAAGTTTCTCAACAACCACTATGACATCTCATACAGTAAAGCAAACGAGAATCTGAGAGGACATGACATAAAGCTTATTTGAACCATCGCTACCTCTAATCCCTACAAGCGCTTCCTATCAAATAGAGTGGTCAACTCATGGAATAATCTATAGCAAGAGGCAGTTATACCAGGAGTGATAAATTTAAAAATTGTTTATACAGAAAGAAGGCAGCCCGAGTGTATTGATATGGGCGAGTCAGCCCATAACAGAAGTAATAATAATAATTGTTAACCTTATTATTATTTTGTCAACTTCACTCGACGGCTAGTCCGTACAATAAGCGACAAGCTCGTCCCCGTCATAGTTTTCTAGGTCTGCCACATTGGACTTTTATTTTGTGAGATCTACTCCGTAGGGTTAGTTCCTATTTAACCCCCAAAATTCCAACGCCTGAGTAAAGTTGAACTATTGAACCTGTGTGATCAACTCAAAGATTGGTTGGCAGAGAATACCTTAGGGCGTTAAGCTGGTGTCTCGTACGATAATGTCCATTGAAGTGTTTAAAGAAACCGATAATATTTACTTAAGACCAATTAAATTCACTTAAGACCAATAATATTCACTTAAGATCAATAATATTTACTTAAGAACAATAATATTAACTTAAGAACAATAATATTCACTTAAGATCAATAATATTTACTTAAGACCAATTATATTCACTTAAGACCAATTATATTCACTTAAGACCAATAATATTTACTTAAGACCAATTATATTCACTTAAGACCAATTATATTCACTTAAGACCAATTATATTCACTTAAGACCAATAATATTTACTTAAGACTAATAATATTGTATACTATATTTCCATTGAGTAAATAAAGAATTCGATTTGATATACAGATACAGGTACACACATATATATATATATATATATATATATATATATATATATATATATATATATATATATATATATATATATATATATATATATATATATATATATGTGTATATATGTATATACTACGACCAGGGGTCAAAACGGATTTTTATATTGTACAATGAACAAGTTTGTTTGGTTAAGTTTGTTCTTATTACATACCTACCTACCCCCAAGTAGGATAAGTATCTAAAACAACGCAATTTTGGCCCTGTATTATTTTCTACTAAATATCTTACTTCGCGTATCTGTCACAAAATAATTTTAGGGCAAGAAACATTGGTCACAGGTCTTTCGGCATACGGCAGACTTGACCAGCCCAGTCCCACTTCAGCTTGGCGGTGCAACACCTTTAAAAGAGTGGACTCGCCAACCCGCTTGGCCAGCGTGCCGTTTTAAGGCCATACATAATTCATGCACATTGTCTTGTGTATGAAGGAGGCCCATGTCGAGCGGTGGACAAAAAAAGGGGGATGGTTACTTATATCATGACAGTTACTCTATAAATTTGAAGTGAGAAACCAAAAAAAATTATGGATTATAATTATTATTATTTGGCGACACATTTGATTAAATATGCGGGCCAATGAATGTTAGGATGTGACGTCACAGCGATTCATTAGCGATTCGCCCGAGCGGAGCGGGTAATGAATCATTGTAACAATGGGCCGTAAAACATAATGTATAAAATGTTCTGGATTGTTTGCAACTAAGCACACATGATTGACACGTATCATACCAAAAAAACAACACTATATATATATATATTTCTTTTATTTAGTTTTCATGGAAGAAATAACAATAAAGATATAACCTCACAAATAGTAAATAAATCTAATAACTTTATAGGCCTGATGCATCGATTTGAGAATACATAGTAGATGAGAATACAAGGGCAGGCACTTGTACCAGCCTATAATGTCCCACTGCAGGGCACAGGCTTCCCCTAGTAAATCACCGAGGTGTTTTGAGCCTTAATCCACCACGGGGCCGGCGGATTGGCGGATCACGTATTCAGCATTGGCGGATCACGTATTCAGCACTAAGTCATTAAGCTGTAAGTCAGCGCTAGTGAACCCTTACTACCTTCACCGTTTTAGACTCGAGCTTTCAAGACCAACAAAAGTTGAAAATTTGTACTACAACGCTCTAATCTTAACGCTCGAACATCGAGCGCTCAAGTTCTCAACCAACATTTTAACAATACTATACTCCGTTTAAGTTGAGCGATGTCATCACTAACAGTCGCGTGATTTCACCTATTGGCCAATTAAAAGTTCCTCGATTGACCAATTAGAACTGTGTTATGCTACATCGGACGGATGACGTCACTCTTTTCTTAATGTGAATAGAGTATAGTGGCAATAAATAGTTAAATACTGACCTGTCAATAATATGCGGCAACACAGTGGGCACATAGTGAGAAAACTCCGGGCCCATGCGTTCAGCCAACGCGGACAACACCTCCAGACCGTTTTGTGCCACCTGCGGGAGGAAATAATAAAAAAAAATAGCAAAAGAAGTTTAAATCACCCATAGAAGATACGTGCTAAACGGGTTCGGAGATTTCTGCCCTCCTTAGCACAAGTGGTTTTTGATGACATTCACACACACGCACCCCTACATTCGCACATTCACACTCGATAAAATATTTTAATACCTAGCTCTTTGGGTGCGTAGAACGGGCGTTCCAGAGACGCGCGCTTCCAAACGCCTAATTACTTATTACTTACTTATCCAAACGCCTTACTCTAAAGGTCCATTAGTGTTCACTCCAACGCTCGTTTTTACGACACTTAAATTGTTATCTCAGCAATTTCCCTATGTCATGTGATACAATTTCAAGACTGTGTTCTTGTCTGACACCACGAAACCATTTGTAAAAAATATACTGCTCAACAATGACCTATATCTCCTACGCGTTTAGGTAAATAATGTCCATATCCCAAAATGACTGTTACGTCCATAACCGGTAATGTGCGTTTTACAAAAGGTCTGCTTCTGCAAAAGACCACTTTTTAAAACGACCGTATCTTACGATAATCATTTCCTAAAACGTTCGTTTCTTAATAATTTCAAGTTTTTTTTATATAGAAACAAGGCGACAGACGAGCATACAGTCCACACCTGGTGGTAGGTGGATACTATCGCCCAGCGGCATGGGCGGTACATGCCAACACCAGTCTAGACTCTAGCTAGTGACAAACGTTGGCCCCCGGATGCGCTGCCTAGATTTAGATGTAGGAATGGATTTAGATATAAGGTTGGGGAATTGGGATGGGGAAGTGAGATGGGATAGGATAGGAGAGGATGGTAATGGGCTCTAGCATATCTCACTCACTACAGAAGCACGTACGTATATTGGGGAATAGGACAAAGTGGGAAATACAGTACATTTCAAGGTAATCTATGAGAGAGGGGTAATGAGGATAGAGTCGAGTGCGTCCAGCGGCAGTTGGATTGCAGCGTGCAGCGTTAATTGTGATTTTGAAAGTACAAAATAACTAATAATACAAGTATAGACGACTCACTCCCTAAGAACGCTAAATAAAACCTACAACAAACATACCCACAAAATAAAATTTCGTTCATCGCGAGCCAAATTCAATCCTACGCCCATCGGAGAAAGTCGATATTACACTGAACCGCCGAAGGTCACGCATACAACGACACTGCGTGCGTGAATGGCAAAGGTTGTTACCTATAATTATAATATAATTAATTATAGTAGTTTTCATTGTTTTAAAATACATACAATTTTAAAGTATTATAACCTCCTTACACAATATAATGGAAGATTTTAAACACTTTTATGTGCGTTAAAAAGATCTCGCGGCAACCGATTCAAGTAAACCTCTGCGCAGGGGCCGCCGCTGTACGCATATTTTCATACCTAAAGTGGGGAGTGGTCCAGGCCTTAATTTGAGAAAAAGACGTTTTCACCACAACAAAGACTGAAAGTGGTCATTTTGGGAAACGGACAATGTGTACCTAAAGGTCTCAGCGTACTTTAAAAAGAAAGCCTTGATTATATTACGAATGGGATTAATGAGTATGACACATCACAAGATCACAACACACGGTAGCACACCTTGAAATCAACTGACGGTCATCTCCGCTTACTAATTCAAGCGTGCCTATTCTGATGTTCTTTTATTTATCGTATATCTATTTTGGTGTAAATGTAAATAAGACGGTCTGGTTATTGAGTTGATCACTTTAGGGTTACGAAGGACCGCATAAATATAAATATTTTTATTCACAAACGCAAACGCATAAATATATTTTTATAGAAAGGTGTCATATGAACAGTCCATCTGGTGGTAAATGGATGCAAGTGAGTTACCGTTTGACCGACCACCATGAAATGTTGGCACATATATGTATTCTTTTATGGAGAAGGTTTTCATGCTATCCACTTTGTTATAACTCGTAACTAGATGGCGCTGCAGCACAGCAACTTCTATACCGTTCAATCGATCGCAAAAATCATATCGACGGCAAAACAGAATAATTTGTGATTTTATATACAGAGGTAAATAAATATACACAGGCAGGACGTCTGCTGGGTTTTGCTAGTATTTTATAAAAATTGATAGGCCAAAACCGCGTTTAGTGGTTCCAAAATTATGATGGCTTATAGTTTTCAAAAATCAACAAAAATAAATTCAAAGAGAACACAAAAAAAAATAATTAGCCAACATTTCTGCTTCCTACTGTACATTGAGGGGTAGAATGTGAATTAAAAACAAAATAACAATATATTTTTTAAAACATTCGCGTTTTGTACACATTTTACATTCTAAATCGGGTCTAGTAATCAGGTCGGGTTCTATTTATTATTCGCGTTCAGACCCGATTTAGAATATAAAATAATAAAAATAACATCTAGAGGTTGGAATTGATATTTTGTAGGTATATTTATTTTGGGGTCGAAATGTTGGGGTTGAATATGGATTAACCCTAAAATGCTTAAATAATTTTCGGCGCATTTTAGTTAATTTTAATTGCAGTCGAAAGATGCTATCGAAATAAACTAGATGGGCTATCTGCTCGTCTGTCACGTAATTCCTACAAATAATCTCGAACGATCTTATAGGCTTCAGAATACGGCTCGGAATCAATGGCGCGAGACGACGGAGCGGATGGTTGTACGGTAATCAGACTGTGTATAATGCATTTGCTCAGTAATTTCTTACACACGTGTCGATTTAGAACAATTTAAACAGATCTAATGATAATATAGATTATTAAGTTCAATATTATTGTAGTTGAAGACCCGCGCGCGTCTCAACAGATAAGGTCAATGGCCATTCACCTAAACTAGCTATACGACCGCAATCAAAATATCGAAAAAAAAATTTTTTCTTTACCACAGGTCTCCCTGGGTCTTGGCGCCTGGAGCGGACGCTCCGTTCACCCTATGGTAGGGCCGGTCCTGCGTATAAAAAGCCAAATGGCACGAAAGAGTTGAAAGGTAGATCATTAAGGTATTGTAGTTGAAAGGTAGGTTAATTTCACAAACTTGCCTTGTCTATTTATGTTCATGGTTGCCATTAATTAGAGATTTTATCAGCTATGCGGCTGTATCTACGATAACTCCAATTCTCAACACGGTTGACAAGCTGATCGCCATACAAATGCATTATTAAGTTCCATACATTAAGCTAGTTACACACAAGTCAGGATGAATACTCCCTGCAAGATCTGTAACATGTTCGAGTTGTCGCTTGACTTACCTTAAAGTTGCCAGCATTAAGCCAACTGATCATCGAGTCTATCAGCTGCGCGGTTGTGTCCGGCGGTATCTCCGATTCTCGGCGAACAAGTGCGGCGAGCTGCTCGCCAAGCTGCTGGCGAAGACGCGGGTCCGATTTACTGAGGAGAGGCAGCGCCGCCTCTAGCGACGCGGGTTGAGGATAGTGCGCCATCTGGTGGACAAAATAGAAATTAAAAAAATCCTATATACTATCCTATATAAACTCCTATATAAAATCCTATATAAACTCAAAAAAATCTAGCACTGGCATCTCCTAGCAATGGTTGACATCATGACTGTTTGTAGGCCCCATTAAAATTAACAGAAACTGCAGTACAGAAAAGTGACCGAATGCTCGTACTATACCACTGGCGTAAATTCTTTAGCAGATCCAGATCTTACCTTGTATTATACAAGGCATTAAAACTATCTCCAATAATGGAGTTGGAGAAGGTCATATTTGTTGATTCTCTTTATATGACCGACTTATGGATGGAAATGGAAATGGATGTGGCAACAACTTATGGAACTTAAAGATATGGAAGCATAGGACTCAAAAATTATAGAACTGATTTTTAAAATTACTTCACTCTTAGGAAGCTAAATTCATGCAGAAGGACGTGTCGTGTATGTTTGGGTTTCCTAGGAAATTGTTATGGCACCTGAGCGAAGCCAGGATGGAACACTAGTTCACACTAATCCCCACGCACACTAATATTATAAATCTGAAAGTGTATTTGTCTCTGTTTACGTTTTCGAGACTGTACAATTGAACTTGAAAATTCATTTGAAGCTGGTAGCCGGGAAACCAGAGAAGGATACAGAATATTATGTAGCTTTGTGTAATCATTTTAAAAAAGAAAGATAAAAAAATGTTACTTACCCTTTACGCCTGTAGTTTCGTCTTAAAATTCAAAAAGCCCCTCTTTGACACAAGTAAAACTGTCACAACACAAGGACCTCTCATTTCACACCGAGCTCCAACGGACCACTGATCACCAAACTGACTAAAAGCACTAACATTAATCACAGATATAGTTCGCGTGTTGAGGCACTGGTACCATCTGTTACATCTCGATTTTGATTAACTGTGAAAAAAAATATAAAATAGCTCATCACATCTATCGCTTAATTAACAATTTCTAATTTATCGTTTAAATAATTTTGTTATTGAAACAATAAATTAGTAGGAAAATGTGCAATTCTCAAAATGTGGCAACCAAACAGTCATTTTTCAAAAGTGAGATCTTTGTACGTTCACTGTTTTCTGTAGTAAATTACAATATAAATGTTTTTTGCCATTTTGCGAATTGCACATTTCACTACTAAACCTTCAATTGTTTTATAATAGTTTTAAGTTGCAAAATATAAATTAAAAGGGTAAATTTTGAAAGGAAGTGTTCTTGTACCTTTAGACTAACAAGTGTTCTTGTACCTTTAGACTAACAAGTGTTCTTGTACCTTTAGACTAACAAGTGTTCTTGTACCTTTAGACTAACAAGGAAAGTTGCATCCCCAAACCCCCTAAATGAATTAAACTTTGTGAACATATTTTTTTATTACAAAATTTATACTTGGGCAGGCCTGCTAACGAAAATGTTGAATTAAGTGATAAATTGCAAATTTGTATACCGCAGGCGGGTTAAGTACGTGGACGATGCATGTTTACTTAACAACTGTTGTTAATGTACTTAGAACAAATAAAATATTCTATCTATTCTAAAAGACCGGAGAACCCTGGAGGGAGCTGAGAGGCAAATTGGTGAAGACGGTGTATGTATGATAAGGACAGGATGTACCTATACGGTATAATAAAGTCCGTAAATAAAAACTTATCTAATCTGACGAGTAATCGCATTTTCTTTAAATAACCCATATGGCACCTGTTTTGTTGTACATAATTGTTTTAATTCATGTTTCTATTATTTATAAAGTTGTAAGAATGTGGAATTAGCCTCATTTGGTAATTTCTGTTGTTTGTTCTCAATCTGTATATATTTTATCGATTATAACTTGCCAAACTAAACTGTAAAATATGCCCAAATGTTGGAGACTTCTTTGATTTTTTTCTATTTATTAACATTTGCAGATTTTGCCAGAGCCTATTCCCATCCCATCCTCTCCCTCCCCATTTCCCCAATCCATTCCTTAATCTGCAAAGGTAGGCAGCGCATCCGGGGGTGTGCCTACGTTTGTCATTCTCGACTGATGTTGGCATCTATCGCGGACGCCTACAGTACTGTCTATAGACGACAGTATCCACTTACGATCAGATGGATTGTATGCTCGTCTGCTGCCTTTTTTTCTATAAAAAAAAATTTAATATAATATGTTCGTATAAGCACAGTGAGGGCCGCCCTCCAGCCACGTGGACCGACTACTTGAAGAAGTTCGCCGCTGGTTGGTGGCATGAGAAGAACCGAGGATCGTGTGTGGTGGCAAGCCATGGGAGAGGTTATATCCAGCATTGGAGAGGCATGGGCTGATGGTATGGCAAGATGTGGTAATTTGTTCTAACAACAAACGATGTCTATAAATGAATATGTAAGTTTGTGGATAAAGTGATGGCCGTACACAACGTACACAAAACAGCGTAATCTCACCTCCAACTGGCGCCTACCATAGGCGTTTTTATTTAAATCAATGAAAGTGATTATATGATAAATAGAATCGCTATGATATGCTTTGATGTTCATTTAGAGCAGAGGTTGCAAACCTTTTAAAAGTGAAGCTCTATTTTTACAGGTATACATATAAGATTAATATCCTTGTTGATATTGCAATGCGTTATAACATATTATGTCAGACATTTAAAATATTTTTTCAGTGGTTAGTACAATATTTTCATGTTCTAATTTTATAATGGATGCATTTGGACAAATCTGAACACTGCAGCGATTGAAATGATGTTTTATATTGTATCGTGGCATGTATGTCGCCGACGCGATGATACGAGTCCAACAAGATCGAATTAACCTGGGGACGGTGTAGAGGAAAAGTGTGGGCAAGACGCAGATTAGATGGTCCGACGACTTAAAAATCATCCGCAGGTTTAACCTGGACAAGAGAAGCCACAGATAGTTCCAGGTGAAGAAATCGTGGACAAGCATACATCCAGCAGTGGATAGAAACATACTGAGACGAAGATTGTTCCTTTATTTTTACACTTACATTGCACAATATCGTACGACATTGCACATTACGAAAACATTGGCCATTGGGGTTGACGCGTTTGGGTGTTTCCGGATTAGCCGATGGCCAATGTTTTCGTAATGATGTATCTGTAGAAAAGGCGAGCTTAATGCCTTAATTAAGGCGTACTCTACCAGCCAACCTTTGGGTTGATCAGAGAAGTTCATTTTGGAAGTGCAAGAAAGACACAATTAAGATGGTGTGGTAAAATAAATATAATGCATTATTATTATCATTACATATATACATACTGTATTATTACATGTAAATACAATCTTACATACATACATATAATAAATACATAAGTATAAAATAATACATACAGGGTATACATAATTCATGAATACATCTTTTCCTTCATACAAATTTCTTGACCGGAATAAAAACACCTACAAGTTAATATAATCTATCTTATTACAAGAAAAGGTATCTCCTGATACTCATTTGATAGCGAAAAAAAATACGCTATCACTCCAAAATATATTCCGCCGCGCCCCCTCTTTGTGTAACAAGGCGACCCCCCCCCCCTCCCCGCCCCGCCGGGGCAGCGATCTGTGCGGCCACACGACACGCACACCCCTAAAGTCAGCACTGATTGATATTTATATTTGTTTTTGTTATATTTATATATTTATATTTATATATGAGTTGAGTAACTCACTCGTGTTATCTAGTAATTTTCTAATACTGCACAAGGTCAGTTCAGTTTACAAGATAACCTGCCTGCATCAATGGAATGACATCATCGCGAATAGGGTCACAATGATAAATGCAATGAAAATAACTTTACGATTGTACGCGATTACGTTATGATGTCGGTGGGCAGAATGCATTGCATTGCATTTTGAGGGGGAGAGTGCACGCTGCAATCCAACAGCCGCTGGGCGAGCTCGACTGGCCACGTTACCCCTCTCTCACAGAAGACTACCTTGAAATGTACTGCATTTCCCATTTTATCGTATTTCCCCAATGTACGTACATGTTTCGGTAGTGAGTGAGATGTGCCAGAGCCCATTCCAATCCCATCCTATCCCTCCCCATTTTTCTCAACCCTTTCTCCAAATCCATTCCTATATCTCTAAAGGTAGGCAGCGCATCCGGGGGCATGACAACGTTTCTCATTTTGGACCAATGTTGGCATGTATCGCGGATGTCTATGGGCTACAGTATCTACTTACCATCACTGTATGCTCGTCTGCCGCCTTCGTACATAAAAAAAAAAATTTTGGCTGAGACTTCGTATGCGTGGTCTACTTAAATAGTGGCCTATGTGTCAATTCGCAACAGACGAGCAGATTATACTTATTTTTTATATATATGTATAAAGATGGTGGCCATCGAACATACAGTCCACATGGTGGTAAGTGGATATTTTCGCCTTGCGACATCCGCGATACATTAGTCCAGAATAACTGATGTCAGCTGATAATGAAAGTAGGCACGCACCCGCACGGCGTCTATTTTGGTGATTTAGGAATGACTTTGGAGGGACAGGATTGAATGGTCGCGGAAACCCGTGTACGACATGTACTCCACCAGTCCTTTCAGTATCCACTGCTGGACATGGGCTTTAAAACGGCACGCTGATCAAGCGGGTTGGCGAGTCCATTCTTTCAGAAGTTGTGTAGTTCCTCAGGGCTTGCAGTAGCCACTTTGTTATCCCGTAGTCGTCCTTTACGACGGTAAGAGATGGGATGGTGTTATACTATAGCCGGAATCTTATTATTAATATGAATTTGAAACATGACCCAAAATTTAAACCATATATACATTTGAACATTTCATCTGTTTTCACACAACTTTCAAACGGGTTGCTGTTAATTGTGAGAACTATTATGAAGCGTGTGAATAACTGACTTTCATTCATTATTAGTAGCGGACATTAACATTTTATTACTAAAAACCAAATATCTGTTTCACGCTTATAAAGCTCTTGGTTTAGAATTTTTAATCGTAGACATAAAGGAATGTTTCGAGTTTGTGCATGATCTCTTAAATGGATGAATTTTCATGCATGTTTTCCTTGTTCGAAATAACTTCCGCATTTATATTGTAACACTAGCGACCCGCCCTCACTTCGGTTCGGTTTATTAAATTTAAAACAATCGGTATAAGATATTTTCCTGCGGTAAAATGGAGCCTATATTTTAAGTTAGATCTCTAGCAATACATCGGTGAAAACTGCATTCAATTCCATGCAGTAGTTTCTGCGTGATGCGTGTACAAACATACAGACAGACAAAATTTCTAAAACTGTTGTTTTGGCTTCTGTTGCTCTATTATATTAGTTTTTTTTCAATATCTATAATGTACAGACATCGGCCTGTTACAATTTTATTATATGTATAGATTTGTGGGATTCCTTCCTTCTTAAAATTGGAATATTTTTGTAAAAATAATTACTAATTTGGAGATAGCACAGACATGATTGGGTAGAAATAAAATTGAAATTACGGAAACATTAAAAGATGGAACTTTGTAAAAACAAAGAAAAAAATGCTTGTTTCTATACAAATATGGCGGCACACGAGCATAGTCCCCCTGGTGGTAAGTTGATACTGTCGCCCTCCATCACCCTCGGTACATGCCAACATCAGTTCAGAATGACAAACGTTGTGCCAACGTGTGCTGCCTACCTTTGAAGATTTACGAATGGATTTGAAAAAAGGGTTTGGAAAATGAGAAAGGATTCTCCGTATTCTTTCAAAATGTATGAAGTAGAAATTCTCGAAATTATAGCATGATCAAAACAATGACTTAAGGAGGTGGAAGCAACTTAAAAAAAAGATAACGGACAGTTATCCTGGTCCCCTCTCCTAACCTAATTTGGTAAAGGGTCTTCCTCCTACACAAGATAACTTTAAATTGGCTTGTTATGTGTAATAATGCCAGCTTGTGACTTTTTGTCTGTATTCATCATTTAGGTTTTAAGAGAGAGAGCAAGGTTTTCAATGGATTTAAAAATACCGTTTATTTTTTATGCAGGACCTGCGTGGTAGGTTATGGCATAAAACACCGTCCCGGTAATTTACTAGGGGTCCCGCAGTGGGACATTATAGGCTGATACAAGAGGTTAATATCGGTTAACGGGTTGTAGTCAAAATACAAATTGTAAATGGATTGAAAAAAATTGTGTCATGACTGAAGCTTTATATGTATGTCATACCAATCTTCAAAATGCCTCAATACGATATTTTTAAAAAGTCCGATGATTTTTATTGCACGTGAGTTACACAGACCGAGTAACACTTGTGTCCGAAATAAAGAAATTATTATTATTAAAGGAGCCATTATTATAAATATAATAGTTATCTACAAATTGTCGATATTTATTCATTCTAGCAACACTAGGTGACTTGTCAACGACGCAGAGACTGCAGTTTTGTTTAATGGGCGTAAGGCGTAAGAAAGTAATGGACAAGTGATTTGGCGCGGCGTATTTTTGAAAAAAATTACACGGATCAAACGCAAATCCTGATGGGAAATTAGTTATTATTATCAAATGCACTTATCAAAGGACATGTTAGTTTGTACATTATTTATTAATTACCCTGTGCTCCCAACGTTCTCATAAGTTTGATACATATTTTTAGAAGTTATTTCAACGTTTTGTACTTGAGTAACGTTACGTAACTAACATACGCAAAGGCTGTTCTGTTCCACATTGAACAACGTTACTCACATAATCGTTATTCACACTGACCGACTGCATGATCTAATTGGCGATTGAAGTGGTGTTCGTTCCTGTAGTTGTATTTGTCTCCGGCCAATAAATAAAACGCCAGATGTTTAAAACTAATTGCCCACTATTTATTAAATTAATTGTGCAACGGTGAGCGCAGTGGAACCGTGCTGGACTCCTCAACACACACTGTGTCGTGCATGGGGGATGTATGGGCTTAAAACGTCATGCTGGCCAAGCTGCAGCATTCGAGCACGAGTCATTTTAAAAGAATGTCTCGCTTTCAGCATCTTTTCCTTGTTGACTTGGAAGTCATAGCTGCTCCAATCTTCACCCCATTATTTTACAACTCAACTCCATGCTTCATCAGAATTTTACTATAATCATTTGGACACAAAATAAACTCGCAGTTTTTTAAAATACTTTTCTAATCGCCCAAAGACTCCTTCCCATAGGCAGCTATGGCCAGAATAGGGAAGTAACGTAATGCATTATTAAAAGTTTTACTTTGTAGTAAAAAAATTGACTTAGACTCAGAGGACTATTGAATTTTTATATTGACTGCTACATGAGTCTTGAAATAGGTTTAGTCAAGTCATGTTCACCCTTTTTGAAGAGGTTTTTATAAGTTCATGTAAGTAATGCAATAAGGCTGCCAATATCTCATTGGCTCCTCTGGCAGCTTGTGTATCCAGCGATGTATAAAAATAAATATCTTCTTTGAGTTGTTTCTAGTCATCTCTATGTTGCATAATACACAGGTTGTAGCCAAACTTATAGGGCATAAATAATAAAACACTTCTCCTACGCTTAGCTTATGGAGTAGCTCATTTTGTTGACAGTCAAAACAGACTTTGCTTTGCTAACATTTTTTGAAGCTAATATTGGGTCCGCAGTTCATTCTTGGCATTGAGGTCTTTCGTTTTTTATTTTAAAAATTTTCTCTCCGCATCAGACATCTGCCACATCTTTTTTTAAGTTAAGGTAAGTAAAAATGTTGATACTTGGAGCGGGGGGAATAGTGACTTTCACGACAATGGTACTTCAAGAATCAAGATTCTTGACCATCATTTGCCTTCACTATCTCAATTTTCTCATCATCTTTAAGAGTATTTTGTCTACCCCCTCTTGTTTCCGATGGTGGCTTCCCCGATGAGCCATAGGCCTTACACCAGTATCAGTTAAAAAGGTTTTTTTTTCATACAGGTGCCAGATTTCCATCTTCCTTTGGTATGTTGTATATTACAGTCCACGACAGCTTCATACTTCTGTTTTGATCAGGCACTTCGAGAAATGCTCTTAATCTGCATGTATTTGAATATAAAAATGTGCTGGATTATTTTACCTTCATTTGCATATAATTTTCGCTTGAATCTTAACATTGTGAAAAGTAAGAATAGCAGCCTTACATGCCCGTGTTGTTTTTAATAATGTCACTCGCAAACCATGATCACGTGATATATGCGGATCTCCAGTATTTCGTTCTGTGTAACTTGTTGACAGATGTAACATGTTCTCTTCATCTTTTTTCTTTCACGTTTTACTTCAATCACAGATGAATTATGGTCTGTTTCTTTTCGAGTTTCTTTATGAATTATGAATTATCTTTTCGAGACTAAATAATCGTGAGACAATGTGCTAACAGTGTAAATGATTACCAACTGATTATATGACAGGTAATTCAATAGCTGCCATTAGATTTATTTATATTATAAATATTTATTTTTTTCCAAATTAACTCATTCTTTTCAAATATCATATGTACTAATTGGGTTTTGGTCTACTATGAATGTAACCTGTTGTATGAATGAATGTTTGAATTGCATGTAGTGATAACCTGTAAGTAGGGGAACAATTATAATGTAACCACTACTTTTTATACTGTTGGTTATCCAAATTATTGGTTGGTTTTTATACCACTCTGTTGGTTATAAAATATTAAATAAATGAAAAAACTACAAAAACAAAAACAAATTCTACCATGCAGATATTTCCCTTTGTGAAATCTATTTATTTGTAGATATTTCACTTGAAATCTGTTTTCATTACTTAACTGATAGGATTCAAAAGAACGCAAAACCGTAAATAAATGATATACAGTAATACTCCAAAGTTACGTGATAGGTGGGTCGGACAAAAGTCGAATAAGTCGATAAGTCGAATTTGTGAAAGTCGTCAAGGTACATTTCTGCATATAAATGCATAAATATTTTGTTAAATTGGTTCCACCAAGAGATAACAAAAACACTAGTGCATATAGAAAAACGTGTGTTAAACATTATTGTTGGTTTTACACATTACAAATAATATAAAAACAGATGAGTAAGTAAGTTATTTTGACTTATAACAAACTCATCTGATGAGACAATGATATCTTCTTTTCACGCAGAATTTATTCATAGCACGCTATCAGTTTTTTATTCAATTCTTTGTGGTGCAAACGCTGTTAGTCTGATTTCCAAAATTTGCAACCCTTTTTCAATTAAACTGAGTTCTTCTGTCAAGTTCTTTTCTGACTGAATTGGATCTGAAGGTCCAGAATCTTCAATAAGGTTTTGATCGCTAATGAAATAATGTCATTCCAGAGATAATGTTTTTCTTTTCTTATTTGATTCAGAAGAGTCAATTGTTTTGCTTCCTTTACTGACATACTTGTTTGTTTTTGAACGGTATGAATGTAAAGCAATTGAAAGAATTGTAATCATGAAAAGAAAATGCACTAAAAATGTCTGTATGTGTGAGCAGGCGGGGAAATGGGTGGGGGCAGTAGGACAAAACGGGAAGCGTTGGGGTAGCATAAGTCGAGGTATTACTGTACTGATTTTTTGTATATATTTCACTTCGTGAAAATGTTCCCCAATTATGAACTGCATCTTGGAATCCTAATGACCAATTCAAATTCTTTATTGACATAATACAGGATATAAATACATTGGCGCCCTGACTTCTATACCAGAGAAACCTGTATTTCAGGAGCCAGTCGCATGTAACACTATTAGATCTAGGATATATGTCAACAAATTATCTCATAGAAATTACAAATTATTCATTACTTGTTATTTGTAATTACAGTAAAATTGTAATAAAGAAAAATTATTAAATTTACATATGGAAAATAAAAAGCCCTTATTATTTTTTAACTCCAGTTTAGGTATGTGTGCATATAAATAAATTATCATCAACATTCCTGGATTATCAAGTTTGATTTTCCTGTCTAGAGAATTGTAGATATTATATAGTTATGTTGATATATGATGTCATCGTTTGAGACCAATTGAGGCTGCCCAGCTTAAATTTAACTTAATACGTACGACACACGCCTAAACTATATAGCAACCTTGGATAAGTAACGAAATAACTATGTCTTACAATAATAAAACCTGATTATCGCCGGTTTTAATCGTGTTTTACGACTAAATTGGATAGGACAAGATAAAAATTGCCAAGAATCGACTACGGATTACGATATTTGCGACAATTTCGCAAAGATGACTACACGAAGCTGTCAAAAAATCTTTACAAATTGTTACGGCCGCTTAAGACTGTTACAAAGCCCATTTCTCAGTTTCATTAGGGAAATATTCAAATATTACCCTTAGGAAACCTTCGCACAATTCCTTTGCAGACAAAACAACAAAGCAAACAAGTAATTGAGCTTGAAAATACCATTTGGATAGTAGTATACCATTTAGGAGAGATGACCTTTGGTAGACAAAAACACTTCCTTGCAACTTTGCCACTGCCACTAGTAATAAACACTCATTACTTACACTCCAAAATTAGTAAATAACATCACAATAATTGTCCAGAAATTGTTTTTTTGCACACAAAAAGTCTAGGGTTTTGAATCACTTGGAAAATTCACTGATGTTGCGCATGCCCGACAAAAATTTACATCACGTGATCTGTCATGGCGTCAGTGCTAGCTTTTTTATATTTAGCAATGGTAAAATTAGCACATCCTGCCAGTGGCACGTTTATTTTTTCGTATACTTAAATCTTATTCCTGTATTATTTATTACGAGAACAAACCATTTTAACCGGTATTTTATTTGATTGGTCCATTTGTAAAATAATTATAATTGCAGAAAATTAGTAATAACCTCATGCTTATATTTGTATTTAATTAGATTTATATTCCTATATACATTTACATTAATATCGTTTCATTAACATTAGGCTGGGATTGATCGATTCATTAAAATAAATTCAGTCCCACCCATCCCTTTGGTTGTATCAACTGAATGTGACTGTAATATAAAAAAGGAAGATCTCTATTTCTCGCAAAATATCATAAAATTGTCGGGGAATTGTATTTTAGAAGTGTTAAATGTGGTCTGAATATATATTTTAGACAATATTAGATAACATAGCTACGTTCTTTAGCAACTGTCGTCGAGCAAATAAATAGACTATAGTTTACTCATCTCACGACACTTAACGCCATCTGTTAATACTTTGCGGCAATCATTATTGCAAAATTATGGTACATAAAAATCTACTACTGATGAAAAAGTTCCAGCATTATTTATATCCCTGCCAGTGGGGATTGGCCGATATCGATAGATGGAACAGGCCAAGCATTGATGGTTCTGCTAATTACAACTTTATAGCAATAACATTCTGTTGGAATTGTTGACGATTCCATTCACACAGGCGGTCTCATTAGGGAATGAATGAATGAATCCTTGAGAATGAAGCATTCTAAAAGTTAAGTGGAATAAATTGAATGGCCAAATAAAAGGTTCGCCAGTTCCCGGCGTTCGGTAAAAGTTAATAATAAACTGTTTATCATTTTACCGCTCAAATGATAATTGCGGAGGATATGTACTGAATCTACCGCTCGAGTAAGTCTTGTACTATCATTGTAGTATTAATTAACCATCCAAATTTTTAAAATTTTACTCCGACAATTGATTCAATTACTGCCATAAAGTTTAATGCCGACCGTATGAATTATGAACTGTTCAGTATAACCGCCCGGATGTTTAAAAAACCGCTCAAACCAATAAATTAATTAAAACTAAACTAATACTTAAATTTCTAATAACTAATAAATTCGCAAATAATAAGTTTCTTCTTTTCTTGTAATGGAGAATGTTGAAGAGCTGTTGAATATGATACCTACCAACTTTTTTTACAATCGCACGTCTCATCACCGATGTGTGGTCATAATTTTTTCTGCTATGTATTGCTATGTATCATTCTGCTGCTGTCTTCCGTCATCCATACATTCCTAAAATTGGCGGGGTGGACCGGTAGAGTGCGCCCAGACTCAGTCCGATTGCATTTTTCAACCGGCGGAATTCGGAAAGCGAGCAGAATGGGTTGAAGTATAGGATTTGAATAATGATAGGTACAAATTCCATATTCTGGCCGGTGGGATGGAGAAAGATGTTCCCTATTTTATAATTTAATCCAACACTTTTTACAACCATCCCCAACTTCTAAGTCTAAACTGCAGAGGTTTGTCATACTTCCTAGTAAAATCACAGTCTCAAAGCTCTTTTTAATATTTTTATATGTACAAAAATAATTTTTAATGATTTTTAATTTTAATGGTGGTTGCATGAGAATATCCGAAGATAGTGTGTGGTGGCCAGCTTCGGGAGAGGCCTATATCCAGCATAATTATTAGCGGTAGATCCATTTAGCGTTTGGTCCAAATCGCAATTCGCCTAGACGCGGTAGGTATGTTCGCAGTAAGTTCGCATTTTTTTAAGTAGAGTTCAGATTGAAATAAAAATAAACAGAAAAGGCTCGTGCACATTATCGCCGTGGCGCGCCGTAGCGTATCGTAATGCAAAATTGCGACAACGCAATAATTTAAGTTACCTGTTGACATTTACATAATTCTTCACTTTCGTCGTACAGAGAATAACTTTCGAATTACGTTCACCAGCTGCGCCCGTTCGACGCACATTGAGGTAGGGCTGTTGATAAAATATCGATATATCGAAATATCCATATTATAAATAATATTTTTTGCAGCGATATATCGATAGTTCTATATTAAAATCTTAGTATCGGTGTCGATATTTTTTTACACATTACACAACGAGTATTTTTAAAAACTTACTGAGAAATATTGGTACACATATTTTTTTCAATCTTACAGTAGCGGAGTTTTAATTGACAATATGAGCTCTCAACAATTTTAACCGACACGCTTATATATTTACCAGAATCCACGATAATCTACGGACAACGACAATCCTAGTGAGCAGTGCGTGAGAGTCTACCCGGTACACATAATTTTATCTTTTTATATTAACATTTACGGAAAATACACTGATTTAACATTTTTATTTATTTGTTATTTAATTTCTTTAATGAATATACTTTATTAAAAAACAATAAAATTACTTACTAAACAAACAAATTATTACTTTTAAATAAATCCGATATATTAGAAAATTCGATATTTCTAAAATTATCAACAGCCCTACATTGAGGGGGGCCGCGTCGCAGCGAATAACATCAGCGCATAAATACGGCTGGCATACGATCTGTTAGGCGCGATAGGACCCGCTTATATTGCACGTTGGTTTAAACAATAAGTATGAAAATGATTCAAGCTGGTTTTGCGCTGCGATGTGATCCGCCGTAATATGTGCAAGCCTTAAACAAACATTTTATATTTATACATAACATTATTATAGGTATATTCTTAAAACAAACACTTATTCTTCGCCTTTTATATGCTACTACAGTCTATTAAATAGGACTTATTGCGTATGGACGAACTGCGATTTGGACCTACCGCTAATAATTTATCCAGCAGTAGAGAGATGAGTTGATGGTATGCTAGAACAAATGTACTACATTCATTATAATTTATTCGCAGGGTGGCAACGCGTCAGTGGGCGTAAAATACCACCGTTCGTTATTTTTGATATGTAGGTACACCTACCTATCACTTGATTCATGGGGGACCGTAGCCGCTTGCCACCAGTTCAATTGTTCTTCTACCACCTTCTTCCATAAAAAACTCAAATGAATGAGGAAATTGGTTTATTTTAAAAGATTTCGCATTTTATTTTAATTAATTACATTATATTTAACATATTTATACCGTTATGAAATTGACAGATTATTTACTCAGAAGTAAAAGAAACATTGGTACGGCATAAAAGGAAATCTATCCATTTCCTTGCAGGCGTCACAATAATCTCTCTCCCGAAAACTTCTGGAATTACAAAATTGGCATTCATCTTCGTTATAAATTTCATCTACTTGTGGATCTCCTGCAAGGGGGCTTCCGTTTTGCCTAATAGTTATAGCATTTTCTTGTTGTCTACTAGGACTTAATTGTCTGATTGTCTCTGGACTTCCCGACCTGCTGCCGTATCGTGAACCTTGACTTGACAATTGAGGAGCAATCTCGTCAACGAAAGGTTGATTTAAATAATGCGCACCATTTGCTGTCCGTGGACTTTGAGTATTTCTCATCGCGCTTGGTCCAATACTCATATGACCCTGTTCAAATTGGCTTTGATATGGTCTTTGGGCACCTTCAACTCTTAAATAATTGAATGGTGTATTTGAATTTGTACCTGGATGTGAAGAAGAAAACCTATATGGATAAGCTGGGCGTGGAGGAGAGTGTGGAACGTCAGAAATCCATTGCACATCTCTCTGTCTTGGCACTTCAAGTCCTCCGGGACTTGGCCATGTTTGATTTGGTCGCTCAATTGAAGAACTAAGTGGTGCCCTAGTTCGAAACTCTGATTCTCTTAAAGTTCTATTTGTAGGGGGCGAACTTAACCTACGTCTTTGACTCTGCTTCAATTCAGAACTCTTTGGCGGTGTTTTTCTGACTGCTTCGTCATTCTCCAATTTCTCAATAAACACGTCAATCATATCACCACTAACTTTTAATCCAATTCTTCGGAGACACTTTGTGACTTCACCTTTCATTTGCTTGTGAGTGGCTGGATTATGGCCTGCAGATTCAATATCCTTTAAATGTTTTGCTAGAATTTCCTTCGTTTGATTTAAACGACTGGAGAAGTTTTCTCTTTGTTCTTCACCGTTTTCGTTAAAAGGAATTTCATTTAGGAGTTCCTCGACTTTTTTCTTCATTTTTACTTGTAATGCTTCATCTCTTAGTGCCAAATCGCCTGGAGCTTTAATTTTAGCTAGTGCAGTTATTAATTGGTTTCTTTTAATCAAAGGATTCTCTGATTCAGCTCCATTACTGTCGGCTAGAAGTTTTAGCACTGCATTATGCATTTCCATTTTAGGAAGCAATTGATTTTCAATGTCATCTTTATTGTATTCGTATTCTATAAAACTGTCTACAATTATATCCCTAATTTCGTTAAAGAACTCAATTTTTTCTGGCTTTACACTTTGACCGGCTAATATTTTGTCGACAATTCGATTCAATTCGTTTCTGTATTCTTGGCGAAGTACTTCTCTTTTAAAAAAAGATTTAATAGCACTCAAGGCCTCTATCAAAACTTGTTTTTTCTTTTCTTTAGTTTTCCGCATCTCACAACAAAAAGGCAAATCAGATAATAACCTATCTAGTTCTTTATCTAACAGGCCCTCATAAATGTCATTATTATATAGAGCTGTATTATTAGCATTAAGTTCACTCACTACAGTCATTATTTTTGTAACAAGGTCTTCTTTTAATTGTCTTATAGGTTCTATTTCTTGAGTTGTTTTCGCAAATAGAGGTAGGTCTTGGCACCATTCCTCAATCACTTCTTCCATGATATCAACAGGATGCTTGTAAGGTGCAGAATGTGCTTTAGACATATTTCTAGATGGAGGCTGTAAGTTATTTCTAGCATTATGATGTTCCACGTGACCCACTCTACTTACGAGTGTATCGTTCAAAGTCTTGTCATGAGCTCGTTTTTCACTCATTTCTTCTTGTAAATTATAATTTGCTATCGGTGGACATCGTCTCGCTTCTACCGAAGATTTCAATCTACTTTGCAGATTTTTTGCATATTGATCAATGTTTGCCTCATGGCCAGGCAGATATTCTAATTTTACAAGCCATTTAGTTATTTCTTTGTGTATTTTCTCGTCAGGATCCTTATTATTTTCCATTTCGTGAAGCCTTTTCGCTAGTGTATCTAAAATTTGATCACGTTTCAAATCCTCCTCAAAATCGTGTGCTTCTACTAAAGGTAGGTCTTCAAACCATATACTCAATTCTCCTTTTGTCTTCACTTCTTCTACTTGCTCCTGTATAGTCGTTTCATCAGGTACGGGGACATTGTATAAAGCGCTGTAGAGTTCATTATAAATATGCTCCTTACTCAACGGGATAGCATTTCTATTCTGTGCACTTTCAAAGAATTTATCAATTTCTTTTTTGATGGCTTTCTCATATTTCATTTTTACTGGTTCATCTGAATGATCATAATTTTCTAATATAAATATAGCTGCCAAACAATTTTTGTAAATTTGGAAACCCGGGTCAGTTTTTTCATAAACACGTATAGGGTTTGGCATAGATATGTCAATTGTATTTTCAAGATTTTGTTTATAATCGTCACCTGCGGCTCGTTTTTTAATCGACCTATTTAAATCCATTATTTTCTCTACTAATTCCATTTTGATTTTATCTTTTTTGTTTCGAGCATCATGACTAGCGTTTAAATGTTGTAACTGAATATCAACTTCATCAGCTAAAACTTCTTTATATACAATGTCATCATCTATAACTGGGTCGACATTTAATTCGCTTATTTTTTTATATATTTTTCTGGCAATAGTGTCTTTTATTCTTTGTGCTTCTTCTGGATCACTTGTTTTAACATCGAGTTTATTACTCCATTGATCAACAACTTCTACTAATTTTCGTCCAGGATTGCTATGGTCATTAGCCGCTGAAGCGAAACTAGTATGAGATTTTGCCTTAGATTTAGACAATCTTGTTAGACTAGCAGATTTTGATTGATCGTGTTCCCTTTTTAGTTTTGTTTTTGATCCTTTTTTACCCTTCAAAGACTGGCGTCGCTTTTTGTCGGTTTTAGTAACACTGTCATCATTTTTATGTTTTTCTTTATTAACTCTCTCCATCCTATTAATTAGCTGTGAAACAACAACAGAAATTGCTATTTCCCGATTTCTATCAATAGGTAGCTGGGATACCCAATTAGCAATGTAATCCTTTAATTGTGTGACAGCTTGATTGTCGTTAGAATTGGTAGCTTCTTTCCTTTCTGCTCCTGCCATTTGATCTGCCAAGTTATCTACCATTTGAGCTCTGAAATTTCTGTCCTCTTTATTTGAAATAGGCAGTAAAGGTAAATTGTGTAGCCATTCAGAAATTTCCTTTACGTAACTGAGCTCTAAAATAAATCGGGTTAAGGTTTCATTTCCAAGTGTAGGTGTGTTGACTAACTGCCTATAAACCTCTCCTTTTTTTAATGGTTTCGATGAATTATGAGCCATCTTCTTTATTTCTTGCAGTAATCGTGTAATCCACGCTTCTAATTTCAGTTCATCATTGCCGATGTCGTTGCCGTGTATACCAATGTACTCCTCTAAAAAGTCGACTAAATTTTGTTCGTGAAGTCCACTACTATTTGTAGATGAAAATGTGTGGTTATAATTTGGTGGTGATGTTAATTTATTCAAAAGGCGATTGACCATAAAGGGAACATCACCTGTATTCTGAGGCAAAATTGGCAACTTTTTCATGTGATGGTATATTACTAAGACCATCTGTGGGTTGACATACGATGTCATCCTTTCTTCAACATCTGATATATCTTTAACCAAATTGTTAATAAATTCAATACGCTGTTTGTTTCCCACACTATTAAAAGAGTGTTCTATAGGAATAGTTTTTAGCCAATCAGATATTATTTTAACGTAGTGCAGTTCTCGATATAGTCTTTCTGGAGGGAGGGATGTTGAATGATTTGGATACATTCCTTCAGTAAGTATTAAATTTGATACTTCTGTTTCCAACAGCTGATCAAAAGCACGCGTAGCTACAGGATCATCAACATCGTCTTTATGTTTCATGAAACTTGTGACTACTTGTTTTAATGTATGATCAGGATCTCTGTCTAACGCAATCCTCTGTGTGCCAGCATCAGACCTGATACATGGGCCTGATGTTTTTGGATCAGCTAGCTGTGGCTGTGATTCAACTGTAGCTCGTTGGTTAGCTGCTGTTTCAACAACATATTTGTTATCATTGCATGCACACTGTCCATCTTTGGAGCAATCACAAGTGCATACACGTTTTTCCTTACACACACACTTGTCGTATGTGTTTTGACACTCGCACTCTGGGTTTATTTTAACATTACAATCGCACTTACCGCGTTTTTGTTCACATTCACACTTTTCAGTGTTAACTATAGATTTATTTGTCTGTTTACCTTTACCATCACATTTACACTGTGAAAGTTTATGCCCCAATGTTTTCCCTTTTTTCTGTACAAAACTGTATATCATAGGAGCACTGTGTTTGCTGTCACAATTAAATCTGCTATCACATTGTACATGTTTATCTCCAGTAAGCTCTTCTATCTTAAACATTTCTCGTGTAAGTATATTTTCATCTACTTGACCGTAAATTCCAAACCTTCCTTGTCGTATTTTTAAAATGCGTATGTTTGGAGGTAGATAACATATGTTTACATGTCCTGTTTTATTATCTTTATCATTATTTAACGCATCTTGTATGAGAATATCTTTTACACTTTGGGCTACGTTTGCCATGTCCGATGACTTACTTTCTATGAAGTTATTAATACCTTGGAAAAGATTGTGTATTTCGGTATCAGCTTCACGAGACAATGATTCTTCATTGCCGCTGTTATTAACATATTGCGTAAATACTCCTTGTCTTACAATACTCATACTTCTTACTAGAGATACAGGTTTGCTTTCTCCTAAATTAACTAAATCTGTATACAGTTGTCTTGTTTTATTATGTTCAGTACCATTAACAAGATATTTATCATTTAAATCCCGCAACCCTACCAAAAGATTTTCAATTAAAATCTCCTTATCTTTCGCTTGATCGCTTTCGACCATTGGACTCGTAATGTAGATTTGTAGGAAATGTAGAGTACTTTCTATTTCGAACTTTACTTTAGTTTCATAATCTGGCTCATTAACTTCAGCCCTTAGATTATATATTTTTTCAATAAGACTCTTCATTAGTTTGTCTCTTTCAACATTAGCTGACAGTGTTTGACCAGAAGATACTGAAACGTTCTTTATCCATTTCAATATTTCGTCTTGTAAGTTTTCCTTATAAAGACATTGCTTTGGTAGAACTTCGTATGTATTATTTATTTTTAGTGGTATAGTGACCTCATTTATTAAATTATTTGATATGCTGTTACATTTATCTGCACGTCCTGAATTATCATGAGTCGGTACAGAGTTTATTGCATGTGGGGATTGTTGAGAAGTATGTGGTAAAGATAAATTTTTCTTCGATGCAATCGGTGATAATGCCACCTGTAAGAACAGATAGCTACGTATAAGATAGTAAATATACACATGTATAATATATACAGTAGAACCTCTTTCATCAAATAATCGAATAATAATATCACATTTTTGGTAATAATACTCATAAAAAAATATAATTAACTGCATGGTTGGCTATAACCGAATATTCAGATTGAGCTTCTACTGAATTGAATACAGCAACAAGCATATTTTTGACCACACGCTCATTTTATTTATAGGGTTGTATGCGGACGAGCATGCGGTCGAGTGTAATAGCACGCGTTAATGCCGCCCATGGACACCTGTCACACCGAGAGCTATGCGGGTGCGCATAGCTCTCGCGATTGCTAAATCCTATTCTTAGCTTTCTTGAAGAATCTCTTTTAAACTTAAACAGTGCCGGCCTTAGCGGTTTCGCCGTCCTGTGCAAGATATTCGATTGCGCCCCCGTATACTTGTATCTGCGGACGTTTCTGTGTAGAGCGCCTTTTCAATTCATCTGTCAAAGCGCCAGCTGTCAAGGCATCTGTCAATTCAAGGTCCCCCTGGTCTGGCCTCAGCGCAATGGTCCGGCGATGTCCTCAGGGCCCCTCGGTGCCCCACCCGGTCCTCGGTATTTTACTATTTTACGAGAAAAGGTAGTATTTTGAGTGCCCCCTCTGTGCCCCCATCTAACAGTGTAGAGCGTGTCCGATTCAAGGCGCCGCGCCCCCCGGGCCTTCGCGCTCTGTGCGGCCGCACGGCTCCCACACCCCTATAGCCGGCACTGTCTACTAAAATCTAATCTATACTGAAACGTTAGTTGTAAGTACATATTAGTAAAATCGGCTCTAATTTTAAAATTAAGATTAGTTTTGGTGTAAGAAAGACTAAGTTACTTACTGATCTTGTTGCATATTTTATGGCAGAATCTTGTCGAGACTGCTTCATTGTAATATCTAGAAATTAAAAAAGGGTCAGCCATAGGATAATGAACTCAAACACGGAGCCGCTTATGAAGTAGTGAGAACTGTTAATACCTTCAGGGTTTTTGTTAGTCCATATTATCTGGAAAAGGAAATATAAAGTCAAAAAGATAAATGTAGGTTAACAGTGCCGGTCTTAGCGGTTTCCTGGCCCTGTTTAAGATATTCGATTGCGCTCTCTTTTTGTGTCTGTTTTTGTGCACCCTTTTCTGTGTGGAGCGCCCCTTAAATTCAACGCGTCATCTCTGCCCCGGCGCCTCCTCAGAGCCTCGGCGCCCTGTGCGTGTCGTATTAATGTAATCTTAATAGCAAAAAAGAACGTCCACAACCCAATATCATACTATCTTAAGAGAAATGATATCTCTAGATACTCATTTGATAGCGAAAGAAAATATTTTGCGCTCCCTCTTCGTGTCTGATTACGTCTGGACCCTGTGCGGCCGCACGTCGCAAGCCCCTAAAACCGGCACTGACGTTACGGGTCTCGTTTTTTCAGTAAATTAGATTTTTTTTTTAAATATGCGTAATTGTGCTATTTTTTCTAGGTATCTGTTACGTCAATATTTTGAAATAAAGATTATTTCACCGAGATGTTTTTTTAGACAACTAGCACTGTAGCAGTGCCAACGACTTTAGAATGTGTGTGATTAGTTTATGGTACTTCCCCATCCGGTCCCAGCCCGCATCATCCCAACATGTACACAACACAGTACTGAGGAATGTTGACACATCTACTGATCCGTAAACTAATGAATTATATTATTACCTACATATATTATTACACAGAAGCGTAATTGAGTAAACTCTGATACTGACCGGGTCCTGCAGTGTTTTGAAATTATGATATTGTTCGCAATGGTGTGAGTATCTGCTGCTGCCGTGGTACTGTCTCTGATGCTTGTCCAGACGCTCCCTTATCTTAGGGCAGACCTTCTGAATGTACGGCTGTAACGATAATTAGGGTAAATCAGAATTATTGATAAAAATGGTATTGGAGTAACATGAAACAAGTGGATCACTTCGAAGATAGTTTTGGTTCCAGGCTGTGTGTTGTCGGCCAGCTTTAGAATGCACCACTTTTCCCGTGATTAAGGTCATAAAAGGTGATTAAGGGACAACAAAACCGCTACCACAAGCTGTGAGGAACCACGCCACGTTTCAAAGAGTGGATTCGCCAACCCGCTCAACCATCGTGGCGTTTTAAGGTCATACATCACAGTATGTGTAAGAAGCCCCATGTCCAGCAGTGGACGTTAAGGGAACTAACCCTCTATCTCCCGCGATCCTACCAACCTTCCTGTTATACGAATGCTCATTGCGCCGCGAATCAACTCTGCCTCCCTGCAAATTTTCATCTTCGCTCGAATCCTTTATTTATACTATACGTAAAAGTACTGATGAAGACTACGAAGATCCTCCGGACGCTGAGGGGTTCTAGACCGCTCGTGAGAGTGGAATCGTCAACAATTAGGTACTTACGTTAAAAGATTTAATTTTTTCCCTAACGCTCTTCATTTGTTTAATATTAATATTTGTGAGCTTCTTCAGGCATTCCTCGTTAATTTTGGCAATTTGTTTCTCAGTCTTCTTGGTCTCATTGTTTGGAGAATATGTCTTTACTCTGACTGGTATTGCCGTCTTCTTGTTTCCTGGATTGGTTGATCTAGAAGCTTATAAAGTATAAAGAAAAAAAACGTTTAATAGGATTGTGAATAGGATTTTTCAAGATCGGCGGCACGCCCGCTACCCCCTGTTGTTGCAGGTGTCCATGGGCGGCAGTAACACTTACCATCACGTGGGACTGCTTGCTCGTCCGCCTACTTCAATATAAAAAGAATCTACTTGTAAAGCTTGCCATGTAAGGTAAAGCTTGTCTTTAACATTTCGTTTACCTAGTGAGAATAACACGGTACAGTTATTCTCTACGCTGGTTTTAAAGCAGAAGCCCTAGGCGTATCAGACGCGGGTGGCAAATTCAGTTAGTCTTGCTATTTGATACGGCTATTATAACATACCTGGATGATTCCCTGTGGGTAGTGAACCCAGAAGCGTGATGGCGACTCCAGAGCTCGGTAGACCATGAACAAGTCCAATGACACCATCTTCAAGCTCCATCCTTGAGGTTTTCTACATGACCATTTGAGGGACGCCGTCTGGCCAGATGGATTGATGACTTTGATAGGGGTGATGACAATGGCTATCGGGAAACACAGTTTTTTTGCTGCCGGAATGTTGAGAAGAGTATTAGATCATGTATGATAGGTATTCGCCATCGATCAACCAAACATCCATTCACCATGTATCCAGATGTGTATCCAACAGTGAGAGACACATACGCTGGTATGATTTCATACGTTCTCTAGCATCATTCAGTAATTACAGTAAATTCACATGAAATTTTTGTTATATATATTGTTGTATATTTTTATGGTTTTGCCAATTTATTTATTTTTGTGTACATTTTAATTACTAATGTCAGTTTTTGGCATAAAGAATTTAAAGCTTCTATTCTCATCTTGATTAAATTGATTAAAAGCAAATACCATAGACACTAAGATTGAATTCATCAAGCTTTTGGCAGTTCTCATATATTTAAAGGTAGCAAAAAAACAACGCCATCTAGTGGCTCGAATCGGTATCAGTTGACATTTAACTGGAAGTCGGTTAATAGATTTATTTTCTAGGTTTAAAATAGTAATAACAAAAGCCAATGAAACTATTTTGAGAAGAAACAAGAATAATTATTTAAAAATGTGTAATTTTGTTCAATTTACAACTCCAAGTTTGTGACACAAGGAGCTTGTGTCACTTGCTTAGACTTTGTAAGCTAGAGTTGCGTAAGTTTACTCCTAACTAGAGTAAGTATACAATGTACGATATTAGCCAAAAAGAGCCATCAGTTTGTGCTAGAATATATTTAGTATATTTTTTATAAATACGCATAATTATTACGCATTAAATTTATATATTTCTCGTATTTTTAAAGTAATAAAAAATCAAAGTACTTTTCATGTAGATTCCATAAACACTTGCTTTTTTTTTTAAATGAAAATATTGGCTGCTTCTAAATATTTGCTGCAATAAAAGAAGATGAATTTGATTGATGGATGCGTCCATCATTTGTGGACATTTTTGGGACTACTTACCTTTTCAGATGCACATTATAAATTCCAAATTTTTATAGCATTTATAATTTCTTTTCCGATTTACAGAATAGTCTTGCGAGTGGCAAATATTTCAAACTAGATTGTTACAGGAAATGTAAGTACGAGTAATTACGATTACCGTGACCATCTACATGCCTTTTTTTTTCATGCAGCGCTGGATAACCTCATGCACATTGTCTCGCGCACAAGGGCGGCATGACCTTAATTCACCACGCTGGCCAGGCGGGTTGGCGAGTCCACTCTTTTAGAAGAATTATTATTGAATAATCGCACATTTCAGCATTAACCAATACAGAGCGTAACCAACGCCGATTGTAATCGACTCGGTCCAATGTGCCGTTCATTATGGGCGATCCCATTCTCACACGCGGTTTAGAATTGCTCAGCAACTAAAGAGATAGATGGATTATAACATAAAATAATCCTTTGTCTTCGGGTATAAGTACTCGTATTTTCGTTACATATCTGCTTTGAAATAACTAAATACCTTCTTTATTCTTTTCTTTCCTTCAGGCCAATAAATCAGGAACACTGTCAGGGCTGCTGTAGGCCCAATTCGCACTACTCCTCTGTAAGACTTCTTAGAATGACGGTAAGTCTTTAAACTACTTGAAAATTGTTTTTCTTTATAGAAAGAAGGAGGCAGTTAAGTAGATAGTCTACTTGGTAATTACCATAATAAAGTGTTTTTTTATTATATTTATAGTTTTAAGAGAAGCGCAAGCTGCAAGCGCAAACAATGCGCTTTTCTCAAGCCGTGAGATACACGTTATTTAACAGTGGCATATCGGCAACTATAGGCAGTATTGCCACTGAAGGCTTTAGCGGAGTATAGTAGGCACGTCCTCACGGGTCAAATATTAAATAGCAAGTGAGAGCATGTAGGTGCTTAACGTTTGCAAATGAATTTGAATTTAGATTCGCATAATAATAATAAATACTCTTTATTGCATACAATTGGTTATTACATGTGTACAAATAATAAATGACAGAATACAATAGGCGACCTTATCGCTAAGGCGATCACTTCCAGGCAACCTTAGGATAGAGAAAAATAAAAGGGATAAGGTAGTGCAAACAGACCGAAATCCACAGATTGATCATGTTCAATATATACTTATCGATAATATCGATAATACATTAACATTAGCGCCTAGTAGGAATCTTCGAGATTTAACAGCGTGGAGTTCGGTAGAAGACAATACTACAAACACAATTGTTACATTAATTAAGATCTAATTACTTCCAGCACGTCCCCAACTCCTTGTAGACCGTAACTGAACCTCAACATGGAAATAGGCGAAGGTATGGTGGCGGTGGTAAGAGGACTTGGTGAGATGGGGTTGGCTGTCACTTTACTTAATGCTGGCAGACAATATACCTTGCTACCGAATACTGGTCAGTATGAGATTATTTTATTAACTAGCGACCCGCCCTCGCTTCGCTTCGGTTTATGAGGTTTTTTTTTTTCAATTTTTTTTTTCATAATTTCTAAATAAAATATAGGCTATATTTTAGACACGGATAATGTAGCTTCCTACTTGTGAAAGAATTTTTGAAATCGGTTCTGTAGTTCTAGAGATTACCCCCAACATACAAACACACAATTTTACCTCTTTATTATATTAGTATAGATTTAAATAAATTCAATTATATTTATTTTATCTATAATAGAAAGCATTATGGACATAATGCTGTTTTTTTATGGATGACGGCTGCAGACGAGCATACAGTCCACCTGATGGTAAGTGGATATTGTAGCCCATAGACATCTGTGATACATGCCAACATTAGTCCAAAATTACAAACGTTGGCACGACCCCGCCTACCTTTGGAGACATAGAAATGGATTTGGAGAAACGGTTAGGAAATTGGGAGGGATAGGATGGGAATGGGCTCTGGCGTACCGAACACCGAAACACGTTAAAGTGGGAAATGCAGTACATTTCAAGATAGTCTTCTGTGAGAGAGGGGTAACGTGGCCAGTCGAGCACGCCCAGCGGCTGTTGGATTGCAGCGTGCACTCTCCCCCTCCCATATTAACGTATAACGGGGAATGTTCCGACTATAACGTTATATAATGTATATCGGCAATATTTTTATTATCCTGGAATTCAAAGTAACTTTAGAAGTAATACCCAACAATCATTTTCAAATTTAATACGAGTATTTCGTATTTCACTACTATATTTTTACAGTATATAGTTTCAAACTTCTAACAAAGCCGGCTCTAGCCCATGTAGCGCCCGGGTGCAATCAATACCTTGGCGCCCTCTAGTAGGCTCTTTGGAGGGGTCGCGGGCGGCGCTCGGCGCCCCCTAAGACCTTGCGCCCGTGTGCGCCGCACACCCTGCACCATAGGTAAAGCCGGCCCTGACTTCTGAAAAGTCCGTAGTCAATGGAATTAGCCTCTTTGAAAAATAAACGATTCAAATAGGATGATGGTATCCTAAGGCCGGCGCACACCACGCAGCCAGCCAGTCATACTACAAACCGGCTCTCACGAAACACACGAAACACGAATCACATGAGAAATAGGCTTTCGTAAATCTCATTCACTCGACCAGGATTGCAATATGTACACTCGTAATAAATGTATTAACTCTCTCAGTCAATCCATAGGTATTTGTTTGTGCAATAAACCAAACACTCTAGATAAATCTCCGTTTAGAGTTTTAATATTAAACAATTTTGTTATTTTCTAGCATCGTCTACACCGGTGGCGCTACAGCCAAATCAACCTGTGGTCAAGAGTCACTCGTCTCAACAAGCTTGCTTCGCAGCCGTGGATGTCGGTACCCAGTCGTGCGTGAGATGTGACTGCGGGGCTCAGGCTTGTGATGGAAGATACGCCACCACTTACAAGGTAAAGCGAGGGATTGCAAAGCGATTCTTTATGAGCTTGAAACCTCGTACACAGCGGGAAGTTCTAGGTTAGCCGATTGTCACATTTTTCACGAATCAAAGCTGCATGAACTTTCGAGGCGCGAGGCCCCTCGGGCAGCGAGGCCGTAGGCGGTGGCCCACGTCGCCCACGCCTTGCGCCACTTCTGAGTAAGAAGGTAAGTCGATTTCAATGACTCCGCGGTTGTTGCAATCTAATCGGAGGACGGGTTGGCCGTATTTCTATTGGATCTTTCCAACGCCTACTTTCATGGATCCTAACAAACTCCTCTTTCTAAGTGAAATATTACAAATTCAAAATTTCTTTATTTTCCAAAATTAGCTTAAAGTGGCAGACGAGCATACAGTCCATCTCATGGTAAGTGGATAATGTCGCCCATAAACATCCGCGATACACGCCAACATTAGTCCAAATTGACAAACGTTGGCACGCCCACGGATGCGCTGCCTACCTTTGGAGATGTAGGAATGGATTTGTAGAAAGGGTTGGGGAAAAAGGGAGAGATAGGATGGGAATGGGCTCTGGTATATAGATATATTCATCTATATTCAGTGTCTATGTAAGAAGCCACAGAGTGACAGAAAGTGTGACTTGTTGGGGGTTCAGAAATTTAAAATCGTTGAAACTGGACATTTTCGCGGTGCTTAAGCTTTGGCTATAAAAATGAAGATGGAAGGAAAGAATTTGATACGATGAACGAAGACCGACTTCACTTTTGGTTTGTTCGGTACAAGACGTCTCGTCTCAATTGAATCGATAGATTGAAACTAGATAGATTGAGTCTAGGGATCTCTGAACAATTGATAATCGAAGATTATTTTTTACAGACGAACCACTGCAATGTCTCTCCAACTTCACCGCACACGTACCTAACGGAGTTCCCACCACAACGGTCCGAAGCTTGTCGAGGTAAGTACATCTTGTTTCGCTAAAATGCCAGACGAATAGTCAGTCCTCCTAAGTAGCCATCATTAGGGTACTCGAAACCAGTGGCGTAGCCAGAAGATCAAATTTAAAAATTGGCCACTGAATTATTATTATCACTCAATTATTATTTAGTTACCTAGCTGCGCAGGGTTTGGTTTGAATTTTTTGAAAGTGGGTAATGCCTCGTGGTAACGCGAGCTCAAGAAAGTAAAAAAAGTAAAGTAGTAAAGCATGTTTTTACCCTGTGATAGGTATATAAAAACACGCGCGTATTCGAATGCAACGTGGTGTCAAAATTTCAAAGCAATCGGTGAAGAACTTTCGGAGATTTAAGATTTTGAACAAACGAACGTTTACATTGTTATTTATATAGATTGAGGCAGCTCTGTTTAAGCTATTATCGATCACTCATATAGAATATATATGTAATCACAATAGTTTATAAGTTTCCTGAAAATAATAATAATAGATAGTCAGTTTAACGTTTGCTATCTGCTGGTCTGAGCTGTTGACTTGTGAACTTTCCTGGATCTAAAGCATTTCACCTATCATTGTTGCCAGTTGAAATTACTGAGTTTATTCACTATTTTACTGAAGAAAATTATAAGGCTGAGTAATTGCTCTTTGAGGGGTAATTGGGTTTAGGTGTAGTGTGGTGCTGCCTGCTTTTATCCTATTATACAATAACTAAATTTTATTGCTCAGTCTTTTGAATTAGGTATCTTTTGAATTAGGTCACTTCAGATCGCCGATTACTTGGGTTATTATTTTGGTTCATCAACGATTTTTTTTTCTTACTGGATACATCACAGTTTATAAAAACCAATGCGAACATTCCTTATAACGATTTCTCTAAGAATTCAACAGCATCCGCTCATTTGATAAGAACACGTTACTCACAACTACTGTGAGTCACAACTACCGTCGGTCACAACTACCGTGGGTCACAACTACTGTCACTCACACAGAAAATGTCACTACGCCCCGCTAACATTTCATTTATAAAACGTATAACACGTGACACTGGTGCATTACGTTGGAGTTGAGTACGAAATGGAAGGCTCCAGTAAGTGATGAGTGAGCGCGCTGATATACCGAACCGGGGTAAAAAGCGACACACACCACTCAACAACGACCGTAATGGCAACTTGCCTCGTATAGGTTTATTAAAAACATTATAATAGAAAAGTTTTGTAATAATAAAGAGGTTTTCGATTCGCCTTGCCCATTAATCCCGATTATGGCGTCTATGGATCTGTAATTTGAGTTTATTTCATTATCAGTTCGAGGTAATTTCGAAGTGGGTGGCGCAGGCAGTGGAGAAACACCGTATAATATAACCAGCGTTCCTTATTCTTTCAAAGCAGGACTGTGTGGGCCCGACAGAGGTCTGTACGATTTTCATTTATTTTTATTTTGTTCTATATTTATACTTAATTACTCAAAATTGTTATAAACTTAAATCCAGGGCCGGCTTTACCTATGGTGCAGGGTGTGCGGCGCACACCGGCGCAGGGTCTTAGGGGGCGCCGAGCGCCGCTCGTGACGCCTCCAAAGAGCCTACTAGAGGGCGCCAGGGTATTGATTGCACCCGGGCGCTACATGGGCTAGAGCCGGCTCTGCTCCCATTCCCTTACAGTCAACCTTTGACCAAACAGAGAATCATAAGGATGCATCAGAAAATAGAAAAGAATAAGAAAATATTTTAGTTACAGATACATTACGAAAACATTGGCCATCGGGTATTCCGGTAACACCGGAATGCGACATCCAGGTCTATGAATTACCGGACTTCTAATTGCATACTTTATTACGAGATACTTTATTATACAAACGCGGATGGCGCGTTCGGGTGTTTCCGGATCAGCCGATGGCCAATGTTTTCGTAATGTAGATAACACTAAAAATAACATTTTACAGAATTATGTATCAGAAACTATATTATAACATTTTTTTATCGGAACTTCTTCCTTTGAATTCAAATTCACGAAGTTCCATGAATTTGGATTTTTTTGGAAATTAATAGGAAATTAATTAATTATAGGAGACACTATACCATACCATCAGGCCCGCCACCACACACGGTGTGGCTCTTCTCATCCACACACCACGAACTCCTTCAAGTCGCCAGTTCACCTGGTCGGGCGGCGTTCCACACTGCGCTTCTTGATACTTGGCACTACTTATCATTCAGTACTGGGGACTACCCTTTCGAAATTTCGGTTTCATGGCGGTACAGCCTTACGCGCTACCTGAGCCTGCTTGTCGCTGGTCAGCCCCCCCCCCCCTGCAGGGGCCTGTGGTAATGTGCAGCGGCTGACTGACCAAAGTTACTGACCCACGTCCAACTATTGTAACATTACTAACGTCATTCATAATTTGTACCATTTCAAAAATTATTTTTCAAACTTTTTCAAAAACATCCTTTTGTTTATCAAAATCACTCTCTAATTTCAGGATCCGCGTGCTCTCCAAAAGCGTCCCGGGAGATTGACCCCTTTGTCAAAACCCTAAGAAAATATCCTATTTCGTCTAACAAGCCTTCTGAGATCGTTGAGCGTCTCATCAATTACACACAGGTCAAGAATTGTAGGTTTCCGAGTTAGTACGTACCTTTATCTGTTTTCATGATATAAATTACATTACATGATGATAAATGCTGGACCATAGTCAAATGTAGTCGCTGAATCCAATACCACCATTCCAAAACCAAATCGCGCCCGAAAGACCCTTTAGGACCATAACGTTTTCTTAAAATGTTGAAGTTCTGGGCTCTTAGTTGTCTGCTGTATTAGGTTGCGTATTCGTATATTTAATTGAGATACTTAATTATATCCTGCAAATACTTTTCTTTACATGAATACAATTACCACTAACGATTACATAGATCGGTGTGCAAGAGACACGGAGGATTTACTATGAGATGCTGGCAAAAGCAACCGTGCACTGCGATTCCAAACTAATTAATCAGAAATCCTTCCCCCCTCCCACCAGGAATCCTGTATCCGCGCCTGCAAACATTGCATTTAGCTAAATTGGACACAAATCAACTAAAATTAGTTACTATGACTAAAACCTAGTTTTAGTACCTATAATAAAGTTTTTTCTTTAGAAACAAACCTCTCCATCCATCCGTGGATATCTCCAGTTCGTTAAAGTCGTAATGTTCCAAAAGGCTATTATTGATGTATATTTAACAAAATATAAATCAACATTGAACATTTCGCGAATTCAACATTTTAAGATGCTATTGTTGCGGTCCTAAGGGCGAAAATCATACCTGCTATGACAGTTAGCCTACGGTTACGTGGTTACAGCCTTTTTTATAGGAAGAAGGTGGCAGACAAACGAAGAGGCCCCCTGGTGGTAAGTGGATACTGTCGCCCTGCGACATGCACGGCACTACATGCCAACATCAGTCCAGAATGATAAATGTTGGCACGCGCTACCGGGCGGAAATTTAAGAATGAATTTCGGAAGAGAGTAGGGAAATTGGGACCTACAAGGTATAACAGAACTCGGAGCTTTACGTTACACCTCTCAATGCCCCTTGGCCCCCGATGGGATGGGAAATAAGCTTTGGTATAAAACAAGTTGTTTTATACCAAAGCTTTGGTATAAAATATATTGGTGGGAATAGGACAGGAATGGGATATGCAGCAAATTTTACGGTGGTGTTCTGTGAGAGAGAGGTAACATGGACAGTCGGGCGCGGCTAGTTAGTGCATTTAGTCCCGGTTGGTCAAATTCTCAAAACGTTCTATACACCCAGAAACTGAAATTTACATTTCAAATACTCTGGACAACTTGGATCGTATAGAATTGAGAAGAGGGTGCTAAGTACATCTCGCCGCCTAGTCGGATAGGTCGGATAGGTCGGATAGGTCGGATAGGTCGGATAGGTCGGATAGGTAGGATAGGTAGGAACGGTAAATAAGAGATGTGGTCGTATTGACGTAAACTAAAAACAAAACGTAAACAGTTGTTTTTGAAGCGAGAAGTTTAAAAAAATAGAATCTATCTAAATAATAAAGAAAAATAAATAAATCTAAAATAATCTACATATAATTCGTATAGCGTTACGTTTATATGAAACGGGTTTTTGAAAATACGAATGGTCTGGAACGTCTTCGATAGTTGTATTGTAAAAGAGAGAGACACAATTAAAAATAACTGTACTCGTACTACAAAACAATAAACGTTGCTATTAGCGTTGGGCAGGCGCTAATAAAATAAATACATTTTTAGTGAAAAACGGTTTTTCAAAAACCACTTAATTAATCGCCAACAGTTGTTGTGTTGAGCCTGTGAAGCTCTATATAACTTATTTCTAAACAGTTTTTCCTAAAACGTATGGGAAATAGTGAAATTTACCTTCCGACTGGCGCTGACAACATTCTTTTGTATTTTTTCCAATTTTTTTAGTCCTTTTTTTAGTCTTTTTAATGTCCCACTGCAGAATACAGGCCTATCTAGTAAATCACTAGAAGGTTTTCAAGCCATAGTTCATCACGTGAAAATATCATTAATTAAAGCTCTGGACTACCTACTATTTAAAAAACGATATCATTATAGCTTGTCTTCACGGAATCTGACTACGCGCGCCGAGTGTACCGCGAGATCGCGAGTCGGTGAGAAGTGGGAAGTTAAGATTGACTAATCAAACGACGAATTAATTTGTGTGAGTTCTCCATTTGTCTGGGCTGGTTTAGTCTCTCCTAGAATTAAATAAATATACGCCAGTCTAAGGTCGAAATATAAAAATGCTTTTGGCTTTGACCAAGAGACTTTGTTAGTCGTCAGGATTGACCAGTCAATCCGTACTTCTGACATTCACCGAACACACGAACAAGTACGATCGAGCATATTTTAAAATTCTAAAATTTTTAATTACAGACTACAAAATTCGCTCCCGTACACCATCACCGCCAACTCGAAATATGGATCTACGACCTTCCAACCAAAATGTCTTGGAATCACCTAAAACTAATTGGCGAAACAACTGCCAACCTGACAGTATTACGGGAAGAAAAAGTGAGTCTCCTACCAGAGACGAGAACAAATGTGATGAGCCAGAATGGAGAAAAAATCCTAAAAGAGATGGCAGAAGTCCGAACGCTTCCCCGAAAAGAGGGAAGCGGCCTTTATATGTAAGTAAATTAACAGGATATGTCGACGATACACGTGAACTAATTTAAAATAGCGAAAAAAATAGTACCAGCGAAAAATAAAATTGTTGTGGAGAATAAATCAAAAGTTATGAACATGTAAGTTTTTGTTGTTCTATCTATAATGAAACGTTCGTAGCGCTTGTTACTCAATAGGTACAGGGCAGTGAGCGGGCGCGGCGCGGGACACGCGCGTAGAGTACAATTTAGACGGCACCCACTCAAACAGATGCAAAGCTCATGTCTTGTTGCGAGGACTATTTCGACATTCATATTGGACAATTCGGCACCCACTCAAACAGATGCAAAGCTCAAATCTTGTTGCGAGGACCATTTCGATAATCGTATTGGACAATTTGGCACCCACATACACAGAGATAGCTCATGTATCGTTGCGAGGACCATTTCAAAAATCGTATTGGACAATTCGGCACCCACTCAAACAGATGCAAAGCTCATGTCTCGTTGCCAGGACTATTTCGACAATCGGATTGGACAATTGGACCTACACACACAAATGCAGTGCTCATGTCTCGTCGATCTCACTGTACCTACCTATTTTGAAACTAATAGGTGTTTAATTTTTTTCAGAACACCAATTCAGTAAACATGAAGATTCAAGGTACATTCAATACAGTATTCGTGTATATTGCTTTTTCTTTAAATGGCATAAATTGAGATTTAAGTAAAATATAAATATTTTCAGTTTCGGCGCACATGGTGTCCAGAGAAGTTGCTACACACCAGGGATCACAAGATGTAAGACCATTTTGATATTTCTTCAGTTCACAAACACTGTATAAAAGTCGTGAAAGGAATCTTCAGTTTAATCAAATAATCTTTACAATACAAAGCAATGCAGCACAGTCCAAAAGAAACTCTATGCGATACGTCTATATCGGTACAAAGTTGTTAGGTGGACTGGAAAATAATTGCGCTTTCTATATGTACTTTGTATCTTACTTTCATATTTTTTGTAGAGTCCTGCATTTACCGTACTTGTGTCATATATAATTTTAAAGAGGATGTCTGCATTTTGGTATCAATCTGTCCGGATTCAAGGACAATTTAACTTTCTTACCATTGAAATAAAATTGGATAAAAAACTAATTAGAGCAATTTTTTTAACAGTTTAAAACGGACGAGAATACAACTGAGACAGAGTATTGAAACCAGGGAGTTAGATGTATTTGAAATTATGAGTTAGAAAAGGGCAATTATCTTCCGACCAACCTAATGTACTGATGGAAAGTTAGCGACACAGCTCATAGAAACTCCTGTTGAACTGCCATTGCTGCAGGAGTCAGGACTGATAACTCATGGGGTAGACGAGACCACGTGCCGGGAATGACAAACTTGACGTTTGTCATTCTGTACTGATGTTTGGCATGTATCGCGGATGTTTATGGACGACAGTATCCACTTACCATCGGGTGGGCTGTATGCTCCTCTGCCGGCTTGGGTATTTCTACTAGGTTGATCAATATATTTTTGAAAAATATATTGAAACGTATATCTAAATTGTATTTATTTATCAACGTAATCACCTTCTAATCTAACACATCTTGAATAACGTTCTGAAAGTTGTTCAATTCCCTTGAATAAAAAAAGTCTTGATCCTGGGTATCGAAAAAAGGACTTTACAGCGCACGTGACCTCATCGTCTCCGTGAAATTTTATACCACGCAAGTACATATTCTTTTCGATTTTTATATACTAAAATTTAATCAACTAAATTGCTTGCCGACAGTGACAATATCCACTGAGACCCTGCCAAAGCGTTACTTCTGGGTCGCTTGGGTTTTGTATCAACCATGTGATGATGACCATGTTCCGACATAGGCAGCCACATATACTAAGCTGGCTTCAAATCAAAGCAAACCATATAAATACCTTCTGTTATTTACCGAGAGAAATTCCACGTATTTTATTTACCATGCAATTCAATATTATCTTATCTCACAGTTATATTTTAGATAGTTCTACTACTTACTACTAGATGGCGATAAAATCGCTATCGCGTTTATCTCATATATAGATATCCTTGTCCCACTCACAAGCGACATATAAACATGTCTCTTGTACACGAAACGTATTTGTATAAAAACTATTTTTTCTCCATATAAAAACGCTTTTAACACCTTGAATTTTATATGTAGCTATTTATACAAATATATAGTTTATATTATATGTGAAATAATGGAGTTATATAGTGTTAATAAGAAATTATATGTTGCGAATTCTAAATCGCGCTATCAAAGTCTGCGCATCAGTTTGCATATATACCAAAAAAAATAGATTGATTGACTGGTGAGTCCGTTTCTACACGGTAACACAGTCGGGGCGAGAGCTGTGTTCTCTCTAATCTCGCTCTCTCCGCCGACGCAAGTTCGTCGGGGGAAGAGTTTCGTAAGTCCTCCCCTGATTTGATTATAAAACAGGTGGCGGCGGCAATTTTCAGAACCCCTCCGCCGCACCCGCCCCCACCCAAAGACCTAGAGAGGTGTGATGAGCCTGCAGGAAAGCGGGGGGAGCGAGGGGTGGGGGGAGGACTAATTTAGAGGCGGGGTGAAGGGTTCTACCCGGGCAAATAGAGATGGAGCACGACAGAAGGCGGGGAAAAAATGGAATGTCGTCCAATTTCTCCCCCCTCACCCCCCTGATGTAGAAAATTTGACTCACTTTTTCGCTCGAATAATTTTTTTTTTGTAGCTGATAATTTGAAAGTTGTGAAATTTATAGTTATAGGTTTTCGAATATTTACTTAATATACTGATAAAGATTATAGTACGAGAGCTAGCAACGTTTTCGAGAAAGAATTGGTTTTTTATTTAAATAGAAAAAAAACAATGTTACGTAACGCGTTGTTCAAACCCCCCTTCCGCCCCTGTAATGCATCGTAATGTTTTACAAGACCCCCCCCCCCCAAATTGCGTTACGTAATACTTGAACGCCCCCCGACCTATAATTCACTTTTTCGTGACGTTGCTAGCTCTTACACTATTACTGGTAAGTTTCCCAGAAAAAAGTACTTAGTTCTTATCTCTATCTTTTAATAATATGTACTAATAAATTCATTTCAATTATAATGTGTTACAATCTATTTATATATTACTATTATTCTTTATATATTATTTAACACATTCTGCCGTTAACATGGCGCACAAATATTTAAATCTTCATATACAGAATGTCCCGTAAGTAATGGATCAAACAAATTCTGGAGTCATTTCTGTCACGACCTATCAGAAAATCTATACATATAATAAAAAAATGTAACTGATCGCTGTCTGTACATGGAAGATATATGAGAAAAATATTATTGGGGTCCTTTATTAACGCAATAGAACCCAAAACTATGATTGTTAGATTTTTTGTCTGTTTGTCTGTTTATCTGTGCGTTTGTGCGCGTTAATCTTAGAAACGGCTTAACCGATTTGGGTGCGGTTTTCACTAATGTATTGTGGTAAGCTTCACTTAAAATTTAGTGTTTGTTTTATTTCAATCAGTTCATAAATAAAAAAGTTATATCAATTTAAAGAATCACGTCGAACATTTGTTCGATAAAAAATAAGCTATAAATATAAAAAATAATGTGTGTGATCGTTTTTGAAAATACCAAATACCCCTAAGAAGGTAAAGACGGTGTTTATAAACTAAAGTCCACGCGGACGAAGTCGCGGGCAACAGCTATACAAATTAAATTTAAATCAAACTGACAGTTAAAAAGTAACGGGCATTTTTCTAATAACTTCTCTAATGAGAAAAGGCCCCTAGCCTTTTAATACTTGATACTTAATAATTTTCTTAAAAATATTGAATAAAGTATTTAAATTTTCAAGTTTTTTTTTTAATGCAATGTATCATGTATCGTGAAAAAATAATGTATCATTCTGATATAAATGTTTGTTAGGACTTTCGTTTCTTTACATTAAAAAAATAAGACATTTTATTAAAAAAATCTTAACTTCGAACAATTTCAGTTTTTCGTTCGACCGAAGCCTGTGTAAAAAAAATGTACTGCACATGTTTTGTGGATGGAGTATTTCAGGTGGATTTAGTTCATAGACCAATATATCCTATCCCATTAATATTTTATCCCATTAATATTATAAACGCGAAAGTTAGTGAGGATGGATGTATGGATGTTTGTTACTCTTTCACGCAAAAAATACTCAATGGATTTTAATGAAACTACAATAATATAGCTCATACATCAGAATAACACATAGGCTATAATTTATAAAGATATTGTGTAAATTGGCCAAAATATAACGATAAGTGTCAAGTAAGTCGGGAAAAAACTCTGCCATCTGCGAGCTATTTTGGCGTGCGCTGCAAAAACCGTAAGAGTTACACAAATATAATGTATGGTGGAAATGTTACGGAAATTTTGAAAAAAAAAAATTGTCGAAAAAAAACTTATAAACCGAAGCGAAGCGAGGGCGGGTCGCTAGTATTCCATATTTTCTTTATTTTACGCTCTACTTCTTGAAATGTTTGATTTGTAAATGGAATGTGATTACACATCTGTGAACCAAAACTAAGTTTTTTCATACATAAAATGTTCGACTCCCGCAACCCGCATGATTAATAAAAAAAAATAATTTTAATGAGAAAATCGTGCAAATTGCCTTTAAAATTGAGAAGTATCTTTAAAATTTAGGTTTTTAGTTTTTCTTATTTCACTTTTGTAATGCTCTCTTATTTTCTTATAATCTTGTAAATTTGTTTCAGGCAGCTGTTCCTCTCTCTCCAATATGTTCAGAGGCCAGATGTAATCATGAACATATATCTCCGACTAAATATCCCCAGCCAGCATTCAAATGTATCCAAACCACGCTCAGCGAAATAAAACTACGTAAATCAGTCCAGACACTAAGCTCTATCAATTTGAGTACAAATAAACGTAGAAATACTAGAAAAACTAAATCTCAGGAAGAAATAAGAATAAACAAAAATGAAATTCTTGACTGGTTTCAAGATGTTTTCGAAGATTCAAAAGCCTTGCAACTTATTCTAAAAAGAAGCAGTAGGAGAAAGAGATATAACATTAAAAGACACGACGACGAAGAGAATATTAGCATTAAATTTGGTAAATGTTTGGCAAATGTGACAATTGCTGATTACGATGATGATTCAGTGGGTTTTAGTAAAGATGAAGATCGCGTGCAAAATGAGAACACCAACAGATATGCATTTGGTGCAACAACAAAAGTTTATAGAGCTTCTGTGGAGCATTGGATAAGAAGTGAAAGAAACTTAGTAACGAAAATAATTTCACAATGGTTTGATGAGATACCAGTTAAATCCCATGATTTTTTGAACAGACTCGTAGTTAAGGAAGACATTCTACACATATTACTGGATAAAATAGGTCATACACAAGTATGTAAACTAAGCTATGAAGGAGAGAGGAGATTTAAAGACGAAATTATAAATTTTCTTGACGAAATACCTTTGCAAGTAAACAGATGTTGTAACAAAAGTGCTTATTTGAACCAATTGGCAGATTTATTAATAGACAAACTACAAAACCATGTCATCATAAATAATAAAAGTTTCAATTGTAATAATAAGGAAGCAAATTTTAATAGTGTTATGTTCAAGCCGCCAGAGTTTATTGTACCGACGGCAATGGAGATAAAAGTTTTCATAAGTAATAAACTGACCAATTTTTTTAATAAATTTAATTTGACCATCAGCACAAAAATTATGGAAACCATTGAAATGGTATTTGCTGAGATACTCTTGGACAATTTAGAAAACATATGTGCAGGTAACACGCGGGATGCGAAACGCGAGATGGTAATGTTACTGCGTGATATTGGCAAGCTCCCTGCCTATCAAGCTACAAATTTAACAAACCTTTTATTGGAAAATTTCATTCAAATGTTAAACACACGCAATAAAATCACAATACCTTATCAAACGGAAACTTTTAATATTCCAAATGTATCAGTAAGCACACATAGACAAAATCAATTAAAGAATGCAAAGGAAATTATAGATTTTGCTTGCGAAATAAGTGAAAAAGAAACGGACTTCACAAACTCACGCATGAAGCGTTTGACACAAGAAATAGATGAATGGCTAACATGTTTGAATATAGAAATACCACAAGATAATCGCAAGCGAGTTGTTAAAAACTTAGCCGGTGATATATTAGACAGGTGCATGTATTTAGAATTGAATCGATCGAGTCGAGGTTCTAGCGAAGAAGAGCTGGCTTATTTGAAGTATCAGATATTCAAATGGGTCAATAAAACTGTTAGTGAAGACAACATGGATGCTATAGAAGCAGCTTCAGAACTTATGCAAAGGATACAGACTATTGTAGTAAGTGATGCAATTAATACTGAAGATTGTAATAATACAGTAATATCTGAAGGTGCTAAAAATTCTAGTAAAATTGCTAAAGGCACAGAAACATTGAAAATAGCTATCTTTTCCGAAGGATTAAGTCCGGCAGTAGATTATAACCTACATGAATATGAAGCAACTGGAAATTTTGACGTTACAAATGCGGCGAGCAATTACAATAATTCGATGTGCAGTAATAACGGAAACCAAAATGTAGTATCTAATAAACAAAATTTCTTTATTGGTCCTTTAGAAGTACGACCGAGTTTGCATCAAGGGTCAGAAAAAGCTAATACAAGCCAAGCAGCAGAAGCTGATTGTCTTAGACATGGTGCTTGCTGTGCTGAAGATGCTGAAGAACGTATGCCTACTGTTAATGAAATGAACGATGAATATGACCATTTTGTTCACGATTGGATTAGGGAAATACCTATGCCAGGACTCTCACCGGAACAACTTGAAAAGGTCAGAATAGGTATTTATAAAGTCACCTGGCAAGCTATACTGAAAGCAAAATGCCTGCCTAAGTTCATGCTCAACAGTTTTTATTTTGAAGATCTTTTAGATGATGAGATTGATAAGGTGTTGGAGATGGTGCCAGATTCTGCAGAATTCGAAGCTAGTAGGCAATATTTGAAGAAGAAATTTCTTGCAAAAACTACTGACATGATGAGGAAAATTCGATTATATCATGTAAATTTTAAAAAACAACTAATTAATGCCACGCAACGGAAAATAAACTTTGATACTCAGGAAGTCCCCGACCCAGCGGACATATTTGAAGATTTTAAAATTATTCAGATTGTGGAAGATTTTATACTCAGTACGAGATACAAAGATGACGATAAAATAAAAGAAAATATTTATAAAAATAAATTAAGAAAAGATGTAGAGGAATTTGTTGCACGATTGAAGGAATCTCAGGGTGCGGCTCTTCACGATATTAATGAAGAAGTATATAAAAACGATATTCTTAACGCCCTTCAATCAGTTCCTCTACCAAGTGATGATACTATCAGGCAAGAAGCTGACGAAATTCTTCTTGCGCAACAAGTTGAACAATGGTTTAATGATCTTCCTTTGGCCCAAAATGATGATGAAATTGAACAGCGAATGAGAAATCGACTGAGGGAAACATTAGCGAAGAGGTTACATGAAATAGAGAGAGAAGTGAACATATTTGACAGTTCTGGAGAGAATGCGTTGAGGCATGAGGTGTCCAAGTTCTTGCAGAAGATGCCTTTACGGAAAAACGAAAATTTAAATATAAACTTTATGGTTGACGAACTTACGAACAGAATGAAGAACAGGTCGAGAGATACAAATGTGAATGAAAGAAAAAAATCGGTAGCATTTGATGAACCTCTAAATTATGAAGAATTTAGTAGACAAACGGGTTTTCACTCTAGTTTCCTTGAAGGTCCAGATAAAAGACCTGCTGTTAACCAATCACAGCGATACTCAAATGTCGGTGAGTACCAGTCGTTTGAGAATCGGCATCCAATATCTTCGTCAGGATACCACTATGAACCCAACCATGAAGACTCTAACTCTCAATGGCTATCGCTATATGAAACAGGACCTCAACCACCAGAATCAAGTATTCGATCTCAGAAAGAAGCAGTCAATAGACAAGGCCAGTCTAGAACAGGTTATATGCCTGGTCTACAAAATGAAATCGGCAGTTATTCCAAAATGGAAGGTGAAATAATAGATAGTCAAAACTCATCACAGAAGCTAGAAAATTTCGGCTTCAAACAAATTCCTTCAACGAGTGGTCAACATCAACCCACACGCGTGAAAACCGATCGAGGGATACTAGGGACTAGTCAAATGCCCGGGCCGAGTCAAGACGCAAGCCCTTGGGTCAGTCCAAAACGTAATAGTATTGCAGGACAAATGAATAATAATAATATAAATCAAAGTTACACCTCGTCATGTCCGAAGCAGAGAACTGCATCGGACATGAGCACTGCACCCACATCCTGGCCAAATCCTGCCAATATTGCTCAGCAGTCGTTTAATCCTTCGCCTCAACTAAGTAGACCTGGAGAACAGAGGAGTTTCACTACTCCTCAACAAAATATTTCTGTCAGGGCACCAGGTAGACCTGAAAAACCACAGCCGAGATCGCAGCGGGATTTATTAGGAACACGCTTAAACTTTGACGAGGCACAAGAACAAAGAGAGGACGATGAAGGTGAATTTCGTTGCAGATGCTTGGAAAGGTTCCGAAATTGGGCAAGACAGACTGATATGATTGATGAGATGGGTAGGTCTAGGTTTCCGTGTTTTACTTGGCCGCCCTGTGGACCTGGGTGGCATTTCCCGCCGTACCAATGTTTCTTCAGATAAAATTATATCAGTTAGACAAGAATCGTTGAAATATTATTAATTATTTTCGCATTTAAAAATTGAGAGTCAAATTAATCGGTGAGAATAAAGTGATATGTTCAATATAATTGTGAGTGTTATTTATTTGATATTAGTCAATATCTTGAGTTATGTTGTCCAGTATTTGTGTGGGGTTAATAAAGACCAGTCGATTTTCATGTATCGATTTTATTTTTCTTAGTACGTTACCTAATTCTTAAATGATTTGTCAAAAAAATCCCAATGAATTCAAATCTATATCTACAGGGTGTGTCGTAAATAGTGGTCAAACGTTAAGGGGTCGATACACCATATATTCAGCTATCACATACCAGAATTTGAAATTTTTTTTTCCACGGGTCTGTTTTATTCATTATTATTATTATTTTGAAAAATCGATACCTTGAGTTACTAATTTGGCTGTTATTTCAACAAATAACATTATTTTTTTATTTTGTTTCTTGTTTATTATTGATAATAAGATGTGCTATCACATACAATACTTTTTTTAAATGGAAACTTAAAGATATTAAAGAAAAAATGTCTTTATTTCAAAATTCAACTCTAATCTCTAGCAAATCATGTGAATTCGGGGGCGAATGGTGTAAAAAAAATGTACTACACAATCTGTACCCATTATTTTAAAAACTTGTCCAGTAAATGCAGATTCTAAAATGATATTAATAATAACCGATTCCATAATGAAAAAGAAGTCATTGCCATTTCGATTGAGAAGGAGCCGAATTTAAAAAATACACTTTTTCATTTTAATTAACTTACCGGTATTGCAAAATGTTTTGGACCCATTTAGAAGTAAATTTTAAGTTAGCTATTAACAGCTGAGTGGTATTTGAGTCATGCACAAACATATCACAGGTAAACAAACGTGTCTCATGTAAAAAAAGGGTACTTGGCCAGATAACACAAGACTCATTGAAACACCTCAGTATAGCGCGCATGAGTAGTGAAAAAATCACAAGATTTTTTTTTATTGCTATTCTCTTAAGTATTAACGAGACAGAGTATGTCAAGAAGATATTCGTAATAATCTAATCAGTTAAAATGCTTCAGTGTGGTCCCGTACGTCGCATGCGCTTCTAGTCTCTGTGTTTATCCCGCCGTTAATTAAACAAAAGAAGATCTGGATGACTTCGATCTGGATGTCTGTCCGAATAAAGTCAGGCTGCCGATGCCTATGCATTCGCCACGAATAAAATGCATGTCAGCATATTCACGCGGTGTGTACTGAGACATCGCCCTAATCTTCACTGCACTGCACGTTTGTCAAAATCGTTGAGCAAATCAAAGTCCAAATAACGTAGCCGACGTCGTAGGGATCACAAAAACCAACAAGTCCGAACAGAAGCAAATCCGAGTCCAGGAAGTAAAAGAAGCAATTCAATGGCGGAGATAAACACAGAGACTAGAAGCGCATGCGACGTACGGGACCACACTGAAGCATTTTAACTGATTAGATTATTACGAATATCTTCTTGACATAGTCTGTCTCGTTCATACTTAAGAGAATAGCAATAAAAAAAAACCTTGTGGTTTTTTTTTACTACTCATGCGCGCTATACTGAGGTGTTTCAATGAGTCTTGTGTTATCTGGCCAAGTACCCTTTTTTTTACATGAGACACGTTTGTTTACCTGTGATATGTTTGTGCATGACTCAAATACCACTCAGCTGTTAATAGCTAAATTAAAATTTACTTCTAAATGGGTCCAAAACATTTTGCAATACCGGTAAGTTAATTAAAATGAAAAAGTGTATTTTTTAAATTCGGCTCATTCTCAATTGAAATGGCAATAACTTCTTTTTCATTATGGAATCGGTTATTATTAATATCATTTTAGAATCTGCATTTACAGGACAAGTTTTTAAAATAATGGGCACAGATTGTGTAGTACATTTTTTTTACACCATTCTCCCCCGAATTCACATGATTTGCTAGAGATTAGAGTTGAATTTTGAAATAAAGACATTTTTTCTTTAATATCTTTAAGTTTCCATTTATAAAAAGTATTGTATGTGATAGCACATCTTATTATCAATAATACACAAGAAACAAAATAAAAAAATAATGTTATTTGTTGAAATAACAGCCAAATTAGTAACTCAAGGTATCGATTTTTCAAAATAATAATAATAATGAATAAAACAGAGACCCGTCAAAAAAAAAATTTCAAATTCTGATATGTGATAGCTGAATATATGGTGTATCGACCCCTTAACGTTGGACCACTATTTACGACACACCCTGTATACATATAATATAAATAATAAAAATATATAAAATTCTCGTGTCACAATGTTCGTTCCCGTACTCCTCCGAAACGGCTTGACCGATTCTCATGAAATTTTGTGAGCATATTGAGTAGGTCTGAGAATCGGCCAACATCTATTTTTCATACCCCTTAGTGATAAGGGTTGTCCACCCTTAGCGCCATCTGTTGGGCAGCCACAGCAACGCGTGGCCGGGCACAGCTAGTACATATAATAAAATTGCAACAGGCCGATGTCTGAACATTATAGATATTGAAAAAAAAACTAATAGGGGGGTCTTTATTAGAGCAACAGAAGCCAAAACAACAGTTTTTAGAAATTTTGTCTGTCTGTATGTTTGTACACGCATCACGCAAAAACTACTGCATGGAATTGAATGCAGTTTTCATCGATGTATTGCTAGAGGTCTAACTTAAAATATAGGCTCCATTTTACCGCAGGAAAATATCTTATTCCGATTGTTTTAAATTTAATAAACCGAAGCGAAGTGAGGCCGAGTCGCTAGTTTACAATAAAAAATAATGCGTATTTGCTATTAAATATCATATCGACACCTTGTGATTGAATTGGCGTGAAAGTCAAAAGGCTACCACCTCTCGAACGAAAGTAAAAGACTGCAAAAAAGATACTATTTTTAACGTACCTTTTTTGTTTCTACATCTATTACAAATTAAGTAGATAAATAAAGCTTGTCGTTCTGTGAGCTTTAACAATCTGGATATATAAAAAAATGGATGCGTTTTACGCTCACGAAAATTGCAGTTTATGGCGTTTACTTTACCAAAATTTAAAAAAAAATCATTGGTTACCTTACCTATTTCATTTTTTATTTGTATTTATTACAAACCTGTGGAATCAGCGGTGTCATTCTAAATTTACTCAGCCTATTGAAATTACAGCCACGCGTCATGGTACAAATTAAAAGATTTTTAGATAGAAATAAACAATAATTGATAATGGGAGAGTGCATGCTGCATTCCCACAGCCGCTGGGCGCACTCGTCTGGCCACGTTACCTCTCTCGCAGAAGGCTACCTTGAAATGTACAGCATTTCTCACTTTATCGTATTTCCCCAATGTACGTACGTGTTTCGGTAGTGAGGGAGATATGCCACGGCCTATTCCCATCTCATCGTCTCCCTCCTCATTTTCCCAATCCATTCTTTAATCTGCAAAGGTAGGCTGCGCATCCGGGGGCGTGCCAACGTTTGTCATTCTGGACTGATGTTGGCATGTATCGCGGATGTCTATTGACGACAGCATCCACTTACCATCAGGTGGACTGTATGCTCGTCTGCCGCCTTTTTTTCTATAAAAAAAAAACTATATTTATCGGAAAATCATTAATAACGGTTTATAAGGACGGACGAGTATCAACTCTATTTGGAACAAGTTACCCAGTTATTTGTGCATTTAAATGATATTATCTAAATTAACTTATAATTTAACAAGCTCTACTTTTAAACGTGGTACCCACCAGTTGTACTACTGACATGTCTGGTAGTATCATAGGACATTTATTTTACCCCTGTTACCTACTACTGAAAAAATCCAAACTTTATAATGATTCGAACTACAACTGGATCGCAAAAATTCCGGGTCACTAATAAATGGCGTGATAGTTTCTTAAATACATAAGACTAATTTGCGAAACTATAGTATATTGTAGACGACTGATTAATATATATAAAAAAATGTGTAACTCGTTCTGTACACTATATAACTTTAATTAAATACTAAAAAATAAGAAAATTTCGCTTCTAACTTATGACAACAAAAATACACTTCGCAGTAAATCTTAAAAAATAAAAGTTTTTTTGTCAATTTAATATTTTGTATTTCCTCCACGAGCCCGTATCACTTCAATAAGACGAAGTGGCATGCTGTAAACCAAATTTTTAATACGATTTTGGTCTATGTTTGCCCATTCTTCCACTAGCGCATTCTTTAACTCGTGTAAGGTAACGGGAGCAGGAGAGCGTTGTCTCACGCATCTCCCGAGCTCGTCCCATGCATGTTCTATGGGATTTAAGTCTGGGCTGCGAGCTGGCCACTCCATGCAGGTAATACCGACGTCTTGATTATACATATTGACCAAATGAGCAGTATGTGGTCGCGCATTATCGTGCATAAGAATGGAAATTGCACCCATATTCACTAAGAATGGACCAGCATGCTCATTTAAAATCTCTCCTACGTATCTGACAGCAGTCAGAGAACCGTTTTCTATGATCACTAACTCCGTGCGATCCTCTGAAGATATCCCAGCCCAAACCATTATTGATCCTCCACCGAATGGCACCTTTTCTTCAAAACACGCTTGATGATACCGTTCTCCTGGCCGTCTAAATACTCTTCGTCTCCCGTCGTGCGTAAATAAACAAAATCTGGACTCATCGGAAAACATAGTCTTGGACCAATCTTCATCTGTCCATCGGATGTGTTCTCGAGCAAACCGTAACCTGGCAACTCGATGTTCTCTGAGCAGTTTGGGGCCGTTTGCTGGTCTATAAGGCTTTATATCAGCTTCACGAAGACGTCGCAGAATCGTATTAGAGCTCACATTGTTGTGGTGAATTTCTTGAAGACTGTTTCGGACCTGAACAGCCGTGAGATGTCGATTTCTTAACATAGTGTTCACGACGAATCGGTCTTCTCGTGTAGTTGTGCACCTTGGCCTGCCATTTCCTGGTCTCCTGGTGTTCATGCCGGTCTCTTGAAATCGCTGGAGTACTCTTTGGACCGTTGATAAAGATACTCCTACTGTTCTAGCAGTGCTACGCTGACTTCTTCCTTCTTGTACCATGGTAATAATCCGTGTACATTCTTCAGGTGATAACGACATGATATTGCATTGAATACTCTGATGAATCTAAGGAACCATTTATAATAACAGCTCCGTTTGAAACAAAAGCAGAAAAAATATACTTTTCCTAATTTTAAATTTTGAAATTTTTCAAAATGCAGAATATTTTTTTTTAAATCTGTAACTTGTACACATGACCTCTTTAGAGATTTAGAACAAGCATTAGTAACCTCCTTACTACATATTATTTATTCGAGCGATCTAGGTATATAATTTATGGAGATATCACGGTTTTTATTAGCGACCCGGAATTTTTGCGATCCAGTGTATATTAATTAATTCGAAGTAAATATTTATTATGTACAATTAATTCCCAATTAAACATAAAAACATAACAATATCAGTGCAAATGCAAATCATAAATAATGAGATTACATTAGAACAGGCAATAGAAAAATTGCATTAGATTTCATCAAGATTTTTTTTTTTTAATTAGATATCAATTAAACCCATAGTTTGTTTGTTTTTTGAATATTAAAGAAGACCTAGTTTTTTTTAAGCATGAGTCATAAATATTTAGATAATCGGTTCGATTCGTTTTTAATATTTTGGATCTCTTCAGTAGTAACTAACAGGGGTAAAATGGATCTCCCGCGATACTACCAGGTTGGTCAGTAGTACTACGGGCAAAAAAGCAGAAAAAGTTACTAAAACATATTTTGTAAAAAAAAATCACACCATGGTCGTAAAAGCCATTTGGTTTTTACAACCATAAGAAAGGTGACTTTTGAAACCATTTGGCATCTTGTAGCAAAACTGTAACGTCATAATTTCTGTGAAAGTAAAAACTAAACAAATCTGTGTAACTAATTTCCGCCAAAATGGCTTTAACGGCAATTTAATCTGAAGGTGTCGAAACTAGTGTAAAAGGTAGTTTTATTTTCAATTGAACCAGTGGGAATAAACGTCGATATGTACGAGAATTCAAACACAATTTGATCGGTATTTCCTGGACACAAACTCTACCGAAATTTCATTTTATTTGAAAAACTAAGATTCAACACATGAAACCACGGTGTATTGGTTAACAAATAACGTTTTATTTAAACATATACAAAAATAAACAATTAGAAATATCGATCACACAACACTTGTTTATTTCATGGCCTGAAATACATATAACTTGGATGTGGGCAGTAACTACCTCGACATTTAAGGCAATTTCTAAACGGATTGCCTCTACATGCCGCGCAAAATTGAACGGACTCCCTAGAATTTTGACACCGTCTCTGTCTTGTCAGAGTATGTTGCTTACACTGGCAGCGATCGTTCGACTGTTTCCCGAAGTTATCATCAAAATCGTCGGGAATGATCATGGCACAAGGTTCCCAAACATCGTCATTATGCATCGACGACATGAATTCCTCAGTGGAATCCTTGATTCTAGTCCTCGCCTTTCGACAATTCTTCGGACACGGTCGGATCTGTTGGGAAGGTACTGCTCTACGCATTGAAGATAGATTAAGATTGTCATCTCGTGTAGAGTTGAAGCACGGCTGGCGGAATCTTTGCTTTCTTATTGGCCTTCTTGACATTGCGCCTGGACATTCGGGGAACTGGTTAACGGATGGACAAGGTGGCATCTGCTGATGAGATGATTGAAATTGATTCGGACATGGAGTTTGTATAAAAGGCGGACACGTGTAAAGATTTTGAGGCGGAGAACATGGATTGTCATTTAGAGCGCAAGGTATCTCAGGTCTGCTTGATAGACCCATACTAGAATCTGTAGTGTCCCACATATATTCTTTGACGATTATTTTTGGTGATGTTTGAGGACAAGGCGACGATGTGGTTTGACTCGCACAAGGAAGTTGCGAGGAAATGCATTGGCGGTGTAAAGTCTGCGCTCCTGAGTCCACACGGAATTTGGGTCTATGGCGGTTTGTGCACAGTGGTGAACAGACTTCAGTCTGACTGCTAACGTCTATTGGCTGTGGACTAACGCAGGCGTCTCGGCATGTTGTTCTTTTATCACAAAGTGAAGGCTTTTCGCAAAGACCTGCCCTCTCCCTTATTCTACACAAATGGGCTCTGTCTTCTGGACACAACGTACTTCTTGGTATTATTGTCGTAGATAGGGAGCGACAACTGCCGTCGCACACATTTCTTTGCATCAAATATTTACGGTACAAACAGGAAACCTCTGTTGCATCCACTCTAGATGATGCGTTGAAATACCTCGAGTTCTCTGTGCTTTTTAGTCCATCTATTAACTTCTGTGCCATTTCTTTGAGTTTATTTTCTTCTCCTGGCTTTATATACTTTTTTAGAAACTTCTTTATTTCGTCTTTCATTACATCGCTATAATCTACATCAGGGTTTCGTTTTTTCTCCATCTCTATGTCATGCAAACGTTTTGCCAGCAAAGAAGCAATTTTGCTTCTCTGGAGTTGTTCAGTACCTGCTAGGTCCTTTAAAGGTAGTTTCTGAAGCCAACCATTGATTTCATCTTTAATTCTGGCTTGTTCTATCTCATGTTTCATTGCATCATCATTAGGTATAGGTACTTTCAACAAAGCATTATAAAGGTCTTCATGTAATTGGCAAGTGTTTAAAGGAGTAGCTGGACAGCGTCTTAGATAATCGTCGGAAAATCGTATAATTTCATCTTGTATTTTCCTTTTATATTTGCTTTTCAATTCATCATCATCTATCGCATAATGTAAATTTATAAAGGCGTCAGCAAGATTGTCTTTCAATAGCTCGAAGGAAGCTAGCTTATCTGAAGATAGATTGGAAGGTATAGGTAGAGTTTTAGATATAGTATCACGTAGCTGTTGCTTGTACGCTTGTGCGGTTAATTCATCTTGAATTTTTTTCTTAGCCGTTTTGATTGTGTTCATAAGTTCTTTTTTCAATACCGGTAAAATAGCTTTAGCTTCTGGAGTTAAGGGTAGGCTGCTAAGTAAAGCATCAACTTCGTCATTCAACAAGTCTTCATAAAGGGTGTCGTCGTTAAAAATATCAGGATTTACGTTCAATTCACCTATTTTGTATAACAGTTTACTTCCAAGGCTGTGTTTCAATGTTTTTGCTCTTTCGATTTCTTCTGGTGTATTTCCGTTAATGGGCAATTCTTCACACCACTTTTCAATGTTTCTGTAGAAAGCATCTACGGCATTCTTTATTCGTTCAGAATCTGCACCCGGTAGTCCGGTGATCGGGTGGGCCAAAGACTGATCTATTGGGAAAAATTTTAAGAACTTGTTTGTCTCTTCTAAAAACTTTTTGTCAAATTCTTCAGTGGACCCATATAGTTGTTTTAGTTGTCTAATGTTCGATTTTAATTGTTCTCTTAGTTTATTAAATTCTCTTGTCTCCCGAGATGTTCTTCTAGAACTGATTGGTAATGTATTTATCCAGTCATCAATCTTAGACATTAATTCATTATTCTTTTGGTATGATTCATCGCAGCGGTCTGATATATTTTGGAACATTTGCGTTTTCTTCAGGTACTCTAAAAGATCCATTGCTGTTTGTCTGAGCTTTTCGTCAGTTTTTTGATTCGGATCCAATGGGAACTTCTTTAGATGCTTCATTATTTCTTCAATAAAAAGCTCATCTTGGTCAACATTAGGATTTATTGCTGCTTTTTCGAAAACAGACTTCATTCCTTTAGCTACATCCGAAATCAATTCTCCTATTTTACGTTTTTCTCGAGAATTTCGTCTTTGATACATTGGCAAATTTCTCAGCCAATCCATAATACCTTCATTCAAATTTTCTTCAATAAACTGGCTGGTGTCTTGATCAAGTATTGAATCGGGTGTCTGCTGGTGTAAGAGATCTTTTTGGAGCAACTGGTGCTTCAATCGTTCAGTCATTTCGGTCAAATCGCGGCTAGAACTTGGTTTTACAACTTTTCGCAACCACTCAGATATTTCAATGTCCACGTCATCAGTTGTTTGTATTCTTTTTGCTAAGTCCTTGATCATTTGTTTGCGATCATTTGTGTCTTTGGACTTAAAAATATTTGGAGGTAACTCTTCAAGAAACGTAGATATTTCGTTACATGTTAATATTTCCTTTCCTTGTATTTCGTCTTGAGATTCTGAAATGTTAGACATAGCTTGTGCCATTTTATGCCGCTTAGAAAATTTTACCAGCGGTGGTACGGGTATACCTCTAAGATTATTCATTAAACTTTCTGTTCTAAACATAGCCGAATCTAAAACATCTTCATCAAACCTTTTGTTCAACCATCTGAAAATTTGGTATTTTACATGTTCCAATTCCTCAGCATCTGAAGTTTTCGCTTTGGGATTAAGCTGCAAATACTTTTGTCTATCTATAATGTCGCTGGTTAAATCTGCTATCAGACTTTCTTTGAACTTTTTACCTTCCTTAGAATTTAAATCGATAGGCAAATCTGTAATCCATTTCTTTATAGTATCAGATAATTTACTCCTATACCTTGCTTCCTCAGGAGAAGGGCTGTCCGAAATATTTGAATAAGTAGGTGACATGCTTGACCTATCTATAGTTGTTGCTTTTTTCTTTTCGCGAGGAGTTGATGTTTTTGCGACATATTTTAAACGATTCATTAGCTGATTCGAATACTGGTCCTGAAAATTTTTATCAATATGTAGTTCTTGTAAAAAGTTACTGATTTCATTTTTCACACTTTCTTCTTTATCTAAAGGGCTTTTTTCAGCATCGCTCATTATATCATTCAGTTTTGATGCTAGTTCTTTTGACGCCATTTTTCTCTTTTCTCTTGAATATGGCGACATATCACCAGTAATTTTTTCAATAAAATCTAATATTACTTCATCGGCATCTTCAGTAAAAGTGAATGTGTTAAAATTTGTATCGTTTATATTCATAGACGTTGAAATTTCTTCTGCTCGTCCGATAAGTTTGGTGACTACTTCCTCTATTTCATTTTCGGACATATTCGCGTTTCTTAATATACTAACTAAATTATCTTTAGTTTGGTCAAAGTCTTTTCCACGAACAATCTGGTCAGCTAGCGCATCGATGAGGTCTTCTTTAACAGTTTCCTGCTGCCCAAGTAGTGTTTCGTTGAGAACATCATTTACTTCTTTCCTGACGAGATCTTTAACTTCCTCTGACCGTTTTGAAGGTCCACTACTAATTTGTAAATGCTTATCCTTAATGTTTTTGATGCAAGTGCTTGCTATAAGCTCAGCTTTATCGTTATGTACATTAGCGTCTTTCAAAACCTTCTTTATTTCTTCTTTGACCCTAAGCTCATCGACCGTGTCTATGTTTTTCCCTAAAATGTTTGCAATTTTATCTTTTACGTTTTCCTTTTCCCTAAGAGGAATAGAAGTATTATCTATAACATCAGATATATTATCAAGTATTGATTGGTGTAACTTCTTGCCTTGTATACTCCGTCGTTTTTTATGCTTCGGTGCAGTTATTTTACTCACCAGTTCTTTTGCAAGTTGTTCTTTATTTCTTGGATCAATTTCAACTTCAGTTTTTCTCGACACCATATCTAACCAGTTTTTTACTACATCTTTCACCTGTTCTTGCACTGCTTCAACATTATCGCCCTGTAAAACTGATCCTCGCAAATTATTAGTAAGCTGTTCAACCATTTCATCTGTTGCTACATACGCTACCTCGGGTACATCTTTGAGCCAGTCCCAAATAACTTGTGCTTTAGTTTCTTTTGGAATATCTTTCAAATTATTTATTAACTCGTCTGCTAATATTTTCTCCGTTTTTGGATCAGTAGCACTTTTCTCAGTTACATTACCAGAAGAATTAACTTTGTTTTGTGAATACAGAATTGCGCCTCTCGATTTAATTATTGCTTTGGCTACACCTTTTAATTTCTTCTTTAACTTATCGATCAATTTATTCTGCATTCCTGGATGTATTTCAACACCTCTATTCTCAAATAAATCATTCAACCAATTTGTAACCTCTTCATTCATTTTCTCTTCAATTTTATTTTCATCTGCATTCTCTACTTGAAGGTTGCGAAGCTTCTTAGCTATATTTTCTACAATTTTTTTATTTTCCCTAACATCTTTCCAATTTTCAGTAGAGAGTTCTGGAATCTCTTCAATGAAGTCCAATATTTGTTTCTGAAATTCCTTCTCTAATTCCATACTTATTCTAGGCTTTTGAGAAACTGCTTCAACCGGTATGTCTATTAATTCTTTCGCCAGTTTATCAGTTAACTCTGATAAAAGTTCCTTCACTTGTCCGCCATCTTCTATAGGAAAATTTTTAACTAAATGTTCTATTTCCTGCTTTAAAATTTGTTTATATTCATTATTATCTGCCGGCCGATTTAAAGTCAAATCCTTTAAATCGTTGATAAAATTTTCTTTAAATTTGCCCTTATCTACAAGTTGGCCCTGGGTATCCTCAGTTTTTAAAGGTACATTGTAAAACCAATCGGTTATTACCTTCTCAAATGGATCCGCTAATATATCCGCGGCTTTCAATTTATTTAAAAGTTTATCGGCCATCTGATCTATAAAAGCTTCCTGATATTTAGTAGACTCTGGACGCCACATTGGTAATGCCTTTAGACATTCCTTAATTTTGTTTTTAACTGCTCGTATATGGTATTTTCCTTTTAATCGCTTTAAATTCTCTGCTAAATCTGTAATCATTTTTTCTCTTTTCGCCTTTGCTACTGGGCTTTCATTGGCGTAAATAGGAAGTTCCTTAATCCAAGCGTTTATCTCTTCATCGACTTTTTTCTCGTAGTCATCTTTAATTGATTTTTTAGCACAATAGCAAATTCTACCTTTAGTAGGTCCGCTCTGGTCTACTTCAGGCTTTATATTTGGTGGAGTTGACTTGCAGTCACAATCAGACTCTTGGTCTCTTGGTTTAGAAAAGATTTCTGCAGGCGATTTGTCACAGAAACATTGAGGTAATGGCTTTTTGCAATGACAGCAGGCCTGAAAATAAATTGATAAAATACTTATTTTTATTGAACGAGAATGGCAGATGGTCAAACAGCCCACCTGGTGGTAAGTGTCTAAATTTGTACATTTAGGAGAGGATAAGGAGTAATAACCCTAATAAGGAATGATAAACTTCAAATGAGGTGGAAGGACGATACTGCCGTTATAAGAAAAAGGGGCGCGACTGACATTTTTATCATTTTTATTTGCCAGGTACTTATAATTTTTTTTATTGACGAGTGGGCGGACGAGCAAGCGGTCCCACGTGATGGTAAGTGTTACCGCCGCCCATGGAATGAATTCCAACATTCCAATTAATAGAAAGATATGAGATTGTATACATATTCGTAGTACCTAAGGGTGAGGTATAGAGTTAGTTCGTGATCACGGTTGCTGTAACGCGATTGAAACGGCAAAAGTAAAATATGAAGGTAAACGATACACGTATTAGACTTGATAAATAGGTAAATATGTGTAAAAATCTTAATAAAGTAACAGAGGCAGTTTGCCAGTTGCCGTCCCCTCCCGTGTGTGTCGTAAAAGGTGACTAAGGGACAACAAAGCGGCTGCCGCCAATCCCTGAGGAACTACACCACCTCCAATGAGGGGGAGAGTGCACGCTGCAATCCAACAGCCGTTGGGTGCACTCTACTGGCCACGTTACCCCTCTCTCACAGAAGACTACTTTGAAAAGTACTGCATTTCCACTTTATCTTATTTCCCCAATGTACGTACGTGTTTCAGTAGTGTGTGAGATGTGCCAGAGCCCATTCTCATCCTATCCCTCCCCATTTTCCCAACCCTCTCTCCAAATCCATTTCTATAGGAAGGCAGCGCGTCCGGAGGCGTGCCAACGTTTGTCATTTTGGACTAATGTTGGCATGTATCAAGGATGTCTATGGGCGACAGTATCCACTTATCATCAGGTGGACTGTATGCTCGTCTGCCGCCTTCGTCCATAAAAAAAAAGAGTGGATTCGTCAACCCGGTTGGAGTGCCGTTTTACTGGCATACATCCTTCGTGCACAAGACAATGTGCCCGTGGACGTCCGTGTCCCTTTTCGTAAGTTAAACTAACTTACCTTAGGAGGTATGCGATGATACGGGCCTTCGTTGGAAACCGTTGGCTGCGACACTATAATATATAAATAAATAAATTTGTCACATTATTTTTATTGAAAACTAGCGACCCGCTCTCACTTCGCTTCGGTTTAAGTTTTTTTTTCTTCAAAATTTCGAAATGAAATATAGCCTATATTAGACAAGGATAATGTAGCTTCCTATTTGTGAAAGAATTTTTAATATCGGTTCAGTAGTTCCAGAGATTACCACCAACATACAAACACACAATTTTACCTCTTTATTATATTAGTATAGAAAAATACTTAGATAAATTTAGTTCCAAAATTATGACGGTATAAACTTTTTAAATAATCTCAGACAACATTTTAAAAAAAACATTCTGGACGATAGCGGCAGACGAGCATTAAGTCCATCAGATGGTAAGTGTATACTGTCGTCCGTGGACACCCGCGGTACATGCCAACATCGATCCAGAATGACCGTTCCACGCCTCCGGATGCGCTACCTACCTTTACAGATATAGGTACGGATTTGGAGAAAGGGTTGGCAATATTTCCGAAACACGTACGTATAATAGAGACATAGGATAAAGTGGGAAATGCAATACATTTCAAGGTAGTCTTCTATGAGAGACGGGTAACGTGGCCAGTAGAGCGCGCCCAGCGACTGTTGGATTACAGCGTGCACTCCGCACACATACATACAAACTGTATGTCGTTAGATAGATGTCGTCGCCTCGTAAACCTTAACAAGTTGTCTCTGAACACTTATTTCCAAAGCTTTCGCTCCCTTCCGCTGTCACTGTTTTTTTTTTTTCAAATTCCCTCCAAAATCTCCAACGGTAGGCGGCTTTTCCGTTAGTTCTGCAAGGTCGGCGGCGCGCCCGCATACCCCCTGGTGTTGCAGGTGTCCACGGGCGGCGGTAACACTTACCATCACGTGGGACCGCTTGCTCGTCCGCCCACTAGTATATTAAAAAAAAGGAATGAAAGTGGAACATAATGTAATTAGCCCTTTCAGTATCCACTGCAAGACATGGGCTTTTTCATGCACAAGACATGGTCTTGTGCATAATACATGTCTTGTGATATGTGGCCTTAAAACGCCACGTTAGCCAAGCGGCTTGGCGTGTCCACTCTTTCAGAGCTTGTGTAGTTCCTCAGCGCTTGTGGTAGCCGCTTTGTTATCCCTTAGTCGCCACGACACGACACCCACGACAAGAGATGGGCTGATGCTATTCTATAGCCCGATGACACCATACAACATAAAAAGCATAAAAATAAAAAAAATATGAACCTCGGGCTTCTAAATTCGTAGAACTGGAGGCCTGAAACAAAAGACAATTTTATAATTTTAGATCTTAACTGAAGAATATGCACAAGACCTGTCACTTACAAAGACTATTAGAAAGAAACACATAATTGACACCAGTTATTTGAGAGAGCGAGACAGATTTTATCTGTAAAACGAGTACAGGTATGTGGGAAAACAGAGTGGTCGAAGACCGGTCGGACATCCCAAGTGCCGCTGGAAAGACGATGCCGAGAAAAACCTACGGGAGCTCCAAATAGCCTGCTGGCACGATGCTGCGAGGGTCACAGGCCAAGATTCGGATCGTTCAGTCTGTGAAGTGATTTTGATGTGAATGTTCAATAGTGCTTTTTGACAAAGGTCAATTTCGTTAAAAGACTTCGCTAAAGGTGCGGTTCGTCAAACCATTTTTGATCAAAGGTGCGAGACCTCGAAAGAAATGAATTGTCTTGTAATGCAAATATTTTTAATATATTATTTTAACGAAGTTCGCCTTTGACAAATGCAGTGTTTTGTCAAAAAGCGAAAGCTTCCACTCCCAAATCGCGATGTAAATAAATAAGATATGTATATGTTTCTGAATTCTTGAATTCATAGGTCATTCGTAGGTCGGGTGAATTCATGTCTTATGAACAGAGAATATGAAGTGGGTAGGTGGGTACCTACCTATTAAATTTGTTTTTGTAATTAAAATTGAACAAAGTCATCGATATAGCTTGTAGAATCGGCATGTTGCAGTTGCAATGGGCAAGTCATATTTGTCTTAGGACTGATAAGGATAACCGATGGGGTAGACGTGTCCTACCGGGAAGCGCAGTGTGGGGTGCCCTCCGGCCACGTGGATCGACGACTTGAAGAAGTTCGCCAGTGGTGGTTGGATGAGGAAAGCCGAGGATCGTGTGGTGGCGAGCCAAGAGAGGGGCCTAAATCCAGCAGTAGAGGGACATTGGTTGATGGTATGGTATGGTAATTAAAATAAGTGTTAAACCGCCCAAATTTTTTCTAAAATGACCGCCCTTTTTTTCTGTTTTTGACGTTATTTTAGTCAAAGTACGGGATAAGTTGATTATAAGCTGTAAAGAAATTTATAAACATTGGTCAAGCTCAAATCATAGTTACTTACTATCCTTGGTCCATGTTTGTGGTGTTTCATCCGGTGTTTGCTGTAGCGGGAGGAAATATTTGGACATACCTGGAAAATATCAGTACAGAGTAATCCGCGGCAAACAAGATGAGGTCACGTTTTTTTTTATAGAAAGAAGGCGGCAAACGAGCATACAGTCCACCTGGCAGTAAGTGGATACTGTCGCCCATAGACATCCGCGATACATGTCAACATCAGTCCAAAATGACAAACTATGGCACGCCCCCGGATGCGCTGCCTACCTTTGTTGATGAAAGAATGAATTTGGAGAAAGGGTTGGGGACGTGGGAAGGGATAGGATGGGAATGGGCTCTGGCATTTATTTCGAGTCCTATATAAGTTCATACAATTGCATCACTTAATTGAGTAATATGTTTATTTACTCGCATTATTGTGAATGTCAATCCAGGGTTTAAAAAAGGGACTCTTAAGTCCTCGCCCACATTTAATGCCGCTGTTGGACCCTCATACCTGGACACAAAAGACAACTTACTTATGACTTATTGGAGGGTGATAGTGCACGCTGCACTCCAACAGCCGCTGGGCGCACCCGACTGGCCTCGTTACCCTTCCCTCACAGAATACTACCTTGAAATGTACTGCATTTCCACTTTATCATATTCCCCAATGTATGTACGAGTTTCGGTAGTGAGTGAGATGTGCCAGAGCCCATTCCCATCCTATGCCTCCCCATTTTCACAACCTGTTCTCCAAATCCATTCCTATATCTCCAAAGGTAGGCAGCAGCGCATCTGAGGGCGTTTGTAACTTTGGACTAATGTTAGCATGTATCACGGATGTCTATAGGCGACAGTATCCACTTACCATCAGGTGGACTGTATGCTCGTCCGCCGCTTTCGTACATAAAAAAAGATCTTTACACCTATATATACTTAAAAATGAAATTCTATATATATATAAGTAGATCCCCATATTGTGGGATCTTGATAAACCGGTGAGGGCAGACAGATTCTCCAGGAGATTTTATTGGCTGATCCTAGCGGGGATAGCTAGTGTAGTGTGTTACAGACTTTCCGAATGTGAAGATCAAATATGGGCAGTTGATGAAACCGCTCGCGGCTCCCATTTTGGACTACCCGCTTCTTCATACAACTCGTGACCACGGCTGGTGTAACTCGTACCCAAACGTCGAGTAGAAATAAAAGGTAAACAAAAGACTTATGTCTTGGGGTATTTATACTCCATGTGATCCATCAATCCGCACTGGGCCCGCGTGGTGGATAACGGGCCGAAACTCCCCGTGATTCACTTAGGGTGGCCTGTGCCCTGCAGTGGGCCGTTATAGACTGATACAGAAGCCTTTAATGGGACGCGTTTAGACCCGATTTACAATAAAAGAAAATATAGAAATTCTCACCAATGGATCATTATCGACTATCTCCCGCAAAGTATCCTTGAGACACTTGGTCACATCAGTCAAGTACCTCACATCTCTTATTCTAGAGGCCTGTTGTTTCTCCTCCTGACCCCTTGCCACATCTTGTCGGCGTGACGAGGGAGATGCGTTTAAATAGTTGTAGCTTTCGCGCAGGGAACTGTGTCGTCCGTGTCTTGGACTGTATGTAAAATTTATTCATTTAATAATGTGGTAAAAAATTGGGGTGGAGGTTTACCGAAGCTACCTACGCTAGCCAGCTACCTACCATTCTTGTCTATCGCGGAAGATGAAGAGCCAGTAGGGATTGATTAGTGGCTCTTAACCGATGGACTCCTACAAGGGGTGCGCGAAGTTATTAGGTGTGTTAACCAAACTTGTATATTTGAAATTAGATACTATGTTTTTTTTCTTTTATGATCGAAGGTGGCAGACGAGCATACAGTCCACCTGATGGTAAGTGGATAGTATAGCCCATAGACATCCGTGATACATGCCAACATTAGTCCAAAATGACAAACGTTGGCACGCCCCCGGATACGCTGCCTACCTTTGGAGATATAAGAATGGATTTGGAGAAAGGGTTGCGAAAATGGGGAGGGATAGGATGGGAAGGGTCTCCAGCACATCTCACTCACTAACGAAACACGTACGTAATTGTCCATAATGTGAAAACAGATAGGTCCAATGGTCCCTTATCTCCAAAAGGTTAAGAACCACTGGGATATATGGAATAGCCGCAAAATTTTATGTGACAAAATCTTAACCAAAATCAATAAATCCATACCGACAATAAGGTCCTTTTGCTCAGATATCGTTACCTTTTGGCCTCATCATCGGTCACAGGCGATTCAGACCTATAAGATCGTGGCTTATTCCCAATATTCAGCTTTATTTCAAACTTATTACAGTTGCTATTTTCCCCTGAATTTACGGGCTGGCATGCCCTGGTGTAAGTCTGTACTCTTTTGGATGACTTAGCGGAGTTATCAAGATCCTGAGGTTTGCGTTTCATACGATGACCTTTTTTGTGACAGATTTTTGAGGCTGAAAAAATAAGCTGTTTTTTTTAATAGGAAGAAGGCGTCAGACGAGCATACAGTCCATCTGGTGGTAAGTGGATACTGTCGCCCATAAACATCCGCAGTACATACCAACATCGGTCCAGAATGACAAACATTGGTCTCCCGGATGAGCTGCCTACCGCCGAAGAGTTGGGAAAAGATGCCTTAACATTGGAAATTTTGGAAAAATTTCGAGAGATATAATATGAGGTAAATGAGGAAGTGAGGAGGGATAGGATAGGAGGGGATAGGCTATGGCATATTTTACTCAGTACTGAAACATGTACGTGACTAAATTGGCGGAATAGGATAAAGTGGGCATCTTCTTCTTCGAAACACTATCTGTTATAGATAAATAACGATAACCATCTACTGCTGGATATACTTGATGAAGGCCTAATAATGCTGGCACTATCTGTCTCGCGAAGGTCTTATCCATCGTTCGCAGTAATACTAATTTCTAAGACTAGCAATACTAACAATGTTTTGTCTGCGTGAATGAGAGAAGTTTCTGAATCAGTTCCATAGACTTGGTCCGGTTCAGATCAGGATACTTCCGTAGAGAGTTAACGAACAAGGTGGTATGATAGGAGGGTCGGGAACTCACTATACCTGAAAACAGAAAGAAAGAAATTACTACTCCCGGGAAACAGGCACAAATATGATTACCCAGACCCACCGTCGATCTTTAGAATGAATTACAAACAACGCACTGTTCAGGTATATTTACTCATTTAGTGGGCTTTTGCGGTAACCATGAGAAGAGATGGAGTTGTGTTATTTTAAAGCCGGCAGAAACCAAACGGCCCGCGGACCACACGGTGCAACAAAGCCACAGGTTTTTGGTGGACATCCAAATATTCCTGCTTAAGTATAGTTTAAGTGATTTAGCTAGCTTATCTGAGGCGTAGTTTAATTATCGGTGGCCAACACGCGTTATTGTTGACGATAATTAGCTTTATTGTTGACCGAGTTCCAGGGAAATATGAAAATTCTACTAGAAATAGATATATTTATATGCATTATTGTATACCAAAACATACAGTGACACTCAATATACAAGTAATTAGAAGTACAATCGTAGTGGTGTTATCGCTGAAGCGATTTCTTCCAGACAAGCTTTGGGTAGTACAGAGAAGTTTCTAGACGAAATGGAATAAGGACCATAGAGTACAAAGTACAGTAGAGAAATAATGTCGTTTACATATATAGATAGATATATGCACACATAGATACATACAAAAATACTCGTAAATAAGGAACTAGAAAAAATATATATATATCTATCTTGGCACTTTGATTGGTGCACATAATCCTATGTCTAAAGATTACTTATACAATTACCTTCCTGCCGACGTTATTATGACAAAGTCCCTCACCATCCCAACCCCCTAGTAGTTGACAGCCTAACGTATCTCCTCGATAAGAATGATCCTCCTCGTTGCCATCGTCGTCGTCCTCGGCACGTCTTAGACGACCCCGACGACCCAATTACTGCTGCCAATGTGGTTCTTGCGCTACACTCCCAAACTTCACATATACACCATCGCCGCCGGCAGAGACGAGGACGTGACCCTCGCTACACCGTGAACACACACCGGCCTTCAGCCAACACTTTTACCAGGTATCGGCACGTGTTCTCACTAACTCACGATCCCACGGTACCCTCCCAAAGCAACGCCCTAAGCCGAGGTCCGTTCCTTCCGCCGGTCTACTGGCGGGGGAGCCCTTAGGCTCGTTGCTGCACACACTCTTTGCTCCTGGCTGAGCGCCTTCTGCGCTCGCCCTAAACCATACATGTCCTTTGACTCTATTGTAGCCCTAATCAGGGCCGTCTTTACCAGGGGGTGCAAGGGGTGCGGTGCACCCCGGGCGCCCCGCGCCCGGGGGCGCCTGTCGAGCGCTGAATTCAGTGCCGGCTTTACCTATGGTGCAGGGGGTGCGGTGCACACGGGCGCAGGGTCTTAGGGGGCGCCGAGCGCCGCTCGCGACACCTCCAAAGAGTTCAAAACGCCTACTAGAGGGCGCCCTGCACCCGGGCGCTACATGAGCTAGAGCCGGCGCTGGCCCTAATGGCCTTTCAAATTTAGCCATCCCAAAAAAAAACAATTACAGGTATCAACTATTATTATTTGTATAGATAGACAGCCACTCGATGTTTTAGTATATATACTGTCCATCTTTTCTGATAGCGTAGTGAGCGCTACGAACGTTTTAGATAGAACAAAACTTTATATGTGTGTAACTTTTGATTCATTCCCTAAAATAATTTTATTTTTCGCTAGAACTGTTTCATATATTTTAAATTAGATGATGTCTTCCAGATTTTGCATTATATCAGTCACATCTTGTATTAATAACTTACCTGCACTTGGCTCTGGTCTTTGTGGGGGAAATTCTGTTACATTTTCTAGTGGGCAGGTTGCTGTGACATTGCAATGAGCCACCTGGAAACGTATAGTGACATCAACGAACATGACTTTTCGTTTGTGTGAGTGCACACAGATAGTGTACAGTGTGAACCATTTCGACGATCTGAACTATCTGACGATCTACTAATATAATAAAGAGGTAAAATTGTGTGTTTGTAGGTATGTTGGGGGTAATCTGTGGAACTACGGAACCGATTTCAAAAATTCTTTCACAAATAGGAAGCTACATTATCCGTGTCTAATATAGGCTATATTTGATTTCGAAATTTTGAAAAAAGAAAAAAAACCTTATAAACCGAAGCGAAGCAAGGGCGGGTCGCTAGTTTATTATAAATATCGGATTTTTATGAACCCTAGTCTCAAGGAGCAGCAAATTATAATTAAAAGAATAATCTATTTAGGTCATCTCTAAAATGACGGCTTAGATGGCAACTGACCAGTTTAAAAAACTGGACCGCGGGCGAGTTTACCACTTTTTGAAATTGCTAGTGGTCAACTGGCCCGGAAGCAATTTAAAAAGTAGGCCAGTTTACTAGTTACAAAACAGATAGGGGGAGAACGAGTCCCAACCACTTCTAAAGATTTTATCCTTACACATGTTACTTTTCAAGGCTACACAAAGCAACGCCATCTGTATTAATATGAAAGTAACAACTAAACGATTTTGAATTTGAATTTGAAAGATTTTAAATAAAAACTTTTTACAGCAAAGTTTCTTTTCAAAAATGTACGGAGAGAAATGTCAACAATTTAGTAAACTTCAAAAGTAATTTTAGGAAAAGTGATACACATTACCCACTTTGTAAATTCGATGTCAGTTGTATTAGTATTAGCACGGTATGTTGGTTTTTAATCTCTATCTCTATCTATATATATAAAATTCTCGTGTCACAATGTTCGTTCCCGTACTCCTCCGAAACGGCTTGACCGATTCTCATGAAATTTTGTGAGCATATTGAGTAGGTCTGAGAATCGGCCAACATCTATTTTTCATACCCCTTAGTGATAAGGGTTGTCCACCCTTAGCGCCATCTGTTGGGCAGCCACAGCAACGCGTGGCCGGGCACAGCTAGTAGTTTTATAACAATGTATTCATTAGGCAATAATTTAATTACCTAGAAGAAATGTGGATACATACTAAAGGTCTTTTTTTCTAAAAAATATCCATACACATTCTGCCAGGATAATGGCGTAAAAATGTTATAGAATGAAATGAAAATTATAAATTATTATTAAATTTAAAATGATCAAAGAATTATTAAATGTCCATATTATTTAAAGCAATAAATAATAGTATGCCTATACCGTTTAGCAATAATAGTTTTATTGCAACACTAGCGACTCGCCCTCACTTCGCTTCGGTTTATTAAATTTAAAACAATCGGAATAAGATATTTTCCTTCGGTAAAATGGAGCCTATATTTCAAGTTAGACCTCTAGCAATACATCGGTGAAAACTGCATTCAATTCCATGCAGTAGTTTTTGCGTGATGCGTGTACAAACATACAGGCAGACAAAATTTTTAAAAACTGTTGTTTTGGCTTCTGTTGCTCTAATAAAGACCCCCCATATTAGTTTTTTTTCAATATCTATAATGTACAGACAGACTGTTACAATTTTATTATATGTATAGATAGCTCTTTTTTATTAGCATCTATTAAGTAATAGCAATATTGTAATAGCATCTATTAAGTAATAGCAATATTGCTCGACTCTCCAACCCGCTAGGCCAGCGTGCCGTTTTGAGGCCGTACATCCCTCATCCACGAGATGGTATGCACAAGGAGGCCCAAGTCCTACAGGGGACGATTAAAGATCTGGTTACGGTTTATTACCTGATAACTACTGGCATATCTTCCATCGGTGACTTGAGAGCTCGTATTTGCTATTGTCGTAGGATTTATCGCCGTTTTGACAATTGTCTTTGGTGTCGAACTGGACTTCTTTGCTGAAAATAAAGCATTTTTATATGTATGTATGTATGTATGTATATATGACGTACTTATGAAATCGTTTTCGGACACTAACATGACCAGTTCTCGAAACAAACGTAGAACGACTGTCGCTTGAGCTCGTGATTTTTAAGTACTTCTAAAGCGCGCGCCTCTAGCAGGAAGTATTTCTGTCGTTGACATGAGGTCAGCCAAGACTGAACGGTAGAGATTTGTATGAATCATCGATTACGGTTCAATTATATGAGGGGTCTAGTAAAGTGATCGGTGATCGAAGATTTCATACAAATCCCCTTTCCGTCCAGTGTTAGCTGATCTCATGTCAATTACCTAGGTCCTGCTAGTGGCGCGCGCTTTAAACAATGTATCACTGAAATAACGCAAAGCCCGAAACACGTCAACTCATTTAAGATATATGAAACCGTTTTAGAAAAAAAAAATATCGAATAAATAAAAAGTTACGAACATGTAAAGTTTTCTTGTTCTGTTCAAAACGTTCGTAGCGCTCATTACTTAGTACAGGGTTAGTGACCTAGGACGCGGGGGTGACGCGCATACAATGCAACTGCGCGTAGAATTAAATAACAACTAGAAATTAACAATAAGTTATAAAAAGGTCTTTTTGTAAGTCGAGACGTTTTTGTTTGATTATAGTACAAATTGTGCATCAGGCGTTTTGTGGTTCAATAGTGATAGTTTATTAAACTGTAATAGTACATTACTGTCTAGGTCCGAAATAAAGCAATTGACGGCCGAGCAATATTGGAAGGACGAAGCGAAGCCGAGTCCTTACGAAGTGATTTTAAAAGGTCGAGGCGAAGCAGAGTCCTTTTAAAATAAACGAGGCCGTTAATTGCTATTTCGGCCGAGACTTGTATAGTACTTTTCTCTAATTTGCGAGGAAACAATACACAAATTAATTCAAGAAACAGTACTTTCATTCCCGCCAATTCGACTGCGCGTGGTCATTGTTCTTTTTTTAAACTTTTGAAAAGAAATGCACATTCAGCCTTTATAATAATAAATATCGTGTACCTAAAAAGACTTAATTTATGTTAGTGTGCACTGTGCACTAAAAATAACCTCGCTACAGTCCAGCAATCTCTATTATTGTCGTGTTGGAAATTGCTGACGTGCGTACAGAAAAGAGCCGATTGACGTATTCTTTTTTTAAAACAATGAAGCCATTTCTGAGCAAGTAGGAAAAAAGTATTTTTCGTGCGTTGTGTTTGTAATAATCACATAAAAGCGTGGTAAGGACTGCGTTTTTCGTTTGCTTCCAAGGAGTCCTCGTCTGTCCTCAACAAAACCTGCTATCACTTTACTGAGCGACTCCTGATTTACTTCGACGGGACTGGACATTGACAGAATACGTTTTAAACTTTGAAATTGTTTATTACGAAGAAAACTTGACACTGGCAAAATGTGCTAATTGTACCATTGCCATAGGTATATGAAAAAAATGAGTTATAAAAAATACCCTCTTGTAAAATCTGGTAGAATCGATTCTAGTCTCGATATTAAAAAAATATAATATATTTTCAGAATTTGTGTTTTTCAGTGACATCTATATGTAAACTACTCCATAAGTACTCACCTGGTATACGATCTGGTATATTCACATTGGAAACCTTTGGTGTGTTGGTAGAAACTGATGACTGGATCGGTATATTTCCAGGCGTATTCAAGCTGCCCTGAGTGACACTCTGGTTCCTCCCCACTAATGTAACAGCTAGTCCAGCGTTCTGGAGGCTTTGGACGATGGCCACCATGCCTCCGCTTTTGTTATCCATGGTCAATTGCGTGCGAGGGGGATATGCTGCGCAGACAATTGGAATATCTATACAAGAGATAAAATTGTGTGTTTGTATGTTGGGGGTAATCTCTGGAACTACTGAACCGATTTCAAAAATTCTTTCACAAATAGCAAGCTACATTATCCGTGTTTAATATTGGCTATATTTTATTTTGAAATGTAGGAAATAAAATTTTGAAACAAGATAAGAAACTTATAAACCGAAGCGAAGCGAGGGCGGGTCGCTAGTATTCAAATAAAGTTCTAAAATGCGACTATGCAGAAGTGTTAAATGAATTTTAAATTCTTCAGAAGGAAACATTTTCAGAAGACTATCGTTACGAAAGAACAACTAACTGTCATTTTAAGTAGACGGAGCAACGAATAGCACACGTCGGGTCGGTAACAACCCTGCCAGTCTTCGCAATCGGGTATTGGCCTGAAAGGTTGCATCAAATTACAATACAATTAATTCTTGCAAGCGTGTTGCGCACTACGCGGCTACAGTTTCTATCAGAATCGAGTGTCATGAAAAAAATTAAAATTACCTACAATTACCTACAATAAAATTAGATGAAGCACATTCAATGCATCGTATTTTTTGTGACCGGGTTGCATAGTATACATTGCAGCACGGCCACATAAAATTCATACCATCCAGTGGTCGCCAATAGTTGAAAAGTAAAAGGAAATGTACCTTAATTGTACTTTATTGTACCTACACACAAATTCGTTGAAAACTTTACGAAAGTATTCGTTTTGTCGCGCGAAAGACAAATGCGCGCGTCACTGACGTCACGACACTTGCGACAGTATTAGGCAGTATGAAAATGTATGGAGCACCTTACGAGCCCAACGCGAGGGACGCATGCGTCTTTATACTACTGCAAGATAGACTTCGATGGGTCGCGTCTGTAGCGACTTAATATTTGCGACAGTATTAAGCAGTATGAAACACCTTACCAGGTTTTCCTATGAAAATAAATAATTCCCCTAATTGCCAAAGATGTGGTACAGTTGAAGATGTCCAACAATTGTTGATGGAGTGTTCCCGGAACGAACCTGAACGAACAGGTGTGATGTAGGGATGTTCCTTATAATTCTGACCGAGCCAACATCGAAAGCTGCAAACATTCTGTGCGAATTTGCAAGTCGCTATCAGTCATAAATAAATTAAGATAGATAATAAGGTAGATAAGTAAGATAGACGTAATTATAGTATAGATAGATAGTGAAATTGTAACTTTTAGGGTACGATGGGGCTACACAACAGTGGACAAGCCCCTAAATAAAATAAAGAGAGAAAAAATACAACTTACGAGCCACCCGCGACAAACGCGCGCGTCTTTATAGGTATGCTTCATACTGTCGCAAGTGTCGCTGCGTCAGTGACGCGCGCGTTTGTCGCTACAGACGCGACCCCCGGTATTCCACATTAAGGGATTCCACATTGCAAACCCGCTTGGCCAATGTGGCGTTCTAGGGTTATACATGAGAAGCCCCGTGTTAAGGTTTGTTGCCTTTAATGTGGGTGGAATCAGGCCGTAAACGATTAGAAAATAATTATACTTACATTATGAGAACAAAAAAAAAGAAAAAAACTAAATTACAAAAATAAACTTTTGAATTTTGACCGTAAGAAGTGACATGAATAATTTGATAGATATTTACTTCTTTTTTCTATTATAGAAGAATTATACCATAGTCAAAACGCTTCTTTAGAAGAAGTAAAAGTACAAAGTACAGAATACAAAGAAACCAATTGACTCTGGTATCAGTACATTTTTATTATATGTATAGGTATACATATAATAAAAATGTAACTGATCGCTGTCTGTACATGGCAGATATATGAGAAAAATATTATTGGGGGCCTTTATCAACGCAATAGAACCCAAAACAATTATTGTTAGAATTTTTGTCTGTTTGTCTGTTTATCTGTGCGTTTGTGCGCGTTAATCTTAGAAACGGCTTAACCGATTTGGGTGCGGTTTTCACTAATGTATTGTGGTAAGCTTCACTTAAAATTTAGTGTTTGTTTTATTTCAATCAGTTCATAAAAAAATGTTATATCAATTTAAAGAATCACGTCGAACATTTGTTCGATAAAAAATAAGCTATAAGAAATAATGTGTGTGATCGTTTTTGAAAATACCAAATACCCCTAAGAAGGTAAAGACGAAGTTTATAAACTGAAGTCCACGCGGACGAAGTCGCGGGCAACAGCTAGTTTATTATATTTTCTCATCATTAGGCACTAATAAATAGCATCGCGTTGTACTGGAATGTGTACCGCTTCAATCTACCAGCACACCCAGCTGTCTTGAAGCCAGTTTCTTGAATAAGAATTCTCTAGATGACTAAAAAGATGCCGTTACCAGCCCCTTTAGTGTCCACTGTTGGACATGGGCCTCTTAGTTTAGTTCCTTAGGGCTTGTGGTAGTCGCTTTTGATAGAGGAAACTGCAGCATTAGCTAATAAAACATTCAATATAAATAAGGACTACATTTATTTATACTAGGAGAAAAATAATAAAACAAAATATGTGACACCACTCTCAAATATAGAATGTTCCAAAGACAATTAGAAAACATGAGTGCAGCATTACAACCTTCAACACCTTTTCCTGATGTGTACTCATGTGTCTGAAACATGTCGCTATCCACACATCAACGATGCACAATGTTTTGCAAACTTCACTTTAGACAGTGGCTTTGTCATTATATCAGCTAACTGAATCTCTGTCGGACAGTAGCTGACATTGAGCAGTCCTGTCACGAAGTTTTCGTGAATAAAGTGGTATCGCACATCAATATGCTTCGATCGCTTGTTAAAGGAACCAGATTTTATAAGTTGAATTGAACTTTGGTTATCAACATATAAATTTATTTTTACTTCTGAATCAGTTATTTCCTTTAACAGGGATTTTAAAAACAATGCTTCTTTACAGCATTCTGCTGCCGCTATATACTCGGCTTCAGTTGAGGATAGAGCCACTATAGGCTGTCTTTTGGATGCCCATGATATTGGTCCATTAGCCATCATAAGAACAGAACCACGCTCTGCTACCACTGATAGAGGAAACTGCAGCATTAGCTAATAAAACATTCAATATAAATGTAGTCCTTATTTATATTGAATGTTTTATTAGCTAATGCTGCAGTTTCCTCTATCAGTGGTAGCAGAGCGTGGTTGCTGCAAATGGAAGAGCTAAAATAAAACATAAAAGGATTAAGTAAGAAAACAAAATGATCTCAAGTTTTCGAAGCATAGAACCGTTGACAAAATCGAACTATGATACCTGGTGCCTACAAGCTCAGGCGATTCTCATCAAAAGCGATTTATGGGAGATCGCTAGCGGTGAAAGAAAGTTAGCGGCGACTGCGAGTGCTGAAGAAAAACGTGTTTTCGTGAAGGAAGACTTAAAGGCAAGGTCAGAGCTTCTTCTACTCATATCCCCAAAAGAACTTAAACAGATTAAGGGCTGCAACACGTCGAAAGATGTGTGGGATAAATTGAAGTCAATTCACCAAAGTACAGGGCCAGCAAGAAAGGCTACACTTTTGAAGCAACTGGTTTTGAACAAAATGTCCCCTCTGGAAGATGTCAGAGATCACCTCAATAATATCATGGATGTCGTAGGTAAACTTGAGGATATGGATGTCAAAATTCATCCGGAACTGTTAAGTATAATGATGTTGTACAGTCTACCTACAAACTTTGACAGCTTTAGAACAGCTATTGAGTCGAGAGATGTCCTGCCAAATCCCGATAATCTGAAAGTTAAAATAATAGAAGAAAATGAAGCACGGAGGCACAGCGAACCTCAAACTTCAGAGGCATTTTGTGTAAAACAAAAGAAAAAAGGATTATTGTGCAAAAATTGTAATAAGAAAGGGCACTCAACAGAGGCTTGTTGGTCAAAGAAAAGACAAAATAGCCATGTAAACAAAAGCCAAGAAAAGATTTCTAATATTTGTCTGACATTGGATAACACGAAAACCAAAGATGGTTTGTGGTGTCTAGATAGTGGCTGCACGTCACACATGACTGGTAAAATAGAAATGCTCTCTGACTTAATCCCTGCGACAGACATATTAAGATTGGCTTCAGAGAAGCACACTACCGAAGTTAAAGGTAAAGGAAATGTTGTAGTCAACACCGATAATGGTAAATGTAATATAAATGACACACTTTACGTACCTGATTTATCGAATAGTTTGTTGTCAGTAAGCAAAATAACAGATAACGGCTACAAAGTTCTATTTGAAAAGGAACAAGCCAGTATCATGGAAAATGGAATTGTTATTCTAAAAGCTACAAGGAAAAATGGATTATATTACCTTGAATTTGAAGACCCGGAGGAAACAGCAAATTTCACGTCTGGAGCTGAAAGCGACATGATGAAATGGCATAAAAAGTTAGGTCATGTAAATGAAAAGGACCTGAAATTAATGGTTAGAAATAAAATGATGCGAGGACTTTATTTTAAGGAAAAAAGGTTAGATACGTGTGAAACCTGCATAAAGGGAAAAATGACAAGTCTACCATTCCAAAGCCATGATGAAATAGTCTCCACTGAGCCATTACAAATAATTCACAGCGATGTATGCGGTCCCTTTGAGAATGAATCTCTGGCGGGATCGAAATATTTTGTCACATTCATAGATGATTATACAAGATACTGCTGTATTTACTTCATAAAAAAGAAGATTGAAGTAATAGCTTTGTTATTCCTTAGTCGCCTTTTACTACACCCATCACGGGATGAGAGGAACTGGTGCCTAAATAAAGATTATAAATATATTCTTTCGATTTTATAACTCACGCATCCATCATATATCACAATAAATGCCCTAATTATTACAATAATACACATTGTAGCATTTCTTTGAAGTATAAATACTTATTTAGCTTTGAAAAAGTAATTATACTCTGATTATCATCGGAATGACGGTGACAGTCCGTTTCTGTCTTAAGTGATAATAAATAACAAATGTAAAATGATGGTTACCACATTTTAACGTTTTATTTTCCTATGTATGTTCGATTACTTTATCCAAATAAAATAGATTTTTTTTGTAATGCTTGAAGAAAGACATAAGCAGGAGACCTACCTTTCGAGTCTTATTTCCGGACAGAATGTCAAAGTGACAGTTGACAGGTAAATCGGCGGGAACGTCACGTTTTGGCGGTAAACCGCACGTTGCACGACAATGGCGTTGGAATATTGCACACAAGCTATTGAAATGTTGTGACAATATAATTATTATATTGTAATAATGTGAAAGTGCCCTTGTAATAAATTTTTGTCACGATTTTCGAAGATGTTAAAAGATGGCTGTATTGATTTTGGAGTCTGTATCAGTTATATGACATTTGACCTTTGAAAAACTCAAAAAGCTGTGGAACGAACTGCCTCAAGAGGTCTTTCCATTAAGCTACAATATGGCGTTCTTCAAGAAAGCTGTGAATAGGATTTTGCAAGGTCGGCGGCGCGCCCGCATGCCCCCTGGTGTTGCAGGTGTCCATGATCGGCGGTAACACTTACCATCACGTGGGACCGCTTGCTCGTCCGCCCACTTGTCTATAAAAAAAAAAACTGACAGTTGATATCTTAAGATTGTTTACTTAAGATTGATTAGCATATGATTGAAATTGTATTATTTTGTTAACAGAAGTACTGTGATTGATTTTTCTATACTTCTATACTAATATTATAAAGAGGTAAAATTGTGTGTTTGTTTGTGGGTATGTTGGGGGTAATCTCTGGAACTACTGAACCAATTTCAAAAATTCTTTCACAAATACTAAGCTACATTATCTGTGTCTAATATAGGCTATATTCTATTTTGAAATTTTGAAAAAAAATTGAAAATAAAAACCTATAAAACCGAAGCGAAGCGAGGGCGGGTCGCTAGTATTAAATAAAATTGAAGTTGGTTTAAACAATTTACCCCGCGGCATCCTGCGAGATTGACTCCAATCCCGCAAATATGTCCCGGGATTGAAAACACTATGGGCTTTCAATTCCTAGTGACAGAATTCACCGACCACCAGGTGACTAAGCTCGCCTGACACCTTTCCATAAAAGATGTCTTCAAAAATACAACGGTTAGATCCGTTATCTATTCAAGCAGATACACACTATTTTTAATGTTATTTTCATCATCCAATTCATTGTTATCAATTGCTAACGGTCACCAACGTTGGCCATCGTCCCCGATAAAATGGTTATCTTTACAAGATAATGGAGTCAACGGTCGAAATCTCGTTACATGGTAAATGATTGAAACAATGTCAAGTAATCGGTGACTACCGGATCAAATTGTTTAACTTCTTCATTTGTTGTAAGAACCGAACAGAATAGTGATGGGTTAATGAATCGAAAGAGTTGAATCCGCGAGCGGTGCAGAATCCCTTAATTGTTCCATCGAATTGTTATTCGTTCCGATGCCGGCGCCAATCATGATTAGTGTAATCGCACATCGGCACTTGTCGGGGGCTCAAAATCGAGATGCAACGATGGCATGACCTTTTTTTTTTGGTTATGCATCAACCGTTAGGGAAAGGGAATGAAACGCTCTCGCAAGGTGATTAAGTAGGTTAATCAAAAGAGTTAAGGAGTAACTAAGAGGAGTCGGATCCGCAAGCGGAGCAGGATTGAGTTAAAACACTCCGAGAAGTCTTGATTACCTACCACTAGAACAGAACCTTTACCGAAGCTATGGACGCTTAACTTAACATAATTATGCCTACTTAGTGCTTAGCTCATACTATGTTAAGTTATTCAAGGTAAGTAAGTAAGATAATTATGACAATCACAAGGTCGAGCGGTTCCCACGTTTTTTTCATTGTTATAACAATAATACAAGATGTGTGTTCTTATGTCTTACCGTATGACTGTTGTTGCGTTGAATTTATAACGAGCTGTGAAATTTTATACAAGGTTTTGTATTTAAACTGAAAATTAGAAATGATTATTCTCACCGGATAGTTATGTACATTGCTGATTAAATAGATAAAAAGCCGATAATTAGTCTAAATTAGTCGCCAAAAACCAGAATTAGTTGTTTCTCAGTTTAAAAGTTATAAGGGTGTATGGCCTGTTCAGAATAAACTTATCTGGCAGGGTCAAAAGCAAAACTAGTCGATTCGCCGTTTGTAAGTTGATACACAAAACTTTTCATTGCACAAAGCAGTTAGTGAACCAGTGCGAACAAAGCTTCTTGACTTGAAGGTGTTGGTGTAAAATTTCATGGATGATCGGCGATGAAATCTTAAATCTCCTTTATCTATTTGTAAGTAATTTTTGGGTCTTCGTGCAACATTTTCTTTACCGCCTCGATGTTTTCACTGGTTACCGAAGTCACAGGATGGCCAGCCCACTTGCCACATCATCTTTCAAGGAATATTGTTTAAATTGAGAAAACCATCGAAAAATTGTAGCACGGAACGGTGCCAGGTCCCCAAAAGCTGATACTAATCTAACTTTACACTCACTTTCATTTAAACCAATTTTAAAATGGTATAACATCATTGCACGAAAATGTTCTCGTTCGAATTCCATTCTTGCGAAGAAAAGCGCGCGAAATGCAATAAAAAAGAGAATACAACATTTTTAAATTTGGATTTCGGAATTCGAATTTCAAATTGATGATGTCTTTAAAAACAGTACCTACAGCTCAATAGTGTTCTCTTTCTGAAATTTGACTAGGTATCGCAAAATTTACCTAGTCACCCTATGTATAAAGCAAAGTAGGAGAAGTAAATAAAAGAAGACAAGGGACGATAGAATTGAAGAATCATATAGGGGAATTGTGCTTAAGATGACATACTTTTTGTTTTGAGGCAAATATTTGAAAATTCAAAGGTTATAAAAAATAAATGTAAGGCTACACATTTAAAACGTTTATTTACGACGCACGAAAATTAATCTTGACGCTATAGAAAACTTAATAATTGATATAAAATAAAAAAACACCAATCATGTCCATGTGGGTAAGATGACACACGTCAGTCTAAGTTGACATACCTAATTATCGGTGTACATTTCACTTTTGAAAACCTTAGTTCTTGGTGCAACGCCAGCACATAGTGTAACACCATCGCTTACATAATTGGCAGCATACCCAATGCTCTCCTGGCTTCCATTTGCTATATAATTCGTTACAATAAAGGCATGCAGCATCGGAGTCATCAACATCATCAGCGTCCTGATTAAAATCTTCCATAGATCCGGCCATCTGAGTCATCCTGAAGGATAGTACGCTTCACCTGCTTTCGAGCTCTAACGCTCTTGCGATTTTCCTTCTCTTTTTTATTTTGGACTTGGGCTTTAACTTCGTCCATAAAAGGAGTGCCTGTCAGAACCCGAGAGCCAGTGATTTTCCTCTTCGTGCTTCTTGCTTGCCCCGTAGACATTGATTTCGGAAATGGAGAAATTTCTATTTGGTATCTCCTGGGTGGTAGACTATCCAGCAATGACTTGGCAATCACGCTGAACTGGACCGACTGATGTAGGATTTTTAGTGCTCTTTGAGAAAGAAGGTCCACCAACGATTTGGCTAGCACGCTGAACTAGATCGACTGTTGCAGGATCTATCGTATCAATCAAACAATAACAATGTTAACTATCAAATAAATACTATAAGAAAACTTAAATAATAAAATCTACTCAAACAAAGACTTAAAACTATTGTCGCATCGGTCGTCCCGAACAAAAATAAAACAGGATTTTAAAGTATTCATAAACGCAAGAACTTCAGGGTAAGATGACATACTATGTCATCTTAAGCCGACTGTTGCTATGTCATCTTACCCTACGAGGTAAAAAATATTTGCCACCTTTTGCGACTTAAAAACTTTAAAGTTACTTTAATTATTCTTCAATATTCATAACCCATATTAACCACAGTTCATATCAAAGTAGTCAAACACAACTAAAATCTTACCTGAACATATTTATTGGCACAAACACTTTCAACAAAATAATATTTTCGAGTGTCGAAATCAAAACAATCCACACCACATCCAAACAACGCAAGCGGTCGCTCACAAAAGTTTTGAGTGGTGACGCTATCTGTGAGCCGATGTGTGATCGTCGTTTAGGCGTTTCTGGCGCGTATATTTGAACGGATATAGGCACTATGTCATCTTACCTGAGTATGTCATCTTAAGCACAATTCCCCTAATTAGAGGTGATTATTTTCCCTGGGTCAAACTGATGGATTTTAATTCTGACTAGAGAGATAGAAAATTGATAATTAGTCAATAATCAACAGCTATGTAAGTACAAAAAATTTGTTAAATAAAAGTAGATTCTAAAGACAGTAGGTATAGAGTATTAAATACAGTTAAATATAATTATTCTTGGTCGTTAAAGGGAGCACATTTGAAATCTTGATATTTCCAATGTGCTTACTGAATTATTGTATCTGTTCATTATTGTGTGCATATGTCAAAAACTGTGCGGATTGTACACACATTAAATACTAGCTGTGCCCGCGGCTTCGCCCACGTGGAATTCGGATATCGCGGTAAATATCCAAGTTCGTCCCTGGAAAGTACCCTATGTCCATCCCTGGGTTTCGATCTATCTCCGCACCGAATTTCAACTAAATCGGTTCAGTGGTTTAGCCGTGAAAAGGTAACAGACAGAGTTACTGTTTCGCATTTATAATATTAGTATAGATAATACCCATACCTACACCTGCTTTCATGTGTAACATTTAATTTTACAATTGTTTGTTTTTACCAATAAATTACAAAAAAAAAAGTTGCCAAAATCCAGAATTAATCGATTCACCGCTGAATCTCGAGAAATACTTTGAGTACCTAATCAAAATTTGATCGCTCTCAGAATTAATCACTAATTGGTCTAAATTATGTAGCTGCAAGAAATCGAAATTTGCGGGTTCATTGTTTTGAAGATATAATAAATTTACTTCGTTTAAAGAATTGTCATCGATATGAGAATAGTTACGTTGAGATACGTTTTAACAAAGAAACCTGGTTGGTAGATTCTCTCTAAACAGATGAGGAGGGGTTCATTAAACGTCAAAGGTCAAAGTTATCGATTGCGATAACATCTGCATTGAGGTACATTTCTGGACAGTTATGGAAACTGGACGCCGTTCTCAATTTTCATTCTCAAAACGTTTTTTTAAATAAACCCCGTTGAGTTTGCTCTTAAAACTGATAGCTTGTCTTTTCGTGGCTCCTAACAAACATATTGACACGCATACCATGACTGTTGGAGGGTGGGGACGGCGTTCATATAAAATCCCCCATTGTTACGTAATAAGAATGTTCCATTTTCAAACACATACGAATTAAAGAATTTGAGAGCTAATGAACATAGAACGCTATTAGACTGTAATGTGCCAGCCCTAGAGTGCGTGCCTAATATCAATTATGTGCCTAATATCAATTTTGATTTCGGCGAAATTAAAAAATGAAGCATTAAAATTATAAAGCGTATGCTTACCGTATAATATGTAGGTACTTATTATGCGTATGATAACATCAGTTGGATTGCCAACATCAGTCCAAAATGACAAACATTGGCACATCCCCGAATATAAGATAGAAAGACTGACTGAAGATATAAGAATAGATTTGGAGAAAGGGTTGGAAAAATGAAGAGGAATAGGGTGGGATGGGAATGAGCTCTTCGAATAAAAGGCTTTTTATTTTAAATTTATTTATCTAAAGAATCAAATCATCATCAAATCAAATCATCAAAGAATCAAATTTTTCAAATCAAATATAAAATCGCAGTTGTTATTTAAAAACTAATTAAATTAATTAAACCGCATTGACTTTCTACTTGATATATCGATTATTACCAGCTCGCTGGTGAAGGCAACATCATGAGGAAGCCCACGTGCCCGAGAATTTTAATAAAATATATCAGGCATGTGTATCTACCAATCAGCACTGGGCCCACGCGATGGATTATAGCCCGAAACCATCTTGTGATTACCAGGGGAGGGACTGTGAGGTAGTGATTCCCTGTGAGTTCTGTGACCCGCGAGTAGACGTTATGGGTTGAAATAATAAACATACATATACGGTATACATAGAATTCTTACATACATACATACATATAATGTTGGGAATAATTTAATAATATCTATCAATACTTAAATACTACATGTTCTTAATAAATCAATTTTGCTTAATTTCATCTAAAAATAATATGACGTAAGTTAAGAATCAGATCAATGTTTTTATATACAACAACCATGAAACACTTCGATTACTCCAATAAATACTAAATTATAATATCTTTAAAATATGTACCCATAAAAAGATAATAACACAAAATACCACTTTTTGCTGCCGACGTTATTAAAAATATGAAAACGACAACAAAAACTTTTCTCTATTGTTATATTTTGTGAATAATACGTTAAAACTTAAAATTCGTATAGACACGAGCACGCAACAATAACAAAGTTATTACAATTAATACGAAAATTTGTAACAGTATTGCATAACTTGTATTACGCTGTGATAAGGTGTGAAATTGATTAACAATCTTTTGTTAGTTACTTGATTGTGTTTGTTGAATGACCACATTCCTGCGCTTGCGATTCGCAGGTCGCAACCAACTTCAGTTTGCTCCGAACCGTCATGCGTGTAAGACGCGTCGCGTTCCTTCCTTCATTCAAAAAAAAACCGTTAAAACAAAAACAAGGTGACAATTCAAGTGCCTGTGACTTTGAAACGCGTTAAAAGTGTTGTGTAATGCTCCTTTATTGAAATACAAGTATCAGTTGCATTGTCAATTAAACCGTTACCGTAAACGTTAACAAAACATGATTTCGTAATCAAAATGGAGGACGTATACACAATTAAAGTCAAAACTAAGCCCGATACGAGGAATCTATATCCATCTGAGAGGAGATATTCGGCTTCAACTGTGTCTGGTCTAGCATGGGTGCATATAGCGTTAGCGGCTACGTCATTCTTACTTGCATCTTTAGCATTGGTTAGTCCTAACACTGAAATACAAAGATTGACATTAAATGACACAGAGGAGAAATATGTAAGCAGAAACGAACTAACGTTCAACTTTACCGACGCTAACGAAACTATCGCAGAAAATGTAACAATGAGTGTAAACGAAGTAAAATCTGACAGTAACTACATCCTAGTCGTTGCTCCAACTTTAGTTACTGTTTTTGCTTTAGCTGCGGGCATTGCATCAATTATGGCTTCCGTCCGATGGTATATTGACCACAACATCACCTGGCTCTTTATAATGTCAATATTTTCGACTGTTTTCTCTCTCATATCCTTTGTTATGATCGTGGCTTGGTTTGTGGCAACTTCCAAAGATGACATATCGGAGTTTTATAAAGACAAAGTACCGTTTAAAGACTATTTCGTGGTGAAACATACAGATGTTATTGATAGGAATGAATCTCATTTAATTATCGCTCAGAACTCGACTTTAGAAGAAAATGATAATTCTCGTTTATTCACAAAACGTGTCTTATCGATAAATATACTGATAGCAGCCTTTTTGGAGCTGTTGTGGTCAATTTTGAGTGTCAAAATAGCTTACAAAGGCATGCGATCTAATTACAAGGATGACGACGAGAGGCGAGGGAATTGCATATCAGTCGTTACGACAATAAAGGGAAATAATACCAAAAAAATACCGAGAAACGGCAAGCTGTTGCCGCCAAAACCGGACTTGATCGAACACTACCCTAGCAAGAAGATCAAAAAGATATTTCTAGCGCAAAGCGATAACAGTTTTTACTTAAAAAATCAGAATAACAAAAGTAAACAAAACACAGAGACGAGCTCGGAATTTTACAAGGAAAGAATGATGAGCTTCCTAAACAGATGTGCATCGTTAGAAGGCATATCTAACCCGGAACTGAGGACTCCGAGCGTCCAATCTGAAAACGTACTTAATCCTATCCCAGAAATCGCTAATGTCGAAGTTGTCGAAGTTAATCTTCATGAAACTTCCCCCCAAAGAGGACTAAAAGACAGAATGACCCCGGTCAGTTGGGGTGATACGCCTGATCATACAGTATACAATCAGAACAACATAAACTTCGACAAAATCTTCAGTTTTGTCGCGAAGAAGCAAGATGGCGGCGACGCGAGGGAAATTGAGAAGCCAAGTGAAGAAATAAGTGAAAATTCAAAAGTGTAATTAACCATGCGTGCAGCTATTGAGATTAATTGCTCAATGAGACGTGGTTGAGTGGGGAAAGTGTAGTTTTTGAGTATATCAGCGTAATATGAATTGATAATGGAAGTTTAAAGTTTATTACTTATTATAAAATCTGTGCTAGAAATGCCCGATATTTCTCCAAGAACATGACTAATTGTGACTTTATCTGAGAAAAGAGACATATTTTAACTAGCTGTTGCCCGCGACTTCGTCCGCGTGGACTTTAGTTTATAAACACCGTCTTCACCTTCTTAGGGGTATTTGGTATTTTCAAAAACGATCACACACATTATTTCTTATAGCTTATTTTTTATCGAAAAATTGTTCGACGTGATTCTTTAAATTGATATAACTTTTTTATTTATGAACTGATTGAAATAAAACAAACACTAAGTGAAAACTTCAAGTGAAAACACTAAGTTTTATTTGAAGCTTACCGCAATACATTAGTGAAAACCGCACCCAAATCGGTTAAGCCGTTTTTAAGATTACCGCGCACAAACGATAAACAGACAAAAATTCTAACAATCATTGTTTTGGGTCCTATTGCGTTGATAAAGGCCCCCAATAATATTTTTCTCATATATCTTCTATGTACAGACAGCGATCAGTTACATTTTTATTATATGTATAGATTATTTTCATCTTAAAAATCAGATAAACAGCATTCAAATAATTAATTTTAGAGTGATAGAACATAATTTACTGTAATATTTTGCACATATATATATACATTATTATAAATTGATTCATTATAATAACTTACCGAATAGGCAAACGATATTAAATGATCTTATATCTAAGCACAATCTTATCTACCTAATATCTTAAATCAAAGTAATAATCTAAGTATTTATTTTCTTATCTCTGATTTATGTCTAAAAAATTATTAGTATTTTAACAGAATTTATTTATTTATGGCTTGTATATAAACGAGCAACAAAAAATACTGAATGGGCAACAAATAATAATACATTTATTTCAAACCATAGTGATTGTAAGTAGAAATTTAAAATCGATGTTAGTAAAATATAATAATCGAATTAATTCAATAAAATAACCAATCAAATTAAATTGAATTATACTTGATAACAAATGAATTAACTAATTACTTTTAACAGTTCTATGCAATGTTTCTGAATAGGACAATCAAATTTTCTACTTATTGTTCTCGGGGTAATGTTGTTACAGCAAAACAAACTATAATAAAATACATATTTTGGAAATAAATAATTTTTAATGTCAACACTTTAAATTTGCTGCCACTTACCTACAGTATTCCTGCCTTTACTCGTATTTACGTCAAATATTGTTTTCTTAAAAAAATACATTTTCATTTCCATTATGCCGTCAGGTGGATTGATAAAGTCTTACAGCAATGAAATTTTAAATTAGAAAATCTTAACCAAAGACAATAATGTCCTTACCCAGATAAAGTGACAGTATATGCTATTTAAATTGTAGTTTAACGCGTTTTCATTATGTAATAAAGTAAAACTGGTAGGTAATTCCTAAAATGTTTCGTACAGTTGTTAAGAGTATCCGGCGATATGTATAACACATCGTTAATGGTCATTGGAAAAAAGTTTCAAATCTCTCAAAATTCTGTTTAAACATACTTAAACATGTTCCATCATCTATGATAACATTTAAGATACGAGTTATCAATAAAAAAATCTTTCGAGTAAACTAAGTAACATCCGAGAAACTATGTAGAAACGAAAATAAAATGTCAGAAGGACCATCTCTATGCCTAATGGCAATTTTGTTGAGCTTACTAGCCAGTAAAAAAAACGTGAAAATAATACAACAATTAACAATTATTTATGAGAAGTTATTAAACGACGAGCAAAAATATGCTGCAATATATACATTTTTCTATTTTTGTCAACTTTGATTTTTATTTACAATTTTTTATACAAATAAGTTATACAATTAGTTATTTATATATTTGTAAGTATGTATTATATTATATTTTTATTAATGATATAGTCAGTGGGTATATATTGAACATAATTCTATCTGTACCTATATCCCTTTTATTTGTTTCTATCCCAAGGTTGTCTAGGAGAGATCGCCTTAGCGATACGGTTGCCTATTGTATTCTGTCATTTAAACATGTGTTTATTATTATTATTAAATTAGCAGCAAAACGAAATGGCAGCTTTAAAGATGAGTTAGGTTTGAATTCTAAAGATGGCACTTCGCGGAACTCCGTCGGCTAGATGATGACATTTTTAGTGATTTAAAATTATTGACTTTACTTAACGGCAATTAACGGTTTTAGGGTTGCCAGACGTCAGGATTTAGCCGGACATGTTTGGCTTATAGTCTTGTCCGACCAAACATTTACACGTCCGGCTTTCGTTAAGCTTTTTGTCGTATAAGGTGGTTAACCCAAATAAGGGGCCCGGTTTTATATGATTTTATCTATACTAATATAATAAAGAGGTAAAATTGTGTGTTTGTAGGTATGTATGTAGGTAATCTCTGGAACTACTGAACCGATTTCAAAAATTCTTTCACAAATAGGAAGCTACATTACCCGTGTCTAATATAGGCTATATTTTATTTTGAAATTTAGAAAAACAACTCTTATAAACCGAAGCGAAGCGAGGGCGGGTCGCTAGTTTTTATATATTTTTATATGAGATCTCAGCTGCCAGATTCCCGCACGTAAAGCGAGCGAGGCGGAGAGTGCACCCACCCCGTCACATTTTTATTTGTTAGATAAGGTTAATTAAAAAGAACGGTGATATAAACAATCATACGCAGGTACCTAACCAAGTTTTTTCTTATTTAAAAAAAATGTACTCCGACTTTCAAGACAAAATGTCCGGCTAAATGTAAAGCCAAGTCTATTTTCTATTTTCGGATCTTGCAACCTTATTAACGCGATACATACTATCGCAAATTGTTGATGTGTGATCAGGATCTTTCCAGTTTTTAATAAGTTCGTTCTCATTGTGTAATTAAGTCAATACTGATTGTTTTTTAGAGAAGTTCCCATTTCGGTTATTTGATTTGATGGCAGTATTATTATTGATGTTAGTTATACAGTATACATGTTTAAGACGGAGAGTGTACGCTGCAATCCAACAGCCGCTGGGCGGACTCGACTGGCCTCGTTACCCCACTCTCACAGAATACTGCTTTAAAATGTACTGCATTTACCACTTTATCATATTCCCCAATGTATGTACGTGTTTCGGTAATGAGTGAGATATGCCAGCCCATTCCCATCCTATCCCTTCTCACGCCCCAGCCCTTTCTCCAAATCCATTCTTTCATCAACAAAGGTAGGCAGCGCATCCGGGGGCGTTTCAAAAGTTTGTCATTTTGGACTAATGTTGGCATATATCGCGGATGTCTATGGGCAACAGTATCCACTTACCAACAGGTGGACTGTGTGCTCGTTTGCCATCTTCTTTCTATAAAAAGAAACATGGAATAATACAGATTATATACTCTACGGGGCAATAAATTGCGGATCTGTTATGGTAGAAACATTTCTTATCGTTCGCTGACAATGTGTATGGTCTGCAGATATCTTAAGATAATTTTATCCGCTATTCAACTAGCCACGCTATCCAAGCGGGTTGGCGAGTCCACTCTTAGCAGTATTGTAGTTCCTCAGGACCAGTGGTAGCCGCTTTCTTATTTCTTAGTAGCGTTTTACAGCATCCACAGGTAGAGATTAGATTACCTAATTAGATATTTCCTACAGGTACAATGTATGTTACAAAAACTCGCATTAGGCATGTCAAGATAAACTCTAGCAAATACATATACGGATACAAGTATCATTAGGCTACTATCGAATAACCTTGGTTAAGATATCACCTTGTTCAAATAAGGTAATATTTAACAAACATGGACATTATACATTCCTGTCGGTAAAAAATCGACACCATGTTTGAGAAATTGATCGAATGTAAAATAAAGCTTATTTGTAAACCGTTCGAGGCATATAACATAATTGAAATATTATATGTGATGTTATCTGAGTATGCGTGTCTCCAAAATCTATAATAAACGGCCAAAAGTGATACATACCTACATGGGCTTTTTGGCAGGAACTCTAATCTGATTAATGTAAAAATTATTTATTTTAGGCTTTGTGGTTTAATAGTGAAAGTTTAATTAACTTCAACGTATCTACAATAGTATTTGTGCCAAATGTTTGTGATAATTAAATAAAAACACGAGATTGCATTATTCTTGTTTTTCCAACTCTGTACTCAGTAAACCTACTATCACTTTATTAAGCGACCCCTGACTTGCTTCGATGGAACTGGACACTGACAAAATGTCTTAATTCTTTTTTTTATTTTACGAAGAAAACTTAACACTGGCAGAATGTGCTAATTGAGCCATTGCCATATAAAAAAGTAAAAAAATGATACATGACATTTTTCTTTTCACATTGAAAAACAAAATCCGAGATCTACTAAAATTATCCACTTTAGATGTCTCTTATTATATGGAGACTAAAATTAAAACTTATTTTTTTATTTAATTAGATTATATTTCTCTGTAATATATAAAATATAACATATTTAAATACACAAGAATACTTAAAAGATATTCGTAAATGACTTATTAGAGTGACTTTAACATTCATAGTCGTTTGCTCTAACAGTTTCATGTACATTTATTGTAGAATGTACAAGTTTGTTTTACAAAATTATATTTGCGGTTGACGCCCCTTAGCCATCTATTGAACATATTGATAATGAACTACAAGAGAGTTTACTCCAACGATCCTTTGGCCAATACAACACCTATGATTTTTTTTTCTTATCAAAAAGCTATTACAGTAATAATTGCTCTGTCATCATAAAATTATGTATCTAATGGAATTCGCGTTGATAAAATGTTAACGCAATTTCTAGTAATTCTAGTCCATCCATAAATTACGTCACACGAATTTCATGATTTTTGGAGCCCCCCCCCCCTCGTCCTTGTCACAGGTCGTCACATTTGTGTGACACCCCCTCCCCTGGTGTCAAACACATTTACCAATTTTAAATTTACAAATTATTAAATTAAAACAACCTTATAATAATATTGATAGAGTTGATAAGATTTTATAGTTTTTCGTTAAGAGTTGAAGTTTAGTTTTAATAAGATTTATACATGTGACGTCACGAAGCTTATGACTCCCCCCCCCGTCCCATCACACGATGTCACACTTTGTTGATCCCCTCTCTCCCTCTTAACGTGTGACGTAATTTATGGATGACCCCTAAACGCATATCAAATTGAAAATTACGAAATACATTCAAAGTTCACAATCGCTTGCAGTTAAAATTGGAGTGTATTGTTTTGTCAGCTTACGATGCGTATGTCTATAGAGCATCGAGTCTTTGCCTACTAATATTGTCACGTGACTTGGTATTGTTAATAGGAGCGCTTAGTCAGCACGCGACACCTGAATAGGTGTCGCGTGCTGACTAAGGTGACTTCGGTTTATAATTATGTGAATTTTACAATTGGTGAATACCAATTGTAAAATTCGCATAATTATAAACCGAAAATCGATTACATACTGTTTTTTGAATGTCAGCGTAATCAGTATTTGGCCATTAACACTGTATTTTTAAATAAGTTACCTATAAGGGTGTAGATTACATAAATTAATTGTGAACCTTAGACTGTGGTCCGACCAAGAACCGATTCCACAAGACAATGATTGAAAGCGATAGAAATAACAGTTCAACGGTCTCATTGCAAGCGAGCATCGTCGCTCTAGTTTCATCGCGCGGAAATAAGAGCCATTGTACTCGCTCAGTTACACTCGTCTGCAATGTGACCATCAACTTCAATTAGTGTGCTGAGATGAAGGGATCGAAGTAAGTGAGTTGCATCTAGCTCGTAGCTGTCACGTACTACACCATCAACACACACTGGCCTTTAGCCAACACGTTTACCAGGTATCGGCACGTGCCTAGACGTTTCTCACCGACCCGTGCGGTACCCTCTCAATGCAACGCCCTAAGCCGCCGTAGGAGCCCTTAGGCTCGTCGCTACACATTTCTTGCTCTCGGGTGAGGGCCTTCTGCGCTTGTCCTAAATTATAAATGTCCAGTGACTTGAACCATTAGGACCACAAGAATTTAATCGTTCCTCACTTCACTCGTTCCTCTAACAGTAACATAAAAATACGTCACGCAGTCAGTTTTACTTGTCGAATTGTATACTCGCTCCTCGTTACTGCCCGTTTCTCGTTCTTGGTTGGACCGCGGCTCTTACAATCTTAAATTTAACCCTTATAGACGAGCTTTTGACCTCAAGGGCTAAGATCATCAAACGTTAAAAACTTGAAGTAGGTACAATTCACACAAACGTTTATCGCTCCAGTCTTGTAAGTTTAATTTCTTAGTTTTAGGGATTTATATCATGTGTAATTATATATATAAAACAGCGTTTGATTTAACTACATATAGGTAGTCATACAGATCTAGAACTTTTAGGCAGTCTATTTAGGACAGTCATTATTAACATTATGACTGGATAAGCTGAATTTGGTATCAAAGCTGCTGTCCAAAATGGTTAATAGTGCTCACTCAGCGCTCGAGCGTTGGCACACTTATTGATTTATTTTATAGAAAAAAGGCGGCAGAGAAGCATACAGTCCACCTGGTGGTAAGTGGATACTGTCGTTCATAGACATCCGCGATAGATGCCAACATCAGTCCGGAATGGCAAACGTTGGCACTGGCCCGGATGTGAATGGATTGGGAAAATGGGGAGGAATTGGATGGGAATGGGCTCTGGCATAGGACACTCATTAGGTACCGAAATACTGGAGAAATACGTTAAAGTAGGAAACTCGAAACACTACTCGGTAACTCGCTGTAATTGTATAAGCTAAGCTAAATAAGGTATGTTATTCTCGTGTCCTATGCGATGTATTTTTTATTTTTTTGTATTTTTTTTATTTTACTTAACTATTTCTACTGTAGTTTTAAGATATTTCATACTTGCAATGATGTTACAATGAATTTTCAAAATGATACTCAAAAATACATGACTTATTTATACTATATAGTTGTTTTATTTTAAATTAACATTCATCTACGACTGTGGCTGCTAGGAATATTTTTTTTATTTTTCAATAATTTTAAATTTTTTCTATAATTTTTAAAAGGTGGCAAACTAGCGTACAGTCTACCTGGTGGTAAGTGAATATTGTCGCCTATAGACATCCGCGATACGTGCCTACATTAGTCTAAAATGACAAACGTTGGCACGCCCCCGGATGCGCTACCTACCTTTGTTGATGAAAGAATGGATTTGGAGAAAGGGTTGTGGACTTAGGAAGGGATAAGACGGAAATGGGCTCTGACATATCTCACTCACTACCGAAACACGTAGGTACGTACATTGGGGAATATGATAAAGTGGGAAATGCAGTTCATTTCGAGGTAGTTTTCTTAGAGAGAGGGGTAACGAGGCCAGTCGAGTGTGCCCAGCGGCTGTTGGATTGAAGCGTGCAGTCTCCCCCAAAAACTATTGGAAAGCAAAAACACAATTCGTAAATGTAAATACGAATAGGTACTTGTAAAATTAGTGAGTAATATAATTTCTAGTACAATTTCACGTTTGTATTATAAGTGGTTCCCGATATCGGGAAACCATCCGGCCACGTGGACCGACCACTTAACTAGTGATTGGTTGAAGTAGTGGTGGTTGGATGAGAAGAGCCGAGGATCGTCTTTGTGTGCGGTGGCGAGCTTTGGGAGAGGTTTCTATCCAGCAGGAGAGACATACTCGTAGGCTGATGGTAGTATAAGGGCCCCCGCTGATTGTGATTTTTTGTCACGGTGACTTTTTGTTACTGTCATCTACTGTCACCCACGAGGCGCCCACTTAACTGTCACTGGGCAACAAAACGCCCTTATTCTTGGAATGGATTTCAAAGACGTTGCTGTTATTTGTGCTCTTGAAATACGCAGAAGAAAAATGAAACGAAAAAAACGCTACTGGATGCATCCTATATACACTGAAAGATTGTTTAAAGGAACATTTTACACATTATATCCTGAATTACGTCAGTATCCTTCAAAGTTCTTTAATTATTAAACGGTTTTATTTAGCTCGACCCGTACGGAATTTATTTGTTTATTTATTTGGGTCAAAATTAGAAATTGAAATTTAAGCACCTTCCCGTTGTCAGATTGATCTGAAATTTGGTACACACATTTAATTTAGATGACAATACAATATAATAAAATCAATAACATTATAAATCTAAGATGGCCGCCGATACAAAATGGCGGATTACATATTTTTCCTTAACCCCCTCAATATGGGTATCAAATGAAAGGGCTACACGTAGTTTTCAGTGCACATAAAATATAAAACCGTTTAACTTAAAAGTTTTTTAAGATTGTTATTTTCGTATGTCAATAAACAGTTTCGATGACTTGCTGTATTTGGTGGGTCCTTTAATTACATTTCAAGATACAACATTTCGCAGAGCTATTCCAGTAGAAGAAAGGCTAGCGGTAACGCTGAGGTAAGTAACATAAACTACATTAATTACTTAAACAAAATATATTTATTATTCCGAGGCATAAAAATTTGCAATATCAGAATCACCTGCAGAGTAGTTTGATACAAACGATTGCACAGTTTCGTTGGACCGTGGGGAAGAAATGTCATGAGAGGGTATTTCAGAGGGATTAAAACACTGCTGTGAAAGTCTACGAGGAGGTTGTGGTTGGGGAGGAGATATTATCTGCTGTGAAAGTATACGAGGTGGTTGTGGTTGAGGAATAATATATGATGCAGCAGTAGGATTATAATTACTCCTGCTATAAGAAGATGAAGTATAATATTTTAAAGTGTTCAAAATCGCAATTTGGTCATCAATTTTTTGATCTGGTGGAATTGATTTTAATATTGGAACCAAAGATAAAGCGAAATAAGTGTCTGGATCTGTTTGTGTTGCAAATATTTTTTTCTTTTAAAATTTGTAACAACGATTCTAATAACTTTTATTTTTATTCTTCTTTTCCTGTATTGGTCGTGTTACTCTTAATGTTGCTGTAGAAGAACTACTTTCGTTCTCACCAAATGCCTCATTATCGTCAAGTGATGTCGCATTGCCGGAGGTTTCTCTCACTTGATCCATTGAAGGTACCAAGAACAGTAACTTATCAAAGTAGACGTATCGTTTTCATTTTGGTGCAGCTTGGCCTGATTTCACATCTCTTTGAAAACGAAGCTCCCTCGAAAAACATGCTCTTAAATTTTTCCAGCGACTTGTACTATTTTTACTGCAAAAAAAATAACAAAAATCTTTTATTTACAGGTATTTAGCTACGGGTACAAGTTTCAACGCATTATCTTTCGAATACTTAATTGGAGCCACAACACTTCGAAATATAGTAAATTTAACTTGCCAGTCTATATGGGAAGCTTTGCAACCTCTTTATATGGCAGAAAAAAATTAAGAAGATTAATTGAAGAAGAGAAGAAAATTGCTAATCAATATTATGAGCGTACTAACTTTCCTAATATTATCGGCGCCGTCGATGGCAAACATGTTAGAATAACGAATTCAAAACATAGTGGATCCGATTATTTTAATTATAAAAAGTTTTTCTCTGTTGTTTTGATGGCGTGGGTAGACGCAGATTATAAATCTATATCGACGTTGGATCGCATGGAAGCGCAAGCGATTCGACAATTTTTAAAAATTCAAATATTAGCAGAAGGCATCGAGAGAATTTATTAAATATTCCGATTGGACGAACTCTACCTAATGATGAAAATGGGAAAATAATGCCTTTTTGTATCGTGAGCGATGAAGCCTTTGGCCTTTCGAAAAATGTGTTACGACCGTTTTCTAAAAGAGGACTTACAATTGTTAAAAGAATCTTTAATTATCGACATACAAGAGCACGACGAATGGTGGAATGCACTTTTGGAATACTGTGTAATAAATGGAGAATTCTTCACAGACCTATCGATGTTAACATAGAATTTTGTGATAAGATTATAATGGCTTGCTGTATATTATATAACTATGTACGTGTTAGAGATGGTATTCAATTCACAGATACTGCCTATGAATGTACGCTTAACAATGTACCTACACATCAGACGCATCGAAACATGTCCTGTGTAAATATAAGAAATTATTTTGTTTCTTACTTTATTTCACCACAAGGATCTATACCGTGGCAATATGATAAAATATAACTTAATATGTAACTCATGATACGTACCTTATCTTAAAAAAAAGTTGTTAATAAGTAAACAATATCCAATAAATACTGACACAATTACCTACCTGCATTTTCTTTTTGCTCTTGTGTTAAAGTTCTTGTGGGAAATAATTGTATTAAAATTTCGTCCCACAATCTTCTTTTCAAATTAATGTCCGAGTATTCCTTTAATTTTTTTATAAATAAGGCTGGCCTCTTCTCTACCTCCTCTATTAACAATTCGTTGTCAATGTCTTCCTCTTGCAGAGAAGCCGCCATAGTGAGTAAAAATTAAAAAAAATCACACAGCACACGTCTATTCCGCACACGTTCGCCGGCCGAGTGACAAAAAGTAGCCCAGTGAGCGCACTCACCCAGTTGTCGCCGGCCGTCGGAACTATTTGTCACCGTATTGTCACGTCACCACAGTGAGCGCACTCACATATATCTCCATAGCACTCGACTTGGTGACATAAAGTCACCGTGACATAAAATCACAATCAGCGGGGGCCCTAAGTGACTTTTTAGTTGTGTACGCAACAATTTTTTGAATAAACGTTGAATGTTAAAGTATTTCAATCTTAAATTATAATTCTTGAATAATTATCTTATTATCGTGGCTTAGCCTCACGTAGGTATATATACACGTACATAGGAGTAATATGCTGCTGACCATGTTTATATAAGTGATATTTTGTGTCCCTAGAATATTGTCTTATAATAATTAATTGTCTTGTTAATTGAATTGTGTATGCCCGGGACACAGCCGAACATTTTTTAAAAATAAATCTGGATTTGATTTTTTTCTTTTTATAGATACTCTTTTCTGCTACTCACGTTAGGTTTTCGTTATTCCAGAATAGTATTCGAATATATGTTTAATGTGATGACTTGATGAGTCACATTTCCTCGTCAAGATATTTGATTAAAGGCTTCTTTACACAAGTTCATCGAACGGTTCGGGAGAGTATATATATTGTATACGATTCTCGTATGCGACCAAACTATATACAATTATCGCTTACAACTGTTCACACGATGATAACAGTTGTCGTTGCATTTAACCGATGTTCGAGAAACTGTCCTTGTATAAATAAGCTATAAGGCCACGCCTACCGTGAGTTTCCTTTAATCTAGAAAATCGTGACTACCTGTACACGAGTATGACTCATCTCCACCGAGAATCGAACTCCATACTCAATTGAAAATATTTTAATCGCTATTAAAAAACCTTGACATCACGTGCAGTGTTTAAGCCGGGTCAAGGTTAATCAGTATTTTAGACCTTTAAATTGACCAACTTTCGTACTCTTCAAGAGCATCCAACTGATGGTAAGTGGATACTGTCACTTGCCACTCAAATACTTGAAAATTATTACCGTAAATCAGCCCTTTTTTGGTCGATATGTCTATTAATGCACATTGTGTCGTACATAAAGGGTGTATGGCCGCAAAAGGGTACGATGATTAAGGACCTTGGCGACTCCACTTTTTTATAGGACGTAGGACTTGTGGTAGTGGCCTTAATAGCCTTTACTACACCCACGGGAAAAGATAGAGCGGTGATAATTTAACCCGGCACACCTCACTAGACCAAATTATTAAAATGAATTTTGACCTTTGGACAAATAAAGGCACAAATGGATTTTGATAACATTTGAGAAATTTTTAGTAATTTAAAATCAAGCTATAAATTTGGAGTTTTGAGTAAAATAAAATGAATAACCATTGTTACACTATATTTTTAATTTTCGAAAATAATGTTACTATGCGTTTTCCAACGGGTGTCCCAGATTGAGCGCCGGATTTAAATTTCGCGCCATTTTTTGTTTGGCGGTCGGTAACTCTGTTTTGTATATAGATGTCACATATGACAGTTGCAATTAGTCAACATGGAACGCTGCACGAAAGAGCTACGCAATATGTATGAATGAAAAATGACGAGGCTCATTGGTTTGGAGAATCCTCATAAGATTCATGAAAAACTGATGCATCCTCAGTTAGTTTGGTGCGATGGGATCATAGGGCCATTTTTTTTAGGTAGGCATAGAGAGGTACCGGAACATGCTACAGGAGTTTTTTTGGCACCAAATGGAAGATATGGCCCTCGATCAACTGTGGTTCCAACAGCACAGTGCCACATGTCACACAGTCGGACAAACAATGACTTTATTTTTTTTCGAAATTAAATCCGGCGCTTAATCTGGGACAGCCTTTACTTAGGGAGGGCAGAACTGTAACTTTAAACTGTAACTGCGGCTAGGTGGACTGATCACTTGAAGAAAGTCGCTTATAGTGTGTTAGTGCAAACGCTCATTATTAGAGATGTACCTGAGGGTAAATCGATCGACTACGACTTTGTTGTGCATGGGCAGTCACTAGTCACCCCCTCTCTCGTAACACACTACAGACTTGAAACTCGAGGAGTTAACACCGCGTTCGCTAGCGATCTCGATACAAGGAAAACTAATCGTGATAAGTGTAGTGTAATTTAAGAAGATACAGGGCCCTGTCGAGGTGGGAAACAAAGAAGAAAAGGGTAAGTGGTTTGTGATTTGTTTATGCGCACCAAAGTTGATCCGTTCGAGCTGGGATTTTATTTGAGCTATATAGGTGCAACATATTGTTTTAGTCAAAATGTCAAAATCATTGCAATTATTAACAATAAAACATGATTTCTTGTTAGAAAAGATAAAGAAACTAAATATTATTGCTAATTCAATTGATTTTTCAACTCAGGGTAGTATCGAAAAATTAAAAGTGCGTTGCAGTGACCTTGAATCCATCAAAACAGAATTCGAAGACATTCATCTACATCTGTTATCAAAATTAGATACGGATTCACAGGATTTTGTAACGCATAGAGAAAAATATAATATCTTTGAAGATCAGTTTTTTGAAGTAAAATTATTGTTAAGTTCTTTCCAAAATAATTCTTCCAAACCACAAAGAAGGTCAATCGACTATGTTCAGTAAAACATCAAGTGATGTTATTCTACCACTACCCAACATCAGTTTTTTATGGAATTTTATTCAGTTTTTTATCAGCCTCATTTTTATGGAAATTATTGCGATTTTCCTAGCTTTATAAATATGTTTAATACGTTAGTTCACAACAACGAGCGACTGAGTCCGATTCAGAAAATGCACTATTTACTGAGTTGCCTATCAAATGAGCCATTAAACTTAGTTAAGCACTTAACTAATATTCCTGATAATTATGAGGTGGCACGGGGATTGCTGATAGATCGTTACGACAACAAGAGATTAATCGCAGATTCGCACTTATCGGCGATGTTCTCACTTCCTACCCTCACCGTTAAGAATGCTACTCAGTTACGTAGTTTTGTTGATATTTTGTCTAGATTAGAATTAATTAAATCAAAAAAATTGTGTTTTAATTGTCTAAGGTCACACAGGGTCATTGATTGCTTTTCTAAGTCCCGATGTCAAATTTGCAAACGTAAACATAATAGTTTACTACATATAAATAAAGAACCGTGTATAAAAACTATACAGAATAATAATATTGATGGTGTAGCGGGAAGTACAGTGGGTATGTCTCATCGCTCGGACGTTGCGGCACATTGCACGAGTGGCATAGTGTCGTGTCACTCGCACTCACGCGATTCAAATGGATGCGAGTACACTGGCTATAGAGGTTCTTATCAACACGCATTGCTCGCCACTGCGTTAATAGATGTTGCTGTTAATGTAAATGACAGGTTTCAACCCGTTCGCGCGCTTCTGGATCCTGGCAGTATGGCTAATTTTATTTCTACGTCATGCATACAGCGCTTAGGCCTACGTTATGATAAAACAAACTTAATAATAACAGGTATAGGGGGAACGAATAGTGTATATCCTAAGGGGCAGTTACACTTATACCTACGCCCTGATAGTGACGTCGAGTCACCTTTGCACGTCGGATTGTTTGTTTTGCCTAAGGTTACCGCTGATATACCTTCGAGTACTATCAATAGTAACATGCTACAACGTTATAAACATCTTAAGTTAGCGAATCCGCATTGTATAGAGAAAGGTCCCGTAGATATTTTATTGGGTGCTGGAGCGTGTGCACAAATATTTCAAGGAAATAAATTGATATTCGGTGACAACTTGCCTGCGGCTTTCCAAACAATATTTGGTTGGGTTTTAATGGGAAATTTTACGTGTGACAGCCTAATGAATAGAGAGGTTCAGGCGTTATCTTGTGTAACATCAGTCACTTCAGTTGATGATACGTTAAAGCGTTTTTGGGAGTTAGAAGAAATACCTACCACCAAACCCGTAGACCCTGACGCTGCGATATGTCAGAATCATTTTAAGCAGACGCATACGCGTACTTCAGATGGCAGATTTATCGTGCGCTTACCCTTTAAACAGGGTGACCATGATGGTAATTGGGGAATCGGGGATACCATGCAGTTTGCTTTACGCAGACTTCTATCATTAGAGAGAAAGTTTAAGCGTGACCCTATGTTAAAGTTGAGATACAAAGATTTTATGCGAGAATATTCATTACTGGGCCCAGGGCCGTCTTTACCAGGGGGTGCAAGGGGTGCGGTGCACCCGGGCGCGGTGCACCCGGGCGCGGAGCGCCCGGGGGCGCCTGTCGAGCGCTGAATTTTTGGATATTTCATTGAACTTAACGCCATTGCACAGTTTTATATACTTGTTACTTACGACAAATATGTATGCGCAAGCAAAAAAAAAATAGTCATTAACAATAATATTTTTTTTACTTTTATTACGCTTTCGGCGCTTGTCATACCGCATTAAGTAGGTAGGTATGTTAAACTGCTAAAATCTGAGTAAACTCTATATTCACCATGACAATACGAATGGTCCGCGGAGTGAATTTGTTAAAAGCATAAATCTTAGAAATCAAGAAAATGGATCTGTCTAATTGGGAGTAGGTACCTACCTAGACAATTAATTTTGTGAGAAATTTGTATTTTGATTAAAATCTAAGAATGAAATATTTCTTTAAGTAAAATTTAATAAGTTTAATATTTAAAGTAGCGTTCGAATAGTGCCGGCTTTACCTATGGTGCATGGTGTGCGGCGCACACGGGCGCAGGGTGTTAGGGGGCGCCGAGCGCCGCTCGCGACGCCTCCAAAGAGCCTACTAGAGGGCGCCAGGGTATTGATTGCACCCGGGCGCTACATGGGCTAGAGCCGGCACTGACTGGGCCACATGCATCCAATCGATATCTCGATTGCATCGAGGTTCCCTAAGTTTATTATACCACATCATGGAGTATACAAGAAGAATTCGGACAAAATCAGGTGTGTGTTCGATGCTTCCATGAAGAGTACAACAGGGAAATCGTTGAATGACGTGTTATTAGCTGGTCCCAAATTACAGCAAGATATTGTAGACATTATTCTCCATTTTAGATTGCACAATGTCGTATTCTCAGCGGACATTCGCCAAATGTATAGGCAAGTCCTAGTGCACACTGATGATAGGTGCCTATCTGATGATAGGCAAATCAGAGTGTTTCAGTTAAATACGGTTACTTATGGCGTGACCTCAGCCCTTTTTCTCGCAATGCGATGTATACACGAACTAGCCTATCAAGGTAAAGACACACATCCACGCGCATCGGATAAACTTCTCAATGACATTTTTGTGGATGATGTGGTCACTGGTGCTAGTTCGTTAGCCGAAGCTCAAGAAATAAAGAGTGAACTTATTGACCTCTTGTCACAGGGAGGATTCGAGCTTCGCAAATGGATGAGTAACTCTTCTCAGTTACTCACAGACTTACCAGCGGAATTTTGTGAACTAAATTTCACGGAAGATGCCAACACACCGCTAAAAATATTAGGTTTTAAATATAGCCCTAAAACGGACACTTTTTCCTATCAAGTGTCTGTTAACAGCGATGTGTGTACTAAGCGTACCATATTGTCAAGCGATGAGCTACAACATAGTTTATTAACACTCGTCAACATAGTTGAACAACGGGTCTTTGCAGTTGATATTCAACTGTTAAAAAATAACAAGGTTTGTAGTACTGGGCTGAGACGCTTACAACCGTTCATGGATGACAGTAACTTGCTTAGAGTAGGAGGTAGACTCGTCAACTCATCTTTGTCTTATTCGACAAAACATCCGTTGGCATTACCACAGTGCCATCGGTTTGCTAATATGATTGTGGATTACTACCACATAAAATATTTACATGCAGGACCTAATGCGTTGATGTCTCTCCTTAGAGAACAATTCTGGATCTTGTCGGCCAGACGTATTATTAAGAATCGAGTGTTTAAGTGCGTGCGTTGTTTCCGTTTGAAATGTCAACCTCCACAGACATTAATGGGAGACTTACCTGCCAGCCGCGTCACTAAATCTCATCGTCCGTTCGTCTCGGTGCCATTGATTTTGCGGGTCCATTTAATATTAAAACTAGTAAACTACGCAATGCTAAAATAAATAAGTCATACCTGTGTGTTTTCGTGTGCTTTACAACAAAAGCGGTGCACTTGTGACTTAACTACAGAAGCATTCTTAGCGACCCTAAAAAGATTCACTTCTCGAAGAGGGTTACCGAGGGAAATCTGGTCTGACTGTGGTTCAAATTTTAAAAGGGCTTGCAGACTATTAAATCAATTTAAAAGGAAAGGGATATAATTAAGGATTCTTCCTTAAATGTTTATTATTCTGAGCACTTTATTCAGTGGCGATTTTCTCCACCTCTTAGTCCTCATTTCAATGGACTCGCAGAGGCAGCCGTCAAATCTAGCAAAGCTCATTTGAAACGTGTTGTAGGTGATCGTAACTTAACATTTGAAGAGCTAACAACAGTTTTCGCTCAGGTAGAGGCAGTCTTGAATTCGCGTCCTCTATGCCCTCTGTCTACCGATCCTAATGATCTTACTGTGCTGACTCCAGGCCACTTCATAATTGGCGCGCCTCTTGTGTCGGTGCCAGAGGTACCACCTACTGAGCGAATGACGCTACTGTCTCGCTGGCATTTAACACAGTCGATTGTAAACAGCGTTTGAGTGAATATCTCCACACCTTGCAACAACGATTAAAATGGCACTACCAGTTACAATATAAAGATAGGGGATTTAGTACTCCTCAAAGAGGATAATTTGCCTCCACTACAATGGTGCTTGGGACGCGTCACCCGGATTTTTCCTGGGACGGACTCAGTTGTTCGGGTAGTGGAAGTTAGGACGGCTAAAGGGCACCTTACCAGGTCTCTATCTAAACTATGCCCTTTGCCATGTAACAGTGATTAGCTTACAACTTAATTTGTTATTCTTAGTTAGGTTAATTTAAAAAATAAAAAATAAGTAATGCACTGAGATACTAGTTCATCTTAGTCTTATAGCAGTTGCTAATTGTAGGAAGTTTTCAGCAACTCGTCTGTTTTTTAAAAAAGGGGTAAACCCCTTTTTGGGGGGGCTTATGTTAGTGCAAACGCTCATTATTAGAGATGTACCTGAGGGTAAATGGATCGACTACGACTTTGTTGTGCATGGGCAGTCACTAGTCACCCCCTCTCTTGTAACACACTACAGACTTGAAACTCGAGGAGTTAACACCGCGCTCGCTAGCGATCTCGATAACAAGGAAAACTAATCGTGATAAGTGTAGTGTAATTTAAGAAGATACAGGGCCCTGTCGAGGTGGGAAACAAAGAAGAAAAGGGTAAGTGGTTTGTGATTTGTTTATGGTGAGTGTGGGTACCATAGTGGGTGAATAAGACCTGGAAAATGAATAAATGAGACCCGTATCCAGCAGTAGAGGGACAGTAGGAATAAAATAAAAACAACTATTGAAAAATACAAAAATGTTTTATTTGGTGTCCAAAGGAACATTTTATTACAACTAGTAATTGACAAAAACGTCCAAAAATATTTTTACAAACGTAAAAATTTTCTTATTACTACGACTTAATTATTTGTTTATCGCGACGCGTGTCAACATCAGACAATAGCGACTAATGTTGACACGTTTGATGTGCTGCCTTAGGAAAAAGGAACGGCAAATATGGGCGATTGAAAGTTACTTTCGAACCTTTTTAAACTTTCGCGTGTTGCAGTCGAGTTGCTGTGTTGCAGTTCCAGCCGTGGTCACGTTAGTCACTAGTTGACTGAAAAGGTGGGTAGTTCGGGATGCGAGCTGCGAGCAGTTTTATCAACTACCCACACTTGATCTTCACATACGGACAGGATGTGACACACTACACTAATTATTATACGCGTTGAGACCCGATTTAGAATATAAAATAACTTCACTTTATCCTATTTTCACTGGAGATCTGTTGAGATGAGAAGGCATATTGTATCCGACTATATCCAGCAATGGAGAGACATGTACATTCATGGAGTGTTTTGTAGTCATCGATCCACCAAAATACATGGATAATTTCTTATAACAAAACTGTGCACATGAGTGGTGCCTTTAATATAAATATAATTATTTAGTTAAAATCGATTACGCAAATACATTTACAGCTGTTTATACAGAAAATAAATTTCAATTATTTCTTTTCTTGTATTGTTTCCATTGACAACACCGTTACGTCAAAAATAATGCAGTTATTGTTAAAATGCCATTAACATTATAAACGCGTGAGGGTGGATGTATGGATGTATGTGAGGGTGGACTCTTTCACGAAAAAACTACTCAATGGATTTTAATGAAACTTTTACAATAATATAGCTCATACATCAGAATAACACATGGGCTATATTTTTTTTTTATGTACGAAGGCAGCAGACGAGCATACAGTCCACCTGATGGTAAGTGGATACTGTAGCCCATAGATATCCGTGATACATGCCAGCATTAGTACAAAATGACAAACGTTGGCACGACCCCGGATGCGCTGCCTACCTTTAGAGATATAGGAATGGATTTGGAGAAAGGGTTGAGGAGGATGGGATGGGAATGGGCTCTGGCACATCTCACTCACTACCGAAACACGTACGTACATTGGGGAAATACGATAAAATGGGAAATGCAGTACATTTCAAGGTAGTATTCTGTAACGCTGCGGCTGTTGGATTGCAGCGTGCACTCTAAGTGTCAAGTAAGTCAGAAAAAACTCTGCCATCTGCGAGCTATTTCGGCGTGCGCTGCAAAACCCGTAAGAGTTAAACGAATATAATGTACGGTGGAAATGTTTCGGAAATTTTGAAAAAACTTATAAACCTAAGCGAAGCGGGGGCGGGTCGCTAGTCTCAAATAATACGTTCTTGGTAGTTTTTTTTGCCGCCAAATGACTGATTGAATTGACTGTGGGTAAATTTGAATGCATGGTGTTGGCTGGCTATAGGCACCACTTGGTAGCTATAGGCACCAGGAGATCAAGTCTCCTCCCGTGTGTCTCGTAAAAGGCGACTAAGGGATGACGGAGCGGCTGCCACAAGCCCTGAACTACACCAGCTCTGAAAGAGTGGACTCGCCCATACCCAGCAGTGGATACTGAAGGGGGTGGTTGCATTGCAAATTTGACCGACTTGCAAATGCCAACCTTTCAGGGCCTTAATCATACATCGTCTGTATTTTGGTTGATCAATGATCAAGAAATAATGTCTTTAACATCAGCTTATTATGCTGATGAAGTATTGTGTAGTGTCTGCTGAGGAGAGCTTTTGAAAACTATATCAAGCAATGCATACATATACTGAAGATCATGCCGTGTTTGTATGAAGAGTGTTAGGACGTATGTGGAAGCGTGAACAGAGGATAGGTCTGTATCCAGTAGTGGATACACGCTGGGGAAGCATTGGTGGATACTTAAAAATAACGGTGGTATCATGTTAGTGGTTCTTCGGTAAAATACGGATGTTCAAGACAATCTAAAGCTGTCAAACGTTTCGCTGGATCAAATACCAGCATACGCTGAAAGAAAAAGAAAACTATTTATTAAAATGTCGGTAGTTTTAAAACAAAAAATCGAACGGCAAGTGTCGGTAGGAAGTTAAGTTGCGCTATTTTCCATACGTGTCGCGATCCGGTTCCCAATTGGTCGTGACGACATACTGTCACCTCGGTAATAGTGTCGTGGCTTGTATATTATTTAAATGGAACTGTTGAGATATAGTCGGGAACGATAAAATTGTGGTCCGCTTTTACCGTACGATTTGTCAAGATTATCTGTCGTGTCGTAAGTTATTGGCATAATAGTTTCTTATTGCACTGTTCACACTTGTCGTGACGACACATTGTCGTCCCGGTAAAAGTGTGGTGGGTTGTATATTTAAATGGAACGTTCACATATAGTCCGGCACGATAAAATTGTCGTCCGCGAAGCTTTTACCGTGCCATTTATCAAGATTATCTGTCGTGTCGTAAGTTATTGGCATAATAGTTTCTTATTGCACCGTTTAATCTTGTCGTGACGACACATTGTCGTCCCGGTGAAGGTATCGTGGCTACGATGAAACTGTTTTTACGAACGTCCATGGTCACATGACGTTTTTGTGCACGGGAGCGATCACACAACTGGCTCGAACCGTAGAACCTACTGCCGTGTAACGATAAAAGTGTCGTCACGACACAGTGGGTACCCGCTGTCAGTGAAATAACGCAAAAGTTGAAAATATTGTGGAGAGTAGAATCGATTCTAACAGTTTTTAGCGGGTTTCTTTTTTCATAACTTAGTTCCGAGTGTACTTGTCATTCCCACGGGAATCACAAGCTTTGAAAATTTTCACTATATCTAGAATCCAAGACAGAAATTAGTTTGCTGGATATATTTTACATGTACATTTGTGATCAAACTGCAGCGTGTATTTCTTAAATTATTTAAATGAAATGACAATTCGAAAATATGTATGGATGTAGTTTCTAACTGGTCTGCTGGAAGAAATCTCCGCCGGAGATAAGCTGGCCTTTTGTAAATACATACATATTTTCAATTCGTCATTTCATTTCAATAATTTAAGAAATACACGCTGCAGTTTAACTACAAATGTACATGTAAAAAAATTTCCAAAAAACTGATTGCTGTTTTGGATTCTAGATATAGTGAAAATTTTCAAAACAGCTTTAAAAGTTTCTATAAAAATATACCTTTATGAGATCAAGTGCATGAGGATGTATCCTCCCTAGAACATCAGCTAAATCCTGCGGTGGGTAGTCCGGGAAACTGTCTGCGACTATCGATACATCATCAGGCCATTCATGACTTGGTGGACGTCCGATAAGTCTGCAATATTCACCATTATTTATTAATTTACTAGCAGCGGATGACCGTGTGGTGGCGTTCCTCAAGAGAGGCCTATATCCAGCAGTGGAGAGACATGCTGATGGTATGTAGTGCAAGGGATTTCCTTCGCGTTCATAGAGACCTTCAAAATACTAACCAAATACAACAGAGTACTACAGCTAGGCTCAATCTATTTATAAAACGAAAACCATGGAGTATGCGGGCACGGCTTAAGGCTACAAAGAATTTGTGCAACATCAAAGCCTTACTAACACTTCATTCCAAATAGATTGGTCAATCAATGGAATGTAGCCCAGCAGCTGAATACAGGGTGCACTCTCCCTCCCCGATGAACACTATTGTTAACCAATTTGGAACCTACACTACATATAAGAGGCACATTCATAGGCCAGAAAGAGTACAGCAGAATTTTTAAGGTGCCTTTGTTTTACAGACAAGACACTAAATAACCTATATTCTGTTCCAATTGTTTGTTCAAAATGTAAACAAACTGGGGTAACTGACAGGGCCTTAAAATAAATATGTAGTTAGGTGATGATTGTTTATAAACCCATAATTTAATTAATTGAGAATGCAAGTTTTCACTAGATTTAAAGTTACGTTTTGAGATATTTCTCTAATTTAAAACTGTGTCAGTTACCTCAGGCCGCCATGTTTGTTTATATTTTACACAAATTGGATTGGAATGGGGTATACTGTAATGAGTTACTACACTTCATAACGTGAACAGATTATAGTAAGCCTTGTATTACCTGAAAATGCAGTGTAGTTGGTCTGAATCTGAAGATCCAGGCAGTAAAGGAGATCTCGTATGAAGTTGAGCCAAAACACAACCAGAAGACCATACATCTACTGCTGTATTGTATGAAACCCCGAGAAGGACTTCTGGTGGACGGTACCAGAGGGTTACCACCTAAAAGATAGTTATAGGATGGTAAGTAGACGTGATGGTTACCAATTACCATCAACTGGGTAAGTGGAATTAACAAATATCTGCTTGTATTTGATGTTAAAGTTTGTGCTCAAATGTTAGGCTGTTAGTGGTTGATTAGGTTCAATTCTCTGGGGTGAATATGTACAATACGTTTAACCCCCCATGGGATTGCATATGGACAACACAACACAATGAAAGTTCACACAATCCCTGAAGTATAATTTGGACTTTTAGGCCTCATTGAAACCCCGGAACTTGAGTATAGACTTCATTCTTTATTTGAAATCAAATCAAATCCGTTTATATAAGAATGTATTATATTTTTAATCCACATTCAATCCAGTAACAGAGAATTACCATCTGAATGGTAGTTACAAGACCATTTAGTTAAATAGCCATATAAAATAAGTGTTAATCATAGAACTATGATAACTCACTTACCCATAGTCCATTATTATTATTATTATTATGGGTATTTTTAATTGCCTGAAATAAAAGTAACACCTTGAAAAAGTAACTCACCACACTAGTCAACTTCATATCCGTATCATAAGTCTTGGCTAGTCCAAAGTCAGCGAGCTTCACTCGGCTGGATGATGTCACAAGTAAGTTATGAGGTTTGAGGTCCCGATGGACAATCCTGTGGGAATGGAGGAAGTCCACACCGGATAGGATATCGAAGGACATGCTCTGGAATTAGTAAATATGGTATTTGAGTAAGTTATGTTTTTTTGGTGTACGAGTCTGAAAATTTGGTGTATTAAAATTTTTGGTGTGGACCGCGATGTTAGCCAGGGGTATCTATACTCGACTCACAGTTGTGTGATCGTGAGTTCAAATCTTCGGCCGGTACCACTGAGTTTATACTTAGGTACGCATTTAAAAAAAAAATTGTCACTAGCGGGGAGGGAAAATATCGTGAGGAAACCTGGAGTATGTGATCCACCCACCCACTCCGCACCGAGCCGGGCCCGTGTGATGGATTAAGGCCCGAAAAGCGAAAAGATTATTTTAACATAAGAATAATACATCTTAAAAGTATAGAAATAAAACTCGCGCTCCGAACGTGTTCAATGTCGTGATAGTAGTCTACAGTTTCGCGTCGTATCATACAAGCCGTCAGTCAGGGCCACGCCCGGGCCGCCTAACGTAAATACTTAACCTAGTGTAATTAAAATTTACCATTTCCGTGTGCTTCTTATGTAGTTTTAAAAATTCAATCAATGAAATCAAAATAATAAATCAAGCAAAAACGAATGCTAAAACATGTGTAGTAAAACCGTGAATTACCTATACATACACGCACCATTTTGAATTGGACTCTAATAAGGATAGGATCACTATAAGTTATCTCAAAGAAATGTCTTTATAACTATAACCAATAATGGCATCCACTCTGATGGTTTGCACTCACTTCTAAAGTGTGACTACACTTGTGCGAACGAGTAGGAAAAACAATAGAAGCTGTATATAAAATTGTATATAGACACTGCTATAAAACTATTGATAAAAAAAGATTTTGATGTAAACTAAAAGGTATACATACGGATATAATAAATTATTAAATAAGTGACAGCCCTCACGGCATCAGTGGGCGACAGAGGGACGTTACGGGGCGGAGGGAGGAAGTAGATGTTTATTTCGCGGCTTTTAGGACATGCGCAAAGCAGATTCCCTTCTATTCTTGTATTATTCAGTATTCTTATGGCATGGGTGCGATTTTATGTAATAACTATTATTTAAAAAATCTGTTGAAAAAAGGGTTTTTATTTTCGTAAATGCCCTATGCGTGAAACTTTTAGTGGAGCTTTTAGTCGCGCGCTACCGTGTAAATACTTAAAGGAGTCCGAAGGCGGCGACAGTGGGGAGTCGTCCACGGTCGTCGTGTGACTTGTCACTGCATTTGTACACTATTTAGATATAGGTAGCAGACGTCGCTGTCGTCGGCAGTGTTCCTGTCGCCGCCTTCAAAATCATTTTAATGAATGAATTTTATCCTCTGAGAGTACTTACCCTGATCCGATTCTCTGACAGCGGTCCAGGTGCTTTCTTCAAATAAGACTCGAGATCTTGCTCAACATGTTCAAACACCAGGAAGAGAACAAGTTGCTGGTCGCGGTCCACGGTCTGCCCACCGTGACACACGTCTAGAAGTCTGGAACAGTTTTTAAACTTATTAATGTGAAAATATAGGAAAAACGTGATGTATTTAGCACTAGCAAGAAACCGTACAATTGGCCAATGATAATGTTGAACACACATTTCTATAACATAAGTAATTTTCGCTTTCAAATATATCTTGTTACTTTATTATGGATAGGATGGGAATGGGCTCTGGCACATCTCACTCACTACCGAAACACGTACGTACATGAGGGAAATAGGATAAAGTGGGAAATGCAGTACACTTCAAGGTAGTCTTCTGTGAGAGAGGGGTAACGTGGCCAGTCGAGCGCGCCCAGCGGCTGTTGGATTGCAGCGTGCACTCTCCCCCATGCTCTCCCCCATCCCCCATTTCAGGGCCTTAATCATACATCGTCAGAAAACATTTGAGGTTTACTCTTTTGAAGGTGGTATAGTTCTTCAGGATCTATGTAGCACCTTTGTTATCCCTTAGTCACTTTTTACGACACCGACTGGAAGATATGGGGTGGTGCTCTTTTATAACTGGTTGACACCACACAGCCACAGTATATGAATTTGTACTCTGCTATACATTGTTATTAAACATTAAAATATTAGTAAAAAACGTACCATACTTTTAAACTCATTTGAAACTGAAAAGTATTTGTAACTAGCGACCCGCCCTCACTTCGCTACGGTTTATTAAATTTAAAACAATCGGAATAAGATATTTTCCTGCGGTAAAATGGATCCTATATTTTAAGTTAGACCTCTAGCAATACATCGGTGAAAACTGCATTCAATTCCATGCAGTAGTTTTTGCGTGATGCATGTACAAACATACAGACAGACAAAATTTCTAAAAACTGTTGTTTTGGCTTCTGTTGCTCTAATAAAGACTGATATTAGTTTTTTTTCAATGTCTATAATGGACAGACATCGGCCTGTTACAATTTTATTATATGTATAGATAATAATATTACCTCACAATATTAGGATGTCTGTAGGCCTCCAACTGGCGTAGAAGTGCTATTTCTCTTAGGGTGTTTAAAGGTATACCATCTTCAGTAAGGGCTACCTTTACTTTTTTCATAGCCACTATCTGGCCACTGTTGTATAAGTCTCTGGCTTTGTAGACCGTGCCATATGCCCCTGGAAATTAAAGAATAATGGCTATTTTAATGGACGTGCAGCCAGCATTGGATGTGGCTATATATTTTGGTGGCTCTGACATCCATTTGTCTAGTTTCGATTTGAAAATCCCCATTGTTGAGGAATCCATCATTTCTTTTGGCAATTTATTCCAAGTGTTTAAAAAAGACTGTTATTCAGTTTGATGAGGCTAGAGACCTTTCCAGCTGTTTATTATTGCATTGTCTGGTTTTGTATTAAGTACTGAGCTTGAAAAACGATACCAGGTCTGTGTGGTAATAGTTTTTTTATTTATTTATATATTTTATTGTACACACAAATGATACAAGATAATTACAATAGAAAATGCATACAAAAGGCATACTTCCAACCTTGTTAGTAACCTCCCAAACCAATCCAAACCTTTACTTTTGCAATCTTCCAAACATTTTATACCCCAAATGTGCACAAATATTTGTAATATTTGTGCACAAATACTTGCATGAAAGTTTCTGGTTGTAATATGTATTTAATGTATAAATTTTCCTTCAACTTCAATCAAAACATCGTATTTATAATATATGAAAAATAGAGAATATATTCTTTATTATTTCTGCTGTAAATAATTAAAAAATATAGTGCAGATACTCTTTCACATGTTTTAAATGTAAGAACATCATCAATTCATTATGAAACTTTGAAAAGGTGTAAACACAGAGCACAGCACAAACACAGAGCAAAGGTGTAGCACAGATCTGTAAACAAAATTAACTAATGGCTCATTTACAAAAGATGAGTTTCACGAACCATTCGGGGGAGAATATTGTATATGATTCTCGAATGCGACCAAAATCTCCCTACAACTGTTCGCATGATGTTAAAAACTCGATAAGGGGTTGACAGTGATCAGATGATGATAACAGTTGCTTATACTAGCTTTTGACCGATGTTCGTGAGACTCGCGTTCAAGAAACACTATTTGTGTAAAGAGCCCATAAGTAAACGATCCTCAATTCATTACTTTGGCAAAATATGGTAAACAAAATTGGATATAAAAATGCGCGAGAATTAGATCGCCGGCACATGGCGTTCAAAATAGGTTAAGTATATACTTATGGATTTATAGATCTTTTTACCTGTGCCAATCACATTGAGCTCTTCGTATTTTTTTGATGTCTGAAATAAGGCATTGACATTGCTTGCTGAAGCCATTACTGGACTCTGCGAGGAATTACCGCTGTTACTTGCATTGTTACTATCCGACATCATAAATGTTTTCAGATAGTATTGAGTTAAAACACTTAATATAACACTCTAACACAAGTAAAACATTTCAAACAAGTAAGTGTCACACCAACTCTGAAGGAGTTTACATCCTTTACCTGTTAAATACAATATAAAAACACGTTTTAAAACCAGAATTTCAAAGTTTTCATATTTGTTTTGGCTTCACAAAAGTTTTATAAGGGGTAAACGCACTACAAAAGACAGAACACCTGTCGTATAATGTAACAAAACCGAAATTAAGGACGATAAATATTCATCTGGTGATTTAAATATACATCTCTATTTAGTCAGTTAACCACAGCTGTTTCTATGCGTTCTATTCCAGCGCCATCTCTAGTATATTTTTTCTCTGGATTCGAGTTCTTTTAGTCGGTCTGAATAATCTGATGATAAAATCTAATTTAACTGTTCTTAATTAAAATTTTAAGTTTATATTTAATTTATAATTGTTTAGTTGCAAACAGAAACCTGCTTCTCCGGCTTTTTAAGTACCTATTTTTATGATTACCTATTTCTCGTAAAAGATACTCTATCCGGGCTGGTTTCTTTCGAATTCTAATATAAAATAAAATATACTGATTAGATCCCGCGACAGGGATACGGACAATCTAGCAAGAAACGGACATTATGTACGGTTTCAAATGTTACGTTTTTTTTAACTTCCAAAATATGTACTAAACGAAACTACAAAAAGATTGTATCAATAATAATAATAGTGTGTCATATAGTTATTTAAATTATCACCACATTAACATGTGCTATATGATAAAAGAAAAAATGAAAAGAGAGATTTACGGGCTCGTCCGGGATTTGAACCCGGGACCTCTCGCACCCGAAGCGAGAATCATACCCCTAGACCAACGAGCCACATTGACATAAATCCAAATTAATGAATTTAACATATATGCAATGACATTATTATTTATTAATTAAATTTTTGTTTTTATATTCCTTTTTATTTATCGCTTTTTCTCTAAACAAATATTAGACTCAAATTGTTTCAAATAATATCAAATTGTTAAAATAATCTCCACTATATTTTTTTATTAAATAAAATCAAACAAAAGGAATTAGACCAATACTTAGTGTACTGAAAAGATGAATAATAAAATAAAATAATTATTGTTATATTTATATTAATCATATAGTATCGTTAATGACAATATCATTTATAATAAACTGAACTTTTGATTAACAATTTTACGAACGAATTAATAAGACATAAAACACCTTGCGGCGATTTAGAAAGTTGCGCGGGAAACGAGAAAAAAAATTACCGCTACACGACACCCTATATACCTCCCTTTCGTTCAAGCGTATTTCGCATCTTCTATCTCTTTTTTACGCATAGCTCGATAGAATCCAATTTGAAACCCAGACAGTCCGCGTCGAACAACTAAGCGCGCGCGTGTTTAAAATAACGAAATTAAATAACTTATTTCTCAACTAAAAATAAGCAACTTCTTATTATTATTACCTTTTTCATAATCTAGACGCATTATTTGTGAAAATTATTCAATTAAGTGTCGTTATTCAATTAATTTATGTGCAAACGGAACTCGTGTGTGTATGGTAAAATGTGAAAGTTGGTTTTACGTGTAAGAAAACAGTGGTCACTTTTTAGCTACTTTTTAAGCTATTTTTAGTATCTGAACAGCAGAACAGCTGTTTATTTCCTTATTTTCGTGATATTTGGTAAGTTTATTAGTAAATAACAAGATACAGGGAAAGTTTAATTTTAATGAAAGAGAATGTTTGTATCAGCTTCCGTCCATATCAAATCATAAAAACTTTCAAATTAGTTCGTCACATTACCTATAGTTTTTGTATTTTTTTAAATTCGTACCTATATAACTTATGAAAATGGTTTCCGGATTTCGTTTATAAAACCAGTATTTAAAAGGATCTGTCAATGAACTATTAGGTAAATTTAGTACTTATTATTCTTTTACTGCTAAATACCGATGTAGCTTAAATATATGTCGCCTTGTCGTGCAACGAGTACGAGAGTACGACACATCTATGACGGATATAAACCGTTTATTGGCACAATAAGTAAAAGTTTACATGCGGCAGAATAAACTTTACAATTTTCTTGGCTATGATTAAGGATTCCACAATTTTACTTTCACTACGGCTGCGGCAAAGGATTGTGCGTAGGTATAATGCTAATATATACTGATCTCCCAAAAAGAAAAGGCATTATTTAGTAAAAATTTTAACGAAAGATTTATACGACATTATATTCGGAAATAAAAAATATACGAAGAGAATAAGCAATTGTTGTTCTTTTTGCTGGTATCTCCTGTAATTCTCTGCTTGATTTTTTTTAAAAAGGGAATTGTTAGCTAAATTTTTGCATTTTTCTTGAATGTCAATGTAAGTCGGGAGGGGTGGGGGGGGACTTTTTGGACTGAAGTTGAGTTTTTATTTGATTATTGTTAAAATTATGTATTAGTCGTTTTGTGGTTTAATTATGATAGTTTATTGAACTTCAACGAGTATTTCGTGTGTGGTGTTTGAGGTAATCAAATAAAAGGGTAGGTATATTTAATTATTACATGAGCGACATCCCAAACATTAGCATTATTCACTTAATTTTTTAATTTTCCTTAACCATGATCTTCATCATCAAAGAACAATGACGTTTCATGATGATGTTATCCATTGGCTCCTCTAAAAATAAATTGTAGTTACTCAATCCTTCCGTACTATTTTTTTTTTCTTGTCAAAGTAAGTAATATTCTTTTCTACTGTTTTGATCGTTTTTATTACTATACGCTTGTTTATGAACTCTAGCCTTTAAGTAGGTAATTTAATTACATAGAATTTTTCTTTAATCATAATCTAGTTAGTAATTGTTTTATATGTGTTTAGTACACAAGCCTCTCTTAATAAATAAATTAATATCCATCCAAATCTGTTTCAAATGAAGCAAAGAAATAACGCATCGGGCGAACTCACAATCGAATCCACAGACTTCAATCTATAATGTGCTGGATTTTAGAACTGTTTCGATAAAACACCTTATAATTAAACAATTCACAATATACCTGAACAGTTATCCTCAATTACTTCCTTCTCACCCACATGTGTGATGCAGCGTGAAGAAACAGTTAGAAGCGATTAATACGAAACTAAGTCAAGCGTTTCATTATAGCTGAATTTTGAAAATTTGATTTGTTGTGTATAAAAAACTGGATACCAAACTTTTAATCTGTGACGTCCCGATGCGAGACATAATTTTTTTTATAGAATAGTTACCAGACTTTAAGGCGGGGCACAGGATGGTAAGTGGTCACCGCCGCGCGTAGACATCTGCAACACCAGAGGGCTTGCGGGTGCGCGCCGACCTTGCAGAATCCTGTTCACGGCCCTCATGAAGAGCCCCATGTCGTAGCGTAATGGAAAAACTTTGGCATGCACTTCACTCCACAACTTTTGTGTTCGCGGTATAATGTGTCTTTTTGACCGTACCTACTGTACGCAGCTACTCTATGTTATGGAAGTGCGGTGAACAGCACGACGATGACAGGTAAAAACCGAAAGTTGGTATGAAATTGACCAGTTCTTCAGAAAATTCCCCATTATATATATAGACGGTAGAAAACACAGAGAGATCCAACAACTTTTCGGCCGCTGAGCGATACTAGACCACCTGAGTCGGTTACGATTCCGTCGTTGGACGGAGTCGAAAATGGGTCCAGCTGGTATTTCGGTGTCCCAGCCCAGGTGTGAGGTGAGGTGTGAGCAGTACTCTATCGGCGACAGTATCCACTTACCATCAGATGGACTGTATGCTCGTCTGCCGCCTTCGTCTATAAATAAATATATATATATATATATATATATATATATAGATGGAATATAGAAATGGAATATAGAAATCCCAGTTCTGTGAGATGTACAAAATGTACATACTATAAATATACTAATATATTGAGACTATTTTCTAGCCGTCTGTTGCTATACAATGCTCAGGTGAGACCTCACATGAAGTACTGTTCACATCTCTGGGCTGGTGCATCAAGACTGCATCAAGTTGCACGGAAAGTCGACGATCCCATACTCACAAACCATCTAGAACACCTAATCGTCCAGAAAGAGGTTGCTTCTCTATGTGTGTTCTGGCTGTACGATGGGGAGCGCTCTGAGGAACTGTTAACACTTACCTCGGGCTTTTATTACTGAGTAGATGCGTACTGTTCGAGCTATTTGAAATTTTATACCGCGAACCCGAGGATTGTGGAACGACATACCGCCTGTGGTTAGGTAGGCAGGCAGGCATAGGGTAGGCAGCGCGTCTGTAATTCTCCTGGTATTGCAGGCATCCATAGGCGACGGTAACTACTTAACACCAGGTGTTTGCTGCCTTTAATATAAAAAAATCATTCTTGGAAACCTTCCTAAGAAGTGTTGTATACACTAATCTTGATAAGTCGTTATATTTTGTTTAGTCCACACTGTCCACATTCTTCCACAGTGTCCGTCCATCAAGATAAAATATTAATCGTAAACGCATCTTTCAAGTTTTATTTAAGGGCAAGTTGCTATTCCGTATGATTATGCAGTGTCGCAGCGAATGAGTTAACTTAAACGTTTAAACTAAAATAATCCTTTACTTTGTATATTTGTGGCTTTGTATTTAACATTGTGTTTTAAGCATCAATAATGTTGTTCTTTAAGTTTTTTTTTTATGTACGAAGTCGGCAGACGGGCATAGAGTCCACCTGATGGTAAGTGGATACTGTCACCCATAGACATCCGCGATACATGCCAACATTAGTCCAAAATGACAAACGTCGGCACGCCCCCAGATGCGCCGCCTACCTTTGGAGCTATAGGCATGGATTTGGAGAAAGGGTTGGGAAAATGGGGAGGGATAGGATGGGAATGGGCTCTGGCACATCTTACTCACTACCGAAACACGTTCGTACATTAGGGAAATAAGATAGAGCGTGAAATGCAGTACATTTCAAGGTAGTCTTCTATGAGAGAGGGGTAACGTTTCCAGTCGAGCGCGTTAAAATTAATTATTGTATATTATAAATTAGATTTAAGTACATTACCGAATTTAAGCTTGATGTATCCCACGTTGGGGATTTTGTAAATATATAAATACAAATTATAAAGCTTCATGAGTTATATTTAAAAACAAATTAAACGATAATAAAAAAATAAAAAAAAAGAATAGTTTTTTGAAGTAAGTATTCTGCAGCGTACTATTGAATAAAATTAGGATAAAAAAAAAAACTAAATATAGATATGTAAATAATGATGAGGTAATTATTTTGTTCTTAATTATAATATTATTTATGTTGGCGTTATATCAGAAGCTTGATTAATTAAACGACAATGTCCCTCTAACTTATTATATTGGTAAAGTACGTAATACGTTTAAACGGAACTAATTGTATCCACCTACTTATTTGGGAGCGCGGGAGGCGACTGGCGACTAGTGGCGACCGCCGAGCACAAAAAGCTCTACACTGAAAAAGCTCTGAGAATTTTCCTAGAATTAGTGTGGATAAACTTTTAAACTGAGCTTAGTTTTTTATTCTGCCGTTCACCATATCCCCGTCACTCATGCACCTTGCCCTGAACACGAAGGATGTATGGCTTTAAAACGGCACACTGGCAGAGTGGGTTGGCGAGTCCACTCTTTTAGATGTGGCTTAGTTCCTCAAAAGAGATAGGTCATCATGTAATTGGTATTTTTTCAAAATAGAAAACTTAGAATACTATTCTTTAATAGAAAACTTTTGAAATACTAAAGATATACATCAAGTCTGCCTCTTAACTCGCATGCATAGCGGTCAACAGACGGCCTATAACCGGTTTGGTTCCCGGCTGTGCACCGTTTTTGGGTCAGTGGTACCTGCCCTTACTTCAATTGATTTAAGAACTGGCTATCTAGACTTGAATTTGTAATCCATTGCCCGCGATTTTGATCGCATGGTGTTATAAAAATAAACTATATAATGTTAATCTGTTCCACGAACTACATGTATTTTAAAATCTTTAACGGTACGTTGATTTTTTATTTACGTAACAAACAATTGTATTTTGAAACTCAAAATACGTGGTGTATTTTGAGATCTATGTTTTGTGTTATATATTGTACTATAACGTCAATCTGTCTTTTAAACTATTTTTCGAATTGTACTGTCACACGTTGCAAGCAACAAATATTTTTAAAACAAAAAAACACGCAAAGACAATGAGAACATCCAATGGACTGATGTGATTCCTGAAGTTGACAATGAACAGCGAACAGCGCCGTAACATGTCACAGCATGTTGAGTTTCTCGAGTTATTCCCGTCCTTATTTTCTTTATATGGTATTCTTCCAAGATAGAAAGAGTTAGATAATAATGAATATAAAAAATGACATTTACACAGCATCTGTCATCTTTAATAAATGCCACCACACACTAGCGTTTGCCGCTCTATTTTTTTATTTTAATTAAAACGCGTCTTGAAAGTCACTTTTTGCCATTTCTTTAGGTCATGTAGTGATTTTTTTTTATATGTATGGCAATAGGGTAATTAATACTTTGTGCCAGTACCAAGATTTCGTTTTAGTTAACAATTGAATTAAAACTATTAAACATACATCTCGTCAACGTCCAGTCCCGTCCAGTAAAGTGATAATAGTTTTACTGAGGACAGGAGACTTGGAACTTCTGGCACATGAAATATAGAAATTATAAAAAACTAGCTGAGCCGACAGACGTTGTCCTGTCCAAATTTCAATAATACAATAATTTTAATAAGTTCATACAAAAATCCCATAGAAAAAAAGCTTTTTCAGTTTTTCCCGATTTTTTCAATTTTCCGGGCAACTTTTCCAATTTTTCTTTCCCTAAAAATCTTATTCGGACTAATACGAATATTTTTTTAAAAAATTAGCCAAGTCAGTTCAGCCGTGCTCTAGTGATGCGCTTACCAACGAACAGCATTTAATTTTTATTTATATAGATAACATTTAAAATAACGCTCTTTTGTTCTGTAGTTAGATGTGAACTATGCATTCACGATGTCAATTTTTACACACCCGCATTATTGGCTCACGCTTGTAAAAAGTGAAATTTGAAAACGTAAATGATAACTTGGTGTCATTAAAAAAATATGGACATTCTATAAGAATTATACAATATACACTCCAAATTCACTCTGATGACTTGTTGTATCGGCGTGTTTCCAACGCTGGATACAATCCTATGTCGCAAATATCGATTTACCCCCCCCCCCCCCAATATTGATTCAAAAATCCACCAAAATCAAACCGAAACACCATAAACTTAATAATATTATGACATTTTGTAATATAGCAGGTATGTAGGTATTTTTTTAAAATTCAAATTATAAATATATATGTACTATATCTAACATCTAAATAAATCGATTATTATAGAGTAATTATTAAATGAATAAAATCGTATAGAATCGATACAAATATGTACTAGAATTATATCGACAATCGAGTCGGTAATCGACTTAATTTGGATATCTCTCTAACGATCTGTTATCGAGAAAATGGAAAGACTATATACTCACCAGATTGCAGCTGATCAGCCGTAAGCAGTTTGCAGCCACTATTACACTTTCTTCGGATACTAAGGGTATATATTTTTAACCTCCCCCAAAAAAGCCTGTTGCCATTTCTTTAGGGCCTAAACTTATGGAGAAACCCCCTAAGTTGTCTTCACTGCAGTGCCGGTATCCTACACCACAAACGATGCCATGGGCTATTTGGTATATGTATGTATGACATCGTTTGTTATATGTATCCACTCAGGGCCGTCTTTACCAGGGGGTGCAAGGGGTGCGGTGCACCCCGGGCGCCCCGCGCCCGGGGGCGCCTGTCGAGCGCTGAATTCAGTGCCGGCTTTACCTATGGTGCAGGGGGTGCGGTGCACACGGGCGCAGGGTCTTAGGGGGCGCCGAGCGCCGCTCGCGACACCTCCAAAGAGTTCAAAACGCCTACTAGAGGGCGCCCTGCACCCGGGCGCTACATGAGCTAGAGCCGGCGCTGTATCCACTTACCACCGGATGGACTCTTCGCTTATCTGCCGCCTTCTTTGTAACAAAAATATTATCCCAAGATTTAAATGACATTCGCTAATATTTCTATAGATTAACATAAAATGGGTCTTTTGACAAGTTTATATTAGTAACAACCTGCTGTACAACTTTTTAAACTATATTTTTAACATAGGTCGATGACCCAGACCGTTTCTTTTTCAAGAAATAAATATGTATATTACACCTTCACACGTCTTAGAAAGTGAACGGACGTGCCAAAGTTGTCACTGTTGACATCCGTCGGCATGTAATCACAATATTTAATTGTTGAGCCACTAATTTACTAGTCTGAAACAAAGATCGACATATATAATTCAATGAATCATATCACAGTTGTACGTGACAAATGTATTAAGACGACAAAATTAAGAATTATGCAGTATAATAGCCTGAATAATGCGTCGCGTGAGGGCAGCACGAATCGTATCCTGGCGACATTGGCGCTACTGGACAGGGGCATATACCAGTGCCGTTGTGTAGGCCTGTTTATATTTATATTTGTATGTATATATATGCGTGTGTGTGTGTGTGTATGTATATAATATATATGTATTTATAATTAGGTACTAGTTTAACTTTTTAAATTTTATGTTTGTGACTATGTATTAGAATTTTTTTTTCTTCTAATTACTTATTATAATTTCTTTGTATGTGTGTATGGTGTATGTATGTGGACTTGTACGGGGTCTGAAATCAATTTATTCATTATTATCTATTAATTGTTTCTTGCGATTGTACCAAAGATGGGCATCGACGGCAATTGACGGCTCACCTGACCTTTTATTGCAGTAACCTTATTCAGCCCTTTTACTTCTCGTCCACCGCTGGACACGTGTCTCCTCATACACATTGTCTTGTGTATGAGGGATGTATGACCTTAAACGGCACGCTGGCCAAGCGGGTTGGCAAGTCCCACTCTATCGGAGATGGTGCAGTTCTGAAGGGCCTGTGGTAGCCGCTTTATTATCCCTTAGTCTTTGACGACATCCACGACAAGAGATGGGGTCATGCTTTTTTAATGCCGACCGACACCATACTGTCGTACAAAATTCTACTAATAAATAAGTGTTTTTTTGAGGGGGAGACTGCATGTGCAATCCAACAGCCGCTGGACGCGCTCGACTGGCCATGTTACCCCTCTCTCACAGAAGACTACCTTGAAATGTACTGCATTTCCCACTTTATCGTATTTCCCCAATGTACGTAAGTATTTCGGTAGTGAGTGAGATGTGCCAGAGCTTATTCACATCCTATCCCTCACCATTTTCTCAACCCTTTCTCCAAATCCATTCCTATATCTCCAAAGGTAGGCAGAGAATCCGGGTTCGCGTCAACGTTCGTCATTTTAGACTAATGTTGACATGTATCGCAGATGTCTATGGGCGACAGTATCCACTATGAACTGTAGGCTCGTCTGTCGCCTTTTTTCTTAAAAAAAATCAACGGGAAATATGTACTTTTTTTCAATATCAGAAATTGCGCCTCATACTACACGCATAGGAAATATACGTAAAAAGTGAAGATAACGAAAAACGCGTCGAACGGTAGTTATAAATAACAATCTACAAAATCTACGCAAGTGAATCCGTAAGTTCGTAAAACATAATAGTCGCCAGTCGGCACATGTTGATAGCGTATACATAACGGCGCATAGGGCCTGCAGGTGGAGCCGCGTGACCTACATAGTTCAGTGCAGTGGTCCGCAACCTTTTCTCACTTACGGCACGCTTATATACTTTTGAAAATTTAACACTAACTAAAAAATCTATAATTAAATCTATTTACTTAATTTAATTATTAAACAGTCAAAAATCACTGTATAAGTGAGAAAATGTGCATAACCGCTGGATATTTGTCAAGTTTGTATCCTTAGTTACATCTCGCTGATGGTTGATTCAGGTTACACTGCGCCAGACCTAACATCATCACACAGTACACCAGTGTGCCATGGCACACCGGTTGCGAAGCACTGGTTTAGTACCGTAGCACTACTGACTGGGACCTGCCTCCGCTGAGATGATTGTATTGGACTTGTGTTGTGTGTAACTTCACCTTCATTGTCGAACACATAACTAGCATTGGAAGAGCTATTTCCACAGCTCGTCCCACAATTGTCTTGTTAGGACGAAATACGAATGTTAATAATAAATAATATTTTTATTCATTATATCGTCACACATTGGTTAAGTATAGTTAAAATTGGTTTTACAATTAATATTTTTTAAATTAAATCTAACGTCACCATTTTATATATCTTACCTAAAAATATGTATGAAAAATTAAAAAAAACTGCATCTTTATAAATAACGAGTTATAGCCTAAGTTAGATGTTGATCGAGCATTGTATGACGTCATGATATATTTACATACAAACGATGTTATAGTTTAATAGTGTTTATGAAAACGTTTGTCTAATGTTTTTAAAACATACAGAAAACAGCTGAATCTCCGTTTCGGAGATTGTAAAACCTTTTTAGGGATTGTATATATTGTGACGTCATAATTGCTAGTAACGCCTATATTTCGGTCATTTTCAAACATACATATTTCAAATATTTTTTTACCATGCGTTATATTTTAGCGTATATTTTGATTTATATAGCAAAACTCCGCTAGTTCTTGAACTTCTCCATTTAGTAGTCCCAAAATTAAACCATAATCAGCCCTTTTATAATCCGCTGTTAACTGCCAGACGGGTTGGCGAGTCCACTCTTTTAGAGCTTAGTTAGTTCCCCAGGGCTTGTGGTAGCCGCTTCTTTACCCCTTAGTCGCCTTTTAGAACACCCATGCGAAGAGATTGGTTGGTGCTATTTTAAACCCGCCGACATCACACGGCTCAAAATAACGACATAACGACATATGCTACAAATTTCAAAATTTGTAGCATGCGGGTTTCCTCACCATGTTTTCCTTCACCGCCGAGGTAGTGAGAAGTTTTTTTTAAAATCCGTACCTATTGAAGAAGAATCTCCGTGGCACGCTCCAAATATGAAAAAAAAAACTGGAGTACCTATGTGATCTACCAATTTGCACTGGGCCCGCGTGATGGATAACGGCCCGAAACTTTATAGGCTGATACATGTAGGTACAAACTTTCCAAAAACCCAAAATAAATCCACGGCAATAATATAGAAACTACATATATAGGGCTCATATAGCTCTACACCTTTTGGTACGGAAAATAACGAAATAACGACCCCCCCCTCCGTCACAGGGAAGAATAAGTAAGATAGTTTCTGCATTACACTATCTCTATTGTAATTATAACAAATTGTTTGTTTTGTCCCACCTTGGAAAAAAATCCTGATTGCGCCCTTGCAACTAACCCCGGCCTTTTCTTAGCTATGCTGTACCTATCCTAATCAACGATTCGTCACAAACCATTTTCATCTTCAACCATAGAATCCGTAGCCTATCTAGGCCAGCGCCCTCCTTTCTCGAAACCCCCATTATGACGAACGCGCGCAACTGTTGTGCAACTGTTGGTGTGGTCTTGTTGTTACGCGACATCCGCCCGATGTGTGACTCATCACTGGATTGCAGTTTGAGATCCGTTGGGAATTCTGGTATTGCAAGAACAACAGTGACTGTTGACTTCATCTTTTTTGATTGCTAGAATTACCACTTTGAAACAAACACCCTGCAGCCAGCTCTCCAAAGATGGTCCTCCTCAAGTTTATACGCTACGCTCTGTTCAAACAGTTTGGCAAGTATAGTTAAATAGTATTCAAAACTATTCTAAAGCCAGCCAAAGTTATAGCGAAACCAATCGTTTATTACATTTTCTGTCTCAATTTACACGTTCTCTCTGTCCAGTATCTGGAGCAGTGGCCTTGAAACCGGTCCCACCCACATTCCAGGACACGTCCGCACGATCCGTCCCACTTGCCGTTTGATGAAAACACCGCTACACGCCCGGCTGCTGTTTGAATTCACAATAAGTTAATGAGGAGTACAGATTTAAAGTTGCTAGATGTGGTGTGACTGCTGTTAGAGTAAAGTGAGAAATTAATTATTAATTAATTAATTAATCACCGGTAAGAATAGTCTCTATTGATGTATGTTTTGTTTTAATTGTTTTCGCTAGGGGTTTCTTTTAATAATTAAATTTAGTATTTTTTTGGTAATTAACTATTCATTAATCGTTGAAAGCCGAATAGAATTACTAAAATCGATTTGATAAAGAGAACAACCTTTTTAGCTATACCTGTATAGCTAATATAAAAATACTTATCACAGAATATCTATCATTAGAACTAACAACTGGTTCTAAATTTGATATTTTCTCCAAAAAGTTATTTTTTTAGATGAAGTCTGGCTTTCTTACTCTGTACTCATTGTACGCAACTAGTGGCGGCAACGGTGCTCTCTACAATTTTTACAGTTGATTATTATAGCGCCATTAGGCATTTTAGTGTTTTGTAACAACTTGCTAGCGACAATACTAAACAAGCAACGCGAGATGTAAGAGCTTAGCGCCAACGTCGGGCATGCAGCGACCCACAGCTTGCGTTATATATCTCTTTATATCTGTGGAAGTACCATTTCCATCGACTTTAATTCATGTTTAACCACCATCGCCATATTTAGTCACGGTTTGTGTATAACCGATCGGTACTGTTGTTTGTTTTATTATTCAACACTTGTGCCAGCACGGCCTAGTATTTAGCTGTATTGTTAGGCTCTCATGGGTCGTGGCATAGTTGCCAAATTTGTGCCAATAAATATTAATACTAGAACCGGGCGGCGTTAAATATACGAGGTCTTTTTCGATCTTCGGGTGTTGTATTCGAACATTTGTCTTCGTATTCATTTTGGCAAATACTCGCCAATTGTCAAGTATGTATTTGTATTAGAATACTGATCGAATAGTCAAAGAGCAAAACTAATTTATACTTTTAAATTTAATTAATCTTTTAATTAAACTAATTTTTTTTTATGTACGAAGGCGGCATACGAGCATACAGTCCACCTGATGATAAGTGGATACTGTCGCCCATAGACAACTGCGATACATGCCAACATCAGTCCAAAATAACAAACGTTGGCACGCACCCGGATGCGCTGCCTACCTTTGGAGCTATAGGAATGGATTTTGAGAAAGGGTTGGGAAAATGGGGAGGGATAGGATGAGAATGGGCTCTGGCACATCTCACTTACTACCGAAACACGTAGCGTAGATTAGGGAAATAGGATAAAGTGTGAAATGCAGTACATTTCAAGATAGTCTTCTGTGAGAGAGGGGTAACGTGGCCAGTCGAGCGCGTCCAGCGGCTGTTTGATTGCAGGGTGCACTCTCCCCCTCAAAATACTCACTAACTGAACTAGAAATTACTTACAATACTATATTTAACTAAATTTAACTAAAATGGCTTCCTTACTGGTTTGCTTACGTGCGTAGGTAAATACTATTCGTATTCACGAATAGTGTTTTCTTGCTATTTGCTTAATATACATGTTTAATATACACGTACTGCATTCAGTCAGCTTCTCTGCTATCTCCCCCGCTGACACCTATTTTATGACAATGCAACGCCACTCGCCCCGTGTTCACAGCGTACAAGAAATTTGGCGCGACTTGTACAAATTGCAAAATTACAAGTAGGTACATACAATCGTAAAGATCTACAGCTTATAGTTAAACACTGAACCGTACGGAAAATAGCGATTGCATTTTTTCGCGAGATAGTGAACAGTGATAGTTTATTAAATTTCAAAGTGTTTTTTGTGCGTAATGTTTGTTAAGATCAACTAAAAGAGTGAAACTGCGTTTTTCGTGTGTTTCCAAGAAGTCGTCAGTAAATCTACTATCACGTTACTGATCGACCCCTGACTTGCTTCGACGGGACTGGACATTGAGAGGACACGTTTTAGACTATGAAATTGTTGATTATGAAGAAAACTGCAAAAAAATGCGATTCAGTCTGTCGGTGCTGTCATTTTTCAATTGTTTTCTATTGTATATTATTGTTTCTAGTGTATGTTACTAATGATAAAAATATTTCTTTGGTCATTCTTAATATACCTATAATACCAATTTTCTTTGTTACAGATTACACAAATGTGATCACCGAAAGAGAAGTGTTAAATGAAAAGTGATGTGACAATAAGTGTTAAGTGTATGCCGCACGAATGAACTGTGTTATTTTCAAATTCGCGCCAAAACAAGATGGCCGCCAGGGGAAGATGGCGGACGCGACGCCTCGGCGCGGTCCTGTTCGCCATATTGATACAAGTTGTTAATGGTAAGTCTACCTGCATGCAACCAGCCCTTACAGTATCCACTGCTTGATATGGACCTCCTCATGCACGTTGTCTCGTGCGTGAGGGATGTAGTTCCTCAACACCCGTGGTAGCCGGTTTGTTATCCCTTAGTCGCGGGAAGAGATGGGATGGTGACCGACACACGGCACAAGTCTACCTATTATTAATATTATATTATTATTGCAACACTAGCGACCCGCCCTCACTTCGCTTCGGTTTATTAAATTTAAAACAATCGGAATAAGATATTTTCCTGCGGTAAAATGGAGTCTATATTTTAAGTTAGACCTCTAGCGATACATCTGTGAAAACTGCATTCAATTCCATGCAGTAGTTTTTGCGTGATGCGTGTACAAACATACAGACAGACAGACAAAATTTCTAAAAACTGTTGTTTTGGCTTCTGTTGCTTTAATAAAGACCCCCCCATATTAGTTTTTTTTTAACATCTATAATGTACAGACATCGGCCTGTTACAATTTTATTATATGTATTTATATGTATAGATATAGATTACGGGCTCTGCGAGTCAATAAAATTGCTTATCGATTGTGATCGCCATCTTCTTAGAGTTCTCTGCCAATGTCCTGCAGATATCGCGGGATAGTTTTAGCAGCAAGTTGTTGAACATTTTCTGGTTTTAGTAGATGAAAAAGGCGGCAGACGAGCATACAGTCTACCTGACGGTAAGTGGAAACTGTCATCCGTAGACACCCGGGGTACATGTAACATCAGTCCAGAATCGCAAACGTTAGCATGCCCCCGGATGCGCTGCCCATTTTTGCAGATTAAGGAATGAATTGGGAGGAAGGGTTGGGAAAATGAGAAGAGATTGGATGGGAATGGGCTCTGGCATAATATCCCACTCACTACCGAAACACGTACGTACATAGGGAAATACGATAAAGGAAATCCAGTACATTTCAAGGTAGTCAGAAGACTCACAGAAGTGAGAGAGGGGTAACGAGGCCAGGCGAGTGCGCCCAGCGGCACCGAGAATTCAGCGTGCACTTTCCTTCTACCCCTATCTGGAAACTTACAATCCTCTCTCACGGCTCCACACAATACAAGATGCAACACTCATGTCACACACTACATATTTAATCAGTATTATCACTGTTGGATACAGTCTTCTCCCGCAACGCCACACCACATACCATTGAAAGCTCTCTTTAGACACTCATGTGCGGCCGCACACGACACCGGAAGCTCGGAGGGCGTCTTAAATTAGGAGTGCTCAACACAGCAGACGGGCGCAAACATAGAGAGGGCGGGACAATTGAATATTTTGCATAGGGCGGCAAAACCGCTAAGGCCAGCACTGCACAACATCAGCGTGTCTCCACTGCTGGATACAGTCTTCTCCTCTCTCAATTACCTCAAAGTAACTCAGAACACTCAAACCTCAGTGCTTGAACACTGATTTCTTTCGCAACAATTTTTTTTACAGAGACATTATGCCGGTACCGCTCGGAAAAAGCACATCTTATAAAAAGTTTGATAAAAACAAATTTGGTGATCTCTCTCACTCTTTGGCTGTTGAAAAGAGGCAGGTGGAGTCCGTGAGGTTATTTTTCAACTATTTTAAACGATTTGTTTTGTATTTATTTTTAATTCCTTTTGTGGACATCTTGTTACGAGACGAGTTTGTTTTTTGATGATCAAAATACTTTACTAGCAGTGCCCGCGATGTCGTGCGCGTCGACGTTCGTTACCATATGTGTGGTTTAGAAACTTTATAATTGATCTACACAAAAATATATTAAATGTTAACCAGACACATACTCGTAAGTTATAATGATGTCAAGATCCATTAAAATCCGACCAGTGGTTTTTGCGTGATGCGTCTTCAGACAGACAGAGAGACAAACCGACAGACAGACGGAGAGTTAGACAGACAGAGATGCAAACAGACAGATAAACGTACAGGCAACCAGAGAGACAGACAAATAGACGGACAGACAAAGGACTTAAAATTGTATTTTGGGCTCTGTACCCCTCGTTTAAAAAAATATTAAATTTATCAAACACAGCTTTGTTCACCCATCCCGGGGAATAAAATCATAGTCTTTCTCAATCTGCATTCGTTTAACTTACTAACAGTCATAGTCAATTCTAAAATAGGTCGTCTCACACTACGCCTTCTGTTACGTGGCCTCCATCCGAGAATCGTCGTTATAAGTTCTGCAGCAAACCACTGCCACTACAGCATGCTGATTCTATCAGCTGTGTTCGGTGACTTTAGTTCTTCGGCGAACCTTCGTTTCTTTCATGCCATTTATCATAAGGGGAGACCTTTACCGTTCAGTATATTTTATAGAATAAATGGCAAATCAGCGGGCAGGCCACAGATGGTAACACCGAGGGGCATGCGGCTGCGCTGCTAACCTTGCAGAGTCCGTTCACAGCTCGCTTGAAGAGCCCCATGTCGTAGCTTAACGGAAAAACCTTTACTGGCAGTTCCTTCCACAAATTTCGGGTTCGCGGTTTAAAGTGTCGTACCACTATGGTAATTTCTATTAACACTGTCGACACGGTGTCGATTTGTGTGCTGTAGGAACTGTGTTCTGTGAAGCGTGACCTCAATGACAGGTTGTTCACCTGATGATCTTACTTTAAATAACTTAAGTCATTGATGATGTATATTTTCTGAAAATGTCTATTGAATTCTTGCTTATAGGTTGTTTATTTTGGAATTTAAGATTGCGTGGGAAAATGGGCAATATAGACTAGACTAGTAATCTAGTTTACAAAAGTCTAGTTTTCATTTTACGAAATATGTGTGTCTCTCCACTAGCCGTGTGGTGTAAGCTGGCTATAGAATACCAGCCCATCTCATCCCGTGGGTGTCATAAAAGGCGGCTAGATAACAAAGCCGCTAGCACAAGCCCTCGGGATCACTACATCTAAAAGAGTGGACCCGCCAAACCGTTTGGACAGCATGCCGTGTCCAAGTTATACATCCTTCATGCACGAGACAATGTACCTACACGACGAGCTCAATATTCAACAGTGAAGGATAACAAAAGGGGTGATGACGGAGACGGTGGATGTCTCCCATTCCCGGACAGCCTCCCCACCAAACACGATTAATTAAACTAATTAATTTTCTTCATCATTATTCAATTTAATTAGATGTTTAAACAACAGAACGTAATTGAAACGGTCATAAAAAGGAAAGTCTGGTAGCGCCTTCATTTTAAATAGAGTGAAAGCATTACTATCGTTAACAATAATGGTTAAAACTAATAACATACCATCAGCCTGTATCTCTCCAATGGTACTCACGATACTCAGCTTTTCTCATCCAATCATCAGCGAACATCTTCAAGAAACGTGCACCTGATTCCTAAATACATTAGCGTGTGTCCTAAATACATCTCTTCCCGTGTGGGTGTCGTAAAATGCCACTAAGAAACATTATTAATTATACTATGAGACTAACGTGCTTCTTAAACATTATTAAGAATCACGTTAGTCTCATAGTATTCTACTCGTATGTACAGTAGCTATCGAATACTTTAATTTATATGTGTTTTAACAATGGAACATTCTTATTACTTCTTAAGTTCTTATTAAGCATTCCTTAAGTTTCAAATTTGACTTTTACTGTACCCCTCCTCATCTGCTTCACCCCCCCACCCCCCCAGACGTTGCCAACCAGGTTTCTTTGATAAGAACGGATGATGTGTCATCTCGTCTATTCCTATACATACTATTATATGTCTATTATATGTAGTTGGATATGGCTTGTAAAGCTCTAAAACTTCTGTCTAAACATTTTTTTTTTGTAAAATTGTAGGGGTAGGATGCACGCTGGATCCAGCTGGCAGTAGGATCCAACAGGCTCTGGGCGCACTCAAAGGCCTCGTTGTCCCTCTCTCACAGAAGACTACCTTCAAATGTACTGCATTTCCCGCTTTATCATATTCCGCAATGTACGTACGTGTTTCGGTAGTGAGTGAGATATGCCAGAGCCCATTCCCAACCCACCCCATCCTAACCATGCACATTGTCTAACGCCGCGCTAGCCAAGAGGATTGGCGAGTCCACTCTTTCAGAAATAGTGCGGTTCCTCGAGGTTTCTGGTAGCGGCTTTATTATCTCGACACTACACGGCTTTCTCTTTCCTGTCCCAAAATTGATCTCCAAACTTTTATTAAAAATATAGGTCTTAATTTTACCGTCACCAAATTACTAAAACTGGTCATTATATATTAATAACTGTACTCTTTTTTTTATAAGGCTGGTATAGGCGTGGTCAGTATGTGGGTCCGACCGTTACAAGTTAATATGCGTCCAATGATTAGTGACCCTACAAGATGCCTGTAAATGATCTTATTTGTGTGAGAATGTAATTATTATACATGTTCAAGGGCAAAATTCCATCTAAAGGTTTCTTCCAAATTATGGAATATACATGTTGTATCGTTTAATAAAGCGGTAAAATAATACACACGTTTTAGTTGGGACGGGAAGAGTTCACCGCGCAAACCCACAGCTGCTGGGCGCACTCGACCCTACATTGCCGCTAGTTCAAATGGATCAGCTGAATCATTGAGCTATTCACACTGTATTTTCCAGTAATTCAATTGAGGCTTTTTTGTGTTAACAATTAAACTGCTGGGACATAAATAGAAAAAAAAAATAGCAAAAAAAAATAAAAAGTTTGAAATAATGAATAAGGTCCCTTTGTTCAGAATACGTCACAGAGTCTATTACGTTATTTTACCACTCTAAGCTCTGTCAGAAAATGCAACAGTCATAAATTCTCAAATAAATAATCCAACGAGAAGCCGATCGTCGTTTTCGTATCGCTTGTCACGACATTACCCACCGTTCCGTGACGACTGATAGTGATGTAGACGGTTGAGTTACCCAATTAGTCTGGCTAACTATGGCTTGTCTTGAAAATACCTGCTTACTGCATGGTGTAAAAACTTGTTTTATATGTCTTGTTGTTCTGTCACTGTATCTTCAGATACATCTACGAATTACCATTTCCATATAATATGTATAGTCGAGTATGTACAGTCAGGTACTATTTATCCTTCAAAAAAGGTGTATTTATATCTTAGTAAACATAAAAGTATATTCGTATCTTAGTAAACATAAAAGTATATTCGTATCTTAGTAAACATAAAAGTATATTCGTATCTTAGTAAACACAAAAGTATATTCGTATCTTAGTAAACATAAAGTATATTCGTATCTTAGTAAACATAAAAGTATATTCGTATCTTAGTAAACACAAAAGTATATTCGTATCTTAGTAAACATAAAAGTATATTCGTATTTTAGTAAACATAAAAGTATATTCGTATCTTAGTAAACATAAAAGTATATTCGTATCTTAGTAAACATAAAAGTATATTCGTATCTTAGTAAACATAAAAAAATATAGACAGTAGCAGATCCCATTTCAAAAGCTTAAAAATATTAATTTTGTCATCTATGTATATATATTAGAAATTAGTAAATTCGTCAGAAAGCAAGCATCCCCATCTCTATACGAAACTAGACTAGACCTTCCCCGACGCTAAATTATACTAAAATTATACTAAAAATTATACTACCTCAATCGGAACTGAAATTATTATAAAATATCTTTGTTGTAAACATACGAAACCAATAAATGTATTGAGTGAGTACTAGTCGTACCCGGCCCACACGTTACTGTGACTGCCCAACAGATGGCGCTTACCCTGTTTTTACCTGTTTTTGGGTAAAAAGCATGTTTTACCCTCGTAATGGTATATAAAAACGCGCGTATTCGAACGCAACGTTGTGTCATAATTTCAAAGCAATCGGTGAATAACTTTCGGGGATTTATATAGAAGAATTGAGTACTTATAATGTAGACAACCCATAAAAGCCATAGACTGCTGCATATTTAGACAATCCTGTGCCAAGGGCGAGACAGGATTTTATCCAGGGTGGAGCAAAATCAAACGTGCGTGTGTGTGACTATTTGCGTGTGTTGTGTCTTTGTGTATACACATTTATTTCTTTTTCCTTATCTGCTAATCTCAATGAAATCCCCCGTCTCTTCATATGTGAGTCTTTGAAGCCAGTAAACTACTATTTTAATGAATTAATTATATTTTTTATTATTTTTATTTAGATTGTAAAAAAAAGTATAGAGTATAGCTTACATAATAAATAACGAAACAGAATAATACAAAATGTCTCAGTATTACCCAACCGTCTTCGTGCCCGGTGAAAGTCTGTCTGGTCGTCAGTATTGTTCATACGTGATCTACGTGACAGTTACGTCACCATTCAAACAATAGGTTTGTGTCAACTTGTGTCTAAAGGGCGACATAGGCTGCCTATTTATTCAAACTAATCACAAATATTCAAAACAATACTGCGTCTACATAATGAAGGGTATCTGTCTGTCAGTTCACGCTAATCTTGAGATCCAAATTTGCGGTAGCACCACGGACGGTTTGTGGGTCGCGCACAGTATTGTGTAGAACATTGCTTCTAAATCTTTTTAGTGATGCGACCGCCTGAAAAGGCAAAAATAAAGAAAATTACCTGACCTCTTACCTTCTTAGTAATAAATAAGGTCCTAATTATGTTCTTTACTATTTAACATTTGATTCCAATGCTATTCAATGCAAGCCCTTTCAGTATCCAACAGTATCCCGGGCCTGCGCATGCACGTGGTCTCGTGTATGACTTATGAGGGATGTGTGCTCTTAAAACGCCACGCTGGCCAAGCGGGTTGGTGAGTTCACACTTTTAGATGTGGTGTAGGTAACAAAATGAATGATCAAGTATATAAAATATATAAATATAATATATATATATATATATATATATATATATATATATATATATATATATATATATATATATATATATAAAATATAAAAATTAATGTTTGTTTGTTCGTCTTCTATGCGTTCCTAAACCCTTCATCCGATTTAGATGAAACTTTGGTGAGCTCTTGTGCGAGCGCCCGCGAAGGTTTCTAAATTAGTACTTGAAGACCACGCGAACGAAGTCTCGGGCAACAGTTAGGTAGTTAATATATAAAAATTAATGTTTGTTTGTTCGTCTTCTATGCGTTCCTATACAATTCATCCGATTATGATGAAACTTTGGTGAGTTGTTGTGCGCGCCCGCGAAGGTTTCTGAAACCCGTCAGAAACCCGCGAAGGTTTCTGACAAAAAATATATTCTAACGCATTGCAACGCATACCGGGCGCAGCTATTATAGTTTATCAACAAAAGGTTTTTTTCTTATTTCAGTGCAAATTTTTTACTAATTCTGTATAAGCAATCCTGTTGAGAAACGATTGTGTAGAGTATTTATTTCGGGCAGTTTTACTGCTTATATTAATCAAAATCGGTGCAGTATTTTTTAAGGTAGGTATCGCTAGTTTTATTCGTGAAGTTTTATTGACATGGTATGTATAGTAGATGTCCACAAGCGATGGTATCTATATTCCGTTCCAATCCAAATTGTCCAAAATGTATAAACAAACATGGCGGCCTGTGGCAACTGACGAGGCCTTTAAAGAAGTATCTCAACATAGCTTTAATTCTAGGGCAAACTTGCAGTCTCAATGAATATCACCTCCGTTTTTTATTTAGACAACAAACAATAGTGACAAATGAAACTATGGCCCCAACCATGTGATTCAATGATTCAAAACGTATAATACCAATGAAATATTTTTTTAATTTATAAATAACGTTGAATAGATTAACTTAATCTTAAGTTGTTTTAGGTAGGTTCTTCAATAATATTGGTTTTCATTAATTTTTCGTTTACTATCCATTTCTAACAAAAAATGGTGAACAGTACGACACCTACGAGCTTGCTGATACCTTATAACTATGTCTTTAAGGCTACAACTTACCACTTACCATCTACCGGGTTTTCAAATAAAGGAAATTGTCACACGCTCGCCGGTGAGGAAGACTATCGTGAGGAAACCCGCATGCTCGAGAAATAAAAAAAAATCTGGAGTATGTGTTTCCACCAATCCGCAAAAGGCCCGCGTGGTGGATCATGGCCCGAAATACTCCCCTAGTAATTTACTAGAGGGCATGCCTGTGCCCCGCAGTGGGAGTTATAGGCTAATACAAGTACAAGTACCATCGGACTGTCTGTTATTTTCATGTATAAAAGAAATTCGAACTTTATAAAAAAGCATTTAGCCAAATCGAGGTGACAGTAAGACCGATCAACTTTGAAGCTTTAAATGTAGCTAAAACTTATAAAGATTTTTAAATAACAGTTTATTGTTTTCTCATTCCAGGTTACGAAGAGACATTCACTGTCTCGCAGCTGTCTCCAAAATCTGCCAGCGTCAATCAGCTTCCTCAAGGAGTTCTACAAACCAGTCAGACTGAAAATCTAGCATTTAACTTAGAACCTAGCGCTAAATATGACGAAGAAATAGCTCCTGAAGACATTTTTACTGACGCAGAAGAAGAAAGGCGCGTAATTGTAGCAAGATCTGCAGATCCTAATGATAGAGAATCCAGATCCATTAACATAGATGAAATACCTTCGTCAAACACCAACGAAATCGACAACGAATTAGAATTACATAATAAGAGAAAGTACTATGATATACAACCAACTAAAATTATAGATTATGTCCGGGATGATGATATTATGTCATCATCAGAAGGTTTCGGAGATAAATTTGAGTTTAATTTTCCGGGGGAAGCCAGACGGGTTCCGAAGGCACGAGCACTGGTGCCTCCGGGACCCAGGATCAGGCCTACTGCAGTGCAGCCGATTTTTGCGACAGCGACCCCTAGGGAGCAAGGTCGACAGAACACTGAAATCCAAAACATCATCACTGGGATTGTTAAACTGTTAAATGGCAACGTTAACGTCCAAGCTAATTCTCAACTCTTAAACGGCCGTCCAGGACGACCGATGGCTTCTCGGATTAATAACAGAGGTCCTCCGAGGATTTCAGACGTCCCACCGTTACCAGACTTCGATAAACCTGTCACTCTTCCCGCACTTGCCTTCCATCCGACCAAGATACCTCCGCCTTATCCTTTTGACAGACCTCCTCATCATGGCGTCAATTTACCTGAGCAAATTGTCCCGCCAGTGACTCAGCACAGACCAGGGTTTGTGCGACCGATGCCGCCTTGGTCAAGACCACGGCCGCGGCCTCCAAATCGACGACCAAACCCGAATCTACCAATCTACAAACCTACACCACCACCTTTGCCTGATCTTCCTGATTTAGAAGACTCTAAGCCTGAAGAAGAAGCGACCGCTAGTGAAAACGAAACCACACATTCCGATAACACTATAAATCTAGACAAGGAAACTGCCTCTGTTGGTAATCTTCCAGAAATCTCTACTGAGAAATCAACAACGACAGAAAAAACTACGGAAAAAGTTACTGAAACGACAACTAGCACTACTACAAGTACAACTACAACAACAGAACCAACGACGACAACAGAAAAAGCAACAACTACTACAGAAAGGCCAATTACAACGGAAAAAACTACTACAACTGAGGAACCAACAACAGAAAGATCTACAACAACTGAAAAACCTCCAAAACCTGATAAGAAAAAAGATTCACTGATTATCGAAAAAGAAAGGCCAAATAAACACGAAATTTCCGAAGAAAAACCAACAAATACAAACAAAAATGAATCAATAGATATTGTAGAATCGTCTATGACTGAGAGTAAAACGGTTACTCCCGTGTCCATTGCTGCTCCAACACCGACTGAAGGTCTAATGTCCCATGCACCAACAGTCGTTGAACCATCAAGTGTCAGTAGTATCATAGAAACATCATCAAACTCACCACTACCAAGTAAGCAAATAAATCTCTATTCATATAAACAATATACGATAATTAATATAAACAATCACAGTAAAAAGCGCTACGAAAATCATAGTGAAAATAAATCACTGTGATAATCACCTATGAAAATAACTGTGAACTTAGATCACCGCGAAAATTACAATTTTTCTTTCAGCGTCTCAAAATATACCCTACCACCCGTACCGTCCGCGGCCTGGCATCGTGTTAGATGATCCAGACTTCAAACCTCACGGCTCTCGTCACAGGGAAGTGATTACAGCACCAGAAACTCACTTGCCAGGGTATGGGGAGATATTTGATGTGACTGTATCAGCTATACAGGGGCCTGGAGAGAAAGGGGCTTCGGGTGAGTCGGATTTCTTTTTTAAAATTGGTGATAATTGTTGTGATGATTTTATTGGTCAATAGCTCAGATTTTTGAGAATTTGAATAAAATGAAAATTAGTTGTGATGGATGTCGTTCAATAGCTTAAATATTTGTGAGTTTAAATAAGTATTTAGCATGAAGGTATTTTTTTTATAGACGAGTGGGCGGACGAGCAAGCGGTCCCACGTGATGGTAAATGTTACAGCCGCCCATGGACACCTGCAACACCAGTGGGTATGTGGATGTGGGCGCGCCGCCGACCTTGCAAAATCCTATTCAGAGCTCTCTTGAAGAACCCCATATCGTAGCTTAATGGAAAGAGCTCTTGAGGCAGTTCGTTCCACAGCCTACGGTTCGCGGTATAAAATAATTTTTAGACCGAACAGTGCGCGACACCTCCGTTTACATCTATTACAGCATTCTGCTAACAAGATGGGTATAAAAACCATGGCCCGTCAGTCATCCTGGTGTTATGAAATGTTAGTTATTTTAGAACATAATTATTTTTATGCGAACCACCAACTTACCAGCATATGTCAGCTTATGTAGCAGCAGCACATACGATCTTCGGTTTTTCCCATCCTACCATCACCGGCGAACTTCTTCAACACTGCACGCCTCTACTCGAGAACTGGTCTGCCCTGACGGTGATCGGTTTTGCGGCATATATGAACTGCATGACTGAAAAGGGGCCGTTCAAGTATTACATAAGCAGAATTTTAGTAAGTTTTAAGCCCCCCCCCCCCCTCCTCTTGTCAGGTGAAAGTAAGCAAAGCTCTTACCCCCCTAACTTATGCTAACGTAAGCATTGGTATAATTTTCATAAAATCTGTTCAAGTTTCTTATTTAATCAGAATCTATAATAATAAATTTTGCCAAAAAAAAAACCAAAGGAAATAAATAAATATTGCTGACGTAATCGCCATTCAGACCCCCCCCCGTCCCCCATGTAATCAAAAATAAGCAAAGCAAATTAACCCCAGTCCCCACCCCCCTTAGGTGCTTACGTAATAGTTGAACGGCCCCAAAGGGGTTTGAAGTTAAGAATTAGAAAAGGACGCCATATATTTATGTGTCAATCGCTTCATTACAATTATACTACTACGATAGTAATAGCTCTCCTTTTCAAATATTTTTAGTTGTTGATTAAGTCGTAAAACTCAATATTTATTGGAGAAACAATCAATAAAACTTTATTTATTCCCTCCATCATCATAACTTCTTTCTTTCAGTGCACATAGAAAACATAAACCCGATATTAGGTGAATCAGAACGCGATGACATCATAGTGTCAGCGTCTGGGGAACAAGGCTTCGTTTCTATAGACGGCAAGAGAACTTACCTCAATCTGTTTGATAGCGCTACTATACAGCCGACGAGGGTGCACGCACACCAGCATTCTGGTGAGTTGAACTGTTACTTGTCACTGTTCCAAATCACTGCTACGCTGTGTAGTTTTTTAATAGCCTGATCTGAGACATTTTTCTATAGAACTGTTTCAGCACTTCACGTTCTCACAATCCCGTAGTAAGAATGTGTGATTCATATAACGGTCTCGCGCGTTCTCACACAAATATAGATATTTTCAGTCGGAAACTGGATGGGTTTAGGAGAGTTCATTGAGCTCTATCCACATTAGCTAATTCCTGATTTTTTTTCTATATCAATATCTATACTATAATATAATAAAGAGGTAACATTGTGTGTTTGTACGAGGTAACATTGAGTGGGTAATCTGTGGAACTACTGAACCGATTTCAAAAATTCTTTCACAAATAAGAAGCTACATTAACCGAAGCGAAGCGAGGGCGGCTCGCTAGTGAATTATATATATATATATATTTTTAATTTCCTAACAAATATGCATTTTTTTTATATAAGCGTTTACCACAAAATATCAAAGCATGCTTTATATACAACTTGTTTCTACAATAGAATGAATTCCAATAGTTTGATAGTTCAATACCTTAGTTACGTATGTTCAAGAGACTGTATTTCTATACATATAATAAAACTGTACAACCAGCGTGTCTGTACATTGAATATATTTACCAAAAACTGATCGGGGGCGATGAAGGAAGAGTATCAGAATACAAAAAGACGATTTTGATAATTTTTGTCACGTGACGTGTCTTCACGTGAATATAAGACACGCGTTCGAACAGACAGACAAATTTTATCAAAATCGTCTTTTTGTATTCTGATTATTAAACTTAATAATCACTGTATAATTAATAATAAGCTTAATTAATAAGCTTAGCTTGGCGCTTCGAATAGGCTTTGTTTCATCGAAATCGGCCGACGGGAAGAAAAGATATCCTACGATAGATAAATAGAAACTAAAAGTCCACTCGTACGAAGTCGCGGGTACAGCTAGTTGTACAATAAATAAAGTATGTATCAAACTAAAATGTATTTGTTAGAATTTAGAAATGAATATCTCAAAGTTATATTTACGTTTTTCTCTTTACAGTGACTCCAACACAGCATCCACAGGCACCCATAGGCCCGGCCATAGGCACCGGCGTGGCCATACCCGCGGATGACATACCACCTGTTGGTATACCACCAGTAAGAAGACCGCCGCCTCTACATAGGCCACAGCAAAGTTATAGAAAACCACAGCCTACTGTTAGGTGAGTCAAGAACTATGCTGTTACTAGTCACTGTTCCGTGGAACTGTTCTTTACTATTTCCATGTACACTGTAGCGATGAGATACCACTCGCCGACGAAACGACACATCTCCCTTGACTCGCTTCAACACTAAAGACGAATTTTTCAATTGATAGTGCATTTTAGTGTTTTGTAACAACGATTTGCTAGCGACACTCGTCGGAACAGACTGAACGAGCGGCGTGAGAACTAGGATCTTAGGACCAACTTCGGACATGCAACGAAGGGAGAGCTTGCATTATCTATCTTCATATATCTGTGGTATGGTTCAAGTAACTATTGCAAAAATCGTTCAATGGAGCTATTCAAAGTAACTGGCTTAAGTAACTATTTTAACAATAAAACGATTAATTTATTTGTGTTAAAAAAACAGTAAGGAAAAATCTATATCTATACTAATATTATATAATAAAGAAGTAAAATAGTGTGTTTGTAGGTATGTTGGGGGTAATCTCTGGAACTACCGAACCGACTTCAAAAATTCTTAAATAGGTAGCTACATTATCCGTGTCTAATATAGGCTATATTTTATTTAGAAATTTTGAAAAAAAAAAAACATAAACTGAAGCGAAGCCAGGGCGGGTCGCTAGTGAAGAATAAAACAAACAAAAATCATATTCAAATGATTTTTTAAATTATCTTTTGTTAAACTCATGTAAACCCTGAGGGTTGCTCTGTTACACACCAGAGATTAGGTACAAAAAATGTGACACAATAGTTATGCAGTATTAAATAGTTCTAAAAAATCTTTTACCGGTAGACTAGGACGTCGCCAAGGGGAGGGCAGTTGCCCCCCTCTAGAGATTCGAAAAAAGTTGTATTTGTACCTACAATTCATATTTCCCCCCTCTCATCTTGCCCCCCCCCCACCCCCTCCCTGGCCTGTCGGCTGGCGTCGGCTGGCGACGCCCTCGCCGGTAGATGTATGCGACCACAAGAAATAATAATAATAACAGTTTCAAGTAACTGTTACGTGGAAATTATTTAATTAAACGGTTTTTAGAATCCATCCAATAGACCGACGTTACCCTGTGATAAATCACGGTTCCTATTCCGATGTGTGTATTGTGATAAATCACAGTTCCCAGCGACTGTTATATAACTAGAATGTTATATAACTGTTATATAACTGTTATATAACTGTTATATTTTAATTATTGTGTATTTTCGTTGCAGAATCGACACGTGTATTGTCGGCGACGATTCCACCTGTGATCAGGCGCAGAATGAGAAATGCAGGACTGAGACAGGTAATTATGACTTTTTAGTGTACCTACATATAATAATAATATTAATAATAATAAAGTACGATACATATATCAAGAAAGCCGCAAAGTCTGGCATTGTAAGTCAGCTGATTAGGATAGGATGGGCTGCGTGAGCTTTACGCATCCCTGGGGCAGCTTTGTTCCTCTTCGAAGGACCCAGATGTCTGTGCGGACTCCGTTGTCGACGTGCTGCTTCAGGGCAGCACCGGCCTTAGCCATTGGGACGCCCCGGGCGAGAATTTCTTCAGCGCCCTTTATTTATTATGCGAATAAAGGGCGAATTATGCGGGCGTCTGCGGCGCCCCTCTGGTCTTGGCGCCCGGGTTGCCCCACCTAAAATCGGAACTGCTTCAGGGCATGGAATATCATATTCCTAGTTCTGTGGTACCCGTTAGTGGGTGGAGTCAGCCCTAGCTTGGGCCGAAATAAGGGCGTCTGGCGATCCGCATGTCTAATATTTGAGGAAAGAGTTCAATGCTGCCAAGAAGACGACAGCCAAGGCTATGTTTGAGCACATCAGCAGAATTGGTGATCAGTTAGCGAGCTACCCTACTGGGAGTAAAGCTTTATGGTCGCTTGGCACAGCTGCTGAGAATAACTTCTATCGATCGCCCCTGCCACCGCTGCGGAAACCCGAAGATATACTGGCCCACGGTGCAAAGGACAAGCCTGATCTACTGGATTGCTTCATTGCCTCTAACTCTGCTTTGGACGACGGCGGTGTCACACCGCCCACGTTCTCGCGGTGTGTAAGCTCCATTGCTCGCATCTGCATAAAGAGTACGCAATACATCTGTATCCACATCCCTAACACGCCTAATATAAAGTGTAAAATTAGTGTTTAAGTGTATTTTTTTTATGTTTTCAGGTATATCAAGCTGTCAGTGTCGTCCTGGGTATGCGAGGCGAGTGCACCGCGACCCCTGCAGACGAGTCGTGTCCCTACTCCTCAGTCTCAGGGTCGACAGGCTTTACGATAGAAAGGTAGGTACAAAATTACTTGCAGTACATTAGCGACGTGTTCATCTGAAGATCAAATATGGGCAGTTGATAAAACGTTTTATGTACGAAGGCGGCAGACGAGCATACAGTCCACCTGATGGTAAGTGGATACTGTAGCCCATAGATATCCGTGATACATGCCAACATTAGTCCAAAATGACAAACTTTGCCACGCCCCCGGATGCGCTGCCTACCTTTGGAGATATAGGAACGGATTTGGAGAAAGGGTTGGGAAAATGGGGAGGGATAGGATGGGAATGGGCTCTGGCACATCTCACTCACTATCGAAACACGTAACGTACATTAGGTAAATAATAAAAAGTGAAAAATGCAGTACATTTAAAGGTAGTCTTCTGTGAGAGAGGGGTAATGTGGCCAGTCGAGTGCGTCCTGCAGCGGGCACTCTCCCCTTCATTGCACTCTCTGCTCGCAGCTGCCATCCTGGACAGCCCGCCTTTTCAGTCAACTCGTGACCACGGCCGGTGTAACCCGCGCCTAAACATCGAGCACAAAAGGGTTTAATTTTACGCGTCTAGACCCGATTTACAATAATAACATCTCTTTAAACCGTAATATTAGTATATGTGTATATATGTGTGTTATTATTTTAAGATTTCTCTGAAGTCTTATTATCTGGGATACTAGGACTATAATTGGGCCGTTCTAATGGGTCGCATTTGACATATGACGACCCATATAATCCACCGATGTGAAATATTAATTGTCACAGACGAGACGCTTCCAAGAAAACGACTCTTAAAATTGATCGAGTTATCCACACGATACTAATATAACTCGATCGATTTTAAGAGTCGTTTTCTTGGAAGCGTCTCCTCTGTGACAATTAATATTTCACATCGGTGGATTATATGGGTTGTCATATGTCAAATGCGACCCATTAGAACGGCCCAATTATAGTCCTTACTCGTATTTCAAACAATATCGACTTGATATTAATTTTATGTTTCCTTCTTATTTCGCAGGTGGCTTGGGATGGGAAATTAATTGATAGAGAATCGGATCCATATCAACAAATGAGCTACGAAGCGGTTAGAGCTGTGAGTATTTTTATAGAAGTGAACACTCAATTGCACAGTCAGCAACTCGCTAACGTACCCAAAACCGTTCAATTCTAGTCCCGATTTCAAGCATGTTAAGGTGCCGATGGGTATACATTAACTTGTTGCTGACTGTACTTGTACAGAAGTGAACGCCCAATTTCATAGACCGCCCGTGGACACCTGCAACACCAGAAGGTATGCCGCTGACCTTTTCAAAGGTTAAAGTCCTAAGCGAGCGAGTGTGGATAGCGGTATGCACATACGAGTAAATTAATTAACATTAATTTTTAATGTAATAAATTGAAATATAATATGTGTTCATTTTTAGTTAGATATAGTTTTATTGCACTCATTGACATATTGAAATTATTGAATGTTAAACCAACAACGTGTTAATTTAATATTTGGATAAATTGTATGCCGGCGACCTTGCAAAATCCCATTGCACAGCTCTCTTGAAGAACCCCATATCGTAGCTTAATGGAAAGATCTCTTGAGGCAGTTCGTTCCACAGCCTACGGGTTCGCGGTATAAAATAATTTTTGGAGCGAACAGTGCGCGACACCTCCTTATCGAGGAAATGCGGATGGACCGCACTTCTGTGACGGGAGGTGCGGTTGTAGAAACCCGAGGTGGGAATTACATTGAACAATTCTTCAGAGCATTCCCCATTGTACAGGCGGTAGGGCATTCAGAGAGACGCAACGTCTCTCTGAATGCTGAAGGGTTCTAAACTGCCTGTTCTAAACCGTTTCAACGTTAGCTACGATATGGCGTTTTTCAAGAGAGCTGTAAATAGGATTTTGCAAGGTCGGCGGCGCGCACGCATACCCCCCGGTGTTGCAGGTGTCCATGGGCGGCGGTAACACTTACCATCACGTGGAACCGCTTGCTCATCCGCCCACTAGTCTATAAAAAAAAAATAAGTAGGTAAATTTATTTTGCAGATCGACTCAGCGTTCTCAATGACGCCATTCTCCGATGACTTCGTCAGTGCATCGGTGAACACGATACACGACGGCGATCACAATAATCAGGGGGTTTTCGTTAATTATACCGTTTTGGTAAGATTGATGATTTTATACTTCATTATTTATTGCTATTTTTCCGAGCTTTTAACGTTTAATTGCAGGGCACTGGCCTTTCCTAGTCAATTACTCGAGGGTTTTAGACACTCGACCATTTTCTTTTTAATCGCTGAACATTTAATTTTTTATTGTTTGGTTTGTAGCAAGTACTGAAGTAATACTAATTTGTAGATGGTTTTTGAAATTAAAGAAATTGCTCTAGCGAAGATTGTGGACAATACAGGATACGATTCTGGAAATGAAATTTTGCAATAAATATTTGTGAGACATATCTTTCCAAATTCCAGTCCTCGTTTTGGTCCACTGCTGGACTTCACACTCTCCTGTTAATGAGGGATGTATGGCCTCGTAACGCCACGCTACCGAGTTGGAAGCGGGTTGGCGAGTCCACTTTTTTAGAGGTGTAATTCCTCAGTGCACGTGGAAGCCGTTTTGTTATGCCCTAAAGTCCGGTTATTATAGGAAGAACTCTGACAACTGACATAAATCATTTTATAACTCGATAGTCATTTTAGATTTGTTTTCTTTCTATTTTACTGTGAAAGAATGTGAAAGAAACGGTATTTATATAAAATGAATTAAATACAGAACTGTTAACGCTCTTCCCACGATAACTTGGCCATACTTTTACGACACCCACGGGAACAGATGGATGGTCCCATCCTGAAGCCCGCCGAGACACCACACGGATTATTTCTTTGTAGATGCAAGAAACTTCAGAATCCCTTCGACCATCAATCGCCACAGACATCCAGAAACATCTGCTGGGCGTGATCCGTCGTCGATCTAACAACGTGGGCGCTTCTGCTCTGTGGGTCGATAGTCCAGCTGGCAGTGTTATGCCGTTAACAGGTATGTAGTGGCGCGTGGTGACCGATAGCAAGTGATTTTAGATGTTTATTGCTGATTTTATTGATTTGCCTCTCCCTGGATAAAACTGTGACTATGTCCTTGCATGAGAACATCAATCAAAAATTACAGATGTTGCCATTAATATAAAATATACCCATGGATGGGGATTTGGGATTGGGAGGGATAGGAAACATCTGAGTACCATTAAAATAGTCAGAATTTATAATTTTAAAGAAGTAAATAAATAATTAAGATATATCTTAAATATACAACGATATGATGATTTTTTTCAACTCATTATATATATAGAAGCGTGTAATTGGGTTGACGGTGTAATTTTTGAAAAGAAAACCTGTACACTCTTCTCAAAGCACGCAAATACAAACATATTGTGTTCTCAACGATAAAACAGACTGAATCGATGACAAGTCGATATCAGCACAACAGCGCCATCTACAGAAATTGGGCGAAACTACAGTGCCGGCAAGTATTTATAATAACGAAACAATTACTAAGCAATGTCTAGCAATCCCCATAGATGTCGCGCTAATGAAAAGGGCTAAATGCATTTTGAGCAATATCTTTTGTTGTAGCACCTCGCTTTCAGAGCATACCTCTTAGGATCTCGGAGAGTATCAGGATCCTTGGTGTCGACATCTCCAGCAAAGTCGAATTTAGGGGTCATCTGGAAAATAAAGCCAAAATAACCTCTAAAAACTCGGTGTGCTGAACAGGGCGGTACTTCACTCCTGGACAACTCCTAATGCTCTACAAAGCTCAGGTGAGGATGCGATAGGAATGAGCTCTGGCATATCTCACTCACCGAAACATCACGTATTTACAATAGGGAATAAGTTAAACCGGGAAATAACATTTCAAGGTAGTCTTCTGTGACAGTCGAGGCCAGTCGAGTGCGCCTGTTGGATCGCAGCTTCCCCCTCCAAGTGACTTTATTTTTGTATTTTGCAGACGTGGACGAATGTGCATCATCAGATTTGAACGACTGCCACCATCTTGCCATCTGCACCAATACTTGGGGAGGGTTCAGGTTAGAATAAACATATACCTACAAATACAACGTGTCATTGAAATAAGGGAAAAGTTGACAATGGGTTTCTCAGTATCAAAAGTGGAATGGGTTCTACCAGTTTTTAAAATAGATTTTCTTCGTAACTTGTTCATTTCTAGTATGTCTTTTATTCTAAGAGCAGTTGCAGTCTACTCGCCGCGCGCGGTCATTGCCCCGTACCGAGTAATGAGCGCTACTAATGTTGTAAATAGAACAACAAAGCTTTACATGTTTGTAATTTAATTTATGTAACTGTTTTACACATTTTCATTTTTTTTTATGTACGAAGGCGAGCATGCAGTCCACCTGGTGGTGAGTGGATACTGTCGCCCATAGATATCCGTGATACATGCCAACATTAGTCCAAAATGACAAACTTTGGCACGCCCCCGGATGCGCTCCTTATCTTTGGAGTTACAGGAATGGATTTGAAGAAAGGGTTGGGAAAATGGAGAGGGATAGGATGGGAATGGGCTCTGGCACATCTCACTCACTACCGAAACACGTAACGTACATTGGGGAAACAAGATAAAGTGGAAATGCAGTACATTTCAAGGTAGTCTTCTGTGAGAGAGTGGTAACGTGGCCAGTCGAGCCCGCCCAGCGGCTGTTGGATTGCAGCGTGCACTCTCCCACAAAATATGATTAATTGGCGTGTTTCAAGTTTTGCGACGATTTTCGATGATACGTTATAGATTTATTTGTTTATTTATATATATTATATATATATATATATATATATATATATGTTTACAGATGTGCATGTCCAGATACAACAGTCGACAGTCATCCAGAAGCGACACTACGGGGACGACACTGTCGCGCGTGTCCCACTTCTCACTGCAATGAAAGGGGGGTTTGTCGATACACGGACAATCGGCCGCATTGCACGTATGTATATACACATACACACACACACACACACACACATACATACATATAAGGTCCTACAAAAATAGTGTGAAATATTTTAATATGCCAATCAGTACAATATAACTGTTAAATGTAACATTAAAGATAATCAAATAGAAAGACTGACCTTATGTCCAGAGAGTAGCCACACTTTGACCAAGCTCACGACCGCCTGGTGAGCTCGGTACCGCCACGTGTTGTTCCAAGTCTGGTAGCGCTTCATCTTGACTTTCTACCTGCTTTAGGAGTCCTTCGATATTAAACGGACAATGCAGCTTAAAGTAGATGTATTCGCGGTATGGGAAAGCACAGCGTGCGCCGATTCCAGGGTCCAAGAGACCACCAAAATGTGAGCTTCACCAGAGCCGGCTCTAGCCCATATAGCGCCCGGGTGCAAATAATACCCTGGCGCCCTCTAGTAGGCTCTTTGGAGGCGGCGCGAGCGGCACTCGGCGCCCCCTAACACCCTGCACCATAGGTAAAGCCGGCCCTGAGCTAGACTGGCCGATAAAAACGAATGTGAAGAAGTTATTATGTGAAATGTGGGTAATTTGGACACTAACTACCCTACAAGTTAAAAAGCACCAATGTTATTGGCGCGAACAACACGTATTTCTTGTCTTTTTATACATACTAATTTTTTTTTTCCAACAGCTGCAATGCGGGCTACTACGGTTCAACGTGTGAAGTGGACGGTGAAGTGGTAGGTGTTGCCGTCGGAGCTTCACTCGCCGCCGCACTCGTCATCGCTTTAACATTAGCCGCTTTGTTGTCTTGGAGGTAAGTTACCGTTCAGGGTTCCAAACGATAATAAGGATGGACCAATTTTTCTGACAGCCTGATCTTTGTGTATTTTTAAGAAAAGACCAATATTTTAAAATAAAAAACGGAAGCGATAATTGGACATTTTATATTGTAAGTCGGGTCTGAAGGTGTGTCACAAAGTGTGGGTAGTTGATAAAACTGGTCGTAGTTTCCATCCTGGACTACCTGCCTCGTTACGTCTATTAGAAATAAAAGAACTGCATTTCCCACTTTATCTTATTTCTCTAATGTACGTACGTGTTTCTGTAGTGAGTGAGATGTGCCAGAGCCCATTTCCATCCTATCCCACCCCATTTTCTCAACCCTTTCTTCAAATCCATTCCTATATCTCCAAAGGTAGGCAGCGCATCCGGGGTCGTGACAACGTTTTTGTCATTTTGGACTGATGTTGGCATGTATCACGGATGTCTATGGGCTACAGTATCCACTTACCATCAGATGGACTGTACGCTCATCTGCCATAAAGATAAAATCTCAAATCGATGGGATAAATAGACTATTTTAAAACCGTGCTTCGCTTGGATTTAAACAAGTCGTTAGAAAGTAACCTCTATGCAAACTACATAAAAGGCGCCATGAGACATGACTGCGACTAATTCTAAGACCGAGAATCGCCTATTTATCCGAAGGTCGGCATACCCTCTGGTGTTGCAGGTGCCCACGGGCGGCGGTAACACTTACCATCACGTGGGACCGCTTGCTCGTCCGCCCACTAGTCTACAAAAAAAAACCTGGTTGTCAATGATGTTGTATATTGTGAAGTTTCATTATTAATGTTACAGCCGCAGATGGTCCCGGGAACAAAAAGCAGTGGGTATGGGCTCACCGGTGTTTAACTACATGACTGCCAACACTGTGAAGACCCCACCAGTGGGACAACCGCCTTATCAGGTATTAATTTAATTTTAGACTTTAACAAACGAAAGTTAGAATTACGATAGAATCGAAATATGTACTTCAAATAGCAATATTTAATGATCGCAAGTATAGTATATAGTGCAAGCATAAGATGTTGATACTTGTTGTTTCAGTTTGTAAATTTATAGAAAGCAGATGGCAAACGAGCATACAGTCCACCTGGTGGTAAGTGGATACTGTCGCTCATAGACATCCGCGATACATGCCAACGTTAATCCAAAATGCCTACCTTATTGATGAAAGAATGGATTTGGAGAAAGGGATCGCATGCTATCATGTGATCTCTTTCTCCAAATCCATTGTGCCATTTCTCGTTTGCTAAACTCTATTTGATATTTGTTAAGTCCACTTGACATTTGTATTGAAGTACCGAAATTATATATATATATATATTACTAGCAAAACCCGGCAGCCATTGTCCTGCCATAAAAGTTAATGTACTGCAGCGCCATCTAGTGGCGAGTTACAACAAAATCGATAGCTCGAAAATATTCTCCGTGCTCAAATACCTATGGATACCAATTTTCATAGCAATCGGTTGAACGGTATAGAAGTTGATGTTCTGCAGCGCCATCTAGTGGCGAGTTACAACAAAGTAGATAGCATAAAATTTTTGTTCATGAAAAGATACATATATGTGCCAACTTTCATGGTGATCGATCAAACGGTGTCGAAGTGTATTAACATCAGATATACTAACATTCTCTTTTATATATATATATATATATATGCATGCATATATACATATACAAAAAGACGGCATGCGGGCATACAGTCCATCTGGTGGTAAGTGTATACTGTTGCCCTGCGCCATCAGCGATACATGCCAACATCAGTCCAGAATGACGAGCGTTGGCACCGCTTCGGATGCGTTGCCTACATTCAAAGATATAGCAGTGGAATTGGAGAAAGGGTTAGGGAAATGGACCCCGCCATATCTCACTCACTACCGAAACACGTACATTGGGGTAATGGAGTGGGTACATTTAAGGGTGGTCTTGTGTGAGGGGGAAACGTGGCCAGTGGATTGCTTTCAACGGCTGGGACTGCAGCGTGCATTAACCCCCCCCCCCCCCCCCCCCCACCCCACCTCTCCTCTTGTATTTACTAATTATTTAGATATTTTCGTCACAGGTAACCCTGGAGGAAAGAATGCGTTGGGCACAAATTGCTGAAGCAATGGTTCAATCCAACCACTACGCAGTAAGTATACGTTTTATACATTTTCTGTACTGATTTTAGTATCTTGATTTTTAATTAAATAAAAAACGTTGCCCTCGTTAATTAAATAAAAAACGTTGCCCTCGTTAATTAAATAAAAAACGTTGCCCTCGTTAATTAAATAAAAAAACGTTGCCCTCGTTAATTAAATAAAAAACGTTGCCCTCGTTAATTAAATAAAAAACGTTGCCCTCGTTAATTAAATAAAAAACGTTGCCCTCGTTAATTAAATAAAAAACGTTGCCCTCGTTAATTAAATAAAAAAAGGTGGTTTTACACACATATTTATTTAAATTCAAACTTATTTTAGGATTACAAGATGATTTCAGCAGTTGAATGAGAGACCATGGAGCTTATGCTTCCCATCGCGTAATCTGAGCTAGATAATAAAACGGGCAATGTAAGATCACGTTGCATTTATACCGAGTATGGTTGCCACCTTTGCAGATTAAGAAATGGATTGGGAAAATGGGGAAGAAGAGGGTGCGATGGGAATGGGCTCTGCCATATCTCACTCACTACCGAAACACGTACATACATCGGGGAATATGGTAAGGTGTGAAATGCGGTACATTTCAAGGTAGTATTCTGTGTGAGAGGGGTAACGTGGCCAGTCGAGTGCGTCCAGTGGCTGTTGAATTGCAGCGTGCACTCTCCCCCACTAGAAGGGTGTAAATGTTTAAATCTTTTGTAAACTGGTGCTATCCATTGTAGCACCTGTGTCTAAATGAATTGCATATGTTTCAGCAACCGGAGCCAACGCAGATGGCAACGAGGCCATCTTCCGCCATGTTTGGGATGTATCCCACATTACCACCAGTGCCCTTACCCAGGTAAAGTATTACAACACAACACAGGGGCGCACCCGCGACGGGGCGCGGTGGGACGTTTGCCCCCTGCCTCATTGTATATAATTTAGGTTATTGCCCCGCTAAAGTATTGCAATACAACACAGGGACGCACCCGCGACGTGGCGTAGTGGGGCGCTTGCCCCCCTGCCTCATTGTATATAATTTAGGTTATTGCCCCGCTAAAGTATTGCAACACAACACAGAGACGCACCCGCGACGGGTCGCGGCGGGGCGTTTGCCCCCCTGCCTCATTGTATATAATTTCGGTTAATGTCGCGCTAAAGTATTGCAACACAACACAGAGACGCACCCGCGACGGGTCGCGGTGGGGCGTTTGCCCCCTGCCTCATTGTATATAATTTAGGTTAATGTCCCGCTAAAGTATTGCAACACAACACAGAGACGCACCCGCGACGGTTCGCGGTGGGGCGTTTGCCCCCATGCCTCGTTGTATATAATTTCGGTTAATGTCCCGCTAAAGTATTGCAACACAACACATGGACGCACCCGGGACGGGTCGCGGTGGGGCGTTTGCCCCCCTGCCTCATTGTATATAATTTCGGTCAATGTCCCGCTAAAGTATTGCAACACAACACACGGACGCACCCGGGACGGGGCGCGGTGGGGCGTTTGCCCCCCCGCCTCATTTATATAATCTCGGTTATAAATGTTTTCATGATGATTATTATGACGTGATTAGTGAGACTAAAGGGACCTTATTGGCGGTTCTAGTTATCAAGATATTGACGTGTTAATAAAATTTAAAAAAAATAAACAATAAAATACTGTTTTATATTAAAAAAAATCAGATGTTGGAGATGTATTTGTTTTTATTTGCAAAAAGGCGTCAGACGAGCATACAGTGGTATACAGTCCACCTGATGGTAAGTGGATACTGTCGTATATAGATATCCACGATAAATGCCAACATCCAGCGCCGGCTCTAGCTCATGTAGCGCCCGGGTGCAGGGCGCCCTCTAGTAGGCGTTTTGAACTCTTTGGAGGTGTCGCGAGCGGCGCTCGGCGCCCCCTAAGACCCTGCGCCCGTGTGCACCGCACCCCCTGCACCATAGGTAAAGCCGGCACTGAATTCAGCGCTCGACAGGCGCCCCCGGGCGCGGGGCGCCCGGGGTGCACCGCACCCCTTGCACCCCCTGGTAAAGACGGCCCTGCCAACATCAGTCTAAAATGACGAACGTTGGCACACACGCGGATGCGTCTGCCTCCCTTTGCAGATTAAAGAATATTCATTAGGAGAAAGGGTCGGGAAATTGGGGAGGTATGGGAATGGGCCTGTCATAATTCACTCACTACTGAAACAATTTACTTTTGGGAAAATACTTACGATAAAGTAGTCTTGAAACAAGAAAATTATAAGTTAATTATAACGAAAATCCACATGTCCATACCGACAATAAGGTCCCTTTGTTTGGATGACGTCACAATTTTTTTAATTAATTTGTATAAAACTGCTATTCCCAGATTGGGTCTACATAATCCTCACCACGCTGGCACATTGAATACAGTCACATCAAGGGTTAATACAGGATCTCATCACAACTTATACGGTACGAATCTACATTAATATATATATATAAAGAGGTAAAATTGTGTGTTTGTATGTTTGGGGGTAATCTCTGGAACTACTGAACCGATTTCAAAAATTCTTTCACAGATGGGAAGCTACATTATCCGTGTCCAATATAGTCTGTATATTATTTTGAATAAATATTGTGGGGGGGAAAAAGACCTCTCGTAAACTGAAGCGAAGCGAGGGCGGGTCGCTAGTATTTAATAAATATGGCGACTTAATTGTGTTTAATTAACATAAAGATCAAATATAAAGGTTAATTGAAGATTTTTAAGATTAAAAATCTGTCAAAATAATTAAATAGTGCCGTGGGTGTCGTAAAAGGCGACTAATGGATGACAAAGCGGCTGCCACTGGTGCTGAGGACCTACACCACCTCTAAACGAGTGGACTCGCCAACCCGCGACGCCAGCGTGGCGCTCTAAGGCCATCCCTTGTGCACGAGACAATGTGCATGAAGAGGCCCGTGTCCAGTAGTGGATACGGTGAGGGCTGGTTGCAATCAAAATACTGGGAATGGGAAGTGTAATAGGATGAGGGAAATGTACAGGATGGTATGAGTGAATGGGTTCTGGAGCTAAAATACCTTAAATATTGTTTAAAAATATACATATTCTTTATATATTCATATTTATTTGAAAAACTACATTCATAGATTATATAGGCTGTCCCAGATTGTGCGCCGGATTTATATTTCGCGCCATTTTTTTGTTTGGCGGTTGGCAACTATGGTTTTTTTATAAATGTCACATATGACAGTTGCAATTAGTCAATATTGAACGCTCCACGAAAAAACAAAGCATTGATTATTGTTAAAACTTTGACAAAAATAATGAAAGTTTTGCTGAAACAGTTCGCAAACTCAGTTCAATTTTTGGTCCGCGAAGTGTACCAAATGAGTCGTCTGTTCGAAGCTTTAATCCTGAAATTTGAGGAAACCGGTTCGGTGATGGATGCAACTCCCCATGTTTATCAACGGACTGTAAGGCCAGCCGAAGATATCGCCAGGGTGCCTCCACCCTGGCGATATCAATTCGCGCGTCACCGAAAACAGGAAAACATCAATTCGGCATCGTTCTCTGCAACCCAGAAGCTCCAAAGCTCAATTAACTCAAACAGTTCGTTAATTGGTTTTTAGAGCAGTATGAAGTGGATCATCATTTTGGCGAAAAAGTCATCTTTAGTGATTAGGCCTATTTCCACCTTGACGGATACGTTAATAAGCAAAATTGTCGTATCTGTGGCTTGGAGAATCCTCATGAGATACATGAGAAACGGATGCATCCTCAAAGAGTTACAGTTTGTTGTGGCTTTTCGTTCGGCGAGATCATAGGGCCAGTTTTTTCGAAAATGAGGCCGGCAATGCGGTTACAGTCAATGGTGAGAGGTCTATGAACATGCTACAGGAGTTCTTTTGGCTCCAATTGGAAGATATGGACCTCGATCAACTGTCGTTCCAACAGGACGGTGCCACTTGTCACAGCCAGAGAAACGATAAATGCAAAAACTGATATTTTTTTCTAAATTACATCCGGCGCTCAATCTGGGACAGCCTTTAGATAAAATTATACAAAAAATTGTTTTTTCAATTCATTTGAAATTCAAATAATTACAGGTTACACAAACCACATGGCGTGCGAATCCACTAGTTCGGAGGCCTCAAGCCACGTGCAGGAGAGAGCTGATCTCTTGGTGCCTAGACCTAAATCTAGGGCCAGGAGTATGCATGTGAGTACTAAGTACTAAATATAAGGTGCTACCAAAATAGTGTGTTATATTTTAACAAGTCAATCACTACACTAAAACTATTATATCCAACTAAAAATAAACATGTATTTCATGATTTTTTTATTACATTAAAAGTAAATAATTGGTGATTAATTTACTCTTATGTGCATAACACTATCCACAACCGCTAAGGTCTTTGCCCTTTGCCCGCGTCCGCTTCCGTTAGTGAGTGCGCGTCAGTAGGTTATCAACTTCGTAACGTATTGTGTACATGCGATGATATATTTATTTTTTTATGGACTAAGGTGACAGACGAGCATACCTGATGGTAAGTGGATACTGTCGCCCGTAGACCTCCGCGATACATGCCAACATCAGTCCAGAATGACAAACGTTGCCACGCCACCCGGATGCGCTGCCTACCTTTGGAGATATAGGAATGGATTTGGAGAAAGGGTTGAGAAAATGGGGAGGGATAAGATGGGAATGGGCTCTGGCACATCTCACTCACTACCGAAACACGTACGTACATTAGGGAGATAAAATAAAGTGGGAATTGCAGTACATTTCAAAGTAGTCTCCTGTGACAGAGGGGTAACGTGGCCAGTCGAGCGCGCCCAGCGGCTGTTGGATTGCAGCGAGCACTCTCCCCTTCAAAAAAATATTAGCTTATTAGCTTTTTTTTACACTTTAAATGGAAGCTAAGTACTCGTCTAAAGCTGCACCCGGTGGATTGCATAGCAATCCAAAGAGACCCACGGTCTCTCCTAAATGACTAAATTGTTTGTGAGCTGCTTCCGAAACGAAGTAAACGTTATCTAGTAAACTGTTGCCTCCTTTTTATGTCAGTCAAAATCTATAATGTTCCTGTCTTTTGTGTCGGCTTTTTAAAATGGATATTACAAATGGCCCCCTTATTCGACTCGGGGACCATCTGTTATTATTGTTGTAAATCATCCGATCCCAATGATCGACAAATGAATGTAGAATCACTCGGACCGAATGACTCACAACAACAATTTTGTTGGTGGGGATGACTTGAAAACACACGAACGGCCCCTTCGAACCGTCCGTATGCTTTCTTGTCTCCAGTCCCTTCAACGGCGCCTTCTTCGTGGTTTGTGATCACCCCAGGGCGCGGCTGAACGGGACGTTGTGCTCGTGGTAGGTGTGGTTCTGATTCACCGGACTCGTAGAATGGCGGCGCAGGAACCAACGTCTATGGAGGTCTTGAAATGAAAGTCTTGATATTTCTTCAAAATAGCTTGAGGGCTTGCGGTGGTGTTTTGAGGAGCGAGACGGCGGTATTTTTCTTCTTCTTCTTGTGTTGACGTTTGAGGATCACGTAAATTTACGCGTCTTGCTTCATGCTTATTAGGCCCGCGGCAGTACCGTAAGGAGAGCCGCGCGACCTCATTTACCGCCTCACCCGTCTCCTCACCACCCCTCCCCCTCAATCATCTTTATTTATATTTACATCTATACATATTTACATTTTATAGATATTTACATTTCATCCACATTTTCCTACGTCTATTCATTCAAATATCTATTTACTTTTAAAAGATCTGCCTACAAAAGGTTCTCACAATAACCCATCGCCTACTCCCTCTCGGAAGACAGGCGATATGCTTATTAAAAGCATTGGCAGAGCTTTATTCTTCCCAAGATACCTGTAGCAGGCACACATCTATACTATTTTTCCTAAACAATTTTATCTACTTTTAAAAGATCTGCCCTAATCTACGTGGGTTTTATTCCATCAACCCTATTCGCTATTTCTCACTGAAAATAGACGAATGTGCGTGCTTAAATCTTATCCGTTAGGGAAAATAAAAGACAGGCGGGGGCAAAGCTTTATTTTTCTAAATGTATAGATGTGTGCCCGTTTGCACATACAGGCTTTTTCTTATGCTGACATATTTTCCCCATTGTTCTGTTTTCTAATGATTTTATACATTATCAATTATAACAATCGACAGAACAATGGGTACTCATTTTCTTATCAACTACTTAAAGTTAATATTTTCATTCATATATTTTCAATAAACATATTAGTGCAACTAGCATTTTACAATATAATACATTACAGACGACATTCTTTAAGACATTTATTGGCTAACAAGCTCACTCGATTTGCTCGGCAAGAAACTGTCTAGTTGCACAACTTAAAATTCTACCTAAACGATTATTTACTGACAAGGTTTAGGGGGCGTGGCTTCGTACTTAGGAATCTTCATCTTGGGTGTGCATTGTTAACAATGGACTTGTAATATTTGTCTATTGTCGCGATTTTAAAAACTAATAACTTATATGTAATTACTTTTTGCGTCGGGGTTTAATAATTCCTACTTTTGTTTTCGTGCCGGGGTTTAACAATTCCTACTTTTGTTTTCGTGTCGGGGTTTAATAATTCCTACTTTTGTTTTCGTGTCGGGGTTTAACAATTCCTACTTTAGTTTTCGTGTCGGGGTTTAACAATTCCTACTTTAGTTTTCGTGTCGGGGTTTAACAATTCCTACTTTAGTTTTCGTGTCGGGGTTTAATAATTCCTACTTTTGTTTTCGCGTCGGGGTTTAACAATTCCTACTTTAGTTTTCGTGTCGGGGTTTAACAATTCCTACTTTTGTTTTCGTGCCGGGGTTTAACAATTCCTACTTTTGTTTTCGTGTCGGGGTTTAATAATTCCTACTTTTGTTTTCGTGTCGGGGTTTAACAATTCCTACTTTAGTTTTCGTGTCGGGGTTTAACAATTCCTACTTTTGTTTTCGTGCCGGGGTTTAACAATTCCTACTTTTGTTTTCGTGTCGGGGTTTAATAATTCCTACTTTTGTTTTCGTGTCGGGGTTTAACAATTCCTACTTTAGTTTTCGTGTCGGGGTTTAACAATTCCTACTTTAGTTTTCGTGTCGGGGTTTAACAATTCCTACTTTAGTTTTCGTGTCGGGGTTTAATAATTCCTACTTTTGTTTTCGCGTCGGGGTTTAACAATTCCTACTTTAGTTTTCGTGTCGGGGTTTAACAATTCCTACTTTTGTTTTCGTGCCGGGGTTTAACAATTCCTACTTTTGTTTTCGTGTCGGGGTTTAATAATTCCTACTTTTGTTTTCGTGTCGGGGTTTAACAATTCCTACTTTAGTTTTCGTGTCGGGGTTTAACAATTCCTACTTTTCTTTTCGTGCCGGGGTTTAACAATTCCTACTTTAGTTTTCGTGTCGGGGTTTAATAATTCCTACTTTTGTTTTCGTGTCGGGGTTTAACAATTCCTACTTTAGTTTTCGTGTCGGGGTTTAACAATTCCTACTTTAGTTTTCGTGTCGGGGTTTAACAATTCCTACTTTAGTTTTCGTGTCGGGGTTTAATAATTCCTACTTTTGTTTTCGCGTCGGGGTTTAACAATTCCTACTTTAGTTTTCGTGTCGGGGTTTAACAATTCCTACTTTAGTTTTCGTGTCGGGGTTTAATAATTCCTACTTTTGTTTTCGTGTCGGGGTTTAACAATTCCTACTTTAGTTTTCGTGTCGGGGTTTAATAATTCCTACTTTTGTTTTCGTGTCGGGGTTTAACAATTCCTACTTTAGTTTTCGTGTCGGGGTTTAATAATTCCTACTTTTGTTTTCGTGTCGGGGTTTAATAATTCCTACTTTTGTTTTCGTGTCGGGGTTTAATAATTCCTACTTTTGATTTCGTGTCGGGGTTTAACAATTCCTACTTTAGTTTGCTTGTCGGGGTTTAATAATTCCTACTTTTGTTTTCGTGTCGGGGTTTAACAATTCCTACTTTAGTTTTCGTGTCGGGGTTTAATAATTCCTACTTTTGTTTTCGTGTCGGGGTTTAACAATTCCTATTTTAGTTTTCTTGTCGGGGTTTAATAATTCCTACTTTTGTTTTCGTGTCGGGGTTTAATAATTCCTACTTTTGTTTTCGTGTCGGGGTTTAACAATTCCTACTTTAGTTTTCGTGTCGGGGTTTAACAATTCCTACTTTAGTTTTCGTGTCGGGGTTTAATAATTCCTACTTTAGTTTTCGTGTCGGGGTTTAATAATTCCTACTTTTGTTTTCGTGTCGGGGTTTAACAATTCCTACTTTAGTTTTCGTGTCGGGGTTTAACAATTCCTACTTTTGTTTTCGTGCCGGGGTTTAACAATTCCTACTTTAGTTTTCGTGTCGGGGTTTAATAATTCCTACTTTTGTTTTCGTGTCGGGGTTTAACAATTCCTACTTTAGTTTTCGTGTCGGGGTTTAATAATTCCTACTTTTGTTTTCGTGTCGGGGTTTAATAATTCCTACTTTTGTTTTCGTGTCGGGGTTTAATAATTCCTACTTTTGATTTCGTGTCGGGGTTTAACAATTCCTACTTTAGTTTGCTTGTCGGGGTTTAATAATTCCTACTTTTGTTTTCGTGTCGGGGTTTAATAATTCCTATTTTTGTTTTCGTGTCGGGGTTTAACAATTCCTACTTTAGTTTTCTTGTCGGGGTTTAATAATTCCTACTTTTGTTTTCGTGTCGGGGTTTAATAATTCCTACTTTTGTTTTCGTGTCGGGGTTTAACAATTCCTACTTTAGTTTTCGTGTCGGGGTTTAACAATTCCTACTTTAGTTTTCGTGTCGGGGTTTAATAATTCCTATTTTTGTTTTCGTGTCGGGGTTTAACAATTCCTACTTTAGTTTTCTTGTCGGGGTTTAATAATTCCTACTTTTGTTTTCGTGTCGGGGTTTAATAATTCCTACTTTTGTTTTCGTGTCGGGGTTTAATAATTCCTACTTTTGTTTTCGTGTCGGGGTTTAACAATTCCTACTTTAGTTTTTGTGTTGGGGTTTAATAATTCCTACTTTTATTTTTCTGTCAAAGATTTAAAAATAAATAATAACCCTTCCATCTTATGTCGAAATTTTGAAAATATTTTATATATTTATTTCAGAATCAAACGGGGATCTACTACGACGTTGAATATGAAAATGCACCAGAGGGCATTTATGGCCCTAAAGGGATACCTTTATCCACTTACACAGTGAGTCGAGGGCCCCCCTTTTATAGGGCATAGTATTTGTAGGTATCGATGGCCTTCTGTCTGTTGAAATTATTCTTATAATGACCGTTTTAGGGCGACTAGACGCATTTAGTCGCTCATTATTTAGGTGACAAAGCACGGGCGACTAGCAGCGTTTAGTCAAATTTAGTCGCTCATTATAAATATTGAGCGACAATGCATGCATTATAATTTCAATGCATTTTAAATTAAATAATAATACACGTGCAGGTCACCGTGTATGCGTCTAGTCGCACATAGTCGCTTACAATTTAGGTCACCGTCTCGGTCATTATTTAGGTGACTGTACATGGGCGACTAGTCGCATTTAACCGCTTATAATTTAGGTGACCGTGTACGGGTGACTAGTCGCGTTTAGTCGCTTGCTATTTAGGTGACTTCTATGTTTCATGAGCAGAATCCATTGAGTTTAGAAATTGATTGGTTAAAACCGAACAGTTCCTCAATATCGATATTAAAACAATATAATTTACAATTATTATTAAAAAAAATATGTAAATAAGTCTTCATAATATAATTTTTATATTTTTGTAATTATATAAAAATGTATTAGATATATGTGACATTATTTAACAAAAGGTCAACATTTTCCATTTTAATTTCCGAAATATTACTTAACACTTTTAAATTTAAAAATCCATTTAAAAATCTTAACAAAAGTCGATAACTCCATACCGACAATAAGGTCCCTTTGCTCAGAAAACGTCATTTATAATCATAATAAATACGTCTAATGAATAAAATTATTATATTAATTCATTTTAATAATGTATATAGTAATAATAAGTTTTGTTTAGAAATAAAAGTTTTTTTTTATTATTCACTCCATTTCACAGGCCATCGATACAATAGATTTTGATTATAATTTCTTTCATCGAATATCTATAGACTGATTTTTAAATTGTTTTTTTTTTTTTTCCATTGTAACAACGAACGTCAATTATGTACCATTCTGCATAAGTGGATCCAAGCGACGAAACTCGAAATTTCACAAGATTTTGTATTTAAGTTCTAACACCAACGTAAATCAAAATTAGCCACTTTACAGGAGAGCGGAGAAAACTAACTGGCTTACAGACCTACACACATAACTTTGCCGATGATGGATGTCGCTGCTATCGACGACTTTATTACTATTATAACACATTTTACTCAATCTATGGGTAAAGATTATTGATATTTTCAGCAAGATGTTACGTTCAATACTTTACGAATTCCTAAAATTATTTATTTAATTAATTAATTTCCTAAATTTTAATGTGAAATTTAGTTCCTAAATTCACCACCGGCAAAGTTACGTGTGTAGGTCTATGCGTGCTGTTTCCATATTAGGATTGTTTGATGGATACCGTGCTCTTACTTTATTACATGTTTAAGCGTTCCTATTGGACGTCTCTTGCTTCTGATTGGTCGAAACGACGCGTCTTTCGATTCTCTAGCCAATGGCATCACAATCTCAAAACTGTCAAAAATGACTTACGCGTTGTTAGAACTGCGGCGATTTGTGTTTGTACTAAAATGTCGTGTGAAATATAAAAGATTCAAATATTTTTTAAGGCTTGCCTAGTATGTTAAATTGAGTGGAATGGCGGGGAAAAATAACAAATTTGGCACTTGGACTGCTATTGCATAATTGTATCCCGTTTTTTTATGATTTAAGTGTTTTAGTAAACATCGACTGAAGCTTCGAGAACGAACTATTTATATAAAAATAAGTAATTTGTAATTGTTTTTTAATTACAAGAACGAGTGTGTATTATATTAGTAAATTGATATAGTGAATTTGATTTAAAGAAGAATTTGTATTTATCAAGAAGAATTATGCTCGTAGAGATGATTAGAATGAATAGATTTAATCACAATATATTTTGATAATGAAAAAGATCTAATAATTTGGTCGAAATAAAAATATATAAAAAATAAATTTGTAATTAATTTTTCAAAGGAAAAATTCTTCCGAGTGTGTATTAATATTCTAATTTGATATTTTTGACTTAAACACTAAAATTTAGTATTTATCATAAATTATAATTAGAATAAATGTAAACAATCATACAATAAATAGGTTTAATTTGACATCGAACTGTTTTGTATACGAAATGAGTCTTTTGATCGAATAATTTAGTCATTTTATCTAAAAAAAAAAACATTTACGTTTGTACATTTTTTTTAAATTATAATTATTTTCTTATATTAAGATATTTTATGGAAATGTATGTTAATTTTTATTATATTGTGTAATATTTAAAATTATGCATTTGTGTAATAAATAAAAATAAGATTATTAATATATTTAACTTAAAAAAGATCAATATGGTTTTATTTTAAGATTGTGTAAATGCTCATATCGTGAATCGTATTTAATTCTGAAATTGATGGACAAATGTACACGTTGCGCCATCTGTGGTTGAGTAGTTGTATACGATTCTGCTTTGATATCGTCAATTGAGAAAGCACACGTTTCGCCATCTGTGGTTGAGTAGTTTATAATGTTCTGCTTTGCTATCGTCAATTCAGAAAGCACACGTTTCGCCATCTGTGGTTGAGTAGTTGTATAAGGTTCTGCTTTGATATCATTCGAGAGAATACTACACTACATGCTCATAAAGTGTTGTTAAAACGAGTGTTAAACGCTTGAGCGCTGACTAGTTGTAGTGTTGTTAAACCTTAACCTTAACCGTTTTAGACTCGAGCTTTTAACTACAAGGGTTTATTAACACCATCAAATATTAGGTACCTACAAAGAATGACGTGGCACGTGAATACCAAATGAACGCTTTTAACATAAGCTTTGATTTTTATTATCGCAATAAGGCCCTAAAGTACTGGGGAAATGAGATATCTATCTCTATCTATCTCAGAAATATATAAGGAATAGACGATTTATCAGTACAGGTACAGTACAGGGCCCTAGGCGATGCATCCTGTGGAGAGACATGGAGTGGACTTTTCTCTCCAGGGTGTCTAATTTGGTCTGAGACCATAAATATAAGCACGCTAAAGGCTTCGTCATCCTTTAGACGCCTTTTACGACATCCAAGGCAAGATATGGCGTGGCGGTCTATTTTATAGTCGGCCGGCACTACACAGCACCACCATTTAATTATTTCCCATCAACACGTCAATACTGTATGAAGAACTAAAAGTGAAAAGAATATCAGACTGATGCTCAACTCCTCCAGATAGCTTACATACATTAAAAAAAGAAATACTCGTAATCTGTTAATTGCAAAAATAATGCAAAAGTTTTATTTGTAATTAACAATTTCAAATTCAAAACACGTCCTTTCAATGGTCTTTTGCTACTATTTTGGTAGAATACGCTGTTTTTGTAAATGAAAACAAAATTATTTACTTGAATGATTTATTTTAAATGGCAAAATTGCCAATTAATAAATAATTAAGTTAAATCTTATGAACTATAAATGCAACTGACCTGATATAAATCTAATAAAGTAACTAGATTTCCCGTTAAAAATAATTAAAATCAGTCAAAAACGTGACCATAGACAACAATATCATGGGTAATGAAATATTCTTATTAGTTTCATTTTTTTATTTTCCTTAATTATATGCAAATTAAATAATTATTTTTCTATATTAATTTTTTTCACCCATTTTTCGGTTATTCTTTCTATGAATCAACTCTATTTCATAAGTAATAAGTTTTCATGTATTTATCCCGTACCCTCACATATATGTAGATTCATTTTCATTTGTCTTTGAAAGCCGACGACGTTATCGTAATGTCAGTTTATCGTAAAGCGCGTCAGTTTCTTGGCGCATATCAAAGAGTGAATAACTCAGAAGTAGACTCATGTCTGGATGATCTACCTAGATCAATGGAATCGAAGGATTATACTAGAAATTTGTCAGAATTAAGATTTCAAGTTTGTCGAACCAAATGTTCGGTCCATACAATTATCAAATTAATGACATTTTTGGTAGCATATCACATTATTTAAGTTTTAATTTCAATAGAAATAAAAGGAGTTATTTACCGAACTGTCGTCGCATTTGATTTATATCAATCAATTCCCTAACATTTCTTATTATAAACGCATCTAGTTTTAGGCAATTTTAAGTCTCTTTTAGGCAAATAACAAAATAATAAATTAAGTCAACTAATTTACTTAACGTTTTAATTTCATATTAGTTTCAATTATAACAAAAAATATTAAATGTCTATGGACCTAGTGCCGCATGTTATTCACTCTTTTTGCACATATGTGAGGGACTGGCGTTATGAAAAGATGTTTTAAAAATAGTGCTATTTATTTCTTGAGGTAGCAGTTGTTAAGTACGTTGTAGTTGAATCTGTAACCGGCTTCGTTGACTTCGTCCGTTACCAGGTTATCGCTGTGGAAGTGAACGTATAGTGGACCCGGTGGGGTGGCTGAGGGGAACAAATTAATTATTATTTATTATCAATAGTTCAATTCTATATAGGTAATATTATCTAAGAAAAAGGGGACCTTATTGTTGATTTTAGTTTTCCATATATCGAGACCAATGAATTAAAAAAAATTTTTTTTTTCATAATTTGTATTAAAAATTGATATCTGGCTCACTGTTCTTTAAGGATATTCGAGGGATATATTGGACAATGAACGTGGTGCTTAGTAAGCGTATAGAAGCGCTCGGAATGTGAGCGTATAGACGTATGCTGGCCATCAGTTCGACACAGAAGGTCGCCAATGAGGAGGTCCTGCGACGAGTACATCGGAAACGCGAACTCTTGCAGACGGTCAAGTGCGGAAAAGTTGCGTATCTGGGTCACGTGCTAAGGCGTGAAAGATACGAACTTTTCCAACTAATTATGACCGGCAAGATTGCCGGAAAAAGGCGTGGTGGTCGCAGGATCAAGTCATGGTTGCGTAATATACGGGAGTGGAGTGGCATCGCGAGTGTCGCTGAAGTGTTTCGCCTTGCGAGAGACACGGCAAAACATTCGGAGCTGATTGCCAACTTCCACTAGTTGGAGAGGACCACAAGAAGAAGAAGTCTTAAAAATTAGATGTTAAAGAGTTATTAATGCCCTTTGAATTTCCATCGTCTCCTGTCCATCCCATTCATTTATTACTCAAGAGGAACTACCATAAATAAATCAATTCCGTGTGCCTCTTAATCATTCAAGAACGTACCGTGTGTATAGGCAGCTTTATTAAAAGTACAAATCAAATGATAAAACATTTTAATCTAACCTAAATCAGCACCAGCATACTTCAAAACCTATCATCAGTGTTTTTAACACAAACTAGGGCACCCTAAGAAGCAAGGACTGATAAATACTTTGGGCGGTTTCCAACAACGAGTTCCAAGTCCCACCCCTTGTCCCTTTAAAGTAGTTTTATGGACATCATTTCAAGGGCAATCTTTGGAAATAACAGTCCACGAAGGAAACATAAAAAATCTTTAAATAATGAAATTTTAATTTGCAAAATCTTAACCAAGGATAACATTATGTAAGAAAAAAAATTTTCTCAATTAAAATTATACTAGAAAGATAATTTGTTCAGTTAACGTCATATCAGAAAGAAAATTTCTTCAGTTAACGTCATATTAGAAAGATAATTTGTTCAGTTAACGTCATATTAGAAAGATAATTTGTTCAGTTAACGTCATATTAGAAAGATAATTTGTTCAGTTAACGTCATATTAGAAAGATAATTTGTTCAGTTAACGTCATATTAGAAAGATAATTTGTTCAGTTAACGTCATATTAGAAAGATAATTTGTTCAGTTAACGTCATATTAGAAAGATAATTTGTTCAGTTAACGTCATATTAGTATGATAATTTTTTCAGTTAACGTCATATTAGAAAGATAATTTGTTCAGTTAACGTCATATTAGAAAGATAATTTGTTCAGTTAACGTCATATTAGAAAGATAATTTGTTCAGATAACGTCATATTAGAAAGAAAATTTGTTCAGTTAACGTCATATTAGAAAGGTATAATAGTTTGTTCAGTTAACGTCATATTAGAAAGAAAATTTGTTCAGTTAACGTCATATTAGAAAGGTATAATAGTTTGTTCAGTTAACGTCATATTAGAAAGAAAATTTGTTCAGTTAACGTCATATTAGAAAGAAAATTTGCTCAAATGAAGTCGTATCAGAAAAAAAATCAAAACAAACTTACAAGCAATAATCTGGTTGGAAGCGCTCGTCCCACAGAACTTAGACCCTCGCAGTCCATCAGCAGTCTCAGCCTCTGGTATAAACAGGTAGTCCTCAGACTGCGGAGCGCCCTGGGTCACTGGGTTTATTTGGCAGTCTGTGTCCAAGTACAGGTTGTCTTCTTGACGGTATGCCATGTCGAAGCTTGCTGCTGTCACCCTGTAGGAAGAACATGAGTATTAAAGTCTGGCAAAAGGAATACATTTCTCATTCTATCCTAGCCCTCCTATTCTATCGAATTGAGAGTATAATGGAATAAAAGAAACCCTTCTTTTATATTCTTTATACTCTTGACTCCTTTATTTTATGGAAGATTGGAGGTATAATGGGATGAGAAGAATTCCTAATCCCATAATACTTCCTATTCCCCCAACAATTCTTATTGTTTTCTCAACCCTTTTTCCAAATCCGTTCCTAAATTTCCGTTTGTTATTCTGGATCGATGTTGTCAGCGATGATAACTTATATTAGCGCTTTAGCGCCAGATCTAACGCTTTTTTGGCTCTGTTAGAGCTCAACAAACTTACTTGAGACTTCTCTTATTGAAATGAGGGACTTCTATCTACGTGTAACGAAATGTAGTTGTGTAAATTAATTATAGACTGGCTCTAAAGAACAAGAAATCGGAGCCGTAAAATCAATCTAAAAAAAAACCGCACCTCTGATACGTCCCTCAGATACTTAATACTTTTCATATCAGCACTGATACCTTTTGATTAAAAATTGATAATAGGAAAAGTTTCTTTTATCTTTTAATGTTTTCTTTGGTCTAGCGCGTTTTTTCCGAAAAACATTCCAATATAACCTTTATAACGCCATCTCACAGCGCTTTCATTAGAGAGCATTTGCAACACTGAATGTTGCTATATATCGCAGATGTCTATGTGCGACAGTATTCACTTACCATTATCTGCTCATTTAATACTATCTTTCTAAACATATATAAGAAGAGCTTCAAATTTTAATAATACACTGTTTAATACTTATTTTAAAAAGAAAACGAACTCGATATTTTATCATTTCCTCTTCAATAATTACTATGAAAATGGAATTCGCATTTTTGGAGTCAAATATTTTCTTTTTGTTAAACTGGTAATTTCTATAATTTGTTCCATAAAAAATGATAACTAATTATTGTTCTGCGATTTTTGTTGTTGTTTAAAGCGCGCGCCACGAGCAAGAAGAATTTCGGTCATTGACATGAGGTCAGCCAAGACTGGACAGATAAGAGATTTGTATGAAATTGTCGCACAACGACCATTTTACTAGACCCCTCAATTCTGGCACATCTCACTCACTACCGAAACACGTACGTACATTAAGGAAATAAGATAAATGCAGTACATTTCAAGGTAGTCTTCTGTGAGAGAGGGGTAACGTGGCCAGTCGAGCGCGCCCAGCGGCTGTTGGATTGCAACGTGCACTCTCCCCCTCATTGCAAATTTTATTCCCCTTATATACTTACTTGACGCCGCAAACGTCAGGCGTTCTCTTGAAGCAGGTGGCATAAGCGAGGTTGGCGATGTAAGGGCCTGCGCCGCGGTTATAGTTGAACGACTCGAACGCACCAGACCGATCTGGGTAGTACTGGAGACAGCCGGGAGGCGCTGGAAACAGCAGTCCTCAATTAGCCAATAACGTCCCACTGCAGGGCACAGGCGTCCCCTAGTAAATTAACGAGCGGTTTCGATCCAGTGCGGATTGGTGGATCACATACTCTAGATTTTTTTTAAATAGCCGCCTTGATAGTGCCCGTTTATTTTTAAATATAGGTAAACTCAGAGCGATGATGGCTTAAGGGTATCCTCGGAGTTCAAATCCTTAGCCCGTTCCACGGAGACAGGAGTTCACTTGTTGTAAATGTTTAATACATACATTAATTCAACAAACTATATATATATAATGATGGCAACATTAACTTGTTCAGTCTTTTTATTTTTTTTATATATTGAAGTAGGAGGACGAAGAAGTGGTCCCACGTGATGGTAATTGTTACGCCTATGGACACCTGCAACACCGGGGAGGATGCGGTTCCTGTACAAGGCGTCCCCAGTGCTGTCATCTGCATAGCAACGTATGTCATCAATTTGCAACAGATCGTTGATATGCAGAAGGAACAGAGTTGGGGACAGCACGGAGCCTTGCGGGACGCCAGCGTTAATAGACATGGTGTCGGAGCAGCTACCATCAATAACGACTCTGATGCACCGTCTGATCAGTCTGTCAATCCATTCGAATAATCCCCAGGGTATCCCGAAAGATGGTAACTTGGAAAGATTATCTTTTGTTTTTCTTATTTGTTTTTTATAGACTAGTGGGCGGACGAGCAAGCGGTCCCACGTGATGGTAAGTGTCACCGCCGCCCGTGGGCACCTGCAACACCGGGGGGCATGCGTGCGCGCCGGCGACCTTGCAACATCCTATTGTCTACATTGCTTTTTTTGTTTTGGTTATTGTCATATTTATATTGAGTGTACGTTGGAATAAAGTGTTGTCTATGGCAGCTTTTCATTCTTTTCGAGCTTTTCATCCTTTGATGATTTTACAAGTGATAATCGTAAGCTTAGGGATACATGTACGTTTTTCCCGTACATTATGACTTCCCCAAACTGAATGAGATCATGTAACGTAACTCCAACTTACCAATGAGGTATTCATCTCTATCAGCCGAGGAAGAGAGTGGTGTTGAAGGAAGGGAAGATGTGATTGCTTCAAATAGGCCATCTCTATATTTTCTGTGAACAAATCCAGACAAATGATTATATGAGTAATAGAAAATACTGAATAAGCAGCAAATGGCTACAGATTTAAGGATGGATTGGAGTTAGGTTCTCTAGTGATAATAGAGATATAGGAGTGACTCCATCGACTTTGTGATGATGGCATTCATAGAGCTATTTTTTTTAGGGGCTTTTACACTATTGTGTATGTCAGTAATTTCACCATCAATCTGTCTTAGTTATTTACATCTATCTATACTATAATTACTTCTATCTGTCTATCTTAAATTATCTGTGACTGATAGCGACTTGCAAATTCGCACAGAATATTTGCAGCTTTCGATGTTGGCTCGGTCAGAATTCTATGGAACATCCCTACATCACACCTGCTCAAATTTAGAGTCTCCATCAGAGCCTTCCTCTCAGAGCTTTAAAAAAGATTTATTTCAATACAAAAATAGTTTGTTTTTACAATGATTTGTCAGTATTCTTTTTGTAACTCGTAAATAAATATTCTGATTCGTTTAAATACAAGCCAAAATATTAAGGTACGTTTATTACAGCAATAAAAGGATACATTGCACAACTTACCTCATCATGTCTTCTGACCCTGTCTTACTGAAACTCCGTCCACTCACTTCAGTGTATCAAAGCCACCACTAATTGCATTATTATCATCCACAATCACCGCATCCTTCGCCCGTCTAACCCCACTTACCCCAGCGTATTGAAGCACTCCAACTGCGTGACCTTGATCTTCCATGTAGCTTGAGGAAGATTCGGTTGTGAATTGCGATCAGCGATTTTGAAGTTGATGCGGATCGAGCGGCTGTTCGTTGAAGCATTGACACGAACGTACACTGAAATTGTTTTATTTATTTTTATTTATAGACAAGTGGGCGGACGAGCGAGCGGTTCCACGTGATGGTAAGTGTTACCGCCGCCCGTGGACACCTGCAACACCAGGGGGTATGCAGGCGCGCCGCCGACCTTGTAAAATCCTATTCACAGCTTTCTTGAAGAACCCCATATCGTAGCCAATGACATACAATGACGAAGAAATGACACAATAATAATATTAATAGCAACAAATGTCGTTGGATGGTCAAATGAATGAATCCATTCCTAATTCTCCAAAGGTAAGGCCGCAGCATCCGTTGCCGTTTACATTTGTCATTCTCCTGTCATTCTGTTTAAACATGTTTGCTTAAATCTTGTACAATGGGGAATGTTCTTAAGAGTTGTTCGGTTTGAAGCCCAAATTCGGGTTTTTACCATCGCACCTCCCGTTATTGTCGTGTGGTTAATCCACACTTCCATGACAAAGAGTCATTGCGCACCATATACCGCGAACCCGAAAGTTGTAGAATTACCTGGCAACTGAGATTTTTCTGATAAGCTAACGACATGCACCTCTTCAAGAGAGCCGATTATATATCACGTCGATTTTACGGTATTTCACATGTGTTTGTTTCAAAAATGTTAAATACATGTTTCTTTCGACAATGTTAGAATTATAAATGGAATTCATGGCGTCAAGCTTCTGGAAGCGTTCGGAGACGTGTTGTATATCTAAACAAACCTTCATCTCATCTCCCATTCATCTGAAGGAGGAGACGGAGGAGTTGCAGTGAGACATTGTAATAAGAAGCAATCCTTCAAATGAAGTACTAAGTAAATAAATCTAAATTATCTAAATCAAGTTCCAGTAATATTTCAATCATGTTCGTTTGCCAATTTCATTTATATGTTTTGTTCTGCACACAAAACAATACAATACACGATTAAATGAGAGATTTACGAAATGTAAGCTTATTTCTTGTGGAGATCTATTCTAGCAGACCCGTGAAATAAAGATATTGGTGGGAACGGAACAAAAAATGATTGTTTCGACCGTAATACAATCGTACAATCATATTTGTTTACAACTCACAGTGCTGTCCATTATTGTCGCCGCACAACGGTGGCACGAAGTCCGAGTTGGCTTGCAGGTTTGTCACTTGGAAGATATCGTTTCTGCACGAATATCCTGGTCGCTGAGTAACATTTTCCACTGTTTCCACCTGGGAGGAGAGTATTTATGTGGTATTAAATTTCAAATAATAAAATAAAAACCGTTTTGGTTTAAAGAAAAAAAAATGTATAAAAGAACATAAAACAAAGATGTAACGAAACGTATGAGGGAAGTGTGAGAGAGGATGAATGTGTGAGAGAGAAGGGAGAAGAATGGTGGAGGTGCAAGACTGTAAAATTATTAAAGGTACAAATAAAATTTGTAATCCCAGTTTTTACTTGGTTTCTTATGACAATACTATTTTGAGAAAATGTCTTTTAAACATTTACATTTCCACCGTACATAATCTGTGCTATCATAAATAATTAATGATTATAAAAAAAGAGAACTATTTCATATGCAGATTCAAATTACGCCATCTACCGATGAGTAACGACACTTACTGTAGTAGGTGGTGCGAGGTTGAAAGTTTCAAAGTCAATCCTCATTTGACACACATTGTTATTATTGATTTCCACATTGTAGGAACATTCCAGGCCAGCAGATTCTCTATTAAGTGGTGGGTTGATGAAGATAGCGACCTTCGTATTTGTTCTCACATCGCAGGCGTTTACTGAAAATTAAGTACAGCGCCACCTAGTAATATTAATTGAAAACTAAAAATTTTATCATGCTCTATTTTAGCGGAGTATTTAACTTCATCGAAATAATGTTATTTTATTTATTTATATTGATAACAATAAAGCTTTATAAATGCATATAAAAAAAAATTAAAATTGTAGAAAATGATTAAATATACGGAATAATATAACAGAAACTGAATTAAAGATGTTAATATTTTGACACTATAAAATATCAAGTCCATTCGGTCTGACTATAATCAGTGTTAATAGTTCAATTTTTTTTAGTGTTAATGCGGCTATACCTCGACTATACCTAGACTATACTCGTACCACGTTCCAATCAAATTTCTCCAAAATGTAAACAATAACACGTAATCTTGAGTGAACACGGGGATAAATTAAATTGTAAAATAATAATTGTTTGTTTAAGACTGTAAAATTTAAAGCCACATGTCGAGATATTTCATTGATTTGGTTTTGGATTGGATTGGACCGGACTATACGTAAAACAAATAACAGAAATCGCCAACTTACATGAACAACAAGTAGCAAAAACCCCACAGAAACCTATCGCCTTACCACCTTGGGTGTTACATTGGTTTCTGGACAGACAGACACCTCCGGTAGCCCTGTCAGAGCCCTGACACTGCTCTCCATTGCCCACTGTGAATATGCTGCCAGGGGCTTGTCTCGGCGCTGCAATATTTAAAAAAAAATGAGATTCTGGAGATTTTCTCTAGTACCTACCAAAATAATGTTTTTCAGCAAAAATATATACGATGATATATTAATAAGCAGTTTTTGCTACTGTCTTTTTGTGATAGTTTCTGGCAAACCAAGCAGGAGATTGAAAAAGCTCAGCGAAAAAAAATTATCAATAAAAATAGTTGGTTATTAGGTCAGTAGGTACTATAAATTAATATCAATTTTTTTTTCCAATAATTTGTGATATGGATTTTCTTTTAATTTGCCGCCCATTTCCAGTCTCTACTTTAATTTGCTAGACTTTAGGACTTAGGGGCCGTCAAGTATTACGCAAGCAGAATTTTAATCACTTTAACCCCCCCCCCCCCCCTCCCCGTTGTCAGCGAAAGTAAGCAAAGCTCTTAAATTGCTTACGTAAGCATTGGTATAATTTTTAGAAAATCTGTTTAATCAGAATCTACTAAATTTTGCCAAAAAAATACGAAAGTAAATAAATAAATATTGCTGACGTAATCGCCATTCGGAACCCCCCCCCCCCCAACCCCTCCCCCACATCATCAAAAATAAGCAAAGCAAAGACCCTCCCACCCCCCTTTGGTGCTTATGTACGTAATCCTTGAACGGCTCCTTACTCAAATAGATATATTTTTCCGCCTAAAATATAACATTGATATAATTTATATATTTAAAAAAAAATGTGACAAAGAATGAAATATTAAAAAAAAGAGGAAATAATTAGCGATTGACACGTAAGTAAAGTAATTAATTTATTGATTAACAATTAAACACTGCGTCATCTCTCGTCGACTAGCAATAACTTACTTCGAAAGAGGTTCGTCGCGGTGCCGCAGTGGACAGCGGCCAGTATCAACAGCAGCCGATTTACATTTAAGATCATCTTGACCGATTAACTGTAAAACATTGTAGGTGCTATTTAGGTGGCTAAAATGATACGACATCGATTGGTAATCGTGGCAAGTTGGAATTCCATTCCAGATTTTTATTAAACCTAGATGTTTCGTCATTTTTGTAGATAAAGTCCTTTTTAAAGGTTTTATTTTCTTATATAATATCGCAGTTTACTGTTAAATTTAGCACTATTTGATTAACGACTACATGAATTGTCAACGGCAAATCTATAATCTATATCTATACTAATATAATAAAGAGGTAAAATTGTGTGTTTGTTTATGGGTATGATGGGGGTAATCTCTGGAACTATGGTACTGAACTGATTTCAAAAATTATTACACAAATAGGAAGCTACATTATCATATGTACTATATTTAATTTTGAAATTAGGAAAAAAAAAGGAAATAAAATACTCTTATAAACCGAAGCGAAGCGAGGGCGGGTCGCTAGTCGTTTTTTTATCTATCTATATATTATATATTGTTTTTTTTTTTCCTCATTACCATAAATAAATATTACTGACCACGGATGGGATCACGTTAAAATAACAGTTAGACAATATATTAAAACTATTTACGCTTTTAAATTGAAAACATTATAAAAACAGTTATATACTACAGTAATTAAGAACCTTTATAGTTATATGAGAATATATACCGGTTTGTTATTAATAAACATTAAGATACAATAACTAACAATAAATATTGTAGTTTGGATAGTTTTCGAATAAATTATCCTAAAATAACAGATGTACTTCAAAAGTCACAATCAATTCAAAACCTACAGTCAATTACCACCATCGAGTAATCTCTTTTCCGTCCACTGCAGAACACGGGCTTTCTCATGCTGAGTGGGTTGACGACTCCACACTTCTAGAGGTGGAGCAGTTACCCAGGGCCTCGGCTTTGTTGCCTTTTACGACACCCTCCCTTCCCAAGATTAATTTGTAACTACTAGCAGTGCCCGCGACTTTGTTTGCATTAATTTTCCCGTAGAAACTCTGTATTAGATCTGAATTATAACTATATCGAGTTCCATTAAAATCCGTTTTTGCGTCATGTGCGTTCAGAGAGACAGACAGATGGATAAACATTTCAATAATTGATGTGATTGATAAATATGGCTCTATAGTTAGATAGATAAAACTCTTTATTGCACATCAAAACAAAACAATACAGTAACAGACATTGTAACATATGAAATGCACAAAAGGCGGTGTTATCATACTCTATATATTTCGTTCTAAAATTGCCATCACTTTTTCAAAAAATGTTTCATGTACACACACGGATATGTTACGATTTTATTTTACGTATAGATTTGTAAGTTATTTTTACCGTAAGTTATTCTGAACATTGAACTTGAACCTCAAGTAATCTAGCAAGTTGCTTAACTGTCAAGCGACCGGTTAACTTAGTTCATTGAACTCTATCGGTTAATAATTGTGAAATACTTTGATGGGAATTAAAGTAATTCGACTTTGCTCGAGTCGAGAACTATCTAAGACATTCTATATCTATACTATAATATTATAAAGAGAAAATTATGTAAATTTGGATGTAGGAGGTAATCTCCGAAACTACTAATCCGATTTCAAAAATTCTTTCACCATTTGAAAGGTACGTTATTCCAGATTGACATAGGCTATATATTATGTGCATAAAATTGTCGGGCACAGCTAGTATATGTATAAAGAGAAATGTCCTAACTCACTGACTCATCAAAGTGGAATTCGCTGAAACATCAAATTTGGACAGTAGCTTCTTTTTATGACGTAAACACTCAGTAAAAGTGATTTTACGAAATCCAATCCCAAAATTCGACGTGGCTGTATGGTGTCGGCCGGCTATAGAATAGCCCTACTCCATTTCTTCCTGTAGGTCTCGTAAAAGGCGACTAAGGGGCTACCACAAGCCCTGAGGAACTACACAAGCTCTTAAAGAATGGACTCGGCAACCAGCTTGGGCAGCGTGACGTTTTAAGTCCATATATACATCCCTAGTGCACAAAACGATAGGCCCATGTCCAACAGTGGATACTGAAAGAGCTGGTTACGGATATAAAACAACTGAGGGAGAGAGTGCACGCTGCAATTCGGCAGCCGCTAGGCGCACGTTAGATCTCTCTCGCAGAAACATTGAAATGTACTGCATTTCCCACTTTATCTTATTTCTCTAATGTATGTACGTGTTTCGGTAGTGAGTGAGATATGCAAGAACCCATTCCCGTCCTATCCCCCCCCCCCCCCCCATTTTCCCAACCCTTTCTCCAAATCCGTTCCTATATCTCCAAAGGCAGGCAGCGCGTCCGGGGGCGTGCCAACGTTTGTCATTTTAGACTAATGTTGGCATGTATCGCGGATGTCCATGGGCGACAGTATCCACTTACCATCAGGTGGACTGTATGCTCGTCTGCAGCCTTCATTCACAAAAAAAACTGTAATAGATTTTTTTAATATCAGAAAAGTCGCCTCACACTAGACGCTATAGGAAATATACGTAAAAAGTGAAGATAACGAAAAACTATTATACAATAATTATCATACACATCATTGCACTTTAACGTACAAAAGGCGAGCTTAATACCTAACGACTCATTCTCACCAGGAGAGTTTCGCGAACGCCCGTTTCACGAACATCGGCCAAAGATTAGTATAAACAACTGTTACCATCATCTGATCACTGTTGTCATCGAGTTTTTTATCATCATGTGAACAATTGTAGTCGAGAATTGTATTTTGTTTGCTCGCATACGAGAATCGTATACGAGAAACTCTCCTTGTGTAAACGAGCTATAAGGCATTCTGTAGTTCTCAAAAATACATCATTACCTTGAACCTGTCTTAAAAAGATAAATAGTAAAGAAAATCAATTTCTACTCTAAATATACTTAATGATGCCAAGGTGACGGTGCTTTGTAAGTCTGTATGTATGTTCTTTGTTAACTACAGAAATATAATGGCAAACATTCATTAACAACGCGTTTCCGGATAAAGTATAATATTAGACATTATTAATGTTATAAATGTGAAAGTTTGTTTGTTTATTATCTGACTAGCGACCCGCCCTCGCTTCGCTTCGGTTTGTAAAAGTTTTTTTTTTCTCAAAATGATTTTTTTCAAAATATCAAAATAAAATATAGCCTATATTCGACACGGATAATGTGGCTTCCTATTTGGGAAAGACTTTTTGAAATCGGTTCAGTAGTTTCACAGATTACCCCCAACATACCTACAAACGCACAATTTTACCTCTTTATTATATTAGTATAGATAACTTTCAGAGAGATTACAGAAAATCTACCGAAAGTGGAGATTACGATTTTTGAATTTTGGAAAAAATCATCTCGACTCATCTCATCAGGAAAGCTAATGGTAACATTATATTAGGTAATCAAAAATAAAGAAATGGAAAAACAATGGTTATCTATTCTATATTTTTTTTAGCAGGTGGCAGACGAGCATACAGTCCACCTGATGGTATGTGGATACTGTCACCCATGGACATCCGCGATACATGCCAACATTAGTCCAAAATGACAAACGTCGGCACGCCCCCGGATGCGTTGCCTATCGCCGGAGATATAGGAATGGATTTGGAGAAAGAGTCGGGAAAATGGGGAGGGATAGGATGGGAATGTCACATCTCACTCACTACAGAAACACGTACGTACATTGGGGAAATAAGATAAAGTGAGAAACGCAGTACATTTCAAGGTAGTCTTCTGTTTTATCCAAACGGAATTAATCAAAAAAATTGTGTGCATTTATCTTGAAGATCTGATCAAATTGCACTTGTGCCGATTAAGACGACTCGGCGATAACAAAGGCGTTACTACAAACGCTGACCAACTCACCACCGCTAAAATAGTGGACTCGCCAATCCGCTCGGGCAGCGTGACGTTTTGGGACCATACATTCCTCATGCACGAGACAATGTACACCGATAACGACTCATTGAAGTCGAGAGTGTATATACTTACGTATGTACTGTATAAGTATATATACTCATACACATAATCGTCACAAAGCCGTGTCCGTACATGAAATATTTTTTCGCAACATAGAACGATTAATATAGAGCGCAGAACGACATTTTTTTTAAATTTATTTCTGTATGTCTGTTCCAAGAGCGTCGCCAGCCAACACCAGCCAATGGGCCGGGATGGGGGGGGGGGGGGGGTGAGATGAGAGAGAGAAAGAAAAGAAAAGAAAATGGCAGAAATGGGAATTGTAGGTACAAATATTTTTTTTTTCGAATCTCTAGAGTAGTCTAGAGCAACTGCAACTGTAAAAATACAATTATTAAGATTAAATACTAATTGTAAGATATAATTTAACTATCGCCCGCAATTGGCGAGATACAAGGATTAGGAAGCAGATTTATATTTATAAATAGTGAAATATTTACATAAGTTAATAAGTGAAATGAAACGGGAAATAGACAAATTTAAATAGTAGGTACTCTTATAGTAAAAAATATGTGATAAGTTACGTCTACGAGTGAATACAAGGATTATAATAGATGAGTTATTGTAACGAATAATACAACGCGCATCAAGCAAAAAAATGGACGGATTTTAATGAAACTTGTTATATAGTTGTAGCTTATTTCCCGGTTAACATGCCATCTTCTATCTCGTTACAGAGTTCCCGCCGAATCGGAAGTTCTCGCGACCAAAGTCGCTGGCATCGCTAGTTTTTTTTTTTATATAGACTAGTGGGCGGACGAGCAAGCGGTCCCACGTGATGGTAAGTGTTACCGCCGCCCATGGACGCCTGCAACACCAGGGGGTATACGAGCGCGCCGCCGACCTTGCAAAATCCTATTCACAGCTCTCTTGAAGAACCCCATATCGTAGCTCAATGGAAAGACCTCTTGAGGCAGTATAAAGTATTAAAGATATGAAGCCCGAAGCAACATTTTTTTTGGAATTAACGTCTGTCTATCTTTAACGCACATCACGAGAAAACGACTGGACGAATTTTAACGAAACATGCCATTGTCACAACTTATGTGTCAGGTTCACGTATAGGGTACGTTTTAGCCAGAGTCATTATAGAATTCCTAGGCAAATTACTCTGAACATGACGCGAGCGACGTCGCAGGCTGCTGCTAGTAAAATAAACGAGTTTTGTTCATTTCACTGTTAGTTTGTTTGTTTTATTTTATTTAACTTGTTCAATTTAATCAGTAAATGAATAAAAGATGTCAACGATGTGAGAAATAAAAATAAAATGTTTTTATTTTATTTCGACAATCAGAACCGAATATAAGGTCTCAGATAACATCACAATTCCATTGAATTGTTGTAAATTATATAACTACCGGTATTTATCACGATTATTAAAAAAAAAAAAAACACTTTTTCATTTTCACTAACACATTTCAAAGGTAAATAAAAATCACAAAATTGTTTATAAAAACAATAAATATATAGAAAACGTACGTACGTGTGTTTGTAGCGAAGATGGTTGCGGAAATGAGTTAATTATATAACGTAGAGTCTTATATAGAGCTTACTGCCAGTGACCGTTGAGTAGTCCAGGAGCTGGACCGTAGTTATTGAACAAAATGTGTGATGAAGATTTTAGTCACTCAGATTGACATATAGTTTAACAATATAATAGTTTAATAAACTAATCAAACTAAACATTTAAATTTATTTTTTCACATTTATTTAGGTGGCGGCCGAGCAGACAGTCTGCCTGGTGGTAATGCCTGGTCGTTTAGTGGGTCGCTAGTTTTTGATAAAAGAAAAATATTGTGCGGGATACGTATGCACTAACACGCAGTAGAATGCTAGTGTCTGTACTCCGCACCAACTGGATCGCCTGGGGGGTGTGGACTGTATAATAGGTTTTTCGTGTCTTGAATAAAACAACAAGGCTTGTTCTTCAATAGAGCCGGGGTAGCGCAGAGGTACTTGTTCTTCTTCTTGTTCTTGTTGTTCTCGGAGTGGATGCCGCTGCGGAAGTGAAGTTGACCGCCCGTCAGGTAGCCGTCGACTGCGCTTATCCAGAAGGTCGATGGCGCGCTGCTCCGGGTCATTCTTGGTTCTCCTCGGTTCGATGCCCAGTGACTCCAACTTGAAGAAGTTCTTCATTAACTCCTCCATTTTGTTGCACTTCTCGCTGATGTAGCCGCAGAAGGCGACTGGTTCGCACACTGAAGTGCGGCATCCGTGTAGCACCCAACCTAGTAGCGTCAGTGATGCTACCGGCTTGTTCCTTCGTCCCGCTCGGACCTGGCGTGAGACGATCAGCTCCCAATTGTCCTGCCCGATGACAATCTTCGGAGAGACATCCTTGTAGGTGAGCTCGTCCCTGATGTCGTCCAGGTGTGTGCAGTCTTCCAGGTCCGTTTCCCCGATGGTCTGTGATGTGAAGTTGAGACGCTCGATGGTGCGTGCGCCCTTTAATTTGTGCACGCCGTCCGAGTGTAGCCCTTGTATTTGTACGTCAACAGTGCGGCTCTTTTCATGTTTCATCTCGCCGCCGTTGATACCTTGTATCCACATTGTGTCAACCGGCCCGTCGATGCCGAGCGAGTTGATTGTAGCCTCTTCTATAATGGTGACGGTGCTGCCTTCGTCGAACAGCGCGTAGGTGTGTATCTTCGCGTGTGGTCCGGCAAGCACTACTGGCGCAATCTTGAGGTAGGCTCGACGTCGACGTGGTGATGAGTTCGCGGCGGTGGCCTTGTTGGTCAGCTCCGTTGTTGATGTGACGATTTCTTCTTTCTTGGGCTCTTCCGTCTTCACTGTTGGCGGCAAAGTTTGACGTGTACGATGTAGCAGCCGATGATGTGACATCTCACACCCGTTGTGTCCGTACGGCTTAGCTCGGCAACTGCCCCGGCTATGGTCGCTACACAGGCAGCGGAAGCAGATGCGGTTCCTCTTCGTTACCTCCCATCGGGCGTCGAGATCGCTCTCGGCAAACCGTTTGCACGAAGGTAAGTAGTGATTCTTTTTACACAGCGGGCAAAGTTTTCTTTTTCCGTCGTTAATGGCGCTGTATGTTCGTTCCGTCCTTTTCTTTGTCGCCCTCTCTCTCACACTCGCAGGTTCAATGATGGGAACGGTGACTTCTGGCGGTGCGTAGGCACTGCATTTGTCGGCCTCTATGTTGAGGAACGTTGACAGCAGGCTCAGCGTGGGTACTTCGTGCTCCCAGATACTTGCAAAGTCGTACCACTTGCTCTTCAGTATGGGTGTGAACTTCTCCATTATAGCCCGGACTAGCTCGGGGCTATACAGGTAGTTGTCCCTCTTCATTGCTTGTATGGTAGCCACAGCGTTGGCCACCTTACTGGCGAACACGCAGAGGTCGCGGGGCTCGTCGTTTAGCTTGCGCAGGCACTTCAGTTTTCCTGTTTCGCATGCGACGAGTGCGTCCGGCCTCCCGAATCTCCTTGCGAGAGCTTCCATTATGTCGTCCGGCTCTCGGTGGGCGGTGAACAAACTTGCTACCGCCTCCATAGCGGCACCCTTCAGGCTCTTCCTTAGCCGTGCCAGGTTGTCGCTCTTTGCGAAGGTGTGCTTCGAATCTTCGTAGGCACCCTTCAACCCCAGCCATGCGCTGCCTTGTCCATCGAACGTCGGCAGCTCCATAGTATAACGCGGTGTCTCCCTCGCCGAAATCTTCACTGCCTTGGAGATCGCGGTAGCCATTTGCTCCACGATGTCTGCAGTAGGGCGCGCGGGCCGAGACGTGCTTCGTTCTCGGTGCCTATCCTCCCCATTGTTGGCGGTATAAGCTTCCCGTCCTCGTCCTTCCTTCCTTTTGGGCGAGATCTCGCGAGACTTTGGCTCCGCCCCCTGCGGGGGTATGGGGGGGGGGAACCTAGTTCCGATTTAACCATTTTTCCAACCGGAACGATGCTTCTTTATCTTCTTTTCCCTTGTCGTCTTCTTCTTCTTCAGAGCTTGATCCCAGCTCCGCGAGCCTTATCTCTTGCTCTTTAGCAGTCAGGCGCAGCTGTAGCAGGGTTCGTTCTATTTGTAGACGCTCCCTCTTCTTTGCGGACGCAGTAGAGCGGCGCGACCTTGCCGCGATGCTCGCGGCCCGTAGAACGATTGTGACGTCCGCCGTCCCATTATCATCGACGTGCGCTTTGTCTTCTTCGTCCCCACGTATCGATGCCTCTCTCCGCGTAGAAGTCGTCTTCATAGTGGCCTCGGTGCTGGTGGCCGTGGTTCCTGTAGCTGTCGTGCCCGTGCTCGTGGTTGCTGTGACCGTAGACTCTGTAGTGGCAGACGTTGACTCCGTAGCGGTCTGTGCTCCGCTCTGCGACCCCGTTCGGCTCTGTGACCTTGTTGTTGCCGGCATTGTAATAGGTACGTCGTGAGAACAACGAAACTAAACAATCAAGTCTTTGAACGTCTTTGGAAATCAAGATCGGAAATCAAGATTGGAAATCAAGACTGGAAATCAAGACGTGAATCAGGACGTGAAACTGAAAGACTGGCCCTAGTACGGACGAGTACGATGCGTCGTGCCGCTCTCCGTAGAGCCGTAGATCGTACGGGGATTCTTAATAATCCTACGACGCGACCGTACCGTCTCTTCCCGCTATTTCTTAATAAATAACGCCGTACGCCGTTCTTCTTATTCCACGAGGTCTTCAAACACGACTTGCTTGATTCCAATCCGGCGCTCGAAGGACCATAGATGTGCGGGATACGTATGCACTAACACGCAGTAGAATGCTAGTGTCTGTACTCCGCACCAACTGGATCGCCTGGGGGGTGTGGACTGTATAATAGGTTTTTCGTGTCTTGAATAAAACAACAAGGCTTGTTCTTCAATAGAGCCGGGGTAGCGCAGAGGTACTTGTTCTTCTTCTTGTTCTTCTTGTTCTCGGAGTGGATGCCGCTGCGGAAGTGAAGTTGACCGGAAATGGTCCGCCTTTTATTCTATTTATTGGGTTCCTCAACCTCTGGCTAGTTGCGGGATTCCCCCACCACCGGTCAACGTATGTACCCCTCCCGCTACCCGCGGGGAATCATTTATTTTCCTTATCAACAAATACGTATTTACATTTTTGATAAGATCCTAGTATGTCCTCACCTACACTAATGACCAACGATTTACGTAGAGACATACTAGGGATCACTCCATTATTAGCAAATTATATACATAAAAACTTAACAACTAGTTGCGAAACTATATACATGTTTGCCTAAGTACCCTAGCCTTTTTGTCGTCAACAAATAGTGTTGTGACAAAAGGATCAATCACTCACTCGCCGGGTACTATTTATTTTATTATTAATTGTAGGTTTTAATAAAAAATCTCCCAGGGAATTTTATTAAATGAAGGGAAGTATTAGTGATGATCTCGACCTAGAGTCCTATTTCTAGATTTTATGCTGTAAATAATTCTTTCTAGGAATAAAATTTTAGCTTTCGTATTTTGAACTCATATAAATTAGATCATAGAGAGGTGATGGAGGTTTTTAGGGACTTCTTAGTTAATAAAAAGGTGGTCTTTATTCCTACGTGTATTACTTATGTGCTCATGGGGATTTGCTTATTCTTGATTTCATGGCGTAGGTATTTGAAATTCAAAGGTTTCAAAAATTTTCTCATGGTGAGTACCAAGAGAAGTCGGCTAAGTCCGGGTTATCATTAACAGGTTTAAGAATCTCTAAAGTAATAAAAAACAGACGTTTTATATGAAGTGAGGAAGTCTAAATGCAATAGGAAAATATGAAAAAAACTATATTTGACCTACATCATAATAATAAAATTAAAATAAAACGATAATTACAGAGAAATACTCAAACGAACATAGGAAATGCGATTTTAAAAAACGGCTAAGGCGAGCTTCTGTCACACGCATAGACAGATAGCGTTGCCACAACAAAACGGTTAAAAGGACCTAAAGCCTTAGGGCGTTATAGTAACAAAATATCTGACAAGATAAACTGATTTATTAGACAGGGCGAAAAATTATGTTAAAAAGCTTTTGCTTTTGCTTCTATCCTCCTATTTAAAAATGCTTAAAAAAAATTAAACAAAGAACTCGGTCTCCTAGACTATACAAGTAGGCAGCTTTTAAATAAGTTTAAGTTCATTGATGTATTTATAAATAACTCGACGAAAGGTCCAATTAGCATGTTTCAAGGTTAACAAAATTGTCATTTGTCATTTGTAAAAAATTTGTAAAAATTGTAAAATTGCCCATTTGTAAAAAATCTTTTATGGCGATTTACATAAATATGACGTTCTTTAGCGAAAAACCATGTTTTTGACGATTTCAATTGCCAGTCTCTATATGTATATTTCTATATATATCTATGTATCTATACTAATATTATAGAGAGACAGTGAGTTTGTTTCTTGTTTGTTTGTTTGTTTGTATGCAAGGGGAAGGCCAAAACTACTGGAGCGATTTTGAGAATTTTGTCGCTTTTCGGAAGATATATTTGCTGTTTGTGCTAAATGAGTGAAGGGGTCATTAGTCTAAAATAAAGGACAACATCTGTTTGTCTGTCAGTCCGTATGTTCGCGTTAATATCAAGAACGCCTTGCATATGTACCCTCTTAACTAAGCCACATGTTTAAGTTAGGTTTAGTTAACTTCTAAGACTAAACTTCTAAATATAGATAGACATTATTAAAAATATAATGATTTTATTTATAGGGAATTACTATGCACGGACGCTGACATAAAAATGTTCTGTTCTGTTCTGGTTAGTGAGAATAAGAAACTGTGCTGTAGTGAATCCATATATGTTTTTTCTGTGGCGAATTCTCAATTGTGAAACATATATAACACCAACATATATATACGTTGTAAATATTAATTGGCGTAATGGGTATTTTTCGAAAATACATTTTATATATGTACAGTTCCAATCCATTTTTCCTCTTCCATCTTTCTGTATATTCAAATTTTTCGATAGCTTTTAATTCGCTTATTCCGAAGAAAACAGCGGTACAAATATACAACAGATGAAACAGTTGTTTTAATTGTTTAAACAAAAAAAAAAACAATGAATTAGTGTTTAAAGTGCTGTTTTGTTCCTGCCAATTGAGATTTACACCGTCGATATTTCAGACAATTTAAGTGGGTAACACGAAATGTAAAACGGGCGGCCATATTGCATTTATCCAGTGGTGAAACATTCCTCAAAATCCGTCTAACTGTGTCTTATATAATAGTAATCACATATACAGACAGAAGTTGCCGTTTGAAATGTTAGTTTGAATGATACTTTGTTAGTTGTAACTTGTAAATGTTTACGACTTGTATGCGCCTTTGCTGTTTCTCATAAACTGTTAAACGGACCATAGACATTACGAGTTAATACATGCGGCTTTTGAAACGGACTCTTTTGGCGGAACTCGAAAAGTAATTAATGAGTTTTTGTTTGATTATTCTAAAAGATATTTATTACGGGATTTATGGTTTAATAGTGATGGTTTATTAAACTTCAAAGTGTTTGTGTATAATATTTGTGAATATCAAATAAAAGTATGAGACTGAATTTTTCGTGCACTTCCAAGGAGTAAGTACATCTCTGTCCTCAGTAAACCAACAATCACTTTACTTAGCGACTCTTGACTTGCTTCGACGTGACTAGTTATTGGCGGGATTAAATTAATTATGAAGGAAACTCGAGTGCTTTAAAGCGGACGCAGGCGAAGCGCTAGTATGCGCGGTAACGCGACTGCGTGAGCGTGCGCGCTATTTCGCGAGCCGCCGCTTTCGGGCTCCGACATGCGCGGCGGGCATTTTGTAATACACGCATAAAGGCGCTCGCGTACGCGCGCATGTTCACGCATTCTCGCGTAAAAAGTAGCGCGGCCTGATTCGCCTAATGTGCGCGGCGACTGGGAGTCTGCTCGAGCATGGTCTGCGACAGTCCTCACTGTCCACACCCTGGCGTGTCGGCGTGGTGTAATTTGAAAAGTAGCAATAATAAATCAGTAAATTCAGTGTGGCTGGCCATGGTCCTAACCTGTTGTAAGTTGGTATCACACCTTATAGATGAGCTCTAGTGTTCACTCCGTTGGATAGGATCTCACTGCTTGCGTGTAAAAGTCCTAACGGTTTTCTTACAACCATACAGCAGTGAAGGATATGTATAGGAAGTTAGATATGTCGACCGCCACCAGTCTCAGACCTAACGATGTTGGGCTAGATAAAGGAGACGTATCCCGGTCAAAGGATAGGATATTAAATGTGAATTTGAATACAACTATTTATATGTAAGCTCAGGTTGAATAATAGGTACACATCCCGGCCGAAAGTAATACACATCGGCTATGATCGGCTAGCTTCGGTTTTGTAGAGCGTCGTCTCTAACGTCGTCGCTGTACGTCGCTGACTTGTCAGTCGTCGTAACGGCACACGACAGAGATGACGCTCTACAAAACCGAAGCTAGCCAATAGTCTCTTTCTAAAGGTCGATGTGTGCCTTTCGGGCAGGAAGTGTACATATGTTTCTTGAGTAGATGCTGAGCTAGCGCTTTGATTTAGCTGCTTGCGTCAGTTTATATTTATGCATACTCCACGGGCAGTTGTGCCCACGGGGCCTGCTGTGCTCTGCGGGTTCAATATAATTATGCCTTCAGAACGTTGCTAATTATTTAAAGATATAATCTGGCGGATGAAATCCGACTCATTGTTGAGCTCAGTCCGTGGTAGCAGCAACGTCAGGAATAGCATTCGAAAAACAATTGCAAACAGGTCCGAATATCCAAGAATGTGGCATTTAATTGATAAGATCAAATCCGCTTTAGAAATCAAGTAGGTACCTACTAACAGAGGCAAAGTTAATAGGGATCTGTGTGGTCTCATAGTAAATAAATATACATAATTAAATACGCCAATTGGCCCTTCTTCAGGTCTCCAATTTTGACTTCGACTTCTTTAGATTTCAACATATGCCAACATTTCTATTCAAATATACCCACATAGAGCGTTGCCCTCTTATTAACACGGGAAATATTTGTCTGTCTGTATGTTTGTACTGTCAACTGAAGTGTTTGGTCGTCAGCTCGTCGATTCATTGAACTCTTTTTGTTACGCAATAGTTTGGTATCTTCATGGCGTTTAAGATTCAAGGCGACGATCTTTGGGGACGCACTGTATTTATGTACCGTTTATTGTCGACCGGATGCCACCATCCCAAGCCAAAAGCGCTGAGGAACTACACACCACCCGCTTGACCAGCGTGCCGTTTTAACAGGACAAGGTGCACGGGGAGACCAGTGTGCATCCATGGATGATAAAAGTCCTGGTGAGTGACTGTATTTATAGGTATGGTGCTGTACTGGAGGAAGGCCGATGTTGCTCAAGATACAACCACGAGTTATATGAGTCGCAAAAAGATTCAACCGTCATCAAGGTCATCAATTTGGGACGCGTGTGTTGGGTTAGGTGAGATCATACTGTGCTCCACACCATCTCTTCCCGTGGATGTCGTAAAAGGTGGCTAAAATGGCGAAGTCGCTACCGCAAGCGCTGACGAAGTACTTTTTGACGAGAACTCGAGAAACGAATTTGTTTGTTTGATTATTATAAAAAAATGTGTAAATAGCCGTTTCGTAGTTTAACTTGTGATAGTTTATTAAACTTCAAAGTGCTTCTCGTGTGTGATTGACAGGATACGTTTTAGATTTTGAAATTGTTGATTACAACGACTACATGACACTGGCAGAATGTGCTAATTGCACCATTGTCATATTTTGAAGAAAAAAAAATCCTCTAAGAACTATAACCGCTTGGCCATCGTGGGTCGTATGCAGCAGTGTACCATATAGGGGCTGGTTGCGGTAATGCTCAAATAAAAAAATAATTTGAAATCATGTTGGTCAGTACTATAAAGGGTATTTTCTTATTTCAACCTTTATTATTAAGAAATGAGAAGGGCTAAGGGCCAAAGCTTAATAGTAGATATAAAAATATTGACGATTTAACATGTGGGTGTAATGTTCAAGTTACATAACAGTGGAAAACGTTTCAATGTTCGATGGCGAGAAGGTCGGTATTTTTATGAGCATAATACAATTAATTGACAGTATCCAATAGTTACATGGTGTAACTATTGGATTAACTATTGGTGTACATGGTGTAACAACCAAAACCTTTCTTTTAGCCTAAAAATATAATTTTTAACTTTATATTTAGCAAATAACCTTGAAACAGATTTGGGTAAAAAAGATTCGTTTATATCTACATACAAGGAGAGGGATCTCATTGAAACATTCAAAATCCTCACCAACCAATTTAACGTACCTACCGAATTTAGTTTCTATGTATAAGAATAATACAAACCACTATCTAAATAGCAGGAGATATTAAAATGAAATTTTACCGCAGCGTCTCCACGACCAGTTTCTATAAACATATTATATCGAACCGTTTAGTTAGAGCGGAACCAGTTGCCAAAAATTGGTATAAGGAAGAGTCGCTGCTCCAGTTCAAGAACCGGTTGGACAGATCCTATGTCAAATAGACTCACCACTTTTTTTTACTTTGGCCTTATCTCGCACCACCTTACAAGGGGGCGGAGGAATCAGTGCCGGGATTTCTCACTTTTTAAGGTGGCGTCTCTGTCCGTCAATACAGACAGGTCCTTGGGGTGACCCTATTGGGTCGTGGTCGTTCAGCGTTGGTGTGGTGTGGGCTCGTTGCTAGCCCCCGCCCCGCGATACTAGCTCACCGGGAAGAGAAACCCGGAGAGCGACCAGCTTGGGCGACGGTGTCTTAGGAAGCCGCGACGGTTGACTCGCCCTCAGGCGCGATCAGCGGCCCTACCACCATCTTTTACAAAACAATATTGTTGCAGGAACGTTTTGTTTCAGGCTTAAAACAACATTACTCATATTCGTACCATGGCCTCCACCAAAGTATTAATGCTTAGTGCTGCGATAGAACGAATTATTTTAATTATTTGTCTTATCCCTGCTAAAAAAACAATACGAGACAACGCTACATGAACTGTATAACGCCATTTCTTTCATACAACATTCAAAATAAGACTGTTATAAGGAATGGTGGTAAGGCCCCAGGTCGCGCGGTAAGGCCTTGCCATGGGGCGGCCGCACGTGCAGCGGCGCAAGTTCACCGATGTGAGTGAGGCGCGACGCATATAAAACTGGATGCATCAACATACGCTGCGTAGCCAATTACAGCCATAATAATAATTATTATTATGCAGCCTTTCTCTCTCATTTTGGCTTATCAATGGTCTGGAACCATATCCTGAATAAACTTGAAATAAACTTTTCATATTAATGAACTAAGAATCGAGAACATTAAATAAACACTTAATAATTAATTAAATTGTACTAGCATATTATATTTATTGTACTAGCATATCCTATTTATTGTACTAGCATATCCTATTTATTGTACTAGCATATCCTATTTATTTTCATCAAACAAAAAGTTAGTGACAGCCCTTGTTCCTTCTGGCATATGCGATTATTTCAACACAGGCGCCGAGATTACTTACCACACAGTTTCACTATTGTGCTAATCACATAATCATAGTAATCGAATATATATTAATCGAATAGATCGATAAATCGTGCAATACTACTGTTCGTTCACCTCTGAAGCCCTGTCAAAGGTGTTATATGTTCATTATAAATCTACTTTTTTTCTTTTAATTTTTAATCGTTCTCATGTTTATAGCTCAGTTATATAAAGTTGCTTTTCCAGTGAAATTATTAATAAGAAATAATTTGTTTAAGTACTTCATTTCAACTATTGATAGTATTTATTAGTAGGTATATTTTTTTTTATGTACGAAGGCGGCAGACGAGCATAAAGTCCACCTGATGGTAAATGGATACTGTCGCCCATAGACATCCGCGATACATGCTAACATTAGTCCAAAATGACAAACGTTGGCACGCCCCCGGATGCGGTGCCTACCTTTGGAGATATAGGAATGGATTTGGAGAAAGGGTTGGGAAAATGGGGAGGGATAGGATGGGAATTAGCTCTGGCACATCTCACTCACTACCGAAACACGTACGTACATTAGGGAAATAAGATAATGTGGGAAATGCAGTACATTTCAAGGTAGTCTTCTGTGAGAGAGGGATAAGTGGCCGATCAGCGGCTGTTGGTTTGCAGCGTGCACTCTCCCCCTCAAAAACAATAACAATAATATTAATACTTAAATATTAAAATTGTAAATAAAAAATGAAATTTACTACAACAAATAAAACAAAATATACGACATTTTAAGTAGGTTAAAAAATGCTACATACCGAAAACGCTGTGCAAATTTGGTCCCTGTGACAAGGTATCACACTGGCGGCATTACCTCGCTAAATGGACAGACTAATACGTTTTGCGTGGTAACTGCGGGCCTTGGGTTCGCACGTGGTGTTATAAAGACTTCTTGATAGGTCCCTAAATAGGGAGTGAGCTTAGGACCCTATGGACCCAGAACTTCGACACCGAAAGGAATAAAAATGTATGTTCCGCCTTGCTGCACCTTCTGGCGCTGCCTCATCCTTCTCGCAGGTCACACGTAGGTGAAATAGGGCCAGTGTATCGGCACAGGTGGCATCCCATGCCAGCAGTCGGCCCATTTTCTAGGGCACTAAAGACATCTCATCAGGTCTCTTGCCATCATCACGCGCGGCATTGTTGACGGTGGCAAGAGTCCAACGTATAATGTAATTGAGAGTGGCGTGGCGTGGAAACTGACTCGCACTTGAAAGGCAGGAAAGTCCACAGTGTCCTAGGGGGTCAACATCCTTACCACAAGGAGAATTAAATCAGCAACAGAAAATATTGAAAAAACAGTAAGACGCAAATTATACAGCAAAGGTATGCTAGGCTTAAGTTTTCTAGTGACAATAAAGGTATAGTATAAAGATCGATTTGGTGATAAATTTTCGCACCTATAAAGGTATACAGGAAGAGATTTTATTACAGCAAAGGGTTATTATTATATCTAACTAGCGACCCGCCCCGGGTTCGCACGGATAGCATCAATTATCTATAGCCGGATGACTTCTGGTGGATAATATCATCATACCGGTAGCTTATTTTTGCAAAATGTTCATAAATTATAGCCCATAACCTTCCTAGATAATCCCTCTTTCTATTGGTTAAAACCGTATAAAAATCCATACAGTAGTTTCTGAGATTAGCCCGAACAAACACAAACTCAGCGCGGCGTGGGACTTTAATTTATAATATGAAGTGATTATATAGGCTATTGAAAAAAACGTTGCGTGACGAAAGCTACCTGAATTCCTCAGCGACTTATTCAAGTTTTAGTAGGTGTGTCGAAAGCTGCCTATTTTAATTTTTCAAAATTAGTAAATTTTCTAGGCGGCATGTTTTATACCTAATGTCGCGTGACGAATACATTCCTACCGAATTCCTGCGAAAACGTTCTTGGTTCTGGTCCGAGAACCGTTTGTTTCGGCCACAAAATTCCGACATCGAACGGAGAACAAGCGAGATCAACGAGTGTTCTCGGTCTTTCTCGGATGTTCTAAGCGGGAATGTAGTGTCCGCTTAAAGCCGGACTTTGACATTGTTTATTACGAAGATAATTTGACACTGGCAGAATACTAATTGCACCACAGCCATATATGAAGAAGAAGAAAAAAACTACACTTCTCGAGTTCCCACCAAAATGTCGCCCTATGGAGAATATTATAATTAATATGATTGTAAATGTTGCAGCGAGGAGTTCGCAACAGTCAATTTATCTTTAGATTATCACATTTGAATCTCAGAAACTAAAACAAAATGATTTTTGATGTAAAACATCTAATGCGGGGGGTCAGGTCGGCTGTTGCCGTGGCGACGCGTTGCCACGGCATGCGTCGCCACGTAATACCGTCAAAGGCAACATCGAATATAATTACAGAATTCACTAATTAAGAGAATTGAGTTGTTTCCATTTAATTTTTGTATTAAATTAATATAAATGTATATTAAATAAACAATCATCCTTTTCTTTAAAAAAATCTGAATATTATATTTTTAATTGTGCTATATTTATTTCCTTTCATAAGCTATCCTTTTATGCTCATTATTTCTACAAAATAATTTCAATGTTTCACATCTGCCAGACGTCCCGCGATCACTCATTTCTTTTTTGCTCTCTTTATTTTATTTAGGAACTTTGACACTGTTAAAATGTTTATTTTATAGAAAATCTTGAACAAAGTCAATAAATCCGCACCGACAATAAAGTCCCTTTGCTTCTATGACGTCACATATTTACAACTACATCAACGTATTTGTTTTTTTGTATTTTAATAAGAATTAAGGTAAAGATTTGTAATAAGTAAAGTCACCTACAGAAGTTAGTTATGTTTACTACAAGTCATTACTGTTTGAGTACAATCAAGAACAAAAGCGTTTTATTTTTAATAACAAATTCCTTTCCGTGTGTATTAGATTTTAAACTTTTGTTATCGTGATTGCATAATTAACATAATATTTGTGATTGTCTAAAAACGTATCCCGTCAACGTGTAGTACCATCGGAGTTAATCAGGAGTTTGGAGTCAGTAAAGTAAAGTAGCCTTACTGAGGACAGAAGAGGACTCCTTGGAAGCACACGAACAACGCAGTTCCACGCTTTTATTTTGATTATCACAAACATTACGCGCAAAAGCACGTTGAAGTTTAATAAAGTATCACTATTAACAGTGTCGGCTATAGCCCATGTGGCGCCCGGGTGCAATCAATACTCTGGCGCCCTCTAGTAGGCTCTTTGGAGGCGGCGCCAGCGGCGCTCGGCGCCCCCCCAAGACCCTGCGCCCATGTGCGCCGCACACCCTGCACCATAGGTAAAGCCGGCACTGACTATTAAACCGCAAAGAGCCTAAAATAGCACACAATTTTTACAATAATCGAACAAGAATTCAACTTTACTTCTCGAGTTTCCGCCAAAAAGTGTACAAAACGCGAAAGTTTAAAGAGTAATAAGATTCCTTCATTTACAATTTATCTAACTGCATCATCGATTTGTATGTTTTCTACGTACTAAATATGTTATACAAGCACTGTAAGGCAGACACGTTACAGTTTTTTTTATGTACGAAGGCGGCAGACGAGCATACAGTCCACCTGATGGTAAGTGAATACTGTCGCCTATAGACATCTGCGATACATACCAACATTAGTCCAAAATGAGACCTTAGATATAGGAATGGATATGGAGAAAGGGTTGGGAAAATGTGGAGGGATAGGATGGGAATGAGCTCTGGCACATCTCAATCACTACCGAAACACGTACGTACATTAGGGAAATAAGATAAAGTGGGAAATGCAGTACATTTCAAGGTAGACTTCTGTGAGAGAGAGGTAACGTGGCCAGTCGAGCGCGCCCAGCGGCTGTTCGATTGTAGCGTGCACTCTCCCCCTCAAGAAGTTGTCAACCAGGTTTCTTTTATAAGAACGTATGATGTGTCTTCCAATCTATTCCCATATCGACGATCGGCATATTTTATTTATTTAACAAACTTTATTGTACATTATAGTACAAAAGGCGAACTTAATGCCTTAATAAGGTATCTATTGTCTACCCTTTGGGTTGATCAGAGAGATACGTTGGGAGGTGCGATGAATAATGTGATGAATGATGATGAGGTGCGATGCGTATAAATATAAAACAAAATAAATAATTTACCGACAAATAAATATGCACACAGCCCCATAAAAAATAATTAATATCATTTGTGAACGCGACAGTACCAAGTTAATATCCCTATCCCGCCGTATGTCAACATTGGACGTAACTGTACATAGACCGGGCGGCGATCGGTTTTACGTATTTTGTAACCTGTTTCACGTGAATGGCCACGAAGTTGGCGATGCTCTGTCTCGATAATTATACGATCCCTTTACTCAGATAACTTTTAATAAATATATTTAGGAAAATTAGTTTATTCAATCAGTGCATCCTGCAAGATATGACGTATGGTGCCGATACGTGATCTCTGACCATAGACCTGATCCATAAGTTCAAAGTTCAAGCCGTGGAGACAGCTGTGGCCGGAGTTTCTTTGCGGGACATGATCCGAAATGAAGACATTCTTTTTTTTTATGGATGAAGGCGGCAGACGAGCATACAGTGCACCTGGTGGTAAGTGGATACTGTCGCCCATAAACATCCGCGATACATGCCAACATTAGTCCAAAATAACAAACGTTGGCACGCCCCCGGATGCGCTGCCTACCTTTGGAGATATAGGAATGGATTTGGAGAAAGGGTTGGGAAAATGAGGAGGGATAGGGTGGGAATGGGATCTGGCACATCTCACTCACTACCGAAACACATACGTACATTGGGGAAATACGGTGAAGTGAGAATGCAGTACATTTCAAGGTAGTCTTCTGTGATAGAGGGGTAACGTGGCCAGTCGAGCGCGTCCAGCGTCTGTTGGATCTCAGCGTGCACTCTCCCCCTCCTACATTCGCCAAATAACTATAATCGCTGACATAGCTCATAGAATTGGCATGTTGAAATATCAATGAACAGGTCATTTTTGCCGCAGAACTGATAACCGATGGTGTAGACGAGTCCTCGAATGTACGTGTACGTACGTGGAAGCGCAGTGTGGGACGCCCTTCGATCAGGTGGACCGACGACTTAAAGAAATTCGCTGGTGGTGGTTGGATGACAAGAGCCGAGGATTGTGTGTGGTACTGAACTTATTTATATCCAGCATTGGAGAGACAGGCCGATGGAATGGTATGGTATGGACCGGATATAAATAAAACATTAACATAAAACATTTTTATACCTATCCGCACGCCAAAAAAGGGATATATACAAGAAGTTAGTAAGTATATCCGCAGATCTATCGATTTAAAACGTAAGTCTAAAAATTTCATTACTTTTGAATCGCCGATCCTAAGAGTCTTAGGAGAGACCTATATCCAGCAGTGGAAAGGTATAGACTGATGGTATAGTTTTGTATCAGGTGAAACTTGAGCGGAATTTCTTTCGCTGTAACATTCCGCCAGTTCAATCGCTGCTTTCGTGGCCACACACAATCTAGCTGCATTTGTATGTAAAAACAACATTTTTTTTTCTCAGACTTATTAGTTCATTGGCTTATGTTTCGACATCTCAACAATCATGACCTTTTTATAGAGAGGGAAAGAGACGGCAAATGAATGGATGTCTCTACGAATCGCGATTGTATTAATAAAAGAAAGGTGATATACTGTCACACATGGACACTCGCGATGTTTGCCAACATGATGACAAATGTTAGCGTGTCTCCGGATGCGCTGCCTATCTGTAGAGATGTAGAAATAAATGGATTTGGAGAAAGGAATAGGATGTGATGGGTATGGGCTCTGGCATAGCTCACTCGTTACCGAAACACGTACATAAATGCACCGTAGTTTTCAGACGGCTGTGGGTTTGCAGCGTGCACCCACACCATCAGAAAAAGTTTTAATGAGAAACATGTTTTTAAGAATGATTTTTCAACTTTTCACAATAACACGGCCACATCCAGATAGTTTTACAAGAGGGGATGGGGGGGGGGGGTTGTGTGTGGGGTGAGGGGTGGTGGGGGGATAGTGGATGGATGAAGTTGAAGTAGACAGCGCGGTGAAAGAAAACATATGTCTACAGATGCATATTTTAATCCTAAATTATTACTGTGCGGTATGTAATATAGAGTTGTTATTACCATTTGCATTTAAAAAAAAAATGATATACTAGATTCATAATACAGGTTGTGTTCAAACCCTTCGCGAAAACAGAGACCGTGGATTTGCTCAAAATTCTGAATTCATTGACTAAGGTTACATATTTTTGTTACATTACATCTTTTCTTCTAAATAAATATAACTAGTTTTTGAGCTTTATGTTCGAAAAATTTAGTACAAACTCAAAAAAAATGATTTTTTAACAAGATTTTTAATTTTTTTATGTCAATGAGTGCGCAGACTAAAAGGAGTATGGCTATCAGTAGACAAGTCATTTAATACGATCGCCTTGTCTCTGTGTATGGGTCTCTGTCTTGTCTCCGGTCTTGTCTCCGGTCTTGTCTCCGGTCTTGTCTCCGGTCTTGTCTCCGGTCTTGTCTCCGGTCTTGTCTCCGGTCTTGTCTCCGGTCTTGTCTCCGGTCTTGTCTCTGGTCTTGTCTCTGTGTGGGTGATTCTTTAAAGTGGTCCATAAACCACTGACTTTTGATTTGGTAAAATTTAAATTGTTGTATTTTAAAAATAGATCAGTAGTGTTGGTCTGTATAACTGAACGACGAGTAAATACGTGAAGCTCTGTTGATGTACTGACACAATATTGGGGAGAGAAAGTAATGACTAATTAATAAAATAGTCATCGCCTTTTTATTTTTTTTATTTACGAAGGCGGCAGACGAGCCTACAGTCCATCTGATAGTAAGTGGATACTGTCGTCCATAGACATCCGCGATAAATGCCAACATAAGTCCAAAATGACATACATTGACGCGCCCCCGGATGCGCTGTCTACCTTTGGAGATATAGGAATGGATTTGGAGAAAGGCTTGGGAAAATGGGGAGGGATGGAATTGGAATAGGTTCTGACGCATCTCACTCACTACCGAAACACGTACGTACATTAGGGAAATAAGATAAACCCAGATTGGAGCATTACCCAGCGTAAGGACTTATGTCCGTATTTTTTAAAAAACTGGATTCAAAATATTTTTGTAACTAATTGGCGCTATTTAAAAACATTAATAAAATTAATTAATAAATTCGTTTGAAAGATTAATTAAATTTCTCGTGGCTAATATTCAAGTCAATCTTGTCATGGATCTATGCGTAGCTCTGAAGAATCACACGACTATATTCCGTTTTAATCAACATAATATTATGTTAGCAACCCAAATAAGGCAAATGAGTATCTTTGGGGGTCATTAGGTCAATACTCACGAACTAAGGTACACTAACAGTTGAATAAATACTAATTCGATAAATACTACTTATAAAGATTAGTTTTAAAATCTTGGTCTTCCATGTAATTGAATATTTATTATACTAAATTACGTAATTATTATCTGTATTATATTATACGTTTTTATTTCTTATCGATTCGTATTACTGGTTATCATATGGTTAACTAGCAATGCCACTAGGCATTTAAGTCCGCCTTTTTTAAAATGTTTCTTTATGCATTTAAGTTTAGATAAATAAAAAAAAATGGAATGAGTAGAATACAATGTGAGACAGCAAAGCCGCTACTAACAGAGTGGACTCACCAACCCGTTTAGCCAGGCGTGCCGTTTTAAAGCCCTACATCCGTCAAACACAGGACAATGCGCTTGAAGTCCGCGTGTCCAGCAGTGGAGGAAAAATGACTGCTCATCGTTATAGAATTAAAATAAATTCGAGGGTGGCATCATCATCTCTATGTGAGTTAATATGCATTTGTGAATGATTCGCGCCACTTGCCAGTCAGTCCGCAATAAGTCTGGATTTGTATGAGACTCTCGGCGTTGCGGTCACTGTGCGGAATTGCACAAAGTTTAAACTTACTAATATATACGGTTATTCGTTTACCACCACTCTTTGTTCTCTTTGTAGTACTAATTCAATCTAGAAGGCTTTTGCGAAAGTCACAGAGGTAAAAGATTTAGATCGTCATTTTTTCTTTGCCATAGCATATTGATTACGAAACATACAAATAGGTAATTTCAAATTTATCTGTTTAATATAAAAGATAATAATATAGTAAATATATATATATATGTGTATCTAATACTATGACTTAAATTTAATGTTCACATATGTATTGTGAACATTAGTTTCCATATGTTTTGATTAGGCAATATGTGAAGCAATTTTTTCTTACGTTATTTTTCTGAGATTGTATTAATATTAACATTGTGATAATTGATATTTTGATAATTGATACAGTAGCTTATAATTGCATCAATAATTTAAATTTCGTAATTAATAATATTTTAATATTAATCATGAATTGCTACATATTATATTGAATTGAATAATGTTCTATAATAATTATATATTTAAGATAAATCAACAAAGAATTTTGATACTTTCTTAAAGTCAAAACAAAAACTTCCCATCTTCAACTTTAGCCGTAACATATCCGCTAATACCGGCTCATGATCCGGACATTATTGAGAATGCCCATTTGAACCGGGTATAACAAGAGAAGTCAGCATTTTCTAGTTTGAATAGCATGCAGGAATCAGCCATATTACTATGTTGAAAGAAAATGAGTAATAGAAATAAAATAGCTCGGTTATTGAAATGTTGCACAAAGGAAGGGCAAAATGAAAAATATCTTGTGTTTTTATTAATAAAACACAATATTTTTATAGTCAGTTAAATGTCCCAACTGACTCATCATCGCCAAGTCAAAATCGCTTTTGTGACGTAAAGACTACTAAGAAGGGATTTCTCAAAATGCAACCCCTAAAGGGGTGAAATGGGTTTTTTTTTGTAGACGAAGGCGGCAGACGAGCATACAGTCCACCTGATGGTAAGTCGTCTATAGATATCCGCGATAAAAGCAAACTTTAGTCCAAAATGGCAAACGTTGGCACCCACCCGGATGCGCTGCCTACCTCTGGAGATATAGGAATGGATTTGGAGAAAGGGTTGGGAAAATGTGAGGGATAGTATGGGAATAGGAGGGATAGTATATCTCACTCACTGCCGAAACGCGCACGTGCATTAGGGAAATACGATAAAGTGGGAAATGCAGTACATTTCAATGTAGTCTTCTGTGAGAGAGGGATAACGTGGCCGATCAGCGGCTGTTGGTTTGTAGCGTGCACTCTCCCCCTCAATGTCAGTTTGTAGGAAAAAAAATTGACGGTTCTATTAATTTGAAACCTTTGTGTAATCATTTTAAAATACTAATAATTAAATAGGTATTTTAATGTACTTTAAATGTTCTAAGGCAGCAAAATATATTTTAATTTAAATTAAGTTTATATGATGTATTACATATACTCATATATATGTAATACATCATATATACGTGTTAAAAAAATATCAAACCTTTGGTCGACAGAAACACATTTATTCATACGCTCCAGACTTATTCTAATCTTTTTCAAAGTAGTACTCTTGATAACAGAGCCTTGTCTGTACCTACATGAAATATTTTTTGAAAAAAGTGATTGCAATATAAAGGCTTTCCCACACAGTTGCGATATACCGGCCGGTAAAATCGCAACGCGTTAATGCGATAAATTAATCTTAGTACATTTCGTCTGGTGCCGAATGAAATCTAACACACAATGACGATTATTGCACTGCGGTAAAAGAGGAGAGCCGCCAGCCAGATCAATTAACTATCAAAATATCGCCTTGGCAAAATACCGACCGGTGTGTCGCGCCTGTTTGAGAAAGCCTTAAAGTGAAAATGATAAATAGTAAAATGTAGGTAATTATTTTTTTTCAATTTTTAGTAAAAAATACTTAATATTGAATATAGAATATAGTTTAGTCTCATAATCTGTCCATAGATGGCGCTGAGCAGTTTATTTTCATACTAACGTTTCGTTTCCAAATTCACTAATAATAAAGCTCGCGGACGGTTTCAGACTTATGCGATGCAATGCATAAAATAAATTAACATATTTATATATTTTTAACAATGAGTCCTAACTAGGAAGTTATCGACTCATTATTATTATCTTTATATACAATTTTATTATATAATACGTATTTGCACATATGCGATCTGTAAAAAATATATATTTGAAATGCAATCTGTCAGTTGAAGCTAGTGAAACACACTGTACCAAAAAAAACTGCAAAGATGGCATATCATAGATATATATATTCAACATATGGTATGTGGAGCACTATAAATTTATTTATTTTCCCTAGATTTATTTGTTGGCTGTTGCCAATAAAACGTTCTAAGAAAATACCGTTTGACATGTTAATCGATAAATACTTTTATACAATTACGGAATATTTTGAATGTAAAATGCATAAATTTCGGTAATTTATATATTGTATATGGAAATGTGGAGTTATTATTGGGAATGAGGGTAGTTTCGTTTTTGACATTAGTATTAATCGTTTTTTTATGTTTACATGCCACTATATGCGGTGTGTGCCTACCATTTGTTATGTAACAACCTGTTGACAATGTTCTGTGCGAATATAATAAAATATCTATCCATACATATATTGTATTACTTATTTACTGATTATTAATTAATATTATCGATTTTAAATTAAATTTAAGCAGGATCCATTTATAAACATGCTTTTTGTTAATAAATTAAAACAAATAAGTTACTGTAAGTTTTGCAATTATGTAATGTAAAAAGATATTCTTCCATAGATATTGTTTACAGTCTAACCATTTTGAAATGTTTCTTAAATAACATTAGATATTTGCAAAACCTAAATCTAACCTATACTGTGTTTGAAATTAAATGATTTATAGTTATTACCTTTAACTTAAAACGAAAATGTTATGATCATCCTTTGATTAGTTAAAAAAAAAGTAAGGGAAAATACTTTATTAAAAGAGCAGCTAAAAGTACTAAACAGGCGGCAAATCGATTGCAGCAAATTTAAAGGTTGGTCAGATTTAGGTTCTCTGGTGACAATACAGAAACAATAATTATCGCACGACACGCCGCGGTAATTATTTATTTCAGTAATTCAAATTAGTTAGTTTTGTTGATCGTGATTTGCTGTCCATTCAGTACTTTTTTGCTTCCCGTTTAAATATAATTAAATCAAAAAATTTAGTAAGCCCGAAGTAAATTTAGTTTTGCTATCTGTCACTAGATAACGTGACATGTTCGATTTTATGGTGAATTTGTTTTTACATCCGCTATAAAAGCATAAAAATAGACAATACATGCCGTATCAGACAGTGTTTTATTTTGTTCATTTAAATATAGAGACACGCATAAATAAAGCAGAAGAGGACTGTTAAATCGGCCACCAATTACTAAATGCCACTGTTTTTTATCAATGTTTCATAATCATATTTTCTGAATATACATACTCTGAGAGTATCCATAGTAGAATATAAGCAATTGCAGAAATAATTGTAAATAGTCATAATTCATAATTTATTATAATACTTGAAGAAAGTCGCCGATACAAGAGAAGCGGGTGGGATTATGTTTTAATGTGGCAGAAGATTGTGTGTGGTGACAAGTTATAGGAAAGATGGAGATCTTTAGAAATGGAGAAACACAGGCTGATGTGGTATGATACAGTATGGAAATATTATAATTTTTTTCATACAATGAAGAGTAAAGTTTAATTCGGCTACCAGTTACTAGATGGCGTTATCTCGTTTATGTTCATTATAACTTGTTTTAACATTTTCCCTAAAAAGTGAAGTTATAAAAATAATTCTTTACGTCATAGACTTACCCAGTGTAAGCTAAAGGCAAAAATACTCAAATTTCAAGTGTGAATCAAAATATTTTTGCACGAGTCTATTATTATTAATTAAATAAAGCCTCTTTTTCTTTTCTTCATAATCATTTATCTAGCACGAAATGAATGAATATATGATGAAGTAAGATGACTATCCTCATGTTCGGAAACGCATCGATGAATATTTTTTAAATTCGTTCGGAATTCGGATACATGTGTAATAAATAAATTCGTGCAGAACTCGGATACATGTATCCATACTTTTACTATTGTAAACAATGCTAGATAGCAAAAAGTAATCGGTTCTCAAAATAAAACCGGTGTTTACCGGTCTTGAAAAAAACCGTTTTTTTTTTGTTAAAGCCTGTTCACACTACTATTGTTTACTTTAACAATAAATGACCTATAACTACTATCTGCTTTGACTTGGAGTTGGCTCCATTCGGGAACTCATCTCCCCTATCGTTACTCTTTTTTATAGAAAGGAGGTGGAAGACCAGCATTCAGTGCCCGTGGTGGACCTGGCGGTAAGTGGTTACTGTCACCCGTGGACACCCGCGATATATGACGACATCAAGATCGATTGACAAAAGTTCCCACGCGCCCGGTTGCACCTTTAGAGATGTAGAGAAATTGATTTGCAGAACGGGTTGAGAAAATGGGAAGGGATAATATTTTTTTATTGTAACTAAATGTAGTTTAATTTGTCCTTCTTTACATAGTATAAAACAAAGTCGCTTCCCGCCGTCTGTCCATCTGTATGTACGCTTAGATCTTTTAAACTACGCAACGGATTTTAATGCGGTTTTCATCAATAGATAGAGTGATTCAAGAGGAAGGTTTATACGTATAGTTTAATATTGTTTTGTGTTAATTTGTTATATTGCCCGGCATGCAACGCTGCCGGGCACAGCTAGTATTTAATAAATTAATGTAAGATACAATTACAGGTAGGTACGTATACACCAACAGATAGTGATACAATGACAAGTGTTGACGACGAAAAGGCTAGGGTACTTAGGCAAACATGTATATAGTTTCACAACTAGTTGTTAAGTTTTTATGTATATAATTTGATAATAATGGAGTGATCCCTAGTATGTCTCTACGTAAATCGTTGGTCATTAGTGTAATTGGGGACATACTAGGATCTTATAAAATGTAAATACGTAAATACGAAAAGATAAATAAATGATTCCCCGCGGGTAGCGGGAGGGGTACATACATGGACAAGTGGAGGGGAGGCCCGTCGTTGACCGGTGGTGGGGGAATCCCGCAACTAGCCAGAGGTTGAGGAACCCAATAAATAGAATAAAAGGCGGACCATTTCCGGTCAACTTCACTTCCGCAGCGGCATCCACTCCGAGAACAACAAGAACAAGAAGAAGAACAAGTACCTCTGCGCTACCCCGGCTCTATTGCAGAACAAGCCTTGTTGTTTTATTCAAGATAAGAAAAACCTATTATACAGTCCACACCCCCCAGGCGATCCAGTTGGTGCGGAGTACAGACACTAGCATTCTACTGCGTGTTAGTGCATACGTATCCCGCACAACAAGTATATAATAATAAGGTATATAAATTTGGATAAGTGTGCTACCATCTGTACTAGGAATACCCGTTTCAGAAATAGTATTGTTATAAACAACTTATTGTTAACAACAATAACTTACCCCTGGAACTTATTGTTATTAACTTGTATTTAACACAAATGTAGAACAAAGTCGTAAAAATAATTAATTATAATAATCGTAATGAATAATTGTAAAAATAAGTAGAGATAGGATGGGAAAGGCTCTGGCATATCTCACTCAATACCGAAACACGTGAGTGCATTGGGGAATAAGATAAAGTGGGAAATGCAGTACATTTCAGGGTAGACTCCTGTGAGAGACTATCTTGAGCGAGGCCGGTCGAGTGCGCCCAGCGGCTATTGTATTGCATCGTGCACACTCCCCATACAAAGAACTGTGAACATTTACATTTATAATAAGTTACTAATGTAAATTTGGTATAAGACCTAAATTTTCTTCGTCGAATGTATTTCAATGAATTAACCCCGGCTTGCTTTTGAAATATACATTTTTTAATTTCAAACGAATACTACAAGTGTTTTTGTGCCGGCAAAAAAAATATTCATTTTTTTTTATCCGAATGAAAGTATTCCGCCAACGAGTGGACGGAACAGCGGGTAGTGATGCGCGCTGCAATGTCGATATTTGTTACGCTATTCGACTCGACAATACATAATTATTGTACTTGTATCGGCAACGAACGTCCCACTGCAGGACACGGGCCTCCCCTAGTTAATCAATTACTTCGGGTCGCAATAATAATCTTTATTTGCATAAATCTCGGTACAGCATTCGTCTGGTTATTGTTTAAATAAATATAGTTCCACAAGCTGGCATACCATAGCTGGCAACTGGACAAATTTACATTTAGTATCAAATAGCATAAATAAATCCGTTATAAAATTACAAATTACATTATAAAATTACAAATTACATTATAAAATTACAAATTACATTATAAAATTACAGATTACATTATAAAAACGTTATAAAATTTACATATCATTAAAATAACATCGCATATATATATTTTTTTCATTTTATTTCTGGAGCATGCGAGTTGCTCACGATGTTTTCCCTCACCGCGAACCTAGAAACATTTTTGTAAAAACTCTATAACTTATGTAGAAACTAAGTAGTACTGGCCGAGGATTTGAACTCACGATCACACGCATGTAAGTCTAGTATAGATTCGGATTAATTATTTACGACATTATCTGACTAAAGGGACCTTATTTTCGATTCTAGTTTTTTACATATTGATACATATTCCATTGCCGCTGGGCGCACTCGACTGTGTTGTTACCCTTACTGTAAAATATAGCGCATTTTCCTTTTCATTATATGTAGGTATATGTGTTTCGCGATACACATATACCTTGTGAGTGAGGATTAGTGAGTGAGGTAGTGAATGAGTGAGAGCCCGTTCCCACCCTATTCTTGAAAACAAAAATAGATTTTTCGAAAAATATTTCTTTTTAAGACCCGGAGGCTGTTTTAAGGTAAACATCCCCCTCCCTATTTTCCTATTTTTTTCTGTAAATCCATTCCAAACCTCCAAAAGGTATGCAGCGCATCTGGAGGCGCCGAGGTATCCTTTGTATTGAAATATGGGTACCCCTTTCCTTTTAAAAGATCGATAAATATAGAAGCGAAATAATTAAATAAGCAAGGGAAATACCGAAAGTGACAACAAATTGAAAGGTTGGTACGGTGTAACTTTTCTGGGGGCAATAAAGATGGGACTCCGTAGACTTGTGTTGACATTCTGCCCACTTCCACGGAAATCAGCAGGAGGAAGTGGGCAACCCGAGTCCTTCGCGCTGAGACTGCTCATGCCACCGACGCTGCCCTGCGTTTTCTTTTGCAGACAGTTTTTTGCACGGACTTCAAAAGGAGGGCAGCGCGAGCTGCAGGAAGTTTTTACATACTGCCCTGTCGCTCACTACAGCCGTTTATCAAAATCGAGTTAAATACATATTTGGAATTGGGAAAATTTTTACTTGCATAGTTTAAAAAGATCCATCAAACAAAAGGGGCATAAATAACACACAGATTCAAATATTTGAAAGTGAAAGGGCACATGTGATTTTTGCTAAGTTGAATGCTTGCTTGCTAAGTTGACACAGTTGCGAGCCTGAAGCGTGCGAGGTTTTTTTTTAAAAATGATGATTCAGAATGATTTTTGCAATATTATGGGGCAGTGCGGCGCGCCTTAGTCATTAAAAATAGTTTGTTTTGTTGATCACGTGGCAGGAAATCATCTGCCCATATAGTTTTTTTGCTTCTCGTTTAAATACAAGCCAATATAAAATCATTTGGAGTGTTTTTATATCGACAAACGTAAAAGTGTTTCCCATCACTAATATGCAGTGAATGACCAAAGTTTACATATTTTTAAAATATTTCCAACAAAAAATGCTTTATGAATCCCATGATTTTTAACTTGTATTTTACATACGTAACTGTTTTATCAATATGTTTATAAACGGTCGCTATAAGTAAAGAAACGAAACTGCAGAAAAGTATTTTTACATTAATTGTTAAACTCTGTTCCAATCCGAGTGTGCGACCAATAAAACCTCAAGTATGGTGATATAAATTCCACTATATTTGGAAACACACACACAGAAAAATAAAATAAAATTTCTCAATTTACGATTTACATCGCAATATAACCATAGCGCAATACAGCGATACAGATACCATAGAAACGATACAGCGCCATCTGTTCGCATTGACACTAACTAAACTATTATAACATTAATACAATGTTTAACACTTTAATCATCGAATGAGTATAAAAACTTGTATAAAAAAACAATAATCCGTGATGAGAAATAATTAAATGGCAGAAAATACTGAATGATGGCAGAAAATGTATAGGTTTAGTTTCTCCGGTGACAATTGAAATACGGGAGTCTGTCGATTTATCGTTGACATTCTCAGTAATTTAAAACCATTCACTGGAACACGATTTGCTGCACGTTTAGTATTTTTTGACTGTTTATTTAAATACAAGCCTTTGTTTTAAATATATGTAGGGGAATTGTGCTTAAGATGACATACTCAGGTAAGATGACATAGTGCCTATATCCGTTCAAATATACGCGCCACAAACGCCTAAACGACGATCACACATCGGCTCACAGATGGCGTCACCACTCAAAACATTTGTGAGCGACCGCTTGCGTTGTTTGGATGTGGTGTGGATTGTTTTGATTTCGTCACTCGAAAATATTATTTTGTTGAAAGTGTTTGTGCCAATAAATATGTTCAGGTAAGTTTTTAGTTGTGTTTGACTACTTTGATATGAACTGTGGTTAATGTGGGTTATGAATATTGAAGAATAATTAAAGTAACTTTAAAGTTTTTAAGTCACAAAAGGTGGCAAATATTTTTTACCTCGTAGGGTAAGATGACATAGCAACGGTCGGCTTAAGATGACATAGTATGTCATCTTACCCTGAAGTTCTTGCGTTTATGAATACTTTAAAATCCTGTTTTATTTTTGTTCGGGACGACCGATGCGACAATAGTTTTAAGTCTTTGTTTGAGTAGATTTTATTATTTAAGTTTTCTTATAGTATTTATTTGATAGTTAACATTGTTATTGTTTGATTGATACGATAGATCCTGCAACAGTCGATCTAGTTCAGCGTGCTAGCCAAGTCGTTGGTGGACCTTCTTTCTCAAAGAGCACTAAAGATCCTACATCAGTCGGTCCAGTTCAGCGTGATTGCCAAGCCATTGCTGGATAGTCTACCACCCAGGAGATACTAAATGAAATTTCTCCATTTCCGAAATCAGTGTCTACGGGGCAAGCAAGAAGCACGAAGAGGAAAATCACTGGCTCTCAGGTTCTGTCAGGCACTCCTTTTATGGACGAAGTTAAAGCCCAAGTCCAAAATAAAAAAGAGAAGGAAAATCGCAAGAGCGTTAGAGCTCGAAAGCAGGTGAAGCGTACTATCCTTCAGGATGACTCAGATGGCCGGATCTATGGAAGATTTTAATCAGGACGCTGATGATGTTGATGACTCCGATGCTGCATGCCTTTATTGTAACGAATTACATAGCAAATCGAAGCCAGGAAAGCATTGGATATGTTGCCAATTATGTAAGCGATGGTGCCACACTCCATGTGCTGGCGTTGCACCAAGAACTAAGGTTTTCAAATGTGAAATGTGCACCGATAATTAGGTATGTCAACTTAGACTGACGTGTGTCATCTTACCCACATGGACATGATTGGTGTTTTTTTATTTTATTTCAATTATTAAGTTTTCTGTAGCGTCAAGATTAATTTTTGTGCGTCGTAAATAAACGTTTTAAATGTGTAGCCTTACATTTATTTTTTATAACCTTTGAATTTTCAAATATTTGCCTCAAAACAAAATGTATGTCATCTTAAGCACAATTCCCCTAATTATGAAAGTGCTGGTATCTATTAGGAACCGTAATACCGGTTAATAATTTACCGATTCGTAGACTAAGAAACGCACATTTCTTAATTAAACATGAAGTATTATATCAACTAATTGGTTGTATAACTATATACGTCTCGTGTTTAGTAGAGAAAGGACGAGTCACTCAAACAGTATTAAGGAAACACCTGAGCCGGGCCAGTGCAACCATTTGTTAACGGAAGTTTAATCCAAGGTTAGCAAGGGGGCCGCTACTGATTAATTTTCGAATGTTGTTTTTCTTTATAGAAAAAAGGTGGCAGACGAACATACAGTCCTGATGGTAAGTAGATACAGTCACACAGATCAGTCCAAAATGACAAATGTTGGCATGAATCCGAATGCGCTGACAGCCTTTGGAGATATAGAAATGCATTTGAAGAAAGGTTTAGGAAAATGGGGAGGGATAGGATGGGAATGGGCATATCTCACTCACTACCGAAACACTTCCGTTCATTGGTATAGTAGGATAAAGTGGGAAATGCAGTATATTGCAAGGTAGTCTTCTATGAGAGAAGGGTAACGTGGCCAGTCGAGTGCGCCCAGCGGCTTTGGGAATTCAGCGTGGAGTCTCCCCCTCCAAATTTAATTTCATTATGCCGTAAAAATAGTGAACTAGATTGAAAATGCCGATTGTAGACTTATAGTAGATTGTAGATATATATTTTAGTCTAATTGGTGCTCGGGATTTGTAAAGTGATTCCTCTGAGTTTCAGTTTCTCTCTGTGGATGAATATCTCTCTTTTGTTAGGATCAGTCAGATGTTCCCCACTTTGGCTATGTCAAACGGTATTTCCCACTTTATCTTAGTTCTCCAACGTAAGTACGTGTTTCAGTACAAGTGAGATACGCCATTCCCATCCCCACCATATCCCACCCCTATAAAGGAATGGAAGGGTAAATGGGGAGGGATGGGGAGATTTATATCTCCAAAGATTGGCAGCGTTTCTGGGAGCATGCTGACGTTAGTCATTCTGGACTGAAGTTGGCATGTATCACGGATGTTCACGACTTACCATTTGGTGAACAGTCAGCTCGTCTGCGGCGTCCTTTCCATAAAAAATAAACAAATGCTTCTGAAACCTAAATTATTTTTTCTGTGAAACTCCGTCTGTTCTGGATCAAAGAAAGGATGTTTCGTTTGGCTCCAACTTTACCATTTATTGATGGTTACCAACTTTACCAGCAGTGCTTTCGCACAAATATGAGCTCCTTTGAAGCTTATTATCAGCTTGTTCAATAAGCAGTTAGGTAGGTTCAACAGCAATTATAAGAAATCCGGATGGATTTATGGAAGAACAAACCTATTAATTCGGTTATTACAACAAAAATGAACTTTAAAATTTTGAACGCAAAAAATGAAATTGTAATTATGCGAACGCTCGCACGGTCAGTACTTTATGTTCTTATCTGTTGGAACTATATTTATTATAATCGTTGTTATAGGCAGAGTCAGTCGACTCGGCCTTTGTTTATGAACACTTCTTAGGAACGGATCTTGAGGTCGTTGTTCTTGGACCCAGCTCTATCTTTCACTGTAAATAAACTATTTACTAAACACTGTTTACAACATTTTTTAATCTGGTTTATATTGAGATTTCTTACGATAGGCTTTCTTCGTCATTGCATTACCTGTTGATTCATTTTGTAAATGTGATTTATGTGTCGCCGCTGATATTCTTAAACCTGGCATTGATTTACTATCTTAATTATTCGACTCCGCTCAATCGACTGTTTTTTAATTATGTTCTGTTTGTGTATTCTCTTGTTGACGTTGTTCTTATTTCAATATTTATTAAGTTATTATTTATAATCTTATGGTTAAACTGAGATTAATAATACTGTGTGACTGGGCAACTAAAATGACGCCCAGCCCGGCAAGATGGAAAAAGTTAGGAAGTTTTTGCTGGAGCATTTATTTAGGTCATTAATTAAATATAAATAGATTATTACATAACTACATTTAGATAATAATCCTTATGAGCTGAGAGTGGACTTGGGACCCCATGCGTAACTAGAATGTGACGTCATCTGAGCAAATACTCGTTTATAAATTTACTCTGTTAGCACTGTATTGTACAGAAACGGACTTGAGGCATTCTCTACTAGTGGACCATTGGTTAAATGTGAAAAATTTCAACGGACGCAGAAGAAAATAAACAGTAAAGCTTATTAATTCATCCGTTTAAATAATAATAATATTATTATTATACCATGATAATTTACTTATACGATGAAATACATAAATATACATACTGTGTGTGTGTACATCTGGTAAAATTGTGTGTTTGTAGATATGTTGGGGGTTGTGACAGGTGGTGACGTGATACAATATACAAGCTATATGACGTCACTTTAAATCCAACATGGCGGTTATGAAACACGAAAATACGCGTCGCAAAAATATAAATGCAGATAAATGTGGCTTATTTTGGTATTAAATGTGCACATTTGAAAAAAAAAAAATTTTTATACAAGATGTGCCATTCTCCCATGAATGTCGTTAATATACCCATCCTTAATAACTTTAGATACGAGTTTTCCGCGATTTAGTGAATTACATAGTAAATCCTGAAATGCTTTAAAAAAATTAAAACCCGACCACGCGAAAGTTTCAAACAAGTTTTCCTTTCTTTCTTATCTTAATTGCATTGAATCGCGTAATTCCGTCTCATTTTTTTGACAAAAAATACACAAGAGTAACGTTATAATATGGGTGTAACCTATTTTTTTCAGCTCTGCGGTTACCTGTGTACACAGTTCTCATTGAGCACGATTCTATGCAGCAGCACGATCTTTCCTGTATGAACGTCCACAGTCGATTCGATCCCTGTGTCAATTACCGACTCGGTTATTCTTTATAAAGTTACAACACTTTAGTTACGGCATTGCCTGGAAAATACAATCTGATTTGTATCACTTTATATAGTCACTAGCTGTGTCCGGCGTGCGTTGCATGCCCGTCAATTTTTTGCATGTAATATATAGCCTATGTCCATTTGGAATAATGTACCTTTCAAACGGCGAAAGAATTTTTGAAATCAGATTAGTAGTTTCGGAGATTACCTCCTACATCCAAACTTACAAACTTTACCTCTTTATATAGTATAGATATTAGTACTATGCTGATTGTGGACCGATTGTGCCTTTTGATTTTTTTTCTTTTCCTACATGGCAATAGCGCAATTAGCACATTGTGCCAGTGTCGTGTTTTCTTCGTAAAATCTCAGAACAATTGGAAACGCATCTCGTCAATGTCCAGTCCTGTCGAAGTAAGTCGGGAGGTCGCTCAGTAAAGTGATAGTAGGTTTGCTCAGGACAAGAGGTGGACTCCTTGAAAGCACACGGAGACAGCAGTCTTAAGCTTTTCGTTAAGTTTCACAAACATTAGACATCTCGGTCAACTTTGAGGTTTAATAATTTAATACAATTCAATAATAAAATAAAAACTCGACCACTTCTCGAGATACCGCAAATGGCCGCACATGAAGAACAGGAAAGAAACGGCAAAATTTCACAAATACACGGTTATTTTTTTATGTTTCCAACTAATAATACCTTAACTTGCAGAATCATATACAATTAATCTAATTTCAAATAACGTGTTTGATATCTTAAACTAAACTTTTCTAAGTACAACGCCATATCTATTTGATCCGACAATACTTACTGGTAAACATATGGCAGATTCCAACAAATTACAGATTCCAAGGCAGCGGTTTTTCTTAGAAATTTCGGGCGCCCTAAAGAAATTGACGGAGCCGAATTGTAAACCGACAATTATTGTCTATTGACGTGTAAACAATGACGTATTGTTTCGTTATAGAATGGCAGTCGCGTTATAGAGAGTGGGTGGGTTTGTATACGGTAAAACCGACCAAACTCAAGGAATGTCTACATTATAGGGGACTTGTTTCGACTTTAAAAACTACTTTAAAAACGACTTTTCGACTGTATATTGTAATTCTGCTGTAATCTCGTAATATTTCATAATTGCAATTAATATCACGATATAATTTGCACGTATATTAAAGCAGAGATTGCTTACTTATTTCCTTAATGTATGCACGTGTTTCGGTAGTGAGTGAGATGTGCCAGAGCCCATTCCCATCCTATCCCTTCCCATTTTCCCAACCCTTTTTCCAAATCCATTCCTATATCTCCAAGGGTAGGCAGAGCATCCGGGGTCGTTCCAATGTTTGTCATTTCGGACTAATATTGGCATGTATCGCGGATGTCTATGGGCGACAGTATCCACTTACCATCAGGTCGACCGTATGCTCGTCTGCCGCCTTTGTCCATAAAAAAAAATATTAAAAAAATTATAAACTGCATAATATTAATAAATTAATAATCTACTTATTACAATACAAAATATTAAGTATCAATCTTATTATTTTAATATTATAAACGCGAAAGTTTGTGAGGATGGATGTATGGATGTTTGTTACTCTTTCACGCAAAAACTACTCAATGGATTTTAATGAAACTTTATAATAATATAGCTCATACATCAGAATAACACATAGGCTATAATTTATAATGATATTGTGTAAATTGGCCAAAATATAACGATAAGTGTCCAAGTAAGTCGGAAAAAACTCTGCCATCTGCGAGCTATTTTGGCGTGCGCTGCAAAAACCGTAAGAGTTACACAAATATAATGTATGGTGGAAATGTTACGGAAATTTTGAAAAAAAAAATTGTATAAAGAAACTTATAAACCAAAGCGAAGCGAGGGCGGGGTCCCTAGTACAAAATATTTACACACAGTAATTAAAACCAATAAAAGATACATATTGTTTACTAGCGACCCGCCCCCGCTTCGTTTCAGTTTATTAAATTTAAAACAATCGTAATAAGATATTTTCCTGCGGTAAAATGGAGCCTATATTTTAAGTTAGACCTCTAGCAATACATCGGTGAAAACTGTATTCAATTCCATGCAGTAGTTTTTGCGTGATGCGTGTACAAACATACAGACAGACAGACAGAATTTCTAAAAACTGTTGTTTTAGCTTCTGTTACTCTAATAAACACCCCCATATTAGTTTTTTTTCAATATCTATAATGTACAAACATCGGCCTGTCACAATTTTATTATATGTATAGATAGATATATAAATACGTTTTATATTTGGATATATCTACACATCACAAAACCGAATGTTGATTTGTCTGCGATGTACCTAGTTAAAAATATCTTATTCTCCATTAATTTAGTGTAAATCAATACAATTTAAGGTAACGTTGCTTACGATTCACTAAATTACGTCGTTCGTGATCACTATCGGTTTGATTGTATGAAAACAACGTAACTGTATATACCCAATGCTTATACGTATATAGAGACAAGTATATACACAATACTTATACATATATAAGTATATAAGAGACAATCGAAGAAAAATACCATTAACTCAGTAGAAATTGGAGGTAATGTTGCCAAAGCATCCTCATAAGACTGTTCTTAATAGAAGCTTTACTCGTACCTACCTGTGTGTTGGCGAAAAAAGAAGAAGAAATGTAAAAATGGCGGCGATAAACACAGGTAATCCTCAAGGAGGTTTCGGCTCGTAATCCACTCCGCGGGCCCAAAGCAGATTGGTATATATTAATCACACCTATGAATTGCAGGTTTCCACACGATTTCTTTTCCATCTTTCGTTAACATTACCTGGCGACTTGCACTGACTTCGCTTTGATGGCATAATATGTTAACACCTGTCGTGTTTTAAAAATTAAGATTATACATTTTTTAACACACATGTATTCTATATTATATAAAAATTGATGTTGGTATATCTGATGTTAATAGACTTCGACACCATTTGACCGATCACCATGAAAGTTAGCAAATATATGTATTTTTTCATGGAGAGGGTTTCTATGTTATCGACTTTGTTGAGACTCGTCACTAGATGGCGCTGCAGCACATCAACTTCTATACCGATCAACCGACCGCCATGAAAATTGGTGTCCATGGGTATTTGAGCACGGGGAATATTTTCAAGCTATCGACTTTGTTATAACACATCAACTTCTATGGCAGGACAACGTCTGCGGGGTTTTGCTAGTATAGTATAGTATTTATTTATAGAAAGAAGGTGGCAAACGAGCATACAGTCCACCTGGTGGTAAGTGGATACTGTCGCCCATAGACATCCACGATACATGCCAACATTAGTCCAAAATGACAAACTTGGGCACGCCCCCGTATACGCTGCCTACCTTTGTTGATGAAAGAATGAATTTGGAGAAAGGATTGGGGACGTGGGAAGGGATAGGATGGGAATGGGCTCTGGCATACTTCACTCACTACCGAAACACGTACATACATTGGGGAATATGATAAAGTAGGAAATGCAGTACATTTCAAGGTAGTATTCTGTGAGAGAGGGGTAACGATGCCAGTCGGGTGTGCCCACCGGCTGTTGGATTGCAGCGTGCACTCTCCCCCTCCAAATAGTATAAGTTTCATCTGGAACTTTGTAAGAGAAACTAGCAAATCGATGGTTTACACTCGTCTTCACTTGAAATTTTGCAGACTTACGTAATTCTGGCGACAGTACAATATTATGGCGTTAACAACAGCGGCTGATGTAGAAGACTGGAGTATAGACTAATATAATGTTCACATTGAATTTAAAGAAAGAAGTTATTAGCACTAGGATTGAAAATATACTTTTTAATATAGTCTAAATATGTGACTTTGTTTATGTGAAAATAAAATAAAAATAAAGATGTATTTAAAAAGGATGTTTCTATTTTTATTTATTTCTTAAATAAATTATTTCTTGGGCGATTTTATGCAGGAAGTCTGTTACTTATTCTTCCCAATGGTAGCGCCACAACCTGCCCCATCGTGGTTACGTCTATGCGAACACCAGCTGATGGTAAGTGAACACACTATCGCTTATTAAGTATAACATCAGTCCAAAATAACAAACATTGGCCCGGTTATTCGTTAAATGGATTTCAATAACCAAACTGAATTCAAACAAACAAAATAAGTCAGAAAAGTCCATATTTTTATCTGATAACTCCAAAACTAACCCCGCATAATGTAGCCTCACTGAATATCTCTGTTTGTCAGCCTTGGCTAGCATGAATTTCGCATCGCTAGTTATTTTAGAAAGTTGACAGACAATTTTTGAAGATATCTCATTGGTTTACGATTTATTAACCTTTCAATTGGTTCATTTAGCAGCAATTTTAACATTCTTTAATGCCACACATTGGTCCATACTAGGATTCCCGGTATCGTGAAACACACACAAAGACGGACACACACACTGAGACCCGAATACACATTTGTCTTTAATTAAATGGATGTTGGAACGAGTATCGAGCCCGGGACCTTTTGCACAGCAGTTAGGGTCAAGTTTTACTTAGCCTTATCAATATCTGAAGTATTTCCCAAACTACTTTTGATGTTGGCGGTCAAAAGAAATCATTGAGATCCAGGCAGAGAGAATATTTTTTTATATATTGTGAATCGGGTCTAAAAGCGTATAATTTAAGATTCCCCTTTTATTTCTAATCGACGTTTCGGCACGTGTTACATCGACCGCGGTCACGAGTCGACTGAAGAGGCAAGTAATCCAGAAAGGCAGCTGCGAGCTGTTTTATCATCTACCCACATTTGATATTTACATTTAGAAAGACTGCGAAACACTCATTACATTTACAATGGCTACGGACGAATTCGAGAAGGTACACTTGATGATAGGTGATAAGAAGTTAAGAGAAAATGTTTTCTACCACGCTTCAATAATGACTGCAACATTTCTAGCCTGTGGCCCACTCGCGGTATTCATGCTATCCTCGCAACTAGTACTTGTTAACAATAGATCGCGCGAAAGGAAGTCTCTAATTGGTACAGCCTCGGGCCGTTTGGAGTCAACGGATGCACATTTAGCTGGACAAAAAGCAATAGAGTCGCTGTTAGTTGTAAAACTTTTAATGATGTATTGCTGAATAGTTTGGTTTACTTCTGAGTAATTCAAAAATAAAATATTTTAAAATAAATCAAATTCAAATAGTATATATAAAACTTTATGCATACTAATATTGGCTGATGGCTGATGTAAGAGTGGATTTCGAGAAAGTGTTGGTGTTCTCCCGTTCCCTTGTCTCTTTTTATAAATGTGTTATGTAGTTAGCGTTGCCAAAATAAGCGCTGAGCGCTCGAGCGCTGAGTCAGTGCTAATAAATCTTTTAAACTCCACACTTTCAGACCATTAAACGTTAAAAAACTTATTTAACACTATTTACAGTGATATCCTATTATAATATTATAAACGCGAAAGTTTGTGAGGATGGATGTATGTATGTTTGTTACTCTTTCACACAAAAACTACTCAATGGATTTTAATGAAACTTTACAATAATATAGCTCATACATCAGAATAACACATAGGCTATAATTTATAAAGATATTGTGTAAATTGGCCAAAATATAACGATAAGTGTCCAGGTAAGTCGGAAAAAACTCTGCCATCTGCGAGCTATTGTGTCATGCGCTGCAAAAACCGTAAGAGTTACACGAATATAGTGTATGGTGGAAATGTTTCTGAAATTTAGATAAAAAAAATTGTAAAAAAAAAACTTATAAACCGAAGCGAAGTTAGCGCGGGTCGCTAGTACCTACGTTTCCCATATCTGCGGTTGCTCGCAATAAAAAAAAAAACATAATTGCGACTCCATAGTTCTCACTGTCCACCTCGAAGTTCACTAAAGTATGTTTCGTTTTCTCAAAAATTATAATATCGTGATAAATATACGTAACATTATAACTAGGTACCTAGGTACATAAACAGGAAAGTTATTCGTCTGGAACCGCCTTTATTATTCCTCCTTGCTAACATGGTGGATTAGTTAAAAATAAATCTGGGAAAATAACTAGGCGATCTACCCCGACTTCGCACGGGTTAGATCAATAACACCTTTTATCTGTTGAATCTTAGGCAAACCATACGACTACGCAAGTCCAACTTGTCCAAAGTCCAAGTAAGGGGCCGTTCAAGTATTACGTAAGCAGAATTTTAGTCTTTTTTAACCCCCCCCCCCCTTTGTCGGCGAAAGTAAGCAAAGCTCTTACCCCCCCCCCCCCCCCTCCATGCTTACGTAAGCATTGGTGTAATTTTCACAAAATCTGTTCAAGTTCCTTATTTAATCGGAATCTACTAAATTTTGCCAAAGAAATACGATAAGTAAATAAATAAATATTGCTGACGTAATCGCCATTCAGACCCCCCCCCCTGACCCCCCCTGTCATCAAAAATAAGCAATACCCCCCTTAATCTAGTACAAAGTTTTATGATGTAGTTGTCTAAAGAAGAATCGTATATACATATATTCGCATTTATAAACATGTATTCATAGTAATTAGTAGTATAATTGCCAGTATAATAATAAATAGCTCGACTGGCCACGTTACCCCTCTCTCACAGAAGACTACCTTGAAATGTACTGCATTTACCACTTTATATTATTTCCTTAATGTACGTACGTGTTTCGGTAGTGAGTGAGATGTGCCAGAGCCCATTCCCATCCTATCCCTCCCCATTTTCCCAACCCTTTCTCCAAATCCATTCCTATAGCTCCAAAGGTGGGCAGCGCATCCGGGAGCGAGCCAACGTTTGTCACTTTGGACTGATGTTGGCATGTATCGTGGATGCCTATGGGCGACAATAACCACTTACCATCAGGTGGGCTCTACGCTCGTCTGCCGTCCTCGTACATAAAAAAAAACAGTACATATATAGTTAAATACATACGATACGATACGATACCCTCATAGGATACGAGACTATGAGACTCATAGGATAGGACTATCTCATATCCTATGAGGGTATCTGACTATTTTTTAAAACTAATTAAAAGAGTCCTATATGTCAATTTCTTAAACAGTCCGTATTGTATATAATATGTATTTAAATATGTATAGTATTTATTATTTAGATATATGTGATTATATGTATTGTATATAAATATATATTTATGTACATATTTTATTAATATTATTGTACTATTAAATTATTATACATATTATACAGATTTTCTCTCTGTCGCGACCTTTATTTCCCATTCCCAGGTCTGCTGGAAGAAATCTCCGCAGGAGATACTCGTAAGCTTGCATTTTGTAAGCGTCTTTTCTTTTTCTCCCATTTTATTTGTTTCATGTTATGTTAATTTGAAGTTTTCTGTGATGCCTATACCTAAATAGTTTTCTGTGATATATAAACTTTACCTTTATAATAAAAGAATAGTCTTTAAATAACAAAAAACAGTCATCCTGATACCTTGTCGTCTTGATATCTAGTCAATATGTTTGATGACCTAGACTGTTTGATGACGTGGCCATCTTGAGATATGCTCTTACACTGCCGACCCGAAACTTTTTCCTTGCCGACTTTTAAGATGAAGCGATAAAAAAGGTCGTTTTGTGAAATAATGTCACAAACAGTGAATTCAATGTTATTTTAAAACAGTTTTAGTGTATTTCGTTGTACGCATTGTAACACCTGAGGGGACGATGCAGTTGTAAATTGGAACACTGTTTTGCTTTTATTGATACCACCTAAAGTGGTCATTCGGGTGTCGACAACACGATGCTAATTGAAACTAACATAAATTTGGAAATGTATTTATTAGTTCTTTTTTTTTACGAGTATATCGCAATGGTGCAATGAGCACATTCCGCCAGTGTCAAGTTTTCTTCGTAATAAACAATTTCAGAGTATAAAGCGTATCCTGTCAATATCCAGTCCCGTAGATGTATGTAAGCGATAGTAGGTTTACTGAGGACGGAACAGGACTCCAGGCAAGTATGTACATGAAAAACGCAGTCCCAAGTTTTTATTTGATTATCACCAACACCACGAACAAAACAACCTTTGAAGGTTAATAATACCCACACAATAATCAAAGAAAATCTCAACTTCACTTCTCGAGTTTCCGCCAAAAAGTCAATTTATTAGTTGCAAAATAAACCAATTTATAGAATTAACTGATGTCAGCGACTTTACAGTGTTTATCATATACCGTACATTCCCATGGGAACTTTATAATGAATCTGGAGAAAAGGTTGACGTTTGCACGCCTATCAAGTTCCGTATTTCTTGACAGTCAAGTGTACTCGAAACAATGTCATACTTTATTGTTGAGGGCGAAGAAATAATGACGTTCTCTGAGTCATAACACAGACTATAAAGTATCACACGTAAAGTAAATCGAAAATAATACTTTTGAAATAAAAGTAGGTATATCTACAAGCAGTGCCGGATTAAGCCAGCGCGGGGCCCGTAGCAAATTCTATCAAGAGGCCCTTGGTTTGCATTAGGTTCTTAAGTTCTTTCTTAAATTTTTTTTTACGTTTTGACAGGCGGGGGTGCGCGGGGCCCCCCAATGCGCGGGGCCCGTAGCATCTGTTACTCTTGCTACGTGGGTTTTTATAACTATTTATTATTCACTATAGCTAGTGTTGCTAGAATAAAATCATTTTGCGTTTTATTGCCATTTAATTAATTATTAATAAGTAAATACAGTTCTATTTCGACCGATTGGCGCAGTTAGTAGTGACCCTGCTTTCTGTGCAAACATATTTGATTAAAAAAAAAGACAAATGTATGTCCGGGTCTCTCTCTCTCTGTGTTTGTGTTTGTCTTTGTATGTGTCTCTGGACCCACGACACAGGGAATCCTAGTGTGGGCCATTGAGTGTGGCGTTATTTATTTATTATTATTATTTATATTCTCTTTTTATTAAGAATTCTATGGTTATGATTTATTTAAAAAATAGCGCTGGGTTCTTTATAGTGGATCTGGATAAATTAATCCGATACCTAAGTTATAATTATTTCAAGTTTAATTAAAATCCTTCCAGTAGTTTTGCGTGAATTAAAAAATGACTCTTTTGGGTTCTCTATCGTTCTTACATGTAACGATATTTTTTGAAAAATATTTCTTGTACAGAAACGACTCCGTTACGATTTTTTCTATACTAATATAATAAAGAGGTAAAATTGTGTGTTTGTAGGTATGTTGGGGGTAATCTCGGGAGCTACTGAACCGATTTCAAAAATTCTTTCACAAATGGGATGCTACATTATCCGTGTCTAATATATGTTTTCTGCCAGTGCCACTGATTTGTTGCCACTTTCATTATTTCTGTTTCTCCTTGAATTATTTCCTATTCAAAACCAATGCACACCATCGGTTCAAAGATGACTGTTGTCTTCAATGTCCCGGTAACTAGAGATGGCGACAGTACAGCATTCGCTGTATTTCTAAAGTGCCTATTTACTGTTTATGAATAGGCATAATCAGGATAAGTAGCCTATTTAGAATGTCGAGAGACTCATTTGGTCCAGTTGTTTCTGAATGTGTAAACTATATATATATTATATGTAAGTATATAAATACATAATTAAGCTGTGAACAGGATTTTGCAAGGTCGGCGGCGCACCCGCATGCCCTCTGGTCTTGGAGGTGTCCATGGGAGGCGGTAGCCATCACGTGGGACCGCCTGGTCGTCCAAGCCAAATAGAAAAAAACGTAAAGGCTCAAAATAGGTTGTTTGGTATCGAGTTCATTTCTAGTAATGTAAGTAGATCTTATATTCAAATATATTTTATGCGCAGTTGAATTCTACGAATGCTACGAACGTTATAGATAGAACCACAAAACGTTAATATGTTTGTAAACTTTGTATTATGGCATAAAACAATTAAATTTTTCGCTAGATCGGTTTTATATACCTTAAGTTAGTTTAGATGTTTCAGATTATGGATTATTTCGATGACACCCTGTATATAGGGTATAACTCACACACATAAATAATAGATAATACACGCAACTTCGTGAAATTGTATGGAAACCAGGCGTGGGACGTCACGAGTAAATTCTAGGGAATGGGAAATCAACGACCATGAAACGAAACATCTCCATTGACTCGGTGCTATACTTTTGACGAATCGTTACAATTGATTATAGGAACAGACTGAACGAGAGGCGCGAGAAGTAGGAGATTAGCGCCAATTTCAGGCTTTACGTTATTTATCCCTCTATGTCGATGGTGTAACCGAACCTTTCTCTAATCCTGAATATATACTGTATGTACACCATCTATTTATCTGTGATTAAAATTTTTATTTCCTCTCTACGCAAAGGTGGTCCGGCAGAGGTCGCTAATAGCGATAAGACCACCTTTTGTGCATTTCATGTTATAATCCCTGTTACTGTATTGTTCTGTTTTGGTGTGCAATAAAATTGCAATTAAGAGTTTTAACTATCTTCTTATACCATATCTATATCTTCTTATGATTCTTTAAAATCATAAAAAGTAAAACTCAATGCCTCACACTAGGATTCCATGTCGTGGGTATAGAGGTCCGAATAAAATTTGTCATTAAACAAATGGATATCCTACCGGGAATCGCACCGTGGTCTTTTGTAGCCAGTGTCCCTGCAGATCGTTTGAATTAATTGACATATTTCTGAATTTTGTTTAATTCAAGTATCAACATTTTTGCACAACTAGTTCTTTTTCTTTATTTCAAGCGCTTTTCAACATTCATTTGCTATACTCAAATGATTACGAATTAATTGCCATATAGGGGAGAGTTGGATATTGACGTACCCTTAAGGGAATATTCCTATAGTTTAATACAGATTTGATATAAAAAACAAAATCAGTATCGTTAAAAAGAGAATTTATTTGGCAACAAGTAATACCCACACCATATCATCAGCATATGGTATGGTAAAGGATCTACCTCATCAGCCTGTCTCTCTCCACTGTTGGATATGGGTACACATACACATACACATTGTCTTGTACACGAGGGATAGCCACAAAATGTCACAAGAGATATATAGCATTAGGGGAGAGTTGGATAATTGGGTGCTGTTAATAATACCGTGTCCACTCATATCCAAAAAACCAATGACGTCACAGGACATCTGAGTGCGTAATATCATAGTCTAATAGGCAATAATCTCCCTGCACCGGCGATCCGATAATCCGAATCGGGCGGAGATTCGTTAAGGAAGGAACGGAAAGGTCTGCACCATCGATATCTCTTTCAATTATCACTAGCTTACGCGCCAACTACACGAACGAGACTCTCGCGACGATTCCGTTCTACCAACGTAGTAAACTACACCCTTATCCCAACGACATATATAATTCCTACCCTATTCCCCCAATGTTACGCTACAGATTTCAATAGTGAATAAGATATGCCAGCAATTCCTATATCATTCTATCCTATTTCTCCCCATTTTCCCAACCCTTTGCTCAAATACATTATATCCCATGGGTTTAGGACCCAGCTTCTGTACTGATGTTGGCATGTATCGCGGATGTCTATGGACGACAGTAGCCATTTACCATCAGGTGGACTGTATGCTCGTCTGTATACGAAATTTTGTATGCCTAAATCAAACATTAGAACAAATACAAACTTCTTTGCAGTCCATTATCAACTTATTCAATAAGCCGTTAACTGACGCCAACCGCAAATATAACGTTGTAGAACAAACTTATTCATTCAATTAGAGCAACGAAAATGACCTTTAATTTCACTGCGATAAGTCGTTTAAGAATGCAAAGATGTTGGTAATCGTGCGAACGTTAAAATCGATGCTTTTGAACAGGTCTATAAATAAAAAACAACTTGATTGATAAAATTAAATTTATTATCCTTTTTTGGCAATATGTTTAATTTACACATGTAATAATAATAATACAAAATATAATAAGTTCACATTCCTGTTTTGCTGTGGATTTTTTTTCATAAAATAAATAAAAATAATTGCATATTTGACAATTATAATTCGTTATATGTATATACAAGTACATATAACACAATTTGTTACTTTCAATGATAGATATAGGTACATTTTCACAATTGATCCAAATATATAGGTCCATTAGAACGTTGTTGGTTTAAAAAAAATTATACCATTCGTCCGGTTGCGATGAAACTTTGGTAAGTTGTTGTGCGCATGCCCGCGAAGTTTCTGAATTAGTACAACCATTTTACAATAGGTGTCGCGCGAGTCGTTTCAACAAATGAGTGTATTTAATATAGTTTAGCGGCAGTACCATATAGTTTAGTTAGTATATATCGCATTAAATTGAGGACCACGCGAACGAAGTCGCGGGCAACAGCTAGTATTTAATAATTTCCATATGTCAATTAGTAAACTAAAACTATTTCTAAGTAAAAATGAACACGTGTTTCAGTTTATTACATTAAAAATAAATGTTAATTAATTTACTCGTATGTGCATAACACTATCCACACTCGCTCGCTTAGGACTTAGTAAGTATGCGTAAGTTACGTAACTTCTACGATGTGGGGTTCTTCAAGAAAGCTGTGCATACCTCCTGGTGTTGCATGTGTCCACGGGCGGCGGTAACATTTACCATCACGCGAGACCGCTTGATCGTCCTCAAAGATCTTCCAAAGCGTCTGGTTGACAGAACTTTCAACCCAAGAGCCTTGCTGTGATGTGATGCCACCAGCATGCTGGGTGGTCCTTGCCCCAGAGACTAAATTTGTACAACAAACTCAATATATACGTATAATCCTATCTTTAGAGCATTTTATACAATAAAATTCAATTTAATATTTATTTTAAGTTATTTTTAAATATTTTGTAATAAAAAAAATATAATATAACATTTATATAATCTTTTATAGCCTTATCTTAAGTGTAATAAAACGCAACGAATACGATTACAATTTAATCTCAACTTTAATGCCTTTAATATACAGTTGAAAATGAATAAACAAAGATAAAATTAAACCTTGTGATCGACCATTTTAAAAAAAGGTAAAAAATACAAAATAGCAAAATATAAAAATACATCATTTAAGTACATTTTTATATTTTTATGACTAATAAGTGTATTAAATACATAAATAAAATTACAAATGAAGAAATATAGATTACAAAATGACCCTCAGCGTGTAAAGGAAATTAAATATTAGAGGGCGTCATTATCGACAAAAAACGAGGCATTATAACAATAAATTACGTGTTTGAGGCAGGGGCGCCGACTCCGTGGGTGTTCGTGGGCTCCAGCACCCACGAGAAGTAAATAGTGGGTGCGGAGCATCCATGCCCATGACATCAAAACTAATCAGGAATCGGCTTTAAGCGATAGCTCTACTACATGAGCCGCTGCGCGGCAACACGTCTAATTTATTGTTAATAAAATTGTTTGACGCGTTTATTTTTTCCATCTGGTAACACTAGCTAATGTTAGGCATTCTTAAAAGTAACTCTATTCCTTACTTATACACGTGTGTGCGCGGGACATTTCAGGGGTTAAACGAGTCATCAAATGAGCATGAGCACCCACGGGGTTTTCTAAAAGTCGACGCCCCTGGTCTCAACATAATATCGGTTAATGATAATTTGAGGCTCGTTTACACAGGGAGAGTTTCCTGGACTGTTCGGGCGAGGATATTGTATACGATGCGACCTAACTATAGTCGCATTATTTATTAGAGTCGGGGATATGACATATAGAACTGTCAAACAGAGTGAAATTTGTACGGAGGTAACACTTTATTGACAGTTCTATATGTCATATCCCTGACTCGAATAAATAATCCGACTATACCTACATATAATTCTCACCTGCAACTGACTATAACTCAACTATAACAGGGATAACAGCGATCAGATGAATATAATAGTTGATCACACTAGATATTGACCAATATTCGTAAAATTCGCATTTGAGAAACTCTCCTTGTGTGAATAAGCCACTAAGAAAAACAGAAACAAAAATAAGATCGTTATTCTTAGACCGTGTCACTTATTTCCTAATTAAACTACAAATAAAACTCTTCTCTTCTGCAATGTAGGCTCAGTGAAAAACATGCCCTTATCAGTTCTCCGTCCAGTCGTATCAATACACGGGGCAGGAAGAATGACAAGGGCGCGTTATATCACATTCTAGAACTTTCTTCGGTCTTCTAGAAATTTTCTTGACGTGTGGCGCCATCTGTCTTCGAGTAGCAGAGGTAAAGTTTCAAACATGTAGATGGCGTCAACGCGCTGAGGTCTCAATTCTGCGTCCTAAATGTGTACCAAATTTCTCCGGACACAAAATTAAAACGCAGATATTGGATTTTTGCACGCCATCTTCTTTGCTCTTGATGAAAGAAAAATAAGACTAAAGGTACAATAACTTGATTCTAGATTGACAATTAATCTTAAATTATTAATAATCGTAGAAGATATCTTCGATTGTTGTCATTTTCTCGAGTTTTACCTGAAAAAAATAAATAGATATCATTATTATTAAGTTTACAAAATAACTAAGTTTAAACTATAAGGTTTTTTAAATATATATATATATATATCCATTTTAAATGGCTTGGTAATTAACCATTTTATATACAAAACATATCTCGTCATGTACATACATTATACAGTCCAGTGTAAATTAGGGGTTCACTTAGTAAAGTGATAGTACGTTTTTTCTATGGACTGAGGTGGCAGACGAGCATACAGTCCACCTGATGGTAAGTGGATACTGTCGCCCATAGACATCCGCGATACATGCCAACATTAGTCCAAAATGACAAACGTTGGCACGCCCCCGGACGCGCTGCCTGCCTTTGGAGATATCGGTATGGATTTGGAGAAAGGGTTGGGAAAATGGGAAGGGATAGGATGGGAATGGGCTCTAGCACATCTCACTCACTACCGAAACACGTACGTACATTAAGGAAATAATATAAAGTGGTAAATGCAGTACATTTCAAGGTAGTCTTCTGTGAGAGAGGGGTAACGTGGCCAGTCGAGGATGGGAATGGGCTCTGGCGTATCTACTACCGAAACACGTACGTAAATTGGGGAAATATGATAAAGTGGGAAATGCAGTACATTTCAAGGTAATCTTTACATGTTTTTCTTTGTAAATTGGGAAATAAAAAAAAGGTTGTTTAATCAATAGCCCGGGACCCAGTTATATCGGTTATCAAAATCAAACTATCATCAAGTTATCGAAAACAAAACGAGAGTTATCCAGCTTTTGGGCTTTATATTAACAAATTGTATGTAAAATTTGATAGAACTCCGTGAAAGTTGATGAAAAATTGAATATGCGATATATAACGAAAAATGTTAACAAACCGAATATAGTGTACAGTAACTGTGTATTGTACAGTAGCAACTGTACTCTGTACAACCAGCGTGTCTGTACATTGAATATATTTACCAAAAACTGATTGCGGGCGATGAAGGAAGAGTATCAGAATACAAAAAGACGATTTTGAAAATTTCTGTCTGTCTGTTCGAACACGCTAATCTCCAAAACTACAGAACGGATTTTCATGGGATTTCCACAGGTTAATTAAGCTTAGCTTGGCGCTTCGAATAGACTTTGTTTCATCGAAATCGGCCGACGGGTAGAAAAGATATCCCAATTTACGAGTTTAAGAACTAAAAACCCACAGCTAATCTATACTAATATAATAAAGAGGTAAATTGTGTGTTTGTATGTATGTTGGGGGTAATCTCTGGAACTACTGAACCGATTGCAAAAATTCTTTCACAAAATATGAAGCTACATTATCCGTGTCTAATATAGGCTATATTTTATTTTGAAAAAAAACCTATAAACCGAAGCGAAGCGAGGACGGGTGGCTAGTATACAATAAAGTATATCTATATCTATCTAATGTTACTTATGCCTTCAAAGGCAGCATTTTCTTTGTTCTTTTCAAACACACTATTTGTGTTTATAACACAAATAGTAGGTACAGTTAGTTGTAACACAGAAGTCGGGTCCGGCCCGGGGCCTCCAATCGAGCGAAACATGAAAAATCCCCGCTCGAATCATTACATGTGACCAGGCCGCTGATAAATTATCCGGAGGCTGACTGTACTTGACAGGCGCATGCTTTTTGTAAGAACAAGTTTTAGTATCTTTTTTAAATAGAAAGTACCTTCTAAAGTAGGATTGTAAGTGGATACGCCAGTTGGCACCTGTGATACATGCCAACATGAGTCCAAAATGATAAACGTTGGCACGCCCCCGGATGCGCTGCCCACCTTTGGAGATATAGGAATGGATTTGGAGAAAGGGTTGGGAAAATGGGGAGAGATAGGATGGGAATGGGCTCTGGCACATCTCACTCACTACCGAAACACGTACGTATATTAGGGAAATAAGATTAAGTTGGAAATGCAGTACATTTCAAGGTAGTCTTCTGTGAGAGAGGGGTAACGTGGCAATATACAAGCACTCGTAATATACATGTAACTTGTTTCCGGTTCATTTCTAATACAATTAACATCGGATGGACACTAATTTGTGGTTGAGAGTATGACGTTTAGACAGACAAACCAACAACTGATCCAGTTAACATTCTGTAACTTCGTTCTGAATAAATCTGTGTATTTTCTGCTTCATTAACGAAATTATCTGTGAGTGATAACTATCTTCGTTGCTCTACATATGTAATCGTAATCAATCATATAATCGTCCACTGCTGGACACGGGCTTCCTAATGGACATTGTCTTGTACACGAGGCATGTATGGACTTCAAACGCCATACACATACATGTGTATGCAAACCTTAAAACAGAGAGTAACAAACAAAATTTACTTAGTTTAAAGCTTCTTTTCAAACGTAAAGAGAAACAAATTCAATTTTAACCACCACATGCGACGTTCGCGGTCGATTTGAGTGGCAGTCGTAAATCTGCCTCTGGTCCATTTGGCTCGCGCCTGTTCACGGGTTTGTGGTCGCGGCGTTTTGAGGGTTGAAACTGCATTCTTTACGAATAGAGGTTTGGTAGACAGTTTGCGTTATTATTTGTCATGTAATTTTAACAAATAATGGTTTGCAAATAAAATCAAGCAATTAATGTCGACGTCTCTGTAGTGGTGTTGCGTAGATAGAATAAGCACCAGCCCGTCTCTTGCCGTGGGTGTCGTAAAAGGCGACTAAGGGATAACAAAGCTGCTACCACAAGCCCTGAGGAACTAACTACACCATCTCTAAAAGCCAACCCGGGACTTGCTAATCAGCTTGGCCAGCGTGACGTTTTAAAGTCATACATCCATGGACCCCAAGCAATGGACGTGAAAAGGGCTGGTTACGGTTATAGAGATATAGTTACAAATAAATTACCGATCAATTATTACTAAAACGTGTACGGTAATACATTTTACAAAAAATTGACTTCTTTGTTTTATGGACGAAGGTGACAGACGAGCATACGAGTACAGTCTACCTGATGGTAAGTAGATACGGTCGCCCATAGACATCCGCGATACATGCCAACATTAGTACAAAATGACAAACGTTGGCACGCTCCCAGATGCGCTGTTTACCTTTGGAGATACAGGAATGGATTTGGATTTGGAGAAGGGGTTGGCAAAAAGGGGGAGTGACATGTGCCAGAGCCCATTCCCATCCTAATGGGAATGGGCTCTGGCACCGAAACACGTACGTAATTGGGAAAATAAGATAAAGTGGGAAATGCAGTACATTTCAAGGTAGTCTTCTGTGAGACGGATAACGTGCCCAGTCGAGCGCGCCCAGCGGCTGTTGAATTGCAGCGTGCACTCTCTCTCAATAACTTATAGATAATGAAGACTTATTTACCTATTAATATACTTTAATGTATACCGAAGTTATAAAAAATAGTTACAAAAGAAAATACGCATAAAAGGCTTATACCCCTATGAGATTGGAACTAGCAAACCTGCGCGACCGATAGGTGAGCAAAGAAATGAACAGACATGGGCAGAAATAAATAAATGTACATATAGACTTAATTATAAGTTGTAAAGATATAGTTGCAAATAACTTATTCACTTTTATTTATTTATTTAAAAAACTTTATGGTACAAAAGGCGAGCTTAATGCCTTAAGGCATTCTCTACCAGCTAACCTTCAGGTTGATCAGGGAGATACATTAAATTTACCGATTAATTATGACTAAAACGCGCTTCAACTAAACACGTTAACACATTTTCAATAATTTCAACGTTAGTACCACGTTGGGCGCCACTTTGACAATAACTGATAGATAACGGTACCCTCGTCATTCGACCGTGCTCCGAATTGGATGTTGAGGCTTTCTCATTAGTTAAATGCGGGCTGTAAAATTGGAGGTTATGATTTTTGCTGCCTGTTTCTTGGTTTTTGGAATTTGTTCGTCTACGGAACGGATTTTAATGAAAGTTGGCATAGTTATAAACTTATAACTTATGTGTCGGGTTAGAGATCGATTATAAGGTTCCCACGGGAATCATAAGTTCATCATAAGTACCGTATGGAGTTAAGAGAATGTATTTATGGGGTTGTGACAACTATTAAATTACAGATTGCATTAAATATGTAGGTACTACATATGCTTTCAAAAATAATAAAGACCGATTTACTCGCCCGGTAAAGGTAACCTCACGACACAGGAACTACATCGGCACCCTATTGTGTGGCTGACAATTCTTGAGCGGGCTGCACATTCATGACACGTTGGGGCTATATCGGCACCATATTGTGTAGCTGGCTATCCTTGACCGGGCTACACATCCATGAGATGCTATGTGGTAATAGGGATTACCACAGTATATTAACAATTTATTATTTATTTATTATAACCGATATTTGGGTCCAGTTACAGTTCTGACAGACATTGACAGACTATTGCTATTGACAGTGTTATTGGTGAGTATAAATCAGTTTATAATTTCGCGATACATTTTGATAGTAACTTATATGGGCTTATTGATTTTTAGTCTGGTTTGGGGGTAGTTTGTTAAAATGTTAAAAGGTGAAGGTGAACCGAAAATGAACACGACGGAGGGTAGACAGATTTGTCTGTCAATAGCGACAACCGGTTTATGTAATTGGACCGAAATGTCGGCTATAAAATAATAAATAATAAAAAAATATATTATAATAATAAATATAATTTGGTTCTGCGTTCTCTTTTCCTTTGATTTATTTGCTTTCGCTTCAGTCAACGAACGTTCGAGACAATTTGAAAAATACGAAACGTAATTTTTTTACCGACAGCGTCATAAAAATACCGAAATAAGAAGTAAACATCCCTCCAACTCATTATCCCCAACATTCATTATATTAGGCTCTTAAATGTGACAGAAAAAGGTCATGCAGCGTCATTAATATCCCGAAATGACCCAAAGAGGTCGTTACAGAAGTGTTATTGGCGAGTCTAAATCAGTTTTTAATTTCGCGATACTTTTTGATACTAACTTATGTGGGCTTATTGATTTTTAGTTTGGTTTGGGGGTAGTTTGTTAGACTTTTAATTTTTAAGTACCGCCTGCTGGAGACTTTATGCGATTTTGGAAATGAAGTCCTTATCTCTTTTTTTTAATATAGAAAGATAGCGGAAAAGCAGACGGGTGCAGTTTTTGGCGGGGACTCGAGAAGTGAAGGTGGATTTTTTATTTATGTATTATGAGCAGAGATCGGAATTAGGTAGTGTGATTTATGTACTTGCAATGATATCATAGAGCAAAATAATAATATGGATATTCCTCAAATCCCGGGATTTCAGTTTAAAGCGTATTAAAAATCCGATGATAGATTAGATAGAATTGTAGGTTAATCTTTGTAAATATAAAAACTGAAACTGAATGTTAACGTGTGTGAATCATTAATATATTAAGTACTATTGAATAATTTTGTGTTTATTTATCTTATCTCTGAGATATCGATGCAACCCTAAAAACCATCCACCTTAAGATAGTAAATAAATATACTATTGGCAATAAATTACGGGGATTATTATTCAGAAAATCCCAGAAATATCCAATAGGATAGAGCTGTGAATAGGATTTTGCAAGGTCGGCGGCGCGCCCGCATTACCCCTGGCGTTGCAGGTGTCCATGGGCGGCGGTAACACTTACCATCACGTGGGACCGCTTGCTCGTCCGCCCACTAGTATACATAAAAAAAATAAAAAATGTACATATCAACATTTCGTTGCAAGTACCTTGCAAGTTGCACACTACCCTAATTCCGACCTCTGATTATGAGTCTTGTGGTTTAACGGTGATAGTTTATTAAAGTTCAAAGTGCCTAATGTCTGTGAATAATGTTTGTTATAATCAAATGGAAGCATGAGACTACATTCGCGTGCTTCCAAGGAGTCCTCTTCTGTCCTCAGTAAACCTGCTATCGCTTTACTGAGCGACTCGCTGACTTGCTCTGACGGAACTGGACATTCACGGGATGCGTTTTGAATTATTTTGACTTAATTAGGAAGAAAACTATACGTTGGCAGAATGTGCTAACGCATCATTGCCGTAAATGGAATGAAAAGAAAACAGGTTTTAATGGATATTGTTGCCCTGCTACATCCGTGATACAACAATACTATATAATTTCATTATAACAATACAATTATTTTATTAATTCATCTCTAGTAATGTTATTTTTTTTATGTACGAAGAGGCGGCAGACGAGCATACAGTCCACCTGATGGTAAGTGGATACTGTCGCCTATAGACATCCGCGATACATGCCAACATTAGTCCAAAATGATAAATGTTGGCACGCCCCCGGATGCGCTGCCTACCTTTGGAGATATAGGAATGGATTTAGAGATAGGGTTGGGAAAATGGGCAGGGATAGGATAGGATGGGAATGGGCTCTGGCACATCTCACTCACTACCGAAACACGTACGTACATTGGGAAAATACGATAAAGTGGAAAATGCAGTACATTTCAAGGTAGTCTTCTGTGAGAGAGGGGTAACGTGGCCAGTCGAGCGCGCCCAGCGGCTGTTGGATTGCAGCGTGCACTCTCCCCCTCCTAAATTGATGTATTGATCCTCCTTGTATTGATGTAAGTAAAATGTAAGTATATATATGTCAATATGTATTATGTATATGTCAATATGTACAGTCAATCGCGTGCACACGATCCCATGGAAACCATAGTTGTGTAGCCTATGTCCTTTTGTTTTAAATTAATCTATAATATATGTATTTTCCTTATGTACGCGTAGTTTGCTGGCAATCAACCTAGTTGCAAAGATAGTGTCTGTTAATAGACAAACACGTTTGATCCGGTTAGCTGTTGGTAACCACAGACACAGAATTGAAGGCAATGTTTCTCTAGTGTTGTGACTCAGTAAGATAGTGACCTCATAATACTCACGAGTCACTGAGGATAATTGAGACAGAAAATCATGAGTGAAGATCTGGCTGAAGATGATTTTTAACGCGAATGGATGAAAATGGTAAAAAAAATGTACTTGAGTGGTAAATGGGATCAATTCATTGGTTATCTAATCAAGCTATATGATAGAAATACATGACAATTTTTTAGCTTAACATTTGGATCTATTCCAGACTAAAGTTGTGTAGCTTGTAACAGATTTAGAAACAAAAATTATTTGAACTTACGTTTCAGTACAAAAACTTCACTTGTTCAATAGAAATGTTCATTATAACAATTCGTAATTTAAATCATACCAGTGAGATCCAAAAGTGATTCCAAAATCCTGGCGTGAGATATTTCTAGATGTCTAAAAAGACATACGTCTTTGTAATTGTGATTTGTCCTGCTAACCCGTGTATAATTTTTAGAGTTCAACCCTCGTTAGTTTTGATTCCTCGACTCTTAGATCAACAGGAAGTCACAAAATCTTTACAATGTTGAACTGGAATATCGTTCCGTTAGTTCCTTGCAAAGGACGACTAACCTCGATAAACCTCGCTTCGGTCGACCTGTTGAGGCACTCGCTCCAAACAACATCAAATTAGTGGACGAAGAAGTTCTGAGCGACCGACGGCTAAAGACGAAAGAAATAGCAGCACGGACAGGGCTTTCAAAAACTACAATTCTTAGGATTCCTCATGAACATCTTCATATGAATAAAGTTAGTGCGAGTTGGGTGCCAAAAGTTCTTTCAAGTGTACAGCGAAGTGAACGAGTAGCGTGCTCTAAGGAACTTTTGGAGACCTTTTAGATAAATGCAAAACGATTTTTTGAAGGCAATTGTTATTGAAGATGAAACTATGGTTCTTTACTATGATCCCCTTTCCAAAAGGGAGTCGATGGAGTGGCGTCGTTCTGGTAGAGCACCGCCTAAGCACCGCCTAGGAAGGCAAAGATGACTCAGTCCATCAAAAAGATTATGGCTTCGACATTCTGGGATTGACAAGGAATATTACTTGTAGACATATAAGAGCGCAATACTACGGTGACTGGAAGCTATTATGCTAACCCTATAGAGCAATTACGAGAAGCAATCAAGCAGAAATGTCGTCGAAAACTAAGCAAAGGTGTGCAGCTTCTCCATGACAATGCCGTCGCAGTTGCGAAAGCTGCGGTTTCAAAGTGTAGCTTCATGGAAATTCGCCACCCACTCTATAGTCCTGACTTGGCTTCCAGTGATTACTATTTGTTCTCAAAACTCAAGGCAGACTTAAGGGGTAGAGTATTTTCTACTGATGATGAATTGACCGCTGAGGATGTCGTCTATTTTGAAGACAAAACTTCTGACTATTTTTATACTGGGATAGAAATGCTAACCCTTTCGGACCGTATGTTGCTTCTACGCAACACGCACTTCGAGGCCCTATAAAATTGCCATCGGTCGGCAAGGTTAGAGTTCTAAGTGCATAGTACCATCGAGCAAGGTCAGATGGCACTACAGATACTCGTAAACCCTGAGGTAAACTGCTTTTACCCATCGAAATATCAATATGGCGAGAGCGCCTCGTGGCGAGTTGACGTGTTAGCGTGTTGTGCCTTTGTTATCGGAAAAAAAAAGTAAGTTAACATTTGTTTTTCATATTCCAAACGTTATATCCTTTTAAATGGAAGCTGATATAATGTATTTACGGTATTAGTTGTTAGATTTAATAAAAAATTGATAGTTTGCCATGCATGCGAATATACGTGTTGCCTGTACGCAACACTAGGCTCGGTGGGGTATAAATCGGGAAAATCTTCGTAACTACATTTTATTGATTTTTATGGATTTTCTCAACATTTACAGTAAAAATGAATACGCGCAGTCGCTCGCGACTGCAGATGCAGACTATCGCTCCTTTTCAAAGGAGTGTATAGAACATACCTATACTCATGCAAACGAATCTATATTCCACTCAAAAAACCGCGAAATGCATAAATCTCACGTACGATGAGTTGACCGATTTCCTGGGAATGTCTATTCTAATGGGCATAATTAGATTACCGGCGTTCCATGATTACTGGTCAAATACGTTCCGTATAGCTAACATTGCAGATGTTATGACTCGAGACAGATTCCTCGCTATACGCCGCAACTTACATTTTGTCGATAACGATGGTTATGTTGCAACTAACACAGACCGATATTTCAAAGTGAGACCCCTTCTAGATTTTGTTTTGAAATCTTGCATGGTTTTTTACGATCACACGCAAAGATATTCTGTCGACGAAACGATGATTCCATACAAGGGAACCATGGCCGGTAATTTGCGTCAGTATATTGCAATGAAACCGATAAAATGGGGCTTCAAATTTTATGTCTTGGCGGGATCTGATGGAATGGTTTTTTGCTTTTTTCCGTATCAAGGGAAAACAACATTTCCACAATTGAAAGGAACTGCGATGGAGTTGTCAGATGACGAAATTTCGCTTGGTTTTGGAGCAGGAGCAGTTTTGGCTCTTTGCAAAACTATAAAAGATCGGCGAGGATCTGTTGTACATTGCGATAATTTTTTTTCAAGTGCGCGACTATTTTTGACTTTGAAAGAATCTTTCGGAATGTTTGCTGTAGGTACATTTCGAAGCAATCGGATTGAAAAGTGCCCCTTGAAATCGGACAAAGAGCTGAAAAAATTAGGCAGAGGAGCTTTTGATTATCGCAAAAGTAACAGGAATAATTATCGTGAAGTATTTGGATAATAAAAGCGTAATATTGGGTAGCACTGCATATGGAATCGAACCACAAACGTCGATTAGTCGGTGGTGCAAAGAACAGCGGAAAAGAATAAAAATTCCGTGTCCGAATATCGTGCATCAATATAATAAGAGCATGGGTGGGGTTGATAAAAGTAATCACCTAGTATCCCTGTATAGGACGAATTATCGGAGTGGGCGTTGGTACCTACCCATTTTCTATTACATCCTCGAATTGTGCGTGACAAATGCATGGCTCTTATATAAGCGAGAGACGATCGGCGCAACGCTCAGTTTGAAAGAATTTCGGACCCATATCGGATTAGGGCTAATTCAATGCGGAAAGAGAAAACGGGGCCGCCCTAGCACCAGTGCCTCAAAGACCCCACATAAACCGCGAAGTACTGCTCCGATTGGCGAAGTTCGTTACGACGGTGTAGGTCACTGGCCATATTTTGAAAATACCCGTTCGCGATGCAAATTATGCATAACTGGAATCATAACATCGAAATGTGACAAATGTCAAGTTGCTTTGTGCTGCAACAAGAATAAAAATTGTTTCTCAACATACCATCAGCGATAAATTATAAGTTTTACTTTTGAATCGAATAATTTTTAACGTAATTTTGCTTTGTATAATAAGAAATGATTCAATAAATCATGTTTTCTATGTCTTACAGTATCGATTATTCATTTGTAAATTTTCCGGATTTTACCCCCCAAGTGCCTGGTGTTGCGCACACGCAACATTCAAAAATTCGTATTCCGCAACAAAAAAATCGAAATGTAACGATTGATTCATCAACTAGATTGTATTTTGAGATACTGCTATGAAGGAAATAATTTTTATTCAACTGGAAATAGGTCTCGGTCCGAAAGGGTTACGATCGGGAAAGTGTATTCAAATAGACGGAAACTATATTGAAAAATAAAAATAGCTTCATGACATTGAGTGTCCTTTACCTTTGTTACGCTGAAAACTTTTGGACCTCCACTCGTATATATATATCCACTAATGTTATAGGAGCGCCGCTCAAATATTCTAAGAAAAATATATTTTATTTATTCTTGTACAAGTTTTATTATACAGTTGAGGTCTTCTTTAATAATAATGCTAATTTATTATTAGTATAATAAATTTTGCATCCTGGATATACATACATCTGCGTACCGGAAAGCGGGCAGGTGAAACAACGACTTGAATAAAGATGTATGGATTAGAAGAACGAGGGATCATGATTGGTGGCGAGCTTTGGGATAAACCTATATCCAAGAATTGAGAGACACAGGCTGATAGTATGTTAATAATTCCATTTATCTTGAAAATGTTGTAGGCGATTGATTATTAAAGTGTCTATGAAACTCGCCATGCAATGTAATTCTTGAATCTATTCACTGGACGAACAAACCAGGAAACTGATAAAGAGAATTTTAATGCTTTTACTTTTTTAAGGGATTTTTACTGGTCACTAGGGCGCTTACAGGATAAGAGCAGGCTGAATAAACATATTTTCAATTTAGGAGGAAAGATCTCCTTAGCTGCAGCTTTTGTTCCGAGCAGAATGAAACAGCAATGGCACCTGCTTCGGGAATATGACATTTGTCGTTCAAAAGATACACGTACATCTACTAAAACCGGAAGAAATACTCGCTGCTAAAATTATCCTGTGATACCTGCAGGCCATTGGCAGCAAACAATAAGAAAGGTGGCGATTACAATGGACTAGCAATGGTCGCAGCGATACGAGATTTAATTCCTAATAATAATATTATAATAATAGACGCGCCACATTTAATAGTTTCAATTATTGCATCATGCCACAATAATCCTGCATACATTGTTTGCCGCAGCTTATACATACGAGTAACTAAGCATACGGAGAACTCTCCCAAATGATTTACAATAACACGAGTATAATGTTACAACAAGGCTTTTACAAGCTCGGCGAACGGATGTCAAGTCCACAACTGTATACAGAGTTTTAAGTTCTTTGCAAAGTAAACACTTAGCATAAAAATACATGTGCAAAACAGAGTAATTTTAAAAGGAATGTTTTTTTTTAGAACCGCCCGATGGCAGCGCCAATCTGATGGGAAATTTCGATATTTTTTGTATTTATCCAGAGTTTAATCGTAGTACCGAAGCTATTCCAATATAACTTTCTGGTTTTTTTTTATGGACGAAGGCGGCAGACGAGCATACAGTCCACCTGATGGCAAGTGGATACTGTAGCCCATAGATATTCGTGATATATGCCAACATTAGTCCAAAATGACAAACGTTGGCACGCCTCCGGATGACTTGCCTACCTTTGGAGATATAGGAATGGATTTGGAGAAAGGGTTGGGGAAATGTTCTAGCTATTGTTAAAAAATGTTTCTTCAGTAAAACAAATATTTTATTTGAATTCTAAATTCTAAGATCTCTGAAGACATCAATTAATATAATTTGTTATGGACCTTTTTTTAGCTATAGTGTGGGAAGCCTTTTTGTTGCACTAACTAATACAGTATAATGTAAAATATGGCATGTGCTTTTTCAATTATGAATGAAATAAAGTGAAAATAAAACTGTTATTTTATTTTCTGTGCGTTTAAAAAACAATTATATAAAAGTTGTCGAAATGTACCGAGATAACTATTTATATGTCAAATTTACTTCAATCTGTTAAGAAAAGTACTCGAGCAAATTTCATTACATCGAATCTGATTATTTGTTGTTTTGTATTCAGCTGGATACTGTCGAGATGTAGAGAATTTTTTTCGAAATTGGAAAATCGTGATCTGCGTAGTAAACCTAAAAAATAATGTTGTAACCATGACGACCGAAATCACCGTTTAAAATCCGTGACATGGCTCTAGGTACTATATTCATCTCTTTGGATAAAATCTTTAGCTTCCCGACGGGATTTGTTCGGATTCTCTCCTTCACAGCTTCAATCGTCTGTTTGGTACGAATGGTGGGTGGACGGTCAGACCTTTTTCTGTCACAAACGGAGGACGTTTCAATGTACCTACCAATAGCTCGACACACAAACATTCAGTTAATACCAAGAGGATGGAGAGTTTTAAAATTTGCATTTGGCTTCATGCCTACTTTGTGTTCATGCAATTACAGCAATACGGTTTTCGTTGTCACTTATCATGCCAATCCATGTTTATTTTTCATGTGAGAATGACAGATTCTAAATGTATTTTTTTTTCTTTGTTGTAACGGTATTTATGGTCAGACATAAGCCACACCATCAGTATACATATGACAATATCTATACATAATAAAATTGTAACAGGCCGATGTCTGTACATTATAGATATTGAAAAAAAACTAATATTATTAGTCTTTATTAGAGCAACAGAAGCCAAAACAACAGTTTTTAGAAATTTTGTCTGTCTGTCTGTATGTTTGTACACGCATCACGCAAAAACTACTGCATGGAATTGAATGCAGTTTTCACCGATGTATTGCTAGAGGTCTAACTTAAAATATAGGCTCCATTTTACCGCAGGAAAATATCTTATTCCGATTGTTTTAAATTTAATAAACCGAAGCGAAGTGAGGGCGGGTCGCTAGTTGTAATATAAGACTAATCTTATCAGAGCTTACATATATGAATACCTATTCACTCCTAATCTCCATCGGGGTCAGTTTCTGTTATTCTTGACTGATGTTTATACGTATACACTTACCATGAGATTGTCTGTCTGCTTGTTTGCTCGACGACTAAATCTACTTCCTTTAAAAGAAAAAAAAATCTATTTAAATTTCTATTTATTCTAAACATAAATAGAAGATTTTACGTAGGTACAACACATTACTGATTACTTAAGATCTGATGTCACAATTAGACACTTTAATAGCCACTTAGTTGTTGTTTGAGACGAATCTAATTTGTTTAAAATGTAAACAAATATGGCGGCCTGAGGTAAATACGTGTAGTGGCCTCTGCGGTAATCTGAATTATAAGCGTATCTTCTTGCACGGGACACCAGCTGACACCACACAGCCATATTCGCAGTCAGTTGGCAAGTAGTTGGCAAATTTGACAAGTTTCAACGAAATCGGTTCAACTGTTTCGACGCGACTGTTTAACAAACATCCATACCGTAGTATTGTAGTATTGTAGTATTGTAGTATTGTAGTATTGTAGTATTGTAGTATTGTAGTATTGTAGTATTGTAGTATTGTAGTATTAGTGGAATTTATAATTTTGAAATTCTATAAAAATCTTGAAGATATTACTCGTATTAAGCGAAAATATTGCAATAACTACCTTTGTCTCTAGAAATTCCATTTTTCTATTATTCTTCCGGGATTACAAGAATCTTGCGCCTCTCCCAATAAATGAGGCGCGAGTACCTCATAAATTTAAATGAGTACCTCATCCTCAGTCGCTGTCCAACTCTATGCGTGTTTACAATCAGGTTAACTTAGCCCGGCTGCGATTTAATTATTGACTAGTCAATTGTACTGGTTTTGCCCGGGCCAAATTGGAACAACTGCAGTGACATTACCGTGATGATGTATGTTTAGTTTCGATGGCATCAAAAAGCATGGGAAAACGTCTGGCATTATTTTACACACTGCGTCCATTTGGTAGTAATTGTGAACATTGTCGCACATGGAATTCAACGATACGTGCCAATCTAAGTAAGGAATGACAAATGTTAGCACAACATCTATTCGTATTATTTGGAAAAAAAGCAGGTATTTTAATAAACAATTTTAGAGAACATAATCCGCTTTAATTGCTTAATATTCTTTGAAACTCCACTTTTGAAAGTTCTAATTATTATTATTTTTTAATTTATTTATATTTTTATCGACATAAAGTACATTTAAAGTTAAATATAATATATATTTTTTTAACAACAATTTATATACTTATTTCTTTAAAACGATAACAAATAATTATCATATTACAAAGTAACTTAAAAGTAACAAGAAATAAGTTATTCAAAAATATAATTATACACATATTGAGCAATATATTAATGTTAAATGTAATTCCCGTCAAACTGAAAATTCCACTTTGTATGGCGAAGACTGAATATTAACAAACAAAGAATATTTAAACACAAGTTAAATTTAAATAGTGTTGATTTTTTCTTAAAAGTTCGTTTCTTACACACGAACTTAGACCGAAACGTATTCGAAACTTTAACCCAGTTTTGAAGCGGATATATCCACGCTTAGAAATAGAGATGTAGTTACAAATAACTTAGTCTACCTATTTGTCTTCGAAAGTGTCAACAAAAAACACCAAAACAACTTGACTATTGTTCATTAGTCCAGGAACAAAAGCTGTTACGTATCCCGTGAATATTTTAGACCCCATCCCGTGTTCTGGAGCTGCTATTTGATGATATATCCCGTCCTGGGACCCAGTTATGATGCTCCGAATAAACTATGCATGCCGTTGTATTGATGTTACGAATTTTGATTAAAGCGCCATCTTTTGGTACGTGCAGAAACTTGCTTTTGCGCTACTCACCGTTAGACGGCGGTAAAGGCTTTGACATTAGTTTTTTTGCGTAGTAGAATTTGAATTTTTACACAATTTCTATGCATAGGCATAGAAACATGGTGTTTTTTTTTTTTATTAAAAATTACGAATTTAATAATCATAACTTTCATATCGGAAGATTTCAGAAAGCCAGCCTTGCGCTGAACGAGAAATTGTGACACATTATATAGCATCACAAATTATAATTTGGTGACATTATCTGAGAAAAGGGAACCTTGTTATCCGAATATTGTGAATTCAGTAAAATCTTTAAAAAAATACAGTTTCATTGCTTTGTCGTTAAAATCAGATGTAACAGAGATAAAAAAAAAAAACAGTTTCGTGGATAAACAGAATAATAAGAATATGCTTCAGAATATTTTTCTAATTCTCGAGCACGGACTCGTAACGATATTTTCAATCACCGCCACGTTATTTATAATTTAAAAAATCTATAAGCGGACTCAAAGGGGCGGTATTGGAACGCACGACATCTCGAATGTGAATATCGAGATTAGTTGTTACAATCAGTTTACCAAAGCCTTAGGTCGTATTATATGGTAAGTATTAAATTAAATTTTACCCGTATTTAAAAGAGCCGTTTATACTAGATAATTATACCGCCTACTTAATTCTTTTTTTTTAGAAGTCTGTAAAATATAATAAGCATAAAAATATGAATAATAATAATGTTTAGGATTTCATTATTTTAATGATAAACTCGTTATAAATATAAAAACTCGTTAGAAAAATAATATAAAAGTACATATAATAAATGTAAACATTAGAAATATTATAGAAACAGTGTTTGTAATAAACTCCTTTTGCAGATGAGCCATTAGGTACGTAATATGTCTGCCGTTCATTGCTCACCTATCCGCTCTCCGAGGCTTGCTAGTGGAAATCTCAATCTCAATCAACAGTGGAAATATCTTTTATAATTATTTTTTTTATTATTTGTGTATAGAAATACAGTATAATTAAACGTTATTCAACTTTTTACGTCTCCCCCCCAGTGAATCAAATCTCCTCACTTGCGAGACGCTGGTGGTGGTTGTATGACAAGGCGAGTCTAGGGAGAGGAATGTATCCAGCTGTGGAGACATGGGCTGACGGTATGGTAGATGTACTGGAAAGTTATCATTTTTGAATTATGTCTTTGCTCCCCTGAAGTAGCGAGATATTCACAACATGGCTGTGGGATGTGTCCTGTCCTGTCTCTTCTGCCTAAACAGCGTAGAAATAAACATAAACAGAATCTCGTTACAAACCACTGAGTCCGCCGGACCTAAGTAAATATCTTTAAATTTAATACGCGAACTACCAACCGCAGGCGGTGGTTACATGCAGCGAACATTCTAGAACTGTGGAAATTTGAATAGTAAATAAAGTAAGAAAGAAAATCATTCTATTGACGTCAACACGATGAATTGAAAAATCAATTACAAAAACAATAATAGGTAATAATACACTTTAAATTTCTTTAATATTGTTTTAACAAAAGACGGAATGAATGTTATAAAGCATTTTCTCCCTTGAAGGATATAGGGGTGTAAGTGAAACAAAAATATATATAATTTTATAATAAATGATAATAAACACTAAAAATATACATACATACATATATATATATATATATATATATATATATATAAAATGGATTTTTGTATATCTGAGATTAATAGACTTCGACACCGTTTGACCAATCATCATGAAAGTTGGCAGATATATGTATTTTTTTATGGAGAAAATTTTTATGCTATCCACTTTGTTGTAACTTGCCACTAGATGGCGCTGCAGCACATCAACTTCTATACCGTTCAACCGATCACCATGACAATTGAGCACGGAGAATATTTTCGAGCTATCGACTTTGTTGTAACTCGCCACTAGATGGCACCGCAGCACATCAACTTCTATACCGTTCAATCGACCGCAAAAATCATATCGACGGCAAAAAAGAATAATTTGTGATTTCATATACAGAGGTAAATAAATATACACAGGCAGGACAAGCTGCCGGGTGCAGCTAGTATATATTATAAAATAAAATAAAATATTATATATATTCAAATAATACATAGCTAAAAATCAGATACAATATGCAAATGAAATAACTAAACGGTGTCTATCGGCACAAATTAACATACATATGATGATAGGAAATATGGATGTGTAATTATTTATGTGAAAAGTATGTATGAGTGTGGATAAAATTATTAATGTAGCAGCAAGAAACGTGAAAAAATACAATTAAATAAGAACACTAGTCCTGCCATATATATATATATATTTATAGACTAGTGGGCGGACGAGGAAGCGGTCCCACGCGATGGTAAGTGTTACCGCCGCCCATGGACACCTGCAACACCAGGGGGTAAGCGGGTGCGCCGCCGACCTTGCAAAATCCTATTCACAGCTCTCTTGAAGAACCCCATATCGTAGCTTAATGGAAAGACCTCTTGAGGCAGTTCGTTCCACAGCCTACGGGTTCGCGGTATAAAATAATTTTTGGACCGGATTTACTAAAATTATTATTATAATTTACAATTTAATAAAATATATTTACTCAAGTAAATATTTTCCTGTTTATATTATCGTTTTTATTTTGTGCGTTTAAATACAAGCAATTTACTTCGGGATATTTTTTTAAATTTACTTCTTCATTTTCTTCAAAATTAATCTAATCGTACAATGACATAGATTTAAAAGAAAATATTCCATTAGACACTTTGATGTAGAAGTTTTGTGGCCGTTTTGTGACGTCATCGTTTTAATTAAGCCAATTTCGCAATTTTATTCCAAAATAACGACCGCCATGTGAACCGCCTCTAAAACTTTAAGGGCCATTGCGGAGGAGGTAATCAGTGTTAGCCAGGTGGAACTTCGCCATTAACTGCCCTACTAATTATCTTGGGACGGAGACACACTAGACACAATGGGACACTGTGTGACACAATTATATTATTTCGTGAGGTCGTGGTACACAGTGTGAAACAATGCTCGGCCCGTACCAATAAATATATATATATATATATATATATAAAAATACCGCTACACCACACGTGCAATAAAATACTCAGACCCAAAAAAACACTTTTAAACAAATGATTGTCCGGTCGGGAATCGAACCCGGGACCTATTGCACAGCAAACTTGGGCACTATCAAAAGGGCTAATTGATCGTCTATGACTTTCAACTTTTCTTAGAATAAATAAAATAATGACATGTTTATTCTTTTGTCCCACTGACCTATGACTCATCAGGGCTTAATGCGTTAAAACGCACCCCAACCTACCCTAAGCTGTAAAATGCGGGCATGCCATATGTTCCTCACCCCCTCTGGTAGCGTAAGGGGTTCGGCATGACCGATTTTGATGGGATAAAGATTTAAATTACGATTCGGTAATTGTTTTATAGACATACTGACCAAAAACCTGGGGCTTTGCTCATGTAAGCAGTCTTTTTATTGTCAACTGCCTATTTTCATGGCCTTAAATGTACGGTGGCCAGGTGGGTTGGCGAGTCCACTCTTTTAGAGGTGGTGCAGTACCTCAGGGCTCGTGGTGGCGGCTTTGTTAACACCTTTACTGCCACCCACGGGTAGAGATGGGATGATAGCCATATATAGCTCAGATATATAGCCGGCCGACACCACACGGTACTCGTTCCCACTACAGGACATAGGCCTCTCCTAGTTTATAAATCCTTGAGGGAGGGGGACGGGGGGGGGGGGTTAAACTTCTAGAGCATACGGGTTCCCTCACGACGCGCTCCCCCAGCGCCGAGCTAGTGACTTTTTTTTAAACGGCACCTTTTTTAACGGATATTAATTTATGTTAAATTATAGAGCACGACAAATGCACTGAAATATTAACAGTCTATTTTCAACCGTAAGAAATTAATATCTTTCCGCCATCTTTAGATGGGAGCTGAAGCGGTAATTCTCATCAGAGTTGCCAGCCGCGTGGAAAACTTTAATTATTGTGTTAGTCTGCCTAGACGCGTGTAGAGTAAGGGACGATTTAGAGTAACACGCACTGAAATATATATAATTTATAAAAGTTGTCCGTCTTGTATGGCAATTACATTCAATATCATTCAATTCACTTACAGATGTCGCTAGTTTGTCAAAACCAAACTTTACCAATGGAGAAAACTAAGTATTGAACTATCTATAGAAAATTAAATGCAAGGGTAGTTTTATATTTACAAGTCCATTATCTTAGAAAACCGACTTTGTTGTCAGTAGGGGCTTATTGATTTTGATTAAGATTTTCTAACTTCTATAATTAAGTCTATTAATATTCTAAGGCTCAATGTTTTTTTTTTCTTTTCATATGTGGCAATGGTACAATTACTACATTCTGCCAGTGTCAGGTTTTGTTTGTAATAAATTAATTCAAAGTCTAAAACGTATCCTGTCAATGTCCTATCTCGTTGAAATAAATCAGGAGTCGCTCAGTAAAGTGATAGTAGGTTTACCGAGGACAGAAGAGGACTCCTTGGAAGCGCGCGAACAACGTAGTTCTATGGTTTTATTTGATTATCACAAACACCACGCACGAGAAACACTTTGAAGTTTAATAAACTATTACTCCTAATAAAACTCCTTAATTAAGAAATATTACTTTTTTAATTATGAAATATAATTAAAATCTGAATATTTGGAAAATATCTCAGATAATGTCACAATCATTGTCTCGGTCACATTAGCTACTCTGTACGCCAAATTTCAACAAAGTGTGCGAAAACTGTAAACTCATTAGCGGAGTTAATTCATCAATGTGTGAGCGAAAGGAAAGTATTGCTATCTCGCTCGCACCTTTATGATAAACCAGTGACGTGTAAACAGTAACCAGCCCTTGTATCGTCCACTGTTGTATATTGTCGTGTGCACGAAGTCTGTGTGGCACGCTGGCCAAGCGGGTCGAGGGGTACACTCTTTTCGTACAGATGGTCTAGAGTCACAGGGCTTGTGGTACCGGCTTAGTTATAGTTTAGTCGCCTTTTACGACATCCACGGGAAGAGATGGGATTGTATTTTGGTGGGTGACAATTATCAGGAGTAAGCTAGCGTTGTTAAAACGAGCGCCGACGCGCTGGGTTGGTGCTATTGAACTTCAACCTGAACCGTTTAAGACTCGAGCTTTTATAACGAAAAGGTTTTAAGACGGAGTTCGCTGATATATATCAGCGGAAATATATCATGATATATATCAGCGGAAATATATCATGATATATATCAGCGGAAATATATCATGATATATATCAGCGGAAATATATCATGATATATATCAATTGATATTTATCGTCAAAACTAGAATTTGTGCAGAGTCCACGCTTTTAAATTGTTTTAGTGACATAAATAAAAATTATGATCACTGCCGCTGCCAATGGTCCAACACTAAAGATTATAATAATTACGAGTATAATTTAGTTGAATGTTGATTAAGTATACTGATTAATTAGACTGTAATGTTTTTGTTACTCTAATTTTACTCTTATTTTTCGTTTTGTTTTATAATAAATAAGTCGTATAATAAATAATAAATTCGCGTCTTTTTTCTATACATTCAGATATTTTGATATTTATTATAAACTAGCTGTTGCCCGCGACTTGGTCCGCGTGGACATTAGTTTATAAACACCGTCTTTACCTTCTTAGGGGTATTTGGTATTTTCAAAAACGATCACGCACATTATTTCTTATAGCTTATTTTTTATCGAACAAATGTTCGACGTGATTCTTTAAATTGATATAACTTTTTAATTTCTTTCTTCAAAATACTTTCTATTGCTGTTTCGGCCCAAAAAAGTGTCTCGAATAAAAATAAATTGTAGACCAAATTTATCTTTATAATATCACAAAATCTGCATTTTTAAAAATTAACATGAGATAACGTTGCAATAGACAAATTATTTAGTTTTTATTTCCGTACTTAATCAAGTATTTCAACGTTTTCAATTTTTTTTTATTATTTATGTTTCGTCACAGTAATGGCTATATGTAACTCGGCAATTATAGAATCAACATTTTTTTAATTTTTTATAGAAAAAAGGCGGCAGACGAGCATACAGTCCCGTGGATATTGTCGTCCATAGACATCCGCGATACGTGCCAATATCAGTCCAGAATGACAAACGTTGTCACGCACCCGGATGCGCTGCCCACCTTTGCAGTTTAAGGAATGGATTGGGAAAATGGGGAGGTATAGGATGGGATGGGAATGGGCTCTGGCATATATCACTCACTACCGAAACACGTACGTACGGGAAAATACGATAAAGTAGGAAATGCAGTACATTTCAAGGTAGTCTTCTGTGAGAGAGTGGTAACGTGGCTCTCCCCCAACAATACAATACAAATCTGACAATACAACGTGCCACAATACATCGCAGTGCATTACAGAGTAATAAATACTAGCGTCATTGCATTACAGAGGGCGCCTCAATCGATTATGGTTTGCAAATGACAAGTCTTACGAGTTGAAACCATTAGTGGAATCAAAGAATCGATTGAAATACTATTCACGTCTTTGTTTTCCCCATAATTTGCAGAATGTTTCTGGGAATAAAGTCGGGTTTTATTCATGCAAAAAATATGTTAGTTTCTTCTACTTCATAAATGGGGCAATAGTGGGCATTCCCATTTTAAAAGTGAGCAGCGCATCAAGGGATGTTTGTGCGCGCCAATGTTTGTCATTCTCGATTGAATGTGGGCATTTATGCATGTGTGCCGTGTGATGTCGGTCGGCTATAGAATAAACCCGCCCAATGTCTTATCGCAGGCGTCCTAAAAGGCGACTAAGGGATAACAAAGCCGCTAAGAGTGGACTCGCCAACTCGCTTGGTCAGCGCGGCGTTTTAATGTCGTACATCCCATATCCAGCATTGTATACTGAAAGGGCTGATTGCATTGATGGCATCGCGGACGTCGCAGGGCGACAGTATCCACTATACGGTCTGCCACCTTCTTCCCATAAAAAAAAACACCCTTACAGCTACAATAATGAACCATTGAAGAATTATAACCACCACTTAGCACAGGAAATAAAAGGCACGTGTCAGTCATCAAGTATTCCATCGTATAATTACGACATAACCTTATAGGGGTTGAATACAGTTTGAAATGCAAACAGTAGCTGTTCTGGTGTTCTACTTCTGTAAAATTGATCAACCGAAATACTTGTATCAGCCTATAACATCCCACTGCAGGGCACAGGTCTCCACTAGTAAATCACCGGGGGGTTTCGGACCGTAATCTACCACAAGGGGCCAGTGTCGATTGGTGAAGCACATACTCCAGATTTTGTTTTTATTCCTGGAGCATGTGGGTTTCGTCATGATGTTTTCCGTTACCGCTGAGATAGTGACAATTTATAATCACCTTTGGAGATTTGAACTTACGATTGTGACTCGAGTATAGATATCCCTAGGCTATCACTGCTCTAACCAAAATATACAAATGGATAATTTCTTGAGACCAAAACTGTATCTGTAAATGATACCAGTGGTATAAATAAACTGTTACCATAGTAAGTTTTTAAATATAGATTAAAAAGTATAGGTATCAAACAAAGAAGTACTCGACACCGAAAAGTATCGATACTTTTTCAGGGTCCCTGATGATGGGGTCTACAATTTTTAAACGACTAGTCTAAAGTTGGCTGGCTGACTTCTGTTTCTGTTCTATTCTAATAGTTTTTAGTTTTCTGACGTGCTGTTTGGGACCTACACCGTATAATTACGTTATAACCTACAGGGGGTGAGCAGGACAGTCCAATTTACCGACTTTATTGGGCGACAAAACAGACGTTTCCTGTGTGTGTGCCGTTTTGTTTTACGGTGTTTTTTTGTCGCGGATTTAAAGTTTTACTAAGGGACATACTTATGGATCATTTAAACAAGGAGAATTTCTCGAACGCGAGTTTCTCTAACAGCGGTCAAAAGTTAGTATAAACAACTGTTATCATCTGATTACTGTTGTGCCTGTTATCATCTAGTTTTTATCAAGTTGTAGGCGAGAATTGTATGTAGTTTGGTAGCTTAAGTACGAGAATCGTATACAATATGCTCGCCTGAACCGTTCAAATTTTGCGTTTGTGTGAGTGCACGCCGATAGTGTACAGTGCGAACCATTTCGGCAATCGGATTGGACGATTCGGCGCCAACTCACACAGATGCAAAGCTTATGGTCTCGTTGATTTCACTGTACAAATAATGAAGTAAATATACATACATAAATATACACCATGAGCAAAAAAAAATTCAGATTTTTTTAAATTATTGAACGATTGAGTTCCTCACGACGTTTTTCTCCACCGCTGAATTACAGATACATAATTCAAATTTGTAATTTTTATTTATTTATCAAACTAAATTGAAATATTTTTGTAATAGAAACAATAGCTAAAACTGTCCCAAAAATGTTATTTTTTGGCGTCAAACTACGCTCACAAATCACAATGCCTCATCCAGCAACTTTATCTCTGTTCGACCGCTCCCACAGGTCAGGGCGGGGTGCTGATCTCACGGTGACAATTTGTACTGTATTTTTATACGATTGTAACAAACAAGTCAAAGATTAGGGATCAGAGACACAGGTTATTTTTTCTTCTTTTTATATATGGCAGTGGTACAATTAGCACGTTGTGCCAGTGTCAACTTTTCTTCATAATTAAGGTGAAAACAATTTGAAATACATCCTGTCAAAGTAAGTGAAGAATCGCTCTGTAATGTGATTATATTAGTAATATAACTCGATTAATTTTAAGCGTCGATTTTTTGGAAGCGTTTCGTGTATGACAATTAATATTTCACATCGGTGGATTATATGGTTCGTCATGTGTCAAATCCGACAATTAGAACGGCCCAAAGGTTTACTGAGGACAGAAGAGGTCTCCTTGGAAGCACGAAAAATGCAGTCTTATGCTTGCATTAGCCAAAAACACTAGACACTTTGAAGTTTAATAAACTATCACTGTTAAACCACAAATCCCATAACAGACAAACCTAGGTTTATTAAATACAATTATGGTAGTTCTACGTTTTATGTTTGTAACGCAGCGTTCACTTGTCGGGGTCCCCCGCCAAAAAGCCGAGACAGGTTTTAGGGAGAATACCCTAAAACTTAGGGATTAGAGAGAAATCTACCGATTGTAGTGATCAAGACTTTAAATTTGGGAAGAAAATCACTATAGGTACACGAACAAAATTTCGTTCCCTCTATTATTGCACAATGGCATATCAATTTCATCTTTGCATATAACATATAAATGTGAGATTTAACAGTTTTCAGACAATTTTTCGATAAAAATATTATCAAAAAGCACAGATCAAACATTGTTTAACATATTTTTACTTTGTTTTTTAATTACTTAATTATTTTTAGAGCTAATCAAAAATGTTATGTGCAGTTATAAATTCAAATAGTTTCACTTTAGAGCAGTTAATGATAAAAAAAAATAGGAGTCGATCATTTTAGATTTGTCCGCTGATCAGTGATCAACTGATCACATATCGATGATCAATAAATCATTTTCGCTTATTAATCAATAATTGCACCATTGCCATAAATGAAAAAAAAAATATCGCTCATTTAAATTATAGAAAATAATAGTTAAATCATATCCATATAATAATAGAAAATAATAAAGAAAAGGAACAATAAAAAGTTTATTACATATACAGACAGCTTTACGATAACAACCCTCCGTTGTTGCAGGGGTCCATAAACGACGATGACCACTTACCATCGTGGTAGCCGCATATTTATCTGTTTATGTTTTTATAAAAAAAACCTATGTACTTACAGTGTATAATTTCTTCAAAGCAGCATTTTATAGTAAGTGAGTTGTGGTGTATTCCCCTATCGGACTAATATTGAATCCTTTTTGAAATTGGGTACTATTAAAAATATTAATAACTAGCGACCCGCCCTCACTTCGCTTCGGTTTATAAGTTTTTGTTTTTTCAAATGTTTTTTATCAAAATTTAAAAATAAAATATAGCCTATATTAGACACGGATAATGTAGCTACCTATTTGTGAAAGAATTTTTGAAATCGGTTCCGTGGTTCCAGAGATTACCCCCCAACTTACTCACAAACAAACACACAATTTTACCTCTTTATTAGATTATTATAGAAGTATAAATTGCGGTTATTAGGGTTGGCAAAAAATTAAAAATGGATTTATAATCGCGGTTTTTGATGTGTTCAATAAAATCTATACTTATAATAATATATATATATATATATGTGTATTTTAAAGTGAGTACATTAGTAAGTATGAATGATAGAGCCGAAAACAACAATGTTTAGATTGTTTGTCTGTCTGAACGTGCATCACGCGATAGCTACTGAACGGATTTTAATTAAATTGGGCATAGTTTTAGCTTATGTGCCATGTTAACATTTAGGATACTTTCATTTACAAAGGATACAAATTTTATATTTTCAACGCTGGACCCAATCACTGGATAGAACTCTACACTCCCAAAATTCTCTCCACTGAACGTCACTTCTTATCCCAGGATTGTACGTGACACGATTGAAATTTAAAAAAATCAATCGGAAAGATGGATATAAACTGTCGTCGATGTGGAATCCAAATCCAGGTATAACAAATTTATACCTTGCGATTTACCGTATACGCCCGCGGACTTTGTTATAGTAGCGTGTCGCAGTCTTTCTGAATGTGAAATTCAGATAAGGGTAGTTGATAAAACTGCTCGCAGTTTCCATCCTGGACTACCAGTCTTTTCAGTCAACTCGTAACCACGGCTGGTGTGCCGAAACATCGAGTAAGAATAAAAGGTAAACAAATACCTGTATTATACGCGTTCAGACCCGATTTAGATTCTAAATGTAATTCTAATTCTAAACTTATATGTAAAATCATGTTCTCGGCAGGTTTAAAAAACAGAATTTAAAAATCTAACATCAAATAGGATTCAACAAACGTCCCAAAGGAGAACACACCGCAGGGCCACTACTACCGCAACTCGATCTCGTCTCGCCGCTGCTAGGTCGACTCCAACTCGAAAGGGAGTGCACGTGTGCGTACATCTGCGAACAAACAAAGGGAGAACATTCAATAACATTCTATTTAAAGGCGGGTGGTTTGAGCGGATGGGGCATGAATGGTATTTTTTGGGCTGGCTGTTTGTTTAAAATTCTATAGTGTGTACGATTTCAAATTTTCTAGTTTTGAACGTGGATAAAGTCGTGTTCAGTTTTATTTATTTATTCTTTATTGCATAAAGCGACAGAAGGCGGACTTAGGGCCTTTCTCACTTCATACTTTACTTATAGAATAACTGTTAACAATCTGATAGATAAATTATCTGCCAATTAAATCTAGCTGATAGTGACTTTCTAATAAAGTATAACTTTCTGATACCTTCTAATAAAGTATCAGCAGCGTCTTGTCAATACAAAGGTATTCTCCTGTTTTCTCCCTGAACTCTGACAATAAGGCAATTTTTTTAATATGTTATTTTAGTAAATAACTTATTTACTATGTTCCTATTTTACAATATTATACAAATAAATAAATACCTAAATGAATAAAAGATACAAGCTGACAGACAACAATAAAATAAACTAAAAATATCTAGAATTATTTTCAGTCTAGGCAAGAGTTATAAATTAATGAGGTTACGTCGACAACCGTTCTCTGAACATACTTAAGCCTCCACCAGCGTGGTATAAGCTTTAAAATACAAATAATTACTCTTGCCTTTGTTACGGAACCAAGAAAAAAAAAACCAACGACAAAGGAAGAGGTATTGCGAAAATGCGGCCTTTAATTAAAAAACTCTAATTTCAAAAATGGAACAGGCGTGTTCGAATGCGGACGGGGGATGAATTACGCTGAAACAAAAGTCTTATGTTTTGTTGTCTATGAGTTACTTGTCTATGGGCGCATTGTTCTCTTTTCAAAACTGGCTTTGGCCTACGGCTCTATATGAAAGATTAATGACAAATTTTACTGAGTAATTAACAATTCTGCATTTAAATTATTACAAATGGCATCGCGGCATGGCTCTGTTATAGTCATCATCTAGTTTTTAATCATCTTGGTTCATCATTATTGTAGTTTGGTCGCATACGAGAATTGTATACAATATTCTCACCCAAACCGATCGAGAATCTCTCCTTGTGTAAACGAGCCTTTAAGGTAGCATAATAGACTCGAGCCACTGTTATTTTTATCGAATAATTTTGATTACTATAAATAGATATTGCGATTTCTTAGAGAAGTCTAAACCTACATTTATCTGTTTTAGTTATTTTCTATAAGAAAAATAATTTAATATTAAAATAAGTAAAATAAGTGGTTATTACGTGTGAAAATAGTGAAAATCTTAAAACTTACAATGAATATTATGTTAAAACAAAAAAATCACGTCTGCAATTTATAATAACAAACCAAACAAACACTTAAATGAGAGAAGAATTAATTATAATATTAAAGTAGACTATGACAAGACCGCGCTATTCAGCCAATGTTTATTTAGTAATCAATTCACTTACATGGCACAGTGACGCCAATGTACAAATAATCGTATCTACGCAAGTAGTTATCGCTACACCCATAAACAGTACAATTATAATTATCTTAACACAAATATGGAGCACATGGTCGTACATTCCACATTAGATACGATAGCATATGACAACAATAAAGTATTTAAAAAAAAACTGTGTGAAAACTTCTATGGCGTTTTTGGCGGCAACTCGCGAAGTAATGGTTGAATTTTCAATGTAAAACTTATGTACTCGTATTTTGGGTGTCATGGTTTAATAGCGATAGTTTATTAGAGTTCAAAGTGCCTAATGTTTGTGATGATCAAATAAAAGCATGAGACTGCATTTTTATGTACTTACTTACAAGGAGTCCATCTCTGTCCCCAATAAACCTACTATCAATTCACTGAGCGACTCCCCGACTTCGACGGGACTGGTCATTGGCAAGATACGTTTTAGACTTTGAAATTGTTTATTACAAAGAAAACTTGACACTGGCAGAATGTGCTAATTGCACCATTGCCATATATGAAAGGAAAAAGAATTAAAAAGAAATCGAATTTCGAATCGAATTTAAAAATGCGCCCGACGGACGTCCGCGACGTCAATTTGCGGCAGGATGCAGCCAATAGCGCTCGTTCCCGCGTCGTGCGACCGTAGTTGACGCATGCGTAAGGGCTCTGCTAGGAAGTCTCGCCGCCGCGCTGCCATGTTTTAGCTAATGACTAGTGTTGTGACGCTCTCCACTTTGTTGATGGCGATAAATTTAGAAAATTATGACCCAAGAAGCTAAATGCCGTTTATGAAATATGTATGTGACATTATACGACAAAGGGGTCTTATTGTCAGTTTTAAAGCCGTATTGCAATCAGCCTTTTCAGTGTCCACAGTAAACATAGGGCCCCTGATGCCTAATGATGATACCTTGTGCACGAGGGAAGCATGGCCCTGAAACGCCACGCTGGCGAAGCGGGTTGGTGGGTCCTTTAGAGGTGGTGTAGTTCTGCAGGGCTTGTGGTAGCCGCTTTGTTATCCCTTAAACGTCTTTTACGACACCTACGAGAAGAGATGGGGCGACAATACTATATAGCCGGTCGACACCACAAGGCGCCCGATATCACACGGCACCGAGCCGTATTACACAAGCAATTTACTTTTAATTGCTTTTAAACATCGATCAATCAAAATACAGATATATAGGCATTACGGTCCTAAAAGTGAAGCAGGCGGTCAAATTTACCTCCTGTCAATTCAGTCTATTATGGCGGCAAAAAACTATCAAGAACGTATTAATAATAGTTTCTTTTTACAAAAAAACTGGAATATTTTTGACGTAACGGTGTTGCCTAAAATAAACGAAAAACAAAACTTTCGAAATAAACGATATAAACCGAAATAATATTAGGTAATACTTCGATAGGCTAATTTCACTATTAAGCATACTGCCACCTTATACTTATACTGCCATATAAGGAAAAAAAGAAACATGTACTCTAATTAAGTCGATTAACTGCCACATCACTAGGTATTATATAGGGTTGAGAGCTTAGATCATTGAAATCGCAGGGATTGTGGAGGCAAAAATTAAAAATAGCTGCATGTTTGATGGGGTAACTTATACTGGGGTGAATAGCGATTGGTAGGTTAGTATTGAGCTGAAATTATTTTTAGTTAGACTAGGATTTATTGGCGGTTTCGTCTGCTTGGAATTCCTTGGCATACATAATCCTCAACAACTATGCAAGAGAACGATTTGTTTCCAATTGGATACAATTATGCATAGTCCAAGCGCCAAATTTGTATATATTTTTTTTTGTTTTTTTACCCGTTTCGACTCAATTTAGCGTTTACCGTAATCGCGTAATTTAGCGTTGAAATTGAGAAATATAAAAAATTCAATTGGAAAGATGGATATAAACTGTCGTCGAAGTGGAATCCCGTGATTAATAAATAAATGTAAAGCTTGCGATTTACCATCGAATACGTCCACGGACATAGTAGTGTGTATTGTAGTGTGTCGCAGTCTTTCCCAATATAAAGACCAAGTGTGGGTAGTTGATAAAACTGCTCGCAGCTCCCATCCTGGACTACCCACCCGTTCAGTTAACTCTTGACCACGGCTGGTGTAACAAGTAACAAGTGACGAAACGTCGAGTAGGAATAGAAGTTTAAAAAGTTATATTGGTATCCAAAGCGGAATACGAAAGATTATATCTAGTACTTACCCAAGGGCGTCACCGGGTAGGGGGGGGGGGGGGCAGGGGAGGGCAGTTGCCCCCCTCGAGAGATTAAAAAAAAACTGTATTTGTACCTACAATTCATATTTCTGCCATCCTCTCTCTCTCTCTCTCATCTTGCCCCCCCCCCCTCCCCGGGCCATTGGCTGGCGACGCCCTTGTACTTACCTACAGTTTTCGCTGCCGTTCAGTTATAGTTTGCAAATTTTTGGTTCTATTTCTTCTTCTTTGCATTGAATGAATGAATGAAAATTATTTATTGCATTCCTGTTGCAACTAATTATTTATTGCATTCCTGTTGCAACTGATTATTTATTGCATTCCTGTTGCAACTAATTAACTACATTAAACATTATAACATATTGTACAAAAGTAATTGGCTAAAAGCAATCTCTTCCAGGAAACCAACGGACAGTGAAATGACTTAGAGGTAGGCTATGCAATGAAGTATGCTATATCTATTATATATATACATATACATAATAATAATGTAACTGATCGCTGTCTGTACATGGAAGATATATGAGAAAAATATTATTGGGGGCCTTTATCAACGCAATAGAACCCAAAACAATGATTGTTAGAATTTTTGTCTGTTTATCTGTGAGTTTGTGCGCGCTAATCTTAGAAACGGCTTAACCGATTTGGGTGTGGTTTTCACTAATTTCAATCAGTTCATAAATAAAAAAGTTATATCAATTTAAAGAATCACGTCGAACATTTGTTCGATAAAAAATAAGCTATAAGAAATAATGTGTGTGATCGTTTTTGAAAATACCAAATACCCGTAAGAAGGTAAAGACGGTGTTTATAAACTAAAGTCCACGCGGACGAAGTCGTGGGCAATAGCTAGTAATTAATAATATTAATAGAATGATATAATAAAAATGAAATGAAATATAAAATACGTATCAGTTGTCGATACAAGCGCGATGACTCTTTTGTCAATGTCAACTGAAAATGAATTTCTAACAAGCGTTTTCTAAGTAAGACAGGAGTCGCTCAGTCAAGTGATAAGTAGGCTTACCGAGGACAAGAGTTGAACTCCTGGGAAGCAAACGAAAAACGCAGTGTAATCGGTATCCACTGTTGGAAATGGGCGTTCTTGTCCTCTCTTCCCGTAGGTGTAGTAAAAGAGCCCCACCACAAGCCCTGATGAACCACATCACCTCTTAAAAGTTTACTCGCCAATCCGTTTGGCCTGCATGGGGCGTATTAAGGTCATGTACAAAACTATCACAATCCCTCCAAAAAGTCCAATTTTATGTTAGTGAAATCGGCCCCCCGGACGGAAATATAAAAATCGGTACGATATTTTACACAATATTTAATTCTAATATTGTTATCTGTGACAGTACTAAGAACTGCGGATAGGACATTGCCCTGTCTGTCGATAGCATGTCGATAGGAGGCAGATAGGGATGTGTGTCAGCTAGTGACGCCAGGATTCGTCTGATACCAAATATCGATAAGCCGATGAACGAAAGACAGACAAGTAACTGGATCATTGAGGAAATAATTAAATATCATAAAATTCAATTTAACAGACGTTCTTTTGTATTATTATGTAACGAAATAATGAAAGACGCATTATTTTCTTTCTATTTATTTATTGTCGTATCGTGTTGGCGGGCATTAGAATAACACCATCCCCATATCCTCCCGTGGATGTCGTAAAAGGCGACTAAGCGGTAACAAAGACGCGACCACAAGCGCTGACGAACTACACCAGCTCTAAACGCGTGGCACTCGCCAACCCATTTGACCAACGTGACGTTTTAAGGTCATACATGTGAGGTCAGTGTACGATATAAGGGCTCGATACGGTTTTTTACCGGTTTATTGTGAAAACTATTTATATTTAAGTTATTTATTTATTTACTCATTTTGCACTATATTGTACAGAGGCGGACTTAATGCCTTATTAAGGCATTCTCTACCAGTGGAGCGTTGTGGTTAAATGTGAAAAATTTAAGCGGGTGAATTAGAATTTAAAGGTAAAGCTTTAAATTTTACATACTAAAAAAAATAGATATTAAATACATATATAGTCTATATATGTATGTAATATAGACCATACATATGAATAAGATAATATAAATAATACTTATAATACATAATTACATCTATATATAAAAAAAAATGGATATATCTGTCTGAGATTAATAGACTTGGACACTGTTTGACCGATCACCATGAAAGTTGGCACATATATGTATTTTTTCGTGTAGAAAATTTCTATGCTATCCATTTTGTTGTAACTTGCCACTAGATGGCGCTGCAGCACATCAATTTCTGTATCGTTCAACCGATCGCCATGAAAATTTGGTATACATACGTATGTGAGCACGGAGAATATTTTCGAGCTATCAACTTAGTTGTAACTCGCTACTAGATGGCGCTGCAACACCTCAACTTCTATGGCAGGACAACGTCTGCAGGGTTTTGCTAGTGTAATATAAATATAAAGAAAAATCGCATTATCTGAGAAAAAGGTCCTTACTCTCGGGTCTTGTATTACAAATTAGTGAGATCTTCAAAAAAAATTACTTTATCTTGAAAATGTTACAGTATTTAGTTGAATCCTGAAACAACGAAATTTTAAGTAAATCTTAACTAAAGTCAATAAATCCATACCGACAATACGGTCCCTTTGTTCCAACGATACAATAGAGAAAACGAAACGCATATTACAAAAACAATATTTTAGGTCGTCTAACTGAATAGAAATCAGCAAAGTCAGCAACGCAAAACGAGTCTGAACTTCAGTGATGAAGAGACAGGCTAGGAGGCTGTCTGGTTACCAATTTGTATTTAAAGAAAATTCACACTATAAATTCAAGAAAAAAAATCTGGGACAACGTATCGCATTATCCCCCATTTTGAATTTAAAATTGTTCTGAATACGAAAATAATGTCTTCATAATTTCTACGATATACAACCTTATTACCTGACGATAAGATGCAACAAAACCTATTTTCGGAATTTGAAATTCAAATATGGAGCGATGTCGTCACCGATAAACAGTGTTGTGCCTTATTGGGTTCTTTACAGTGTCTACATTGTATTATGTTCTTGAGTTTTTTTGACGCATCCTCCTTGGCCTATATTTGAATAGTAACACGTGTTTAGTTTTTAATAAAGGAAACGTCTTTTTATTAATTTTGAAGCTCACAATATTAAGTACTTTCTGACGTAGATACCTTTCTGTTAAGTTTTATAAGTTCTTTTTGTGACACATTTTGAATAGGTCCTAATTTTTAAATGAAATGTCGGTCAGCTATAGAATAGCACAAGCCCATATCTTCCCGTGGGTGTTGTAAAAGGTGACTAAGGGATTAAAAAAAAGCGGCTACCACAAGCCCTGAGGAACTACACGCCCTCTAAAAGAGTGGACTCGCCAACCCGCTTGGCCAGGCGTGGCGTTTCAAGGCCACACATCTCTCATGCACAAGACAGTATGCATAAAACTTGCATGCAATGCATCCAAATTTTCAAATTTTGGTGAAAAGAAATTGGTGGTCGAATTGCAGGGCGCATTTATTAACCGATTGAAATTAAATTCAGAACTTTAATAGTTTGTTTTTATCTCGGTTAAGTTCGAATATGAGCCAAATCAGTTCAATAATTGCAAAATATGACCTTGTAATTTTTTCAAAAAATCTCATGTAACGTCTATACGTACAAACTATGTAGGTATGTCATAGTATGGAGGGGCTCGTAAAGATCTACCAATTTTGTTTACCATACCATACCATAAGCCTATGTCTCTCCGCTGCCGGATTTAGGTCTCTCCCTTGGCTCGCCACCACACACGACCCTCGGCTCTTCTCATCCAACCACCACCGGCGAACTGAAGTTGTCGGTCGCCGAAGATTGGGAGCCATTAGTGTGGTATGCAGTGTCATATAAACGGCCTACGGCCATGAAACTTGTCTAAATATAATTTTTCTGCTACAGTTAACTTGTTGTCAATTTTTAGTAATGAAAAATATATTTTGAGGAAAAGGAACAAAATAACGAAAGGGGTTCATAGCGCGTCAAACATTAAAATGAAATAAAGCCGCCATGTTTACAGAGATGGCGGGCGTCGCAATTTAAATTTCGAATTTATTCTGTGCCTCTGTTATCGCGTCGCGGGGTCATCGCTTCCTATCGCTTTTATCGCCGTCACTTCCCGTTCGACATTTGAAATATTGAATTTTTTTCCGCCAATGCTTCAAATGACAATATTTTTTTTTATTGAACACGTTCAGCAATTTAAATTTCAATTACATCATTTATTTGATAGGCGGACTTAGTGCTACGCGGCATTGTCTTCCAGCCAACCTTCAGGAAAGGAAGAAGAAAAGCAAACGGAAAACAAAAATAAATTAAAATAATAATGGAAGTATTATTAAAATAAATGTGTATATTAATAAAATATACGGATACTTACATACATACATACATAGCATTTATGATTAAACTAAAGTGTTTCTTTTTACTTCTATTGACAAGCGTGCACTCTCCGATGCACACAGCCACTGGGTGCATTCATAAGACTAGCAAAGTTATAGAAAACTCTCTTATAGGAAACTAACATAAAATGTATTTACTGCATCTGTACCTTTTCTCTCTATAAAAAAAATCACGATGCGTTTCTCGAATTGTCGTCGATCGTACAAGAAGCGGTCTGAATCATTTCAGTATTCGAAGAGATGTCTTTCTATATATTCTAGTCTGTTAAGGCCGTTCAGGATGCTATTCAAATCATCGATTTTCCCATGACTATGTCATTGGCGAAACGAAGATGTGAGATGTGTTCATATTGACTTCACGTTCTTTCCAGTCCAGCATCGCAAACGAATTTTCAAACGAATTCGTGTATAATTTCGGAAATATTACATCTGGCACCTTATCCTTTGAGGGTAGAGCATTGAGAGGTTGGGCTGAACCTTATCCGGAAAACATAAAAAACGTTTGTCGATATTGGCTGGACGAAAAGAGTACAAGATCGTAGCAGAAGAAAGACAGATTTTTTGAAGAATCGATTAACTAAGAAAGATACCATCATTGATTTGCATTAAGTAAAAAAAAAAAAACTGTTAAAACCCGACTTCCTTACAAGCATATGAATACATTATTGAAATAACTAGAATATAAAAAAATAAGTCAGTTTGCATATTGAATGCATACAGAAACTGGATTCGTTGTTCTTTTTTTTTCTCTTATTTTTAAGGAACTTTTATTCCTTGGCACATGTCAGTTCCATCGTACCCTGAACTTACATTGTACAACACTAATGTAGGTACCAATGTATCAGCCCTGGTGAGGGCTCCCGGTTTCTTTGTTTAGTTCTATGAATTATTCCATTTTTACAATTCAGTATCGTATTCAAAAAATAAATCTGATATTGCATAAAGTAAATCTATATCTATATATCTAAAATATAAAAAATAATGTTTGTCTGTTCGTCTTCTATGCGTTTTTAAACCATTCATCCGATTGCGATGAAACTTTGGTGAGTTGTTGTGCGCGCGCCCGCGAAGGTTTCTGATTAAAAAAAATCTAACGCGTTGCAACGCATGCCGGGCACAGCTAGTCTATACTTCTATACTAATATTATAAAGACGCAAAGTTTGTATGTTTGGATGTAGGAGGTAATCTCGGAAATTACTAATCCGATTTTAAAAAAATCTTTCACCATTTGAAAGGTACATTATTCCAGATGGACATAGGCTGTATATTATGTGCAAAAAAATTGACGGGCATGCAACGCATGCCGGGCACGGCTAGTATATAATAAAACAGTAGAAGGGTTAAAAAAAATGGAGGGTCTCTTTAGAAGCTACACAACCCAAAACAATAGTTTTTAAATTTATTGTCTGTATGTCTGTTTGTTTGAACATCACGTAAAAAACTACTGAACGGATTTTGATCGGGTTCCCACTAATGCGTAGCTAGGTATCCAGAAGGAAATCTGGTATATGTGTCATCTTCATATGACACAAGGAAGTCGAGTTATAGAGGAAAAAAAAAAATTTAATACTTAAAAATTACTGGATGGATTTTATCCGTGAAATCCACCATGTCGCTGCTTTTACAGGTGTTAAAAATCTTTTACAGCTGCTTAGTACACGCGAACGAGAAGCTAGTCTCTAAATAAATGGGATACAGCGAAAAAATAAATATCTTATAAAAAAAAAAAATAACAACTAAACGAAACTTACGAAAATAATCATCACATCTCACAATTCAAGGAACAAGTCCAACTAATAACAACTTAAACGAAACCGCACGTGAAAAAAGAAAATAAAAAACCTCCCCAGAGATGTAACCGTCACATAATATCGGTAGAAAAACCGTCTCAATTTGTGGCTGTAGTGATATCGCCTCGAGGCAAGCGATCTTGATTCGAGATATCGTAGTAGCAAAATTTGACAGATAGTCTGGACAGTATTGGTTTTGACGTTTAGAGATTAAACCTTTTATCGATACTTTTCTGTTGTAGTCTGAACGATTGGCGAATTATTTTGTTTCTATTGAATTTTATTGCAATAAATTTGTAAAAAAGACCACGAAAGTTCTTAAATTTAGTCTGTTATGCAATATTCATTAGCTTACCTTTCATTGTCTACTACTGGACATGGGCCTCGTACATGATGGATGTATATGTCCTCATAACGGCACGCGGGCCAAGCGGGTTGGAGAGCCCTCACTTTCAAAGGTGGTGTAGTTCCTCAGCACTTGTGGTAGTGTCTTTGTTATACCTCAGTCGTCTTTTACTACTCACCTAGGAAGTAGATGGGGTGGTGGTATTCTATAGCCAGCCTGTATGCTCCTGTATGCGCCCTAGTGTTACAGACCACTTACCATCATGCGGACCGCCAGCTCGTCTGCCATATCTGTAGGCGACTAACGAATAACGCATCAGCTACCACAATCCCTAAGGAACTACACCAGCTCTAAGACACTGGACTTGCTGACCCGCTTGGCCAGCGTGGTGTTTTAGAAGTGTACATCCTTTGTGAACAAGTCAATGGGCGTGAAGAGGTCCGTATGCAGTAGTGGATACTAACTGGTTACGATTTACGTTAGAGGTCAATAATCAATAATCAAAAGCCCCATATATATTGTTGTTTTGTATATATACTAAGTATTCCTGTGTTTTGTGTGTGGTGGTGTGATAAATAAATATTTTATCTCTCTTTCTTTAAATGAAATATGTACATTGTACAATGTCCATCGGAATGGAGCAAACATCAATCGGAGTTATCAGTACTACGTACTATATTGCCGCCCACACTATATACATTGAGTAATGAAATTAAGAACATTGACCTTTAATTATATTTTAAGGAAATTTCGGAGAAATCTACCCATGGCGGAGATCAATACTTTCGAGTTTTGCAAAAAAAAATTCATTTATATCTCGACCTTTAGTCGAGTTATATTAATTTATAAGTTAATATAAGTTTTATTTATATAATATAAGATATAATGAATGACTATCCAGCTGAATGCAAACTTCTCTACAACTTCTGTCTTAAGTTCTTAACACTTTTTTCTATAACGTACGGTCAATAGCGATATCTCTCTTCAGAACTGCTTTTTATAGTAAAAAGGTGGTAAACAATCCACTGTTTTACGGTAATTCAAGTGACAATTCAAATATCATATATCACACTATCAGCCTATATTTCTCCACTGCTGGATCCAACCACCACCGGCGAACGTCTTCATGTCCTCGGTTCAAGGACTAAATATAATCCCGCGGAAAATATGACCTGTCTATTGCCACTTTAACATGCTGATCCTACGAGCTATGGCGAATCTCTTCGTTTCTGATCCAAGCCCGCAAAGAAACTCCGAGGATAGCTTTCTCCATAGTTCGCTGAGTGACTTTGAACTATGGATCAGGCCTACCGTTAGAGTCCACGTTTCGGCATCTTACATCATGCCTGCCAGGACGCACCGATTGAAGACTTTCGTCTTCAAGCATCGTAGAATTGGCTACCAGAAGAGCTGAAGCATTTTCCCAAGTACCTACTGTCCAGCAGAGCTGAATGTGTATCATTTAAAGTATTATTTGGCGGACAGCATTATTTCCCAGTGAACCTCTGGGCTATGCAGAGGGTCCGGTAGGTGCAAAAAAGAAAAATACTAAAATTACAAGAAATAACGAGAACATAATATTTAAATGTAATTCCATTATACACATAAATAAATATATGTACATAGATACATAAATATATACATATAAAGACTCGTAAATATTTCGTTGCGACGCGTTATGCCAAACTATATATATTATTTAATTTTGCTATAAATCGTACTATAAATACGGCGTCATCTTTACGAGATATCAATGTGTCACAATGATGTAATATACATTCTAGTTCTTAAATGGCTGTCTGTATTTGCAATACATTGACCAATTATGTTGTCGAAATCGGGTCAGGATTTTATGTCAAGTTGACGACGATCGGACTTTTTGGAAGGAACTCCAGAAGTATTTTTTTTATGGACGAAGGCGGCAGATGAGCATACAGTCCACTTGATGGTAAGTGGATACTGTCGCCCATAGACATCCAACGTCCGCATCCGCGATCCGAGATACATGCCAACTTAACTCTAAAATGACAAACGTTGGCACGCCCACGGAGTTTTTTTGTTTCATTATTTAAAAATTGGGACTGCGTTTTGTGTGTGCTTAAATAAATTTGTATAAACACATCGGAGATGTTAGACCAATTTTGATTACCTATGTCACGGCAGTAATTTCGTTGCTATATAAAAACAAAAGCCAGCAATGTATTGCAGTTGTCCCTTATTTTGTGACATGAAAAAAGGCGGGAGGGGAGAATTGTCCCGGAGAGCGTTCCGCGTGCCATTAGTTCGGTACACGAATTGAGGTCAATTGTTGTTTGTCCATTGGGCTCGTTACCGAGCGGCCATATTTGAAATAATTTGGAAATGGAACGTCGCCGTTCCTGCCGAACGCGAGACGCTCGAATCTCGACTATGAAGACTTGCCACTGGCATAATGTGCTAATTACGCTATTGCCACATATGACAAGAAAACCATGCGTCATTTATTTATATAAGTAAAAATCAATAATACATACTTACATACCTACGAACTGAACTGTTTAGTAAATAAAGAAATATAAATAATAATCTTCGGTTAAAAATCAAGATGGCGACTTCCGAAATCGTTGAGCTGAAAATATCCCGAGTTATGAAGTTATTTATTCAGCCTAATTTTGCGCATTTTCCTTATGAAATAAAAATATCACAAGTTAATTATAGAAATATTCAATAATAATTCACGTTCTGTTTCCTTGTGTGATATTTAGTAAAAAAAAATTAATGCCACATTTAAAATATTTTATGTAGAAAAACTAAGCATAATTATCTAGTTCAATTTAAGTTCCAGGGTCTAATTGAGCTCCAATAAATGACTATCATTCTCTTTTTAAAGCTCCACAGCAAAATATTTAGTATAAACGGCGTCGTATTTGTTTAAATTGTGAATAAGTACCTATTAAAATATTAAGAATAAGTAAAACGGATATTTGTGTAGTAACAGTGGAGTTAATCAGTAAGTAGCGCGGACTTAAAAACCATACACCGGACTTTTTGACGACTAAATGGAAAATAAAGTCTAGTTTTTGTTTGATTATTATAAAAGTGTATATTGTGGGTTTTGTGGTTTAGTTGTGATAGTTTATTAAACTTCAAAGTGCTAAATGTTTGTAAGAATTAAATAATTATAAGCATTATACTGTTTTTCGCGTAGGTACTCTTGTCTTCAGTAAATATATTATTATTTTTCTGGGCGACTCCTGACTTACTTCGACAGAACTGGACATTGACGTATTGTTAATTATCCGAAGATATACAAAGAAAACGACACTGACATAATGCGCTATTGCCGTATAAGAAAATAAGAAAACCATAGTACGTACCGTAACTGAACCGTTTAGTTAATAAAGAAATAAAAATAATAATCATCGGTTAAAAAACCAAGATGGCGTCTTCCGAAATCGTTGAGCTACTATTGTCGTTAGAAACGGGAAAACTTTTGTTCGCAAATTCTATTGTTAACTTCAGGTGTACATCTGTACTAAACTAATTCATTCTAAAATAACTCTCAGTGCGTTCAAATAAAAAACAAAATGGCAGATTTTGGAACACAATTGAAATTTTGCAAAAAGCGAATTCATTTCGAGTTCAATGGAACAAATAGTAGGGATTTTATAATATGTAGGCTTGGAATTTTTTAAGTAGTTTTGTGTCTTTGTATTTCGGAAGGCTTTAAAATAGCACGACAGCGTCCGTTCCCGTGAGTGTCGTAAAAGGCGACTAACGAATACAAAACAGTCGCAACCACAAGCCCTGAGGAAATACATCGCCTCTGAAAGAGTGAACTCGTCAATGGCAGCTTGGCGTTTCAAGGTCATACATCAGTCGTGAAAGAGACCATTTGCATGAAAAAAAGGCTGGTTACGGTTTGTGAATACGGTCACGGGTTTCTTATGGTGAAGGTGGCAGACGGGCATGCTGTCCACGTGATGCTAAATGGCTACTGCCGCCCATGAATGTATTTACAACTGAAAAGTTACTATTAAGTTTTAAAACTATTATTGGCATTCCGAATTTTTTTTTCCAAATTTTCCAAATCCAATCTGAGAAAAGAGACTTCATTGTTTCCGAGATATTAAAAACCGATAAAAAATTAAAATCAATTTTATCTTAAAAAATAATAGTAAATTTTAACCAAGCCAAGAAGTCCATATCAACAATAAGGTCCCTTTGCCCAGATTACGTCACAAATATACAAATAAAAGTGACATGAAACTAGAAACAGTCAAACGGGAGTAAAACCTCATTTCTTGTAACGTAAGCGCTTTAGGTTACGGCAATCTAATACACTTTGAGACTTGTAAAGAAAAGAATTTGAAAGACTTCAAGTAGGCTTATTGTGTGGCTAGATCTGTGCCTAGATTTAGGTTAGGTTACCACAGGCACTTTAGGGCAGGCACGTTAGTCTAATAGCGTTCTATGTAGCTCACGAATACTTTAATTTATTTGTTTTGAAAATGGAACATTCCTATTCCATAGTTATTAAATTTCAAATTTGACTTTTTAATGGACCCCTCCTCATCTGCTTCACCTGCCCTCCCCGCCCTAGAAGTTGCAAAGCAGGTTTTTTTATAATAACGAATAATGTGTCATCTAGTTTATTCCCATATCGATGGATTAAACCTACTTCGATTATATCTGTTAACTGATTATTTTAAAACTAGCTGTTATTAGTTTTAGTTTATAAACACCGTCTTTACCTTCTTAGGGGTATTTGGTATTTTCAAAAATGATCACACACATTATTTCTTATAGCTTATTTTTTATCGAACAAATGTTCGACGTGATTCTTTAATTTGATATAACTGTTTTATTTATGAACTGATTGAAATAAAACAAACACTAAATTTTAAGTGAAGCTTACCACAATACATTAGTGAAAACCGCACCCCAATCGGTTAAGCCGTTAGAACGGATTAGCGCGCACAAACGCACAGGCAAACAGATAAACAGACAAAAATTCTAACAATAATTGTTTTGGGTTCTATTGCGTTGATAAAGGCCCTCAATAATATTTTTCTCATATATCTTCCATGTACAGACAGCGATCAGTTACATTTTTATTATTATATGTATATAGATAAACCTATCGCAGCGTAATTTTAAATGGATATTTCGCTGTTTTTAGTACGTTTTTGAGCTCTATCCAACGACATATACCTAGTTTGTGTGGATAGATGTCTAAATTCCTTTTAGTGAATTTTTTTAAATATTTGCGTCGTCATAATTTTGTAACTGCTCAATAGATTTGGTTCACTTACGAACCTAACCGAAATATAGACACAATTTTCCCGTCAAATGTAATTTCAATTTAATGGGGAAATAAGTAGGTACAATGAGATTTTATTAACCCATATTTTCTAAAGTAAAACGTTGGCCAGCCCTTTTGTCGTCCACTGGTGGACACGGGCTTCGTCGTGCACAGTTGTTTCGTGCACGAGGAATGTGCGGCCAAAAAACGGCACACGACACAGGCCAAATGGGTTGGCAAGTCCATAGCTTAATGATGACGAATTCATGTTTCTTTTAGGGCGTCATCACACTGGCGATTTGCGGGCGTGTTAATAGTGAGGCGGTTCGTGAACGTGAACGGTTCGCCGCGTGTGAGCAACGAGCTCGTTACGCACACATGGGAAGCTCGCTGATAGTTCATGAACCGCCTCGCTGGAATCACGCTCGCAAATCGCCAATGTGATAAGGCTCTTAGGCTCAGCACACACGGGCCACCGGCGATAGCCACCAGTGGTCAACGACAAGCAGTAGATAACGCTTTTCATACATTTTGTAGGGATTCGCCGCACACGTGTAGCCGGTGGCGGCCACTCGCTACAGCAGTGTTCGCGACACGCTACTTGGCGCACACGGGCCACCTGTGGCTGTCGACGGTGGTCCGTGTGTGTCGAGCCTTAATCGACGATAAACAACATAAAGAAATCGTTCACATCATGTTATAAAATTCGTTTGTGCTGAATTGAGTTTCTAGTGTTCAATATTATAAACAGGGTATCGTATGGCAGCATATTTAAAGAATGACATCATGTTTCAACTGTTTAAAACGTCTAGGTGGTCCTTCGAGAAAGTCTACGAAGTATTGAAAAGGAAACATGTACATGTACTGTAAAATGTACATGTACTGTAAAATGTACGTGCAATGTAAAATGTACGTGTACTGTAAAATGTAGGTACCTACATGTACTGTAAAATGTACCTAAATGTACTGTAAAATGTACATGTACTGTAAAATGTACATTTAATGTAAAATGTACATTTAATGTAAAATGTACATTTACTGTAAAATCGCCATAATTATAGCTTTACAATGTCATCGCTCCATTTCCCCACTTCTTATAATGGCAGTCACAAAAGGCGACTAGGTAATTAAGTACCACAAGCCCCGAGGAACTTCAACTCCTCTAAAAGAGTGGACTCGCCCACGTGGCCAGCGTGGCGTTTTCAGGTTATATAACCATCACGCTTGAGACAACGTGCATGTGGATGTAAAGAGGACCGATTACGGCCATGGAATAGAAATAGATTTTATAGTATAGAATCTATACTATAGATGTTAGTAACACAGACAGAGAATGCCCTTCGAATGGTGATAAGCCAGCTGATAAGCCACTTATATGATATCGAGGGCATTATCAAATGTAATTATAGACGCAACAAATGTTATAGAAACGTACAGAGCTCGGTTATACCGGTCTCGATTTGTAAATGTAAAATCGATCATTTGCTTTTTTACAGCAAAGGGGACAGAAGGATAAGCGTGATGGTAAGTGGTTACCGCCGGCCCCATGGACACCTCCACGGAAAATAAATGGAACATGTTTCTTTTCTACTCTGTTTGCACTATATTATACAGAGGCGGACTTAATTGCCATATGGCAGTCTCTTCCAGTCGACTGTTGGTTAAACGTGAAAACTTATAGGGGTTGCAAATTATATTAAACAGTGAGCTTAATCATCAGTTTAAATGATAATACCTAATACAGAATATTAGGGAGATTTGGAAAATTGCGGTAATAACGGTTTATAATTTTGAAAAAAAAAATCAATACATCTTGACTGTGTCACCAGCTGAACGCAAAACATCAATCAGTTGCGTTGACATAATGGTGGACAAAATTCCAAGAAAAAAATTTCAACGTGTACACCATCGTTATGGAAATAGACTAGACGACAGATCATACGTTCTTATCAAAGACTAGCGACCCGCCCCCGCTTGGCTTCGGTTTATAAGTCCTTCTTTTTTTTTTTCAAATTTCAAACTAAATTCAAGTTTCCTATTTGTGAAAGAATTTTTGAAATCGGTTCAGTAGTTCCAGAGATTACCCCCAACATACAAGTTTACCTCTTTATTATATTAAGTATATACGTATAGATACCTGGTTGGCAGCTTCTGGGGGGGGGGGGGGGGGTTGAAGCTGATGAGAAGGGGTTCATTAAAAAGTCAAATTTGAAACTTCGTAACCAGAATGTTCCATTTACAAAACACGTATGAATTAAAGAATTCAATTTGACATGTAACGTGTCTGCCCTAGAAGAGTGCTTGTATAACATATCTAGTGTGTATTTTCAAATCGTATATCTAGATGATACATATGTATAAACGTTGGATGGCTCGTCAAGCGCTACAAGTTTTGTATAAGTAAGCAATTTTTTTTGTTAAAAATACCTCAAATAGCGATAACTCCCGTTTGTTTTGCGTTGCCATCAGTATTTTATAAATTCTCGGTGCGTTTTCTTGTAATGGTTTATGTACTTCACATTTAATAATCTGTACTTAAGTTGATAGTGTTGAGTACGGGTTGAAGTTCAGAAGACCACCGTTGATATGTAGTGCGTTTCCCACTTTATCCTATTTCCCCAATGTACGTGCGTGTTTTGGTAGTGAGTGAGCTATTCATCCCATCCTATCCCTCCTCATTTTTGCAATCCTTTCTCTAGCGGATACGGGGGCGCGCCAACGTTTGTCATTTTGGTCTAATATTGGCGGATGTCCATGTGCTACAGTATCCACTTACCATCAGGACTGTATGCTCGTCTGCTGCTTTCGTTCATAAAAAACGGTTCGAACTTTAAAATATTAAGTCTTAACCTGCAAACAATTAATACGACTGTACAATAAGGCGCGCTAACATTTCGTTTGTATTAAATTGTTAGGATGTTAGCACACCGGGTGAAATCGCGAAATATATAAATAAATAAATTATGTAGTTACTGAGGACTGAGTGTGGCGTACTATTATACGGAGTTTCTTTGCGCGATAAAATCTATACTAATATAATAAAGAGGTAAAACTGTGTGTTTGTAGGTATGTTGGGGGTAATCTCTGGAACTACTGAACAGATTTCAAAAATTCTTTCACAAATAGAAAGCTATATTAATATAGACTATATTTTTTTAAATATATACTAGTGGGCGGACGAGCCAGCGGTCCCACGTGATGGTAAGTGTTACCGCCTCCCATGGATACCTGCAACACCAGGGGGCATGCGGGCGCGCCGCCGACCTTGCTTGCAAAATCCTATTCACAGCTCTCTTGAAGAACCCCATATCGTAGCTTAATGGAAAGACCTCTTGAGGCAGTTCGTTCCACAGCTTACGAGTTCGCGGTATAAAGTAATTTTTGAACCGAACAGTGCGCGACACCTCCGTATCGAGGAAATGCGGATGGACCGCACTTCTGTGACGGGAGGAGCGGTTGTAGAAACCCGAGGTGGGAATTATATTAAACAATTCGTCAGAGCATTCCCCATTGTACAGGCGGTAGAACACACAGAGAGACGCAACGTCTCTCCGACTGCCGAGGGATTCTAAACCTTCCGTGAGAGTGGAGTAATACATTGTAGATTCCCAGCAAGAACCCTTTGCAACTCATTACCATCTTATTCAATAAGCGACTAGTTTCCGCCAACAGCAAACACAACGTTGCAGAACAAACTTATACATATACTTAGAGCATTGTTTGTCAACCTGGGGATCATTGAACGTGGTCGCAAACATATATAAAAGGGGACGTTGTTGGTCGGGAAAAATTGAGCAGATGTGTACAAAGAAATCTTTCATTAACTCAATAATCAAAAGTTAAAGCCTAAAAATATTATTTACGTGAAGTTACTTACTTTATTTTAGCATTTTTAGGGGGTTGCGACACTAAAAAGGTTGAGAAATAAGCGACTTAGCGCCAGTAATCCCCAAAGTAGTCGATTGGAACTTTCTAGGAGTCAACAGTTTCTATAAAAAAAATTGGGGGTCGACGACAGCTCTAAGTTATTCGTCTGTTAGTTTAAAATATCTATGATTCCTATAAGTACCTAATTACGAAGATAAAGATTCTTTTATCTCTATGTACACCGCAAAAAGAGTGACACGTGAGAACGCATGAAATAACACGCAGCACAAACATGTCTGTGCATTGCCTTGTCGGACGTAGCAAAGCAAGTGCGGGCATGAAAAACCGTTGCATGTCTGCGCTTAATCCGCTTAATTATTTATTAGTTTGAGTAAGTAAAGTAAATTACTCGGGCAACGGCTTTAATAGGGAAAAGGGGTCTGCGACCGAATGTTTGAGAACACCCGACTTAGAGTAACGAATAATGAATCTTAATTTTTTTTTAAAAGAGGCCTTCGTGTTTTACAAAACCCGTTGTGTCTCCCACTTTACACTGATTATTTGACGCAGTGACGTAATACTGGCAGCTGTGCGAGCAATTACACATTATTAAAATAGCGTAGGTACTACGTTACAAATATGTTGCAAAATTAACGTTGCGTTACAAAATTATTCAAATTGACGGGAGAAGGTGGTTTACCAAATTAACTCGTCTACGAGAGAGTCAGGCTTACTAGAATGTAACTGGCTAGTTAGAAAGTTATGCAGCAAAAAGTTTTTGGATATGGGACACTGGCAGGCAAAGGTAACCGTGCACGGGGCACTCGGAAAAGCGACTCAAATAAAAAATGTTCTATGGGCATTACGACTTCAGTCAATAGATAGGCTTCGTTGGGAGTTTACCATAACGTACTATGAGCCTATATCTCTCCAATGCTGGATTACGCTCCATTGTTTCATTACGCTACGATCTGGGGTTCTTCAAGAAAACTGTGAATAGTATTTTGTAAGGTCGGCGGCGCACCGGCATGCCCCCTGGGCGGCGGCAACACTTACCGTCACGTGGGACAGCTTGCTCGTCCGCTTAGTTCGCAATAAAAATACAAGGTTCGCCATCACGCACGATCTTCGGCTCTTTTCATCCAGCCACCACTAATGAACTTCTTCAAGTCGTCGGTTCAACTGGTCGACTGGCCCATTCGAGGACTCGTCTACCGCATCGGTTATCGTTCCTGGGTGAAATACTGCCACTACAGCATGCTGATTCTGTGAGCTATGTAAGCGACTTCAGTTCTTTGGGGAATCTCTTCATTTCGGATCTTATCTCGTAAAGAAACTAGCATAGCTCTCTCCATACTTCGATGAGTGACTTTCAACTAAACTCGCTAGGTGTTTAGGAATATTGAAATGGCTTTTATATCGAATTCCTATCAAATTTGGATACTAAGGAAACTGGCCTGTAAAAACACTTCTATAAGCTCTCATCCCACCGCGAATAGGGTATCGATCGCACTTCTATTGAAGATAATGGTACAAAAAATGAGAGGTAGCGTGAAGCGGGTTCCTTATTACAAAATGCTTATGATATTTTCGAAAAGTTTTACAAAAATGCGACTTCATCTGAACAAGGGGATCTTATTGTTTGTATAGTCTTTTTGTTAAAAATTTCTAACTCAAAAATTTCGTTGTTTCAAGATTCTGTTTAAACAAACACACTAACGCATTCTTTTTAAGATAAATCATTAACAAATGTGTTATTTGTTTAAGTTTTTCCACTAGTTTCAATCTATATCGAACGCCGTGATCTCTACAATACGGTGATAGCCTAGGGCTTAGTGCTTTAGGGCTCGACTCCTCTTCGTGAGTTCAAACCTTCGGCCCGCGAAAACATAGTGAAGAAACTAGTAGTTTGAGTATTAAAAAATCTGGAGCATGTGTTTCCAATCCGTACTGGGTACGCGTGATGGAGTGAGTGACTGTGAGTGGGACGATAAGTTGGTATCGATCGATAGATCTCTGTAATACATAGGTAGATTTCTATAGAAAATCTCGCCATTGCCTTATGACTTAGGCCAAACAGAGGGTGTGGTTTATATCAAAAAGCTATTGGTAGGGCCACTTAAAATGAACGCCCTCCCGTAGAGTGATTGAGTCGAGTATTATATACTTATTATATTAAGTTATTTATTAATAGTCGGTTAATAATCGAATTTGAAGCTATTAAATCGAATCAACTTATTTTGTACTAGCGACCCGCCCTCGCTTCGCTTCGGTTTATAAGTTTTTTTTTTGTCAAATTTCAAAATAAAATATAGCCTATATTAGCTTCCTATTTGTGAAAGAAATTTTGAAATCGGTTCAGTAGTTCCAGAGATTACCCCCAACATACCTACAAACACACACGCAATTTTACCTGTGTAAGTTATAGAATGTAAGTTGGGTGTCGTGTGGCTTTAAATATACCCACCCCATCTCTTCCCATGGGTGTCGTAAAAGGCGATTAAGGGATAAGAAAGCCACTACCACAAGCCCCGAGGAACTACACCACCTCTAAAAGAGTGGGCTCGCCCACCCGGTCCGTTTTATGTGGTTGAAACAGATACCATTAAAGTATTTAGTGGTGTATCGTACTGATCATGGGCTATAAATAAAAATAAACTGAGAATTATATGTAATGCAAACCAACCAGCCCTTTGAGTATTCAGGGCACCTTCCTCGGAGCTTATTATGCCTTAGTCGCTTTTTACGACACACACGGGAAGAGATGGGATGGGTATATTCTAAAGCCGTAGGACACCGAACGGTCAAAGCATAGGATATCCAATATATAATTATAACTATACGTAAATTAAGAAAAAACCTGGGTAATTAAGTTATACTTCAAATTTAATTTCAAATTAAAAAAATATTTAGCTTTCGTTTAAAGAAACCTATACGTGACATAGGATAAAGTGCGCCTAGATACAGATTTTATGAGGGGGAGAGTGCACGCTGAAATCCAACAGCCACTGGGCGCACTCGACTGGCCACGTTACCCCTCTCTCACAGAAAGCTACCTTGATATGTACTGCATTTCCCACTTTATCTTATTTCCCCAATGTACGTACGTGTTTCGGTAGTGAGTGAGATGTGTCAGAGCCCATTCCCATCCTATCCCTCCCCATTTTCTGAACCCTTTCTCCAAATCCATTACTATATCTCCAAAGGTAGGGAGCGCATCCGGGGGCGTGCCAACGTTTGTCATGTACTGATGTTGGCGTTTATCGCGGATGTCTATGGGCTACAGTATCCACTTACCATCAGGTGGACTGTATGCTCGTCTGCCGCCTTCGTCCATAAAAAAAAAGTTATTACCGTAAGACAGAATTTTATTTTATTTATATAAAATTGAGTTTTAACTAAGCTGGAATTATATACTACACCTCAATCTATCTATACATCTATTGAAACAGTAAAAGGGTTGAGTCTGTACATTGATATAATTTTAAAAAAACACCACGTTTAGAAACATCATAGCCCGAAATAGTAGCTTTTAAAATTTTTGCCTGTACCCATGTCTGTTTGTTTGAGCATCACGTAAAAACTACGGAACGGATTTCGATCGGGTTTTCACTAATGTATAGCCATGTATCCAGAAGGAAAACTTGTGTATGTGTCATCTTTATATGACACAAGGAAGTTGTGTAATAGGAAAATAAATAAAACTACTTTTAATATTATTCTATAGACAAAAAAAAATACTGGATGGATTTTTATCCGTGAAATCCATCATGTCGGTTGCTTTTCCAGGTGTTAAAAATCTTCTACAGCTGCTTAGTTTACGCGAGCAAAGCCTCAGGCAGAAGCTGATAATATAATAAAATCGTACATGAAATATTTTTCGAAAAAAGTGATTGCAGTATGAAGTACGAACGATATAAGAGTCCAAGATAACAATAATTGGAATTTTTGTCTGTGAAAGCGCTTCACGCGAAACTACTGGATATATTTTAATGAAACTTAGTGCGATGATACACGGGCGGTTCTCCCGCCGCGGGAATCCGCTTGCAAACCGTCGCAGACACAATTTAACATATGTTATATGACGCATACTACACTAAGCGGTTTCCTGCCGCGGTTCACCGGCGGGAGCAAATAGATCGCCTCATGCAGCGTCAAACCGCAGCTGATAACCAACTACACGTTCAAATTACACGACGGCGGTTTCCCGCGATTGCGTCATTCAATGAACGATTAATTAATACTGGTTCCACCCAAACACTGCACCCTTTTTTATTTTTCGATAACTCTATTAAAATAAGCGCTGCAAGAGCAGTGATCATTAGCGGGTCCATTTTTAGAATGAACAAAAGATAGCGGTGAACCGCAACCCGTGTAGTTTGATGGTCCGCGACAGCTTTCTAGAGCGGATCCCGCGGCGGGAGAACTGCCCGTGTAGCATCGCACTTAGTGCATATATATAGCTTATGTGCAGGATTAATATTTAGGGTACTTTTTGTCCAGATCCTTTATAGAGTTCCCACGGGAATCAATCAATAGTTCAAACGAACGAATTCGCTGAAACCGCTAGTCTATCTATCTATACTCGTATATATAAAAATGGATGTTGGTATATCTGATATTAATAAACTTCGACACCGTTTGACCGATCACCATGAAACAGCAAACAGCAAAGAAACAGCACCGATCGCAGCAAAACAGAATAATTTGTGATTTTATACACAGAGGTAAATAAATATACACAGGCAGGACAACGTCTGCCGGATTTTGCTAGTCTAATATATAAAAATTAATGTTTGTTTGTTTGTTCGTCCTCTAAGCGTTCCTAAACCATTCATCCGATTGCGATGAAACTTTGGTGAGTTGTTGTTCGCACGCCCGCCATGGTTTCTGAGTTAGAAGGTCACGCGAACGAAGTCGCGGGCAACAGCTAGTTCTAAATAAACAAAAATAATGATTGTTTGTTCAAAACTATTCAATAATTTGTCAAACTGCCCAAACGTCAATGAAGGTACACCGTCACACATCTGCTTAAATAAATCAAGAATTCGCAGTCCCCCAACATTCAATTAGACCCCCATTGAATGCCCGCATTCGTTCCCATAAGCCCCTTACAGTATTGTCCTACTCGCACCACGTGCGGAGCAGATGGCAGACTGGGTTTATTTTAGTGGCCTCGTGGTAGGGCGACCAGCGGTTTTGGCGGTAAAACGGATTTTTAGTTTTTTTCAAGGTGGATACTGGGTATATGTACGTTAAAAAAATATTTATTTACGCTTTTTTTGTATATTATTACAATAGACGGACTTATTGCCTAACAGCATTACCTCCTAACTGGCAACTAACTGACATGAACATGACATATAAAGGAGATTAAATTAAAAATATTAAAAAAGTTGAAAAATTAAATACATACGTATATAAAAACTCTGTGCTGTGAAGCTACCAATCAAATTGATTGGGTCATCAATGCATGTTTAAAATTTGATATGAAGTAAAAATCGAAAATGAAAAATTACAATTAAATAAAAATTAATTTATTTTGTTTTGTATGAAATTATACTAAGGAAGAAATAGTAATCTTTTTATTGCATTTTTGTTTTAAGAAAATACACATGTATACGTTTTATATTGTATATTTTCCCAACCCTTCCTCCAAATCCACTCCCCTAAATCTTCAAAGGTAGGCGGCGCATCCGGGGGCGTGTCAACGTTTGTCAGTTTGGACTGATGTTGACATATATCGCGGATGTTCATGGGCGACAGTATCCACTTACCACCAGGTGGACTGTCAACTCGGCTATCGCTTTCTTTACTTAGATAAATAAAAAACAAGTCCGGAAAATGATTAATCTAAAATGTGATTCGTAATCCACTTTTTTTTTTGTAGACTAGTGGGCGGACGAGCAAGCGGTCCCACGTGATGGTAAGTGTTACCGCCGCCCATGTACACCTGCAACACCAGGGGGCATGCGGGCCTTTAAAAAATAAAGAAATAACACGGTACCTAGTGAAACAGACTTCTAAAAAATCTAGTCGATATTCCCGACAGGGCCATCAGTGTTAAACTTTATTTTCTTTTATATTTAAACATAAAAAAATTTTAAACCTACCGTTTTTCACAATATTTAAAAGTAGAGCCACTATCCTTATTCTTAATTTGGCCGAATTAAACAAACATCTATACAATTTCAACGATATCGCGTCACAGTCGTACTTATCAACCATGACAGTATAACACGGCAAAGTTAAGATGTACTGCCATCAAAAATTTTAACGAGTTTTACAAATATGGAACTACCCATTGGCCTTTTTGGCGTGAACTCAAGAAACGATGGTTGAGTTTTTGTTTGTACAATGTAAAAAATATCGATTATGCGTTTTGTGGTTCAATAATAATGATAGTTTATTAAATTTCAAAGTGCCTAGTGTTTGTGATAATCAAATAAAAGCATGAGACTGCATTTGTCGGGTGCTTCCAAGGAGTCCATCTCTGTCCTCATTGAACCCACTGTCACTTTGACTGTACTTTGACGTGACTGGCCATTGACAAAATTTGTTTTAAATTGTTTTGACTTTAATTACAAAGAAAACTTTGATTGACACTGGCAGAATGTGCTAATTGCACCATTGCCATATACAAAAAGAAAAAAAAAACTGTTATTTATAAATAATCGTACGCATGGTCACTTCACATAGGCATGCTTGTCAACGACTCGTTCGGATCAGATGTAAGCAGATGTAAGGGTCTGCATCCGGGTTGAAAAAAAAAAACCAATTGTGTAGTCTGGAACACGATTATTTGAACTTAAAGTTGTAACTAAAGCGTTGGCCAACTAAGCGTTCAAACTTTATAAATTGTTTTGAGTCCTTATATAAGTTATTAACGTAATTTTAAAGTTTATTTTCGTTTCATCTAGCGGAATATGTCTGTATTACAACGTTATTATTTGCGGTGAGCGCTACCTAACCGCTTGTTGAATAAATTGATAGGGAACTGCAAATAAGTTTGTATTTGTGCAAACGCTCGATTCGTCCATAGTTTACTTTGTTATTTGGTATAATAATTGTAAAAAAAAAGCTTATAATGATTCTCGCGGGATCATACCTACTCAGGCTAAATCTAAGATTTAATGATCCATTGGCCGTGTGGTGTCCACCCCATCTCCACAGGGTGTCGTAAAAGGCGAGTGGAATAACAAAGCCGCTGCCACAAGCCTCGCCAATAATGAACATGTCAACCCGCTTGGCCAACGTGCCGTTTCAAGGTCATACATTCCTCATGTACGATGTGCTAGAGGCCAATGTCCAAGCTGTGGATACTAAAAGAGCTGGTGACGGTTATCTATGTAGGATAAATAATACAATTTCAAACATAACATTTTTTTGGAATTATTGTTTGTGTGTTTGTGTACGCACACATCGAGCAAAAATTATTTGATAGATTTTAAAGAGATCTAACACTTATTCTGTAAATATACACCGTTTGATTACGTTTTTGTTTATTTTTATGTAAGAGGTAAATATAAAAAAGTATTGGACCGATACTGAAAATTATTTCCCTTTTAAGTAGCTAGATAGGTTACATTTCATCCAGATCGGTTACAAAATTCCTGCAGTAAACATTATAGAGTATAGATAGATAGATAAATTCTTTATTGCACCAAAATGTGCGTACAAAGGCGAACTTAATGCTATATAGCATTTTCTTGCAGCTTCTTCCAGTACCGCGCGAACGAACTTTTGGGCGCAATGATTATCTCTTTTTTTTTTAAATAACGCCGCGCTAGGATTCCCTGTGTCGTGGATCCGAAGACACACCCAGAGTCGATCAAACATTTGTACCGGGAATCGAACCTGGGGACAGTTTGCGCAACAGACAGGGTCACTATATAGTCACTACCGGCTGCATCAGTCAGCCGTCAATAAGTATTTTTTAATTCAAATTTATCATTGTGTGTTAATTAAGTGTGATAGCCGATAATTTGACCTTATTCAAAGCATCTATCAAGTAACTACATAACAGTACGGCAAGGAATTTGATTAAAATTGAACTATTCGTGGAAACTAAAAGTAAAGACAATTTATGTAAAGTAAATTCGTATTTGTAACGTGCCGTGTGGTGTGCGCCGGCTAAAGAATAGCGCCATCCCATCCCATCACTTCCCTTTTGGATGTCGTAAAAGGCGACAAAGGGATAACAAAGCCGCCAAGTGCGGAGAGATGTGGACTCGGCAACCCGATTGGACAGCGTGTCGTTTTAAATTGCTTATTACATTGCAAATTAGTATAACAGTATAGAGGTAACAAATATATAGGTACCTACCAAAGATAATAACCATTATAATCAGTTACACAATGATAAACAAATTCCTAGTCACGTAAAAATATCTAAACGCCTTACCTTGGATTTATGAAAGCTTTTCCGTTGCTGAAATCAACACACATTGAAAAAAAAAAACACAACTCCGCCATTTCAAACCCGTGTTCGTATTTCAAAAATAGAAGCGTCCCGTCAAAACCCTGACATTGACATGATTGTGCTAAAAACTGGAATAGCTATTCCTTGCACAATATGTAATAATTTTAGAAAAAAAATGGTAAAACTGTGATTTTATTCCACGAACTAAATATGTATATCAGAGACGACAACCGAAATCGGACTGAATTGAATGAAATAGTGAATGACTGACAGAAATAGTTCAGGGCAGGAGAGGAATTATGTAAACTTAGCGCTTAAAGCGCTGTCCCTAAAACACGGCTATTTTGTTATAACTACAAATCATTTTATAATAAAATGTGACAAGTAGTATAAATATAACAACATTTGTGACATGTAACAACGAACAAAAGTAATGAAAAATAACGTTTGTTGTATGGCAGTACGCATCTACAATAAAGTACCTCAGACTGTCAAATGTAAATGTTCTAATTTATATTTATATACGAAATAACCTTTTCCAATTCTTGATTGAGAAATGTTATTAGTTATTTATTACACTGTTGACGAGTTTTTTAATAAATAATAAAAATAATTAATAATCATAATCTTTTGACCTTCAGCAATTTTAGTGATTTATTATTCTGAACAATATTGTATGCTTTAATATTTAATTAAATTATTAGATAGATCTACAATGTAACGCCATATTATGGTAGGTATAATATTTATGCTATGAATTGATTTGTGATTTTAGATAAATGTACAACTGTTATTGTGCAAAATTATTGCAATAACAAAAAGATAATATTATACAAAACTGCAAGATCTCTGGAAATATAATTGTGAATGATCGTATTTGTAAAGCGCTGTCGGCGCTTGATTATATTAAACCAATAATGGGCGCGTAGAAAATCGACCAATAGCGTTCGCGGATTCTTTTGCTTATAGAGCAAGCAATGGTTCTAAAAGATTTTATGCAATATTTCTAAATTCATAATTTTTTATGTAAAAATTGTTTGCGTATTACTTTTTAATATCTAGATGTTTCAATTTTTAGATAGATAGATAAAATTCTTTAATGCACACGAAATACAAAATAATAACAGACATTGTAGACACAAAATGAACAAAAGGCGGTCTCATCGCTAAAAACGATCTCTGCTACACAAACTTTGGCTTGAGAGGTATTAAATATTTTTAATTGTTTTAATTTAATTAAATTATTTCTTGAATTGGGGTACATAGAATAATTAATTTAAAAAACGCCTTTATTTCTTGTTGGTACAATAATGTTACATTATAATATTTATAACATAGATTATATAGGTATTTGTTCATCTTAAGTATGCAAAGTATAAAAATCTGTACTAATATAATAAAGAGAGAGTGCGAATTTTGTGAGTTTGTGTGTATGTGGAGAGTAATCTCCGGAACCACTGCATCTATTTGAAAAATTCTTTCACCATTTGAAAGGTACATTATTCCAGATGGACATTGGCTATATATTATGTGCAAAAAAATTGCCAGTTAAGTATAAAGACTTGAATAAAAATATTTTACCAATTCCTTTGGTAAATCTTGGAATTTTACGTTAAAAGGAATTAAAAATGTCGTATAGGCTAAAATTATTCATATTTTCTTAAAGGCATATCTGTTTTTTTTTATATAGGGAAATAGGCGGACGAGCAAGCGGTCACAAGTGATGGTAAGCGTTACCGCCGCCCGTGCACATCTCAGTGACATCTGAATCAAATTATATATTCGTTGAACAGAAAATTCTAATTATAATTTTAATTTAACGTTTAATTTTTTTGCAACAAATTAGTTCATGAAATATAATTACAAACTGTTTTTTTATTTGGCAAAGGTAAGTTTTTGTGCATTATGCCAATATCAAATAAAGTGTTATTTTTATCGTCAATTGATTTCAAATTTAAGATCATTTAAGAAACTAGAAAAGTTCAGGCATAGCCATAGGCCGTGGCTGTAGTTAAAAAAACTTTTTCCGTGTTCCATTGAAACATCTAAGTGTCTTCCAATGTCAGTGGTAACTTTGAAAGAGTTTTTAAGAATCCTTCTTTTCCTTTTTTCTCCTAGAGGAAATTGCGAGTCATTGTTTTTTGCGTAATTAGCTTTTAAAATATAAAAGTATGATTTAATACGTATTTTATTTTTATGTATTTTTATGTATATGTATTTTATTAATACGTATGTGTAATCTGTTTATTGTTGAGTATTATAATACCAATAGCAAAATGGAATATAGTTTTAGAAATTTAAGTGAGAAAAGTATTCCTAGATAAAGAAATACAGAAACAACCCTCCTAATGTCTTTTTGTATTATTTATCTATATGGTTTTGCTGGTAACATATTATTAGTATTATTTCTAAGTAACGCAAGAAGACTTCATTCTGTTTTTTTTTTTAAACTTTATATTTTCTTCTCGAATACAGATTATGATGCGTCAAATGCGAATACAGTCAAGTGTGTACTAATCAAAAGACCTACATTAAAAAGAGATGTCCTGACTGACTGATTCATGATGATGTATCAGTCAGTCAGGACATCGCAGCCATCGCTAAGCGATGGCTTAGCGTAAACCGCTGAAACTAGAAACATGAAATTTTCAGTGGATAGGTTTTATGATAGATGTATCCACCAAGGATTTTAGGAATCTTACTAGGAAGAGCGGGAAGAAAAACAGAGAAGATTTCTTATGCAACACCGGTATCGCAAGAGCTATTTAAGTTTTGATACAGGAGATTTACTATATAGACTTCTCATTTAAAATAAATAAACACGTATATCGGTGTTTTTTTGATAGTTTTTGATAGAAGGGGTCATAATAGGGACGGTCGGGTTTTGACGCATTATCCTGTAATTTTTTCGCATTACGTTTCAAACAAAATCAACGCGGGCGAAGCCGTGGGCAAAGACTAGACGTTAATATTGATACTATTTGTTCGCGCCAATAACATTGTTGCTTTTATTTTGTAGGGTAATATCATATTTTGTTACCCTCATTTTATATAATCACTTCTACCGATTCCTTTATATATCGCTGTGCCTTTTCCATACCGCGAGTGAATCCGCTTTAAGCTGCATCGTAGCTTAATCTCGAAGGACGCTTGAACCAAGTGGAAGCCAAGAAGAAGCCGAGAAGAAGCGCTACCAGGCCTGGAGTATCGCGTGGCGACAACGAGCTCGTTAGACGGTCGTAAGCTTGGTCGAAGGGCAGCTAATCTCGAGATATTAGGTCAGGCTTTCTATTTAATTTATACAAATCCTATGGATCCGCACGTGGATTAGCGTACGGCTATATTGCTTAGCTGTCGCGTTCACACTAGTTTTGACCCGTGATTTCACACACGCTCTAAAAAATGGACAATTATAAATTAACCCAAAATAACATAAAAGTGAGTCAATTTCTATTATACATTTCTTTTCCGTAGTTTTAACAAGTTTAGGACACCTAGTAAATACATAGTATTGCGAAGAGTTTAAAGATATAAGCAAGAAAAAATACAAAAAATTATATTTTGGCTCATTCCAATCGAACTTTTTTGAAAAGTATAATAGTATAATTGAATAGTATGAAGTTTCATAGTATAATTTGAATTTTCAATAATTTGCGGAATAATTCAAAGAGCATAAGTATTATGCAAGTTATGTAACTAAAATTGCTGCAGTTAAAGTTTTTTAATATCCACCGAAGAAAATTTCAAAAGTTTCACTGAAAATTTATATTTAAAGTCGTTTATCTTTGAAAATAATGGTGAAAATTCAAAATTCACACGTCTCAGATGACAATCAAATTAAAAAAAGTGAGGCGAAGCTATCCTATATACAATACATATAATAAAATTGTAACAGGCCGATGTCTGTACATTATAGATATTGAAAAAAAACTAATATGGGGGGGGGTCTTTATTAGAGCAACAGAAGAAAAAACAATAGTTTTTACAAATTTTGTCATTATGTTTGTACACGCATCACGCAAAAACTACTGCATGGAATTGAATGCAGTTTTCACCGATGTATTGATAGAGGTCTAACTTAAAATATAGGCTCCATTTTACCGCAGGAAAATATCTTATTCCGATTGTTTTAAATTTAATAAATCGAAGCGAAGTGGGGGCGGGTCGCTAGTCCTAAATACAATATTAGTTTTATTACTAGCTGAGCCGACAGACGTGGTCCTGTCCAAATTTCAATAATACAATAATTTCAATAAATTCATACAAAAATCCCATAGAAAAAAGCACTTTCAGTTTTTGCCCAATTTTCCAATTTTCCGGACAACCTTTTTAATTTTTCTTTTCTTAAAAACCTTATTCGGACTACTACGAACATCTTTTTTAAAAAAAAATTACCCAAATCGGTCGAATCCTTCTCAAGTGATGCGCTTACCAACGAACAGCATTTAATTTTTATTTATATAGATAAGCAAGCAGTACAAAATAGAAAGACAACAGAACAAAACAACAAATCATTTGACAAAAATGCTGGTTGACTCCCCTTAACTATATATTGACATATATTTTTTTTATTATACTAGTGGGCGGACGATCAAGCGGCCCCACGTGATGGTAAGTGTTACCGTCGCCCATAGACACCTGCAACACCAGGGGATATGCGGGCGCGCCGCCGACCTTGCAAAATCCAATTCACAGCTCTCTTGAAGAACCCCATATCGTAGCTTAATGGAAAGACCTCTTGAGGCAGTTCGTTCCACAGTCTACGGGTTCGCGGTATAAAGTAATTTTTGGAGCGAACAGTGCGCGACACCTCCGTATCGAGGAAATGCGGTGCGCTTGTAGAAATCCGAGGTGGGAATTATATTAAACAATTCTTCAGAGCATTCCCCATTGTGCAGGCGGTAGAACATCAAGCCCAGATAACAATTTAGCAGTGATGGACTACGAAAAATATAATATAGGAAACAAATCTATATCTATAATTACTAATATAATAAAGAGGTAAAATTGTGTGTTTGTTGGGGGTAATCTCTGGAACTACTGAACCGATTTCAAAAATTCTTTCACAAATAGAAATCTACATTATCCGTGTCTAATATAGCTAATAAATTTTGAATTTATTTTGAAATTTAGAAAAAGAAACAAACTTATAAACCGAAGCGAAGCGAGGGCGGGTCGCTAGTAAAATATAAAATAGGACACATATATACATAATTATATTTATACATAGGTGTACCTACAACTTTGCTTCCGCCATTTTCTTCCGAAATTCGAGGCTTTATTGTAAAAAAACTGGCTATACATATATGATTGTTTGTGATTGTTTCAGTCGGTTTTAACAGCTCACAATACACTACGCCGAGCTGGTCCCACGAAATACAGAGCATGACCTTGGAGCCGTGAATATTCGGTTTAACCATTCCCGACACGTTCCTTCACTACTATCGGCCTCACCATAAGTATTTGAGAGCATTCGAAGAGCCTCGGCCGCAGATCTCTTTATATTGAAGCAGAAAATTAAAACTTGCAAATGACGAGAATTTGGCTCGTAAAATGACATTTGCAATCATCGATTTCACTATAAAATAACTTATGTGAAATTATAGTGTATCGTTTAGGAATACAGGCAGGGCCGGCCCTACCATAGGGCGAACGGAGCAGCCGCTCCAGGCGCCAAGACCCAGAGGGCGCCTCAGTGGTCCTGTGAGGAGTGCAGTGCCAACGAGCATGGCTGTTTTCAATCGACAAATTAGACACAGACTTAAGATGTTGTCGAGATCTTCTAAGTTCCATGCTTGCACGCATAACTGGTATGTATTAGGGGCAAGCAAGGGGGCGCCATAATTGGATCTCGCTTCATCCTAAAACTTGCCTCGGGCCGGCACTGAATACAGGCATAATAATATCGGTATTATTGACATATAAAGTCAACGACGACATACTCTTATGATCATGAGAGACACATAGATATTTTCTACCTCTTCTGTCATTAAAGTGGTGCTTGTGGTCAAAGAGCTTTGACTTCATGTAAAAAACTCGGTCAACCTTTGAAGTAACTTTTTAAAACATCGTAGCGGCAAATTAAAAAGATTTTTTCTAACTTCCGCATGGTTACTTGAGAATTTCAAGTTGAAGTAATGCGAGTACTGTGTTGGCAGGCAAAAGCGACTCTGTAATTATACTCTTGGGTGGAATCGTGGTGGTTAGGGCGTGCACACGGTGTTAGACAAAGCGGTGAGCGGATTTAGAGTAACAGAATGCTGGCATATTTGTAATTTCTCGATATAAATCTATTACGTACCATTGAACGACACAGGCTTACCCATTTAATCAAAGAGGGTATTCCATCAGTTTATATAAATATACATATATGTATATGAATAATAGTACATTACTGTCTAGGCCCGAAAGAGCAATTGACGGCCGAGTAATATTGGAAGGGCGAGGCGAAGCCGAGTCCTTACGAAGTGATTTTAAAAGGACGAGGCGAAGCCGAGCCATTTTTAAATAAACGATGCCGTTAATTGCTATTTCGGCCGAGACTTGTATAATACTTTTCTCTAATTTGCGAGGAAACAATAAACCAATTAATTCAAAAAACAGAAGTTTCATTCCTGCTAATTCGACTGCGCGCGGTCTTTGTTCTTTTTTTAAACTTTTGAAAAGAAATGCACATTCAGCCTTTATAATAATAAAAAACATCGTGTACCTAAAAAAACCTAATTTACGTTAGTGTGCACTAAAAATAACCTCGCTACTGTCCAGCAATCTCTATTAATGTCGTGTTGGAAATTGCTGGCGTGCGCACAGAAAACAGTCGATTGACGTATTCTTTTTTTAAAATAATGAAGCCATTTCCGAGCAAGTAGGAGAAAAATTATGTTATGAATGTTTAAATGGTGTTCTGTCTGTATGTATTTAATGGATGTTTCAATATATTTTTACATAAGTATTATTTGCTTTACTTTTAAAATATTGAAATACTATGACGACCCACATGAATAATTAATTCCCAGATATTGTAAAAATCTAAAATGAGAAAATATTTTTTATTACTTTATCTCAAAATTGATGATAGGTGATAATAACAGAAATTGCCCCCCCCCCGTCCCTCTCGCCACTAATGTGTAGGATGATTTTATTAAATAACATTTTTGGACTGTTTATTGCACAAGATAGTGTCCACTCCGTGGACCAAACTTATCGATTACTTTAAATGATAATTTTATAAATTGTAGTGTACACAATCGCAATTAGTACCCAAGATAATTATGTTCAGTACCAAAAGTTCCAATACATCAAAGGAGAGGACTAAATCGCTTCCGCTTATCACTAACCACACCGCTCCCCGCGACCTACATATACGCTACAATGGAAATGATCTTTTAACGCGGCTCTTTGTCTCCGCGCAAATGGGTTCATATGTACTGTTCTAATAGAACGTAATGCGTTATTGTATTAGGGAGGGTAGATAACCCATTACCTACGTTTTGATGGTTACCGTCGGAAAGCTCTTTGGTGACTCTAAGTGCAAGTCTGGCCACTGCAATATATACATATACACAAAAATAAATGTCCTGACTGATTGACTTATCAAGGCCGAGTCGAAACCGCTGAAGTTAGACATAACAAATTTGAACAGCAGCTTCCTTTTATAACGTAGAGACTCACTGGGAAGGGATTTCTCGAAATTCAACCCCCAAAGCGGTGAAACGGGGTGTGAAAGTTTGTGTAGAAAAAATATTTTGATAGTTCTATTAACTTTAATCTTGGTACAAATTCTACAATACAATTAATTATAAATCTGTTTTATCGTTTTCTTAAATTCTGTCAGTAGGCGACACGATGTCAAATTTTATATGGAATCACTTAAATATGACCACGAGATGCGCCAGGATGTGTATTATTTGAGCTGACGGAAAGAGACCTGTTATTAATTATAACAGAAACAAAATGTAAACTGTTTATTTATTTATTTTATTATAAACTTGTTAAACTTTGTAAACTCGGTGATGACTGATGAGTTACTTACTAATTTGAAATGGGAAATAATCAAATGAACAGCAGAAATACTGAAAGTGGCAGCAAATCAACGGCAGCAAATTTAAATGTTTGTTTGTTTGTTAAATATCCGTCGGGTTTGTATTAACATTCTTAGTACAAAAAAAATTATGACAGTTTTTAAAAATTAGTTTGTTTTTTTTTTGATCACGATTTGCTGCCCGTTTGGTATTTGTTTGCTGCTCAATTAAAAGACATATTTAACTAATGTAGTTACTCGTGTAACAGAGGCTTTTAATGTTACTATACTTTGTATTTATCTGTGTAATAAACAAAAAATAGACATTCTAAAACGAACTAAAAATGGGACAATATAGCTTTCCGACTGCCGTCGGTGTTTTTTGCAAGTTAGTTTCTCGAGACTCGTGTTAGCCATCTTGGAATAGCTACCTTTTCCGAGGCACATTTCAGTTGTTTCCTAGAACAATAGGGCCGTTGTGTGAAAGTGTCTTCAAAAGGTGCGACTGCGGACGAGCTGCGACCTTGGGTCTATTCACAGCCTTTTAAATCCACATAAGATTCGCGGCATTTTGAAACGAAAAAAGACGGTTGTTTTTACGATGTAAAAACAACGGATGTTTTACGATGAATGTCTTCTTTTCTTCGATTATTTGACACTGATATTGATGATAAACGACTTAAGATATTAAGACTTAATACTTATTTTTAGTCTAGACAGATTCAGAAAAGAAAGTTTCCGGCAGTTCCAGATTTATTTAACCCTACAATTTACCTACTATCTCTTGTAAATTACTGTAAAAGGCGGACTTAATGCCTTACAGCATTATCTCCGAGTCTAAGGACTAAGCAGACATTAGGAGACTCTTAGAAGTAAGCAGGACATGATGTGGAAAGGGAGTAAATAAATGTAGGTAACAAATATAGAAGATACAAAAAAAAAATAGTATAAGTAAATATTAAAATATAGTAAAATACATGTAATAGTAAAATATCTATATTTACTTTACTCTTACGTTACCAATCTCTCACATACGACTACCGTGAAATGTACTGCATTTCCCGCTATCATATTTCCCCAATGTACATGTTCCGTGAATAATTTCAAATCAAGGCACATTTTAAATCGCCATTTATAAAAAGGAGTTTTGTATTACAAAGAGAAATTGCATCGGAAGTGTCTTACCCACTGTGTATGTACAACAAGTCCAGGGGTCGTTCATAATGTAACGCAAAGGGGCTGCGTGATGCCACAGAGCGTGGAAATAAGTAGAAGTTAATCTTTGCACAAATTGCAGACGCGACAGTATCTATTTACCATCATGTGGACTGTATGCTCGTCTGCCGCCTTCGTCCATAAAAAAAAAATACTTTGACGGGAATTCGAGAAGAGAAGTTGATTATTTGCATTTATTACTATAAAAATTGTGTACTCGTATTATGGATTTTGTGGTTTATGATAGTTTATTAAACTGCAAATTGCCTAATGTTTGTGATACTGAATTAAAAGCATAAGACTGTTTTTCGTGTGCTTCCAAGGAGTCTAACTCTTCTGTCCTCATTAAACCTACTATCACTTTATTGAGGTACTCCTAATTTACTCGTACTTCATCGGAACGGGACTGTGACGAGTTCTTAATTACGAAAAAACTTAACACTAGCACAATGCGCTAATAGAGCTTTTGCCATATAATAGAAAAAGAAGAATACTGATTATACGTAAGCTGATTATAATATTTGAATATTTAAATGCAATGCGTGGGTAAAACTAATAAATAGTGGTAATTCAGTTATGAATATTATTACAATTAAAATATTACAATATACAACTTGTCACCGGAATAACGCAACTAATTTCAAATACATGTATAAAACCGTTCTAGCGAAAAATTAAATTATTTTAGTGCATAAAACAAAAGTACAAACGTAAAATTTTGTTGTTCTGTCTAAAACGTTCGTAATGCTCATTACTCAGTACAGGGTAATGACCGGGCGCTTAAGTGTTGCAATGAGTGTATTTGTTTCGCGTATTATACCAGATATACTAGAAATGAATAATAAGTTACATAAAATAATGTAATAACTGGTAGACTCGATTCTACTCTCGATACTAAAGAATTTATTTTCAGCCATTGTCTTTTTCAGTGACACGTTGTATGAAGTAAAATGTTACATAAAGTTGTGAAGGTGAAAAGATTGAAGATGAAAATGTTAAATTATAAATATTTATAACTTTGTACATACTTTATAATATATTAGACTTTTCTTTTAATGAGAAGATGTAAAGCAAATGTAAATCAGTCGCTGAAAGGAAATTCTCAATCAACTTCAAACCCTTTATTATACCCGTGCTCGTATTTTATCCATTGAATGATTGACAATAGCAATCCGTTCGTGAGAATAACCTTGCCGAGCGTACAAACATAGGTAATTAATCGATCCGTTACCTAATTTGGAAAATTAGACGGTTGCACAAAAATTACTATTTAAATAGTGATTTTTCTGACTGTTGCTAACAGAAAAAAATGTCGTTCTTTGACGATATTCGTCGGTCAATTCCTTGATATTGCACAACCGTAAATGTTTTTTGCATCAACTGAACGAAACTAGTCTTTCTTCTTTTCTTTTGTCCAGTGCTGAACATGTGTCCCCTCATGCACAAGATAATGCATGGCCTTAAAGGCCACACTGGACAAACGGGTGCGTCCTACCTCGCGATTTTACTCCGAATACGATAATTGGGCCACGTTATGTTTTGACACGAAATACGCCAAATATTGGCATCCTTAAACGAACTTAAACTAATAGGTTCTTAATCTTAAACGGTCTCTTCGTTGCTTCAGTTAAATAAACGGTCAAAATAAAAAGTGTACAAAACTGAGTGTCTAATCAACTGCTGTTTACATTTTTACGTGATCAGATTAAGCGTACTGTTCATTCTATGTGTTGTGGTAACGCACAGGGTCAGAGTAATATGCCAGGTAGAGAATTTCATTAGCGCGTCCGAGCTACGGAATATCCCAACGCTAATCTGATGTTATAAGCACTGCGTTTTAATTTACACATATTAAAAACGTTACGTTTCCACAATGAAATATGCTTTTCATTTTGGACTTCCTTATTTGGACATTTTTGGATATTTTAGAGCGCGCTAATTGATCATTATTTTTTTTAATATTGCATTGAAGATACGACAAAAGTTCGTAAATAAAATGATTAAAAAAGGTTGGATTTAATTTAGAATAAGGAAGTGGATTAAGAAAATATTTATTTATTAACTGTGGCGTGGGATAAAGAGAAAAAAAAGAAAATCCTATTTAAAGTACCTAAGTACTTACTTTGCAACTAAATTTTTATATTTAGCTAAATGAGGTAAATTCTGAGCAAAACATGCTTGGAATATCCACTGAGTGTTAAATTTTTTATCCCATCCTAATCATAACAATATTATAAATGTGAAGGATAGTTTATTTTTGTGTAACGATTATACACTGCTAAATTTGTTATACATGTAGTTCACAGGACAGCCTAAAATTGAGATAGTTCTTATCGCAATGTAAGCAAAGTCGCGACCAACAACTAAATGAGTAATCAAAATATAGATTATATAGATGTTTCTAGATAAAAACATACGAAAAATCACATTACTTTTCACGAAAACGAAGAGAGATCTATTGTGTTTTATTTTTAAAAATAAACAAGCATGCGTGTCTGAGAATGTGGAGAATGTTGCGTCGAAAACAGTCCCAGTTATTAAATTCATTATCGTTACGCTGCAACGTGAGGGAGCTGACTGTAACCGCAATAATGAAACGTCAATTTTGGGAGGCTTTTACCAAAACACAAATAATAAACAGTACGGTGAGTTTAGTTTTAGTAATATATGCCGCGGGACCGATCACCGATGGGGAAGACGTGTTCTCGAATAGTGACCACGCAGCGTGGGACGTACCCGGCCAGGTGGACTGACGACTTGAAGAAAGTTGCCCGTAGTGGCTGGATGGGAAAAGCAGAGGACCGTGTGTGGTGGCGGTCCTTGGGAGAAGCCTATATCCAGTAGTGGAGAGACATGGTGACAGTATGATATAGTATATGCCATTTCAACAATAACAACATAGATAACATGTTAAGTCACAGACTATCGGAATTTGCCATATTTATGAAAATAATTTGCTAAGAAGAGCGTATAAAGTGGTGGTCATTTGCAAAATGGAATACAACAATCAATTATTTAGTTACTTCTGGTGCAAATTATAACAAACCAGTTAACTATTTATTTGTTGCTTTCATCTACGCAACTATTTATAAATGTGGGACATGATACAGCGATCTAATACAAATATATATTACTACAAATTATGAATAAATACTATTATATTAAATATCAAATCAATAATTTACATGTTTAACTAATCGATTGTATTTTGAGCGCTTGTTGTGTTATGCCTTTCCTTACCGTTTGGTTATTTCTATTGTGCTTTTACGGCAAGGTAAAGCCAGGGGAATTATAATTAGCGAGCGAAAGCCAACAAAACTTTACTCTTAAGCCTACAAGAAAACGTAATCATAGATGCCGTATGTGAGAAAATTAGGGAATTTCTGTTTTCGTAAATTAAAATAAAATGACACGCTTTTATTCAGGATTGGTAGTGTTAAAACTTTAAATAATCCGACTAAAATGCTATTCGTGTGCTTGTTTGTTAGTAACCGTAATCATTCCTCTTTATTGTCCCCTGCTAGGTACGGCTATTCTCATGCATATTGTCCTTTTCAATTTTTTATACTTTCCTGCTAAAATAGACAGAAAAGAGGAAGATAATCCACCATTTAGTATAGAATTCCAATTTTAGCATGAAAGGAGCTTCATTTGAGAGATCCGCCTGATGAATTTTGAACGTATATCATATATTTATACACATATGGTGACGAGATCTTCCTATTCTGAACATAAAATGAGACATAAAAAGGCTATTTCATACGAAATTCTACAAAATGAAAAAAAAATGTTGAAACGAAAAAACACACATAACATACATATTTTTAGACAAAATCAAAAGAAAAGAAACAGTGTAAGCAATAAGAAAAACAAAAGAAAATTACAAACATTAAAAAAATACAAGAATTACCAAAAATATGTATATTAATAATAAAAAAAAACACCTTGTTATTTCGGCAATGTGTTTCGGCTCCCTAGTGTTTCCCTAGCCCCATTCCCATCCTATCCCTCCCCATTTTCCCAACCCTTTCTCCAAATCCATTCCTATGTCTCCAGAGGTAGGCAGCCCATCCGGGGGCGTGTCAACGTTTGTCATTATGGACTAATGTTGGCATGTATCGCGGATGTCTATGGGCGACAGTATCCACTTACCATCAGGTGGACTGTATGCTTGTCTGCCACCTTCGTCCATAAAAAAAAGCCCTGAGGAACTACACCACTTCTAAAAGGGTGGACTGGCCAACCCGCTTGGACAGCGTGGCGCTTCAAGGCCATATATCCCTCATGCAGAAGACAATATGAATGCGGAGGCCCATGTCCCACAGTGGACTAAAGGTCTTCAATTACAGACAATGTCGTCTAATTCATCTAAATAATAATATTATTATTAAATAATTTTAAAGTTATTTTAGTAACTTGAGAGTTTGAGAGCCGCTGTCTGTCACTTAGTTTCGAGATAATAAAATTGCTACGTACTGTATTGTGTCGTTACGATAAATTATAAATAAATTCTGTTATCTATCGTACACAGAGATATAAAGACGTACACAAAATTATCTGTAATTGAGTAATGTATTTGAAGAGTATTTATATTTTGATACGTTTTGTAATGACTGTAATAAAAAATTAATGAGAAATAATTAAATACGCAGCGGAAAATCTATACATAGTATAAAACAAAGTCGCTTCCCACCGTCTGTCCCTCTGTATCCCTCTGGTTTTATTTTGTCTTCTCTCACTGCTGTCCAACGTCCGTGGCTACTTGATGGCTCCACTGAAAACCAGCGCTGTGGTTCACTGCAGCTTATGCTGAGTAGGAGTCCATTTCCGACATCGTAATACACATCGTCACGATTATACTTCCTACTGTACTGCGGCACTTATTCTGTGTATATATCCATCTTGTTTCTCTTTATTTTTGATGTTACAAATTATTGTGTTGTGTTGTCCGGAATAGAGTATTATCTGTCCATTGTCTATTGACTAGGACCTAGATACCAGGTACCTAGATATCTATGTACCACAAAGTACCTAGACTATAGGTACTCTGGTCACAATAAACATATAGGAGACTTGTTAAAATTAAAAAATTGGTTTTCAAATCTCCAAACGAAAGTATTTTAGCTCGAAAAAAGAAATTTCTAATCAGAATATTTCAGAATACTTCTAAAATCATGAACGTCCGGTCGTTTTTAGGGACAGCAGAAGGGCTCACTTCTGTTATCTCGCTTCCTGACCCTTTATAAGTTAAATAAGTTGGTATTTTACAAAATATTTCAATGTTTCTAAGAGATGTTTTTCTTAAATAGAAAATAGTTGTTGTTTTCGTAACGCTTTTTATTTTTCCTCTTTCTTTTCGTATATGGCAATAGCGCAATCAGCACATTGTGCCAGTATCAAGTTTTCGTTATGCCAGTATCGAGTTTTCTTCAGATTATTGAGTAGGTATCCCATCCCATTATCATTAGATTATTTTATCATTAGACTAGCTGTCTAATGATCTGTCTAATTAGCTGTCTTGCACTTAATATATATACATAATATATAACCTATGTCCATCTGGAATAATGTACCTTTCAAATGGTGAAAGAATTTTTCAAATAGGTGCAGTGGTTCCGGAGATTACCCTCCACATACACACAAACTCACAAAATTCGCACTCTCTCTTTACTATATTAGTAAGTATATAGTATAGATAGGAGGTTTACTGAGGACAGAAGAGTTGAACTCCTTGGAACAGGCCAATGCCGCCCTCGAGTATGTTCGGGGGTGGGGTGTCGAGAATAAGCTTAGGTTTGCACCGCATAAAACCAATGCTATGGTGCTGACCAAAAAGCTGAAGTTTGACATACCACTTCTCAGCATGGGCGGGGTTGACATTGGAATGTCCAATGAGATTAAAATCCTGGGGCTCACAGTAGACAAGAACCTCAACTTCAGAGCCCACATTGCGAACACCTGCAAGAAAGCTCTGAACGTTTATGGGCAATTGTCTAGAGCCGCCAGGATAAGTTGGGGGCTCCACCCAGACATAATTCGTATTATATATACGGCAACGGTGGAGCCTATAATCATGTATGCCGCCTGCGCATGGGCGCCGGCTGCCACCAGGATGGGCGTCAAACGGCAACTGAACGCGGTCCAAAGAGGTTTTGCTCAGAAGCTCTGCAAAGCCTATCGCACCGTCTCCCTAAACTCGGCACTATTATTAGCCGGAGTATTACCACTCGACCTCAGAATACAAGAGGCAGCCGCCCTATATGAGGCAAAGAGAGGGATACTCCGGACGATGCCGATGGACAGGGAGGTGGAGCGTAGGGTGGCATTTGCAGACACTCCGCATCCGGCAGAGCATATAGATCTGCAGTTCATAAGCTTGGTAGATCGAGAACAATTTGTAAGTTCCACTAAACAAATAGCAGTAAAAATTTACACGGACGGGTCTAAGATTGATGGCAAAGTGGGGGCTTCATTGTCCATTTGGAAGAATGAAGCCGAAACTAGAGCCATCAAACTTAGACTGCTGCCGTACTGCACGGTCTACCAGGCGGAACTGTTGGCTATATGCAGAGCCTCGAGGTTGATCCTCCAAAGCGGAGAGTCGAGCTTTTGCATACTCAGCGATTCACGCTCGGTGTTGGAAACAATCGCCAACCCTTGCAGCCCCCACCCTCTAGCCACCGAAACGAGGGCCAACATCATGCAAAGCATACTCCAAAACAAAGAAGTTTCTTTGTTTTGGATTAAAGCACATTCGGGGCTGGAAGGGAACGAGCGCGCTGACCAGCTGGCAAAACTGGCTGCCAGAAAACTGAAAGTGAAGGCAGAATATGATAGCTACCCGGTCTCATTCGTCAAGCGACAAATCCGTGAGGAGTCGCTTGACGAGTGGAACCAGCGCTACCAGGGGGGCGAGACGGCGGCCGTAACAAAGATCTTCTTTCCGGACGCCATTAGGGCAAATAGAATCATCAAGAAGATCCAAATGGAGTCGGTGATCGCTCAAGTGTTAACGGGACACGGCGGATTCTCCGAGTACCTGAATCGCTTCCGGTGCAAGGAGAGTTCGGCGTGTATCTGTGACCCAGACGCGGCGGAGGGCATATTGCACCTAATCATTGATTGCCCTGTATATGGAAAAAGAAGATTTGAGACAGAAATGATGTTGGATTGCAGCCTGACTAAGGAAAACATCGCTGGAATTATGGACAACGACGACAGGCGACACACACTCCTGGAGTTCTGTCTATACGTAGCAAAAAGAACCATAAATAGAAACAGATAAAATGAGAACCGCGTATAAGACTTAACGGAAGGTGTGGAAGACAGACATAGAAATAAGTATTAAAATATAGGACTAGGGCTCTGACCTATACATCAGAGCCAAATATAAATATAAATAAGTAAGGAAATGACTAGACTTCTGACTTTACATCAGAAGTCAAAGGCAAACAGAAGAAGCATGGAAGAAAATTAGGATAAGATTTTATAGTATGACAAATCATGACATCGCAATGACTCCGACCTTTTACATCGGAAGCCAAGCGCAATAAAATTCAGACCGTATGGATGGAAGACCATACGAAGTTTTAAATAAGAAGAGCAAGGAAATAAAATATGTAAATACAGACTCTGAAAATATATATCAGAGGGAACTTGCGAAACGAGGGGTTTTAGCCGGTATAAGTCCGGCATATCCTTCCGCCAGGAACAGATCACTTTTAAGGCGGAAGGCATCCAATGAGGATTTCCCCTCGGAGATAAAAAAAAAAAAAAAAAAAAAAAAAAAAAAAAAAAAAAAAACTCCTTGGAAGCACACGAAAAATGCAATCTGATGCTTTTATTTGATTACCACAAAGATTACGCACAAATATTAGCCACTTTGAAGTTTAATAAACTTGATTGAAATTATTATTGAACAAAGACTTCTATTTATTCTCATAGAAGCCATTGCTATTAAACTACAAACCATAAACTACATTATTGTAATACACAAATCTTACAATAATTAAACATCATCTTCGCTTCCAGTCTGAAATATTGTTGAAAAAAAAAAATCTATTCTCTATTTTTAATAAACGTATTGTATTAGGTATATGGAATAACGGTTAAACCTGTGTTTAATCTTTTTTTTAAACTCATCATTACATTTCAGTGTGCCGGTTGCAAAAAAAGTACTCACCAATCCGGATAATCCGGCCGTGGCCAGTGCCTGTAACAGAAAAAAGGTCCGTGAGAAATGACCGGGAATGTTGTGACCATGATATTTTGATTTTGTAGGAATATTTATACATTATGACTTGCGAATTTGAAAGATAAAATCTTTGTGGTACTATGAAAGTTACAATGGTTGGTAATGCTTTAATTATTATGACAATCAACGACGATAGCCTACAGGTAACTATTATGGACTCGCGTTCATGGCGAGTTCGCGAATTATCGGCTGGTGTACCTTTTTCACTGAATGAGTTCAACTTCCCCCTGTTTCCCCCCTTTTCCCAATAAAATTTCTAAAAATCATTCCATAGTAGATATCTGTGTTATAAAAACTATCCACTGTGAAAATTTCATGTTTCTAGCTACAGCCGTTTAGGCTTGATGATGATGAATCTGTCAGGACATCTCTTATATCTAAGCAAAGTTTCATCTAAATCCGTCTAGTGGTTTTTAATTACGACAAGTTTCATTAAAATCCGTAAAGTAATTATTGCGTGCTGAGGCGCCCGTACAGAGAGAGAGACAAACGGGCAGACAGCAATTCTAAAAATTGTTTGTTTTGGGGTCTGAATCATTCGTTTTTTGCAGTTTATACGGATTTTTTAAATTTAATGTACAGACGCCGCTTCGTTACGATTTCATTATATGTATAGATTAGATGATGGACACTACAACAAGCAAATCACAGAAAGCATATATTTACTTCATTAGGAGCCATTAATTTATTACGTAAGACGATTTTTGCCAGTTTTTGACCCCCTTATTAAGAAAAAATAAGAATAGGCCGACCCCCTCTCCCCTGTTTAATATTTATTACGTAAGAATCTATAGGAAAAAATGAATACAGGTTTGGTTTGTTTTAATTTTTACCTATATCGTTTACCCGGATGCCCGCGCTTTTTCAAAGTATAATCTTAACTTTGCGCATTTTTGTGATCTTACGTAAGAACTATCAAGACTCCCTCTCACCCCCTTGTAAGAAAAAATAAGACATGGTCGACCCCACTCCCCCCTAAATCGTCTTACGTAATAAATGAATGGCCCCTTATCAAATACAACATATGAATTTCATTATTAAAATTGTCCGTTCCCCGACAAAAATGTTCGTCACCCCACGCTACCGGTTGCGGTCGGCCAGGATCCGGTAATAACCGCTCCTAACCGGCCCAACCCGGCCCACAATGGTACTTTGATGTCGAAATATTTGGTGTTTATTTTCAGTTTCCTCCTATAAGCGCTTGATAGGGATGACGGCTGTGGCCGGGGATTTGTAGGGGCTTTAAAATACAATGTTTTTACACGTGTACAAAATAAATACATATCAATGAAATTCACAAGAAATTTAATTAATATTGAGCTTAAATTGATATTTAGACTAATATTTCATGTTAACTTAATTGTTTTTTTTTTTATATAATAACATTTGTGTATCAAATTAATAATGGCAGGTTTGATTATAAAAGTATTGACATCTTACCGTGACTGACATCTGTGCCGTCAGTCGCTTACTTACGATGAAACTTCGATGAACCTATTCGAAGTGTCAAGCTAAGCTTAATTACAAATACCTACTCTTAATAGAAGTTTCTTCATATAGCAACTAGTCGTCAGTATAATCAATAAAAGACTACCATTAAAAACGAACGATCTCGCCTAATTGCAATCGCGACACTTTCAGAAATTAAAAAGTGAACCCTCAAGAGCCCTCCGGTACCAACCGCTCGAAACCGGTTTAAACAACTTCAAACTAGCTAACGAAGGCGAGTTGCGATTATTTATTTTTTTCTAAATTTCTGTCGTCAATTACGATTCGAAGTTCGGTTTCACGCTATTGAAAATTTTTACCTGGGTAATTAGTGTAGACGGATTTCAAGTTGAGGGTTTTATGTTTATTTTTAAATTTAATTTTTAAAATGTTTCACGGTTAAAATTCTATCTGAAAATTTCCTATATCACTTTTATTTTATTTCACTTTGCTTCCAAGGTTGCCTGGAAGAGATCGCCTTAGCGATAAGATCGCCTATTGTATTCTGTCATTTAAAGATATTTATAAGTTGCACACGTTATACTAATATCTAGTAAAAACCCTTTATAAGTAACTAGCGACCCGCTCCCGCTTCGCTTCGGTATGTCAGTTTTTTTTTTTCAAAATTTCAAAATCAAATGTAGCCTATATTAAACACGGATAATGTAGCTTCTTATTTGTGAAAGAATTTTTGAAATCGGTTCAGTAGTTCCAGAGATTACCCCCAACATACATACAAACACACAATTTTACCTGTTTATTATATTAGTATAGGTATCTATATATAGATAAAGAGAATTTAATAATATTATTCCTGAATTATCATTTGTCAACTAATGTACCTAATAGTTGATACTTTAAAGATGAAGATTTTTTTATAATCATATGTCATTTGAAATTAGTAATTAATACAAATATTAATGTTAATCGCAAGCTATGTATTTTTGTTCTAAATAATTAACCGGCCCATCTTTAATATAAAACGATTATATATATATATATATATATATAACACATCGTTCAATAAGTCCCGGGACTAGCGTAGAGATGGCGCTAATAATGCCATGTATATACCAAGGTTCAGAAGTACCAACCTTTAGATGAGATGTGTCAAAATTTGATGTAATTCGAAACATAACCAAGAAAGCTATAGTGGTTAAAGTGACGCTACCCACACATGAAGAAGAAGAAAGTCATCTTTCATCAAGACAACGCACCGTGCCACAAGTCAATCAAAACGATGACCAAATTCAACGAATTGGGCTTCCAACTGCTTCCCCATCCTCCGTACTCGCCGGATCTGGCCCCCAGCGACTACTGGCTCTTTGCGGATCTCAAAAAGATGCTCCAGGGAAAAAATTTTGGCTCGAATGAGGAGGTGATCGCTGCTACTGAGGCTCATTTTGAGTCAAGACAAATCGTTCTACAAACATGGCATTGAAAAGTTAGAGAAGCGTTGGAATGATTGTATTACACTTGAAGGAGATTATGTTGATGAATAATAAAGAATTTTGCGGATAAAATGTTGTTTTCATAGTTAGTCCCGGGACTTATTGAACGATGTGTTATATATATTACATATATATATATATATATATATATATATATATATTACATATTTCAGAGAAACAAATACAGCAACTATAGATAGAATAATATATGTAAAAACATAGGCCAGTAAAGTTTCTTGTGTTAGTAAAAAGTACTATGTTCTATAGTAAAAATGACTAAAATTAGTCAAATTAAAGTATAAGTATACTTAAATAATATTAAGTATACGTATAATATTATTAAAGTAATACTTAAATATTGGCTTTAACTAATAACATTGGGTTTATTTGAGAATATTTTTTAATTTATTTAAAGGCACTGAGGGCGACTTGGGTTGAGCAGGCGCTGGTATGGGTGCCTTTATATGCACGGACATGAGAGGTGCCGGAGGCGCCGCCAGCGCAGGGGTGCGCTTGGCGGGGAGCAGGGCCCTAACAGGGGGCTTTCTGGGAATTTGCGTGGCGCTTTGGGGCACCAGCGATAGATGGCAGGGTGTCCCAGTTGGCCGCAAAGATATTCATACCCTCATAGGTATGGCTGAATAAAATTAGGTTGTAGGGTGTCAGGTAGGTAGATACAAGCGGTATTTAGATGTATATAGAGATTAATATTATAACAATCTTCATTATAATTATGACAACTCCTATTTAAGAAGGAGATTTTTAAAAATTATAATGATCATGATCTGTTTTATAATCCAACTCATAAACAGAAATACATACAATTCAAATGAAGATTATAATGTCATTGGATTTGAATATTAATCTGCTTTCAGTAAGTTTTCGAGGGATGCTGATCCTAATAGCACAATCCTTACCTAGTTTTGGGATTAGATATATATATATAATTAGATAGATGTAATTAGGTATAAGTTTTCTTCCCATTGTATTTTTACTTTTTTTTGTCAATATTATTATGGCTATGACAAATAACTAAATTTATTATTACCTACCTATACTTATTATAACTTTATAATAAGTATAATTACAAAATATGAAATCTAATTAACATTTGATAAAAATACTGAGACTGTAAATAAATAAGTGTGGAAACGCGTTTAGTTTTGTCGAATTTATACCATGGCTACGACACCGAAGTGGAACTAGGTAACTAGAAGTCTATAGACAATAAGAAACTTAGATAATTGTAAAAATGGCCGAAAAGGTAGATTTCGTACAAATAGTTTTTATTTAGGTACTAACTAGTAAAGAATAATTTGGACATGTTATTCGCAGCCCGGCTAGCTCAGTCGGTAGAGCATGAGACTCTTAATCTCAGGGTCGTGGGTTCGAGCCCCACGTTGGGCGTTTCTAATTTTTGGTTTAGCAACTTTTTTTTGTAATATTGTAACAAATGAAGTTTATTTTATTATTAAAAACTGTATTTTTTTGAAGAAATATTTAGACAGTACAATAATACATAAATTGTAACTTACATAACATTATTTCAGAACAGAAGTGAATCAAAGTTCTGTAAAAATTTCCGTAGGGGGCGTAGCTCAGATGGTAGAGCGCTCGCTTAGCATGCGAGAGGTACCGGGATCGATACCCGGCGCCTCCATCTTTTTCTGACAACTTGTTTTCCTTTTCAATTGTTTTGGAAGATAAAATATATTAGAATCATATAAATTCTATTGTTTTAATAAACTATTTGAAGAATTCGTATTCATTAATAATTTCTGCATTTAAAATTTTCTTAACTAACTACACAACCAAATCAACAAATTAGATGATTTATAAAACAAGATGCAAGTATATTTTATTATAATATAAGTATAATATACTAATAAACGTAATAATCAATACCGAACTTTATGAAAATATTAAAGTATAGACTTCGTAATAATATCACAAAAACCATATTAGAGAAGTTTATAGTTTTGTGAGATTGTAAAATATGTATCATATTAATATTGTCTTCAATAGCAGAAAGTATTATTAAATTTGCCACTTTTGTCATGTTCTGTTTCCTCAATAGGAGAAGATGTTAAGTGGAGTGTGCAATGGTATTAAAAATCACAGGTAGCCTACATCGTGGTTTAGTATTCATTCTTGTAAAAATGCATTGAATTAGTCAAGTGTGAGGAAAGATGATAAAGTGTTCTGCATATAAAAACTCTGGTGCATTGTAGATGGCGCTAGTTGTCTATAGTCTGAAAATAATATACTGTTGTATTTAAAATTTTTACGAAGCTTCGTCACCACAACCTGGAATTTGTTCGAGATATCACTTGCCTAACAAAAACGGGTATTTTGTAAATTACCGACCCTACCTCCTAGTGAAAACAATAATGAAGTTAAACTATAACATTAGGACGATTAATGCGATGTTCACCGATATAGATGGATGGCTATACACATGCTATATATACATTGTATATAGATAATATTTACTCGACTTTTATTGATTTTGCTACCCGATACTAGATGGCGAAACTTGCACATTGTAAATATGATGTAAACATTAGAATCACTTAAATGCGTAATAACATTTATAAAATAAAACCTACCTACTAAAGTAATTGGTTCAGAGTACGTTTTAGTTATAGTGAATAAAATAAATATATTTATTAGACTAGCCTACACCTCGCAGTGAGGGTATACCTAGCCTACGCCTCGCAGTGAGGCGTAGGCTAGTCTAATAGCTGCAGATTTTCACGTAGGCTGCAGGAACGGTTTATTTTTCCGGTAAGAATAATGTAACCTATGTCCTTTTCGTGGTCCCCCAGAAAGGTCGGTGCAAAATTACAGCACGATTCGTCCACCCGTTTCTTTTTATAGTGTAGGTGGCAGACGGACATGCGGTCCACGTGATGGTAAGTGGCTATCGCCGCCCATGGACACCTACAACACGATGAAATGATGACGTATTTCAATACATATAGGGACGTATACGGAATTAGGTGTCATTCGCCCACTGTCTTCATTGACCCTTAATCATGGGCGTAGCCACGATGGGGCAGGTTGGGGTTGCGCCCTAAGAACGGGTTGGGAAAATGGGGAGGGATAGGATAAGATGGGATGGGAATGGGCTCTAGCATATCACACTTACCTACTACCGAATTACGTGTGTACATTGAGGAATAATGGGAAATATAGTGGGAAATGTACTGAATTTATTCGATATATGGAATACGTCGTTGTATAGGGCTCGTAAAGCTCTACTAAATTTGTCTAAACACGTTTTTTTAAAACGTGCAGAAAAGTAACAAACATTCCTACAGACTGCCATTTTTATTTTTAACTTAAATATATATTCCAAAATAACCCCATTATATATTCCAAAACGTTTTCTATCTAAGATCTACATGAAATCAGACTTTGATTTACGCTCGATTACCCGTCAAAACGCGTAGATTGACGTATGCTATCGCTTTTTTGGCGAGATATCTGACATTTGACGTTACGAAATGTCATTAGTAGGCCTAAAGCGGATTCGTATTTCGTCACTTGTTTCGTTATGTCATGTCCGCATGGAATTCCCAGAACTATATTTTTCTCAACTATGTTTAAATTAATGTTATATGTATAAATCACACAGTAGCGTAAGTTATGCACAAAATATTTCTCGATAGTTGTTTTCTTAATGTAAGGGTCATTATATTAGATGTTATTTTAAATTTATTTTATTACAAAAAAAGTTGGCATTACAAAAAACTATCTCGATTTTTATGGACATGGACACTTTTTTTGAAGATGGCAAAACTCCAAATATAATATTCGATAGAGCTCGAAATTCTGAATGTAACGATATATGTATTACATCGTTTTGCGCTATTAGGTCTCTTGCATTTATTCTTTTCTCGAGTATCGTGTTCGTATATGTGTGGTTTGTTTGCTATACTTCCACCACAACTCATTCTACATTATCCCTCACTCACTCAATCTTATCCCAATAAAATTCCTCGAATACCATTCACTCCATTCTATCTTACACATCTTATTCCAAATCCATTTCTTTCAATTTCATCCATCCCATCCGTTAATCCAATCTGAAGTAACACGATCACTAATTACTTCAGATCACATTTCGTTTCCGCCATGTTACAGATTCAATTAAATAAAAAGGGTGTATCTTTAAAAGACACACAGACTGGTGAAAATACCAAAAAATGTTGTTTTATGTATCATTCATTTGTAACATACCTTGTAATGATTTTTTTTTTAAATATTTGATGAACAGACACAGTTATGTTCCCATAAGAGTACATAACGTACTCATGGTATATGGTACATATGGTATATGAGACGATAAGTTCATCCGTTGATGCGTGAAAGCGTCTCAAACAAACAATCAGACATCGTTTTATTTTTATATATTAGTTAGGGTTGATAGATGTTTAAATTTATGACATACTAGCGACCCGCCCTCGCTTCGCTTCGGTTTATTAGTGGTTTTCTTGTCAATTTTTTTTTTTCGAAATTTTCTTTTCACAATTTTTACAATAAAATATAGCCTATATTAGACACGGATAATGTAGATTCCTATTTGTGAAAGAATTTTTGAAATCGGTTCAGTAGTTCCAGAGATTATCCCCAACATATAAACACACAATTTTACCTCTTTATTATATTATAGTATAGATAAGAATCTCTAATGGCGCAGTGTACGTCTATGATAATTGTACATATAATTTGTATCAGATTATTGCTTTTGACAGCAAAACTTAACTGCAAATGTGAACAGTAATAACTATAATCTTTAACGAACGTTCCTAACTTAATAAGTTTAATCTGCAGTCACCAAAACCAAAGTTCAACCGAACTTTGCCGTCGAAATGTCTATCGAGCTCCACAATTTGGCATAAATTCAAACTTCGCTTGCAAATATCTCTGGCAAAATGCTTTGAAACTATGCACTAGTAATGAATAGTTTGCCTGTTTGCGCCATTTTGAGTACAGCGCCATCTAGTGGCAAGTAGCTTAAATAGTTACCCGGATATTTATAGGCGTGATTTGTGTGTGTGTGTCGGTGTTTATTAATTGAATAATTTGTTAGTGGAAGTTGTGCAAGAATAATAATTATTATTTATAAAAAGTAATTATTTATATTGATTGTAGATGGAACATAAACTTGTGAAATGAAAATTGTGTACAAAAACTTGTAATTGGTTAAAAATGCTTTCGGTCTTTATAAATTATATATATTGAATTGAGTTATATTTAGACAATATAGGTCCTCTTTCGTAATACCGGATTTTCGGGATTTTCACAATCGATCCCGCGATGATTCCGGGATTGAATTAAACTACCAAAATTTGTGGTAGGTATGGACTTAATATCTGTAGTTAAGATTTTCTATCTTATTGCGATATTTCAAAATTCTATTTAAATATAGGTAATTGTGTCCTAACATCTGATTTTTAGGAAAATCAAAAAAAAAAATTCTAAACCGTACTATGAATACACACAGACGGTATACAAATAGAAATACATTTTACACAGATACACAGATTTTAATTAGACTCTCATTAGATTGAGGACACGTTATTTCTGTTTCTCTACAATATGATTTATGTACGATATACATATAGGTATATATATGTATAATTAGAAGTGAGTATATGTATGTAATATTCGAAATATTATAGAAATAGTGTTTATATTAGTAAGCACTATGTCTGCCCAATTCATTGCTCACCTATCGTTCTCACAGGTCCACAAACGAAGCAATAAAACAAAAGATAAAGAAAAATAATGTACAAACGTAAGTTTGTGTGTACAATAAAGTTTATAAATGAATAAATAAATAAACACACGCAAAAAGACACAAGCACACAGTACATAGATGGCAGTGGGAATCTCGCGCACAAAATCGATCAAGTAGATCTCAAAATTAACGCGGACACGAGTAAATCCACGTGCGAGTACTAGTTCATTATCTACTCCGAACCGCCCACACCATTCATACTTCCATTATATAGGGAATTTCAAACAATAGCCCTTAAATACGGTCGCTTTTTATTAATTAAAATGCTATGCTAATTTTTAATTAGACTATTATCTCTATAATTTCGAAAATTATTTTTTTGCAATATTCTCTTCGTCGAATTCCTTTGGTTACTTCTTAAGTGATTCAAATGAGAGCGTGAAAGTTGTTTGTGGTCTATATATCGATTCAAGAAAATTACAAATGTACCTTATCCATCGGACACATTTGTGAGCAGGGTGATTCCCGAATTCGTCAATTAACTATTGTATTAGTGACGGGTATTATTATTATAACTGTTAATACTATGTTATGTAAGGTACCTAACTATTGGCATTTTCAAAATGTCACCCCCAAAGCGGCGCGGTGTGATGGTATAACACCCCATTACGTAAAGGTCGAGTTATTTATGCTTGAAGACACAAGGGTGTTTGGTGCATGCTTTTTATGCTCGTGGGTTCGTTTGTGTCAAAATATTACTGTTTTTGACGCCGTGTGACATGTTCCACTGATGTCGTAACAACTGACAGATGTCAGTTACAAAAACTACTGAAATGCGACTTAGTAAATAGATATCCTAGTTAATAGATGTTTTTTTTTAATTGATTATTATTCCGTATATATTTTTTTTTTAATTAGCCTGGAGTTGTGTCCCATTGTCGGGCAAAGGCTTCGCCTCTTTTACGCCAGATCATCCTGTTAAATGCTGTTAGATTCGTTGGCGTGGACTTTTGAATTTTAAGGTGTGACTTTTGAATTAGTTTGTTATTTTTAGGTTAATAAAACTGAATGAATATTATTGAATAGGAAAGAAAATCAGGTGATGGTAGGAAACACGGTACTTGATTGGAAAACTTTGGTAGGGGGAGAGTGCATGCTGCATTCCCACAGCCGTTGGGCGCACTCGACTGGCCACGTTACCCCTCTCTCACAGAATTATACCCCTTTATCTTATTACCTCAATGTACGTACGTGTTTCGGTAATGAGTGTTAGTGTTAGGTAGCGCACCCGGGGGCGTACCAATACTTGTCATTCTAGACTGATGTCACGGATGTGTGTGGACGGCAGTATCCACTTATCGTCAGGTGGATTTCTGGACTCGTCTGCCTCCTTTATTTTATATATAAAAAAAAATTGCATCCGATAGATGGATGTCCACAGTCCTTGTGTTCTTAAGCAATCACAGATGATATGACAATCTTCTAAAACACAGGCGGTAGCCAAAGTTCGGTATGTTACTCTAATAAGATTCATGTTGACAGGACAGTGACAGCGATAAAGTGACAGGACAGTATACAGATAAAGAAAAGTATTAATATTGGTAGGGAAGAAATATTATTTAGGATAAGATACTCTCGTACTTGTACCTTATTTTTTTATATTTTATTTTTGTATTCGCTGTTTATATTTTATTTTTGGTCGCAGTTATTCAGTTGCTTAATTTACCGGAGCCTCTCTCGTCACTGTATTTGAATTCTAATGATATAAAATTAAAATCTCAACGACGCCTGATATGTTTCGAATTCCTCCTTGTACAAACATATTGCTATTCGATGCTATCAGGCGCGCATCACGACAATGATTTCTAAGATAATTTATAAAAGATCGCGACACAAGGAATCCTAGGGTGAGCAATTGAATGTGGTTACTTATTCATTATTAACTAGCTGTGCCCGGCATGTGTTGCAATGCGTTAGATTTTTATTTGTCAGAAACCTTCACGGGTGCGCGCGCAACAACTCGCCAAAGTTTTATCAAATCGAATGAATGGTTTAGGAACGCATAGAAGACGAACAAACAGACAAGCATTATTTTTTATATATTATGATAAGATAACATTATTTTTCTTATTTCAAGTCTTTTAGTTACACTCAGAAGAGGCCTTTCCATTAAGCTACAATATGGGGTTCTTCAAGAAAGCTGTGAATAGGATTTTGCAAGGTCGGCGGCTCGCCCGCAAACCGCCTGGTGTTGCAGGTGTCCACAGGCAGCGGTAACACTTATCATCACGTGGGACCGCTCGTCAGCCTGCTTCTTTATATATATAAAGAAAAAAGAAAATTTCGCTTATCTTTACATAGTTCCCTCCCATATTTATTCCAGTAATTATAAACATTTTAGAGTAATTTAAAATTTGATTTAAAAGGTTATTAGACAGTGTAGAATGAATTGGAACAATTTTTGTTACGTGTGTAGATAAATACTAGTTTGTCGAGGAAGTGGAAACCTATCCCAGGAATGGTAGAAAAGGCTTACTCTAAATACTTACAAGTTTCAATCACAAAACATAAGTGTTTGTGAAAACTTGATAGTAACAGGTGCTAAGTAACAGGAAATATTGTATTTTTCTGCATGTAAAGTACTTAATTAATTATTTTGAAATTTGAACGCCCTATGTTTTATGTGATTTCGGAATTGAATCATCAGAAATCCTACCCGAACACATTATTTTCATCTCTGGGTAAAAACCCTTGTAAAAGGTTGTATTGTAACAGAGTTGTAACGCGTCTACTGTACAGTTAGCAATACGATACTGTGCCCAAAACCGTTCGATTCTAGTCCTTATTACAAGCGGAATTAAGATACCGACTGGTATACATTATCTTGTTGCTGACTGTACGTTTAGACATTGTGTATTCGATGTCTAAGAAGAGTGAAACTTGTAGCGTTCGCTAGCAAAATACAATGATTAATATAAATTTCAAATCGATATTGTCATTAATATGAATGTCAAATCAATCATTCGCAAACGATTACAAAATATCCAAACGTCTCGAAGGTTCTTTTGACAAAAATTTCGCCATACAATGCGTTGTCGTTTCTAATCAATTGTGCCTCTCATTTACCTGTGGGGGGATCACCTTCTCATCTCCCCACAGAAAGGGGGGACGTCTCCCCTGAAACCTCCACTAATTTGCTGACTGTTTGGTTTTTGGTAATATGATTTCGGTGATCATATTTTGTCTTATTTTTTAAATTGGAATTTTAACATTATCTACGGTTTTGACAGACTTCAGTTTAAAAAATTAAAACATTGAATAGCTGATCAATGTATGGAATAAAATGAATAGAGGTCGTCCCGATCCACAGACAAACGTAGAATTAGTGTTCGTTGCAAACAATTGTAACTGACAAAGTGCTGGGATTGTTTTACTATTAAAAATATATAAAGATTGAAACAGAAACAGTTTATTATGATGGTTCGCTCACGGTTCTAATATTAACTGCCTTTAACATTAAAAGATCTATGAAATAAAAGCTTTCATTTGATGTATATCTCAAGTGTGTTGGTACACTTTTCTATTGAAAGTTCTTTGTCACTTTCTTATCAGTTTTATATTCCAATCGAGCTTTATATATTATAATAATAATATATGATTGATAGAAAAAGACAAAATATTATTAAGCAATGATTATTAAAAAGAATAATAAAATTAAATTAAATATAACATTTATTCATTTGACATTTGTAGGGGGAGAATGCACTCCGAATTCCCACAGCCGCTAGGCACACGCGACTGACGACGTTACCGCTCTCACAGAAGACTACCGTGAAATGTACTGCATTCCCCACTTTTATTTTATTTCCCTAATGTATGTACGTGTTTCGGTGATATGCCGAGATATGCTAGAGCCCATTCCCATCCTATCCCTTCCCACGTCCCCAACTCTTTCTCCAAATCCATTCTTTCATCAACAAAGGCTGGCAGCGCATCCGGGGGCGTGCTAAAGTTAGTCATTTTGGACTAATGTTGGCACGTATCGCGGATGTCTATGGGCGACTGTATCCTATTACCATCAGGTGAACTGTATCCTCGTCTGCAGTCTTTTTATCAATAAAAAAAATCAAATTAAATAAAATATTTATTTATTTAGATATTTTAATAATTCATTTTACATTATCGTACAAAGGCGCGATTAATACCTTAAGGTGTTCTCTACCAGCCAACCTTTGGGCTGTGAGGTTCAATTGACATTATCCGAGCAAAGGGACCTCATTGTCGGTACGGACTTGTTGACTTTGGTTAACATTAACCTACTGTTCAAGATTGTTATTGTTTCAAGATTCTGTTAAAATAGAAATATGCTCCAACATCTGATTTTTAATATAAAGTTATAAAAATAATTCGTTATATGAAAAAATTATTTCCAAAATATGGGAATCCAGAAAATGACACAAAATACAAAGAGCAAACAGTGAATCCATTTATTTGTTATAATAAAACACATAAACAACCATAGTATAAGTTACTATACGAACTCTTTGATGAAACTGAGCGTACCCTTTCATTACTCTGGAAATACTGAAAGCAAGTTGTGTTGCCCTAATTTCCTGTAATTTTTGGGTCTAACAATAATAATAATAAAACTTTCTAGATGTGAAGTAGCTCGTGGTAGTTGCTTTGTTAAGTCTTAGTCGCCACGACACGATACCAAAATTTTCTCTTGTCATGTAAAAAATTCAGTTTTAATTCAAACCAAAGCTTACATGAAAATAAAAATAAAACTCTTTTACCTTCATTAAAACACGCGTTTCTGCATAGTAATATCCTTTAAATTACACACACGCATACGCGTATGTGTGCTGGAATGTGTATGATATACGAAGGGGTCTAGCCGTAGTGATGTGACATCCAAACACGAAATATCAAGTTTATCGTTTAAAAAACAATACGGGTCATATGGGGTTTATTTTTTATTTATTATAAACAGTAGGTACAAAACCGAAAGGCAACAAAAGAAAACCATATACTAGTCGACCACTCTTAATCGATGTACCGACATCGAGCCCAAAAAAATATACACAATCTCATAAATATGGTTAAATAAAATAATGTCCTATGATAGGGTTAAATCAAAAATACTCATTGTCTTAATATCATTCATTAAAACTAACACTAAAGCGCCTTGTTCTTGTTCTGCGGTAAGCGCCACTAAAGAAGTCCCGTGAACGCGGCGCTGTGATCGGCCGACATAATCTTGCCAGCTTATTGATTTCAATTTACTTAATCAAATTATTGTATTTTTATTTAAACTTACGAATAAAGATGGCTCAAAATTGGGAAGTGAATTATAAACGGACATAATATTTATTTTGCAGTATGGCCGACCTGTCATATTTAGTTCCCTTAAATTCCGTGGGACTACTATGGTGGCGCGGACTCTACTGTTAAATACCTTTGTATCTTTGTAAATTAATACGAGCGTATGTACGCGGTTGGTGTGAATAAAAATGAATTTTATAAATTCAATAATAATAACTCTTTGTAACATACACAACGAATTTAATAAATTTATTTTTAACATAATTATAATCAAAAACCTCTCACTTCTCAACAATACTTCTATTCATTACCGTTTACCGTCTATTAAAGTATATTTCTGTCGTAATTGTATTAATTATGCAGAGGCGGGTGCAAAAAGCATGACAGAAGAGGACATAATTTTATTACTGAGCTACCCTTTCGTGGACATAAATATACTAGCGACATTTCAGACTCCCTTCCTTTTATAACAGTTTAAATCATATATTTATGGTTAGCAGTGCTCCCGACTTAGTGGCAGTAGACGTTAGTATTTATGGCTAGTCTTGTCTTGTGTCTTGTGCATGAGGAATGTATGTCCTTAAAACACCATGCTGGGCTAAGTGGGTTGACGAATCCTATCTTTCAGAGGTGGTGTGTATCCCTTAGTTAAATTTGATGAGTCCAGTTGATATTGATGTACCAGATCAGATGTGTAATTAAAATATTAAAGCATCAAATGATGCATCATTTTGTTCTGTTAATAGAAATAAAGTGACAGACGAGCAGACAGACAGTTCACCTGGTGGTAAGTTATTGCTGTCGTCCTGCAACATACGTGATATATACCAACATGCGCCCAGAAAGATGAACGTTGGCATGTCTTAGACGTGCTGCCCACTTTAGAGATTTAGAAATGGATTTGAAGTAAGGATTAGGAAAATAGGAAGGGATAGCTACCGAAACAAGTACTGTGTATTTTGGGGGAATAGGATAAAGTGAGAAATGCAGTATATTTTACGGTAGTCTATTGTGAAAGAGGTACTCCTCTTGTCTTGATCAGTTGAGTACGCCCAGCGGCTGAAGGACTGCAGCAAGCACCCTTCTCCTCCTATCTGCTATGTCCAGTCCACAAAGTTTTTTTAAGATTAGGAGCAATTTGTCACTGTTCTCTAGAAATTTTCTAAATTCTACTAAACACAAATTCGCTAAAGATTATATCATCAGATAAAATGAAACATTAATTAACAAGGGCCAGTTACCCCCAAAATTAAACGCCAAAATTAATATTCCACATCAATAACCAATTACTTTAAGTGGACGAGACTCCATCACTTCGCAGGCAACTTATTGCGATTCAATTATGAAGTTGAGTGTTAACCTGAGTCCATCATCTGAGGTAATAGCTTGGAAATTGCTGAGAAAACAGATAATTTTAGGTCGTTTTAAGATAGGGTGATGCTGGAGCTGTTGAACTTTTAAGGAGTGGATTCAAATTCGGAGAGAATTGTTTTAAGGATTGGGGGGCTGATGCGCTTGATGATAAACAGATACGATCGCCTATGGACATCTGCGATACTTGAATTGTATACAATAACCATAACCGGTCATTATATCCTCACGCATATGGTCTTAAACATTATTTAAACTTTAAAATGCCATGCTAGAAATATAGCCACAAATTATTGTTCTGTCGAATTTTGCTTAATAGAAATATGACCCTCCATTTTTTTTTTGTTAGATAAACATCGAAACTGATTGAGTTTTTGAATTCAGCTGGTCATCACTAGCCGAGATGTAGTGAATTTTTTTTGAACAAATGATATTCATTCAATGAGCGAATTAGTATAAGTCAACTTTCGACTTTTCCCTTCTGATAAGTACCTACCAAAATAGTGTATTTTATACACGTGTGGGCGTTCAAATCAAAAGAGTCAATATCTCGGCTTCTAGTTTCCTAAATGTTTCTGAAGTTGGATGAAAAACGAAAATTCTTGATTTTAATTTTATATTTTATTTTACGATCAACTACCTACAATTTCATGCCTCAAAGACTATTTTAATGACGTATGTAACTGACATATTTTTGACAGAAGTTTAGTGAAAATGTACCAGTGGTCTATATGCCTAATTTAATATTGTCAAAATTATATTTTGATATATAATTCTTATTGAACATTATCACATCACTATATCTACTACGTATGTCTGATACTAAGTCATATATAAATTTGTTAAAAATAAGTTAGATTTTCATAATAACTCATCTCCTATCTACCTGTGATTAAAATTTCCTCTCTAGCCAAAGGTTGTCTGATTGAGATTCCTAATAGACCTTTTTGCATTTCATTTGCGACACTGTTTCGTGTGCCATAAAGAGTTTTTTTTTAAATAAAAGACCATTTGATTTTCTCGAAATGTACGTTTATTTACTTTGAAATATTTTTCTCTGATGATCTGGTCTGAATATCTGATCATTATCTGGTCTGGTTTGACTTCTATTCTAGTCTCCAAATCTACGTATAACTATAATACTGTTTATCTGGACCCATTTTGATTGAATACCCACGTGGGATAATAAAAATATGATAGTTTTAATGAAAGAAAGAAAGAATAATACAACAAACAACTAAGTTGTTTGTTGTAAGGTTACAGATAAAATTAGTAAAATGACAGTTTATTAATGATTTTATCGACCACATCCCCTCACTATCCGCTCACAGACGTTCTCTATCGATCTGCCAGCATCTCGTTGGGTAGGGTAGGTACATACGACCCTCTGGCACAAACGGCCACTGAACTATTGACCCTTTTATTTTTAGTTTAAACTAGCCGTTCGACCCGACTTCGTATGAATTGGTAACGAAGTACTCGAAAGCTTTTTTTAAATATGAAATGGATAAGTTAAATATAGTATTGTAGTGTGAAACTATTGATTCTGCTCAAGATTTCGACTTAATTGACATATCATATACCTGTCTATATTTTTCCAGTCAATCTTATAATCTAACAATGGGGAATGCTCTGAAGAATTGTTCAATATAATTCCCACCTCGGGTTTCTACAAGCGCACCTTCCGTCACAGAAGTGCGGTCCATCCGCATTTCCTCGATACAAACGTGCCCCCCCCGGATGCGTCGCCTCCATTTAGAGATGAATGTATTTCGAGAAAGGGTTGGAAATGCGAAGGGATAGGATGGGATGTAAATAGGCTCTGCCTCACATTGGGGGAATATAATAAAGTGGGAAATGTACAGTGAGAGAGGGGTAACGAAGTCAGCCAAGTGCACCCAGCGACTGTTGAATTGCATCGTGCACCCTCCCCCTCTATCAACCGGACAGTTCGCTTGTCTGACATTTTCTTTGTATAAAAAAATAAAGCATTTTCTATAACAGTTTATCCCGCTCCACTCGCAATAAATATTTATGTATGAAAATTCAATACCCGCGTGTGGAGATTGATGGTTATTGGTGAGGGGAGTAACTAATGTACTTAGTGAAATTGTAGGAGAATAGTGAAATGAGTGTCTTCTATACAATTATTATTTTCTAGCATAGTATAATTGAAAAGCAGCTTGCGTTGATGTGTTTATTTCTGTTTTTATGCTCTAAGATATCCGTGGAATCGATTTATGAAATAATTAATCTTCTCAGATGATACTTGTGTGTCTTCCTTAGGTAATCCGTTCCGTTGATTGACCACTCTATTTGTAATGACGTGGTAGTAAGGCTTTGATGTGGCGCAAATTCTTTGTAGCCTTGCCCGCGTACTCTATGGTTGTCATTTCGTAACTGGAGTGAGCTTAATTGTGGTACATTGTAGTATTCAGTGAGTACTTTGAAGGTCTCAATGAGGTGTCCACGATTGCGTCTGAGTCTTGAGTTTTTTCAATAAATATGACATTAAAGGACAACGGGTAAAAGTGTGTTAAAATAATCAACATGTTCCTAACACACTTGAGATATACGTATAGTACGTCCACTGGGAATTGACAACATTCCACTTGAGAAAGAGGTCTGGGGCTTTCCTTTGTTAGCAAAATTTAAAAGAGGAGTAATAAATAGCAATGGTAAATTTTGACACAATAGACAGTAGTAAAACTTACGTAGATTTAAACGGACCTAGCAACTTGATGCTTGGGAATAAATTAAATGCTTCAAAATTGTTTTTAGGTTTACTATTTATTACACTAAGTATAATTCCAAGTCCGTTGAGCTGGGGTCTTAAAAATTAACATTTACGACAAATCTATCAATATGCTCTTGCGATAAAAATGAATTTTCAACGTCAACAGTGAGTCTAAAATAACACAACTGATCCAAAAATTCAAGTCAAAAACTAATTGCGAGTAAAAATCCAACTTGTTCGTATGGTATAACAAACTGACATAGAAATACAGGCAGGTAGAAATGATCAAGTTCGGTTGATCCGGGAATCGCAGCTGGTCGGTGGTAAAGTGAGTTCATTATTGGCAATTTAACAAACAATAGGCAAGTTACTCACCTATCTCGGGTGGAATGTTTCCAATTCATAGTGGACGTACTATACCTTAAATGAAAGCTTTTATTTCATAGGTCTTTTAATGTTTTAGGGCAGTTACAGTTGGGCCGTTCTAATAGGTCGGATTTGACAGCTTAAATAGTGATGTGTCATATTAATTCAATTTGGTTTCTCGATTGACTGATCACCGATAATCAATTAAAAATAATTAATAAATAATAATAATTAGTGTTATTTATGTGTTTATATGTGCATATTATTTATACGTGCAATTTTGTTTGAAAACAATTTTTTATTTTGTGAGAAATAAAATTTAATTTTTATATTTTATGAAACAATTAGTTTCAAATATTATATTGTTATGAAGACATAATGTTTTCAAACAAAATGGCATTGATATTTTTAAATTAATGAACGATTATTTGCGTTGAATTGAATGGAGCACGTCACTATTGTAATTAAGCTTGATCAATTTTAAGCATAGAGCACGTAGTTTTCTTGGAAGCGTTGCGTCTATGACAATTAATATTTCACATCGGTGGATTATATGGTTCGTCATATGTCAAATGCGACCAATTAGAACGGCCCAATTATAATGTTAAAACCGTGGGCGAACCCTGATATAAACCGCCATATACATGTTCACATCTTTTTCATATATTTTTATTAAACAAACGCCATCACGCAATCAGCCAGCAGTTACAATTGCTTAAAACAGTTATGGTAGATCATTAACAAATAGATTGTCACTAATTTTATGTTGGTTGGTGGATTGGGACCACACTTACATCTTGAAAGTCATTATTTAGGGTGGTAATAAAACAGAAATGCGTCTAAAAGATTAGACGAGAGCCTCAAGTCTCAAGGGAGTAACTCCTGTTAGGGAAGCACGACGGCCAACGTCTGTGACATAATGTCTGTGATTGAGATCTACCGATGACTCACTAGAGGGCGACACTGTGCTGTGATGTTTTTAAATTTATTTGGATACTGGCCCGACAATTTGTTTGATAATTATTATGGATTATTTTTACACAGACCTAAAAGTATATAGTAATTTGAATTATATAGGGATATGTTTTTGTATTACAATTGCTGTGCCCTTACAGGATATCATTTCCCATAATTGTAAATAGTCGTCTACATGAAAGCAATAAATAAATAAATTTTGACGCGTTCGTCATGCTACCCTTGCGGAGGACATGAATTTATTTATTGTTTTGAGTGTATTATGTCCTAATAGTGCTTTTGCACTTTAATAAGGGCATGAGACATACACTTTAAAATTTTCTTTTCAATTAAGAAAGCTTTTGATTTTTTTTTAAATAAAGATATTTTTTGTAACTATCAAAGTACAGGGATGTAGCATTACCGCCCTGAGAAGGTGGCATTTACAAGTCGGTCAAATTTACCTACTGTCAATTTAGTATATCATTTGGCGGAAAAAAACTACCAAGAACGTTATTTTCTTATTTATAGAAAAAAGGCGACATACGAGCATATAGTTCACCTGATGATAAGTGGATACTGTCATCCATGGGTCAATACCAACGGCGCCAATCGGTCGGTCAAATATACAATTATATCTACAATTCAATCTGCTCTCACTCACTTCACCTTCGTTCTTATAACCTTCTTACGAGTATTCCTTTTCACCGTTCTACTTCTCTCACTCTTTTACTGTGCAAACGGTTCGTTTGTGGAACTATCTTCCCCTTGACATAAAACGTGCTTAATCTCTATCCAGCTTCGGGAGTCAACTTATTAAACATTATTTAACTTTGTAATCTTTCATTCGGTTACTGACATATATGTATATTGTATATAATGTGTACGCATATGAATATGTACTCATTATATGTAATCTATTTATACCTACCTAGGTAAGTAACCCTTCTATGTACATGTGATTAAAATTTTACTTCTTCATTACCAAAAGTTTGTCTGATCGCTAAAAGCGATAAGACCGCGTTTTGTGCATTTCACATGTTGCAACGTCCGTCAATGTCTTGTTTTGTTTCACTATGCAATAATGAGTTATCTATCTGACCATCCACATTTAAAGATCGTAAATATCTTATTTTAGATAAAGTTGTAATTGAGTTTCCACTTTGTCATCAAAGGTTGAAATCTGATCGTATAGCAATATGTATCTACTCTCCTAATGAAGATCTTTGTTCCGAATTTAGCGTCAACCATTGCGCTGACGTGACCTCGTCCTATGCGATTTGACGCTAACTTCACACAGGCAAAGTTATTTGATGTTGAATATACTTCAAAACGGGAAATACTGAAATTTAAAAGCGGTTAGGTTTCAAAGTGGTTAGGTTTAAGTTCTCTGGTGACAATAAAGATATAGGAGTTTCAGTTGCTCAAAAATATACAGTTTGTTGATCATGATTTGCCGCACATTTAGTATTTTTTGCTGTTCATTTGAAATACAAGCCATTTAAAACTGGTTTCGTTCAATAACATCTTGAATAATCATTATTTTCTATGGCAAGATTGGCCGCAAACGAGCATACAGTCCAGCTGATGGTAAGTGGATATTGTCGTTCATGGATATCCGTGAGTAGTCCACTTGAGAAGTGGCAAGTTGTCAATACCAAAGATTACATAAAATGGTGAAAACTATATCCACGAGTGCTAGAAAAATGGTAGGGTAATTTTTTTTATTAATTACCCAAATTCCCGTGTAATTCCTGGTGTTTGCGAGTGGACTACTCATATAGTCAACATCCTTTATGACAACCAAAATTACGGGGGGGGGGGGGGGGGGGGGGGGCGTTGTAATAGCCGAGAGACGCATGCGATTACTACCCTAAATTGAACCGCATTTCCCGCGTTGTCCTATTCGCCCAATGTACGAAGGTAGGTACATGTTTCGGTAGTAGGATATGTCAGAGCACATTCGCATATAGAAAGAAGACGGCAGCCGAGCAGACGGTTCACATAGTGGTAAGTGGATACTGTCGCCCATAGCCATCCGCGATACTTGTCAACAAACGTTTGCACGCCCCCGAATGCCCCCTTTGGAGATTCATGAATGGATTTGGAGAAAGGGTTGTGAAAATAGGAAGGAATATAATGGGATAAAAGTGGGAAGTTTACCTGAAAACAATCTCCGGGACGTTTATGCGGAGACCATTTGCTTGTAGACGCTACAATCATAAGCTTTACAAGATGTATCCAGAACTGGATATAGTAGCACTTAGACAGGTTGCTGCGACATGCGAAATTTGACCCCAGTCTAAATAAGGTAACTGTATTTATGTTGGTAACATTGTAAGAGCGAGAGCAAGGAGAACCTCAAGTTGTGACAAGCTTCAAGAAAGTGACCGAAACGAAGGGAAGCTAACAATGAAAAGACTTAAAACTAGTGATCTTGGAGCTCAACAGCAACTTCAATGAATGAATTATACTCTTTTCTCATAAGCATCATCCGTGCTGAGGATCCACAATATCCGAATGAGGTTGTGGCGTGACTATGGGGACGGTGGAAACTAATCCATAGGAATGGACATTATGGATAATCATCAGATAAATTCATACATAGATCACATTTGTCATTTATTTTAGCCCTGAGGAAGGAATGTTCACCCCAACAGCAGCAATATTAACGAAGCCAACATTCTTGCGTATTTTAATCATGACATTCGTCACACAATGGTTCAATGAGCTGACCGGAGGGACGTCGAAACCGTCAAGTTATCTCAACCTGGCTAGGTTGAGACAACTTGATGGGTGGAGTTATTTGAAAGCGGTTAGTTGCAGATTCGCAGACGAAAGCCATAGACAGGATGATTTGGAGGAACTTCAAGCGTTCTAATAGGTCAAGGTCTACTTTGAGATGTAGAACAAATGACGGTGATAATATGGAGAAATGTGGCCTCTGATTTAAGGCTTGATCCATAACTTTAAATCGACTCAGATAGGGAGAGCTGTCCTCGGAGTTTGCGTGATATAATTCGAAACGAAGAGATTTGCCAAAGAACTAAAGTAAAACATAGCTGGTAAAATTAGCATTGGACATGTCATATTTGCCGCAGGGCTGACAACCGATGGTGGAGACGAGTCCTGGAATGGAGACCACGTACCGGGAAACGGAAAGTGAGACGTCCACAGATGGAACGACGACTTGAAGAATTTTGCCAGTGGTGCCTGGATGAGAAGAGCAGAGGATCGTTTATGGTGACGAGCCTTGGGAGTGTCCTATACCCAAGCATGGTATAATTGAGGTATGGTATAATTTGTTTCTAAGGGTATTGAATTCTTAATACCCTCATATACCTCATAATATTCATATACTCCCGTCACAGAAGTGCGGTCCATCCGCATTTCCTCGATACGGAGGTGTCGCGCACTGTTCGGTCCAAAAATTACTTTATACCGCGAACCCGTAGGCTGTGGAGCGAACTGCCTCAAGAGCTCTTTCCATTGAGCTACAATATGGGGTTCTTCAAGAGAGCTGTGAATAGGATTTTGCAAGGTCGCCGGCGCGCCCGCATACCCCCTGGTGTTGCAGGTGTCCATGGGCGGCGGTAACACTTACCATCACGTGGGACCGCTTGCTCGTCCGCCCACTAGTATATAAAAAAATACGTACTTGAATTGTATGTTTAAGATGTTTGTTCTCCTTCCATAAAAATCATTTATTCTAGGTATAAGGTATTCTAGGTATTCTAGTTATTTCTATAATAAATAATAAGGAGCTAAGGGCACAATAAAGGTAAGGGTGTTGTCGGTTGAAGACGGGGAAATGGTGTCAGCTTGACTCTACATGTCGAGATGCAAAGATTACAGCATATTTTAATTTTCATATTCATTCCTTCTTCCAAGATTAATATGTGTGCAAAACACGACAATCTAACAACATATATCATCTATATACATATAATAAAAATGTAACTGATCGCTGTCTGTACATGGAAGATATATGAGAAAAATATTATTGGGGGCCTTTATCAACGCAATAGAACCCAAAACAATGATTCTTAGAATTTTTGTCTGTTTATCTGTTTGTCTGTGCGTTACGTCTTAGAAACGGCTTAACCGATTTGGGTGCGGTTGTCACTAATATATTGTGGTAAGCTTCACTTAAAATTTAGTGTTTGTTTTATTTCAATCAGTTCATAAATAAAAAAGTTATATCAATTTAAAGAATCACGTCGAACATTTGTTCGATAAAAAATAAGCTATAAGAAATAATGTGTGTGATCGTTTTAGAAAATACCAAATACCCCTAAGAAGGTAAAGACGGTGTTTATGAACTGAAGTCCACGCGGACGAAGTCGCGGGCAACAGCTAGTGATACATATAATTCTGTTCGTAATAATCAATAAATATTAGCTGTTCCAAAAGCTATGAAGTGTGTTTACTTTCCTATCACGGAAAAAAAGTTTTTTTTTTATATCTTTGAAGTAGGTAGTTGTAACATTTATCACACTAGACTAAATCCATATTTTGTCCTTTTTCGCTTTTTCGTGTATTTTGTGGGACGAGTTTATAAAAACGGTAATTGCTAAATTGATACAATATAAAATACCTAAATGTTCGAATTTTTATCAATGAACGGGAGGGATCTCTAATTTCAGCCTATATTTGGAAACGCTGAAACTTTTCCGTTTATTTCAATATGTTAAGCTATTTCACGAAATTGTAACTTTAGGCAGCTAGCTATAAAGATTGCACAATATAAATGATAGAATGCGTTAAAATTGTATGTTAAATTGAACAAGCAATGGATGTTCTGTTAAGAACGCGTACACAACACACCTTTACGAACGTGCAAAATGATTTATATCACGAAAGGTAACACCTACAGAAAATCTCAGAACTTGTCACTTTTAATACAAAACTTAATTATTTTCAGCAGAAAGCACAATAAAGGTGATAACTCGTGAGAGCGTCCGCCCGATTTTAGTCTTTAAGATGACACTACTAAAGTGCATTTTGCAATGCGATAGCCGAGAGCATTGTGGTTATTTTTACCCACGTTGTCTCAGAAATCAATAAGTACTGTCGGGGTACAGTTAATATTTAAAAATGATTTCTCAGGTACCACTTACCTTCGGGTGACGGTAACTGCACACAACACAGTAAAAAATAAAATAAAAGGAAAATGTTAAAAAATAATGTTTATTGAAAATCGAAGCGGCATACCGAGATACAAAATTAAATGTAAAAAAAAATATATAACGAAATGTGTCGAAAAGAAAATAACGCAAGCGATAACCGCTCGCGACGGATCGTACTGGCGCTCTGCCTCCTTAGCGGCGGGGGAGCGTTTATATACCTGCGCGAGATGCGGCGAGGGGGGGGTGTAGCGGCCATTTTGAACCGTAGCTATGGCGACGAGGAGATGGCCTATTACGGTAGGGTGGCGGAGATTAGTTGTACGGACAGTAGAAGCGGTTAGTGTTTTTTAATATACATCATAAACAGATATGAACAGACAGACAAATATGGCGGCTTCTACTAGTGTTGTTCCACGATGCCTCTAATTTACCGAAAATATAGTCTAATGAAATAATAAAATTAGCCGTAGTTGTCTGCCTGAAAGCCAAAGATGCTTAGCTAATTACGTTATGGAATTTAAGTATCAAAATTATTTTTCCAATATATCCATATGGGGCAATTTATTTCTCTCATATGAAAGGAGGCGGACGGTCAATCAGCACACGTAACACCTGCAACACCAGGAGGTATGCGAGTACGCCGCTGAACTTGCAAAATCCTGTACACATACATCTTGAAGTGCCGTACATCGTGCTATATCGTGCCGTAATGGAAATACCTCTAGAGAAAGTTCGCTATACAGCCTACAAAACAACGCAGTGCAACCAGACACGGGCCTCTTGGAGCACATTGTCTTGGGCATGATGCCCCGCAGACCAAGCGGGTTGGTGAGTCCACTCTCAGGGCTTTTGGAAGCAGCTTTATTATCCCTTAGACGCCTTTTACCACACTCACGGGAAGAGATGAGCTGGTATTATTCTATAGCCAGCCGACACCACACGTTATTAAAAAGAAAGGATCTATGTCAGCGTTTAATGTCTCACTGAGGGTTCAAGCCTCTCCGAGTAAATCATTAGGGTGGCTATTCAGACTTGTACCTCACATGCTGATGCTGAGACGCACCTTTGGAATAAAAAATCACTAAAAAAAATTAATCATAAAGTACCCATTTTGTACCTTTTCTAAATCCATTCCTATATCTCCAAAGGCAGGCAGCGCATCCGGGGACGTGGCAGCATTTCTTCTGGACTGGTGTTAGCATGTATTGCGCATGTCGCTGGCAGACGAGCATACAGTCCACCTGATGGTAAGTGGATACTATAGCCCATTGAAAATGAAAATAAAAGGAATAATATTGAACAGGTTAAAATAAAAAAGTAAACCAATTTCAGTCTTGTTGCAATAGTTGAATGCATCCTGCAACCGTCGTCTTGCAGGTTGCAAAAAATTGCAAGAATTATGGCAGTTCTCAATTCAGAAGCAAGAAGTTCGGTGAGAGAACCTCCGAGGGACGGTATTGTTCCATTGTGTCTATAGAGTTTAGCGGTTTCATAGCGGTTTCTAAGATCGTTCTTAATCATTTTCTTCGAAGAAAACCGAAATCAAAACACCTGTTTAATTATTATTTAGTTATGTAAGTATATGTGTATAAAATAATATTATTATGAGTTTTCTCCTTACCACTCAGAGGTTGGCTGGAAGAGATCGCTTCGGCGATAAGGCCGCCTGTTGCATTTTTCGTGTTACTTACATAAATTGCCTTTTTGCATCATTTATTATCTAACTAGATAACTTGGTAACTAGATAACTAGTAACCAAGCGTCACGAAAGAACTGGTGATGGGTAACCGCTCACCGATGAAACGAAACATCACCCTCGAGTCAAGGGTGATGTTTCAGCAAGGGACAGTCAAGGGCCTTGACTCCGTTCACCGGTTTTCACGACTTTTTGCAATTGAACTTAGTTAAATTTGTCATTTTTGCGTTTTGTAACAGCGACTCACTTGGCGACACGAGTCGGATGTGTCGAAACAGATTGAACGAGCAGCGGGAGAAGTAACTTACTCTAACTGCGGGCACACAGTTTGCGTTATCTTTCCCTCTATATCTGTGGGTTTAATAAGAAAGTGTCGGATTATTCAAATTCACATATTGATTTTACGCATTTATCTACCTCGCTGACTATGTAAAATTAAAATATTTTTTAAGATAAATTTTCTCTGCTATCCGTACCAGCCTGCGTCTGTATCAACCCTCCAATCACACACACAAACAAACGCACACAAACACAACATGGGGGAGACTGAGACACGCACTACACCTATAAGTTTTCCAACTACGACTACCGCGTCATAGTGCCATACAAATTAATTAGAGAGAGACACAGTGCAGACACAGAGCCACACAGAATTGCAGCCGGGCGCTTCTATTATGCACATAGTGGATAGGTATGTATGTAGATGTCTCTTTTACTCCGTAACGGGTGAAAAGGGGTATTGTTGTCTCATTCTAACACACAGAGTAGTGTATATTAGAAATAAAAAGTTTTGCAGTAATTATTTTTAATGATAAAATTTCCCCTTAAAAAGAACTCATTTCGCGCCTAAAAGTTAAGTAACACTATTTTTTTAAGGCAAGACTAAGAGTTTAAAACAGACGTTTAAAAAATTGCAATGCAGAAAATTGAATATCCAGTATTACTTTAGACTTAAACTGTAAATTTCACCTCACTGGTACACTGAATATTTCATTGCAATTTCTGGGCAATCTTAAAATATCTAATTTGGACCTTAATCCAACATTGTTGAGTTTATTTTACGCCGGAGTTATCAATTTATCTAACGTTGTAACTTTATATTCGTAGTAAATTTTTAACTACAGAAGATAAGTTTGTCTACTCGACAGCAGATGGCGCTGGCAAAGTGTATTACCAACATATTACTATTAAATAAATATATCGAGTTTCACTTTAATAAAATAATTTAATGTTTGAGTTTCCGACACTGTTATACATAATTATAACACAACATTGAATAAGTTTTACTACTGGTCAATAGATGTCGCAACAAAACTTTGGATATTGCTGTTTTGGGTAAAATTTAATGATAAATTTGATTTAGGTAAATTAATAACAATTAACTTAGTAAATTAATAATATTATTAAATTTAGGTCAATTTAGTAATAACTTAACTTCTAAATAAATCGTAATAAAAAAATCTCATATGGGGATAAGCACGATTTCGTCCCCAAAGTTATTTGAATTTTATGCAAATAACGTTTACCATTGTAACCCTTTAATATTACCAGTGAATAAAGATTGATATTGGTTTGGAATGGGGGTTAAATTCGGAACTATGTATATTGATTTGGGATAGACAAGGAAGGAAATCGGGATTTTTACAACTCTAGTTAAAGGGCAATGTTGCGAGAGTGGTGCAGTTAGGTCATAAGGCCAACGGGTGTAACGCGTAACGCAATATTTGTAATTCTCCCCATGGGTATGGAGGACTGTTTATTACTGTATGGATTATAGAATGCTGTATATCCCACTCCGATTTAAACTCCTTATAATTCCCCAAAAAACACGTAACACGTGGTATTTTTTCAAAGAGGCTAATTTCATTGACTACAACTTTTCAGGAGAATCATAAAACTGTGTAATGTAAAAATATTGTACTGAAATATTAAATTAAATGATTCGAAAATCATTATCGGATAGTACTCAGTTATTTTGAACTATAAGAGAATAAAAATATTGGCTTTTACGAAATTGGTCCCTTTATATACAATAAACAGTGTATGAGAAAATTGAAACACAAATTACATAAAATCATCGTACATCGTATATTTGATAGATGTAGTCATTATCTAAACTAGATATCATATCTGTATCAGAATCACTTTCGTAAGCTACATCACTTTGCCATTTTACGATAATATTATGTCCATGACGAATGTGACGTGACATTGAACTTTCTTCGAGCCCTGAATCTTTTTATCGTCTGTGACGCATTTTCCACTTGAATACGATACTGGAATAACATGTGTTACATTATGATGAGGGGGAGAGTGCACGCTGCAAGCCAACAGCCGCGGGGCGCGCTCGACTGGTCACGTTACCCCTCTCTCACAGAAGACTACCTTGAAATGTACTGCATTTCCAACTTTATCTTATTTCCCTAATGTACCTACGTGTTTCAGTAGTGAGTGAGATGTGGCAGAGCCCATTCCCGTCCTATCCCTCCCCATTTTCCCAATCTTTTCTCCAAATCCATTCCTATATCTCCAAAGGTAGACAGCGCATCCGGGGGCGTGCCAATGTTTGTCATTTTGGACTAATGTTGGCATGTATTCCGGATGTCTATGGGCTACAGTATCCACTTACCGTTAGGTGGACTGTATGCTCGTTTGCCGCCTTCGTCCATAAAAAAAAAAAATATCGCGACGGTCGAAAGTAAATAGGTCGAAAAAAAATTCTCGACCTATTTACCCCCCTCTTTAAAAAATATAATTTACTGATAACAAGGATAGCTAAACATGAAATTTCTTACATAGGTCATAAGCCCCCTTCAAAAAGAAACGATTAAATTATTCTTTATTAAAACTATTGATAAAAGCCTGTGTTTAAACTGTCCTTGGGATCACAGACACCTTCATACATATACCAGCAGTGTGTGCCTCTTTTTCTACTGCTGGATATAGGTCTACGGCTATTGTCATCCAACCACTGCTCGCAATTATCTTCTAGTCCACGTGACCAGTGACCAGAGCGCTTCCCACGCTACGTTTCCCGATACGTGGTCTCTATTCGAGAATTCGTCTCCCCCATCGGCTAACGAGGATATTTGCCGACATAACTCAAAGAATCAACAAGACTCCCCTTACCTCCTCGGGAATACCTCCGAGTCTCATTTTGTCCTATCCTATGGACAGTCCTATGTTTTCAATTTGTCAGCAATGGAGGCATGCTCGGATTTTCTTTGCGGGATAACGTCCGAAATAGTTTCGCCAAAGAACTAAAATCACTGACATAGCTTATTAGCTATTATTATTATTATTTAATATTATTATTATTATTCAAATAGAATAAGCATGTTGAAGTGGCAATAGGCACGTCATATCAGCAGCAGGACAGACAACCAATGGAGTAGGATAGCGCAATGAGAAACGCGCTTCGACCAGCTTTCTATCATAGTAACTATTTATGTTCTTTTTCGGATACCTAAATGTAAAATGTAAACGCATGTATCCATTCCTTGAATATCTCCAACCTATTAAAACTATGTTGAATCCAAAAAACGCACTGCATAGCGTAAAAATCCAAATTGGAATACTGAAAGCATATTTGCAACAACTATGCGTACGTCCGGAAACTCAAATTTATGAATTGTATAGTTCTTACTTCAGATAATTCATATGCTGTGTTTTTCACTCTCTTGTAAGAGCTCTTTCATACAGGCTTCTGGAATGCAAATGATTTTTTGCTTATGTAAAACGCATTTTTAGGTAAATACCGTACAAGACACTGTTACACGTAGATTTGCTCGCATGGATTTACCATATACCATCAGCCTTTGTCTCTCCATTGCTGGATATAGACCTTTTCCAAGATTTGCTACCAATTTCGATCCTCGGCCCTTTTCATCCAACCACGGCCGGTTTGGTGCACCTGGCTGAAGGCGTCCCACACTGCGTTTGGATGCGATGCGTCCCCTTTCAGTATCCACTGCTGGACATTGGCCCTCGTCATCCACATTGCCTTGTGCATGTGGCCTTACCACCACGCTGGCCAAGCGGCTTGGCGAGTCCACTTATTAAGAGGTGGTGTAGTTTCTCAGCGCTTGTGGTAGCAACGTCGCCTTTTACGACGCGCGCAGGACGAGATGGGTGGTCAAGAGACATCACACGGCACATGTATGTAAAATAGGCAGGGTCCGCTGATATATATCATGATATATATCAATTGATATTTATCGTCAAAACTAGATATATATCAAAACTAGTCAAATTTTTTATATACATGATATATATCAGAGGTATCGGACATGTTGATATTTATAACTAGCTGTGTCCGCGGCTTCGTCCGCGTGGAATTCGGTTCCACGGTTCCTAAGTCCGTCCCAGGAAAGTACCTTATGTCCGTTCCTGGGATACGATCTATCTCCGTACCAAATTTCATCAAAATCAGTTCAGTGGTTTAGCCGTGAAAAGGTAACAGACAGTTACTTTTTCGCATTTGTCTTATTAAGTATATATTATATCGGATTTTTACGAACCCAGAAAGTAGGAGTACCTACAACGTTTATAAAACGTTTAAAATGATTTCGTTTTACGTAAGTGTGAAACAACAGCACGCATGGTAAAACACATTTTTTTGCTTTTTTGCCATTTTTGCTCTCAGGTCGGGTTATTAAAAAACTTGGAGCAGTAAAAAAGCAATTAACTGTGTACGTTACTGGAATTTTTATCTCGAATATGTGTGTGTGTGTGTGCGACAGTACATTATTGTTTGTTGTTTCAGTTAAAGTTGTTTCATGGAGAATGTTTTAGAGATTTCGTATCTACGCGAAGATTACTACTTCCGAATTTTGAAAAAAAATCATCACGACGTCTCTATTAAAGGCCATCAGTTGAACCAGACTTGTTCTCGTGCGTCATGTCGAGATATTTTCTATTATTATTTGATTACAGTCACCGATATAGCTCGTAGGATGGGAATGTTGAAGTGGCAATGTCCAGGCCATATTTGCCGCAGGACCGATAACTGATGAGGGAGACGAGTCCTCGAGTCAAGTAGCGAGAAGTGCAGTGTGAGACGACTTAAAGAAACTCGCTGGTGGAGGTTAGATGAGAAGAGTCGAGGATCGTATGTAGTGGCGAGCGAAGAGAGAAGACTATATCCAGCAGTGGAGAAACATAGAGGCTGATGGTATGATTATTTTTTTAACAATAAGTTCGCTTATTATACGATAATGTGTAATAAAGTATTTTAAATAAAATAATTAATACATTTTTATTTACTCTATATGCTCTATATTGTACAGAGTCGGACTTGATGCCTTAAGGCATTCTCTACCAGTCGACCGTTGGTTAAATGTAAAAAATTTAAGCATGTGCAAAAGAACTCAAATAGTAAAGCTTAATAAAATTCATCTCTGTAAATAAAAATAGTAATGTAATAATACATTGATAATATACTTACACGATAAAGTATGTAAACTACATATAAATATATAAACGACTAGCGACCCGCCCTCGCTTCGCTTCGCTTTACAGGTTTTCTTTCAAAGTTGTTTTCAAAATTTCAAAATAAAATATCGCCTATATTAGACACTGATAATGTAGATTCCTATTTGTGAAAGAATTTTTGAAATCGGCTCAGTAGTTCCAGAGATTACCCCCCAACAAACACACAATTTCACCTCTTTATTATATTAGTATAGATTAAATATAGGTATATATACATATATTTACATTTTACTTACATGAATTCAACGAAGCCCTTATTTACTAGAGATGAATTAAACAATTGTATTGTTATAATTATATTATATTATATAGTATTTATGTTTGTTATATTATATAGTAGCCGCTGTGGGAGTGCAGCGTGCACTGTCCCAAAACGAAAAGGTTATCTAAACCTGTACATTTGCACATAATTCGGTTTTCCTCTCGAACATATGTGGCAACCCTACTACTATCGTGAACATCAAGCGGCTCGGTAATGAACGCGAGCTGAGCGCGGTTATTGTTTTGTTAAGTTGGTAATGAATATTTTTGAAAATTCCGCGACGCACACACGCACGGCGCTTTGGATAGAGAGTGGATCGGTTATAATTTTTATTTATTTATTATGCACTATATTGGTACAGAGGCGGACTTAATGCCTTTTACGTTTATTATGCACCAGCTGGGTATGGGTGGATATGGTGGTACCACTTCGTATGGGTGGAATTTTAGTTTTTAAACTCTAAATTGGAATATCTTTTCTTCCCGGCAGCCGATTTCGATGAAACAAAGCCTATTCGAAGCGCCACGCTAAGCTTAATTAACCTGTGGAAATTTTATGAAAATCCGATGCGTAGTTTTGGAGGTTAGCGTGTTCGAACAGACAAAGAGACAGACAAACAGTCAAAAATTTTGAAAATCGTCCTTTTGTATTCTGATACTCTTCGAAGGCCCATATCCAGTAGTGGATGATAAAAGAGTCTAATGCAATAGTCTCTGATAATTAATTCCAGTATAAACAAAAAAAACTTGCACGGTGTCTTTATTCCGACGTATTGTCGTATGGTTTTCAACAATTTGTCTTTTTAGTACCTAAATCTTTAAAATGATGTATTGTATGTTCGCTAGGAATTGGAAACATTCCACTCGAGATAGGTAAGTAATTGGCACATTGTTTGTTGGATTGCCGATTAAAAAATCACTTTACCGCCGACCAGCTGCGTCTGCAATTCCCGAAACAACCAGTCTTGATCCTTCTTATCTGCCTGTACTTCAATGTCAGTAATATTTGTTACGCCATCCGAGCAAGTTGGATTTTTATTGGCAACTAGCTGTACCCGGCCACGCGTTGCTGTGGCTGCCCAACAGATGGCGCTTACTCTGTTTTTACCTGTTTTTGGGTAAAAAGCCTGTGATAGGGTTTTTACCCTGTGATAGGTATATAAAAACACGCACGTATTCAAATGCAACGTTGTGTCAAAATTTCAAAGCTATCGGTGAAGAACTTTCGGAGATTTAAGATTTTGAACAAACGAACGTTTACATTTTTTTTATTTATATACTCGTAGATTAGTATTTTGGACGTTGGCGTTGCTACGTAAAAGGAACAATTGGAGAATACAACTCGTGCGCAACACAAGATAATTGAGCTGGTTAAAAACGAAAATCCAATTATTCCGTAATTGTTTTAGACTCACTATTGACGTTGAAATTTCACTTTTATCGCAAGAGCAAGATAGATTTGTCATAAATGTTAATTCTGAAGATTTCCACTCATCAGACTCGGAATGGTATTTAATATAAATAGTGAATGTGTAGAATAAAAACAATTTTGAAGCATTTAATTTGTTTTCCAAGCATCGAGACCGCTCGGTCCATTCAATTCTACGTAAGTTTTATTACTCTCTATTGTCATATTTTCCATTGATGATTTTCAAAGTATTTTTTTTTAAACTATCCTCAGTAAATACACAATAAACAAATAATTCTCGGAATAATTATACATAATATCCTTGCTCGTTCAAATAAAAATTACAATCGCTAAATCCATTTCTCCCCGCGAGTGTGCTCTATAATGAAGCTCTCAACGCCATTTGTCTGTCCATCTGTCCGTCCAGCGACTAAATTACTCGTAAACATTTCTGTTATTTGTTCCTGATGTGCGCCTCTCCACTGTGAAGCGCATTGATATATTACTCAGTACAATGTGCAATATTCCGTTAAGGTATTTTCGAAAACAATTGTGCAAAGTTTTGTTAAACAGGGAAATAACGGGCCAGAGCCCATTCCCATCCGGTCCTATTCTATCCCTCCCCATTTTCACAACCCTTTCACCCAATCCATTCCTTAATCTGCAATTGAAAGCAGCGCATCCAGGGGCGTGCCGTCGTTTGTCATTTTGGACTGATTTTGGCATGTACCGCGGATGTCCATAAGCGTATTATAAATGTAGCGTTTCTAATACTTCATTTAGGTACGCACATGTATGCCCATTGCATTGGTCACTTGCAAAAAACACCTTTTTATGGAAAATAGCTTTTAATGATCCGTTTTTACATACACAGGTTACTTTTATAAAGTCAGTTTCTTAAGTGTCTTTCATTTGTTTCAGTGTTTTTTTATTTTTAATAATTTTACTGATAAATAAATTGCTCGAGTGAACAATGATGCCATTTGTTTATTAAGAGCCCCTCTACTGTCTGAGCAAACATCGCAGATTATGGTCACGTATAGATATTTCAATGTTTTCTAACTGACACCCGTAGAACGTATTTGTTAGCTTTGAAGCAATATTACATTTGTTTTTCTCCAATATACGGGCGTTTTGTGTACAGTTTAATGTTTGTCGGTGATCTGTCAACACTGGACCTGTGGGTCGAGGTGGCCGGCGCGATATCAACTGTTGAAGTCAACAATACAACTGATTGAACCGTAACCGGACCATTTTTTCTTTCACTGCTCAAAACTCCTCTTATTCATTGTCCTGTATGACCTTAAAACGTCACGCTGGACTAGCGGGTTGGCCAGTCCACTCTTTTATAGGTCGTGCAGATTCTCAGGGCTTATGATATCGGATATGATAAAGTCGGATTTTTGAATTCGAGTCAGGGATATGGCATGTAGAACTGTCAAACAGCGTGAAATTTCTACGGAGATACTTTATTGACAGTTCTACATGTCAGATCCGTGTCTCGAATAAAAAAACCGACTGTAGTTGATAAGTTGCCAAAAACGTATTTAATAATTATATATACAATGCAAAATAGATAATATGGGCGATGGGCCTATACATGAACTATCCTGTATGACTCAGATTCGTGTGTGTGTGCGTGAATAAAATGAAATTAGTATAAATCCTTTCTAATTAACAAATGTTTTTATTCGGTTGAAGAATTCCTATATACTTAATAACTTATATTCATCATCTCCACATAAAGGAAATAATATTAATGATACGGTGATCGGCTTAGAATAATTTAATTAATTCCAATGTACCATATAATATTCCCATGTACTATATAAAAAATGATTTAATTTTAACTTTAAACAAGTGTAGCACTTATCACAGCCCTCAAATTTGCTCTGCCTGGAAAGGGCCTCTAAGTTGTAAGTGCATGTATATAGATTTTAAGACCTACAATGTACACTTAGTTTGCAAATAAATAAATAAAAGTGAGTATTGTGTATGCAATTAGGAGTACTTATATGTATTGTGAATACCGCGGCGGGTTTACATTCCGACATATTTATTTATTACTGCATTTAGTAATTTGGTATATAAACTGATATCAGCCTATAGCATCCCACTGTTGGGCACGGGGCTTCCCTAGTAAGACTATGAGATTTCGGGTCATAGGCCGTAATCCACCACGCGGGCCCAGCACCATACCATCTCCTCCCGTGGTTGTCATAAATAGCGACTAAGGTATAACAAAGCCGCTACTACAAGCCCTGATGAACTACATCACCTCTAAAAAGAGTAGACTCGTCAACCAGCGTGACCAGCGTGTCGTTTTATTGTCCTCCCTCATGCACGAGACAATGTGCTTGAAGAGGCCCACGTCCTGCAGCGCTGGTGACAGTATTATAAATAAACAGTATTAATGTCAAGATAAATTGAATAGTATAGTTGTCACACACCGAGTCAATTGTCAGTCGCGCCGCGATCACAATGACGACACAACAATGAAGCTGGAAATTGAATTTTGAACCGTTTGTTGCTGTTATAACTGGTAAACTAGGGACTTGGAACAATTTCATTTCATGTTTATTAGTCATTTAAAATTCATTGGACAAATAATTATACAAATGGCGGACCTAATGCCATATAGCTTTTTATATCCAGTCATCCACCAGAGTAAACAGAGATACTTACCAATTTGAGAATACATACTAGATATGTTTATGCAAGTACTGCAGGGCAGACACGTTACAAGTCAAATTGTGTTCTAAGTTCACTGGCTCTTGAATTAAGTAATTCATGTGTATATTGAGAATGGAACATTATTATTACGTAGTATTACGTTTTAATGAGCCCCTCCTCATCTGCTTAACCCCCCGCCCCTCCTAGAAGTTGTCAATCAGGTGTCTTTGATAAAAAAGTGTATGATTTGTCATCCAGTCTAGTCCCATATAGATGGTTTTATATAGTACAAATATAAAGTCTGAATATAAAGTGTCAGGGGAAGAGTGCACGGTGCAATCCAACAGCCGCTGGACGCGCTCGACTGGCCACGTTACCCTTCTCTCACAGAAGACTACCTTGAAATATACTGAATTTTCCACATTATCTTATTTCCCCAATGCACGTACATGTTTCGGTAGTAACTGAGATGTGCCAGAGCCCATTCTCATCCTATCCCTTACCATTTTCCAAACCCTTTCTCCAAATCCATTTCTGTATCTCCAAAGGTAGGCAGCGCATCCGGGGTAGCGCCAACATATGTCAGTTTGTACTAATGTTGGCATGTATCGCGGATGTCTATGGGCGACAGTATCTATTTACCATCATGTACCTATTTACCTTTTACAATATGCCTGACTGTATGCTCGTCTGTCGCCTTCGACCATAACAAAAAAGTGCCGAGTTAACAGTTAGGGTACTTTTTAGCCAGATCGATTATAGAGTTCACACCTTCACTTGAACGAAATTGCTGGCATCAGCTAGTTACCTATACGTTATTAAAATCGAGTCCGAAGTTCACAGTTTTTCAAGTCAACGCAACAAGTTACTCGCCTTCATTGTACGATGTACAAATCCAATTCAAGTTGGACTCACCTCACAATGTTCATTTACCTGTGTCACAAAGATGACTAACTATATTTAATAATTAATAAGTTGAAATAGAAGGAACTAAATGAATGACTATATAGTATTAAATTATGGTTTGCGCGTTTAAGATGTGTATTGACTCATTTAATTTTCGTAATAAAATATGAGGTTTATTCAATTTTGTTTTACACTAGCAGTGCCAGCGACTCCGTTTATTTATTCACACTTTATTGTTTTGACGGAAGTCGGACTTAATGCTTCAAAAGCATTTTCTCCCAGCCAACCTCGGGGCTATATAGTGATGGTACGGTAGCTGCTAATGAACAACAATATATAAAATAAGATAAGATATACAAACATTGTAATCTATACTAATATAACAGAGAGAGTATGCGAAATTTGTGAGTTTGTGTGTATGTGGAGGGTAATCTCCGGAACCACTGCACCTATTCAAAAAATTCTTTCACCATTTGAAAGGTACATTATTCCAGATGGACATAGGCTATATATTATGTATATATATCTTCGCACTTCATTCCCGCACATGAATTCACTATTGTGGTGGCTCTATGGAATTTGTGCCAGTCTGTGGTTACTTTATGATTGAGGCAATGGAGGTTTGACAGAAGGGCTGTGTTGTCAGAAAGGTGCAAGTGAATATAAGAATATATGCAAGTGAATATGCCTGACAACACAGCCCTTCTGTATAGTGGCCCTTCTGTAAGCTCGGCTCTTCTGTAAGAGCCGAGCATGGTGTATTGTGACGGGCCTTGGCAGAGGTCTATATCCAGTAGTGGAGAGACGCAGACTGATGGTACGGTAAGTTTCGTTTAATTTTCATTAAAATCAAATCAATCAATTAAAATCAATTTCATTAAATTACATTTAAAACCAATGTAGAAATTTGGAATTTTGGACAAAATAAAAACTAATTGGACGAGCGATTGTTTGCCGCCGCTCGTCAAGAACCAGCTTCATTGGTCTATTAGCTAGTCTCGATGAAGAGGGAAGACATATAAAAGATGTAGTTGAAAACGACAGTTGACAGTTGACGAGCCGAGTTGACAGTAGACAGTTGCAACGCGAAAGTAACGCTGTGACGTTCGCTTTTACGCTTTTACTTTCCTTATTGTGCGTGCAGTAGTGCCCTTTAAGTGCCAAGCAAAAGAACCGCCGGCAGAAGACTTCGGTGAACCAGACAGCTTTCAGGTCAGTGAAGCTTCATTATTGTACGGCGACGGCAATAAATCAAAATAATAATAAAAAACCGACCCAAAAATACAGTCCACTTCAAATTCTACCCACCACTAATCATTATTTATTCTTAAATTTCATTTAAAATCAAGATAAAAATGTAGTTTTGGATAAAACAAAAAACTTATCATTTCGTTTTCGTTATTATGCTTTCGTTGAAAATACCTTCTCTTAGAAGGGCAGAAAAGAACTGGCTTTCTGCCAAGTTTCTATCGCTGCACATGACATGTCAATTTCCGAGGTTTATCATGGTATCGATTCCAGTCTGCTTAACTTTAGATTCAAGGTAGATAAAGACATCTAGCCGATCCACGACATAGGGACCAATAGTTTGTAAGAATTAAGGAGTATCAACTATGTATGGGGTTGCTTAAGCTGTGTTCACATCATTTGCAACTAAATATTTGTCGGCTTTATGCCAAATCATAACCGTAAACAGCTCTTGTGCAAGAGGGACGTATGACCTTAAAACGCCACGTTAGCCAAGCGGATTGGCAAGTCCACACTTTTAGAGGTGACGCAGTTTATCAGGGCTTATTGTAGTCGCTTTGATAACCCATCGCCTTTTACGACATCTGCGGCAAGAGATGGGTTGGTGCATCTAAATCACACTAGCATAGAACCACAATGCACTGCCCGTAGATATTTTGATGGTAAATCACTTTACAGAGTTTATCCTTCTTTATACGACGGAACTTGGTTAACACTATAAATAATCTCATTTAGCATAAGTCCGCGCAATCGTTCGTTAGGAGACTCTCGACAGCGGTTTAGCCATGAGCGCCGAGCGATTCTAACCTGTGAGGTAAGTATTTTATATATGACACACCACAGTAGTCATTACCCCTTATCCAACGACATATAGTTTATATTTACAGTAATACCCCGATTAGTTCTAACGCGATTTTTTATAAATTTCGCTCTACGGTGCCCCGATTCACGCGAATACGGGACACGCACCACTGGACGATAAAAAGGCTGATTACGGGTACGGTACGGAAATTAGCGAAATCTCCCTTTCATCTGGCGTTTTGTTTATTTTTTCTGTACAATTAATTTTTGTATGTTACCGTTTTTTCTTTGGAGAATGGTGAATTTATGTAGACATAATATATCTACAGAATGTTCATGTAAACATAAGTACCATATATCAGGTCTACCTGTGAATATGAACCATCCTGGAATGTATTCAAAAACATGTTCGTAGACAGGAAACAGCGCCGATACCAAATGTATCCGTGAAGTGGATCGAGGGGAGTTACTACTGGTACTCGAAGCGAACTCGGCGATTTGAAATTTAAAAGATTTAAGTTTGAAAATGATTTGTTATTCTAATTTAGAAAATGAACAGTTCAGAAATATAGACAACTAATACAGATCTCTTTCACATACATTTTTACGTACCTAATTTATTAATTACTTTACAATTATTACTGCCGTTTGTGTGTGTGCTTGTGTACGTGTGTTGTGCGTGTACATGCATGTGTGAGATGGTGTGCATAAGGGTGTGTGTGCGTGTTTGTGTGATCGTGTAAATAATACGCTACAAATTGTCGGCGGCGCTGATGACCTTTGAGAAGTGTCCATCCCCAATATAGGAAGTTTGTGAACAATTATGTCCGTGACTCAGTGAGTGAGTGGTAATTTAGCTTTATTAATATTCAAAATGAGAACGAACTGCACCGATGGGATCAATGATCTGGAACGTGACGTCACACGGTGCTCGGCTGCCGCGTGAACTCATAATTTCGTTTTTGTCATAGTTCTTTCACGAGATTTTTTTGTATATTTACAAACTTTTTTTTAGTACGAAATAAGAAAATGATGAAAATCGCCATTGTTTTCCATAAATACGATTAAATATTTGATAAATTGAATATAACTTCATTAATTATTATGATATTAATTAATGATACACAATTAACGATATACAGACAAGCACATGTCGACGTACACCATTTTCAAATAAACAGGTAGCCAAATCAATCCAAAAGAGAAACCACCTTTTTACTTACAAATCAAATGATATACCTTGATTAATTTGATTCGTCGGTAACACTTAGTGTTTGGCGGTATGGTGTCAGCCAGCGTCAGCAAGTGAAATATGTCAGAGTCTATGGATTTAAAAAGAGTCGTGGACATCGGAAATAGGAAGTTTAACGGGTGTTTCCCTCATACCATTACAGTACCTATTCCTCCTTGGGGGGATGTAGTGAGATGTGGAGTTAATAGTATTTATAATGGAATAAAGAGCCACTTTTTTTTCATTACACTCCATTTGACGGTCGAGGATGAGGTCGAGATTGGATTGGATGGAAAGTGAACTTTAGTCTTCTGTGAGAGTGAGGTATCCTGGCCAGTCTGGCGAACCCAACGGCTGTGGGATTGCAGCATGCGTCCTCCCTCACCCAAATTATAATTAACAATATATTGCACTTAAAGGAAAAGTTGAATTAGAGCTAGTAGCTAAGTAATTTTCAATAACCCGTATATAGTAAATGTGATTTACAAGCGAGAACAAAGAGTAACGATTTCTAACGCGACGCAAAATGGCGCGAAACGTCGGAAGCGCGGGAAGTTCGATTGTTTAAAGCTGGCAACTGATAACTGGGTTTGGTGGGTTATTCTGAAACATTTATAGCAATTGTGGCTTGGAGAAGTTATACTAATAATATCAATAAATAAAAAAAAATATTGACGCGTTCGGATACCATCGTTGGCAACAATATTCCCGATGGATAAAGCTTTCTCAATATGTCTGTATAGGATTTTTACAGGAACATAGATTTTTTTATAATGAAACTCTATCAGCATATTCTCATATTAGGCTAAACAGTTAGTAGATGATAATGTGTATACTCGTACATACAATAAGAAATGTTCTGACTGACTGTCTGGTTCATCGATGCCGACCAGAAACCGTTGAGGCAAGAAACATGTTTGGACAGTCGTTTCCCTTTATGACGAAAAGACTTACTGAGGATTTCTCGAAATTCAACCTTTAAGGCCGGTTTACACTGGTAGTATTAGTAGTAGGGTTCAGAGGTAGAGTGCGTACTATTCTATTACTAGTAAACGCTTTGAGATAGTGGAAGTAGAGTACTAAATACAGTGTCCGGTAGAGTAGAGTGGATAGCACACGGATAGTGCACTCTAGCCTCGTGTAGACGGTCACTCTACTCTATAGAGGAATGCTAGAGTGTAGTAGTTTGGATAAAAAGTATGCTAGTGTCCTCTAATACTAACACTACCAATGTAAATCAGCCCTTAAAGGGGTGAAACGAGGTGTCAAAGTTCGTGTGGGACAAAAATATTTGACACATATATTTAACAAAAAGGTTTCAGAATATACCGTCTATTATAATAACGTGTGTGTAATGTAAGTTTGTTTGTAAGACAATTGTCGCTCTTGACGTGGGTACACGTGGGTGATATACATCTTTTTGACGTCATCTTCAAATGTCAAAGTCATGATGAGCATATTGATAATGAGCATATTTCGAAAATTCGAGAAGTGAAGTATAGCTTTCGTTTGATTAATTATTGTAAAAATTGTGTATTACGCGTTTTGTGGGTTTAATAACGATAGTTAATTTTAAAGTATTTTCCGTGCGTGGTGTTTATGATAGTAATCAAATAAAAGCGTGGGTCTGTTTTTTTGGTGTGCTGTCAAGGAGTCCTCTTCTGTCTTCAGTAAACCTACTATCGCTTTACTAAACCACTCCTGACTTACTACGAGGCGACTGGACATCGTCAGGATACGTTTCAGACTTGGAAATTGTTTATTATGGAGAAAACTTGACACTGGCGGAATGTGCGAATTGCACAATTGTCACATATAAAGAAAAAAAAAATTCATTTCAGATTTGAGTAGTCGTCCATAAGATAGTATGATTATTGTTTTCAATTATGTATCTTTAGGTATGATAAATAATAAGACGTAATAATAAATGATATACCAGAATTCTAATATGTCATGAAAAATAAAACTGTCGTAGAAACTGGTAGAAACAAAAGAAAGCATTTGCATTATTTCAATGACATGTTGTATTATGTATCTCCCAACGGCAAAATAGATAAGTTTGCATGCAGTAGACTTTGTTTGCCGACTAGATGTTCAACCAACCGAGCAACGGAAGCTGTGAGAGCCGACAGTAAAGTTTTGTTATACATTCAGTGAATCAGTTGACGTCGTATGTATCTGTGTGCGTGTGTTGTTTAATATAGCGAGCTAGGCCAGTTGCCTGCAAACTTATCTATTTTGCCGTCTGTACCGCTTGTGTTTACTGTTAAACAGTGTATTAATGTTATAATAGTTTAGTTAGTGTTAATGCGAACAGATGGCGCTGTATCTTTTCTACATCATGTTATGGTTGTGTTCGGATGTAAACTGTAAATTGAGAATTTTAGTTTCTCTTTTTTCTCTGTGTTTGCCAATATACTGGAATTTATATTAACATGCTTGTGGTTTTATTGATCGCGCACTCTGATTGGAATTTGGAACAGACTTTAACATGGTCCTTCGAGCCGGACATGAACCAGCGACATATGGATAAAATTAATTATGTTACTGTACATAATTAATTTACTTTAAATAAATACTTAGAATTCACTGCTATTGCAATGAATAATAAGTACATTCAATTCATAAACAAGCAGAATATTTTACAGACTCCAAGGAAGAGGCGTCGGCAATTTCCGCGCAAACTTCGCACCGGCGACGCGTCCGAACGCAACAAAAGTCGGATGACGACTGATAGCGCCAAATTCAAATTTACCCACAAACCGGAGATGTCACGTCGGTCGCCCGCATCCGGTTTGCAGGATTAAACCTTTTCAGGTATTTCAATAGTTGAGTTTTAGTTGAACAGTTTAATGGACTACGATAGAGTTGAAACAGGTGTCGCTTTTTATAGGCTTGTAAGTTTACAATGGCGATGTAAAACTGATAACAATTTAATACGATACAACGAAAACTTTATCAATCCTTTCGTCGTTTGTTAGCCACCGGTGAAACACTAAACAAATGAAAACAATAAAAGGTGAAAGGTGTCGGAGTGGTTAAATTTATTGCATCAGAAATACTGACAAATTATAAGTTCTTCTTCTTCAGATTGGTGGCACTATCAAGTCTTAAGTATTGGTTTCACCAATGTCACCTGAAATTATAACTTAAGTGCTTTGATATTGGTCATTTGAATGTGACGGTTGTATTAATTGTGAGCTGTAGTGTTACAAGATAAAAAATATATAAAGTATCAAGTTCTCCTTATCTGATTAAATTCATTTTCAATGATACATTTCATTACATTATATAGTTTCTTTCTTCTTTCTTCTGCTCGATTGAAAATAAACTTTTTAGTTTTCAATAATGTTCATTTGATTTTTAGTTATTTTTAACCAACCCCCCCCCCCCTCCCCCACCCCTCCCTGTCAGCGAAAGTAAGCAAAGGTCTTATCCCCCCCCCCATGCTAACGTAAGCATTGGTATGATTTTTACAACATCTGTTCAAGTTTCTCATTTAATCAGAATCTACTAAATTTTGCCAAAAAAATACAGAAGTAAGTAAATAAATAAATATTGCTGACGTAATTCAGACCCCCCATGTCATCAAAAATAAGCAAAGCAAAGAACCCCCCCCCCCCCTTTTAGTGCTTACGTAATACTTGAACGACCCCTTAGCAGGATATCAGCGCTGTTGTTAATTTCTTTTTGGTCCACAGCTTTATGCTGAGTTAGGTATCCTTTTTGTCGCCGCAACACACATTAGCACACTTATTTTCGTTTAGGCACACTAATTTTCCTATCATTACTAAGTATTTACTGAGTTTTGTGTGTCGTGTTGTGGTAAATAAATATTCTTCCTTTCTTTCAGTATAAGATTTTTTAAACGGCATGCGACTTAAGTGGCGTACTTACTCTCCGCAATTTTTAAACGGCATGCGACTTAAGTGGCTTACTTATATGTACTTACTCTCCGCCATTTTGAAAAAGTCTCGATTTTGCGGCCGCCAACCAAATCTTAATAAATCGATAGAAAACATCAAAACAAATGAATGTCCTTACATAAAAACTCCTGAAACATGTTTGAACCGAGAACGTTCAAAGTAATAATCATACATAATCAAATAAACATAATCAAAGTCAAAATTGGAACGTTCAATATCGGTTTCTAGTCGTTTTAGTTGTTACCTAAAATTTTTTTTTGTATATTTTGAATTTTCTATTGATTTAGTCATCAATTTTTAGTCTTAGATTAGCATCTAATTTAGTCATAAAAAATATTTCGTCACCAGCACTCGGTTTACTCGGTTTAAAGAAGTTTCGTATTTTTCGATTTCTAAAACGTCTAAAAATCGAGACAATATGGAAAGTTTATAACTTTGATCTTAATTATCTTAGTTCCGAGATGTGGGAGATGTTCCTTAAATGTTTTTTTTTGTTTTGACATCTATCGATTTATTAAATTTGGATAACAGCCGCAAAATAGAGATTTTTTTAAAATGGCGGAATGTAGGTATGCCAGGTTGGCTTTGGCTCTCTTTTCTTTTCTGTCATTTGCACAGACAGACTGTAAACAGTTTTTAGCATTGACATTTCAAAGTTTCATCGGTGATTTTTTTCTTTTTCAGATAGGTAACTCTTAGGGATCGTCCATTAATCACGTGAGGGTCGAAAGCGGGGGGGTTTCGGAAAAAATCACGAAATATCACAAGGATGTAGTGAGATATCACATGTATTTATCACCATCAGATAATATCACTAATTTTAAACAATTTTTCAATTTAAACATTGTCAATATGAGAGATTATGTTTAAAAACAGAAATATAAATGCAATTTTCTGGCCCTAGCGCATTTAATAATCATTTTACCCTATTTCATATTACGTGCATACACGTGTTTCTTTGTAAATGCAGTAATAAACGATGTTATTATAATAGCGTGCGAGACTTTTATGTTTTGGCGCCAAATCGACCTGTCGGGTTTGACAGACGACACCAGTTTAGGGGGGAAACGTTTCTAAAGATGGCGGTAGCGTGCCATATCTTCGTTTATCTAGGTTTGTTTCCAATGTCTTCCGATAAATACTGTTTGGCGGTTTGAGGTTAAAATTAGTATTTTACGGTGAATTAAAATTAAATATAATATATATACTCTATTCCTTGAGAAAATTTTAATCGAAATCAGTTTGTTTTATTTAAATCCAGTCTGAATCTTTAGTTTTTGATTAGGTTTTATCTAACCTATTGCCTATAGCATGTAAGCTTGACCCCAGGAAAATGCTACCCCGGGTATGGAACGCCTTTTTTGTTTCCCTTTTGTCTCGTGTTATAATGAATATAGCATAGACAGAGAAACCTACAGACAGTGATATTGTCCTTCACTGTCTAACAGAAAAGAGAAGCGCTTATGTATCAATGTCGTAAAAAAGAGACACAGTATTGCTATCGTGCATACTAATCTGCGTGTCGGTTTTTTCAAGGGCGGCACATCATTGCGCGGTGATTATGCCCAAACTATAAAGGCACTATGTAAAAATGCATAGCTCATATTCTGTCGCATGTGGCTTTAGACAATCAGCACCACATCTCTTTCCGTGAGTGTCGTAAAAGGCGACTAAGGGATAACAAAGCGGCTACTACAAGCTCTGAGGAACTACACCACCTCTAAAAGAGTGGACCCGCCAACCCGGTTGGCTAGTGTGCCATTTTAAGGTCATACAATCCTTCGTACACAGCACAGTGTGTACGAGGGGACCGTTTTCAGCAGTGGACAAAAGAAGGGCTGGTTACGGAATATAGTTGGTCGCTGTGACGTATTGAAGAGGGATTTTAAACGTCATCGTTTCGTCCGTAATTATGGAAACAATTTTTAAAGTATTTTATGAGCTTTATGAGTTCTAAATGTATTGTAAATTGCATATAGGTACACACATTATGCAAGATATGTTTTCATCCAGTTCATTATTTAAATATTTTCAACCTTAATTCTATTTTCGAAGGTGAATACTTTATCCACAGTCGCTATATTGTGCCCGAATGTTGGCAACGTGGAATTTGGTGATGGGTTGGCAACACATTTTGTATGTTATCGCCTCCTTCCGACAATGATCACTAAACGGTAAATAACTAGGTTTCTTTCAGTTTATTGGTACGCATGAAAAGCAGTACAAATATAAGTGTTTTATATATAAAAAAAAGTGTTTATCTCCACTCCAACAATTTAAGAAGACTGCGCACTGTTTCGATGAACACCCTGCTCCTTGGTCCTTCGAGCCGGATATGAACTAGCGATCTACGGATACCGAGTTATCCCTACCTCACAGAGCACTGTCTTATCTACTACGTTTCAGGTGTTAGTAATAAAATTAATATAGAGCTAACAAATAAATTAATAAATAAAGCTAAAGGTAGTTAATATAAAGCGCTCGCCGCCTAGGCACTCGTTCTGAGCAATTAGCGCTACGAACGTTTTAGACAGGACAACAAAATCTTACATATTTTGATTATTAAACTTTTGATTTATTCCTTAAGATAATTTTACATGAAATCTATTTCAGGTTGTGCGTTATTTCGGTAACACATACAAACATATGTATATACAGTTGGATAGGGCTCGTAAAGTTCTACAATTCTTGTATAGACACTTTTTTTCTACAACGTACGGAAAATTAAAAAATCTTCGTTCCCACATGGCACTTACATTCGGCTTTTTTATAATAAGCTCAGAGCTTTTAAAAATAATACAATAAAAACTGAAGTTCATTTCAAATTAAACAAAGAACAACAACAATCCATTTCAAACAAATTAAATTTAACAATCTGCATTCAAATAAAGTGTACCGAGCTACGACATTATTGTACGAAACAATTGATATTTTATACAGATTTCTTAGAGACACGTCTGCAGATTGTGTAGACCACAACATGGATAATACCAGCACGCGTCTCTCCACCGATGGACACAGTTCTCTCCTGAAACCCCACACCACACGTGATTTTCCGTTCTTCTCATCCAGACACTACCGGTGATTTTTTTTTAAGCCATCTGCTCACTTGGAAATAACTTCTATGCAATATTTTTCGGTACGTACTCGTAGTCTCCATTCAAGTACCCATCTGACCCATCGGTTGTCAGTCCTGCGGCAAGTATCATCTGCTCACTGCCAGTTCAGCTTGCTGATTCTGTGAGCTATGTCGGTGACACTCATGTTTGGCGAATCTCCTTGTTTGGATTTTATCCTACAAAAAGTTCCGAGAATACGAGTAGTTCTCTAAATACCTCGCTGAACGACTTTGAACTTGTGGATCAGACCCACCAGCAGAGGCTTTGTTTCGGCATTATACAGCGGCTTAATCCACATTCAACTCCCAAAGTGTTCATTTTCAACCCCTAAACGATGTCTTTTTTTTATAGAGAAGTGAGCGGACGAGCAAGCGGTCCCACGTGATGGTAAGTGTCACCGCCGCCCATGGACACCTGCAACACTAGGGGGCATGCGGGTGAGCCGCGGATCTTGCAAAATTCTATTCACAGATTTTAATTAGGTATATAGTCCATATTTATAGAATATTTTTTTATAAAAAAAAGGCGCCAGGTGAGCATACAGTCCACCTAATGTTAAGTGGATACTGTCGTCCATGGACATCCGCGACACATGTCAACATCAGTCCAGAATGACAAACGTTGGCAAGCCCCCGGATGCGCGCCTACCTTTGCACATTAAGGAATAGATTGGGAAAATAGGGAGGGATGGGAATGGGAGTGCGCCCAGCGGCTGTGGGAATGCAACATGCACTCTCCCCCTAGTATCGGTTTCCAATAGCGACTGTTTTTAAATGTAGCTGCGTATAGTGAGTAGAGTAATAAAGTCAGAGGCTTCACTTAAATAGATTTATTTGGGAAAATATTGAGTTTATAAAACAGTCATACAACACATGTTAGTTTTAATGATTTATAGGTATTAAGAGAGTATAGGTATTTTTTTATTTAACTGTATAGTTGTCTAAGATACAAATTATAAACTTGTAAGACATTCTAGTAACGAAGGCACATCCACACAATTCCATCTTGTTTACACAATTTTTAAGCGCCGCTCGGTTGAGCGAAGGTTATTCAAATGAACCGAATCGCGCGCGGTCCCCTCCGCCAGACAAACATAATGATAACTGTTCTTGATTCAGGAGGGGGAGCCAGTAGGTCAGGAAGATTGTACACAAAGCATTTATTGTTATAATTTTACCATTCTTTATAATATCCACCGCTGGAGTCGGACTTCCTCGTGGACATTGTCTTGGGCTTAGGGGATAGTCTTAAGACGGCACGCTGGTCAAGCGGACTGTCCACTCCTTTAGTGGTCTTTTAGTTCCTCAGGGCTTGTGGTGGGCGTGCCGTTTTAAAGCCATTAATCCCATATGCACAAGACGATGTCCACGAGGAAGTCCGAGTCCAGCTTTGTTATTCCTGTCGTTGTTATGGTAATTTTTTTTAAAGGCATACAATGGCTAAATGTAATTTTTCGACTGAGACGTATATTTTTTTTTTATTATACTCTTTATAAGTCCAGCAGTAAGACATCAAATCTGTAGAGAGGTTATTAGTATTCAATTGCAACAGTAGTTGTTAACTTGAACTGGCAGTTACAAAAATGGTTTAATAAGTTTAATTTTCTGCAAATGTGTTTATTGCAGACGTCTGGGTTATTATTCGCGTGCTTCCAAGCAAAAAGGGACCAAGTGTCGGTTTCTAGTTTTCGAGATGTAGGTTTCGATAATTGGATAAAATTTTTGATACGATCGATTCCTTATAGAAATTATTTTTATTAATTTGATTACTTTCGTTAACTTTATATTAGAATGTTTTATCTTAATTACACTTATCTTTGTATAGATAAATTTCTTTCAGATTGTCCGTTAGTCGCTTTAAACACCTGGATGTAGCTAGCTGAAAATCGGTGTTGTGGTCCCTTTTCAGCTCCTTTCAGCATATACACTGAGCTGCGAATCCTTTGGTCAGCAACCAACTTACCTACACGTCGCAGAAAGTCCTAATGACAATCCTTGTATTATTGTGGTGTCTTATGTGTATACTAGGGATGTTCCGAATATTCGTATTCGTTCCGAATATACGAATAATAATCGAATAAGAAACGCCCAACGTGAGTAGTGTATAAAAGATGATTTTTATAAAAAGAAATACTTTAAACGTTTATTTGGAAATCAATTACGTAACTGCTCTCTTATAAGTTTAATTTCTAAGTAACTTTTCAGTTTAATTCAAAGTTAGGTTCAAAGTTTAATTCAAACCTAAGTACTTTTATAGAACACTAGCGACCCGCCCTCACTTCGCTTCGGTTTATAAGTTTTTTTTTTTCATTTTTTTTTTTTCAAAATTTCTAGATCTACTACCGCCTATATTAGACACGGATAATGTAGCTTCCTATTTGTGAAAGAATTTTTGAAATCAGTTCAATAGTTCCAGAGATTACCCCCAACATACCTGCAAACACACAATTTTACCTCTTTATTAGATTAGGTATTATACTATTCGTAATCGTATTCGTATTCGTGAATAGTGCTTCTTAGCTATTCGAAACATCCCTAGTGTGTACAAATAAAAGATTTTCTTTTTCTTCCCTTCTTAAGTATTATATAAGCTAAAAATGGAATACAGGGTCAGGCTAGGCGTGTTGTTTTATAAAGCTACAGAAGAATGTAAGACACAAGTGCATTTACAACTGAAAAGCTCTATTAGTCCTGACACTTCAATACCAGAACACCCCTCCCGGGATCTCACAGAGTATTTCCAGCAAAGGCGAGTTCCGGAGAGTCATCTGGGAAAGCAAGGCTGGTCGCTCTCCGGGTTTCTCCTCCCGGTGAGCTAGTAACGCTGGGCGGGGGCTAGCAACGAGGCCACAGAACACCAAGGCTGAACGACCACGACCCAATAGGGTCACCCCAAGGACCTGTCCGTCTTCACAGATAGAGGGATTCCTCCGCTCTCCTGTAAGAGGGTGCGAGAGAAGGTCAAAAGTAGAGCGAAGTTTTACTTTACTACGGGGTGGGGTAATTTTTGTTGCTTTATATAGTCCAAATTAGACCGCATATGGAGTAGTGCTCTCACTTCTGGGCCGATACATTGAAATACCAGCTAGATCCATTTGGCTTTGTTGGACTCCGTCAAACGGCGTGCTGTCGTAATTGTCCACAATCCCACGCCGATTAAGAGCGCGTCCGAAGAGATGTACAATCTGATGGCAATTTCGGATTTTTATTAGGTATGGCTATTTTTGTCACCGAAGCACATTTCATCTGCACTTAATTAGTAAACAGCGACTGTGTACAATGCGGTCTTCAAGACGCTTTGTACCGCGAAGACGAAAGTTGTGGAATCGAATGCCCATCGAGATTGTTTCACTAAGCTAGAACACGGGGCTCTTCAAGAAAGATTCTGTAAGGTGAGTATCGCTCCCTGGTGTTGCAGGTGTCCACAGGTAGTGACCACTTACCATCTTGTTGGCTGCCACCTGTTCCATAAAAAAGACATAAGTAAATCGCTCAAACGAGCTATGGAGAGAGCTATGGTCGGAGTTTCTTTGTGGGATAAGATCCGAAACAAAGAGATTCGCCAACGAACTAAAGACGCCGACATAGGTAGCTCACGTAATTAGCATGCTGAAGAGGCAATGGGTTGTATTTTCCACAGGACCGATAACCGATGGGGAAGACCAGACGAATGGAGGCCACGTGCCGGGAAACGCAGCGTGGGACCCTACCGGATCGACGATTTGCAGAAGTTTGCCGATGGTAGTTGAATGAGAAGAGCCGAAGATCGTGATGGCGAGCTTTGGGAGAAGCCCACATCCAGCAGTTGAGAGACATAGGCTGATGATATGACGTGGTAAACTACTAATCATCAAGCCCATCACGAAACCGAGAACCGAACCCCAAGCCTTTCAGTTCGACGCAATAAAAAAGCTAGAAATACTGCAGTCGGCATGAAACATTCATAAAATGGTCGGAGCGTTACGGGATATTGATTTTTGTGAGGAAAAGTTTCAACCAATCCCGGTTGACATACACGCCTACCAGGCGAGGTTGTGGAAGTAGAAGCATTGGTGAGCAGAGCTCGTGTTTTGGATGTGGCATGTGTTAATTAGCAATCCGTCCTATCTTCCATCATGTGACATAACGAGATCCCCTAGGGATCTCAAATATACCCTATCCCCATCTGCATTATTTTAGCTACCTAAAAGTGAAATTAATTTTCAAAATCAGTCTTCTTAACCTATGCAAAGAGGTACTATGTAGGTATATACAAGACGGAAGATTTAATAACCGTATAAAGCAATGGGACTACGAGAAATAGGTCTTCTTCATGGCCCCATTAATGGGGCAAAATCATGGCACCACGAATAAACCGCGAAAATTACGTCTTCTCTCTATACGTATAATCATACTAATATTATAAAGAGGAAAGATTTGTAATTTTGTATGTTTGTAACGAATAAACTCAAAAATTACCGGACCAATTTCGAAGATTCTTTCACCATTAGAATGCTACATTATCCTTAAGTAACATAGGCTATATTTATTACTAGACCCTTGAAATTTTGAAAAAAAAATCTTATTAACCGAAGCGAAGCGAGGGCGGGTCGCTAGTGTTGGTATATATCGTGTGATGTCGGCCGGCTTCAGAACAGCACCATCCCGTATCTTCTTGTGGGATAACAAAGCGGCTACCCCAACCCCTAAGGGTCCAGCTCCTTTATAGTCTACTGCTGGACGTCCCTTCATTCACTCTTGTCTTGTGCGTGAGGGATGTATAGCCTTAAAACGGCACGCTGGTCAAGTGGGTTGGTGAGTTTACTCTTTGTAGTTCCTCAGGGTTTGTATTGGCTTTGTTATCCCTTTCACGACACTCACGGGAAGAGATGAGATTATTCTATAGCCGGCCAATATTGGACAATGTCATTGACAATTATCCGGGTGTTGCAGGTTCCATAGTATAGTGTGGTTGGCTATAATTGAAATTTGTATTTTTTTGGCTTACTCTAGTCATCGAGAAGAAAACAAACCCATATCGAAAATATTTTTTAAATTCACACGCTCATACGTGGTTCTTACACTATTGTATTAGTGACATCATTCTAAAGATGATTGTAATTTCTCCGTACCAAAATTTTGAAAGGAAATAAATATAGTATGCCACCAAAAATTCTTCGTGTTAAATATATCCCATGACGCTTGAGTATATTGACACCTTAATATATTAAGACTAACATAGGAGCTGAGGTGGAACACAACAAGGAATTGTAGTTCCTCACTCTTGACCCGCGTGCCGTTAAAACCCATATCCAGCAGTGGAACATACACATATGGGCCGGCAAATTCACAAACCTCTCCCTTTAACTTCGTCGTAGTCGGCTAAACAGTCAATTATTCTATTGTAGGTATATTGTACGTACGAAGCAAGCTATGAAACCAGTAATGTTCACTTTAGTTACTTATTTAAACATTACCGCACATAATTAATGTACAAAGGGCGGAATTAAAGCCTAGTAACATTCTCTGCCAGTCATCCTTTGGCTAAACAGAAATGCTCTACCGTTGTGCAAAGCAAAGGAATAATCCTGAAGCATTATTTTCAAACAGATCTTCGAAGTAGCCTTCCTCATGTCAACTTTACCAACATTTTAAAAGGTCACATCCAAAGTTTTTTTCTTCTTCTTCATATATGGCAATGGCGCAATTAGCACATTCTGCCAGTGTCAAGTTTTCTTCGTAGTAAAAAGTAAGTCGGGAGTCGCTCACTAAAACGATAGTAGGTTTACTGAGGACAGAAGAGGACTCCTTGGAAGCGCGCGAACAACGCAGCCCCACGCTTTTATTTTGATTATCACAAACACCACGCACGGAGAACACTTCAGTATTAACTATCCACAAAACGCCTAATACACAATTATTTTTACAATAAACAAAAACTCAAGTTCACTTCTCGAATTCCTGCCAAAAAGTCCACATCCGATGTTTACCACATCATAGGCCACTCGACCACGCCTACATTTATACCACGCCTATCTCGATAGGCGTGACCATTCCTTATATACACTATGCGAGATTACCCCACATATACAAATATGTATATGTATGTATCCGTCGGAAAGTTTCCTTTTGTGTTGAACTTATTTTGTAACAATACCCGTAATACTGTTCTGGAAAATAGGATTGTTCTCCAACACCTGAGGCTAACAATGAGACTGCTGGATTGGAATGGATACACTGTATAATTAGTATGTCACATTTAGGATAGGTAGCTCTTTTGTATAAAGTTTTTTTTAAAGGCCGATACCGGCAGACGAGCATGTGGTCCATGATCACATATTCTATATCCAGCAGTGGAGAGATATAGTCTGATGGCTCCTATTCACGTTGGCCAATATATGTATGGTTGTGGCCAATACGTATGGCCATCATGTAGAAGGGGGGTTTGTGGTCACCTTGGTAGGTATTGGAGTGTTGGCCCACACGTTGGCGTGAGATCTGAGTGGTGTCGGTTGTTCAACACAGATCAAAGGGTTTTGGTGAAATGGTGGCCGCCGCGTTCACATGTTAGCCACACGTTGACACATATATTGGTCAACGTGAAGAGGAGCCATGAAAGATTGTTGCATAATTATTAATAACTAGCTGCTGCCCGCGACTTCGTTCGCGTGTACTTTAGTTTATAAACTCCGTCTTTACCTTCTTAGGGGTATTTGGTATTTTCAAAAACGATCACACACATTATTTCTTATAGCTTATTTTTTATCGAACAAATGTTCGACGTGATTCTTTAAATTGATATAACTTTTTTATTTATGAACTGATTGAAATAAAACAAACACTAAATTTTAAGTGAAGCTTACTACAATATATTAGTGACAACCGCACCCAAATCGGTTGAGCCATTTCTAAGATTAGCGCGCACAAACGCACAGACAAACAGACAAAAATTCTAACCATCATTGTTTTGGGTTCTATTGCGTTGATAAAGGCCCCCAATAATATTTTTCTCATATATCTTCCATGTACAGACAGCGATCAGTTACATTTTATTATATGTATAGATCTATAGAGGTGATCTAGGGGTATCTATACTAGACTCACATTCGTGTGATCGCTCCTTGAGTAAGGAGTTTTAATAATTGTCACTGTTTAAGCGGCGAGGGAAAACATCGTGAGAAATCCGCATGCTCCAGAAATAACAAATAATCTGGAGTATATCCACCAATCCGCACTAGGCTCGCGTGGTGGATTACGGCCCGAAACCTCCCAGTGATTTACTAGGGTAGCCCTGTGCCCTACAGTTTGACATTAAGGGCCGATACAACTACAAGCACATTAATAACAATCTATGTTTATACATTTAGAACCAAATTTCACCACTTTGTTATATATAAAAGTATTTTTTTTATGAAAAGAAGACGACTAACGAGCATGTGTGCTACTGTCCACCCGATGGTAAGTGGCTACTGCCGTCCATAAACATCCGCGATATATGCCAACATCAGTCCAGAATGACGCACGTTGACGCGGCCCCGGATGCGCTACAAATCTTTGCAGATCAAGGAATGTATTGGGAGAAGAGATTGGGAAAATGGGGAGGGTTAGGATGGGATGGAAATGGGCTCTGGCATATCTCACTCACTACCGAAACACGCACGTACTTTAAGGAAGTTAAGCGAGATGCAGATGCAGAATTTTCCGAAATCTCCCTAAAAACATATTTAATGTCAATAGAGCTCTAGCTGTTGAGAACTGCTTTTAATATTGACTTGACTTAGTCCACTAATGTTTGGTAGTGATTTTTTTTATTTATTTTTATGTACGACGGCGGCAGACGATCATACAGCCCACCTGATGGTAAGTGGATACTGTCGCCCATAGACATCCGTGATACAAATTTTAGATACGATACATTTTATAAAATGATTTTAGTTTTTACTTATTAAAAGTTCATTTCGTATTTGACGTGTACAAAAGGCGAACTTAATGCCCAACAGCATTCTCTATCCGTCAACACTGACAATTTTCAGCAAACCCAGTCGGTAGCCAAAGTTTGTTATGTTACTCTAATAAGATTCATACCAGACTGACAGGACAGTAACAGCGATGATACACACGTATAGCAGAGTGTTAATATTGGTAGGGTAGAAATATTATCTATAGATATAATAAAACTGTAGTACCAGCGTGTCTGTACATTGAATATATTTACCAAAAACTGATTAGGGGCGATGAAGGATGAGTATCAGTATAAAAAAGACGATTATGAAATTTCTTGTCTGTCTGTTCGAACACGTTAATCTCCAAAACGACTGAACGGATTTTCATGGAATTTCCACAGGTTAGTTAAGCTTAGTTTGGCGCTTCGAATAGGCTTTGTTTCATCGAAATGGGCTGGCGGGAAGAAAAAATATCTCAATTTAGAGTTTAACAACTAAAATTCCACGCGTACGAAGTTGCGAGCACAGCTAGTTAAAGATAAAGGTAGTGACAACGCCTGTTATGTTTATAATTCCTCCTTGTACCAACATATTGCTATTAGATTTTATCAGGCACGCATCACGATAATGATTCCCAAGAGAACTTATAATCAAATTTAGATCGGGACATGTCCTGGACATGAAGTATCAACTGTATTTCAATAAAATCTATTCAGTGGTTTTTATGTAACGACTGATATTGTACATTAATGTTAATTCCCCCACGAACTTTATAATCGATCGGCATAAAATGTACCACAAATGTTAGTTAACCTTGGTCTTAAGCTATAATTGTGCCAAGTTTCACCAAATTATGTTCAGTAGATTTTGCGTGATGTGCATACAGACAAATACAGATAAGACAGAAAAATATTTAAAAAATGGCTGTTTTAGGATTCTATGTCGTTCGTAGAGTATACTGCAACGATTGTTTCCAAAAAATATTTCATGTACCTACAGTCACGGCTCTGTTACAATTTAATTATATGTATAGATATTCATTGATGTATAGATATATAGATAGTTATATAGATATATAGATAGATGTATAGATATATATTATTATAATTATATGTATAGATTCATTGACTAATACAATTATTTATTTAAAATAAAAATTTGTATAATAATATTTCTATAAACGGAGATTCTATATAAGTATATGTATTTAGTATATAACTTTTATTAATATTTATTTTGGACGCCAATTCCGGCAAATGTGACGAGCTGTTGTCCTTGATTATCATCAGTTACTACTCATATCTATATACATATAATAAGAATGTAACTGATCGCTGTCTGTACATGGAAAATATATGAGAAAAATATTATTGGGGGCCTTTATCAACGCGATAGAACACAAAACAGTGATTCTTAGAATTTTTGTATGTTTGTCTGTTTATCTGTTTGTCTGTGCGTTTGTGTGCGGTAATCTTAGAAACGGCTTAACCGATTTGGGTGCGGTTTTCACTAATGTATTGTGGTAAGCTTCAATTAAAATTTAGTGTTTGTTTTATTTCAATCAGTTCATAAATAAAAAAGTTATATCAATTTAAAGAATCACGTCGAACATTTGTTCGATAAAAAATAAGCTATAAGAAATAAAGTGTGTGATCGTTTTTGAAAATACCAAATACCCCTAAGAAGGTAAAGACGGTGTTTATAAACTGAAGTCCACGCGGACGAAGTCGCGGGCAACAGCTAGTTGCTAACAAATGACTTGATTGTCGATTTGACCCAATAATCAAATTTTGAAAAATATCAATTCCATCTCGCTCCCACGACGTAGTATGGTCTCCCCCAAGAAAGGCCCAGTCAATAAAAGTCGTTGGCAGAATGTTATAAAATATTTACGCTCCGTGGCCACTCCCCAGCGTCGTAAATATACGTCCTGACGTAAATATACGTCCTAATGTGATGTTGTTCCCGAGTTATGGCTCGCAGACAAATTGGCGAGTGATTGGTTTAGTGTGGAAGGTTTAAATTCAATTTTTTCGATTCATCAAATTCGTAACTAGACAAATACGTTATTCGTATAATTTCGGGACTCGTCTCATTCGTTATATATCTGGACTTGTCTAAAGTTTGCACAGTCACCAAATATCCTTTTTATTTAATACTAGCGACCCGCCCTCTCTTCGCTTCGGTTTATATGATTTTGTTTCAAAATTTCAAAATAAAATACAGCCTATATTAGACACGGGTAATGTAGCTTCCTATGTGTGAAAGATTTTTTGAAATCGGTTCAGTAGTTCCAGAGATTACCAGCAACATACCTACAAACACACAATTTTATCTCTTTTTTTTATATATTATTATAGTATAGAAATAGTTTTAAGAGAACCTTTCCGTGTCGGGAAAATTAAAAAGCAATACTATGAAAATCACAAGAAACTTAAACTGTAAACATATCTTTCATCAATTAAACGAAAATGTTATAAGAATTAATGTTAAAAATAAAACGTTAAAAAGAAGTTTCTGGAGGTTTTTTTAAACAGATACAATTCCAATTATATTTATTGTTAAAGTTTGTTCAATCTCGGTCCCATGTGGTCTCTATAATAAACTTGGGGAAACGAGACGCAAAAATCCGTTTTACGTAATTTTATTATCATTTCTTTAGAATACTTTTTTTTATGTACGAAGGCGGCAGACGAGCATACAGTCCATCTAATGGTAAGTGGACACTGTAGCCCATAGAAATCCGTGATACATGCCAACATTAGTCCAAAATGGCAAACGGCACGCCCCCGGATGCGCTGCCTACCTTTGGAGATATAGGAATAGATTTGGAGAAAGGGTTGGGGAAATGGGGAAGGATAGGATGGGAATGGGCTCTAGCACATCTCACTCATTATCAGAACACGTACGTACATTAGGGAAATGAGATAAAGTGGGAAATGCAGTACATTTCAAGGTAGTCTTCTGTGAGAGAGGGGTAACATGGACAGTTGAGCGCGCCCAGCGACTGTTGGATTGCAGCTTGCACTCTTCCCCTCAAATTTACTTTACTTTGGATTTGACTTTTTAAATTGAAAGGAGGCGTCGTACACAAGGCCCTCTAAATGAACAATATAGTGCAATTTTAAAGATTTCGCATTATTTTTGATCGTTTAGGATGTGTTTTGAAATAATAATAATAATATACGTAATGCTTGAATAAAAGTTTAAGCTATAGTTCGTTTTTTAATCACTATATTATCGCTATAATCGTTAATAACTTAATTAACACTTGTATACGGGTTTTACCGCACGTTTAATTGTTTACTTTCCCGCGAAGAAATGCAATCTGTGTCCTTTCCATGGTCCGCGGGAAGGTTTGTGCAAAATTTCAGCATAAATTAATCCACCCGTTGATGTGAGAAAACGGTTCTTACAAACGGACATCGTTTCATTTCTATTCTTAGGGAAATCGTTATAAAGAATGTACGCGTTGGTTTTTATCAACTGTAATATAATAAATAATTACAATAGGATATTACAATAGTAGTGAATTATAATAAATAATATAATTACAATAATTATAATTACAATAGGATATTACAGGACATTAATGAAATGTTAGCGAGGCGTAATGACATAGATGTTTTCTTCTCAAATGAGCGGGTTCTGAGCAGGTATACTGTGTAATTCTTAGAGAAACCGTTATAAAGAATGTACGCATTGGTTTTTATAACTTTAAAACGTACCTTATTTTATGTTTAAATAGTACGGTATATATATTTTTTTTATAGACTAGTGGGCGGACGAGCAAGCGGTCCCACGTGATGGTAAGTGTCACCGCCGCCCATGGACACCTGCAACACCAGGGGGCATGCGGGCGCGCCGCCGACCTTGCAAAATCCTATTCACAGCTCTCTTAAGTTATGTTTATATATTGGTACGGATAAGGGTGTATACGGCCGAGATGACATCCCCCAGTCTCTATTAGCCTTTGACCAAAAAAAAATGACAACCAGAGCTCTATCATCTGATGTTTAAGATTATGCAATAAAAAACAATGCTATTTTTTAAAGATTTCATTGTAGCTTCTTATTATAACATCACTACAACGAACATAGAAAACAATGAAGCCGCTTACACCAAATTCAATACATAAATAAGATGTCACAAATAATACTCTTGAGCCCCAGAAATAATATCTTAATCCTCACAGACGTCTTACGCTAGTGTTGTACACATAAAATGCGTTATCGATAGACGGTAAACACTTGGAGTTAGGTACGGTAATTAGTGCTGTACATTATCGACATTATGACGTCGAGACTGCACTCTAAAATCAATTAGGGTAAGGATGTGACATGTTCATTATTAGATTAGTTATCGATATTTGAATGTTACTTACATTTTTTACATTTCTTATTGCATTGAAATGTCTTTACAAGATCTTCTCTATGCAAAGTTATATTTAAAAACATATTTTTAATAGATTAGATAAGCTGTAGTTTGCTGAGGGTGTATATAGGCCTCTTCCAAGGACTGTCACCACACACGGTCTTCAGCTCTTTTCATCCAGCCACTTCCGGCGACTTTCTTCAAGTCGTAAGTCCATCTGGCCGGAGTGCGTCCCGCGTTACGTATTGAACCCGAAAGTCTTCAATCAATGTGTCCTGCCCGTAATGATATATGGTGCCGAAACGTGGACTCTGACGGACTTGTTTACAAGTTCAAAGTTGTTCAGCTCAGAAAAGAGCTCGGAGTCTCTTTGCTGGATAAAATCCGTAACAAAGAAGGTCAAAGACATAGGTCAAAGAACCAGCAAGCTGAAGTTGTCGTGGGTGGGCTATGTATGTCGCAGGACCGATAATTATGAGTAAATTTATTGTTTAAGGCTTCGAAAAATGTTTGGACTTAAAAATATTAATATTAGAGTTGATATTTCCAGAATATCGACAACGTATATCTATTGTTTCGTCCCATCACTATTTCTCGGCAATGCTATAATTTTCATACAAAATACTGCACTTACCTCGCTGGATACTTTCGATACTGGCTCGCTCACAACCGTCCCTACAGTATGATTTATATTTGTAACTCAATAGAGATTGGTAGTACTTTTTTGTAATACTCGTATAAGTATGTGGCGTCGAGAGCCGACCTCTTTGGTCGAGCTGCTAATTTAGTTCTTTTTAAAAGCATTCCTTTTATAAGTTTTGTTTTTGTGATTTTGATATTCGTTGTCAACGAAATTTTCAGCAGATCGATCTTGTCGCTTTTCTAGAAGAGAGTTTTCTATTTATTAATTTACGCTGTTTTTATCTTAATATTGTTAAGGCGACGTAGTTGTAGTCGCATAATTATTGAGGTTATCAACGTTAGGCTGTGCATCGATTAAATAAAGAATATTCCCAAGATCCTGGTTTCTCCTCATTGTAGCTCAAGTTATATACAGGCACAAGTAACTGGAGAGCTTCCTCCAAAAGTATATAAAACGCTACATAAGCATAATACAGCTGGTACTATAATACAAACGCTGAGGAACTATACGGACTCTAAAAGGGTGGACTTGCCAACCCATTTGGGCAGCGTGGTGTTTTAAGGCCATGTCCAGCAGTGGATACTGAAAGGGCTGATTGCATTGCATTTATTCAAACTGTTGTATCTCTATCACTTACAAAATTCTGGAGAACACCCTTAAAAAACATCCCCCTGTGAACGCGGTAATGAGAGAGCACGTACTCTGCCGATGTATATTTAAATTTGATGCTCGGTACACGAGTGTATAACTCGTATGTTTGTACGAGTACGTATGTATCCCACCTGTACGTCTGCCTTGTTCGTGACCGGAATATTTTTTCGCGTCTACTTCTAAGGGTGGGTTTACATGGAATCTTATCAATCCTATGACAGTTTATGATTTTTCAGTGGAAATGACTTTGTATTGGCGTTCACTGTGATTAACTTTCATTAAATTGTGATTAGCTGTAGTAATGTCAAATTTCATTAAAATCGGTTCAGTCGATTTTGCGTGATGCTCGTTCAGACAGACGGACAGAAATTCGAAAAGCATTTGTACTTTATACTTTATATTATATACATATCATTCGTACTATAGAAATTAATAGTACTTTATATATAATCACTACTCATGGAATATTTCATGGAACAGACACGGGTCTCTTACTGTTTTAACAAACTGATAACTTACTGATAACAAAATTTGAAGCAGGGTCGTCTCGGCGCGTTTACGACATTATCACAGGTGACAAATCTTGGATCTACCACTATGATCCAGAAACTAAGTGTCAATCTACTGTTTGGCTAATTGAAAGTGAGCCAAGAAACGCTGGAAAATTTCTAATCGCAAGTTTTTCACTTTAACTGGCTACCTGATATCTGTACCTTTACGAAACCAAAGCAAGTACGTACTCAGAATAGTACGTAATTGCCAAACGTTTTTACTGCAGTCAACTGCAGTGAGTAACAACCGCCCAAATAGAGGTCTCCGCGGACTGCTATGGCACCACGACAACGCGCTCGCTCACTCAGCGTTTAAAACAAGGGACTTTTTAGACAGTACGCCGGTTAATGTTTTAGGCCATCCTCCTTACAACCCCGACTTGGCATCTTGTGACTTCTTTTATTCCCAAAATTAAATCCAAACCAAAAGTTGGGTAGTTTTCGTCACCGGAAGACGGGCGGCTATTTTCGAAGGCGCTTTGAAAGAGATACATGAGGAAGTGGAAAAAATGATTTTAAAATTTGGATCAGACGCATGAAACTTTGTATAGATGCAAGTGGATAGACCTACTCTGAAAAAAATGTACTAATACTCTGAAAAAAGTTGAGAACCGTTAGTACATTTACTTTATTTTTCGCAAAACTTTCTGAGTTCCCCACGTACATAGTTTATTATAGGTATGTATAAATAATTAGATGTCGTATATAAACTCGAACCTGAATATTTTGCATTCAAATAAAATCACCCATAGCCGAGATGTAATTATTTTTTCCAAATTTCTAGTCTTCGAAATCTCCATTGAATTAAAAAATGAAATAAGTTACAAACTGCATGTGAACCAGCTCTATTGTATGTCACTTTTCTCCTTAAACCAATATCTTAAATGCGGGATAAATGTTCAGTTTTAAGTTTATGTATATATTTTTAATATAATAACTTTAAGGTAGTTTTCAGATCATTCCGAAGATCCGTACCGTAACCATAACCTTTTATCGTCCACTGCTGGATATGACCCTCTTCATTCACATTGTCTGGTGCATGAGGGATGTATGGCCTTCAAACGCGACGCTGGCTAAGCAGGTTGGCAACTCCACTCTTTTACTGATAGAATATGAATATGACATGATATAAATATGAGTATTATGTTGTGATATGGTATGAAATTTAACAGTTATTATTACAATAGAATTTATAAAATTTCAATGCCCTAGAAGGGCCATGTACTTACAACTCCGTCTGTGTACACGATAGCAATGAATGAATAAAACTAAAAAATAAATATATACTCCAGTCCATCATATAAAATTTCTAATCAAGAATATGTCGTCTGGGCAATAGGCACATTTATTAGAAATATACCTAAATTTAAGTATCTATTTCACCTTACTCCATTACAAGATGCTCGTTGGCGTGTCAACATGCAGTAAACATGTTTCAATACCCTCTTAAAGTAGTGTGACTATGAGCTTAATATAAGAAATAAACTTATGCAGAATCCAATTTAGATCGCTGCAATGGTGAACCGAACGTTCGCTTAATTATGCCACCCTGGTGACCTGCGGTATAAAGTTGCTAAATCGTTCTATGCTGGGAGGTCAGGATGAACCGTCAATGACTTTCGTCTTCAAGATGACCTTAGCTGAAAAGCTGTAGGAAGTGTTTTTTTTTTTAGTTATATTGCGCAAGTCAGAATTTTTAGTAAAGTAACTTGGGTGGCTTCTTCCAAATGTACATAATACAAGAATGTAAATTCCTGTAACTGTTAGATAACGCTTTTCTTTGCAAAATCTGTCGAACTGATTATGTGTTACTCAAACCATACAAAAGTCTAAGACAACCTTATTGAAATATGAAAGTACTGTTTGTTCACATTCACAAATTCACATATCTAAGTTTAGATATATTGCGTGGGCATTCTAACGAAGGTGAACAATCTTTGATATTTTATTAAGTATTCATTTACCTGGATATTAGTTAAATTTATCGTGTGGTCACTCTACTTATATCGCAATGAAAAGCCCTAAGTGCCTGTTAAACAACATAATGGAGTATTATTGCATGTCACATACAAGTTTATGATATATGCATTCACGAAAACCCCTAGACATTAGTATATAATGAAGTGCTTCATTCTTCTATATGGATAATGAAGCTCCCACTTTGCCCTCAATCTTAGACCCGTCGATGTAGATCTTTATTTGCTAATTCTTCATATTGTTTTCGGTCTACCAGGTTAATGAACTGGAGACCTATATGTTTTACCGGATGCGGAGTGTCTGCAAATGCCACCCTACGCTCCACCTCCCCGTCCTTCGGCATCATCCGGGGTATCCCTCTCTTTGCCTCGTATAGGGCGGCTGCCTCTTGAACTCTGAGGTCAAGTGGTAATACCCCGGCCAGTAATAGTGCCGAGTTTAGGGAGACAGTGCGGTAGGCTTTGCAGAGCTTTTGGGCAAAGCCTTTTTAGACTACGTTGAGCTGTCGTTTGACGCCCAGTCTAGTGGCCGCCGGCGACCATGCGCTGGTGGCATACAAGATTATGGGCTCCACCGTTGCCGTATATATAATACGTATTATGTCAGGGTGGAGCCCCCAACTTATCCTGGCGGCTCTAGACAATTGCTTGTAAACATTCAACGCCTTTTTGCAGATGTTCGCAATATGGGCGTTGAAGTTTAGCTTCTTGTCTACTGTGAGCCCCAGGATCTTAATCTCGTTGGACATCCCAATGTCAACCCCGCCCATGCTCAGGAGTGGCGTGTCAAACTTCAGCTTTCTAGTAAGCGCCATTGCATATGTTTTATGCGGCGCGAACTTAAGCTTATTTTTGACACCCCATCCCCGAACATACTCGAGGGCGGCATTGGCTTGCCCTTGCACTTCCAGCGCAGTGTCACCATCAAACACTAGGACGACGTCATCAGCATACGTCTGTAGGTAGTTGCCTCGCTGTTCCAGGCCCCTCGAAAGTGGATCGATGAGGAGGTTCTAAAGTGTCTCTCCGGCGTATCTGACTCGCACCTTTCGGTCTTCTAGGTAGCTGGTCATTATCCGCCGGAGGTTCACCCTAGACTAGACTTATGAAAGTGCATTTGTATTAAACAAATGCTGACATGTTGTAATTGATGCAATTATAAAAAGGTAAGTTTTATGGTAAAGCAGAGATTGAAGTTTATTCCCCCCACCACTCAACTCAATCCTCGACGTAACGCATCGCAACGCGCTGCCCAGCGAGATAAAGCCTTAATCGACTTTTTTTTTTCGAAAATCCAATACAAAGCAATACGAAGATTTTTCAAAAATTTCACTATAACTCATTCTTTTTTAAAACGAAGACTACCCAAAGGCCACCAGACGAATACTAGTTAATAATACAGGGTCCGGCTGCATTTTATTACGTTCCCGTTTACGGAGGCAGTAAAATATTAAGTTGGTGCTTTTATGTTATTGCTACATGCATTTTATTGCACCTTGGGAGTGGGAAACGAATTGCTACTTCACGACGGTGTGTTTCGGGAGTTGACAGTGAAAAGATTAATTTTTCGTTGCATTACTTCATAAGACATAGAGCATAGGGCAAAAGGGATAAAAACAGCTAATATAAGCCCTGAGCGACCACAGTGACCACGGCTAGGTTTGACCACTTCTTGTAAAGACCACTTCTGGGGAAGATGATTTCTGGATCCTCTCACCACTTTCTACATGTCCACTGCTTGTACAGCGTACAAACACAAATGGAAACATAAGTTTATTTACGAAGGGTAGAGGGCATATCCCCTTCCACGCTAAATATCAAAAATCGCCGATATACGTGTTTAATTACTTCAAATGAGGAGTCTATACTTATGCTAACTTTCATGTCTCTTAACTAAAATTGTTTTTGAGATTCCCTCTCTTCAATACGTGTGGCATACTGTGTAAATTTCATGTTTCTAGCTTCAGCTATTTACGCTCCGTGATGATGAATCAGTCAGTCAGTCAGGACATCTCTTTTTTATAGATAAAATAAAAAGGTACCTAAAACAAGGGACATCCCAACCATGTAACTATGTAAAATCGTAGCTTGAGGATCCTGGTGAACCGCCGAGTGTCCTTCGATCCCCGGGGGAATCCTCACAAACTGGTGAGTGCAGACGAATTCCTCGACTTATTTTGTTGGGGGATCCTAGTAGACGACCCCGACGCGTAGTATTTTATGCTATTACTAGCTGGACCCGGCAGACATTGTTCTGCCTGTGTATATTTATTTACCTCTGTATATAAAATCACAAATTATTCTGTTTTGCCGTCGATATGATTTTTGCGATCGATTGAACGGCATAGAAGTTGATGTGCTGCAGCGCCATCTAGTGGTGAGTTACAACAAAGTCGATAGCTCGAAAATATTCTCCATGACAAAATACATATATGTGCCAACCGGTCAAACAGTGTCGAAATCTATTAATCTCAGATATACCAACATACATTATATATATAGATTATAATAATAAAACTCCCAAATAAATTAATAAATCAATTTATTAATACAAGAAACATTATAATTAAAATTAATAATAACAATTTTTCGTAAACGCTATTTATAAATATATTTATATATTTTTTATAAAAATTAAATTGACATTTTTGCTAGAAGTATGTTCGACCACATTACTATAAGCCGGGCTGATAATTATTATCAACTTGTTACGTGTCGTTCCGGTCGAGACTTGAAGCCGGTTAAAATACCACACCCCATCTCTTCCCGTGGGTGTCGTAAAAGACGATTACAGAATAACAAAGCCGCTAACTAGAAGCCACAAGCTATCACAAAATACGCCATCTGTGAGCCCGCTTGGCCAGCGGGCCGTGTCAAATCTGTACAGCATAAATCCCTCGTGCACCAGTGCAGGAGACTCGTGTCCAGCAGTGGACATTAAAAGGACTGGCTACGATTATAGCTCCATGTTGAGGTTACGTTCAAAATGAAATCTGAATGAAATGCAAGTTTATATGAAATGTATCTTAACCGTCACACGCTGCTTGATCAACATCCAATTTCGAAAGGCTATAGCGTCATTTTTAAAGATATTCTAAGAAAAATCACTACATTTTTTGTAATTGTACAATAAAATTTTAGCGTTTGTACACATTTTATATTGTAAATCGGGTCTAAATGGGTAAAATTAAAGGATTTTGTTTACCTTTTAATTTTAGTTTAATTTTAGGATTTAGTTTCCGCGCGGGTTACACCAGCCGCGGTCAACCCGTGACCAATAAAAGGTAAACAAAAGCCTTTAATTTTACGTGTTTAGACCCAATTTACAGTTTCAAATGGTGAACTTTACCTTATAATTAAAGATCGGATATTCGGGTGCATATTTACCTACAAGGTATCGAAGCGGCTTCTTAAAATAATTTATTTGAAAACAGAAATCCCGGGATTTCACAACAAATAGGATGCTTATTTATGGAACTCCTCAGCAGTTTTGAAGGTCTGATGGTGACCGGGGCAAAGTCGATAGGATCTAAGGCACTACTGAAGATATAAACTTTGGATTTGGATTCAAATTCTTAGTTCTAATGGCAATTTGTAGGAATGCAGTTTTGAGGGTCTTAGGGTCTTAGGATTAACTTTACAACTTTAGGTATATGCATCGTATTCTATAGTCGGAACATAAAATTTATCGATCCCGGGATTGCGGCATTCGCCCGATACAAAAGTGCACTCCACACTTATACAACACCTCAACTTTAGGTAAATATGCACCCGAATATCCGATCTCTAATTATAATTGAATGTCAACACTAATTTTGAGATCGGACGATGGTTGTTCGTTTCCCCCTCCCCAAATCAAGATTTACAAAATCATCTCGTATACGAGCAGTACTCGTTTTTCCAAATTGTTTTATAAATTTATATCTGCTATGTTTGTTCTTTGGTCTCCTCGTGTTGAATATATTCCTCTTAATTCGCATCGGTAGGAAACTGTATGTGTACAGTCTTGGTATCTGAGAGTACAATTTAATAAAGGTAATTATCACACTATATCATCAGCTGGTCTTTTGAGGTTTTTGAGGAGGAGAGTGCACGCTGCAATCCAACAGCCGCTGGGCGCGCTCGACTGGCCATGTCACCCCTCTCTCACAGACAACTACCTTGAAATGCACTGCATTTCCCACTTTTTCTTATTTCCCTAATGTACTTACGTGTTTCGGCAGTGAGTGAGATGTGCCAGAGGCCATTTCCATCCTATCCCTTCCCATTTTCCCAACCCTTTTTCCAAATCCAATCCAGTGAAATTCGCCATACGTGAAAACATTTTATAAGGGGGAGGATGCACGCTTAAAATCCAACGCACTCGACCAGTCTCACAGAAGACTACCTTAAAATGTACTCGTCTTCCCCACTTTATATTATACCCGTGTATTATTATAATTATATACTTTATATTATGTACGTACGTGTTTCGGTAGTGAGTGAGACATGTCAGAGCTCATTCCCATCCCATCCTATCCTATCCCTTCCCATTTTCCAACCTTCCCTCTAAATCCATTCCCACATCTTCAAAGGCAGGCAGCGCATCCGGGGGCGTGCCAACGTTTGTCTTTGTGGACAGAAGTTGGCATGGATGTCCATGGCTAACACTATCCACTTACCATCAGGTGGACTGTATGCTCGTCTGCCGCCTTCGTCCATAAAATAAACAGAGACATAAAAATGAAAATCTCTTACGTTATAATCTTCCATAGCTAACTGCTTCTGAAGATACTCCAATTGATTTTCCAAATATTCCTTCACGCCGGTCATTTTGCTCTGTAATCAAAACTGTTTATCAATGCCAGTAAAAAAGCATGCCAGACGGCAGTACACATCTGGCAGACTAACTAGCAAATGATGACGACTTAATACATATGCCAGTATGCATGACAGTTATTTAATTCAATTAATTTATTTGAAACTAGCTGACCCGACAGACGATGTCCTGTCCAAATTTCCATAATTTTAAATTTCAATAAAAAAAAATCCTGAAAACTTTTCCAGAACCACAACGAACAAAACAAAAAAACAATTACTCATATCCATCGTTCGAATCGTGAGTTATGGTCTGAGTTCATACAAAAATCCCATAGAAAAAAGCACTTTCAGTTTTAATTTTTCAATTTTCCAAACAACTTTTCCAAAATTTTTCTTACCCTAAAATCCTTATTCGGACTATTACGAACATTTAAAAAAAAATAGCCAATCTGGTCCAACCGTTCTCAATTGATGCGCTTACCAATGAACAGCATTTAATTTTTATTTATATGGGTGCGCGTTACAGAAGGTGGTAAATGCATAGTCAGATCGACACATTTGCCAGTAATGGCGTGTAAAATTAACTACATCTAACATAGAATTACATGAATGCTTACAAAAAACACAAGTAACACAACGCTTAACACCATACCTAATACAAAATATCAACTATCAAAACATAATTACTATTAGGTCAACAGTTTAAATTGATTTGTCAATCGTTGTGTTAGGTAACCAAAAAAGTTCGTGCGGTTTTTCTTATACAGATTTGCAATGGATATTTTTTTATTTATTTATTGAGAGCACTTGTTTATATACTGTCATTTACATTCGTATGAATTCCTCTTTCATTTGATGCATACAAATTGTTCGCGCTAATAACATTGGTGCTGGTATTTCTTAGGGTAATCTCATATTTTTGTTACCCACATCAAATGATAGCTTAATGACGTTCTGAAGCTTATATATATCGCTGCATCATGGCAGTCGAGTCATTACATTCACTACAGATAAGTCTTCACAGTGCCGCTAGTAAAGTTCGCGAAGGAACCGCATAGTCGTGGGCTCTGTCCACGACCATAATCCCGCTAAGTAAATCTTCAACCGCGTCGAAGTGACAATGCTGGAAGTAGCACACGCTGTGCCTTTCCCATCCCGCGCGTGAAATACGATTTAAGCTGCACCGATTGATCTCGAAGAAGACGCTCGAACCCAGAAGAAGCCGAGAAGAAGCGCTACCAGGCCTGGGGCATCGCGTGGCGATAACGCACTACCTAAGCACCACGTCGAGATCCTCGAGAGATAAGGTCAGGCTTAAATTAAAAACCTATGGATCCGCAAGTGGGTTAGCGTACGGCTATACTACTTAGCCGCCGCGTCCACACAAATTTTGCGACAATTGTTTAATTCCTATTGTGAAATAATTTAAAATGGCCACGAACAAAACGTCAATTCGAAGTTGTTTACTCTATGAGTACACACTTGGCACCAAAGCGGCCGAGGCGGTGCGAAAAATATGTACCGCACTCGGAGATGACGCTGTAAGTGATCGGACAGTACAGAAGTGGTTTAAATAGTTTTCCTCGGAAGATTTCAGCTTGATCGATGAAGCACGCTCTGGAAGACCGAAGTCAATCTGTATAAGAAAAACCGCACGAACTTTTTTGGTTACCTGATAAATTAAAATCAACAATGAAAAAAATTAAACAAAAAAGGAATGTCAGATAATACAATAACAGTGACCTTAAATTCTGTCCACGAGATATTCAGTTATCTATACATATAATAAAAATGTAACTGATCGCTGTCTGTACATGGAAGATATATGAGAAAAATATTATTGGAGGCCTTTATCAACGCAATAGAACCCAAAACAATGATTCTTAGAATTTTTGTCTGTTTGTCTGTTTATCTGTTTGTCTGTGCGTTTGTGCGCGCTAATCTTAGAAACGGCTTAACCAATTTGGGTGCGGTTTTCACTAATATATTGTGGTAAGCTTCAATTAAAATTTAGTTTGTTTTATTTCAATCAGTTCATAAATAAAAAAGTTATATCAATTTAAAGAATCACGTCGAACATTTAATCGATAAAAAATAAGCTATAAGAAATAATGTGTGTGATCATTTTTGAAAATACCAAATACCCCTAAGAAGGTAAAGACGGTGTTTAGAAACTAACGTCCACGCGGCCGAAGTCGCGGGCAATAGCTAGTTGTGCAATTATATGGTTTCCCGATTAGCAATCATTTTAGTTTTCTCACAAATATCCCAACGAATGTCAGTCAATACAACAACATCATCTAAGCTGTCAAAGAAATATTCATAAGGTATGCAATCGGTAATTCATGGACATGGGTGACGCGTTTCCGGATGTTTCCGGATTAGCCGAAGCCCAATGTATTTTGTAATGTATCTTGTACTACAAACGTTTCGTGAGTGCTAGTTGAAAATCCCAAAATGGAGGCTGGTAAGTTCGTGATTTCTCTCCCCGCTTCCAAAAACCAAACGGCTTGCGATCTACTGGCGTACTTTTAAAATGCATGCTTCTGAAACTGACCTTGTCCACTTCACTCATTCCTTCGTACTGCTGCATCAGATCTTGAACCGCACTTATGGTATCGAGGTATTGCGACTTGCTGGATGTCACCACCTTCTCAGTTGACATTTCTGTAAGAGCTTCCAATTAATTAAAATTTATAACAATAAGTAAGTAAGTGCACTTTGTTGCACCCAAAGAATACAGTGGAATTGATGGAGTTTAATTAAATAGGTAAAAATTGGTGTAAAACATTTAGATATGTCAATCGGTACAATAGATATCTAACTAAAAATTAACATGATTTTTTTTTAATTGTAATAAAAATTTGACGGGGAGAGTGCACGCTGCAATACAACAGCTGCTTGGCGCGCTCGACTGGCCACGTTACCCCTCTCTCACAGAAGACTACCTTGAATTGTCCTGCATTTCCCACTTTATCTTATTTCCTTAATGTACGTACGTGTTTCGGTAGTGAGTGAGATGTGGGAGAGACCATTCCCATCCTATCCCATCCATTTTCCCAACCTTTTCTCCAAATCAATTTCTATATCTCCAAAGGTAAGCAGCGCATCCGGGGGCGTGCCAACGTTTGTCCTTTTGGACTAATGTTGGCATGTATCGCGGATATCTATGGGGTACAGTATCCACTTACCATCAAGTGGGCTGTTTGCTCGTCTGCCGCCTCTGTCCGTTAAACAATAATAATAATTGGTGATTAATTTCCTCGCATGTGCATAACTCGTAGGTACTCCCTGTAACAGAAGCGGACGCGTTCAAAGGTCAAAGACCTAAGCGAGCGATTGTGGATAGTGTTATGCGCATCTGAGTAAATTAACGACTAATTATTTATAATTTAGTAAATAATATATATTTATTGTTAAAAAATCATAAAATACGTCATAAGTTTTAGTTGATATTATAAATTTTTATGTACTGATTGACATATTAAAATATTGTATACTATTTTTTATAGGATCTTAATTAACTATATTTTAAGCACGCCAAAATTTGAAAGAGTCTACGACAGTATAATAATATTTACCAAATTTGGGCCCAAAGTTGTTGAGGTCAGGTTCGTACTGGAACTCCATGCCAGGCTTCAGTTCTGAATTAGATTCCTCGTTACCCATCAGTAGCCATTCTAGGAAATTCTGCAAATCAGCTGGCAGCTCTACATGTGAAAACGTGAAGTGTTTTACTGATTCTGTATAGATTACGTTTTATTGAAGTTCATTCTGTACACAAATGTATTTGTGAACTAACGGTGCCAGCGGCTTCGTTCGCGTGAAATTGAGTGATTCCCGTGGGAACTCTTTGATCTTAAAAAATTCATTCCAAACTTTTTTTTTATTTGAAGTGACAAAAGTTATCATCTTGGGTGGCAACATAATGCGTTGTATCTATATTCTCATGTTTTTTATTAAATAAGACTGATATGTGCAATGCCTTTCCTTCTTTACTTATTATATTTTCTTTTTAGCCGTTAGGTATTTTACACCCATCAGATGATCCTGAAGTCATCCTAAATTCCAGGATGTAGCTGAAAAACAGCACTGTAATACTCTTTGTTGTTGCAGCATATGCTGAGTTTTTTTTATCGACACACAATTACACCGCTATCCGTGTTGTATATTAAATTTTATGTATTCATGTGTATATTAATGTGTGTACAAATATATGTTTTTCTTACTTTCTTCCTTTGATACAGATAAAAAGTGCCCTAAATATGCCGCCGATACATAAAAATAGCTAGTGTTATAAAAATTCGTCACGCGGTTTTTGTGTGACGCGCGTTCAGACAAACAAAAATTCCAAAAAATGTTGTTTTGGGCTCTATATCACATGTAGGTACCTACTGTACACTGCAATGACTTTTTCAAAAAAATATTCCATGTATAGACACGGCTTTGTTACGATTTTATTATACGTATGTATAAATTACTACAATACAACGTACTATAATTACATACTGACTAATTAACTGACTCACAAATATCATTAGCCTACGTCTGTCTCTCCACTATTGGATACAGGCCTCTCCCAAGGACCGCCACAACGAACGATCCTCGTCTCTTCTCATTAAACTACCACCGGCGAACTTTTTCAAAGTCGTCGGTCCACCTGACTGGAGCATGTCCCACAGTGCGCTTCCCGTTACGTGGCCTCAATTGGAGGACTTGTCTGACCTGACCGGTTATGGGTTCTGCGGCAAATATGACTTGTCCATTGCTACTTTAGCATCCCGATGACTTACAAAATAAAGCCCTGACTAGAGTAGACCCGAATCTCAGGAATCAGTACTTTCTCAATATTCAACTATATGGCACACTTAATGAAAAAAAAGAAAACACAATGGTACTAATGAGCGAAACTACACGTTAGTAACTTACATTAATTACAAATTACATGTGTAATTCTGTACAAATTACATTTTACTGATGTTCGTTTTGTATAAATTATGTTTTACTGATGTTCATTCTATCTAAATTATGTTTTACTGACGTTCATTCTATCTAAATTATGTTTTACTGACGTTCATTCTATCTAAATTATGTTTTACTGACGTTCATTCTATCTAAATTATGTTTTACTGATGTTCATTCTATCTAAATTATGTTTTACTGATGTTCATTCTATCTAAATTATGTTTTACTGACGTTCATTCTATCTAAATTATGTTTTACTGACGTTCATTCTATCTAAATTATGTTTTACTGACGTTCATTCTATCTAAATTATGTTTTACTGATGTTCATTCTATCTAAATTATGTTTTACTGATGTTCATTCTATCTAAATTATGTTTTACTGACGTTCATTCTATCTAAATTATGTTTTACTGATGTTCATTCTATCTAAATTATGTTTTACTGACGTTCATTCTATCTAAATTATGTTTTACTGATGTTCATTCTATCTAAATTATGTTTTACTGATGTTCATTCTATCTAAATTATGTTTTACTGACGTTCATTCTATCTAAATTATGTTTTACTGACGTTCATTCTATCTAAATTATGTTTTACTGATGTTCATTCTATCTAAATTATGTTTTACTGATGTTCATTCTATCTAAATTATGTTTTACTGACGTTCATTCTATCTAAATTATGTTTTACTGATGTTCATTCTATCTAAATTATGTTTTACTGATGTTCATTCTATCTAAATTATGTTTTACTGATGTTCATTCTATCTAAATTATGTTTTAAAGTATTTTAAAAAATAATTTATTGATGCTCGTTTTGTATTATATTACGATTTGTTGAAGTTCATTTTGTATAAATCACGGCAGGTTGCTAGGATACTCACTAAGGCATGTCTTCTGTTGGACTTGATAGTCCACCAGGTCAGACATGAGCCGCACTAATTGCTGCATCAGGGATTCAACCTGCATGCTGTTTTTATTACCTTCTCGAACTATGAAAAAAGTTTATTTTATTTAATTCTAGATTATCAATTTTTCTAATAAGATACAAGATACCAATATAATCACTACATATTATAAATTAAAGTCCCCCGCCTCGCTGATTTTATATTTGTTCGGGCTAATCACAGAAACTACTGTACGGATTTTTATACGGTTTTCACCAATAGAAAGAGGGATTATCTAGGAAGGTTATACCTTTGCACAAAATGTTCATAAATTAAAGAATTTATGAACATTTTGTGAAAATAAGCTACCGGTATGATGATATTATCCACCAGAAGTCATCCGGCTATAGATAATTAGTGCTACCCGTGCGAAGCCGGGGCGGGTCGCTAGTATATAATAAACGTAACTACTAACGGGGATTATTCTTGCACCGTCTCGTTTCCCTAAAGCGTTGAAACAATACCCCTCCTGACTTTTGACCAAAGTCCTGACTTTAGCCTAATCCCAAAAATTTTATAGCGATGGGAATTACCCCATCGCTATAAAATTAGGCTCTGCCAGAAAAATGACGAAAGATAATCGAATTAAATGGACAATATTCCGATATGTATGTAATACAAAAAAAGACTAATATTTTCATTATAAAAAAGCCGCGAACTTATTCGACAACCTAATAACGCAAAATCTCAAATAGGTTGCTTAGCATTGAGACTAGAATCGATTTCACCAGTTTTTACAATAGGTTGTTTTTTCATAACTTAGTCTTTCGTAGTATATTTTTCATTCTACGCGCAGTTATGCAATCAATACGTCGCAATGCCGTTGCTCGCCCGCTTTACCTAGGCGCCTGATCACAATTTTATTTAATAATTTATTTTTTTATAGAAAAAATGCGTCATACGACCATACAGTCCACCTGATGGTAAGTGGATACTGTTGCCCATACTCATGCGCGATAGCAACATCTGTTCAGAATTACAAACGTTAGCACGCCCCAGGATTCGCTGCCTACCTTTGCAGATTAATAAATGGATTGGGAGAAAGGGTTGGGAAAATGGTGAGGGTTAGAATACAGAACTGCAGGCTAGGATACTCACTGAACTATACTGAGTAATAAGAGCTACAAACGTTTTAGATAGAACAACCAGAACCTTTTGTAAATTTTGATTTATTTCATAAAATAATTTTATTTCTCACTACAAAAGTAAAATTATTTAAAAAAATTAGTTGACGTCTTTCATCCCTTAGTCTTTCTATAAAACACTTACCTTCTATGGTGTTCCTAGTCGCCAACACTGCTTTCGCCGCTTCCCTACAAACCTCCTTCATGTTGGCAGTTTGAACTTTAAAATCAATACCCTTTACTTCCTTGGCTACATCTCCTGAACGACGAATTCTGTTACCGTTTCTAGAAAGAAAAGTTTCTAGATGGCGAACGGTATAAGTAAAACTACTGCTGTTACCGAAGTAATTATTGTAAGGTAGTATTTGTTACCCGACTGCGGCAAAGTCAATGGAGGATTATGATTTTATTTTAGCAGTCCTTTTAGTCTGTATGTATATTTATCTATTCTCGCGTAGCTCTATCACACTTTGACAGATGAGGCGTCATTGGATTCCTTTTAATGTTCCGCGAAACATAGGCTATATGACGCCATTTTTAATTCAATGTGGCGAATATGAAACACGAAAATACGCGGAGCAAAAAATAAACGCAGACAAAAAAAATATCTTGTTTAGTATCAAATGAAAGGTTTTAATATGCACATTCCAAAAATGTATAATTTGTATACACAAAAATGTATTCGATAAAACGAGGCCGAAGGCCAAGCAAGATTTCACTATTTTAAGTAAACAAGATAGTAACAAATAGTGAAATCTTGTTTACCTGAAATAGTTTTCACTATTTCAAGTAAACATGATTTCACTATTTCAAGTAAACAACGATGACGTATGAATCGTTCATCTCGTTTCATTTTTTTTACCTATATAGTGAAGTAGGCGGACGAGCAAACGGTCTCACATGATGGCAAGTGTTACCCCGCCGCCCACGAACAAGGCTTAGGTTGATTTTATCATACGAATATATCTGATACATTTTTTTGGTCATTCTATTATAGTTAAAAATGAAATCTTATTTATAACTTTTGAAAAAGAATTTTAAATCGTATTTCACTTAATTTTTTTTATTTTGGTAATCAATAGTAATAATAGAATTCAGTATTTTCGTGTCTTTTATTAATTTATGTTTTAAACAATTATTTCAATTATGTTATTTATAAAATCGCTACGAAATCGGTTCAGTAGATCTCGAAATTAGTGCGAAAGAACTGGAAAACGGACAGACAGACAAACTGCCCAGTTTAACCAGATAACCAGCCACCACAGCGCATATAGACATACAGAGAAACCGACAGATAGACATACACAAACAGACAGACATTCAAAGTACAATTTAACATTAATTTACCTTATATCAGGATTGATTTTCGTTTTATCCTTAGCATTCTTCCTCAGAGAACCAGCCACCATCTTAACTTTCTTTTTAATCCATTTTTGAGACCGTCTAAAAACGTCACTATTGTTTGTAGAATGCTTGGCTCTTACAGGTATATCGAGTGGATCAATCTTCACGCCATATTCATCATCGTAAATATCGTTCCAGAATATTAAATCGTCATCTGGTATGCTTCTTTTCACTATAGTTTTGTTGATGTCTCTCTTACTCTCGTTCTTAAATATATTTGCGTTATGTACTAGCGTTTCATTTTTGGCTATGGCTATATCTGTTATGTTGGTGGTTGCTTTTTTATCGACATCTGTAATTTTTTTAGAGAAAGGTGGTGTCAGAAACTTCACCTTTCGTACTAAACTTCACGTAGCCACTAACGTTAAAGTGATTGATGTATGTATGCGTGTATGTATGTGTATATATATATATATATATATACTGTATACATTTCTATTTACTTTTATATTTGTGTGTAGATATAGATATGTACAAACATATCTGCTGTTTTTTGTTATAATAATATGTTGTAGCCTGTCTTTTAATGATAACATAACTTCTCTCGGTCTAAGGTTGACTGGAAGAGATTCCTTCTAGGAATAAGTCTGTTTTTGTACTTACTTTCGGAGTACTGTTGGCATGTATCGCGGGTGTCCATAGACGACAGTATCCACTTACCATCAAGTGGACTGTATACTAGTCTGCCGCCTTTTTTTATAAATAAAAATATGGTCAGGTAATTAATAAAGATGAAGAAAAAAATGAACGACGAATCCATATCCACCCCGATATTCGGTGGACTCAACGCCTATACAAAAAGTATATGTTTCCTATTTTCGTTTTGACTTCATGAATTAAATGTAGAAATGTTCTTGGTATTTTTCTTGTAATAACACTGTAAGTAAATTACAACTCTCTTGTGTCATGTCCTTTATTAATTATACCTTGATATATCTCCTTGGTTTTCTCTGTTACGATTTCTGATTCTTTTTTAGATGAATTATCGTGTTCTTCTTTTACAGACAATAAAACTCTGGATCTGTGACCTATATTTTCTATCATATCTGCATCATAGTTTGGATAGTACTCTCTTTCAGTTGTGATTTTTCCTTGCATTTCACTTTCGTTGGATTTTGACAATTTCTTTGTAATATTTAAGCTGTAACATAAACGCTATGAATTTTTACATATTTACTGCAGTTTCATGCTAGCAAACCCCGGCAGACTTGGCCTGCCATAAAAGTTGACGTCCTGCAGCGCCATATAGTGGCGAGTTACAACAAAGTCAATAACTCGAAAATATTCTCCGTGGCCAATTACCTATGTATACCAATTTTCATGGCGATCGGTTGAACAGTATAGAAGTTAAATCGGTTGAACAGTCGGCCTTATAATTGATAGTAAGTTTAATTGGAAGCCCCAAATCCATAAAATCTGTAATAAACTGAGGTCTTTCCTGTCTACTATAAATCTCGCTAAGAACCGATTATCCTTTAAAACACGACTAATGTTATACAATACACTAGCTGAGTCAATAGTAGCTTATGGTATTAGTAGTTATGGTAGAACGTATAAATCTTACCTAAATAACATCTTTCGACTACAACTAAAAATATTAAAAACAATTGTTCCCACCAACATTAAACTAAAATATGCCAACAATGACCTTAAACTATTTAAGCATTGCAATACTTTACCCATTCATATTAAAAGTACATATAATATATTAAAAGAACAATATTTCAATACCAAAATTCAAACGTTAATATCACATCCTACAGTTACTCGTAGTATAACACATAAGCATTTGGTAACCAACGCCGCGAACAATATATACGGTCAGCGGACCAGCGCTTACTCTGTTCCCAGGTTAATAAATGAATTAGATCCTAAATTTAAAAAAGATATCAGCGAAAATAATAATTTAAAATATAAACTAAGAACATATTTCTTGTCCAAATTATAATTTGTTCACTGCTCTCAGGTAGGTTTTTAATGTCTCGACTACTGATTCCAGCAGTACTTGTATCTTAGACAAATCTGTATGGTTTATTAGATACAATTATGTTAGCTATATACTTAATCTTTGTAAAATTGTTAATAAAAAAAAAAAGTTTTATGCACGAAGTAGGCAGACGAGCATATAGTCCAGTATACCATGGATACTGTCGCCAATAGACATCCGCAATAGGAGTACATGCCAACATTAGTCCAAAATGACAAACGATGGCACGCCACCGGATGCGCTGCCTACCTTTGGAGATGTAAGAAAGGGAAAGGGTTGAGAAAATGGGGACGGGTAGGATGGGAATCGGCTCTGGCACATCTCACTCACTACTGGAACACGTACCTACGTACATTAGGGAAATAAGATGAATTTGGAAATGCAGTACATTTCAAGGTAGTATTCTGTGAGAGAGGGGTAACGTGGCCAGTCGAGAGCGCCCAGCGACTGTTGGATTTCAACGTGCGCTCTCCCCCTGACTACCTAATAAATAAAATAAAAATAAATATTTGATTTATATCTTGCAAAATGCTCCAGCAGCTTACAACTACATGAATGCGGATTGAATTCATTCCGATCAAAGCCGGTCAATTATAATAATAAATAGGATCGAATGAGAAAAGACAAAAGCCGGTCAATTATAATAATAAATAGGGTCGAATGAGAAAAGACAAAAGCCGGTCAATTATAATAATAAATAGGGTCGAATGAGGAAAGACATTGATACGGTGATAATGTTCGATTTGATTTTTTACAGAATACTTACCTAGAATTAGCAACTCTAGTGTAATTCTCCTCTACTGATATATCCGATAACGTACGAAAGAAACTTGCTATCATTTGTAAGAATTCCGCAGGTCCTACATCTGTTTCTTTATCCACTTTACCTTTTGAAATTACTTCAGATTTGTTGTTTTTCAAATCAACTTCACTTTTGTTAGACACTTTTGCTTTTAAATCTGCGATAACTTTATGTTTGTAGTCGTTATTTTCCGAATTTGCAGCATCTTCATTAGAAGGCTCTGATTTTTCTAGGTGTGCTCTAACTTCCTGTATCCCATCAAATTCCACTGCCTTTAAAGATCTTTTCAGTTTATTTAAATTGAACATAGACTTATCAACATTTCTAAAGCTTTCACTTGCTGTCATATTATTGTTTCCATGACTACTTAATCCTGATTCTGTAACAGGGTTTTCTTTTCCTTTTTGGGTCGATAATTTGATATGTTGTTTGATATCATGAAGGAACGGTGACAACAATTCTTCTTTAGGGCCTTTCTTTAAAATTTTAAATTTGAAGCCTTCCTTTTCGTTATAGGTTTTGCATGGGCTGTTGGCCGCGACTTCACTCGTATGGGTTTCATTTCCTTGATATAATTTAAACAAAAAACGTGTTTATTATAGTAGCATCCTTCATTTCTTAAGAATATTAAAGTACATTAAAGACCTTAAACTTAAACAATAATCCAAGATATTCTACTGCTAAAGTCGGAGTGAGAATTATAATGGATTTAATAGCGTGCTTTTTATTTATAAATCTATACTAATATAATAAAGAGAGGGTGCGAATTTTGTGAGTTTGTGTGTATGTGGAGGGTAATCTCCGGAACCACTGCACCTATTTGAAAAATTCTTTCACTATTTGAAAGGCACATTATTCCAGATGGACATAGGCTATATATTATGTGCAAAGAAATTGCCGGGCACAGCTAGTCTTTCATAAAATAATCAAATGTCAATTGCTAATGTAATGTCAATATTGACAATATTCAATTACAATGTCAATGAGTAATATATTCAATTCAACTATTTATTCCTTACAGTATATATACTGGTATTGAATTTAAAAAATCTACCACATTGTACACCGTCTTAGAATGTACAATTTCATACAGAAATTTAACTATTTTGACACGATTTTGAAAAGTAGTAAAACACGTGTTTAATTATTTGTATTGTAAAATATTTATAACGAGATTCGCATCAAAAAACAGTTTTTCCACACAAATTTTGACATCCCGGCTTACCACTTCAGCGCTCTTTAAGTCTATAGGTGTCCAAATTGTATATTTCTATTCAAATTTTATATTTCTAGTTTCATCAATTTTTGCTTAGCGGCGTTGATGAATCCAATCAAGACATTTCTCTTTATACTTATTAAATATCTAGATATTCACGTCTGGAAGAATGCTAGGGAGGGGATGGATGGATGGCTAATTATTCGTTACGTCGTATCAAGGAAAAAAATAACCATCACTAATTAACAGTACTGCAATTAGTTCTTTTATCGTTCACTGCAATGCACGGGCCTCCACATGCACATTGTTGGACAATACATACATGAGAGATGTACGGTCTTAAAACAGCCATTATCCATAGTCGCAACGACATGACATCCACGGATTGTGTTGTTCTAAAGCCTGTCGTCAACACACAGCAATAAGGTCTATGATCCGAAGTTACCGGACGGTTTTCGGTTTTACTAACAATTATTAAACAAACAAAGCTAACCTATGTACATCTAAAAATACATATTTAAATTTTCCTTAGCTGACACGTCTCAATCTGGTACATATGTGTTATTAACGTACCCTTTTTGGGCCGCAAAATTCCTTTCCTAAAGAGTCTGTTCTTTTTCAAAACCTTCTTTTCTGTTGTTTCTATTTCTCGACTCTTTTCTGTTTGTTCCTGTTTATTTTCTAGGACACCATAATCACTGTAAGCTTGAGCCATTTCGACCATTTTATCGTAATTATTATTCATGTAGTCTTCAAGATATTCTGTATCGGTTATGTCAACTTCTGCCTTATCGATTTCAGATGGAATATCTTTTGTGTTGATTGGTGTTTCAACTTTGTATAAATTTTGAATTGCTGCTTGTTTTATGATGTTGTTTATTTCGTCCGGATACAATGGCATGGGACCTTTCCAGTTTGGATTGAAAACGCCGGGAGGATTGTATTTTTTGAACGAAAGATCATTCTGGAAAGATTATTATTTAAATTAGTGGACATGGATTAAAGAAAGTCATTATTGTCATCTGCAGGGAGTCATGCGTAAAAAGGCGAAACTTCATAAAAGTTGATTTTGAGTAAAATATAAAATTATTTGGAGTTTACTTTGAAGCATTTGCGGATATTTCTGATATAATTTGTTTTTTGTTATAAAACAGTAAAACCCCCTTTTTTTTGCTAAATACGTTTTCGGAATTTACGATATCTTATTTTCCTTAAAATGTTCCCATTTCTCACTTTATATTATTCCTCCTTGTACATTCGTTTTACGTTAGTAAGTGAGATACGCCAGTGCTCATTCCCATCCAATCCTATCCCTCCCAATTTTCCCAACCCATCTTTTAAATCCATGCCTACATCTTCAAAGGCAGGTACAAGGTATCCGGGGGCGTGCTAACGATTGTCATTGCGGACTGAGGTTGGCATGCACCGTGGACGTCTACGGGCGCTTGTCGCCTTCTTCCTATAAAAAGAGTGAAAAACGATAGTACCTCTTATTTTATTAAAAGTTTCTGTTCATTTTCGTAAAAAAATAGGGTAATATTGAACGATCCTAAATAGGATAGGCTTAGTTTTATAGTTACGGCCTTTCTTACTAACAGTGTTATTAGGAAATGGAAGCAAACGATACAGTGGTAAGGGACGAAAAATGAGTTCTGAGTTCTCATTCTCTCCAAATACAATAAACTCACCTCCGTCCTTTTCTTCCTTGCAACTGGCCTGTCTCCCTCATAGTAAGTCTCCCGATTATCAGCCAGCACTTCCTTCAAGTCTTCGTATCCTAAGCCCTCATCATTTTCGTCATCGAACTGCATCAGTTTGCGCATGTATGGCCTATTTACCACTGGCAGTTTAGTTGGATAGGTATTATATGGATTTCTAGAAATGTTATTTTTTTTTAATATGTAAGTAGTTTTTATGAGCCTTCCCGTGGGTATCGTAGGATACAACCAAGGGATAACAAAGCCGCTACCATGAGCCCCGAGGAACTACACCACTTCTAAAAGAGTGGACTCGCCAACACACTTAGCTGACGTGTCATTAAAAAGCCACATATCCCCCGTGCACCAGACAATGGGCACGAGGAAACCCGTTTTCAGCAGTGAACGATAAAAAGGCTGATTACCATTTACTGTACCTTAATTTCCACAAATTCAACATATAACGATTAATGTACTTATTTGCAAAGTACGATCATTCGATATGAAAGAAAAACCCGGGGTAAAGATTTTTAGGGTACGCTATTTATTTAAATAACGGGTGGGGGGGTGGTTCGGCCCATGCGGACCCAGTGCGGATTGGTGGATAGGTACCTACACATCCTCCAGGTTTTTATTTTATTTCCAGAGCATGCGGGTTTTCTCACGATGTTTTCCTCTCCCTGCCGAGCTAATGGCAATTTAAAAAAATCCGTACCTAAGTAGAAAACTCAATGGTCCAATTCGCGAATGGGCCAATTCGGGATTGGTCCAATTTATGTTAAACAAAACGTTAATTTAGATATAATTTTTAATTGCTTTTAACTTGTCGTTTCATTCAATTTCTTTCCATCACGTCAAAGGGAAAAATACAACAAAAAATATTTTTTTAGAATTAATTATTAATTGTATTTATAATTTGTAATATAATCAGTAGGAACTGTTTGAGCGTTTTGCGAATTGGACTAATCGCAACTAAACGAAATGACGGAGAAACAAAATAATCCGTTTGTCTCTTTCATATTTGCGACTGTGCCGTTCAATGTTCTGTTGACTATACTGTACAATGTGATATGCACCTTCAAAATAAGCCATTTACGTAATCTGAGGTGTGACTGTATAAAATAATCAAAAATTTTCAGTAAACTTACAAGAACATGGTTATGGTGTGTTCGATATCATCATTCACAGGTTTCGTTACTTTAAACTTCTCATAATCAGTATTCCCATCTAAGGTTAAATTGGATAAATCTTTAAAAAACTCCGTGTTCACTTCAAAATTTTCATTAACTGTTTCAAATCCATCATTTTTTCTCGCATCGTCTCTATTTTTGATAAATTTGGGTTTAGCTCCAAAGAAACTATTTCTATCTCCCTCCGATATGTGTGTGGTTTCTTTTCGAGTGGTTTTATTGTGCTGACATTTTGGTTTTGTGTCTTTGAATAACACGTCCAAACTAAGAGGATCTCTCATTATATCAGAAACTATGTTCCTTTCCATAAACTTATCAAGGAGCTCATCGAGCCTTTGAGTGTGTTTGTAAAATGGATGCTTGAGTTGTTTCTCGTGGGATTTTGACTCGTTTGGAGCGTGAGAACATTTTGGAAATTTACGCTTGATATTTTCTGGCTGGTATTCCACTATTAATTTCTTGCTTTCCACCACGAAACCAGTTGGTTCACTGTCATTGCTGTAACGTTTTTGTTTTTTTGAATGTTTGGTTAAATATGTATTGACTTTTCTTTCCTTTTTCGTTTCTTTCCTTTCGTAATTCTTTTCATTTTGACTCTTTAAAGATCTTTTGATTCTATCTGGGATAGACTTGGCATCGTCTTCGTTTGTTTGCATTAGGGTAACGTCGTCGTTTGATTTCTTCAGAAGTTGTATTTGAGCATCTGTTTGTATTAATTTCTTGTAGAAATCTAGAAAAGGATCAATTGCTGATTTAGCCGATTAACTACAAGAAAGACAAGATTTTAAAAATTTACGATAATGGAATTAAGTGACATATTACGTATGACACATAATTTCATTATTTGTTTAATGGAGGCAATTTTACTGGTTTAGGATATTTTAATTACTTCTAATCGATATTATGTCGTAGAGGTACACCTTTTTAGTGAGAAATATTTCTCAATCTATTCATTTCAAGTAACGCATCAATACGGTAGAATGTCAAGTTTTGTTTTGCAAAGTTTCATGTGCATGCTACTAACCATTGAGGAGTGCCATCATGAGGCGCCATTCCTGGCTGCAACATCAGTTCATGGTGTAAATTATGTTTAGCTATCAAAATTAAACCTACATGTAAAGGTACGTATCTCTGCTACTAATCGTTGAAAAGTGCCCTCATGAGGAGACAATCCTGGCTGCAGCATCAGTTCATGGTGAAGATCATGTCCAGCTATCAAAATTAAACGTATATGCGAAGTTTCGAGTCCATGCTACTAACCGTTGAGGAGTGTCCTCGTGAGGAGTCAATCTTGGCTGCAGCATCAGGTTATTTCTATAGTTTTAGTGTATTGTCATCAGAACTGAACAAGCATGCAAAATTTCAAAGTCGTAAGTTTAGAGGAAGTGGTTCAAATTTGGTTCATTGGTTCAAATCGGATTGGTTCATTTAACCTGGTACTTACTTCTCAATATGTCACTGCTATGGCCATCATCGAAGTCATAAGTGTTAAGAACACTGGAAAGTCCACCTAAAACCCTTTGCTCAGACTCTTCTCCGCCGTTCTGTAACAAACCACTTCTTTAAAGGCATTTTCTTAGACTGGATCAATTGAGTCCGTCATTTGGGGATCATTAGTCATTGATAATTTAACTTTGTTACAATAACTGCAATATTTTTGATGTAACGGTGATGACAATGTAAAAAAAAATATCAAGAAATTTAGAAATATTTGAAAAAACAAAACCTTTTCTATGTAATCTGGAATAATACCCATTTATAATAGTTTAAACTTTCGCGTTTTATATACATTTTATATTCTAAATCGGATCTGAACCTGTATATTAAAGATATTTGTTTACCTTTTATTCCTACTCGACCTTTCAACGTTTCTGGTTCTCATGACCACGGTTGGTATAATCCTTGCCGTAAAAATTTTTTTAAATGTGTTAGGATGAAATTTTTAAACGTGTTTGTGAAATTGATTTAAAGGAAATAAATACGGCAAAGTCTCTTAAGAACGTAATTATTATTAATCGTTTATCGTGACGGTAACATTTTATTTAAACCACCTGGTATCATTTATCTACACAGCTTTGTCCTCGTGTATGTGCTCGTACTTTGGTTGATCGATTGACTTAAGTGACTCAACTTAGTCTACCTGATCAGGTCAGTAAATATTCCTGTTTTATCCGCGATACGCGGAGTCAAAAGTTGAAAATGAAATTAAAAGTTCTGACCTTGTAACCTCCTGTTCACCTACTCTCGATATTCCTGGGGGCCCCCGGAAGTGCTGAACAGGGATGCGCTTAATAGCGCTCTTGCAAGGTCGTCGTTACACTGCACTGGTTACTGTCTGTTATATACTATGTACACTCGCGAACGCCAAGGTCTCCCAAAAATGTGCAGCCTACTTGCACAACAATAGATTGCGATCGTACCGCATAAGGATCAATGGCCGACTCGTACGGCGAAGGGTCAAAGGCTAACTAACTAACGGGCGACCCGCGCCCGCGCAGCACGTGAATTCACCCCTCACCTCGCAGCCCCCGAACAATACCGAACAAACCCCCGTCCCATGCAGAAGAAGTCTGCATGCTACTCCACTGGCAGGCGAGAGAGAGAAGTGACCGCTCTTTTCAGGATTGAGCCACCCACTAGGACCTCCGCAACCCGGGGTATTCCATCCACTCCGCGAAACAAATTAACAATGCGGCCCCGGCGCCAAAACAACGGCGGCAAATTAGCATCCTTGATTAAAACGAGGTCACCGATGCCTGGTGGGTGGGTCTTATCAGTCCACTTAACGCGCTGTTGCAAAATGTGTAAATACTCCAGAGACCATCGTTTCCAGAAACTCTGGGACAATTGTTGCAACAATTCAAAGTGCGACAAACGATTAGAAGCTACCCCTGTAAATGGGTACTCCGGCAGGGCGTTAAGTGGCTGTCCTATCAAGAAATGACCTGGAGTTAGAGCCTCCAAGTCGTTAGGATCTGACGAGAGCGGACACAAAGGGCGCGAGTTGAGGACGGCCTCAATTTTACAAAATACCGTTACTAGATCCTCAAACGTTAATACCGTTTCTCCGATAACGCGCCTTAGGTGAGTTTTGGCTGATTTCACGGCTGCCTCAAAAATACCTCCCCAATGGGGGCAGCTAGGAGGACTAAACTGCCAGGTGATGCCCCGGCAAGATAGGGACATTCCAAGATCTACCTGGTTAGCATCTAAAAACTTATATAAATCCTTAAGGTAGTGGTCAGTACCCCGATAGTTGGTTCCGCAATCAGATCGAATTAACGCTGGAAGTCCGCGCCGGCTAACAAATCTACTAAATGTGGCAACAAATGCCTCTGTACTAAGAGCGGAAACTACTTCCAGGTGAACAGCCTTGGTTGACAGACACACAAAGACGCACAAATACGCTTTCTCTATCTTCGCTTTTCGAAGTCGCGACGTCTTGACCATGAACGGCCCGGCAAAATCGGTGCCAACTCCGGCAAAGGGTCTGGTTCCCTTGACTCGATCTGCAGGCAAATTTCCCATCATGGGCTGCAGCGTCGCTGCCTTCAATCGATAGCAAGGCAAACAACGGAAAATTATGCCACGGATGGTCCGTCTGGCTGACAAAATCCAAAATTCACGCTGCAAGATGGCTAACAATGCATTGCAGCCAGCGTGAGAATTTGCAATATGTCGGTGAGTCACCAACAAATGCACTAAGGGCCCACCTTTGGGCAACAACAATGGGTGACGAACCCCAAAAGGCAAATTGGCGTGACACAATCTACCACCAACACGGAGATATCCCTCAGCGTCGATAAAGGGGTTGAGCCTTGCAACGGCTCCTTTGAGTTTAGGTCTGCCACTCTGGAGCGTCTCAAGTTCTAAGGCGAAATGTTTAGTCTGCACAACGCGAATCCAATGCAGAAGGACCATTTGGCGTTCTTCTGGCGTGAGAACAGGAGACAGCCGCTTTTCCTCCGGATGCCGAGCGTTATGAACGAAACGCTTTATCCAGGCAGTCACGCCAAGTAATTTGGACAAGGAACTGTAGCGATCGAGCAGAAAATCAATGCCCTTGAGGGGCTCAGTCAGGACACTCGATGTGAGCCAACCAATGGGGGGAGGAGTTACCAAGCACTGGTAACGTGGCCAATCAACTTCAGAATGTAACAACCACTGGGGCCCCCACCACAAATGGTGGTGAACCAGATCCGGCGCGTCTAAGCCGCGAGAAGCACAATCAGCCGGATTCAATTCCCCTGGGACATGTCTCCAAATTAAAACCGTCTCTGAATCTTGGATCTGTGATACTCGATTAGCTACAAAGGTTTCTAACGTGTGCACCGAAGTTTTCAGCCAACACAGAACGATCTGACTGTCAGTCCAGGCGAAAACTGTTCCAATGTCTACACTACGCCCGAGCGTAGAGCACACGTGATTTAATAAGCGGGCAAGAAGCGCCGCACCACATAATTCTAACTTCGGAATTGTATGTCGAGTCCGTATAGGAGCAACCTTGCTCTTCGACATAACTAAGTGAATTTTTGTCTCCCCTGTGGTACTTACAGTGCGTAAGTACACCACGGCTGCATATCCACGCTCGGATGCATCACAAAATCCGTGGAGGGACACTGAGCATTTCCCAACAGGAAGGAAACATCTAGGTATTGCAACCTGATTGATAGCCGGGACGGATGAGAAATACGATTCCCAATCGTGTAACAACTCTCCCGAGAGAGGCTCGTCCCATGAGAGTCCCGCAGTCCAAAGCTTTTGCAGAAAACACTTGGCCTTAAATATAACCGGACTGATCCAACCGTTCGGATCAAAAGTCCTGGCTACCGTAGACAGAACTGATCTCTTAGTCCATACCTTAGAGGAGGTTAATTCGACTCTGTAGGTAAACTCATCGTGGACTGGCATGTACTGCACTCCAAGGAGGGCTATCAAATTCAAGCTATCCGCATTCTCAAAGAGATGAGGGTCTTGTTGGTGGTCCTCCGGCAAACCGGAAAGGAGATCCGGTGAGTTGGATAACCATTTTCGCAACTCATAGCCACTAGTTCCCAGAAGCCCTATCAATTCATCTCTCAAGGCCCGAGCCTCTTCGAGACTAGATGCTCCGGTACAAATGTCATCAACATAAGCATCCGTCTCCAAAACAGAGGCTGCGCGGGGAAAATACAAACGCTCGCGCTCCGCAAGCTCCAACAATGAGCGAATCGCAACAAACGGGCGATCAAACGGCCCGAGCGAAGGCGACCAGTATTATTCTGGTAGAACAGCTCGCATTCCATTTGCTCTGGGTCAACCCGAGAAGCTGTAGGGGGCTCTTCCACTTCCCAAAATCTCTGAACCGCATCAGAGAGAACTGAACCTACAGCTACATCATCAAACTCTTGGGAATTGGCAGTTGTTGACACTGGGCCCATTATTACAAACCCGAATGAAGTCGGCACAGCGACTAATCCGTCACGCTGTAAAAGCCGCTTAGGTCCACACAACAATCTTCCAAGGACATCCGCTCCAATCAGGAGATCAATCGGGCCTGGGGTGTGGAAGTCAGGGTCTGCTAAGTCCAAGCCTGACACTACACTCAACACAGCAGACGGTAATTCTTGCTGTGGCAAATCACCAATCATCTCTTCCAACACAATTGCCGACGCCTCAATCTCCGGGTGAGACGAGGTGACAGGTGTACAATTAAATTTTGTGTGACCGATCACACGCACCTGCACCTTACCGATACCTCGCACATTGTAGGTACCGGTGTGGACGCGTAAGCCTAACTTTCTCGCCAAACAAGATGACACAATGCAGCCTTGGGCCCCCGAATCTAATAGAGCACGAATCCTCATGTGTCCCTTGGGTCCTCGTACCATAGCCGAAATAGTTGGCATGAGTACGTACATCGATTGAACGGCTGCAGTTGGCGAGTGGGCATGTAATTCCTATAACTGAGGCCAATTAACCCCGGAGCGCTCCACATGCGCTAACGGGTCCCAGTTATGGTATACTGGTCGGCGATCCACCTGAGTCCGTTCAGGGGTAGTGTTGCCCTGCGAGCGTTGGGAATGCGGCTGACGTCGCTCCAAGCGCGGTCGTTCCGCTAAAGGGGTATAATTGGTAGGAGCACTGCTCCTTTGAGGCGGCAAAGATCTCCCGGCAATCACAGCATAATCGCGACGGCCGCCATCATCAACTCTTCGAGGGGGAGTTACCCGGCCCCCGCCCCTAGGGGAAGTGGAGCCCCCGCCCGTGCGGGGGGAATGACGGCCTTCAAACCTAGGAGGGGCCCGTGACCCTATTCTGGGTGCAACCACCCGACCGCGATTAGCCTCCCAGCCATGACCGTCACGACCATCCCTATGGTCGACGCCATTCCGATTGGCACATAGCAGGGGGTGATGTCGGCCCAAACAATGCTGACATGAATGCGATCTAGCAGGGCACTGCTGAATTAAATGCTCTCCCAAACAACCATAGCACCAGCGGCGCTGAAATGCTATGTTCCGCCTACCTCGGACCGCCAGACCCTCAAACCTTCTACACGAGACCACCTTGTGGCCCTCCGCCTTGCAATATAGGCATCTTGGTGAGGTGCTGCCAGTGGCGACAGCATACCGTTGTCTGGGGATCCGAACATTCCGCTTAGACAATTCCCGTCTAGGGGGCGCTTGGGAAGTGGACGGGATGGGCGCATCCGAATTATCCGCCAACCTACATTCGTCCTCTAAGAATTTTAGCAAATCTACGAATTTGGGCAAATATGTTGCGCTATCACCACCGTATTTATATTCAAATCGGGCCCTTAGCTCCTGAGATAGCTTACCCAACACAATGTGGACTAAAAGAAATGACCAACTATCCACTGGCAACTCAAGTTTACCTAAGGTATTCACCGCCCCCAATAACGGGTTTAACAATTCTAATCTTAATGAAGAAACCCGGGTGACCTTAGGTAGTGCCAGGATTAGTGCCACATGTGTGTCCGCCAAACGTCTCACGTTCTGATAACGTCGGAACAACAGCGTACGTGCCGTGATATAATTTTCATTGTTAACATCCAAATGTTGGATAAGACTGCTGGGTTCTCCCCGAAGAATCGAACGTAGATACGCCATCTTTTGGCTATGAGTTAGATCCTCCCTGGAGTCTACCAAACTATCGAACAGATTTACAAATCCGATCCACTGTTCGAGCCTTCCATCAAAATGTGGGAGATCCAAATTGGGAAGCCTGCTCAACAACGCCGGAGGGGTTGCCTTCCCCTGCCCAGAATCCGACGGCAGACCTCCAGTCTCCTCCGAAAGGGAGACTGCCCTTTCAGTGATGGAATCAGCTAACTCATAGCACTGATTCACATCGGCCTCGATCCTATCCACAACCTCAGAGCCAAGATCCGGCGAAAGCTCGGTAAATTTCGCGTAATGTTGGCCCAACTTATCCAACCGTGCCGGTAAATCCTGATACCTTTTTATTAAGGCACCATGACGATCGGGTCTGTCAATCAGACTAGCGGCCGAAGCCAACCATCGGAGTATCGCCTTTATGTTTCCACTAATGGACAATGCTGACATGGTTGTCACTAAATGTAACAACAAGTGTACAAACAAACAAATAAAATTAATATACAGTATTCAGTTTAAGGATAGTGGCCTAACAAACAAACAGGCCACACCTACAAAGCAACAATAAATGATACAAAACAATAATCCAATATGTAATAGATCCCTGTTACCATATACGTAACTTACAACTTGTTATAAAAAGTAACCACTGCGAGAAATGTTAATATAAACAAACAAAATTCCATTCCAAGTTAGTAAGTGCTCAATACCTATCCGTCGCAGGTAACCGAAACAAAACCGAGTCACTAAAAAAAGGAATGTTAAGATTAAAAACACTTGACAACGGGTAGACCTTGGGATACGTTGCTATTAACAAAGAACTTTTTTAACTAATGTTTACGTTTCACAATATAAGGTCCATATGCACAACCACGCTCTGCTACCAATGTTTTATCCGCGATACGCGGAGTCAAAAGTTGAAAATGAAATTAAAAGTTCTGACCTTGTAACCTCCTGTTCACCTACTCTCGATATTCCTGGGGGCCCCCGGAAGTGCTGAACAGGGATGCGCTTAATAGCGCTCTTGCAAGGTCGTCGTTACACTGCACTGGTTACTGTCTGTTATATACTATGTACACTCGCGAACGCCAAGGTCTCCCAAAAATGTGCAGCCTACTTGCACAACAATAGATTGCGATCGTACCGCATAAGGATCAATGGCCGACTCGTACGGCGAAGGGTCAAAGGCTAACTAACTAACGGGCGACCCGCGCCCGCGCAGCACGTGAATTCACCCCTCACCTCGCAGCCCCCGAACAATACCGAACAATTCCTTTTTTTATGAATGTAGGCGGCAAACGAGCATACAGTGCACCTGATGGTAAGTGGATACTGTAGCCCATAGACATCCGTGGTACATGCCAACATTGGTCCAAAATAACTAACGTTGGCACGCCCCCGGATGCGCTGCCTACCTTTGGAGATATAGGAATGGATTTGGAGAAAGGGTTGAAAAAATGGGAAGGGAGAAGAAGGGGTGGGAATGGTCTATGGCATATATTACTCACTACCGAAACACGTACGTACATTGAGGAAATACAACTCGAAAAATACAACTTTGATCATCACAAAACCCAAAATACACAATTTTTATAATAATCAAACAGAAACTCGACTTCACTTCTCGAGTTCTCGCCAAAAATGCCTCCAATCTATTAACAGCATTTTATCAACCGTTTTCAAAACTCTCATCAAGAAAGTTATATCAAAATATAATAAAATACACTAAAAGCCATAATAAGGACCGTTAGCCATTAGCCCCAAAGGGTTTGCCGCCATTTTGAAATCCCTTAGCAATAAATATGTCTGCCCTATACCAGGTGTACTGGCGAGCGTTTTCGAAATCATTTTAACATTTTAAAATACAGTACTCTAAGGACTTTCTGCGTGATGAAACTTTAATGTAGATAAAAAGTAGGACTAAAGTGGAGTGTATCCATGAAAATCCAATGCGTCGCTGAAAACCTACCATGCCTACTGCAGTGCCTGCGGAACTGCGGCAACAGCACCCTGAAGACAATTGCTGCTAGGTTTGCTTGCCCTATCCAGCAACATTGAGTGAGGATATTGATAGTTGCGCGGGATAGGCTTATAAATATTAATAAAATAACTGTTACGACCTACTGACCACTTGGTGGGGGGAGAGTGCATGGTGCATTCCCAGAGCCGCTCGGCGCACTCGACTGGCCACATTACCCCCCTCTCACAGAAGACTACCTTTAAATTTACCGCATTTCCCACTTTATCGTATTTCCCGAATGTACGTACGTGTTACGGTAGTGCATATGCCAGAGCCCATTCCTATCACATCCTATCCTATCCTTCTCCATTTTCCCAATCCTTTCTCCCAATCCATTCCTTAATCTGCAAAGGTAGGCAGTGCATCCGGGGGCGTACCAACGTTTGTCATTCTGGACTGTTGTTGGCACGTATCGTGGATATCTACGGGCGACAGCATCCACTTACCATCAGGTGGACTGTATTCTCGTCTGCAGCCTTTTTCCTATAAAAAAATAATAATCCCTATATACCTATTTATAAAGTTATAATCATATTTTCAATTAATGTGTGCCGCAAGTGAAAAAGATTGCGGAGCACTCGTATACACCATAGTTCCAACAGTGGGACGTTACAGGCTGATATGGAATGTCTCACATATACAACATACAGTATTTTCTTCTATTAAATTCCTCGTATTTCAAACAAAATAATGACTTCCGAGACTTACCGGCCTCTACACTTGCTTCTGCAAATTGATCTCGCATCTCTTTCTAACAACGCGTGTGGGAAAGAGACGCCAAATGATTTAATACGACTCGCACGACACATGTTACTAATGACTGCTTAATATTGAGTTGTGTTAAGGCGATGTTATTTTAAATTTAATTGAATATAAATTTTATTTAAACCTGGTAATTTGGCGCAATACGCGAAATGTGAACTTTTAAATTAGTGGTACAGACGTAAAAAGAAATTAAACACCATGAAATTTAAATATTCTAAAAATACTTTACTCTTATTTAATTTTTTACTTCATTTTTTCATTTAACTTAACAACTAAAGAAAAATAAATAAAAGGTATTTTAAAAATAGATAAAAACAGTTAAACGGTATCAAAATAATATTTTACAAAACTGCCCCTAAACAAAAGACACAAATTTAAAACAAAAATTTTACGCATATTCCGCCCCTAAATGGGTTAAAACATTAAAACATTTGTCATAATTTTGTAACACCCTGTAGGACATTTAAATTTTCTCATACGCATATCACAATGCTTGAATTTGTAAGTCTTCAATCAGTAATCGGTTATTATTAAAAAAAAAATTATATTCTAGTGGGCGGACGAGCAAGCGGTCCCACGTATGGTTATGACTTATTATGACGTACAGCGCAGAAACGTGGCCTGTGACAGTTGGCCCTGCTGATCCAATAGTTTAAAGTCACTCAGCGAGCTATGGAGAGAGCTATGCTCGGATTATAGTAAGACCTCTGACAGCTGACATAAATCTTTAACATGTAGTATAAATCATTTTACTTCTATTTCTGTTTTTTTTTTCAATTTTATTGGATTATGTTATGACTTAAGAAAGAAACGGTATATAAATAATATGAATTAAATACACAACGCTCAGCGCTCTTCCTATAACAACCGGACCATAGTAAGCTGAAGTGGCAATTGTCGGGCCATATTTGCCGTAACAGGCGTGGTAGACGAGTCATCGAATGGACTCCACGTACCGGGGAAGCGCAATATAGCCCGTTGTATCGACGACTTGAAGAAATTCGGCGGTTACTTTGTCCCTTTAGCGTGCTGATTTTACAAACTAAGGCGGTGATTAAAGTCACCACAGATACGCTTCTCCTTAAATCCAGAGTGCATTACAATGATGTTTATGTTTGTTCGTAAGTTTCAACTCGAAAAGTTTCGGATCAATCGTTCATATTCATTATTCATAAAGTGAAATCGATATGTAATAATTAGTTATTTATTAACTCCGATTAAAAGTAATTAATCAAGTGTTTAATTAGTTATTTATTAACTATGATTAAAAGTAATTGATCAAGTGTTTAATTAGTTATTTATTAACTCTGATTAAAAGTAATTAATCAAGTGTTATGTAACCGTTAATGATAAATGTATTTAGGAAATTATTTACAACTAGCTGTGCCCGGCATGCGTTGCAATGCGTTAGATTTTTTTTTTTGGTCAGAAACCTTCGCGGGCGCAACAACTCACCAAAGTTTCATCGATCTCGTTTGAATAGTTTAGAAACGAACAAACAAACATTATTTTTTATATATTAGATTAGATTATTTGTTATAAGTGTCGTGTTATACATTTGTTATACATTGCCCTATTTATTTGCGTGTTGTAAAAGGCGACTGATAGAAAACGAAGTGCCGCTACCACAGGCTCTCGAGAACTAGTAATACAGAAGCTGTGAAAGGCCATACATCCCTCATGTACAAGATAATATGCACGAGAAGATTCTTGTCCAACAGTGGACGATGAAATCGGGACTCAGGAACATAAATGGAATCCATGGTTTCACGCTACGGGAAAGGATTCTAACACATATACTGGCTAGTAGACAAAACATCGTATTCGGGGGGCGGGGGGGGGGGGGGGGTGAAGGGTGAAGCAGACGAGGAAGGATTCATTAAAAAGTCGAATTTAATAAAATAAAATGTACGTACATGTTTCGGTAGTGAGTGAGATGTGCTAGAGCCCATTCCCAGCCTATCCCTCCCCATTTTCCCAACCCTTTCTCCAAATCCATTCCTATATCTCCAAAGGTAGGCAGCGCATTCGGGGACGTGCCAATGTTTGTCAGTTTGGAATAATGTTGATGTCTATGGGCGACAGCATCCACTTCCCATCAGGTGGACTGTATGCTCGTGTACTGCCTTCGTCAATAAAAAAAAAATGTTCCATTTTCAAAACACTTATGACTTAAATAGTTCAAGAGCTGGTGAACATAAAGACCATTCGACTGTAACGTGCCTGCCCTACAGTGCTCGTATACCATATCTAGTATGTATTCTCAAATCAATGGCGGCGGGTTAACATTTAACGTACTTTTTATCCAGACCAATTACAGAGTTCCCACGGGAATCAAGCTAACCAAACAAACACTAATGTCAATGCTCATAAGTCCAGAGCACGGCGAATTGTAAAAGAGTCCTGTTAAGCTTACTTTCTTTGTTAAATTGTCTCAATAATACATTCCTTCTCCTTTCTTTCTTTTATGGTATGTTCTTTATGCCCGTAAGCCTGACTTACAGAGACTGACTTGAGAAATTATGATCCTCACGCACCCTGCGACAGGTGCCTTAGCGAGGCGTTATTTAGGCAAACTCAATTACTTCGCGAGAACGATCGCTTTTGAATCATAAATATCGCTGCTTAATTACTGTAAGCAGGTGCTGGAGCGAGTGGGGCCAGGAGACGAGCGGGCGAAAATCGTTATTACTCAAAGACAGTGGGAAACAAAGGAGTACCAAAAAATCAACATGTACAAATACAATCCGTAAAACGATTGAAACCTTTGTTCGCTTTGAAGCGATTGAACCTCTGGTGACAATTGTTACCGATCTTTATTGTCGCCAGAGAACCCGCCTTTATATTTATAGCCATCGATTTGCTGCCATTTTCAGTATTTCTGCAATTCATTTAATTATTTTCCATTCTAATATTTGGCATTCTATCCTATATTTGGGAGGGAGAGAGTGCACGCTGCAATCTAACAGTCGCTGGACGCGCTCAACTGGCCACGTTACCCATTTCTCACAGACGACTACATTGAAATGTACTGCATTTCCCATTTTACCATATTTCCATAATGTACGTACGTGTTTCGGTAGTGAGTGAGATGTGCTAGAGCCCAGTCCCATCCAATCCCTTCCCATTTTCCCAACCCTTTCTCCAAATCCATTCCTATATTTCCAAAGGTAGACAGCGCATCCGGGGTCGTGCCAACGTTTGTTATTCTGAACTAATGTTGGCATGTATCGCGGATGTCTATGGGCGACAGTACCCACTTACCATCAAGTGGACTGTATGCTTGTCTGCCGCCTTCGTACATAAAAAAAAATTAATTATTGAAGTTTTATTGTTTAATTAGACCAAATTTAGGACGAACAAAAACAACATAATGAACATCTAGAATGATTGGGTATTAGTAGATATTACATCTGGGATCAAAACTGTGGCGCGAATCGTCAATTATTGATAAGATTTCGTGGCCCCAGCGTTAAATCGGGGTGCAAGGGGAAGTTTGCAATATTGTCGCGATTCAAAAGAACTCTCACTAACGTTTTGAACGTATGTTTACAACGGTAAACGGTGTAGTTTTTGATCTAAACATCGCTTTGTCGTTCGTTTTGTCGGTTTCAAAGATTTTCTATATTGAAAAAGCGCCCATGACAGCGCAAATCAGATAGGTATGTTTAGTTGTTTTCCGTACGTTTTAGAAAGTGTTCACCGATTTACCGTTTACCGTTACCGTGTTTAAAGAAGACGACGTTCTCCTTGAAGGCACATGAGAAACGCAGTCCCACGCTTTTATTTAACTACTAGCGACCCTCGCTTCGCTTCGGATTATAAGTTTTATTTTTATTTATTTTTTAAATTTCAAAATAAAATATAGCCTATATTAGACACGGATAATGTAGCTTTCTATTTGTGAAAGAGTTTTTTGAAATCGGTTCACTAGTTTTAGAGATTACCCCCAACATACCTACAAAGAGATACACAATTTTACCTCTTTATTATCCCATTAATTAATATTATAAACGCGAAAGTTTGTGAGGATGGATGTATGGATTTTTGTTACAGTTTCACGCAAAAACTACTCAATGGGTGTTAATGAAACTTTACAATAATATAGCTCATACATCAGAATAACACATAGGCTATAATTATAAAGATATTGTGTAAATTGGCCAAAATATAACGATAAGTGTCAAGTAAGTCGGAAAAATATCATAGTCGGCCATCTGCGAGCTATTTCGGCGTGCGCTGCAAAAACCGTAAGAGTTACACGAACATAATGTATGGTGGAAATGTTTCTGAAAATTTGCAAAGGAAAATTGTAAAAAAAAACTTATAAATAAACCGAAGCGAAGCGAGGGTGGGTCGCTAGTATTAGTATAGATTACAAACAACACGCACTAAAAACACTAAAGTTTAATTAACTATCACTATTAAACCACCAATCGAGTTCCCGCCAAAAGTCCTATATTCATTTGCCAGCTGTTAAACTGTCTGCTCGTATGTCAACTTCTTCTATAAAAAACGTGTGTGGTCAGGGGACCCCCGTCAGGAACGAAGATCCTCACGCATTTTTTTAAACTCCGGATGTAATTTACGCATCTGTATACTTTCATTTTCAGGCATGTTATAACCATAATCTTAGTAAACTCCAAAGACAATCGATGTATTGCAAATGTCGATGTATTTTTCAATATATAATTCTAACATCGATGTCACTATGCGATATATTACATCGAAAAACAACGATACGAATCAGCGATGGCGATGTAGTCGAATCGGATATTTTCGTTTCGGATCGAGCGAGGCATGAGAGAGAGAGAAATTATCGACTGTTGCGCAATATCAGGGTTTCATTTGCTGTATAAAAAGTAAATAAATATACTCAAGTTAGTATATAAATGGGACGAAACGATCTCAAATGCACCAGACCGCTGAAACATCAGCGTATCATTACGACAAAGGAGTTGGCGAGGTATAAAAAATGGTCGTCTCCCATTCAGAGTTCAAGTTTCATTCGCCCGCTCGTCGGAATGCGACAATCTACTATGGTAGTTCAGGAGCTATCAGAAAATTCAGATATTTCTATTTTCCGCAAGTTTTAGACAAAAAATGTTTAATACAAAAGTGATAGTGTTTTACGAGCTCTATCCAACGATATATCGCTTGTTGACTGTAATTTTGTTTGAGAAACTGTTAACGTTGGCAAACATCAGCGTATGTTTCAGAAAAAAAGTGTTGATACAAAAATTGTAGCTAGATGTCCTTTTTTTTTATGTACGAAGGCGGCAGACGAGCATACAGTCCACCTGATGGTAAGTGGATACTGTCGCCCATAGACATCCTCGATACATGCCAACATTAGTCCAAAATGATAAATGTTGGCACGCCCCCGGATGCGCTGCCTACCTTTGGAGATATAGGAATGGATTTGGAGAAAGGGTTGGGAAAATGGGCTCTGGCACATCTCACTCACTACCGAAACACGTACGTACATTGGGGAAATACGATAAAGTGGAAAATGCAGTACATTTCAAGGTAGTCTTCTGTGAGAGAGGGGTAGCGTGGCCAGTCGAGCGCGCCCAACGGCTGTTGGATTGCAGCGTGCACTCTCCCCCTCCTAAATATGCCTATCACCTATCACCTATCCAACGACATATGCCTTGTAAAAGTTCACATCATCATAATTTTGGTAATATATGAGTATAAATGGCAAATATTTTAACGAATATAATCTATTATTATGTAGGTAATTTTGTCTTTCTCTCTGAATATAATGGTTGAAGCGAACAGACGTATTTAATTGTGCTACTCCAGATTCTTGAGATACCCGGCCAAACAGTACATTAACAACATTTACGGACTTACGCGGAATGAATAGTATGTAAATCGGGTGTATTTATTGCAAGTGGCTGCGTGCATATAATAATATCATTCGGAAAAATAGCATGTTTTCGTTTAATTCGTTGAGAAATGCGCGCTGCGTTATGTTAAACTTTCGGTCGATGTTCCAAATGTAGCAGGTGACCCTTAGTCAATATGTAGTGAATTTTTTCGTCGTGATCTCCGCATAGATATATCCTTTTGCATTCCGAAATTGAGTAAAACGGAATATTAAGGCATTACGGCTGGCCGCACCGCAGCGCATAACATTACAAAAATCCTCCACAATTATTTCATAAATTTTTCATTTGTATAAACCATCGCACACTTCAGGCGGGCCGCATCGCGCTATAGCACTACGCACTGGCGAACCACTCGCCAGCCGTATTTATGCACCGATATTATGTGCTGCGACGCGGCCCGCCTCAATGTGTGTTGAACGGACGCACTTAATAGACGTAGTTTGAGAATTATTCGCTGTGCGATGACGTGAAGAATTGAATATCAATATAACAGGCCCGGCCCATCTGTAATGTGCGCGGCACGACACGGCTGTAATGTGAGCGAGCCTTTATTGTTATTGAGTTTTGATACAAAAAGCGACCATCTCCTAGACCATAACATTACGAGGAAGCAGCAAAAAACAAGTATTTGGCCTCGGCCAGACGTGCCTTTTAAAACGCAGTTCAGTTTTAAAATACTTGTTGATATTACACATTATATACAAAAATATTAAAGATGCAACGGCAAGAAATAAACGGAAGAAAAACGAAAGAGAAAAATGAAACAAGACAAAAGAGATTACGAGGCAGGCTAAGAAAGAGATGGATTGACTGCGTAGACCTAGATCTACGGAGCACGAGAAGAGTAACATCCTGGAAGAGAAACGCCAAAGATAGAGGAGGATTGTGGATCACAAAACCAATTGTGAAAAAACCGCTGCGCACTCGACTGGCCACATTAACGTATTGCATTTCCCGCTTTACGTTTGTCACTCTGGACTAATGTTGCCATGTAGTTTGACGGATTCCGTGGACCACTTACCACCATATTAACTGGTTGCTCATCGCCATCTACTTTGGTACTATAAAACACAGATATGGCTTGTTTGCTGCCACTTCAATTAGCTTTCAATTTTAAGATTTCAAAGAGAACATCACGACGGTTTTTCCCAAAAGTTCTATACTGTAGCTTTGTACATAGAACTAGTGAAACATTTTGTCTTATTAGTTCTGTGTATAATAACACAAACGTTAGACCAGGGTCAAGACCAGGCATCGGTCATTGCTTATATATACAATAACATCAGTTAATATATGTGCAATATATATATATAAAAGAGGATGTTGGTATATCTGATGTTAATAGACTTCGACACCGTTTGACCGATCACCATGAAAGTTGGCACATATATGTATTTTTTCATGGAGAGGGTTTCTATGCTATCAACTTTGTTGTCAGTCGCCACTAGATGGCACTGCAGCACAGCAACTTCTATACCGTTCAACCGAGCGCCATGAAAATTAGTATACATAGACATTTGATCACGGAGAATATTTTCAAGCTATCGACTTTGTTGCAACTTGCCACTAGATGGCGCTGCAGCACATCAACTTCTATGGCAGGACAACTTCTGCCGAGTTTTGCTAGTCTAATATAAAAAAGACCAAAAAGATACCTATAGCGTTTCTGAGAAAAACTGATTGTATTTAATTCTATCTTGAAAAATGTCCGTGTCTCATTTGCTAGCGAGGATTTATAGAATAATGGAACTTCTTTCTCCCCATTAACCAACTGCATTTGTATGGTTCTTATGAATGGCTCTGGCAACTCTCACTCACTACCGAAACGCGTACCTGCATTAGGGGAATAAAATAAAATGGGAAAATTAGTACGTTTCAAGGTACTTTTTGTGTTTTTATCTTAGTCTAGTCTTTATAAAATTGACAATTCAATCACACATAATATTGCTATCTAATCCCATTTTTTATTGCAATGCAATACAATGCAACCAGCCCTTTCAGTATCCACTGTTGGAAACGGACCTCCTGCACATTGCATTGGACTGCATATTGGATGTGAGGACTTAAAACGCCATGCTGGCTATTTAGCAGCTTGGGTTGGCGAGTTTACACTTTTAGCGATAGTCTAATTCCTCTGGGCTTGTGTTACCCCTGTGTCGCCTTCTACGAGATCCATGGAAAGCGATAGGGTGGTCCTATTCTATAGCCGGCCAGGTACCAGAGAATTACCTATTTCTCCTTTTTAATTATGCTAACGCGATCCACAATCCACAAGTCTTTATAAAAATTTCTAAACCGCAAGTAAATCGCGGTTTATACATGACTATATACACATATATAAACCACGACAAAGGGTGGTCCGTCTGTTTGTCTGTCCAGAACAATGGAGTCCCGCGGGCGAGTCGCAGATTAAAAAAGTGTTGCATTACGGAATGAAAAATTACTAAAAAAATATACAAATAAAGGCATATACATGTATACATACCTATGGATAATATAAGGAGAGTACTTTTCAAAGGGTTTTGTTTTCGTATTCTTCAATGAACCTTGAGTATGTTCGTAAATTTTGAGACACGAATATGAAAGTAGGTATTAAGAATGAACGAGTCACCAAAATAACGCAAAACCCATAACACGTTAATAAAAAAACATGTAAAATTTTGTTGTCCTGTCTAAAACGTTCGTAGCGCTCATTCAGACCGGGCGTTCGGCGCGCCCGCGGCTCGGGCGACCCTCGTGGAATAAATGGTAGAAAATACTAGAATTCTACATTAGATTTTACTCTCGATACTGAACAAACTATTTTCAAATTTTGCGTTATTTCTTGTATATGAACGTTGCATATGAAATATTTGCGCAGAGTGGTGACAACAATGCTTACGGTTAACTCGAAAGTTACCGAAAATTACCCTTTAACAAAAGCCTTCAAACTAATTTATTCCACAACTTACTTACTTTCGGCGATGGCTAAGTTTCTGCAAGCCCACAAAACTGTCCCCACAACTATCGTATACACGAACACCATGTGCGAAAAGCAAGGTATCGCGTAAGCGATCTCAACAAAGATTCTATGCGATTACTGTGAACGGAATAAAAGCCACTTTGTTTGATGTTCCCACTATTTTTAAAAGAAAAAACTTCAGATACGTATTCAGCCACCTCGAGAACATAAGAAAAACCTGAAACGATTATGTGTTCACTCACCGCTCATAGAAGGGGTTCTCCCACTCATATGTAATGGACATGTAGTGGAATTTTTTAAAAATTTTGAAAATTATGATCTCCGCAACATGTAGATTCCTTCGGAATCTCCCTAATGTATATCATATCGAGAATTTTCTAAAAAAAAAAAGAGTTGCGGTTTCTTTTCCCACAAATCACTTAAGGCCCAGCCGCTCGGGGGTATAAATATAGGACGACGCCTTAAGGCGGTAAGGCCGCTTATGATTTGTTGCTACACTCCCCCCTTAACAAATACAGAATGTCTTTAAATTGATAAATTTAGACTTTTTCGATAACATCCATACTCATTCTAGAATTATGGCTAATTTACACAAGGAGAGTTTCTCGAACGCGAGTCTCTCGAACATTGGTCAAAAACTAGTATAAACAACGGTTAACATCATGTGAACAGTTGTAGGCGAGAATTGTATATAGTTTTTTTTTCTTTTTATATACTAGTGGGCGGACGAGCAAGCGGTCCCACGTGATGGTAAGTGTTACCGCCGCCCATGAACACCTGCAACACCAGGGGGTATGCAGGCGCGCCGCCGACCTTGCTAGATCCTATTCACAGCTCTCTTGAAGAACCCCATATCGTAGCTTAATGGAAAGACCTCTTGAGGCAGTTCGTTCCACAGCCTACGGGTTCGCGGTATAAAGTAATTTTTGGACCGAACAGTGCGCGACACCTCCGTATCGAGGAAATGCGGATGGACAGCACTTCAGTGACGGGAGGTGCGGTAATTACGGGAATCGTATACAATACTCTCGTCCGAACCGTTCGAGAGACTCTCCGTCATACCAACGCGAGATCCCGCGGTACCCTCCCAAAGCAACGCCCTGCGCCGAGGTCCGTTCCATACGCCTGTCTACCGGCGGGGGAACCCTTAGGCTCGTTGCTGAACACACCTTTTGCTCCTGGTAGAGCGCCATCTGCGCTCGCCCTAAACCATACACGTACGGTGACTCTTGAAACGCCATTAGGGCCACAAGAATTTAACCATTCCGAAATTAATGGCACGGGCGACACTACTATATAATACTATACGCACGGGCGACACTACTATAAAGTACTATACGCACGGGCGACACTACTATATAGTACTATACGCACGGGCGACACTACTATATAATACTATACGCACGGGCGACACTACTATAAAGTACTATACGCACGGGCGACACTACTATATAGTACTATACGCACGGGCGACACTACTATATAGTACTATAAGCACGGGCGACACTACTATATAGTACTATACGCACGGGCAACGGCTTGGTGGGGAATGAAGGAAATTATACGAATTATTAAATTAAAAATTAGTCAATTATACCATTTTTGCTCAAATTATACGTACTGTCAAATTATCTGTAATTATAATTGTTATAGTTACATATTTTAAAAGGCATTAAATTATTAGAATTAGAATTCGAAGAATTAGTAATTAATTAATTTTAACTTTCGTGTTAAATACACACATTCATTCGCACATATTGTTTTCTGAACCCCCTGTACATATTTAAGACGCGACCAATTGACTTCCATTATATCTAAACATAATATATTAATATTTATCGCTTACTAGAGGGTTCCTTCCACCTTTGCCACAGTAAATTTACCTGCGGTACCCTGAAATGACTGAAAACGTTCACCTTGGAATGCTTATTTTAAAGTTCAATTTCGAATTACATTTTTTTTAAACTGTAATCTTAAATTGGTATTGCGGCAATATATTTTATCTTTAAAAGGCTTTTTGGATAAATTCCGTTTAGGTCCGATGAGTAAATAGTTTTACAATACTTTATGGGACAACGAGTCTTATCAATAATTATGGTATTTCGAGATGGTTTAAAAAACTCGTGTTCGGTACAACGCGTGTTCGGATCCCGGTCCGTGTACAACTGAGATCTACTTAAGTTTTTTTTATAGGAGAGCTGGCAGACCAGCGGGTGGTCCACGAGATGGCAAGTGGTCACCGCCGCCCATGGATACCTGCAGCACCAGGCGGCTGCGTTGCCTACTTTGCACGATCTGGAAGAGCCCTGTGTCATAGCTTAAGGAAAAACCTCAGTGAACAGTTTGTAGTAGGGATTTTTAGAGGAATTCCGAAAAACATACCTATAAGGTCGTGTCCGAAGTGGGCACGGGTCGGCACAGCGAATTCCGCTGCGTATTTTTCCAACATATAATTATATTGGCTGATGTATTATCATTGATGCCAACTGAGCCCTTTCAGCGCTAGATCTGAGACTTTTTGGCTCCGTAATCGCCCAGCATCCCTTATGCTGTTGAGTAATACTAAAAGGGCTGGTTGCATTGCATTACATGGATCTCTACTATATGTAGATTTCTCAAAAACTGTTTTTATACATGTAAACTCTTTGAATCATTGTGGTTTTAAAAAAAACACCGTTAAGGGATAATACAAGCACTTCAAATCTCAAAGTCTGTTAATACATCACGCTAGGACAAAAGAAGGTTTTATATAGTAGGTACTCGTCGAATGAGCGGCAAAAATAGAATGCAGAGTTTGTAAAGTTTGCCGGGGTGTAGTTGTGACATTGGATATTGGTACGCGGATGGGTAAGTTGTCCTAAAAAAATAATGTGTACCAACACACTTGAGATATACCTCAAATGAAAGTTTTTATTTCATAGATCTTTTAATGTTTATTCAGTTAATGTCAAAATAGATGGGAGAACCTTAATATACTAAACTTTACTAATATTATCTTTTTCATACTTTTTTTTAGTAAAAACTCTATTCCTTTAGCAGTTACAATTGTTTATAACGATTATGGTATATTATCAATACGTCAAAAAATGGTAGGTTGGTGGGTTGGCGAATCCATCGATATAGGAATAGATTAGGTAACGCATCATACGTTCTTATCAAAGAAACCTGCTTGGCAACTTCTAGGGGGGTGAAGCAGATGAAGAGGGGTTAATTAAAAAGACTTTGAAACTTAAGTACCGTAATAAGAATGTTCCAATTTCAAAACACATATAAATTAAATCTACTGAACATAGAACACATCGAGAGCTACTGAACATAGAACACATCGAGAGCTACTAAACATAGAACACATCGAGAGCTACTGAACATAGAACACATCGAGAGCTACTGAACATAGAACACATCGAGAGCTACTGAACATAGAACACATCCAGAGCTACTGAACATAGAACACATCGAGAGCTACTGAACATAGAACACATCGAGAGCTACTAAACATAGAACACATCCAGAGCTACTGAACATAGAACACATCGAGAGCTACTGAACATATAACACATCGAGAGCTACTGAACATAGAACACATCGAGAGCTACTGAACATAGAACACATTGAAACGACATCCATAATTTTTATTCCATCGTCCATTCGTCATTTCAAGATTTTATTTATAATAGAAACATTTTCTAACATCTAATTTTACTAAATTGTAAACCTCGGTGGAGAAAGCACACTGCAACTCAACAGCCACTGGACCCACTCGACTAACCTTACCATCTCTCACTGGAAACGATCGTGCAATATCGTGTATTTCCCACTTTATCCTATTTCCCAATGTATGTACGTGTTTCGGTGTAGTGAGATATGTCAGAGCCCATTCCCATCCCATGCTATTCCTCCCTATTTTCTCAATCCTTTCTCCAAATCCATCCGGGGGCGTGCCATGGGCGACATTATCCACTTACCACCGGGTGGACTGTATGCTGGTCTGACACCATCTTATTATAAAAAAAAAAAAATCTGAGAAACTATGATCGATCAATCAGGTCCAATAATCTATTAAAATAATATATTTCCAATAATCGATTGGAAAATGTATCGGACAATAATCTATTAGGTTTATGTTTTTATTATTATTATTTCAAGGACAATACTAACGAGCCCGACTACACACTCCGTGGTTTACCGGCTGTCCCGCGTAATCCGACCCCTTTGTGTTGAGGGGACATGATACTGTGGTGTTACTACAGGTTCGCGATCGAAAATTCTGGTGCATACTCCCAAATAAGAGAATAGTAAAGGCTTGTACTTAATTTTAAACTAGCAAAAAAAAAACGGCAGCAAATCTTAATCAGCAAGCTATTTTTGAATAACTGAAATAAACAATTTTTAATTACCAAAAATGGCAACACAATATCGACGTAGTCCCGCGAAGCGAAGTAACCTAAACCTTTAAATGCTACCATCGATTTCCTGCTCATTCAGATTTTTTTGCTGCCCATTTCATTATTTCTCTTTTTAGGCGGACTTTATGCCATATGATATTATGTCCGCCTTTGGTACATTTTGTGTGTGTAGTAAAATGTCTGTATTTGTGTCTGTTTGCTCAGTGCCTAGGACACAGCCATTTGACGATGCTAAAAGTGACAGGGGCCAAAATTTTAAGTTATATTCATCCATCCAATACCATCCACAGCGGACGGTATCCACTTACCATCAGCTGGACTGTATGCTCGTCTGCCGCCCGCCCCCTTCCTATAGGAAAATAAAATTGTAAACCTTTAAAAAATATATTTTTAATATCCTATTTTGATCGAGAACCAATAGTAACACCGTAAAAGCGACTGATTGATAAAAATACCTCCCCAAACATAGCTAAAGGCTTTGTTGTGACAAATGCACTATACGACGTGCCGCGGCTATTCCTGTGGGTGCTGTAACTCAGTCAGAGACAGAGAAATAGCAAGACATATCGGCCTATAAGGACTAGGTATTAAGATATTACAAAGTTATGTATTTTCCTTGCAAGTTTTTCTTAGATCGCGACTACGACTTCTTCCTGTGTCACAGAAGTATGCTGGTAAAATTTTGAAACAACGAAATTTTAAGTTATGAGATCTGAAAGTTGTGGCACACAACACAATACGGAATATGATAATCAAATGAGGGTAGTTGATGAAACTAATCGAACTCGACGTGGACTACCCGCCTCTCCAGTCAGCTCGTGACCATGGTTAGAGTAAACCAACCGAAACATCCACTAAACTGACTAAGGTAAACATTCGCGTTAAGGGTGTCGCGAAGTATCGCGAAAATGTAAATGGTGGTTAATGATTAAATAAATTAATTAATCAATAATAATTAAATAAGATAATAAATTTATATATTGGCACAATACTTTATTAAATCTTGTTGGGTCTCTATAATGGCAACACTATTCAATGACTTGTACCGTTTCGGGGGGGGGTATAAAAGGAAGGTAGTGGGAAAAAAGGGTATTAATAGAGTGAATAACGTGGCTTTGGGGGGAGTATAGTGAACGACGTAGCTCTGTGAAGAGGGTAGGAACGGGAAAAGAGCCAAGGGGAGGACAGGTGCATGGACTGAAGATGTTCGTGCCGGAGGAGTAGTATAGTTTATACTATCTTTAGGGTGAGTGATTCTCTATGTTGAAGAACCGTTACATAGAGAGATAAGGCATTTCTATTATTATAATGAGATATTGCACAATGAGTTACACGAGAGATAATGATGAGCATAGTGATGCATAGCTGATAATATAGACAGCTAATGAGTATGCGCGTGGCGGTCAGGGCAGACTAGAAGGGGTGATGATGGAGGTCTCCCGGGGATCAACATAAGGTCCCCAGCGCACCTGAACCACGATGCGTCGTGGTTCTAAGAATCATAAGAGGAAGTTAATAATGCCTTATCTCCCTATGATATGATATATTACAATTTACAACAAGTTAAGATACTTTGTCGCCATAGTTAAACCAATTTATTGAACCTAGGCTGCATGTAATTCGATAAAAATATAAAGGTGGCGACAAAGGGGTCGTCCATTAATCACGTGATGTTTTTTAGCAACTTTTTAAACCCCCCCCTACCTCCCCGGTGATACGTAGTGATACTGGTGATAAATATTTACATGTGATATCTCACTACATCCTTGTGATATTTCGTAATTTTTTCCGAATCCCCCCCCCCCGCTTTCGAGCCTCACGTGATTAATGGACGATCCCTAAGATTCGTTTAAATAGGAAAAAACGTGAAAATATCATGTTATAGTGGCTTCCTTTTATGAATAATGCTCTTCAACTAATAAAACTTAAAAACGTAACTGACACAAAAATCGATAAAACTCACCGAACATCCTCTCTTTCAAACACACACGCACGCACACACACACACACACACACACACATACATATAGGTATACATATACAGGCAGATACAAAATTTGATGCAAAACAATACATTTATGTAAAATGGCATAATCAAGGAGAACGCTCACCATCAAGATACAATAAATTATTTGAATTCAAAGTTTTAATTTAATAGGTATTTTAATATCAACGTGCACTCATTTATTTTTTATATTTATGTAAAGAAAATATATTTCTTTCATTTGAGTTTTGCCGCGCTCCGCGCTGTCGGTAGAACTATTATAGTGTCGGTAAAAGAGGGTAGGATATGGGATGGCGTGAGGTGAAGACAATCGTGCGAACTGTCAAATCAAATCAGGTCAAGATCAGTAAGACTATTGTAAATAATAGATTGTAAAAAGGATTGAAGAATAAACATTATATGTCGTTTCTTTGTATACCGAAGCAACACAATATACTTAGTTTCATTTGACAATCCTTAAAGAGTGAAAATAATCAACATTATATTTATAATGTATGTTTCAATGAGTAAAATACTTACAGATTCCCGTAAACTGGATTCATCAAAATCTGTGAAATGTAATAAATTAATTAAAATTCTATCTATGCCAATATCCAGATATATGTCACATGATACGTGATTTTGTGAAATCTTTCATCCAAATCGCTTCATCCAGACGCAGTAGGTCAATATACAAGTACCATATTTATAGACTGTGGTAGGATTGTACACAAAAAGGTTTTTCGATATACTAGTCACTAAAAGGGTACACAGAGAATTGGAAAAAGTTACCGTACTCAAGTGATTCATCGATTAACTTCTTGAATCTAAGATTGAAATTCTGCAAGAAACCTAAATATAAATTAATATGGTATAATTTCAACTTTTTTCTTGATCAGCCCAAAAAGGTGAAAAACAAGTTTTTGTCCTAAGAATATATAAATTTTTGTTTACGGACATGTATTGATTTATTTTGTTCCCTGTTTATTTTCATCTGCACTGTACTTAAAACCTATCATATTTAACTTACTGCGAATATAGACCTGGATGGACTGTGATTTGGAGCAAACGCAAAATTATCTTACATATCTAGTGATTTCTGGTTGAGTGTCGTATCTCCATGAAACCAATAGACTAATTCAGTCTATTAATGCGTGTGCGCGCATGTGCGTGTACGTATATACGTATATACACACCAACGCATCAGTACCATAACAAAGTACCGTAATTATATATTAATATTAATCTATACATATTATCTAATAAAACTGTAGAAGCAGCGTGTCTGTAAATTGAATATATTTACCAAAAACTGATTGGGGGCGATGTAGGAAGAGTATCAGAATACAAAAAGGCGATTTTGAAAATTTTTGTTTGTCTCTTCTAACACACTAATCTCCAAAACTCCGGAACGGATTTTCATCCACGGGTTAATTAAGCTTAGCTTGGCGCTTCGAATAGGCTTTTTTTTCATCGAAATCGGCTTACGGGAAGAAAATATATCCTAATTTAGAGTATAGAAACTAAAATTCCACGCATACGAAGTCGCGGGCGTAGCTAGTTATACAAGTATAATAAAACAAATAAGATGGGATAAAATTAAGTCCCTTTTCATTAACCTAAATTTAATTACTGAAACATAGCTATACAAATTAGAAATAAATATCCGCTCGCCATCTCTATCTCTATCTTCTATATATATTTTATTTATTTATTATATATATATAAAATTCTCGTGTCACAATGTTCGTTCCCGTACTCCTCCGAAACGGCTTGACCGATTCTCATGAAATTTTGTGAGCATATTGAGTAGGTCTGAGAATCGGCCAACATCTATTTTTCATACCCCTTAGTGATAAGGGTTGTCCACCCTTAGCGCCATCTGTTGGGCAGCCACAGCAACGCGTGGCCGGGCACAGCTAGTCTACTTATAAACCTTTATAGATTTCAGTGGATGGCTACATGGCTTTTTGTTACTATATACTCGCACTGTTCGCTCCAAAAATCATTTTATACCGCGAACCCGTAGGCTGTGGAACGAACTGCCTCAAGAGGTCTTTCCATTAAGCTACGATATGGGGTTCTTCAAGAGAGCTGTGAATAGGATTTTGCAAGGTCGGCGGCGCGCCCGCATACCCCCTGGTGTTGCAGGCGTCCATGGGCGGCTGTAACACTTACCATCACGTGGAACCGCTTGCTCGTCCGCCCACTAGTCTATACAAAAAAAAATATAAAAAAACCGTTTCTTTAAAGTAATAGGTACTTACCTAGTCCAGATAACCCGCTGATGCCATTCAAAACATGCGACACTGATGTCTCCAAATTCGCCCTAGAAATTAAAAATACGTGTATTTAAACGATTTCATGGGAAATAACGCTGACATCAGCGCCAATCGGAAGATATATTTTGCAGTTTTCCTTAAGTTTCAGAAATAAAAATGTATACGAACCTCATCCAACGACGTATATAAAAGGGCTGGTTGTATCGCATTGCAAGATAGGACGGAACGAATGGGAAAGGGCTCTGAAATATCTCTCACTATGGAAATATGAACGTACATTTGAAGGTAGTGTTCTGTGAGAGAGAGGTAACGTGACCAGTCGAGTGCGCCCATATACATATACTTCATATACTCGTATGTATATTTTACTAGCGACCCGCCCTCGCTTCGCTTCGGTTTATAAAAGTTTTTTTGTTCAAAATTTCAAAATAAAATATAGCCCATACTAGACAGGGATAATGTAGCTTCCTATTTGTGAAAGAATTTTTGAAATTGGTATAGTAGTTCCAGAGATTACCTCCAACATACCGTCAAACAAACACACAATTATTTGTATATTTTATTCACTCTAAATTTTATTTTATATAATGTTGTTTCACTTACATTTATCATAAGCTACGATATGGGATTCTTCAAGAGAGCTGTGAATAGGATTTTGCAAGGTCGGCGGCGCGCCCGCATACCCCCTGGTGTTGCAGGTGTCCATGGGCGGCGGTAACACTTACCATCACGTGGGACCGCTTGCTCGTCCGCCCACTAGTATATAAAAAAAAAATAACCATTGCTATATAGCCCCATAGTTGGGGGGGGGGGGGATAAAATGTTTTATAGCATTAAGTGGTAAAACAATAAAATATAGATAAATATTTAACATACGTATTATCAGAATTATCCATTTTCAATCGGCTCCTTCCTAATTGAGTTCCTCTCCTCAAATTTCCCAATTTACCCTCACTTGTCCCTTGGTATTTCATATTCATGGCATTATCTTCCATGGTGTATGCCACTGGAGCCGACTTGAATACCAGTGTAAAAGCGAATATAATAGAAGCTACGAAGAAGAATATGAGACAACATATTCCAATGCAGTGTGACGTCAGTATGCCTTTTAATCTGAAAATAAATACAACAAGGCAATACAATAATTTGTTTCATTGTATTTATTTCACACAACTAAGACCCATACAATAATACCTAGAAAACATATAATATAATGGGTGTCCCAGATTGTGCGCTGGATTTAAATTTCACGACATTTTTTTTGTTTGGCGGTTGGCAACTCTGTTTTATTTATAGATGTCACATTTGACAATAATTAATTGCCATTAGTCAATGTGGAACGCTACACGAAAGAGCAAGGCAGTACGAATTTTGCAGCAGTATGAAGTGAACCATCATTTTGGCGAAAACATCGTGCATAAAAGTTAGTTGCTTATTAAAATTCGTTTGTCTACTCACGCGCACGAAACACAGGAGTATGTATCGCCTGTTTTCTTCGCATTGGTGTCTTTCTAAAACAAGAAACACGATGACATTGATTTTCAGTTGTTCAAATTTTTACAAATCCATTTGCAGCCCAGCCCGACTTTATCAATAGGCTGCCAACTTGTGCCAGTCGTAAAAATAAAATTGTAATGTAATTTTATTTTTAGAGGATGTCCAAGAAATCTGCCTATTTCAAAAAAATCAACATGTACCGACACACAATTGAGATATACATCAAATGAATGCTTTTATTTCATATATGTATATCTTAATGTTAACGTCAAAACCGTGGGAGAACCACGAAATAAACCGTTTGTACCTTTTATTTGTTAAAAGCTTATTTAATTAGATACAATTGCTTAAAACGATTATGTTATGTTGGCACTAATCATATTTTCCGAAAGTCCTATTTTCAAAAACTCGCTACTTCTCGACTATGTTCATGGATTAATAGTAAATTAGTAACATTGAATTTTTTGCCCGGGTTTGTTTCTTTATAGAAAAGTAGGAGGACAGCGGTCCCACGTGATGGTAAGTGTCACCGGCGCCCGTAGACGCCTGCAACACCAGGAAGTATGCGGGTGCACCGCCGACCTTGCAAAATCTTATTCGCACCTTTCTTGAAGTATTTTCCGGATGACCCCTAAATTACCACAGCCGCTGGGCGCACTATACTGGCCACGTTACCCCTCTTTCACAGAAGTCTACCTTGAAATGAACTGCATTTCTTACTTTATCGTATTTCTCCAATGTACCTACGTACGTGTTTCGGTAGTAGGTGAGATATGCCAGAGCCCATTCCAGCCCCATCCTATCCTATCCCTCCCCATTTTCCCAACTCCTTTTCCCAACCTGTTCCATAATCTGCAAAGGTAGGAAGCCTATCCGGAGGCGTGCCAACGTTTGTCATTCTTGACTGATGTTCTCATGTATCGCGGATGTCTATGGACGACAGTATCCACGATGGTGATAAGTGTACTATCAGGTACACTGTATGCTCGTCTGCCGCCTTTTACTATATAAAAAAAACGTGATTGCTGGATATGTCGACACCAAGGATCTAGATACTCTCCGAGCTCTCCTAGGTTTTTATAGCGGTGAATGCACAGCGTCAGACTTGCGTCTTACAGGGGTTGAAATCCACTAGGTTTAGACAACCCCAAATCGAGACTTGATCAAAATCGTCTTTAATTTCAGGCAAAAGCCTGACTTGACTCTCTTCCACTTCGAACCTAGGTAAGAGTGTAGACGAGAAATGGGAAGGATTTTATACTTACCCAAACCCACCAGCTTTCCCGTTTTTCTTCGTGAAGTGGCTGAAAATATATATAAAAAAAAAACATCTTATGTATTGGATACGTATCCTTAATAATGAAAGGGTCGCGACTGTCAAACCATTTAAATTTCAGCGTGTATAATTATTTAATGATTATTATATGACTAGCCGTGTGCCCGATGAGATTTCTCATCGGCAACATCTCAGGAACCATCCGAATTTTCTCCCATACAAACTTTTTACACACTTAGGGGATGAATTTTCAAAAATTCTTTCATAGTGCTCACCTGCGTTATATAAGGAACTGCTGTGCAAAATGTCATGCTTCTAGACCCACCGGTTTAGGCTGTGCGTTGTCTGTCAGTCAGTCAGTGTTAGATTTTATTAAGTAGGAGATACTCACATGTACAATACTCTGTGTCCTACAGTCTTCGTAATCCTTATTTTTCTGCACAAACACCTTATAGTCACGATTCGCGTGGTCTGAACCGCTTGAGCGAGTTACGAATTGTTTCTGAAATTATTGCTTTTTATGAAAATTCTTTATCACATTCTTGTTTAATCTTAACCTGCCAAGTGTGTAGTCAGAAGTTTGTGTAGGGTGGGGCAAAAGCAGCCAATTTTCTTAGAATTTAAATAAAGTTAGTGCAATGCAGAAAATTACTTATTCGTTCTTATGCCAGGGGGCCAGCCCCACCGTGGACCGTGACACTAAATGTGTCTACCCATCGTAGACACATTTAGTGTCCACCTTGCGCGCATAAGTCATTTAAAATTAAAAACCTAATTTAGGCCTGAAGATGAAGGTGCACGCTGCAATCCCATAGACGCCGGGACTGCACTCGACTGCCCACGTAACCCTGCACTCACAAAACACTACCTTCACATGTACTGCATTTCCCACTTCTTATTTTATCTCCAATGTACCTACGTAATGTTTCAGTATTGAGTGAGATACCAGAACCCATTCTTATCACGTCCAATCATATCCCAATCCTTTCTTCAAATCTACTCCTAATCCCCAATCCCCATCCAACCCGTAACCTTGCTAACGTTTGCCATTCTGGACTGACCTTAACATGTGTCGTGTATGTCGCATCGCGACAGTATTCACTTACCACCAAAGAAACTTACATTGGAATGCTCTGCAGCTTTCCTAGATTTCATTGGATATCCAGAGTATTGTTTTCTCTTTCTTTTCTCTTCTTTCTCTTTGAGTAGATTGGCTTTTTCAGGATTGCTGAAAAAATACTTTTTGAAAATATCTCTGGTTTGATGTTTGATGTTTAGGACTTTGGTTAGGATTTTCTAACTTAAAATTTTATGGTTTCAAAGTTGTTTAAACAGAACCACGCTCTAACCTGTGATTTAAGCAGAAACGTGCTCTAACATGTGATTTAAACAGAAATATGCCCGAATCCGTGATTCAAGCAGAAACATGTAGTAACATTTGATTTGTAAGGTAAAGCAATAAAAAAATACATTATTTGTTAAAGATTTAACTATAGCCTCAATATTTTGGAAAATACATAGAACATTTCGGGTCCAAAACAGACCTTTTAAGCCGTGATAGCATAGGGGTATCTATACTGGACTCCCATTCGTGTGATCGTGACTTCAAATCCTCGGCCCGTACCACTGAGTTTATACTTAAGTACGAGTTTTTTTTAATTGCCACTTCCTCAGAGGTGAAGGAAAACATCGAGAGGAAACTCGCATGCTTCAGAAATAAAAAAAAAATGTAGAGTATGTAATCCACCAATCCGCACTGTGACCCCGTGGTGGATTACGGCCGGAAATCCTCCACTGATTTACTCGGGGAGTCCTGTGCCCTGCAGGGGGACGTATAGGCTGATACAAGTACGAGTACAGTACAGTCTCTTTTCATAGATATTTGACACATTATGAATAACCGTAACGATGTGTCTGATGAGTGGATAACATTGTCATGTGCATGAGGGATGTATGACTGTATGCGTATGTGTGACTGAGCGACCGACGGCTAAAAACGACAGAAATAGCAGTGAGGACGGACCTTTCAAAAACTACAGTCCTTAGGATTCTTCACGCACATCTTCATATGAATAAAATTAGTGCGAGGTGGGTGCCAAAACTTCTTTCAAGTGTGCAGCGAAGAGAACGAGTTGCGTGCTCTATGGAACATTGGAGGCCTTTCATAGAAACGGAAACGATTTTTTGGAGACAATTGTTACTGAAGATGAAACTATGGCTCTTTACTATGATCCCCTTTCCAAAAGGAAGTCGCTGGTGTGGCGTCGTTCTGGTAAAGCACCGTCTAGAAAGGCAAAGGTGACTCAGTCCACCAAAAAGATTATGGCGATATTCTAGGACTGTCAAGGAATATTGCTTATAGATATAAAAGAAAGCATTACTATGGTGACTAGAAGCTACACATTATGCTAATAATATGCTACATAGAGCAATTACAAGAAGCAATCAATGACTGCTTCTCCATGACTCCATGTCCACGCCCGCCGCAGTTGTGAAAGCTGCTGTTTCAAAGTGTGGCTACACGAAAATTTGCCACCCACCCTATATAGTCCTGACTTGGCTCCCAGTGATTACCATTTGTTCTCAAAAGGCAGACTTATGTAGAAAGCAGTACTCAAAAGCAGTACAAGGCAGACCATGTAGAAAATTTTGAAGACAAAACTTCAGACTATTTTTATACTGGGATAGAAATGCTAATTAAACGATCCGAAAAGTGTGTTCAAATATACGTGGGCTAAGTACAATAAAAATATGTTCATGAACTAGAATGTCCTTTTTCTTTGTCCGCTCGGAAACTTTTGAACCTTCCCTCAAATGTATATGTTTATACGTATGCCTACAAACATTTTTCAAACTTTTAACATACTTCTTTTCTCTTTGCATCATGTCTTTGAATATTTTTAGCAACGGCGATTGGGTTTCTTTATCAGATTTCTTGCCTTGGCTGAAAAAACAACATTCGTATAAGCGCTAACAATCTGTATAAGACCATACATATAAAAATATAAAATTTATAGCAAAATGTACAGTAATTATAATGATAATCCTCTAGCGCTATGAAGAAAATTTCCCGTGGTACAACTAGTTGGACATAGCGGTTGTACGACGGCGAACGGCCCTGAAGCATCGTACTCCGACCACGTGGCTCGCCGAATACTGGTGGTGGCTAGATAAGGATAGTTAAAGATCGTGTTTCGTGACAAGCCTTGGAAGAAACCAATATCCAGCTTTCGTTCTATTCAAAAAATAAATACCTTTGTAAATAGCAAATAACTGAAAACAAGGTAGAATATTTGTAGGTCAGGAGTACTGATAAAACAGAAATACAGATTATTTTTTATGGTCGAAGGTCGCAGACTAACATACAGTCCACCTGATGGTAAGTGGATACTGTCGCCCATAGACATCCGCGATACATGCCAACATTAGTCCAAAATGACAAACGTTGGCACGCTCCCGGATGCGTAGCCTACCTTTGGAGATATAGGAATGGATTTGGAGAAAGGGTTGGGAAAATGGGGAGGAATAGGATGGGAATGGGCTCTGGCACATCTTACTCACTATCGAAACACGTACGTACATTAGGGAAATAAGATAAAGTGGGAAATGCAGTACATTTCAAGGTAGTCTTCTGTGAGAGAGGCGTAACGTGGCCAGTCGAGCGCGCCCAGCAGCTGTTGGATTGCAGCGTGGACTCTCCCCCTCAAAATGAAAATGAAAAGAAGATGATGAACAGAAATTAGATTGTTAAGGAGAGGAGATCGTGTGAAGTGGTGTGCTTTGGAAGAAGTCAACGGCACAAGTAAATAAACACGTAATAAGAAAAATATTAATTTTACAATACCTCTTATGGCTGAATCCCATATTCTTGTCGATGACATTTGTAAACGTGTATATTTTTCTGAAAACTGTTTGAAAAAGTTCCGAAATTCTGAGAGGTTTTCAAAAGAGGTTGGAACATCTTTTAACTTCTTGCGGTAAGTATCGATTGCAAATGCGGTTGATAAAGACAGCCTTTGCTCAAATTCGTCGACCAATACGTATTAAAAGAAATACTTAAACCAAAATTTGAATACTCAAAAGTTTCAAACGTGTGGTTTAAATAAATACAATAGATTTTAGATTTACATTTTGCTCGAAAAGTTCAGTTCAGTTTATGTTTGATTAATTATTATATAGATTGTGTGTTGTGGGTTATTTTGATTTAACAGTGATAGTTTATATAACTTTTAGGAGGGGGAAGGTGAACGCTGCAATCCAACAGCCGCTGTGCCCACTCGACTGGCCTCGTTACCCCTCTCTCACAGAAGGCCACCTTGAAATGCATTTCCCACTTTATCCCGTACCTAAATGTACGTACGTGTTTCGGTAGTGAGTGAAATATGCCAATGCCCATTCCCATCCCATCTTATCCTATCCCTCCCCATTTTCCCAACTCTTTCTCCAAATCCAACGTGTGTCATTCTGGACTGGTGTTAGCATGTACTTACCACCACGTGAATTGTAGGCTCGTTTGCCATCTTCTTTGTATAACAAAGAGCTTATTTGACTTCATGTCGTTTCAGCTTCAAGGAGTCCAATTCTTCTGTACTCAGTACAATGTACTATCACTTTACAGAGCGACTCCTAACTTACTTCTACGGGACTGGACTGGGTTTGTTTTGTTACCGAAGAAAACTTAAGGGGACTTTTTGGCGGGAAAATTGATTATTTTTAAAATTGTGTATTAGGCGTTTTGTGGTTAAATAGTGACAGTTTATTAAACTTCAGTGTTTTTCGTGCGCGGCGTTCCCGCTTCTCGCTTCCCGCCGTCTGTCCCTCTCTGCATGTAGGCTTAGACCTTTTAAACTACACAACGGATTTTAATGCGGTTTTAATCAATAGATAGAGTGATTCAAGAGGAAGGTTTACACGTATAGTTTAATATTGTTTTAACGAAACCGATGCGAAGCGTGGGCGGTTCGCTAGTCAAATATATTTTGATTTTGATAGAATACGTGTTAGACTTTGTAATTGTTTATGAAGAAAACTCGACACTGGCTGAATGTGCTCATTGCACCATTGCCATACATAAAAAAAAAAAGAATACTTGAAACCGGCACAGTGTGTCAATTGCGCTATTGCTACTTAGGGAAAAAAACTTTATGTCAATAACCTGTACACCTATACGGGGAACTGAAACATATAATTTTTGATACTTTACCACTTGACGCGTTCCCTGGGGACCTCTAACGCTCGGCCCGAGCAATTATTTTGCCGCCAAAAGTAACGCATCAAATATCATTTTATTGCCGAGCTCCTAATGTAATAGCAAAATACACGCAATACCTTGGAGTGATACTCAGATATATTATATGTGTATTTTATATTTTATAGCTACTTCATTTTTGAGATATGATGGTTGTAAAAATGTATTTCTTTTGCTATTTTTTTTTTATTTATAATTTAAATCAAGCAATTAGGCTACAATCTATACTACATGGAGAATGCTCTGAAGAATTGTTTAATATAATTCCCACCTCGGGTTTCTACAACCGCACCTCCCGTCACAGAAGTGCGGTCCATCCGCATTTCCTCGATACGGAGGTGTCGCGCACTGTTCGCTCCAAAAATTACTTTATACCGCGAACCCTTAGGCTGTGGAACTAACTGCCTCAAGAGGTCTTTCCAATAAGCTACGATATGGGGTTCTTCAAGAGAGCTGTGAATTGGATTTTGCAAGGTCGGCGGCGCGCCCGCATACCCCCTGGTGTAGCAGGTGTCCATGGGCGACGGTAACACTTACCATCACGTCCGCCCACTTGTCCAAAAAAAAAAAAACTACACCTATATATAGGGATAGGGATATACAGGGATACTGAGTAACTACACCATCTCTAAAAGGTGTGGATTAGCCTGCCCGCTTGGCCAGTCACATTTTAAAGCTTTACATCCCTCACGCACGAATTAATATGCATATGTAGGATCATGTCCAGCAGTGGACGATATCTAAATCCTATCCATCCTTGGGAGAAGGGGAGATGGGATTTTTATTAATTACTTATTTTATTTACTCTCCGATCGAGGAAATGCGGATGGACCGCAATTATGTGACGGGAGGTGCGGTTGTAGAAACCCGAGGTGGGAATTATATTAAACAATTCTTCAGAGCATTCCCCATGTAGTATAGATTGTAGCCTAATTGCCTGATTTAAATTATAAATAAAAAAAAAATGGGCAGAAGAGGCCCGTTTCCACCAGTGAACGATAAGAGCTGGCGATGGGAAAGATGTTAGAGATGATGTCGACTTCTGTGGTTATATAAAGATATTTGTTTACCTTTCAACACTTGCAATTTCCGCGGACATTGTTAGTGTAGTGTGTCGCAGCCGTTCCGAATGTGGAGATCAAATGAGGGTAGTTGATAAAACTGCTCGCAGCTCCCATCCTGGACTACCCGCCTCTTCAGTCAACTCGTGACCACGACTGGTGTAACCCGTGCCGCAACGTCGAGTAGGAATAAAAGGTAAACAAATACCTTTATTATACGCGTTCAAACCCAATGTAGAATTTAAAAATGGGAAGACTTTGAAGATGTCTCAGAGATACTTAGCCGGTGAGCAAACAGTCTTAAAAAAGGTATCGGCCATCGATAGTCATTACCTGGGTAGGGCAAACGCAACGCGATCGACAGGGGAGCGAATCTATCCCGCGGGATTGGGCCTTCATAAAACCTGTTTACATGGGTGTGGTAGCTTCACTTGGGGACACAGAAAAATATTTATACGTATTTTATTTGTATTTTTAACTATCAATGTCCGCCACTTCCTCCAAGTAGACATTGAGCGGTTAGATTGATCTTCGTGGAAAGTTAACTGATCTGGATAAAAAGGACTCTACGTACTTATTAACCCTTATTAAGGACTCTTATTAACCAGGAACATAAACTATAACTATGGCAAGTATAAAGTGACAAAAATCTAAAAAATGTTATTTTTGAGCTCTGTGTCTTTCATGATGTACAATGCAGTGTTTTTTTTTTAAATATTACAGCTTTGTTACGATTTCATTTTATGAATAGATTTTTTCTAAAAAGGGTTCGACTTAAAAAGCAATATATCTGCATTTTCTACCACCCGTTTTAGGGATAACTGAAGAGCTATTCAATCTGATGTCAACTTCAGATTTTTATCATCGCACCTCCCGTCACCATTGAGGATTTTCTAAAAAACCGTTACCAGTGTACACTTCTGGACATTGTCTTGTGCATGGGGGATGTATGGCTTCAAAACGCAAAGCAGTCCAAGCGTGTTATCGCTCAAGTAGTCAAGTCAAGTATCGCTATATCTCCAGTTTGATTCAATCAAGTTACATCTCTTCACTGCTGGATATAGGCCTCCCGAGGTCCGACCACACACGATCTTGGGCTCTTCTCATCCACCACCACACTGGCGAGCTTTTTCAAGTCATCAGTTCAGGTAGCCAGAACGCGTTCCACACTGCACTTGCTCTTCTAGCAGCTGGATACAGGATTGTGGTCGGTCGGCAGTACACCCGCAAGCTAGTGTTGCAGATGTCCATGGGCGACGGTGACCACTTACCATCATGTGGCCCGCTCGTTCGTCTACCATCGGTTGTCGGTTCTACGACATATTATATGACCTGTCCGTTGCCACTTCAGCATACAACGATATTTGAATTATAATTCCTTTTCCAGAATAGAACCTCGACCTAACCCCGATAACATTCAACCCCCAACCATCGGATATCGTGTGACGTCCGTAATTTATGACCGTCTGTCAGTCACATATTAGCTAATAGGGTTGTCACAGTGGACATTATAAAAAAAAACTTGTTTTTTTTTTCAAAATAAGCAGCAGAAAAAACTCCAATGTTCAGTAAATCGATATTCAACGACAATCAAGAATCGGGAAACTTCGTCGATTTGGTGATGTCATTCTTAGTAATTTTATTTTACTCATTTCAGTTATTCAAAAATCGTTTAGTGAGAGAGAGTAGAGTCGTTTCTACCAATTTATAATTAATTTCTAGTAATCTTCTATTTTAATCGCGTCGCCTGGCAGAATAAAAGTTTATTGTATGGAAAAAAAAGCGGCAGACGAGCATATAGCCCACTGTCGTCCATAGCTATCCGCGATACATTCCAACATCAGTCCAGAATGACCTTTGAAGATAAAAGAATGACTAAGAGTTGGGAAAATGGTAAGGGATAGGATAAGCTCTAGTATATCTCAGTCACTACCGAAATAAGTACATACATGGGGCAAATAGGATAAACTAGGAAATGCAGTGCATTGCAAGGTAGTGAGCCCACTAGAATTATAGTTTTGTATTGTACTAGCCCAATAGAAATCATGAAAAAATACTTATTGTAAAATCTGGTAGAATCGATATTCATGATACTGAACAAACTATTAACGTCTTTTGATATTTTCAGTTACATATTGTATAATTATTATTTTTATAGGGAAAGTAGGCGGTTGAGCACAAGCGGTCCCACGTGATGGTAAGTGTCAACGCCGCCCATGGACACCTGCAACACCAGTAGATGTAGAGTACGCCGCCGACCTCGCAAAATCCTATTCACAGCTTTCTTGAAGAACCCCATATCGTAGCTCAATGGAAAGACCTCTTGAGGCAGTTTGTTCCAAAGGCTACGGGTTCGCGGTGTAAAATGGTTTTCGGACCGAACAGTACGCGAAACCACCTCCGTATCGAGGAAATGCGGATGGACCACACTTCAGGGACGAGAAGTGCGGTTGTAGACACTTACGGGAAGAGGTCGGGTGTTATTTTAAAGAAGAGCGATACCACACGGCCAACGCACTTGACCAGCATGATGTTTTAAGGCTAACCCTCGTGCACAAGATAATGGGCAGAAGAGGCCCGTATCCACTAGTGGTTAATAAAAGGGCTGGCGATGGGAAAGATGTTAGAGATGATGTTTCCATCCATGTTAGAGTCCATCCGGACCGCACTCCAGGGACGAGAGGTGCGGTTGTAGAAGAAACTCTAGGTGGAAATTATATTAAATTTAAATCAGTTAATGTATTTCAGTTTTTGCGTTTGGGGCCGTTCAAGTATTCAATTACTAATACAATAATAATACTAATAATTACTAATAAGTTCAATAATACTTGAACTTTAATAATAATTAATAATACTTTTTTTGAAAATACCTGAACGGATATTTTGATACGCTTATTTTTGATGACATGGCGGACTTTTTGATGACTTATTTGATGAATGGCGATTACGTCAGCAATATTTATTTATTTACTTTTGGTATATTTTTTTTTGGCAAAATTTAGTAGATTCTGATTAAATAAGAAACTTGAACAGACTTTCTAAAAATTATACTAATGCTTACGTAAGCATGGGGGTGGGGGGTCTTTGCTTACTTTCGCTAAAAGGGGCGAGGGGGGGGGGGGGTAAAAATGACTAAAATTCTGCTTACGTAATACTTAAACGGCCCCTTACTTCATTGAAACGCTGTAGGTTATTTTCTGATATGCATGTGCAACCCTACGCCTCTGTTGGCTCTGTTGGCTCGCCTCAGCCGTTTAACCTTATTCTTTATTTATCAGAAACTCTACCTGTGACATTTACATTCAGAATACGTCGCGCCGTGTGCCAGGGGTCTGTAGTTCAATTCCTGACCTAACATTTTTGGGTAGTCTTGTATCTTATTTATTTGTATATATTTTTTTTGAGTGTGCATGGAGTTATTTTTTAAATAAAATCATTTTCATTAAAATAAGTCGTAGAAATCTTAATACTTTAATGGGAACTGTAAACGAGTGAAAATTATTTTTTTACATATTCTGTACTGTTACAGTTAAAAGGAAGCGAGTCTCGATGGACGTAAAATGGCCAAGCGATTTGGCGAGTCCACTATTTTAGATATGTTGTAGCTCAAGGCTTTTGGTAGCCGCTTTGTTATCCAATAGTCGCCTTTTACGTCACCCAAGGAAAGAAATGGGGTGGTGGTATTTTATAGCCGACCGACACCACAGGTTTCTTAACATTTATTCCTTCTTGATTGATGTATTTTATGATTTTATGATTTACCTTTAGATATATAAGAATGGATTTGGAGAAAGGGTTGGGAAAATGGGGAGGGGTAGGATGGGAATGGGCTCTGGCATATCTCACTCACAACCGAAACACGTACTGACATTGGGGAATATGATAAAGTTTGAAATGCAGTATCTTTCAAGGTAGTATTCTGTGAGAGAGGAGTAACGAGGCCAGTCGAGTGCGCCCAGCGGCTGTTGGATTGCAGCGTGCACTCCCCCTCTCTAAGGGTGCACCCCCCCCCTGCCCGACCCCTGCTGGTTGTCCAAATTAAATAAATAAATAAATTTGTTTTCAATTACCTATCAAACCATTACAGTCTCAAAAATACCTGTCTTACCCAATTCAATTACCTCGTCCGATCCGAATTACCCGCAAACCAATGTAACGGGTGTTTACCTTTGTACCGCCCGTTACCCTGCTGTCGTAAACTGGCGAACCCTATAGCTTGGGGTCCAATAGTGGTGGTATTTACCCTATAAGGTGTGTGGTACAAGTTGGAAGAGGCGAGCGGAGCGTACCCATAACCCTTAAACCCACTAAACAACCCATCCATACACACGAATATATTTAGAAAACGAAATACGAATAATAGAAAGGAGACCACGTAATGGAAAAGATAGCGGTAATAAATTCGGCGGTAGTGGCTGGATGTGGTGAATCATGCGAGCCTGTATGGTATAAGACTGCAGTAACGAAAAATCAGTGTCATGGATAATTTTACTGCTACAGTTAACGTGGTCAGGTCTCCAGAACTTCCGGGATTGTCCAAGTTTTGTTTCTGTGGCCTCTGTCCACCACTAAATGAGTGGACTCGCCAACACGCTTGACCAGCGTGGCATTCTAAGGTTGTACATCCCTCGTGCACAGGAAAATATGCATGATGGCAAATATCCAGTAGTCGATACTAAAAGGGCTGGTTACGGTGCAGTGTCCAGGAATTTAGACAGTTTGTGTAGCAAAATAAAAATTCTGATAATCTTCAATATCTACTGCAACCACACAAAGTTACTTGAGAATCACAAATTATGATACTTAATACTACAATACTTTTGTCTTTGTAGTAAATATTTGATTTTGAATAAAGAGTAAAAAAAATCCGTTCATGTTAATTTTTCGTTGTAAATTCGATATGGGACATGCAGTAGAAATGTCCGTGAAAAAGTGATTTTATATCTTGCAACCCTATCTGACAGTGGGGCGTCCCGCTACCGCTACTGACTCGCGCCGCGGTAATATATTGAGGTATCGATAGGTAATGTGTCGGTGTGAGACAACACCGAAAGTTTACGGTTGTGGATTTTTTATGTTTGGTATAACAGTGTCATCGCATATTGGTATCCAAATTCCATTTAAAAATTTTAATTTCTTTATCCCGATTTTATGATAGATAAATAAACGTTTAAAGATCGATGAGGGGGAAATACGTTATTTCGAACATAAACTGGATTGAATCGCAATAGATATTATCATTATTTTTGATTAAGCAGATCGAAATCAAAATAAAAAAAATGGTTTGTGTCTATACCTCGGGTAAGTTCGAAAATGAGTAGTTACAAAATTATAACGATGTCAACTATTCAAAAAATCTCAAAAAAAATAATTTCGACATGAATCTATACATACAAAATATGTAGTTGGATAGGGCTCGTAAAGCTCCACACCTTTCATCTATACACTTTTTTTCCTAAAACCTATCAAATAGCGAAATCTCTCTTCTACCTAATGGGGTAGGAGGAGAGTGCACGCTGCATTCCCACATCCGCCACGTTACCCCTCTCTCACAGAGGACTACCTTGAAATGTACTGCATTTCTCACTATATCGGTGTTTCGAAGTAAGTGAGATATGCCAGTGCACATCCCATCGCTCCCCATTTTCTCAACACTTTCTCCCAATCCACTCCTTAATCTGTAAAATCTGCCAACGTGTGCCATTCTGGACTTGATGTTGGCATGCATCGCAGATGTCTATGGACGACAGTATCGACTAACCATCAGGTGGACTGTACGCTCATCTGTTGCCTTTTGTTATAAAAAAGACGTTGACATTTTTGTTAAAGGGGAATGCTTACTTAAGGCCTGATTATGAAGTAACATGAATCAAAATTATTTATACCGTTATTAAAATTAACTTTATTTTCAGAAACACTACAATTTATGACGAAAAATAAACATGGAAATATTTTGTACCTCTTATCAAAGTATTTTAATAAAATCTTTGATTCACTGAGAATGGTTTTACCTAATTTGTCATTTTATTTGTTGTTTAATTAAGTCAGTTTAACTGGAGATTTGTCAACTGCAAATCACGATCAATTCGGACGCCCTCTATACCGTAATAACGCAAGTTACTGCAATTCACTTAAACAATGCTTGCATTCGATTGTCCGATTTTGTGATACATATTGATTTTAATATTGTGACGAAATAGAAATGTTAAAAGAAAATAAAATTGTAACGTTTAAATACTTGATTAGGTACGAAAATATAACCTCAAAATATAACTATATAATGCAATGTTGTCGCATCATTTGTATTTCGAGTTTCAAGCGGGCGAAGTATAAAACGTTTGTTTATAAACAAATTTTTTTTTTTTTCATTTTTGTACATAATAGGTATGCAATCTACTATAAAATGGTGTTTTTATTTTCAATTCGGCCACATATTGTTTAATTGTGCCGTTTTATAAACAAGAAAATGAATAAAAGTTCATTTAAAAAAAATATAAAACAACCAAATATAAAATGCCAATGGGCATTCCCCTTTCTTCGGTTAACTAGTGCCAGTTCTCACTGTCATTTCTATATCGAAATCTCGTAATATCACTTTTGATATTACCCACAGAGTACATATTGTTTACGCGGAGGCTTTCCGGCTCCACGCTTACGTTACGACGGGTTTACTGTCGCAAGACGACATTACGACGTTGGTGAAATTGGGACATCAAAGTGGAAATCTATGAAGAGGTCTTCAGGTGATGTTACCTTGATCCACACTAATATCTATAGCGATAATGGAAAATAATAAGTCTAAATTCTAATCCTGAATCCCCGTCCTTCCCGAGGAGAACTGGAAGGTTTAATAGAATGAGACAAAGACCCCTTTTTCTAACACTTTATTTACATTAAATACTATTATATATGTGTACATTAATATTACAGATGTCTGACTTGTGTTGGTGCAGCGATGAAACTCATATTAAAAATACCTCGAACTTTCAATTTATCCGTTTTATTTTCAAGACAATGAACAAAATTTAGGTACAGAAAAACAAATGAAATACTGATTTTGAAACAAGAACATCGTGGCTAATTAGATGCATTTTGTTTTATTTCGAAATTCGAACTAGAACACGAAAGATATCGAAACTCAAAGTGGCCAGTAATGAAATCGGTCATTTCATAGGTAAAAGCACCTAATATGAACGAAAAAAAGCAACAGAAGTCAAATGTTGCTACTCTACAACAGTTAAGGTCGGTTTACACTGGTAGTATTACAGTAGTAGAGTACAGAGGTAGAGGTACTATTCCATTACTAGCTTAATGTAAACACTGATATAGTGGAAGTAGAGTACTGAATACAGTGTCCAGTAGAGTAGAGTGGATAGCACATGTGGAATAGTGCACTCTCGCCTCGTGTAGACGGTTATTCTACCAGCAATGCTAGTGTGTAGTAGTTTGGATAAAAAGTATGCTAGTGTCCTCTAATACTAACACTACCGATGTAAACCAGCCCTTAATGAATCAACATTTTGACTAAGATTGTGCTCGATGAAACCACGAGAGCATAGACAATTCAATGTGGCCAGGATATTGAAGTGAAATGGAGATAAACAAGTGAAATGGGGATCGCTTGGCAACTCACTTCTAAATATGAGAGGTTTGACGCTCCCGACACAGTTCGATTTGGATTATCGCCCACTTAATAATTATGTAAAAGTGTAAAAGTAGGCGAAACTTTTGCTCGAATGCGAGTTCGTTGTCGATTGCCGCTCCCCCGCACCCCGGAGATGTGTGGAATTAGCGGCGTTTTCTTTAGTTTCTCCCCTACAACCCCCGTTGGCCCTAACCGCCAATGAAGAGAGTTTTAAGCTGATTATGGATGTAATGTCTGAAAATAAATGAATTGATTGATCGGTACCTAAATCTGACAATTAGGTAGGTACATGTCGGATGCTGTGTGGACGTGGACATGTGTGGACGTGAACGTATGCGGACATGGTGTGGGCCGGCTATAGAATAGCATCGCCCATTCTCTTCCCGTGGGTGTCGTAAAAAGCGGCTACCAAAAGCGCTAAGGAACTACACCAGCTCTAATAGAGTGGACTCGCCAACCCACTTGGCCAGCTTGGCGTTTTAAAGCCATACATAGGTACCTCACGCACAAGTCGATGTGCGTGGAGAAGTCCATTCTCAGTAGTGAATACTGAATAGTGGTTGCATTGCAACGTTTATCATTGTGGACTATTATCGGGATGCGTCTGTTCGCTTGCCACCTTCCGTATATATATGTAATTTTGTACAATTACTGACGATAAATCGTAATTAATTGTTCGTGATCCGATCCTTGAGATCTGTTTTTTAACTATCAAAAATGCCTCAAACCGTGAGCATTTCTGATCCCCTCACTGGTTTACGTCGCGGGATATGTATTACAAATCTATTACTTCCCCGCAGTCACGCTCTAATTGCACGGGGAACTGCGAGCGCGGGACGTTGTTATGCAGAGTGCAGCCAAAAGTGTAAATGTCTTATTGTCCGTATCTTATTGGTTAAGATTTGCCAACTTAAAATTTGATTGTTTTAAGATTCTGTTTAAACAGACAAATGCTCTAACATGAGATGTTTTATGTTGAAATAATAAAATAATATGTATGTAATTTTTTAAAGATATTTACTAAATATTGCACTAAATATTCTCTAGATATTTGGGAAACTTGAGGGGGAATATGCACGCTGCTATCCAACAGCCGCTTGGAGTACTCGACTGGCCACGTTATCCTAGTCTCACAAAAGACTACCTTGAAATGTACTGCATTTCCCACTTTATCTTATTTCCCTCATGTACGTACGTGTTTTGGTAGTGAGTGAGATGTGCCAGAGCTCATTCCCATCCTATCCCTTCCCATTTTCCCAACCCTTTCTCCCAATCACACAAAAACCTGAAACGTGTCAACCAATTAAAAATATATAAAACCGTTCCAGGAAAAAACTAAGTTCTTTTAATAAGAAAAAGTTTTCGGTAGTTTTTACGTGATGCGGTAATAAATTGACAAACATACAGGCATACATTCTAGAAACTTCTGTTGTGGGTTCTCCCTACCTTCTAAAGGAACCGCTCAATTATAATATATTTTTTATTTTAAAATAATACCACATTATGTATCAGAAATTACCCTTTATTAATATTTAATATTTTCTTATAAACGTGATAGGTTTTTTTTTTCTATTAAATATACGGCAATGGTGCAATTAGCACATGCTGCCAGTGTCAAGTTTTCTTCGCAATAAGCAATTTTAAAGTCTAAACCGTATTTTGCTAATGGCCACTCCCGTCAAAGTAAGTCGGGTAAGTAAGTAAGTCGCTCAATAAAATGATAATAGGTTATATCAGCTCCGCTGGAGGACTGTGGCTCTCATAAGAGCGCGCGAAATTCATCGAACTTCGGCCAAATTTCGGCTTCGGCACATGTTTTAACCGAATATTTGCTCGAAATTGGGTAGAATCCACATTCGGTCCATCACTACATCTGATAATGATTGTGTTTTCATTGGCATAATAATTTTACGAAACGTTTTCGCAAAACAAGATTTTTTTTTAGTTATTACTTTTTTTATACAAATTTACTAAATGAACAGTCAAATATATTTTTGTATACGAACTTTGACCACACCGTATCACCCCTGTGCAGAATGTATTTTGATAAATCCCTTATTAGTAAGTTTTTACGTTATAAAAGAAGCTACCGTCTACATTTCATGTTTCTGGCTTCAGCGGTTTCGGTTCTATGTGGACGAGTCAATCGGGACATTTTACATGAATAGATTTTAATTTCCCCTACCTCCCTACCGCATAACGCCGTCCAAAAGCATCGGTGTAAAACGCTTGCTTTTAAATTCCATTTAACGGCACTCCTCGCACTGCGCTTCGAATATAAATACCAACAGATAAATATTATATTCACGTAATACGATTTTTTTAGCTAACACCTTTAGGACAGTCGCGGATATTACGCTTATTGAATTTCGGAAAAAATGTCCTCACTAACAATCCCCACTAGTGGGGATAACGGATCGCAGCTGACCTTGTGCACTGCCAACTGCGCCAACTGTGTCAGGTAGACGAGACCTCGAGTGGAGATCACGTACCGGGAAGCGCAGTGTGAGACGACCTCCGGCCAGGTGAAACGACTACTTGAAGAAGTTCGCCGATGGCGGTTGTCGCGAGCCTTGGGAGAAACCTATATCCAGCAGTGGAGAGATATAGGCTGATGGTATGGTATTGTATTAGTTGTACCTATTTGGGTAAAGCTTTCAAATCTATTGTACACATATAATAATTGTAACAGAGCCATCTGTACATGAAATATTTAAAAAAAAAATGTAATTGCAGTGTAAAGAACATGTGATACAGACTACAAAACAACATTCTTTGGAATTTTTGTCTGTCTGTCTGTCTATGCGTCTCTCTGTCTGTTTCAGTTTGAACGCGCACCACGCAAAAACAGCTGGATGGATTTTAATGAAACTTGGCACAGTTGCAGCTTACATGCTGGGTTAACATTTAGTATACTTTCATCCAGATTAATTATGATGTTTCCACGGGAGTCACAAGTTCATGCGAAGTCGCTCGCACCGCTAGTAATATAAATATGCCAAAAGTAAGTATAAATAAACAAAGAAATATTAATTGGCCCAAAAATACTTATTGATTTGAATTTGATTGAGACTTACATACATCAAAATATAGCGTATTGTAGGTTGACAAATAGTCAGTTAGTTTATTACAAGTTTTAAAATTAATCCACGCAGTAAAACGAAGAGAAATCATGATTATTATTTTGTCTCCATCGGGTAACTGTTTCTAATATTGACACTATATTTCTCAGTTTTATGGAAAGAATTACAGACTTCTTGTATATAATATTTTTTTATAAATTGATAAAAAAAAATATTACTAAAATTTCGGGATATCAAAATTGCAGAATTACAAGGTATCGGCACGTGTCTGGGCGCTTCTCCCCGACTCGCGATCCCGCGATACCCTCTCAAAGCAACATCCTAAGCCGAGGTCCGTTCCTTAAGCCAGTCTTTGCTCCTGGCTTTCTGCGCTCGCCCTAAACCATACATACCCGGTGATTCTAGAAAGACCATTAGGACCACAAGAATTTAGGCATTCTCAAAAAAAAAAGTTTTGCAGGAGAAGCTGTAGGCAACAGGAAAATCAGAAGAGTAGTGTCAGTTATAAATATTTATATCTAATTATAAAAATAAATCATATGCGTTTTTTTTTATCACACCGAAGCAGTTTTCGTTGGTGAACAAGAGTTAGTCATTAAGTTTGTTATTTGTGACCTGAGCGAATCTAGAACAGTTCCTATTATAACAAAATCGTAACAGCCTCCTCGATACGGAGGTGTCGCGCACTGTTCGCTCCAAAAATTATTTTATACCGCGAACCCGTAGGCTGTGGAACGAACTGCCTCAAGAGGTCTTTCCATTAAGCTACGATATATTAAGGTTCTTCAAGAGAGCTGTGAATAGGATTTTGCAAGGTCTGCGGCGCTCCCGCATACCCCCTGGTGTTGCAGGTGTCCACGGGCGGCGGTAACACTTACCATCACGTGGGACCGCCTGCTCGTCCGCCCACTAGTCTATAAAAAAAAAAAAAAAGAAATATTTTTTGAATGTCCATGTAGTGTCCATGTAAATGTCCATTTTTATGGACGAAGGCGGCAGACGTGTATACAGTCCACCTGATAGTAAGTGGATACTATCGTAAATGGACATTCGCGATACATGCCAACATTAGTCCACAATGACAAACATTGCCTGCCTGACAAACCCGAGGATTGCCTACGTGGAAGGAATTACATATAGGAATGGAGAAAGGGTTGAGAAAATGGGGAGGGATAGGATGGGAATGGACTCTGGCACATCTTACTCGCTACCGAAACACGTACTTACATTAGAGAAATAAGATAAAGTGGGAAATGCAGTACATTTCAAGGTAGTATTCTGTGAGAGAGGGGTAACGTGGCCAGTCGAGCGCGCCCAGCGGCTGTTGGATTGCAGCGTGCACTCTCCCCCTCAAAGTACAAGTGATATAGAGCCCAAAGCAACAATTTTTGGAAGTTTTGTACGTCTGTCTGTCCATGTCTATCTATCTAGACGCGCGTCACGCGAAAACTACTCCACGGATTTTAATGAAATTATGTGCCGGATTACCAATTAGGGTTCTTTTTTATCCAGATCAATTTCACGTTGTTATTGTTTTATATATGAAGAAGGCGACACACGAGCATATAGTCCACTGTGATACTGGATACTGTCGGCCTGCGACATCCACGGTATGTTACATGCCCGCTTCAGTCCACAATGATAAACGTTGACTCGCCCCCAGGTGCGATATTGAAGATGTAGGAATGGATTTAGAGGAAGATACTACTTGTGGAGCAAACACTAATTATTTTATACGTGTATCTAATAAACTTGAATCATACCAAAAAATCCGGTACTGCTAACTTCAAATCCCGGGATTGTCTTGATCAAAATCCTGTCATTTTTTTATTGAATTATCAAGAGTCAATAACAACATCGCGTACCCCATTATAATGAGATTCGTTTGTAAACATCTGTTCGCGATCGGATTAAGATATTATTCCGCTCGGTCCGCCACTGGAGCGTTTACCCCACGCCTTAAGAATTACAATGTCCTTTGTCTATGGATTTATTCTAATTTTGTTTGTTTCTGAATGCAACCTGTTTTGTCGGGAGATTACTTAAAACTGTGACATTATTTGAGAAAAGGGGGTAGGTACACTGTTGGTTATGTAGATCCCCATAAATTGCAAAAGGAAATCATAAATGTAATTCTCATGAGCCGTAGGTACACTTGATTACCTAAATGGATTCATAAAAAATACAGACATATACTTATTTTATGAACTCGTATATATGTCGCAGAAATATAGAAATAACCGAGATATAGCTATATATAGATTAACGGAACTAACTGTTTTCATTGTATTTCTCTAGAGATATAGTTATGGTCCATTTTAATGAAAGATATGTTCAGTGATCTAACACTGTTTTCGAATGTATCAATAACTGATATATTGGTATATTCTGGAGGAAAACAATGAAACTAGCTAATGAATTAATATGTATAATAAAGGGGTAAAATTGTGTGTTTGTAGGTATGTTGGGGGTAATCTCTGCAACTACTGAACCGATCTGTGTCTAATATATATTTTTTTTTTGAAATTTTGAATAAAAAAATCTTATAAACCGAAGCGAAACGAAACCGAAGTCGGGTCGCTAGTCTTCTATACATCTATAATATTTACGTTATGCAAGTATATTTATATGTGTGTGCAGAATATATTGTGTATAGCTACGATTATTTTCTTTCTTTTTTATTTCACTTGAGATGTACCGCCTACTTTTCTTAATCACATTTCCCGCAGCTAGTCTGGAAGAGATCGCATAATTGCAAATTTCTTTGTAAGATCTCTTACATATAATAAAACTGCAGAACCAATATTTACTAATATTTAGTTATAATATTTACCAAAAACTGATTGGGGGCGATGAAGAAAGAGTATCAGAATATAAAAGACGATTTTTAAAATTTTTGTTTGTCGAACACGCTAATCTCCAAAACTACGAAACGGATTTTCGTGAGGTTTTCACGGGTTAATTAAGCTTAGCTTGGCGCTTGAATAGGCTTTGTTTCATCGAAATCGGCTGACGGTAAGAAAATATATATCCGATTTAGAGTTTAGAAACTAAAATTCCACACAGTCAAGTCACAGGTTAAAGTCGCGATCACAGCTAGTATTGTATAAATTACAGACTTTTTAACATTGACATTGTTTTCACTTTCTAATAATTGTCATTCATTATTATTAACTGTTTCAAAGTATCTAATCAACTTACGAAAATGCTTTAAAATAATAACTTTGGTTTTGATAAAATTAGCAACACGGAATCAAATAAGATAAAATAAAAAATTGCAATGTTTCAATTAGAATAACTACTTTAATCAGAATAATTACAATTAGTTTAGTTTTCATATTAAATGAAATTACTATTACACAAGTAATTCTAAATCACTGAACGAATCTAGTGAAATATTAAAAAAAAAAATCATACACATTTGTATCTACTAAACTGATCTCGGTATATAGCTATATCACTAAGGAAACAGAATGAAAGCAGTTCCATTAATCTAAACTTTCGTGATCTAGCCAAATTACTAGGGACATATACAACATTAGACGCAAATTTCAAAATAATTCGACATTGTATTCGTCTCTGTGTTTTTGTCTTTTCAATTATTTCACACTATCTGTCAACCTATCTGTTTGTTCATATCGTTGGCAGTTTGAATTAATAATGTTCTGTCCTGAAATTTATCAGTGAAAACTTGTAAGCTCGTGTAGGTACTTTATAATTTACGTATGACTTTTAATTATTCTTTGTAATTGTCAATAGCTTTCCTTATTGCAATAAAATTACAATAAATAGGTGATATAGTTTATAGTTTACCCATCAAATCAATTCATTTGGAAAATAAATGATTTCATATTTGGGTTGCTGCAATCACAAGCCACTAAGCGCCCTCATTAAGAGTTTGAGACAGAGTTTCACTAAAAACGGACAACGGGCAGAGATGTACCAAAGATTTATCCTAATTAACAATCTAAAACAATAGTTTTTATATAATAATCGTATAGCTAATACATCAAAATAATAAGTGTATTGATATTCAGCGGTTGGTATTGATTCGGTGATTTGTGAAAGGTTGATACAGTTAGCTCAATCAAATGGCTACGTTACCCTGCACTCACAGAACACTATCGTCACCTAATGTGCTGCATTTCCCATTTTATCCTAATCCCTCAATGTAACGTACGTATTTCAGTAGTGAGTGAGATATGCCAAAGTCCATCCCGTCCTATTTCTATCTATTTTTCCAATCCTTTCACTAAATCCATTCCTAAATCTCCGGCGGTAGGCAAGCGCATACGGGGGCCATGTCGGCATACACCAGGGGATTGTAAAACAAATAAGAAGCGACTAAATTTTAAATTAGAGATCTTTAATCAAAGTTCCATACCGGCATTCCATATCAGTCCTTTGGCGGTATTAGATAACGGTTATCATTCCCGCAATAGCCTTTCATACCACTGGATCTTCAAAATAGGATCCTCGCAATAAATGTTTAATTCCTGTTACTGTCATAGGTGTTATATCAAGTATAACCCCCGGAAAAACTTCAACATCACATGTAATTTGGTGCAGTTACTTGTTATAATTTGTAGTATACATAGGTAATACCTTCTTTCTTCCCCTGGGTATTGTAAGGGGACTAAGGGACAACAAAGCCGCTACAACAAGCCGTGAGGACCTACACCACCTCTAAAAGAGTGGACTGGTCAACTCGATTGGCCAGCGTGCCGTTTGAAGGTACATCCCTCGTGCACGAAACAATCTGCTCGAGGAGGCCCGTGTCAGCAGTGAAATAATAAAAGGTCTCTGATTAAGCTTACGGATTACGAAATAAACTTTTAAGTTTAACTTTCTAAGAAACTGTTCGGCCTTAGAATAGCTCCAACACCTCCTCCTATCCGGTTACGGTGTTTCGCAGTTTTTTCCGGTACATAATTCAAAAACCGGTACAAAGCCCTAACTGTAATCAATATATTCAGAGTTCTCTATTCTAGTCGTTAATACCATTAGCGCCATCTATTATTCAGTAGCAGGAAATTGCAAACACTTTTTTAAGTATTTTAAAGAACAGTCTTATTAAACAATTAACTGTATTAATTTAAATAAAAATAACATTAAATAAATATGATTTAAAATTTAATAAAAATACTACACTATTATTTTTTTATAAATTTGAAGCACTTGGTTCTATCTAGTGACAAAATTGTTCAAAGTAATGGAGTGGGTGAAAGCTTTCTCTCTAGAAAGTTAACGTTTATTCCAGTTCAACCTTTTGTCAACAGATGGTGTTAAACTTAATTTCATGTCATTATTATTGAAGCTAGTATATACTCAAAATTAGCATTTAGCTTTTATTACTAAATGGAATTGTCTCATATCGATGGCAGCAAGTGACATTAGTGACGGACGCGGCTGGAGATGTAAATGAAAAAAATATATACATAAATAGATATATATTACTATTCGAAACCTAGCAAAGAAAATGTAGTATAATTAATTCAACTAAATTTATTAACCCGCAACCGCTAGATACCAACTGAAGCCGCTAGATGGCACTGTTTTTGCTGCTATTGGATTGTATAATCAATGATGATGATGCTATCAAAGTGTATATACGAACTGCCTAGAGCTGTGCGTATTTATTTACAGAGTATCTTATGTATAGTATTTAATCTCACTGCATGGCAAAGGTATTAAAAAATAAATGTTAATTTAGTCACGAACAGACAAGTTTGGTAACTGTCGATAGAAATATAATAAGAATTAATAATAATAACAAAAGTAATATAAATTATTATACAATTAGGTAAATAGTAGCGTGGGTGGTGTGTTATTATTTAATATTAATAAGATAAAGATAAATGTTATTATAGGTACGTACAATTTACAAGCAATATTTGTAAATTATTATCCGAAAACATGGATTTTACCGAGCTGATAATACTCTAACAGTTATCTATTAAATCCTAGAAACAATGTAAAGCAAGGAGGTAGTAAAAAATGGAGCGAGTACTTCATACAAACGCGCGCTCAATACATCTTTATACGAAATGAAAGCGACCAATATGTTTTGAAAGCGATTTATTGATAAAAGTGGCTATATTTATTTATTTCATGAAATTATAATGAAGAGCTGTTCAATCCGATACCTACTTTCGGTTTTTACCATCGCACCTCAATCGATGATCGATTGCACTTCTTTGACAAACAGTGCATATGACGTAAGTATATATAACGAGTGTAACGCTGCATATTGTGCGGTCATCAAGACACTTTATGAAAGTTCTCTTAGTGAGGTTTCTCTACTAAACTATGACATGGGGCTCTTCAAAACAGTAGTGAGCCAAATTTTGCTAAATCGGCAGCACACCCGTATCTCGCTGGTGTTGCAGGTTGCCATGGGCGGCGCGGCGGTGACCACTTACTGTCACGTGGGCCACTATAAAAAATCTGTAATATTTATTACACATTGTTTTATATAAGAAATGGCAGATATTTATTTCAAAATATAAATAGATATTAATAACAAATGACGTTAATTTATATTGTACCTAATTTTTAAGTTATTCCTATCTATACGAGTATAAATAAAAAATAATGTTTCTTTGTTTGTTTGTATGCGTTGCTATACCATTCATCCGATTGCGATGAAACTTTGGTGAGTTACTGTGCGCACGCCCGCGAAGGTTTCTTAATTAGTACTTGAAGACCACGCGAACGAAGTCGCAGGCAACAGCTAGTTAATAAATATTAAAATCCCTTTTTTGCTGCACACATACACACTTATAATTTACAAACGATATACCTATCCCTACAGAGCGCCATGTCTCCGGAATGAATGGTGTCACGAGTATTTAGAGTCCACAATACCTGGGGCAAGATTTTAGCGCACTTACCGTTTCCATATTAATTTCTTCTTCCGAGATATAAAGATAAACTATTTTTGTGAATGGATATGTAATCAAATTGTATTCTAATGATATAACCTCTCTATCTTATGAATAACAATGTCTGTGTTTTAGCGCTTATCTTAAGCTTTAAAACATAAAAAGAAGTCAATTGTTGTAGGAACATTCCTATTCCTACAACAGCTAGTGCCATCTAGTGCTTTTTATAAAAACCTTTTTGAAATTTTTGCATATCACTTTTGCTATCATCTAAATGACATGTTTAATATTCCAGCTATAATATCTTTAATATTTACAATGATTCAGTTTCGAAGATTTCTTCAATTAATTTAAGATTCTAATCTTAAATTAATTATTATACTAGCGGCCCGCCCTCGCTTCACGTCAGTTTATAAGTTTTTTTTTTCGTAATTTCAAAATAAAGTATAGCCTACTAGCGACCCGCCCTCGCTTCGCTTCGGTTTATAAGAGATTTTTTTTTCAAAATTTCAAAATAAAATATAGTCTATAACACGGATTATGTAGCTACCTATTTGTGAAAGAATTTTTGAAATCGGTTCAGTTGTTCCAGAGATTACCGCCAACATACCTACAAACAAACACACAATTTTACCTCTTTATTATATTATATTATAGTATAGATATTAAACACGGATAATGTAGCTTCCTATTTGTGAAAGAATTTTTGAAATCGATCCAGTAGTTCCAAAGATTACCCCCAACATACAAACACACAATTTTACCTCTTTATTATATTATAGTATAGATTGATTTTCTAAGGTATATAGGTACTTATATACTCGAAATATGTCGTCATAGTTGTAAGTAGTTGGACTAGAAATCTGAACAATATCCTAAATAGATAATAGAAAAGTACGTCAACAATTGATTCATTTGATGGAACTATGTATACCTATATTAGATTAAAATTACAAATCTTTTAATCCGTTAATCTTGACCGATTTGTTATTGTGGAAAATCTTATTTAATCCGCAACACGTCACAATGAATATGTTGACGGTAATGAAATCGTTGATTTGGTATCCAGTCCTACCACCGATCAACCAAAATACAGAGATGTAGGCGTCACAGTCCTATAAGCAAGGCATTTGCAAGGCGTGCGTTCTTATCAAAGAAAGATGCAACTTCTAGGAGGCAGGGGGGTTAAGCAGATGAGGAGGGGTTCCTTAAAAAGTCAATTTTGAAACTTAAGTACTAAGTAATAATAATGTTCCATTTTCAAAACACATGAATTAAAGAATTGGAGAGCTACTGCATATAGAACACTATTAGACTGTAACGTGCGCCCGCCCTAGAGTCCTTGTATAACATATCTAGTACGTATTCGTTTCTTTTTCGGCATTTTTAACGACTCGCTGGTGGGACATCTTATTTAACCCGCAACACGTTACAATGAATGTGTTGACGGTAATAAAATTGTTCATTTGGTATCCCTTCATACAACCAAAATACAGAGATGTAGGCATTACAGTCCTAAAAGTAAGGCATTTGCAACGCGGTCAATAAATTGACGAGATTTTTTTTTCACGGACGACGGCGGCAGACGAGCATACAGTCCACCTGATGGTAAGTGGATACTGTCGCCCGTAGACATCCGCGATGCCTGCCAACATCAGTTCAGAATGACAAACGTTGGCACGCCCCTTGCAGGTATTGCAACATGCTACAGGAGTTTTTTTCGCACCAATTGGAAGAAATAGAGCTCGATCTACTGTGGTTCCAATAGGACGGTGCCACATGTCACACAGCCGGAGAAACAATGACTTTATTTTTTTTCTAAATTAAATCTGGCGGTCTATCTGCGACAGCCTTTATAAAGCATCGTTCAACCAACTCGTATATAGATGGATAATACTTTGTGGCAAAACTGTGTACCTATATGAGTGACGCCATTGATATTAATATAATGTCACTATCGCAATAAACGTGTAATGATAATTACTTTCTAAAGAGTCCTTGTTTTATTTATTTACGTAAAATAAACGTACATACGTTATTTATCTCGGAGGGGGAGAGTGTATGCAATCTGACAGCCGCCGGGCGCACTAATTACCCCTCTCTCACAGAATACTACATTGAAATGTACTGCATTTCCCACTTTATCATATTCCCCAATGTATGTATGTGTTTCGGTAATGAGTGAGATATGCCAGAACCCATTCCCATCCTATCCCTTCCCACGTCCCCAACCCTTTCTCCAAATCCATTCTTTCATCAAAAAAGGTAGGCAGCGCATCCGGGGTTTATACGAAGGTTGTAGTTTTACGAACCCTATCCAACGACATATAGTTAGTATGTATACACGTCGAGTATTTTTTTTTTTTTTTTCAAAACATTACCCATAATTTTGTAACCACTAAACTGATGAGCCATCATCTTAAAACCCGAGGTATACACACAAACTATTTTTCTACCAAATTTCATTTTAATACGTTAAGAGATACCCTGCTGTGTGTACAACTTCAAAATTGATTGTTGTTCTGTATTCAGCTGGTGACCCTCAGCAGTTTTCTTCAAAATCTCCCTAAAAAATTAACATAAGTATATCTATATAAATAAAAATGTAAAAGTTCATTTGTTCAAAATCTTAAATCTCCGAAAGTTCTTCACCGATTGCTTTGAAATTGTGACACAACGTTGCATTCGAATTCGCGCGTGTTTTTATATACTTATCACAGGGTAAAAACATGCTTTTTACCCAAAAACAGGTAAAAACAGGGTAAGGGCCATCTATTGGGCAGCCACAGCAACGCGTAGCCGGGTACGGCTAGTATAAAATATAACCGTAACCAGCCCTTTAACCGGCCACTGCTGGATTTATGCTTACTCAAGCACATTGTCTCGTGCATGAGGCCTTAACACCCCACGCTGGTCAAGCGGGTTGGCGAGTCCACTCTTTTAGAGATGGAGTAGTGCCTCGGAGCTTGTGGTAGCTAAGGCTACCACACAGCTAAGGCTAAAGCGACTAAGGCTTTGTCACCCCTTAGTCGCCTTTTACGACACCCAAGGCAAGAGATGGGTATATTCTAAAGCCGGCCCACACGGCTAAAATGTACAAAATACAAAATAAATCGTTTAAAACATTTTGTAATCGTCCGGACGTACGTTTTACCATTGGCTTTAGATCTCTATCTAATCGTAACATGTAGGATAATTGCAAGTACATACGTCAATTTAATTGCAAAATTATTAAACATTTCAATTATCTAATAATATTGATGATTATCTTGGATATTAATAATTTATTAATAGATTTCATTCATTACAAGATTGATTAACATAATAAACTGCACCATAACTTCCTGTAAGCTGCTACTTCGAAGCTTAAGGCTTATAAGTCAATTACATACGTCAATTTAATAGCAAAATTATTAAAGATCAAAATGATAAGGTAGCCTGGTAGGAATGACTGGTGGTTGACATCAGGATTGTAAAGAAACTAGAATTCTTGACTTAAAACACTGAACATTGCGTACATATATATCAGTTTTGTTGACAATCTGTCACCGTCGTGGTCGGACGTTACACACTTTTTAAAAACTGGGTTTTACAAATGGGTCCCCATTTGAAAACTCCCCCCGGACATCCCAGGACGCCGTTCAGATGAGGACAGTGTGCGGAGAAAAGGAGACGGATAGCAAGCCCGGTCACTTGTATATTGTTTATTTTGTATTGTACGGACAATAACTTTAAGTTATCTTGAACCAGGTTCAGAGGGGGGAGAGTGCACGCTGCAATCCAACAACCGCTGGACTCGTTCGACTGGCCACGTTACCCTACCTTGACATGTACTGCATTTCCCACTTTATATTATTTCCCTAATGTACGTACGTGTTTCGGTAGTTAATGAAATGTGCCAGAGCCCATTCCTGTCCTATCCCTCCCCATTTTCCTAACCCTTTCTCCAAATCCATTCCTATATCTCCAAAGGTAGGCAGCGCATTCGGGGTCGTGCCAACGTTTGTCATTTTGGACTAATGTTAGCATGTATCACTGATGTCGGATGGGAGACAGTATGTATCCACTTACCTTCAGGTGGACTGTATGCTTGTCTGCCACCTTCGTTCATAAAAAAAACCGGACCCATTTGAAAACTCCCCCCGGATGTCCCAAGACGCCCTTCAAATGAGGACAGAGTCCGGGGAAAAGGACAAGGATAGCAAGCCCGCTAACTTGTATATTGTTAAGTTATCTTGAACCAGGTTTATTTCTGTCAGTGTATGACAAAAAATTATAAGCATAAGTGGTTAATAAGCACACCTACATAATATTAATAATTTATTATAACAGACAGAAGCATGTTTATGCGTAGAAAACAATGTACAGGATCTAAATCGATTCAGAAGTTTTAAAATATTACACTTAATAAATTCTGACAGATATTTTTAGATGTAATAGGAATAAACACTATCACCGCTTTAAAAATAAAATCACTAGCTCGGTGATGAAAACATCGTAAGGAAACCAACATGCTCATTTTCACATCGATATGGGAATGGATTAGGTCTTTTTTCGGAATATGCAAATTCTTGTGGCCCTTATGGCCTTTCAAGAGTCACCTGTATGGTTTATGGCGAGTGCAGAAGACGCTCAGCCAGGAACAAAAAGTGTGTGCAGCAGCAAGCCTAGGGGCTCCGCTGCCGGTAGACCGTCGGAAGGAACGGCCTCGGCATAAGGCGTTGCTTTGGGAAGGTACCGCGAGATCGCGAGTCAGTGAGAAGCGTCTAGGCACGTGCCGATACCTGGTGTTGGCTTAAGGCCGATGTGTGTTCAGGGTGACATCTGGCAAAATCTGGCAAATAATCGGGCAACACTGATATATGGCCTTAAACGACATGCTGGCCAAGCGAGTTGGCGAGTCCACTCTTTTAACATAGAGCTGGTTCTTTAGCGCTTGTGGTGGCGGCTTTATTATCACTTAGTCGCCTATTACGACAGCCAAGGGAAGAGATGGGTTTTTGATATTCTAAAACTGGCCGACAGCGCCAGGCCCGAGTAAGGATTATCGTGTATTCAAAGAACTATCAAATTATACCTACTTTTACTGAAACGTAATTTTTAAAAAATATAATATCTACTGATTTTGAAAACCCATACCTAATTAGTTAATTAAAATTGATGTAAGGAAAAAAGTTATTTGCGATCAACAGATAACATATTATTATCACAGTGTTATCATCTCTTATCCGAAAATCTGCCGAAACCAGTAGCAAGTTCAAGTAATTTATCTACGGCTAACATTTGTCGGCGGCGTCGCTCGGATGGTACAGTTTTTTTATCTTATGAAGGCCGGTTACACTTAGTCCCCGCAAAACTTCTTGGGCTTCGACCTTGAATGGGCGTCAACAGACTGCGCATGTCCCTCCCACAATTTCAAACAACACTCAATAAGGGTGAGTGTACGAGTTGGAAGTATTGTAAATACAGTCTCCGTCGCATTCCAGCCCGCACCACCAAACGAATCTAAAACTAAGCTATTGCCCAGGTTTGTCACGTGATATAGCCAGAGCCTAAGAAGTTTTGTGTTATTTACGCGAGCACAACCACTGCTAAGCGTAACCCGCCTTCGTGAGATGAAAGAACTATAGAAGTAATTTGTTTTGATCTGTGATAATAAATAATTTTTACAAGCACCATAATTGTGAAATTATATGTAAAATTTTAGGCCGCAAAGCAAAAGCATTGATTATAACAATTTCTATACAAATAGTTTAAATTTTGAAAGTTCCGCCGGGTTCTCGTACACACTTTTGATGGCTTAATTAAAGCGTAAGCTATTTACAGATTTTCGTCCCGTTTCCTCAATTCTAGAATAGCATTTTGTTTATTTACAAAAGTAGCGATTGTTAACGGGTTTTTTTTTTGCAATTGTGACCCCATTTTTAGCGATAAAAGGATAATGAGATATCATTTTGTAGAAAATTTGAAGACAAACAAAAAGTCAATACAAAACGAGATATTTCCAAATGTTTATTGCAAAATCAAATAATGTTTTATCTACTGCGCAAGTCTGTGCATAGTGATACCTTTAATTGACATACATATTTCTAACTTTTTATTCTTAAATACTTCTAACTACTAACTGTTTCTAACTACATACTTCGATTTGTCCATTAGTACAATTATCCCCCAGTTCAAGATATTTACAAATAAATACAAACAGATTTTCATTTTATACAAATATAGATCGTATTACAAAGAATCGAGTAATCAAAAACGACTTCTATCAGATTTTAGCTCAAAAACATATTCATATCTTATCTTTTACTGATGATATCTTTTATCGTTCGTGAATATCTATTATAAATAAATGTTGTGATAATCAATAAGTGCAATAACACTTATAATAATTATAAATGTAAATTTACGATTTAAATAAATATTTATTGTAATAAATTGCCTTAAACGCTACGCTGATCAAGCGGGTTGGCAAGTACACTCTTGTAGGGGTGGTGAAGTTTCTCAGGGCTGTTAGGTGCTATTCTAACCCCACAGCAGTCTGTCACAGCAGTCAGGGAGCTCTTATATTTTCCTCTGCTCTCCACTGGTCAAGCGGGCGAGTACACTCTTTTAAAGATGGTGTAGTTTCTAAGGAGTTGTAGTAGGCTTTGTGATCTGTCCTGACTCCCTTGTCTTCCCGTGGATGTCGTAGTAGGACACTGACAGATCACAAAGCCTACTACAACTCCTTAGAAACTACACCATCTTTAAAAGAGTGTACTCGCCCGCTTGACCAGTGGCCAGCAGAGGAAAATATAAGAGCTGGTTACGGTTTATTTATTTTATTATATACTAGCTGTTGGGCGCGACTTCGTTCACGTGGTCTTCAAGTACTAATTCAGAAACCTTCGCGGGCTGCGCACAACAACTCACCAAAGTTTCATCGCAATCGGATAAATGGTATAGGATCGCATCCGGGACAAACAAAGAAACATTCATTTTTATATATGCTCGCATAGGTAGGAATATCTACCGACTAAGCTGGTCGGGCATGAGACTATCTGAGAAAAAGGACCTTATTGTCGGATCTAGCGTCTTAGACATTGAGAGTTTAGTAAAATCTTAAAAAATGACAATCTTTTCATTATTTTATATTTTTTTTCATCTTAAAAATCAGATGTAAGAGTATATTTCTATCTTGAAACAAATAACTCCAAATCGACAATAAGGTCCGTTTGCATAACGTTACAATACCAGCTTATGTTTAGATCCACTGCTGGACAGTCATTGACATTATCCTCTTGTATATTCTCTTGTGCACGAGTGGTGTATGACCTTAAAACGCTACTGACCAAGTGTATTGGCGAGTCCACTATTTTAGAGGTTGTGTAGTTGTGTAGAGGTTGGTTCCTCAGGACCCGTGGTAGCGACTAAGCTATCCCTTAGTCGCCTTTACGACACCCACGAGAAGAGATGGGGTGGAGCTATTGTAATGCCAGCCGACGTCACACGTCCAGATAACGTCATATATATATATCTATATTTATAACAGTACAAAGACTTCACATTGTAAAGATAAGAGGATTTCAGAATATAATCCACTAAGATGCCACTGGATTAAGAAATTAATTATTAAAATATATAATACATAAATTATCTCTGACCTCAATGTTGAGTTCCCTATTTGTGTATAGGCTTGGCACAACATTGTACATTGTGGGTTTTGTGGTTTAATAGTGGTCTAATGTCTTTGCGTAATGTTTATGAATCAAATAAAAACATAGGACTCTTTTTCGTGTTCTTCCAAGGAGTCCTCTTCTGTCCTCAGTGAACCTACTGTCACTTTACTGAGCGACTCCTGACTTACTTCCACGGTACTGGACATTGACTAGATGTTAATTACGAAGATAAGTTGACACTTACACTACGGCCATATAAGAAAAGATGAAGAAGGTTTGGCACCACAAGTTCCTTAATTATTCCGGAGGTAAACTAATAAAAGTTGTAATTGAATGAAGTGGCCGTGGGTAAGCGTATCTGTCGCAGGACCGATAACCGTTGGGGTAGAGGAGTCCTCGAATAGAGACCACGTATGGGGAAGCATAGTGTGGGACATCATCCGGCCAGGACTTGAAGAAAGTCGCCGATACTGACTGGATGAGAAGAGCAGAAGATCGTATGTAGTAGCGATCCTCGAGAGGAGTCCATATCGAGCAGTGGAGAGACACAGGCTAAAGGTTACTTTAAATGCTCGAACTATGGTAAATCCTAAGATTTACCAATTCTTTGTGGTAAAAGTCCTAAATGTTCTGCGATCATCGTTAATTTCGAACTTTTACCAGCATTCACTCGGCTTGGCGAGGGCTGCCCTTCCTTCGCGCATGTTAGTAAATCCGTAGATTTACAAGTAAAACCTAGGATTTACCAATATACGTGCTTTTACAGTAACAGATACATTATCATCATCCAGGGAACATGCGAGAAGGCCGCGGAAGCTACGGCAAAGAGAGCAAATTATCTAAAACGTCCAAACTAAAACATCCGTAGCGCTCATTACTTACAGTGAAACAACTCATTACTAACAGTAGACTAAAGAGATATACTAGAAATGAATAATGCATTATGAAATAAACCTATTGTAAAAACTGGTTGAATCATATCTACTCTCGATATATGTAAAAACTTTTTCAACTTTTGTGTTATTTCAGTGACACGTATTAATTGTAGTTAGAGAGAAGGATGTAACGCTATGTATATATATAAAAGAGGATGTTGGTATATTTGATGTTAATAGACTTCGACACCGTTTGACCGATCACCATGAAAGTTGGCACATATATGTATCTTTTCATGGAGAAGGTTTCTATGCTATCGACTTTGTTGTAACTCGCCACTAGATGGAACTGCAGCACATCAACTTCTATACCGTTCAATCGATCGCAAAAATCATATCGACGGCAAAAAAGAATAATTTGTGATTTTATATACAGAGGTAAATAAATATACACAGGCAGGACAACGTCTGCCGAGTGCAGCTAGTATAGTATATAAAATTAATGATATAGTGATTGAAAGATAATGGATTACGACGTATGTCTGATATCATGTCCTTATATACAGATTTACACGATTCTAATTCTTGCAGTTCTGTTTTAAATCGAGTGATAAAATCTAGTGAGAGCTGCGGTTTAGGAATTATTTAATTATGATAGGTATGTAACTATTTACTTATAACTACTTCTCTAATATCATCAGCGTTTTTAAAGCTGGATGTATGAGTTTATTAAGGCCTAGCAACGCACGATTTAATTGCTCTTCTCATTTTAAACTTAAGTCTTGATAATTATATAGGAGAATCTGCGGGCGTGATAAAGTTTGTCATTCTGGACTGGTGTTGGAATGCATCAAGGACTGGATGATAGGCAGTATCCACTTAACCACAGGTGGACAATATGCTCGCCTACCGCCATATTTTAATAAAAGTAAAAAAACCCACAGGCCCATGGTCACATTACATTGTCACACCCTTAGATCAAAGCAAAACTGGTTGATTGATTGATTTGATTTGATTTAAGGTCACACCGGTGTGACTACAGGGAAATTTATTTCTTGATAGTCACACTACCCAGTGCAACAAATTTTAATTATTTTTTGTGAAGGGTGCGTTGTCACACTATCGTTATTCGTTCGGAAATTAACCTCTACAGCAGGGTTCGGCAATTGGCGGACTGCGGTCCGGATCTGGACCGGACCGGACCTTCTACCTTTCTATTGTACAATCTGCATAATGTCATGCATTTTGAATATTATTTTCGCGCCATTTTTAAAGTGTTAGCGCGAGAGCGATCAGTTGCCATGCAAGCGGCGAGCGAACGAGTACCACAGTTTCTATCTAGATAACGACGACGCTCTATTATGGCTTCTTTGATAAACATGAAAATAATTATTACACATAGTTTTTATTGACCACGTTCCTCTTTTGGCATACAAAGTTGCTTTTAATTTTTTTTTCTGAACTCTCGATTGAAACATTTTAATCATCTGGACCCCACTTGAAATTAATTGCCGACCCCTGCTCTACAGTATTTTAATGTGGCCATGTACCCACCAGAAACCTTGAAGACTGTAATCAAGGAACCTTTGTCTATAATCATAAAACTTATAAATCAGGTTACTTCTACGGCCATTGTTCGATTTATGAGGAATGTAAGGTCATAATATCGCCACGCTGGCCAAGCGGGTTGGCGAGTCCACTCTTTTATAGACCGTGTAATTCCTCAGGGCTTTTGGTAGCCGCTTTGATATCCCTTAGTCGCCTTTTACGACACCCACGGGAGAGATGGTATCGTGCTATTCTATAGCCGGCTGTTAGAAGCTGTTTAAGAACATACACACATTTATAAGCTGGCAAATTCATAATCCTTCCTTTTCTTCTTCTTCATGTCAGGTAAAATTCGGTTTCTGATATAGCCTTCAGTCTCGTTGTAATTATAGAACGAAATTAACAATAATCATATACATTTCCAGGGAAACTTATGCTCCTATCTGCCCTGGCGTTAGTCCACGGTAGACCGGACGGTACCTCTAGAAGGACTTCCGCCAATGATATCTGTCCACCACAAGAGAGCCACTGGTTGCTTCCTCACGAGTACGACTGCAAGAAGTTCTATTACTGCGAGTATGGAATAAAGTGGGAGACTCCCAGGGACTGCAGTCCAGGGACTGATTTCTCTTTTGAGCTGCAGGTTAGTTGGTTATTTCATAGTGACATTGTAATAGACAGCATATCAGCGAGAACAGTCTCATTGTACAGGAACACAAAAATGACTGACGTCTCCTTAAAAATCCCTTTTTTCATTCACGTACATTGGTCTTGTGTAGGAGGGACGTATTGCCTTAAAATGCCACGGTTTGTTGACGAATCCACTCTTTTAGACGAGATTTTTGAAGAGCTTGTGTTATCGGCTTTGTTAACCCTCAGTTGTCTTTTACGAATCCCACGGGAAGGGATAGGATGGTAATATTCTAAAGTCGACTGACATCATACGACCAATTACCATATTACAGCAGATATCTATGCGGCAGCTGTTAGTGAAAGAGAAGGTATATTGTATACAATTTGGAACTGTCTTCGTTTCCCGCGGTGTGGAAAGAAGTTGTTTATAATTTTTAAAAAACCGGGAAAAACCGGTTATTTACAGGCTAAATCCTATCGGCCAATAAGACTCTTGTCCATACTAGGCGAAACATTGAATAAAATTATTATTTTTATTATTTTATATTGCGAACCCGTAGGCTGTGGAACGAGCTGCCTCGAGAGGTCATCCCATTAAGCTACGACATGGGGTTCTTCAAGAAAGCTGTGAATATGATTTTGGAAGGTCGGCGGCGCGCTTGCATACCCCCTGGTGTTGCAGGTGTCCATGGGCGGCGGTTACACTTACCAACACGTGAGACCGCTTGCTCGTCCGCACTCTTGGCTATTAAAAAAAAAAATGTCAAATACTAAAATTAGAAATAAATAAAATAAAAAAAAAATATGTATTTGATAGAGTAGATTTTGTTTAAATAAATAAAAGTATCGTTCTTTTCAGGTGTGTATTCATCCAATCTTAGCGAATTGCACCCTTCCTGGGGTGCCTCCCACCGATCCACCTACCACAGAACCCACAAATCCACCTACCGTTGTACTTACAACTCCAGAGCCTACTACGGAGGTTATAACAACAGACGCTGCCACTACAGAAGCTGTCACTACAGAGGCTCCCACTACAAAAACTGTCACAACTGAAGCCCCTACAACAGAGGCTCCCACTACAGAGGCTGCTACTACAGAAGCTGGCACTACAGAGGCTCCCACTACAGAAGCTGTCACTACAGAGGCTCCCACTACAAAGACTGTCACAACTAAAGCCCCTACAACAGAGGCTCCCACTACAGAGGCTGCTACTACAGAAGCTCCCACTACAGAGGCTGCAGTAACAGAGGCTACAACACTTAACCCAGAACTGCTACCTAATGGATGTCCAAAAGATATCCACACATATTTGCTGCTGCCGCATGAGACGGCATGTAACTTGTTCTATTATTGCAACTTCGGGGAGCTGGTGCTGAGGGAGTGTGCGCCGGGCACATACTTCAATCCTGAAATTCAGGTTGGTTTGTAGTTTGTATTTCATAACCGATTGGATTAAAACTCAACACAAGAATAGTTTCAGTCCAGTTAAGTACAATAAGTTCTCTGTTAAAAGTTTGTAGATGTACCAAAATTGTTCAGTAGGTCAAATATTACATTGGTATAAAACTTTTTGAGATTTCTCAAAAAGATATCATCACCAATTTATATGAAGCATATGTTAGTAGAATAGAACTCGTCAATATCTATAACTGTTTTATATTCTAAATCGGGTCTGAACGCGTATATTAAAAGTATTTATTTTCCTTCTATTCCTACTAGACATTAAGGCACGGGTTACACCAGCCGTGGTCACGAGTTGACTGAAAAGGCGAGTAGTCCAAGTGTGGGACCAGCGAGCAGTTTTATCAACCCACCATTTGATTTTCACATTCGGAAAGTCTGCGACACACTATCAACAATGTCCGCGGACGTATTCGATGGTAAATCGGAAGGTTTTTAATTTGTTAATCACTGGATTCCACGTCGACGACAGTTTATATATGTATTTTCAAAGTAAATATGTACCTAGATAATGTTTTATATTTAAAATTATCTTTATATAAATGATTTTGTGTTTTAAGGTGTGCGATTGGCCGGAAAATGTGGACTGCGATAATTCAAAATCAACAAGCCCAGAGCCTCCCCCCCGACCTACAAAACCAGAACCTACAAATCCCCCTATTGTAGCACCTACAACTCAGGCTACTACCGAGGCTCCTACGACAGTTACCCCAAATTTGCTGCCGAACGAATGTCCGAAAGATATCCACAAATATTTGCTGCTACCGCATGAGACGGAATGCAACTTATTCTACTATTGCAACTTCGGGGAGCTGGTGCTGAGGGAGTGTGCGCCGGGTACATACTTCAATCCTCAAATTCAGGTAAGATTTTATATTTTTTTATATGGAAAGAAGGCAGTAGACAAACAGAACAGTGTGTTGAACAGAGCGAAGCGGTATTTTACCCCTGGGAAGCTTCTGACACTATACAAAGCTCAGGTTAGGCCCCATATGGAGTAGGTACTGCTCACATCTCTGGACTGGCGCACATAAATATCAATTGGACTCATTTGATTCCATCCAACGATGTGCTGTTCAAATTGTCTACAATCCCATTCTCACGGGCGGTCTAGAACTCCTCGGCGTTCGGAGAGACGTTGCGTCTCTCTGCGTGTTCTACCGCCTGTACAATGGGAAATACTCTGAAGAACTGTTCAACATAATTCCCACATCTGGTTTCTACAAACGCACAGAAGTGCCGTGCTTTCGCATTTTTTCGATACAGGGGTGTTGCACACTGTTCGGTCCAAAACCCAATTTATACCTAGGTTTTATACGTCCAAAATCCGTAGGCTGTGGAATGAACTGCCTCAAGAGGTCTTTCCATTACGCTACGATATGGGTTTCTTCAAGAAAACTGTGAATAGAATTTTGCAAGGTCGACGGTATACACTGCAACACCAGGAGGGTAGTCCTCCTGATGATAAAATGTATTAAGGCCCCTTAACCAGACCAGACCAGACCTCAATCTAAAATCTGCATCAAGTGAGGCTGATACAGTCGAATCCTTCAACTTGGGGAGGTTTTTTTGAATAGTTTTATACCGAATACCCTTCGTCACAAAGGTCGTCTATCTGGAAATTGTCTCTTCGTTTATGGATGGGTTGATAAATGGGCTCTGGCAAACCTTATTCATTTAAACGTGTTACATTTAACAATAGTGTTCCTTAAAAAGACCAATCGGAGTGCCGAGTCAGCTATTTGAAGGAGTCTTTTCCTTTATGTATCATATAAAGGAAAATACTCCTTCGGTTTATCATTAATTTGAAATAGTTTACTTTTTAAAATAAATAAAAAATATCAGTTGGGGAAAAAAAAGTAGTTATCAATTACTATTAGCTACAAATTGAGATAACTTTAAAATAATAAAACGGATTTAGCTAATCTTTTATCTTCTATATTTAAATATATCGATAAAAAAATAGATTTTGTTTTTAAATGCGTACATTGCATACATGCACACTGGATTGGCCAGAAAATATGGACTGTGCAAATTCAGAATCAGCGACTCCAGAATCTACAAAACCAGAGGTTACAAATCCCTTTACTGTAGCACCTACAACTCAGCCTAGCACAGCGGCTCCTACAACAATTCTCCCAGAACGTCTACCGAATGAATGTCCAAGCGATATCTATATATGTCTGCTGCTGCCGCATGAGACGGAATGCATTTGTTCCACTATTGCAACTTGGGAAGCTAGTGCTGAGGGAATATGCGCCCGGTACATACTTCAATTATAAAATTCAGCTTGATATATAATATACTGGGTGTCGTGGTGTCGTCGCCCTAAAGAACTAAATCACCTCTAAAAGAATGGACTCGCCAACCCAATTGGTCAGCGTGGTATTTTAAGGCCATCCCTTGTGCACAAGACAGAGGGATATCCAAGATTATTTACGAATCATAATAATCTTCTTTTATTATATTCTTTAAGATAATAATAACAATGTACAATTTTAATTTTTTAAAGGTTTGCGATTGGCCCGTAAATGTGGATTGTGTGAATCCCAAACCTACAACCTCACAACCAACAAACCCTGAATCTACAACCCCAGAAGCCACCAATCCACCAACTGTAGCACCTACAACTCGGCCTTCCACAGAGGCTGCTAATACCATAACCGAAGCTGCCACTACAATAGCTACGACTAAAGATGCTAACACTACAGAGGCTGTTATTACAGACCCTACCGTAACCGAAGCTGCCACTACAGTAGCCACTACTAAAGATGCTGCCACTACAGAAGCTGCCATTACAGAGGCTACAACAGTTCCCTCAGAACCGCTACTGAATGGATGTCCAAAGGATATTCACATACATTGGCTGCTGCCGCATGAGACGGAATGCAATTTGTTCTATTATTGCAACTTCGGGGAGCTGGTGCTGAGGGAGTGTGCGCCCGGTACATACTTCAATCCTCAAATTCAGGTTGGTTTCAGTCATTTTATATTTAACTATTATAGTTTTTGAGTTTAACTATCAATCTATACAAAAAATTATGCCCTGTAGTTTAACCCCCCTGATATAACTTAGAAAAACGCTTTACGTCTTAAATGGAAGCTACTGGAATGAAATAGAAATTTCATGTTTATTTTTTGGTTGTTTACGAAAATATTTTGTTTTTAAAGGTGTGCGACTGGCCAGAAAATGTTAACTGCGCCAACTCCGGAAACGGAGCGGAAAGCGGAAGTGGTGAAAACGGCGGTAGTAGCGATGGCGGAAGTGGTGAAAACGGCGGAAGTAGCGATGGCGGAAGTGGCGAAAACGGCGGAAGTAGCGATGGCGGGAGTGGTGAAAACGGCGGAAGTGGTGAAAATGGCGGAAGTGGTGAAAATGGCGGAAGTAGCGATGGCGGAAGTGGCGAGGGAGATGGCGGAAACGGCGATGGAAATGGCGGAAGTGGCGATGGTGGTAGTGGAGAAGTGGAACTTCTACCAAATGATTGTCCGACTGATTTCACCGTATACCAACTGCTCCCTCACGAAACTGAATGCAATTTATTCTATTATTGCGATTTCGGGGAGAGGGTGCTTAGAGAGTGTTCACCTGGCACTTATTTCAACCCAGAGCTTCAGGTTGGTACATGTGTGACTATAGACAATAAAACCAAAAAAAAAAATTGTTTGAGCGCCAGAAATTTTTTATGTCCACTTTAATCAAAAACTTTAATCGTGCCGCCCAAGACTACCTTAAGTTAGCGGGTGTTCGAAATAAAAAAAAAATGTTTTAGTTTTTCTCTTCATACATGGTAATGGTGCGATTTGTACATTCTGCCAGTGTCAAGTTTTTAGTACTAAACATCTTCAGTCTAAAACATATTATTCTGTTAATGTCCAGTCCCGTCGAAGGTGCGTCGAAGTCAGGAGTCGCTCAGTAAAGTGATAATGGTTTACTGAGGACAAAATATGACTCCTTGGAAGCACACGAAAATCGCAGTCACGTGTTTTTATTTGATTATCACGAACATTAAGCACAAATACACTTTGAAGTTTAAAACACTTTAAAACCACATAAAATACAATGCACAATATTTACAATGAACCACACAAAAACCCAACTTCCAAAAATGGCTTCCAAAAAGCTCGGTGTGCTGAACAGAGCGAAGCGGTACTTCACCCCTGGGCATCTCCTTATGCTTTACAAAGCTCAAGTGAGGCCCCATATGGAGTATTGCTCCCATCTCTGGGCCGGCGCACCGAAATACCAACTGGACCCATTTGACTCCATCCAACGACGTGCTGTTCGTATTATCGACGATCCCACTCTCACGGGCGGTTTAGAATCCCTCAGCAGTCGGAGAGACGTTGCGTCTCTCTGTGTGTTCTACCGCCTGTACAATGGGGAATGCTCTGAAGAATTGTTCAATATAATTCCCACCTCGGGTTTCTATAACCGCACCTCCCGTCACAGAAGTGCGGTCCATCCGCATTTCCTCGATACGGAGGTGTCGCGCACTGTTCGGTCCAAAAATTACTTTATACCGCGAACCCGTAGGCTGTGGAACGAACTGCCTCAAGAGGTCTTTCCATTAAGCTACGATATGGGGTTCTTCAAGAGAGCTGTGAATAGGATTTTGCAAGGTCGGCGGCGCGCCCGCATACCCCCTGGTGTTGCAGGTGTCCATGGGCGGCGGTAACACTTACCATCACGTGGGACCGCCTGCTCGTCCGCCCACTAATCTATAAAAAAAAAAAAAAAAAAAAAAAACCTGCCGCCAAAAAATATTTCTCATCACGAACTATGGAGCCACCTATGGCCAGCTACAGTGACGCCATCTATGGAGAGGAATGTAGTTGTCGTTAATGAATTTAGTTAAGATTTTCTAACTTAAAGCTTCGCTGTTGATTCATTGAAATAGACACTTGCTATACATACCATCTGACTTTTATACATTTTAATGTTATTTTTTTAAAGATTTTCCTAAGTCTTACTACAGTCGACAATAACTTTTCTTCTCTTTTCGGAAATGACACATTTGAAAAAGCATCTCGATATCAATACAAAAAAGAATATTCAGAGGTCGACACTTACTTGATAGATTATTAAAAAAATAAAATTTATTTTGAAAGGTATGCGATTGGCCAGAAAATGTGGATTGCGCAAACTCTGGAAACGGAACGGAAGGCGGAAGCGGTGAAAATGGCGGAAGTGGCGATGTAGGTGGCGGAAGTGGCGACGGAGGTGACGGAAGTGGCGATGGAGATGGCGGAAATGGCGGAAGCGGTGAAAATGGCGGAAGTGGCGATGTAGGTGGCGGAAGTGGCGACGGAGGTGACGGAAGTGGCGATGGAGATGGCGGAAATGGCGGAAGCGGTGAAAATGGCGGAAGTGGCGATGTAGGTGGCGGAAGTGGCGACGGAGGTGACGGAAGTGGCGATGGAGATGGCGGAAATGGCGGAACCACAGATATTTGCGAAATCAACTGTCACATCGGCCCTTGGGCACACGAGACTGAGTGTAACAAGTTCTGGCGTTGTGTCGGACAAAATGCAACCTTGGCCGTATGCCCGGATGGTCTAAATTTCAACCCCGGTCTGCAGACTTGTGACTTGAAGGAAAGAGTACAATGTGATATTAATAATTGAAGGAGAAATTTTAAAACGATAAAATATTTTTAAATTAAATTACACACTGGCAAGAATAGATAGAAAAGGAATATTAAATTAAAATTAAAATGAATTTATTTAACTTCTTATATTTTTGCATTTTATACAATTTCGAAATACTAGAATTAATATAAAATCCTTAGTACCTACATCACATTCCCATATTGACGTCCATAATTAATTAGTACATAATTTCTTTATTGGTAAAATGTAAATCTTTAATTGTATTATTTTATCTATAACTGATTACTGTGGATTTCGTCATAATAAATGAAAAAAAATCCTTGTTTATTTCACTTCTGTTATTTGTAATAATAAAAGAGAAACCCTTAAATAGGAATGTACATTAATTAATTCCGACGACACAAGTGCAGATCTAAATTTTTTTTCCATAATGATATACGTGGGTGAACGATAACGTAGCCAAAGTCTAGGCCCGAAATAAAGCAATTGACAGCCGATTAATATTGGAAGGACGAGGCGAAGCCGGGTCCTTACGAAGTGGTTTTAAAAGGACGAGGCGAAGTCGAAATAGCAATTAACGAGCCCGTTAATTGCTATTTCGGCCGAAACTTGTATAGTACTTTTCTCTAATTTGCGAGGAAACAGTAAACAAATTAATTCAAGAAACAGAAGTTTCATTCCTGCCAATTCGACTGCGCGGGGTCTTTGTTCTTTTTTAAACTTTTGAATAGAAATGCACATTCAGCCTTTATAAATATCGTGTACCTAAAAAAACCTAGTTTATGTTAGTGTGCACTAAAAATAACTTCGTTACTGTCCAGAAAATTCTGTATTATTGTCGTGTTGGAAATTGCTGGCGTGCGTACAGAAAAGAGCCGTATATGACATATTCTTTTTTTAAAATAATGAAGCCATTTCCGAGCAAGTAGGAGAAAATACTCATATAACCGTGTATATTATTGTGCATTAAAGATATTGAAGTTTATTATTTAGGGATATAATTGTAATAAAAAACACATAGAAATTTGTTATTTTTAGAAATAGAACTTAGACAGTCATTAATAGATATTGTCCATATAAATAAATATATTCTCAAATAAAATAATTGTCCGTACTAACAGCGACATCTTTTGTTGAGTAGTTAAACCAAATAAAACTGTTATATGATATTGTAGATATAATTAACAATTATCTGTAATTTAGTTCTCTGACAATTAATTCGTTAAATTTAACTTTCAGTTTCATTGAAAAATATACTACTTTCGAAATATATATATATATATATATATATATATATATACGAATTACTTCCTGCCATCTAGTGATAAAAATATAAAACTAACTGGAATTATTGTTGCAATGGAACAATGTGATATCAGTTATTCCAGTTCTGACTTATATCAATAGATGTATTCCTAAATTTTATTAACATTTAATAATTTATTAGCGCCGAATAAAATTTCCTGCTCTTTCTGCCTCAGTCTATAAACATAGTATTTTTAAAACAATGGTACCATTGCTTGGAGAGCCTCTGATGTGAGGGAACATGGAACATCAGCGCGGGCGAACATGGATATATCTGTAAGCTATCACTGCTCTATAGTAATTCCTTACATAGACTATCACTTTATATTAAGTGTTATTGTTAAAGACTCTTTATTAAGGATTTTTTTAAATATAAATTAGGCGATAAGTGATAAATACGTGATGATAAGTGGAAAGGGTTGGGAAAGTGGGGTGACAGCATAGGATGGGATGGAAATGGCGTGTGGCAGATCTCACTCACTACCAAAACACGTAAGTGAAAATCGGATAAAGTAGGAAATGCAGTAGGTACCTACATTTCAAGGTAGTCTTTTGTGAGATCGGGATAATGTGGTAAGTTGAGTGCGTCCAGTCGTTGTGGCAGTGCCGGCTTTACCTATGGTGCAGGGGGTGCGGTGCACACGGGCGCAGGGTCTTAGGGGGCGCCGAGCGCCGCTCGCGACACCTCCAAAGAGTTCAAAACGCCTACTAGAGGGCGCCAGGGTATTTACTGCACCCGGGCGCTACATGAGCTAGAGCCGGCGCTGGGTTGCGGGAATGCAGCGTGTATCTATCAATGTACCATTGATGGGTACGCGATTATAAACACCAGGGGGTTATTCTAAACAATATTGTTAGATAAAGGTTATTAATGAGTGGACAAAAGTCGCCGCCGCCTACGCTGGTCGCTTCTCTGGGTTTCACCTAAATTATTTTAATTAATTTCCTAATCCACTGACATTTTGGTGGATTATTTTGCGAAACATCTTTATCATTTCAAGGTGACGCCTGCAGCGGAATGTCGTAAATATAGATTATTGTGTGACGTGATCGGAGCAAAGGGACCTTATTGTCGGTATGGAATTATTGACCTTGGTTAAGATTATCGTACTTAAAATTACATAGGAGGGACATCTTAATGAGAAATCATTAAGATTATCTACTGGTTTTGAATCAAGTTTAAGTCTATAAACGCATGGTTTACGTAATTAATGTTAGAAGTGTTGATAATAGATAGCCAAAATAAAACAATAACAGAAATTGTGGACACGAAATAATAGAAATGAAGAAAAAGATAATAAAAGAATAGTGAGACTGGAACATATGTCAGTAAGTTACGAGCTTATCTATACTAATATAATAAAGAGGTAAAATTGTGTGGTTTTTTGTAGGTATGTTGGGGATAATCCCTGGAACCACTGAACAGATTTCAAAAATTCTTTCACAAATAGGAAGCTACATTATCCGTGTCTAATATAGGTTATATTTTATTTTGAAATATTGAAAAAAAAAAAACTTATAAACCGAAGCGAAGCGAGGGCGGGTCGCTATGAGCCTACAAAGGTAATTGGTGTTTTATAAGTTGAATTTTGAAGTTGGATAAAATTTGAGAACGTTTTAAGTTGAGAGACAAAGCAATCCACAACCGATTTGCTTGCACAGTAAAGGAGTAAGAATAGGAAGAGGAATATTGAGAAGGTTATTAGAAGAACTAGCGCCGGCTCTAGCCCATGTAGCGCTCGGGTGCAATCAATACCCTGGCGCCTCTATTAGGCTCTTTGGAGGCGTCGCGAGCGGCGATCGGCGCCCCCTAAGACCCTGCGCCCGTGTGCGCCGCTCACCGTGTACCATAGATAAAGCCGGCACTGAGAAGAACGAAGGTGAACCTACGGAGGGCAGAAAAACTGAAAGTGTTCTTTTAAATGACCTTAAATGACAAGCAAATAAAAATATACTAAATGGGCAGCAGATTATTTTCAACAAAACACTATTTTTGAATAACTGATTCCGTTCTTTATTTAAACAATTTTTAATTACTGAGAATGTCAAAACAGAGCTGACAGAGTACTGCCACCAGAGAACCTAAACTTAACCCATCTTAAAATTTGCTACCATCGATTTGCTGCCCATTGAATTACCTATTACCCTCTTTAGATACCTAAGAGTAGAGTGACAGTAGAAAATGGATAAACTAACGCACAGATTCGGCAAACAACTATGTCGGTGGCTTCTTTATATATAATATTCTTTCTTTATATAGTGTTTCAAGGAATTGACACAATAAAATAAACAAAATTGAGTTTCTCTGTAACAAAACTCTGTAACCGTTTATTGTTTCTTTCACATATAATTATTTACCATAATGGTGGGTTTAGCGCAGTATTCTATAGTAAAAATCATACCTGTAACAAAAGAAACGACATTAAAGTCTATTCTTCAAATGTGAATTTGAAGAATAGATGTAATCTATGTAATCTATGTACTCATAGATTACAGACCATCATAGATTATAAATCATATTAAACAAGATCGATAAGCTTGTATATCGATGGCGCCCGGAATGAGCGGAAAATTAAAATCGAAGAAATAGATTTTCTTTACATATACATATATAATAGATAAAATATGTTTTAGCTTCAAAAACATTCGTCATTAACTTTTATTCATATTTATCTTTTATTGACGACAATTATCGTGGTTCTTCCAAGAATACATGTTGCGATTATCAACTAGTAATTATAAATTATTGAAACGTTATCTTAGTTACCGGAAACAGATTGTTCCGGGGCTTTTTTATTCATTCTGTATTTAGAAAAAAAATCGATATAAAGGAAATAATGCTTTTTTTTATAGACGAGTGGGCAAGCAGTCCCGCGTGATGGTAAGTGGTCACCGCTATCCACGGACACCTGCAACACCAGGGGGCTTGCGGATGCGCGCCGACCTTGCAGAATTCTATTCACAGTTCTCTTAAAGGGCCCCATGTCGTAGCGTAATGGAAAAACCTCGGCTTGCAGTTCATTCCACAACTCTGGGGTTCGCGGTATAAAGTGTCTTTTTGATCTCACTGAACTTTTTGACTAGGGTGAACAACACGACGATGACGAGCGGTGCGATGGTAAAAACCAGAAGTTGGCATCAAATTGAACACTTCTTCAGAACATGAAAATAGGGGAAATAATGCAGGATTGTGATTCCCCACTGGTCTTCCACTAATTAGTATTTTGCGACCATTACAGTTTTATTACCGAATTATTCTACGTATTTTGTAGGAGGTAGCATGGATGAGGAAAGAACGCCAAAAAAGTCCCAAAGAGCAGACCGGGAGGACCTCGAAACCGTGGCAGGCGCCGATTCAGATGGCTGTATGCAGTCGACAGATATTGTTAGAATTGCAGATTGGTAGATGAAGGCTAGACTAAAAAGCTAAAAAGGCTAAAACTGTGAACTGTGAATAGGCTATGAAGGCTAAAAACTTGCTAGACCATAAATTCTAACCGTTAATATGTGTACAAACAAAACATTGATACTTTTATTATTGTAGAAGTAAATGGATGAGCATTTTAAAAAAATAACGTTTATTGGAAATGGTCACCAGTTGCTTTCATACAATCTTTCAAACTTGTGGCCAGTTTTCGATTAGATACACGCACCCTTTCCATTGGAAAATTGGCAATGTTTTAGGAATTCGATATTATTATGGCGTTTAGAGCATGCCATGCTCTCTAAAACAGACCATAAATCATTATCGTGTGGTTTGAGGTCAGGACTAAATGACGGCCAGTCTTCAGCTCTAATGAAGTCGGGAATATTCCTTTCTAGCCACGCCTGTGCTGAGAGAGCTTTATGACCGGGTGCTGAGTCTTGCTCAAAGGACCAATCTTGGCTATGGAATAGGGTGCCCACTTTGTGTAATGCAATTGCAGCAATACGGCTTTCGTTATCGCACCACAACATTTTAATATCAGTAAAATGTTTTATAATGATTGGCGCCAAAATGAGGAAAAACATTTATTTTTCACGTGAGAATGACAGATTCCAAATTCAAACGTAATTTATTTATTTTTCTTCATTGTAACATTATTTATGACCGGACTAAGTATTCGAGGAAAAGAGTGATTTAATAAAATAAATTGTCAGTATTTATCGAAAGATCGTTGTCAGTTGTGAACGGTATGTGTATGCCACTTCTTGTTGCATTCAGATCGATTTGAAAGTCATATTCTGGACGTGGTCCGTAGTTGTTTCTATCGCCTTAAGGTTTTATACAATACTAGCAAAACCCGGCAGACGTTGTCCTGCCATAGAAGTTGATGTGCTGCAGCGTCATCTAGTGGCGAGTTACAATAAAATCGATAGCTCGAAAATATTCTCCGTGCTCAAATACCTATATACCAATTTTCATGGCGATTGGTTGAACGGTATAGAAGTTGATGTGCTGCAGCGGCATCTAGTGGCGAGTTACAACAAAGTGGATAGCATAAAAACTTTCTCCATGATAAAATACATGTATGTGCCAACTTTCATGGTGATCGGTCAAACGGTGTCGAAGTCTATTAACATCAGATATACCAACATCCTCTTTTATATATATACAACATATGTGTGTTCCTTGGCGTGAATCACTTAAGAGTGTCAAACTGTGTGAATCACTTATTCTGTCACGGCTAAATTATTGCGTATATGTTTTTTTCCATTCATTATCGTTACTATTCAGATTAGTATTGTAGTTAGTAGGTATTAATTATTTAACTCATAAGTATGTTAGTTTTTTAATATTAGGCATACATTATTAAAAGACAGACTGCACCTATCAACATCCTCAGCCAATGTTACTGGATAGGGCAGTCAAACCTAGCAGCAATTGTCTTCAGGGTGCTGTATCCGCTGTTCCGCAAACGCTGCAGCGAGGGGGGCTGTCTTCTTGCGTATAATCGATTGGAAGCCATCCTCCGTGAACATATATGAGGCGCCACAGCGCTGCGGAAGCTCCAACAATATCCTGGAAGCATCGCAGTACTGGAGTCGCGGGGTGCCATAAGCTCGCCGATAGATATGATAGTATGTTGATAATGATAATCGCACGGTGAGAATGAAAGAGACTCAATACGAAATCTGTGTTTTATTTATGGGACATGAAAGAAATGTGTTTGTGTGTGAGGGAGTTACCGCTTGGGTTAATGAAAGAGACGGAATAATTGCATTTGCCCTTTTCTAGCGAAAGTCGGTCAGTTTTTGAATGACTAGATGACAGATCTTCCCTTTTTAAGTCGGTTAATGTATTAAACTCGATTTGCTTAAATTTTGAGTTGAGTCTCTTTCATTCTCACTGTGCGAATATGTTTATCAAGTTTATACTTGTTATTGTGAGTTATATATTAGTATCTGTGTATTATTAGCGTGTAGTATATTGTATTATGATTAGTATATTAGTAGTAGGCTTCGTATATAAAATTAACGATGTAGAGATTGAGAGATTAGGGAAAGATTAAATCGATATGAATGATATCACGTATTTATATACAGTTTCGGAAGACTTTCTTGCAGTTCTGTTTAAAAGTCAGTATCAAAATTTAGTGCAAGCTGCGACTGAAGAATTGTATAATTATGATAAGTGTGTAACTATTTCGTTATAATTAATTCTCTACAGTATGTATGTTCAGATACATTATGAAAACATTGGCGCCATTGGCTAATACGTGAACACCATAACGGTTTTTTTTTTGGGAATACTTAAAGATGTGTACAGCAACAAGCCTAAGGAAGCCATTAGTCCGCCAAAAGGAACGGACTTCGGCTTATGGCGTTGCATTGAGAGGCATAGGTATAGGTATTATAATTATGGCGTAGGTACCGCAGGATCGCGAGTCGGTAAAAACACCATAACGCGTCATCCACTTCTATGAATAACCGTACCTCTAATTGCGTACTTTATTACGTGATACTTTATCACTTTATTGCATAGATCTGGATGACGCGTTCGGATGTTTCCGGATTAGCCGATGGCCAATGTTTTCGTACTGTATCTGTACCTATTATATGTAATGATTAAAATATATATTTCCTCTCTTCTCGAGGGTTGTCTGCCAGTGATGGCTATTAGTGACAAGATCGCCTTTTGTGCATTTGATGTGTTACAATTTCTGTCACTGTGTTGTGTTGTGTTGTGTTGTTTTTGTGTTCAATAAAGAGTTTTATCTATCTCCAATGTCATTGAGCACGTGTTTCTTCTTCGCTGGATGCAGGTCCTCGGTTTCCATACAATAATTTTACACTTCTCGTTAAGTCCTTACGATTCTTTTGAATTAAAGGATTAAACAGACTGCATTCTGTAAACAGGATTCTGCGTGGTCGGTACCCGCAAGCCCCTGGTGTTGCAGGTGTCCACTTGTCATCATGTGACCCGCCCCCTTTCAAATGGCCTTAAAAGCCACCTTTCTTATGATCGTAAAAACCAAATGGCTTTTACGACCATGAAATAATAGAGGTTTTTACAAAAAAGTGTTTAATAAACACGTAATACTAACTTTTATCAATCTATCGTTTATTTGTTTAATGTGAGTTTACAGGATGGTACATATAATTTATAGGACACGTGCCACTAGCCATTTTTGGCCACTAACCACTAGCCAATATAATAATAATGTTAATAAATTGCCGTGTCTCTCGCGAGGCGAAACATTTCGTAGGCACTCGCGATGCCAGTCCGCTCTCGTATGTTACGCAGCCATCACTTGTTCCTGGGATCAACACGTCTCTTTCCAGTAATCTTGCCCATCATAATTAGCTGCAAATGTTCGTATCTTTCAAGTCCTAGCACGTAACCCAGATACGCAACTTGTCTGCGGTTGACGGTCTGCAAGCGTCCTGTTCTGCGTCTGCATACGTCTATACGCCCACATTTTGAACGCTCCTACACGTTTACGAAGTACGTTTACAGTAATTATAAACGTTATTAAAGTAATAACGTTAAAAATATCAAAAATAAAAATAAGTAAACGTGTAGGGTTTATCAAAAATCATTTTTTTTTAAATGAAGAATGCGACAGAGGAGCACGCAGTCCAACTGCTTGTATATTTTGTTGAGAAAAAATGTCTTTATGTATATTTTTATTTTTTTTACACCAAAATCCTAAATTTATGCAAAAGAAAAAACATCGGAATAGTTTTCAGAGCGGAATCGAAAAAGCAAATACTTTTAGCAACGTGCGTTGGTGTAGGTACAATAAAGAGTTTATCCGTCTAATTTTCCAGGGAAACTTCTTCTTCTGTCAAATCTGGCGTTAGTCCGGAGCGAGACAGAAGACGCTTTCAGAGGAGCTGTATATAGTGATCTCTGCCCACCAATACATAGTCACTGGCTGCTTCCCCACGAATACGACTGCACGAAGTTCTATTACTGCGAGTATGGAATGAAGTGGGAGACTCCTCGGAGCTGCAGTCCGGGAACTGAGTTCTCTTATGAGGAGCAGGTTAGTTTAAAATGACATGGTACAGCTACAACTGGGTTTGCTAACTTTGACTATCATTTTGTACCGCGTTATTTACCTTTAACTGGTAAAATTTTGAACTTGCCCTGTAGTGTTAGCCGATAGCACCACTCCATCTCTTCCTATAACGTCAGAGACGACTAAGGGATAACAAAGCCGCTACCACAAGAGCTGAGGAACTACACCATCTCGAAAGGAATGGACCGTCCCGCTTGGCCAGCAGCGTGACGTTTTAAAGTCATACATCCGTCGTGCTCAAGACAATGTGCATGATAAAGCCCATATCCAGCAGTGGGTACTGAGAGGGCTGATTACAGAAACTTATACACAGGGTAACGAACACTGAATTACATCAAAGCGGAAGTAACGTAAAATGTTGTATTATAAAAATAGATAATTAGGTCATAAAAATAATAAGGGTTCTTTCCCTTTTTCAAAGTAAACAGATTAATTTTATAAATAACAATTTGACTGACGAAAAAATTAATATTATATTATACAATAAACATATGTATAAAACATATAGTTATATCTACGAATGTTGTCTATTTTTATGTAGTTATTGTATGACCTTAGAGACCTTAGAGAGACCTTAGAGAGACCTTAGAGAGACCTTAGAGACCTTAGAGACCTTAGAGAGACCTTAGAGAGACCTAAGGGAGACCTTAGAGAGACCTTAGAGAGACCTTAGAGAGACCTTAGAGAGACCTTAGAGAGACCTTAGAGAGACCTTAGAGAGACCTTAGGGAGACCTTAGAGAGACCTTAGGGAGACCTTAGAGAGACCTTAGAGAGACCTTAGAGACCTTAGAGAGACCTTAGAGAGACCTTAGAGAGACCTTAGAGAGACCTTATAGAGACCTTAGAGAGACCTTAGAGAGACCTTAGAGAGACCTTAGAGAGACCTTAGAGAGACCTTAGAGAGACCTTAGGGAGACCTTAGAGAGACCTTAGGGAGACCTTAGAGAGACCTTAGAGAGACCTTAGAGAGACCTTAGAGAGACTTTAGAGAGACCTTAGAGAGACCTTAGAGAGACCTTAGAGAGACCTTAGGGAGACCTTAGAGAGAGCTTAGAGAGACCTTAGAGAGACCTTAGAGAGACCTTAGAGAGACCTTAGAGAGACCTTAGAGAGACCTTAGAGAGACCTTAGAGAGACCTTAGGGAGACCTTAGAGAGACCTTAGAGAGACCTTAGAGAGACTTTAGAGAGACCTTAGTTACATAGCTGCGTTGCACTCTGAATTCATAATTTATTGATTTGCTTCAAACAAGTCAATAATAAGATGGAAAAAAAGCAACCGAAGTGCTACATGTTTGTAATAAAAATGACATGTAAAATTTAAATATAACGCATTAATGAATTTAACATAATAAGAGAATTTGCATAATTAATGTTAGAGTCAGCGCCGAAAGCCAAATCTTTAGTATTTTTGGTACTCGAGTAAAGCTCGGTGTACTGAATAGAGCAAAGCAGTAGTTGACTCCATCCAACGACATGCTGTCCGAATTGTCGACGATCCCACTCTCACAGGTGGTTTAGAATCGCTCACACATGTTGCATCTCTCTGCGTTTTCTAACGCCTTTATAATGGGGAATGTTCTCAAGAGCTGTTCAAGATTTGATGCCAACTTCGGGTTTTTTACCATCGCACCGCTCGTCATGGTCGTGCGGTTCATCCGCACTCCCTTGACATAGAGTCGCTGCGTACAGTGTGATCGAAAAGACACTCTATACCGCGAATCCGAGAGTTGTGGAATGAACTGCCATCTGAGGTATTTCCGTTACGCTACGACATGGGGCTCTTCAAAAGAGCTGTGAACAGTTTTCTGCAGAGTCGGCAGCGCACCCGCAAACCCCGTGGCATTGCAGGTGTCCATGGGCGACGGTGATCACTTACCATCATGTGGCCCGGGCAGTCGGGCCACATGATGGTAAGTGGTCTGCCATCCATTCTATAAAAGAAAATACCTCGAAATATGACAACGTTATAAACTTATGGTCCACAATGAAATTATGTGATTTGATTTAAATGTATAAAATGTACAAATACACATTGTTTTGTATTTTAGGCTTCCATTTAAAAAAATATATTTTATTTTTAAAGATCTGCGATTGGCCACAAAATGTAAACTGCACAAGTTCACGATCAACAACCTCAGACCCTCCTACTGTAGCTCCTACAACCTCTACCACAGCGGCTCCTAGCACAGCTCCTCCAGAACCGCTACCGAATGGATGTCCAAAGGATATCCACATACATTGGCTGCTGCCGCATGAGACGGAATGCAATTTGTTCTATTATTGCAACTTCGGGGAGCTGGTGCTGAGGGAGTGTGCGCCCGGTACATACTTCAATCCTGAAATTCAGGTTGGTTTTTTATTTCCTAGTATGGGGGGGGGTATGGTGAGGTGTTTTGACGGAAATCACTTCACAGTTGTTTTAAAGCAATGTATCTAATTATAACATATTATCACATAGCACACTATATTGTCCTTTGGATTCTATTTAATATGTACTGACGAATCTATTCAAATAATTGTGCAAAGCGTATGTATATGAGTATGTGCCACCGTTAGCTAGGAGAGCCCTTGACTACTGCGGCGGCGCGACACATGCGCAGAACTCCTGCGCACCGAGCCTGCCGGCGGCGCACGCGCAGCGGTTTTAACCATAAGCGCCGAGCGATTCTACCTTGTAAGGTAATTTATTTTATATGTTACTCCACCACACTAGCACTAAACCCATAACTTCGTTCGTTTAGAATTTTAAAATTGTTTTAATAACCAATGAAGTAACATTGCGACTGGCCACTGTTTAATTGTCTTATTAATCAATTATTCGTTCGGTACAATGATTAAATTGCACTCAGATTAGATCTTCGAATAATTAACACATTTAATACTGGTAGATAATAAGGTCAAAATCGGTCCGCTTCAAAATAACTCCAGCCTATACAAACACATAAATTCTGTTACCCTAAATGAATATACAGTCTTCTTTCCGTCGTAAGTAAAAATATCAGGTATTTATCTAAAGAAATATAGAAAAAGCATGTTTGCAAAGTAATTTAATTACGTTGGTAGATAAAGTTATGTATTTTAGGAATATGTTTAAAAAATCAATTTTATTACTAAAGGTATGCGATTGGCCACAAAATGTGAACTGTACAAGTTCAGGATCAACAACCCCAACCCCTCCTACTGGAGCACCTACAACTCAGCCTACCACAGCAGCTCCTATTACACCTCCCCCAGAACTGCTGCCGAATGGATGTCCAAACGACGTCTACAGAGATTGGCTGCTGCCTCATGAGACGGAATGCGACTTGTTCTACTCTTGTAACTTTGGGGAGCTAGTGCTGAGGGAGTGTGCGCCCGGCACATACTTCAATCCTGAAATGCAGGTGGGTTTTAATTAGATATTTTTGACACTAAAACGCTCTTACTGTAAAATCGACATACAATTTTACGCTTCTCGGGTATCTATATATTTAAGTCTTAATTTTCATCATTTTATGTCATAAATCGTTATAAATACTACAAAGCCTTTGAATAAATGCTCCACACATTGTTTTGTATTCTAGGCTTCCGTTTAAAAAAATATATTGTATTTTTAAAGATCTGCGATTGGCCACAAAATGTGAACTGCACAAGTTCACGATCAACAACCTCAAACCCTCCTACTGTAGCTCCTACAACCCCTACCACAGCGGCTCCTAGCACAGCGGCTCCAGAACCGCTACCGAATGGATGTCCAAAGGATATCCACATACATTGGCAGCTGCCGCATGAGACGGAATGCAATTTGTTCTATTATTGCAACTTCGGGGAGCGGGTGCTGAGGGAGTGTGCGCCCGGTAGATATTTCAATCCTGAAATTCAGGTTGGTTTTAAGCTTTAATTTATCTTTTTTTTTTAGATCAAAGACAGACGAACGGACAATTGGTAATAATGGTAATAGGTCACTGCCGCACATGGACACGCGTGTGCATAATGCGTTCAGGGTGCTGTTGGGACTGCCGCGCTTCTGTAGCGAATCCTAGATGTTTGCTGAGGCACACGTGGATGGATTCCAGTCCATCGTACGTGGTAGAATAGCCTCGATGATGCGTGGCGAGCGAGATAGCGCCAACAGCATCCTGGCGACATCGGCGGAGAGGGTGGACTATACTGAGGGACTGGACACGAGCACATATCGGTGCCGTTGTGTAGTGTTTCATTATAAGATTTTTTTTAATGATTTGTATTTTTCTTTTTTTCAATTTTTTATTGTCTGCGTTACTATTATTGTAATACCTAAGTTCGATATGCAGTTAATTTTTTCTCTTTTTTAAAGGTATGCGACTGGCCAGAAAATGTCGACTGCGTCAGCGGTGGTGATAACGGCGGTGGTGACGATGGCAGTGGTGACAACGGAAGTGGTGGTGACGGAGAAAACGGTGGTGATATTTGCGAAAGAAACTGCAATATCGGTCCTTGGGCACACGAGACTGAGTGTAACAAGTTCTGGCTTTGTGTCGGTCAAAAAACAACGCTAGGCGTATGTCCGGAAGGTCTAAATTTCAACCCCAGTCCACGGACTTGTGATTTAGAGGGGAGAGTCCAGTGCGATCAATCAACAGAGATTCCAAATTAAGAAAATATTAAACTAAGGAAAAGGGTGATAAATGAAATTAAAATGAAAAGTTTCATATAAATTTTATTCTTGGTTTTATACAAATATGTATTAAATGTTTTATTAAATGTAGTAATAATTGGAAATACAAGAATGTTTATTTATTAATATTACATGTATAAAATGAAATTATTCATTGTATTCAAAATATATATTATGTAGGTATATTCAAACCTATCCTAGTCAATAAATAGGCACCAGATATGTACCTATGTTTTATATATATGTAAAATTGTTCTTAAAAAAGAACAGGTGATTTTAGTTATTTCGATAAATTTAATGAATTACATAATTTCATAATCGATACAAAAATATAAATTCGATAGATAACCGTCGATGGAATTCGATTAAAACATAAGAAACTTTCTTTCGATGATTATAATGAAATAGGATTGTAACGTCAGTATAGATTTACACAATAATCGTTTTCTATTGGATATTTTATCGAATCGACCAGAAAAGAGAAGAACACCTAGATGTCAAAATAGTCTTATACAAGAGTGTCTGCTAAATCAATATTTCAGTATTAATGATACTACAAGAGTAAAATCAATAAATATTTGAGTACTAATGATACATGGTTGAATTAATAAACGAAATAAATAAAAAAAACTCCAATCTAACAGAATTTTTACAATTCAGGACCTTTTCACATAAACCACCCAGTCACTCACGCCATGTACGTACACTCGCACCGATTTACATACAAGTGCAGTACTCGAGAACATGCAAAAGGCATCGCGCATCATCGTCTACTTTCGTTTCTTAGCCCCTTATTCGAAATTACACGAATCATAATTAGTTGCCTTTGAGACAGTATAGGAGTAGGTCACGTTCAATTAAGAATATTTATATAGAGCAGTTATAACATAACATAAATAAAGAATAGTTATGGCACCACTTGCTTTTAAAAGCGAGAAAATTATTCATTCACAAGCTCGGTCAGTTATTTAATTGAAGAAAATCTTATCTATAAATTTAAAAAAATACAATTTTTTAATAGTCATATTTCAAAAAGGTTTTTATGAACGTAATATATTCCAAATTCGTCTATATATCCGTCACGAAAAAGAATGGAAATTCGTGCTACAAATAATTTACGATTAAGTACTCGTATATTTCATTGTCACACTTAGTTGATTAAATCACATATTTAATTGCTCTATATAAATCAACACAAATTCATGTTTAGTTTGAATTTAGAAAGAATATCGATTCAAGTAATGTTCTATGAACTGTTGATAAACCTTATTTATTCACTACCAACGATAACAAGTGACACGTGTGACATAACAATTCTGAACTTTATCGCCGTTATCATAAAGTATTCGTTCAATCATTTAAATGGGGTCTTTAAGATTTTTCATTCATTCGTTCGTGAATAAACGGAGAGACTGATGTCTCGTCTCATTACACGATGGCTTTTTCATATTCTCGAGTACTGTATGTGTCAATTAGTAGAGGTTCCATTGGCGGCTGTTTATGAAGCAGTGTGCGGTGTTATGCCGCTAGTAACAGCTTGTAGCGAGTAGTGTAGAATAAAAAAAGGCGGAGAATTAATTGAAAGAATTTAACTTTTCTGGGGTAAAATATCAAGTTAAAAAAAAGGTCGTAAATTGTAGGTTTTAATAATGGTGCAATTTCTGTGGTTTTTGGGGGACTTTTATCCATATGTGACCATGTTAGCCCTTAACCATGACCATGCCATGGGACAACTACACTATTTAGACTACGTTAGTTTATTTGGTTAAGTTGTAAAACTTCTTGGTCGCATCTTTAAATGGCTCCACTAAGATGACGCACAGAGCGCCCACATCCCATATAATAATTTAAAATTTAGACATCTATATCTATACTAATATAATAAAGAGGTAAAATTGTGTATTTGTAGGTATGTTGGGGGTAATCTTTGGAACATTATCCGTGTCTAACATAGGCTATATTTTATTTTGAAATTTTGAAAAATAGACTGATATATCGAAGCGAAGCGAGGGCGGGTATAACTATAAAAATATTATTTTATCTCTGTTCTCTGACTTTAGCCATTAAAAGGAAAATTTGTTTGATGGACAGACAGAACATCTGAAAAGTAGAACTTCCAAAAACTATATTTGATTAATCAATCAGTTGTTGGAGTAACTCTCAAATTATCTGTTAAGAGGGTGCAAGGAATTTTTATTTCAACCTATACATATCAATTATGAGGGTATCTACCAGGTATTTCTTCATATAGTCAGTTCCAATCAAATTTGCCGAAAACAAAACCAAATTAATCAAATACCCTCTACATTTTGCTTTAAATCTAGGGCAATCTTGCAATCGATCAATCGAGGCAATCGATGAATCAAATTAATAGATAAATAAACAATTATCACTTCGCTATTTATTTTGAGGCCGATTCCAGATACTTCGAGCCGCCATGTTTGTTCAAATTTAGGACAAATTGGATTGGAATAGCGTATAAAATATCTATATTTTTTTTGCTAAAATCGACAACGAGCGACATTATCTAAGAAAATTAACCTTATTGTCGGCTCTATAATGAATAGTTTACCAGATATTGAAATTTTAGTGTTTATCTTATATAATAATCAGATGTTAGAGCGTTTTTCTATTTAGACAGAATCTTGAGACAGTGAAATCTTCAGTTAAGGCTCATTTACACATTTACAGTAACAGCTCGTGACCACGGTTGGTGTAACCGTGGTCACAACCGCGGTCGGTGCAACCGTGGTCACAACCGCGGTCGGTGCAACCGTACCGAAATGTCGAGTGAAATAAATAAGGTAAACATTCGCGTTAAGACCCGTTTAAATAGATACCTAAATATATGGGAAAAACGCTAAATTAACATCACTTAAACATTTAGGGCTCTGCAATTTAACATCAAAAGGAATTCAATAAAAGCTTCTTATTTATAATTATTATTGTTGACTGTCGGCGACGTGGATGGCTTCCACAATCTAAAAAAAAAAAATACTGTTTAATCCGTATCCAAATACACTGATGTTAAAAAAAGTCACGTATAAAGTCACTGATTTTTTTTTAATATAGAAAGTAGGCGGCAAACGAACACACAGTCCACCTGGTGGTAAGTGGATACTGTCGCCTAAAAAATCTTATGTCAAATCTCAATTTGACTACTGTCGGTTTTCCTTTTAACTAATTCTTTATTACACTTTTACTTCCATCCTCTCATACCTTTGGTAGGGGGAGAGTGCATGCTGCATTCCCACAGCCGCCGATCGTACTCGACTGGTCACGTTACCTCTCTCACAGAAGACTACCTTGAAAGTACTGCATTTCCCACTTTATCGTATTATCCCAATGTACGTACGTGTTTCAGTAGTGAGTGAGATATGCCAGAAGCCATTTATATCCCATCCTCTCCCTCCCCATTTTTCCAATCCATTCCTTAATCTGCAAAGGTAGGCAACGCATCCGGGGGCGTGCCAGCGTTTGTCATTTTGGACTGATGTTGGCATGTATCGCGGATGTCTATGTACGACAGTATCGACTTGCCATCAGGTGGACTGTATGCTCGTCTGCCGCCTTTTCTCTATAAAAAAAAAACCCTCATACTAGAAAACCTATACCCACCCTCTTAATCTTCTTCCCATAAGCCGACCAAAACGTCACTTTGACTTCAGTCGGTCTGCCTGTGCGAGCGTCGAAAACTCGGCAACTGTCGAACGGTGGGCAGTAGAGGTGGAGAGAGACCGCCCCGTCCACGTGTGAGGGGTTCTCCATCCTGTGTAGGCCTAAAGCGTCTGAACGAGGAAAAAAATACAAATTAGATATTTGACTACCGATTATAATTACTATAGTGGGATATAGTCAAGGAGTATAGTGGAATATAGTCAAGGAGTATAGTGGAATATAGTCAAGGAGTATAGTGGGATATAGTCAAGGAGTATAGTGGAATATAGTCAAGGAGTATAGTGATATAGAGTCACGGAGTGTAGTGGGATATGATCAAGGAGTATAGTGGAATATAGTCAAGGAGTATAGTGGAATATAGTCAAGGAGTATAGTGGTATATAGTCAAGGAGTATAGTGGAATATAGTCAAGGAGTATAGTGGAATATAGTCAAGGAGTATAGTGGAATATAGTCAAGGATTATAGTGGAATATAGTCAAGGAGTATAGTGGGATATAGTCACGGGGTATAGTGGGATATAATCAAGGAGTATAGTGGAATAGCTTTATATAAATTAGAATGTTCATTTAAGGGAATCTGTTGCAAAGATTTATGCCATTTTGTTGTGGGGATCATATTTAATTAATTATGTTAGGAATTGTATTGAAACAGATTATAAAGATTTATGACATTTATGTCAAAGTAGCATTTACGAATGTTCTTTGAGATTATTGTAGTCGTAATTTGACAAAAAACATTTTACGATACTCGTTTTGTAGATATTGTATTATATCTTGATTATGTGAAAATATTTATAATACAACTAGCCGTGTGCCCGGTGAGATTTCTCATCGGCAACATCTCAGGAACCATCCGACTTTTCTCCCATACAAACTTTCGTCGCTTATTTTACACTCTTAGGGGATGAATTTTCAAAAATCCTTTCTTAGTGCTCTAGGTGAGCACTAAGAAAGGATTATCTAGGGAACTGCTGTGCAAAATGTCATGCTTCTAGAGCCACCGGTTTAGGTTGTGCGTTGTCCGTCCGTCAGTCAGTGTTAGATTCTTATTAAGTAGACACTCCTTACTACACAAAAACATAAACTGAATAGCATACTTCGTAAATGTTTTAGAGTTGTCAAAACAACAAAAACTAACCTAAAAATCGTTAATTCCTATATTGTTTTCAATTAAAAAAATATCCCACATTGGATTCAAAAAATATTTCTATACCTATATTGAAATTACTCAAATAGTGCCTGGATATTATGAAAATTTTAACACTATACGAAAACTTCGAAAAGGGGCCTCATTGTATCAATCAGCCCGTAACATCCCACTGCAGAGTACAAGCCTCCCCTAGTTAAATCACTGGAGGGTTTAGGACCCTAATCCGCCACGAGGGTCCAGTCCGGATATTTTTCCTCACGATGTTGTCTCTCACGCTCGAGCTAGTGACATTTTTTTTAAAATCCATACTTAAACAGAAACTCTACGAGCCGAGGATTTTAACTCACGATCACACGAATGTGAACAGAGTATAGAACTAGGTTATCGCCCCCTCCAAATCATTTGTTAAACTTCTATTTTAATAATTTAATAGACTAACAGAAGATTATAATTAATATTAAAACGTTATGTGTATCTAATAATAATAATAATCTAAATTAAATTATTAATATACTAAGTATTAAATGTGAATTAGACCTTTTACGCCTACCCATATTTAGTCAAGAGTCGATCCTCTCTCTATACTGAAATTGACGAAAATATGGTCACAAAAATAGTTTTTTATTCAAATTTATATAAAAAAACACTCACCATTTATATAACAAACATCATTAACTTCTAATCTTGTTCTGCTAATTTCTACCATGTCATTGGCCACGTAGGTCTGTTCTCCATTTTTGCAGACGCCATTTTGCACTCCATTTTCGCAATTCGCGCGCGAATTTTGACAGCTGTCATCATGACAGCTGAGTTCTTGGATGCCGTTTATTATCCTATCTTCACTTTTTGAACAACACCTTCTTCTGGCTGGTTGTGATTTTCTTAACTTTTGGATTATTTCCGGTTGGACACCTTCTGGCCAGTCGTATCTGAAAAGAAAACAAAATAATGTTATTTATTGCATCAGAAAGTTGCATCAGAAACGAAAAGTCACCTTGACAAATATATCACAAAGATAAAATGTCGTTTGCATCTTCTTTTATAGAAAAGATAGCAAACGAGCGGGCAGGTCACCTGCAACACCATGGAACATGCGGGTGCCTGTAGACACACATGTGAACTGTTCACGGCTCCCTTGAAGAGTCCCGTGGTGTAGCATGACGGAAAAATCTCAGCTGGCAGTTTATTCCATTCCCGTGGATGTCGTAAAAAATAAAAAAGGTAAACAAACAACCACAACCAATCCGCTTGAACAGCGTGGCGTTTTAGAGCCGTTAAAAGAGTTGATTACGGTTTCCAAAAAAAAACCGGTACCTACTTCAAATGAGCTAGAAAATCCTATTTCAGATACAGCAAATTTTATGACAACAATAAAAAGGCAAACACTTTATCCATAAATAGGAAATAGATTAATGTTACTCGTATGACTATATAAATGATTTAAATAACATTATAATTACATCATTTGTTTTTATGTGAAATAAATTACTGTTGATTAGAGAGTGTTTATATCATGTTATCGATGTGTTAGCCTAGAGTTTACTTAAATACCTAGGTCCTTGCAAATTTGTTTATTATTTTGACGTCATAATACGGAAGATACTAGCAAATACTATCATTTGTATGATTATTGTCCGATTAAGGATCTCAAAATTAAAATATTTCAACACTTGAATTTTTCGAACACGTGAATAATTCAACTTTTCATGAGATCGGTTTAAATTTATTTTAATATATACAACGTTTTATGGTCATTATTTTGATTTTTCGTCTTTTTTTTTATGTACAAAGTCGGCAGACGAGCATACAGTCCACCTGATGGTAAGTGTATACTGTAGCCCATAGACATCCGTGATACATGCCAATATTAGTCCAAAATGACAAACGTTGGCACGCCGCCTTATGCGCTGCCTACCTTTGGAGATATAGGAATGGATTTGGAGAAAGGGTTGGGAAAATGGGAAGGGATAGGATGGAAATGAGCTCTGGCACATCTCACTCACTACCGAAACACGTACGTACATTGGGGAAATAAGATAAAGTGGAAAATGCAGTTCATTTCAAGGTAGTCTTCTGTGAGAGAGGGGTAACGAGGCCAGTCGAGTGCGCCCAGCGCCTGTGGGAACGCAGCGTGCACTCTCCCACTACAATTTAAAGTCACCGGATCCGAATTTACATGAATACTTCAGTGTACGGACCTGACAGCTGAATACAGCCGTGAAACACACACGGAAAGCGTGATAACGAACAGTGCTGATTAAAATGGAATAATCTACCTTATGTTACATAAAACAATGAATTTAACCCGTCGATGGAATATAACGTCACTTTTAACCTTAGATAAAGTTATCTTCGAATAACTTGTCACCTATTAGTATTTGAGAATCGAGTTGCAACTGGTTTCTTGAATACTATTATTTTAGACATAATAACGGATCCCGTGCAATGCAACCAGCCCTCTCAGTATCCACTGCTGGATATGGGCCTTAAGACGCCACGCTGGCCAAGCGGGTTGCCGAGTCCATTGTTTTAGAGGTCGCCTTTTACGACACCCACGGCAAGAGATGGAGTAGTGTTATATCATAGCCGGCCCACACCACAGCATAACCCGTACAGAGCACCCAAAGGACCTCAAACCGGAAGTTGTATTTTTGGAACGAAGTTCCTTTACGCGGCTTGCGGTAGGTGTGATTCGAGAGAAAATGTAACGTCACGTAAGATTTTTACCCCCTCCATACGCTTTTCTCTTTCTCGCCTTTTTCTCGCTCGGACACGGTATGGTCGCGATTTTCGCGATCGTGTCAGTTCGTCGGCATTCGGTAAATTTCGGTATACACATACAGATTTTATTTCGAATTACATTCGGAGTTTAAAAAAATGCGTGAAGATCTTCGTTCCTGACGGGGGTCCCCTGACCGCACACGTTTTTTTTATTTCGTCTAATGAACCATTTTACTCAAAATAATTCACAGGATCAACAACACGTATAAGATATACAGTGTGTCCTCCTTGTGCAAACGAAAATCGCGTATACTACATCCAAAATGATCATTGAAATACGTCTCACTTTTCTTAAATCTTGATTAATTTTAGAAGTTATGCCGTGTTGAATATTTGAATACTAGATCTGGTTTCGGATTTCTATCGATATCTGACGGGAAGAGGCGGATCTCTTCCGTAATGATCTCGCTTTAAGGCTGAGACCCCGATAGATATATAGATCGATACATAAACCCTTTATTGTACATCAATACATGTTGCAAAATACAATTTGCAACATGTACTTATTCATCAGACTAAGAAATAAGTTTAATTCATACAATTTCTCTGATAAAAATCACTAAATTTATATTTATAAATATAACTAGCTGTGCCCGGCGCGTTGCAATGCTTTTTTCTTGTCAGAAACCTTCGCGGGCGCGCGCACAACAACTCACCAAAGTTTCATCGAAATCGGTTAGGAGTGCATAGAAGACGAACAAACAAACATCAATTTTTATATAATAGATTAATCGGCTTTAATCAGAATGGACCCAACCCACAGTTATGTAGTTTAAAGATACTGGAACATTTTGCAAAATATGAAAACAAAATATTGTGATAAATAAAGTACAATATATGATTTCCAAGGTCTTAATTTATGTTTTAAAAGCAATATTGTGATAAAGTATAATACAATATAATAATATGATTTCCAAGGTCTTAATTTATGTTTTAAAGGCGTTTTGATTAAAAAAATATTTACTATATTTTAGTTTTTTGTCACGTAATTCTTTATTGCGAAAAAAGTATGATTGTGGGTTGGTTCCATTCTGATTAAAAATAGTCTATTAATTGGCGGAACCTACCTGATTTCTTCCAGATTTCCTCTCAGCAGCTTCATGAAACAATGCGAGTCGGCGTGGTCGTGGATAGCTGATGCATGTCCCGGACCCCAGCAGAGGATCATGATGTTAAAGGCTCCGTTGCCTTCGTCTACCAGGTTCCTCGTGTACCTATTGAAACGATGACACGCTTGATTAGATTTTACCAACGTTATACTCGACTCACATTCGTGTGATCGTAAGATTCAAACCCTCGGCCCGTACTTCTAAGTACTTCAAGTTTCTTCTAAAGTATGGATTTTTAAAAATTGTACCCCGGCGGTGAGAGAAAAACATCGTGGTTAGGTAACGCGCGCGCTTGAGAAATAAAAAAAACTGGAATATGTTATCCACCAATCCGCACTGGGCCCGTGTACGTCGGAAACCCCCGGAGATTTTCTTTGGGAAAGCTGCGGGAAGGCTGCAGTGGGACGTTATAGGCTGATACGAGTATCTAGAAGTATGAATGGAGTACGCGGCGCTGCCGTTCGCAGCAGAGCAGCGTTTAGTGATTGAAGAGTACTGAGTAACAGTCAGACTTCAAAAAAACAATTTTTTTGGGGAAAAATTCCAATAGTTGTTAATAACTTCAATGTTAAGAGGTTGCAGATGCCTATTTTTTATTTCATTCTGTATTTAGAAAAAAAATCGATTTAAACACTCGGTCGAAAATGAACTTGTTTAAATACAAATATGTGTTTTTGTGTGTCTCTCGACACATGCAATCCCACTGTCGCCATCATTGAGTTACGGTATTTAAAAAAATAATTTGAAAAATCTTCGGGAAAATTCTAATTCAAATTCTAATAAAATAAAACCTTGTATTGGTTATTCCCGGATAGATTGGAAACCTTCGTCTTAGCATATGAAGTAAAATATGATGTGACTTGTTTAAACTCAGATAACGCGATTGCTATTAATTTTAGAGATAATAATGTATGACCATTTCATCATAACAACATGTATCCAAACAGGTTACATGGTAACAAACATGTTTTTAATATCTGAATCAGTGCCACCCTCAAAGTTTGTTTTAAAGTAGTTGTGATAAGGTCATTCACTAGTATGATTTTATCATTTTGACGGTGGCTGGAAGTGAAATCATTTCAGGAAATGTCATTTAATTTCGTTTTTGCATTGATTTTAATTTGTTAAAATAATTATATCCCGTTTTCAAAGGAAGGATAACAGTGGAAGACTTCCTTTGGGCATGTCAACAAACTCTTACAAATTGATCACACGAATTTGTCTCTATGACAGCCTTCCAAAACAGATTGTAGAGTTACGTTCGAGTAAATTCTGATTTTTTTATACGGGAACGGTTAATTGACGAATGTTTTTACTCTAATGTCGAATTTTTAAAAAAAAAGGAGGCTGTCGCTTTTGGAAATATGGACGGTCGTTGTGAGACTTCAAGGACTAGAACGTACATTATGTTATGACTGTAGTTAATTGAGACATTTTTGGGAATTTAATTTTTTTTGACATGTAACTTAAATTTGCACACCCGTTTTTAGGTTGTAACAAGAGCTCATTGATTTAATACTACTTAACATCTTGTATCACGTCATGCAAATAAATACATTATTATTATTAATCGCCTAGTCTCTCAGCGAGCTATGGAGAGGAGGTTCGTCAAAGAAACTAGGAGGTTCGAAAAATAACTAAAGTTCGTCTAGTCACCATGCAACAGAATATTTGCCGCAGGAGTGAGACTCCCACCGAAACAGCAATACACCCCACAGCATTGACCGGTTAGATGTTCACTTCAATTCTGCATTTTCTTTCAGGCTGTGGAACGAACTGCCTCGAGAGGTCTTTCAATTAAGCTACGATATGGGGTTCTTCAAGAGAGCTGTGAATAGGATTTTGCAAGGTCGGCGGCGCGCCCGCATACCCCCTGGTGTTGCAGGTGTCCATGGGCGGTGGTAACACTTACCATCACGTGGGACCGCTTGCTCGTCCGCCCACTAGTCTATAAAAAAAAAATTAAAAAAAAAAGGTACCCCACAGTAATTAACCATAAGTAACTATTATATGTAATACGCAAGAAACGATATGTTTGATAGAGCTCGTTAAAATCTAAACATCTATTTCTGAATCAAGCCAAATCATTTAATTGCAATGTGAGCAGGGTCAGAGTCTAATCACTAATCATATGAAGAGCGTAACAAGCGGAGGGAGAGTGTATGAGCATCTCGACCACAACGAATTGGAAGCCACTTGAGCTGCTGGCGAAATTGAGAAATATGGTCATATTTGCGCACCCCAAATACGAAACGTATGCTGAAATTCTGAACACGCTCAAGTTTATTAAGTTGTGCTTCTCTCAAATTCAAGTAGCAGACATCGCCATAGTCAAGTATACGTAGAGGTAAACTTTGCGCTAAAATAAACTTGGTGGCCTGCGGTAAGAAATTACGAAGCCGTCTTAACATGCCTGCCGCTGAGAACATCTTTCCGCTAACTTCGGTTATTTGAGGGCCTCAGAACATCGCACTGTCTAAAAGTACACCACCCGAGTTTAACTGTACGGAACTTTTATACCATTAAGCAAGGGCGTCGCCAAGAGTGGGCAGGGGAGGGCAGTTGCCCCCTCCATAAATTCGAAAAAAAATGTATTTGTACCTATAATTCATATTTCTCCCATCCTCTCCCTCATCTTACCAGCCCCCCCCCCCCCCCCCCCGGCCCATTGGCTAGGGTTACCTGGCGACGCCCTTGCCATTTATATAGATATAAACAAGTATGGTCTATATCTATATAAATAAAAATGTAAGTTCTTCACCAATTGCTTTGAAATTATGACACAGTGTTACATTCGAATACGCGCATGTTTTTATATACCTATCACAGGGTAAAAACATGCTTTTTACTCAAAAACAGGGTAAACGCCATCTGTTGGGCAGCCACAGCAACGCGTGGCCGGGCACAGCTAGTATCTACTAAATTATCACCAAATTATCAATGTATTATTAGACTAAGAATTAGAATTAAGCTTTAATTTAAGTTTAATTAAATTAAATTAATTAATTAATTAAGTTTAATTTAATTAAATTAATTAATTAATTAAGTTTAATTTAATTAAATTAATTAATTAATTAAGTTTAATTTCATCTACACCTGCTCTAATCTTTCACATTTAACCAAACGGTCGTCTGGTAGAGAATGTTTCAAGGCATTAAGTCCGCCTCTCAAGTCCGCCTCTGTACAATATAGTGCAAGAGTAAATAAATAAAACGAAAGTGACTTACTAACTCACCTATAACGGTCGAATTTGGCATACTTCTTCCAATCTTTCGGGTCCGACTTGTATCCGACCATGAGTTTCTGAACATCCTGTACATTGACGTGATCGCTGGAAAATACTCTGTGTAGCCTCTCGATTAATTTCTCCAGGCCTGTAATTTCCCTGAAAAAAAACAGATAATTAGTCGCCCTGAGACTTCTGGTATATTTCACGGTAGTCTTCTGTGAGTGCAGGGGACCTTTCCAGTTGAGTGAGTAGAGTGCATATTTGCTGATATTTGCCGCAGGGCCAACAATCATTGGGTTGGACGAGTCCTCGAATGGAACATACGTATCCGGAAGCATAGTGTGAGACGCACTCCGGCCGCATGCACTGACCACTTGAAGAAGTTCGCGGATAGTAGCTGGGTGAGAAGAGCGACAGATCGTATGTGATGAGGGTGGTGTACAAATTCGCGTAGTCTGTATCCATTCATACGGAAAATGCAGAGTCAGCCATGTGGGTTTAGAATAGTTCAAGTTCATTTTCACATCGATATTCACACATTGAATACACTAGATGACAAATCATACGTTCTTATCGAGGAAACCTGGTTGGCAACTTCTAGGGGGGGGGGGGGGGGTGAAGCTGATGAGAAGGGGTTCATTGAAAAGTCAAATTTAAAACTTTAGTATCTACAACGTAATAAGAGTGTTCCATTTTCAAAACACATATGAATTAAATAATTCGAGAGCTAATGAACTTAGATTTTTTGAGCAAGTAACTTCTGTAATATATCTAGTATGCATACGTCTTTTCAAGACATTCCCAGACTTTTGCTATCCCTATCCCTCTGCTATTCCTTCCCATTTACATTTACCCAACACTTCCTTTAAGTCTCCAATGGTAGACAGCGCATCCGGGGACATGCATTTGTCATTCTGTAGTTACTGATGTTAGCACGTACCGCGGAAGCGTACCTATAGGTGACGGTATCCACTTGTCACTAGATGGCCTGTCTGCGCATGTGCCGCCTTCTTACCATAAACATTCCCAGACTGGAGAATTGGCCTGTATTGGTATTGCGTTTTTGGGAAGGGTGCAAAATTGAGGGACTTCCATAGACATTTCCTCCCCTCATTCTGTTACCCTCCCTGAGTGAAGGATTTTGAATATTACTTACTGACGACCTGAAGAAATTCGCTGGTGGTGGTTGGATGATAAGAGCCGAGGATCGTATGTGTGGTGACGAGCCTTTGGAGAACCCTGTATCCAGCAGTGGAAAGGCATAGGCTTACGGTATGGTTTGTTACTTACTGATCAATCTTCAGTGGTCTCTCTATGGGCAGTATCTCCATGTCGGTGCATTGGGATACTCGCATTTTACAGTTCGCGTTTTCTACGTCCATCTTCTATGTAATTTCTTTAAAAAAAAATGGTAATGGTTTTAAATACAACATGAGATAACATAGCAAAATTTTTTTCAGCAGTTTTAACCATATCAACTGGGCTTGAAACGTTCTTAAGCTTAATCTATATAAAATGGATGTTGGTATATCTGTCTGAGATTAATAGACTTCGACACCGTTTAACCGATCACCATGAAAGTTGGCACATATATGTATTTTTTCATGGAAAAGGTTTTTTATGCTATCGACTTTGTTGTAACTTGCCACTAGATGGCGCTGGAGCACATCAACTTCTATGGCAGGACAACGTATGCCGGGTTTTGCTAGTACTATATAGTTACAGATACATTACGAAAACATTGCCCACCGGCTAATCCGGAAATACCCGAACGCGTCATCCACATCTATGCAATAAAGTAATGAAGTATGCAATTAGAGGTACGGTAATTCATAGACGTGGATGACGCGTTCGGGTGTTTCCGGATTAGCCGATGGGCAATCTTTTAATATTGTATGTATAGCTATATTGACATTGGTGGAGAAAATTACAATATTATAGGCGGTGACTGTTTTGATCATCATAACCTCTCAGAACCAAGGGACATAATCTATACTAATATAATAAAGAGGTAAAATTGTGTGTTTGTGGGTATGTTGGGGGTAATCTCTGGAACTACTGAACCGATTTCAAAAATTCTTTCACAAATAAGAAGCTACATTATCCGTGTCTAATATAGGCTATATTTTATTCCGAAATTTTGAAAAAAAAAAAAAAAACATAATCCGAAGCTAATTAATAATATTTTCGAATATTGTAGTAGGTAATATTTGGAATTCGCAATACATGACACATCTAGGTACCAAGTACCTATTGAACAAGTGCAGTCTAAATTTTTATAGCACCTTAACTACCTGTCATAAGTACGTAAACTACAGAGAATCTAGTAAATTGAATAGCATAATGACACTTGAAAATAGACGCTCCCTTCTCGATATGCCCTAGCTTCTTCCTCATTCCCCATTATTATATGCTCCATTTAATAGATACAAGATTAAATAATGTCAATTTTACATTGATAAATATCAAAACAAGAAATTTAATAATAGATGGGTACCTAGTATTCATATAATACCAGTGAAACAAATGTCCGACTGTAATTTCGCTCCGATTTATCATAGAATGAAGAAATTCTTACACGTCAATTTAGCGTAACCAGCGCTTTTGGTATCCAATGCTGGATATAGATTTCCTCGTGCACAAATGAGGGTTTTTTTTATGGACGAAGGCGGCGGACGAGCATACAGTCCACCTGATGGTAAGTGGATACTGTAGCCCTTAGACATCCGTGATAGACGCCAACATTACTCCAGAATGACAAACGTTGGCACGCCCCCGGATGCGCTGCCTACCTTTGGAGATATAGGAATGGATTTGGAGTACGGTGGATGACCGAGACTTTCCAATCGAATCTCCTGTAACCTTGAGACTGTCTGTCGTAGGTACAGTGTGTGGACGAGCGTTGTCATGGAGAAACAGTGGACTAGAGTGATTGATAAGACTCGGTTGTTTGATAACGAGCCTGTCCACCATCGTTTGCAGTTCTTTACAATACACATCAATTGCCTTAATTGTTGTGCCGATCTGAAGAAGTTGTTGTGGATAATACCGGCGAGGGCCACCATACAGTCACCATGAGCTTCTTTTGACTCAGTTTACATTTGGGAGATTGTTTGACTGTGTCTCCTGGGTTCAACAGTTCAAGATTGTTTGACGATTATCATACAGGATCCGCTTCTCATTACAAGTGACAATGGGATTCAGAATCCCTTCATCTTTGTACCGGTTCAGCAAAGTAAGGCAATCTTCTACGAGTGTTTGCATCTGACTTTCATTAAGCTCATACGGGACCCACTTTCCAAGCTTCTCCACTTACCCGGTTTGACGCAAATGTATCAAAACCTGATTGTCACTTACACTGAAGGCTGATGCTAACTCAGATATGGTTTGAGATGAATCCGCTTCCCACTATTCCGTTCGATTCGTCATTATCGACTTTAGTCTCCGGTCGTCCACGGGACTTGCTCTTGTGGTCGAAATTTTCAGAACGAAAACGATCAAACCAAAAACGCACCATGTGTTTACGGTGTTTGGTCCGTACTCATCGTTGATATTGCGTGACGTCTATGGTGTGTTGCTACCACGACCAAACTCATATTTTAAAATAACGCGATTTAATACATATGGTAGAATAATAGTAAATATATACCTATTGAATCTGCCTATAAACCTTTGGAAACTAGACTATAGGTTAAGATGATAATGTTTACACACACAATCTAAATACGATTTTAATATAATAATTATTGTCCAATTAGTATTTATTTATAGGTCTTATCTATTATTTATACCAATTTATAATAATATTGATTTGTAATTGTATCAGCCGATGACGTACCACTGCAGGGCACAGGCCTCCCCTAGTAAATCACGGGGGGTTTCGGGCCCTAATTCACCACGCGGGCCCAGTGCGGATTGGTGGACCACATACTTTTTTTTTTTATTTCTGTAGCCTGCGGGTTTCCTCACGATGTTTCCCTTCACCGCCTTTTTTTCCTTTTTTGTTTTGAAATCAAGGTGGCAGAAGAGCAGACAGTCCATCTGGTGGTAAGTAAGTGGATACTGTACTCGTAGACACCAGCGGTACATGCCAACTCAGTCCAGAATGATAAACGTTGGCACGTTCATGAATGCCCTGCCTTTTGAGATATCGGAATGGATTTGGAGAAAAGATTGTGATCTTAACACGTTTTCGTTTTTTAAAGATCTTCGACATCACCTGGTCGATAGCACTGGCGACCCTAGGGCTAGCCATTATCATCCAGTGAAGTAGGGTTGTTAGGGATATGATACACGGAACGTCACTATTATCCAAAGATTGTACGTGAAGCGATTGAAATTAAGAAATATAAAAAAATCAATCAAGAAAATGGTTATAAACTGTTGTCGACGTGGATTCCAGTGATAAACAAATATAAAAATTTGCGATTTACAGTCGAATGGGACATTGTTAGTGTAGTGTGTAGCCTTTCCGAATGTGAATATCAAATGTGGGTAGTTCTTCAGTCCACTCGTGAGCACGGCTGGTGTAACTCGTGCCAAAACGTCGAGTAGGAATAAAAGGTAAACAAATACTTATAATAAACGCGTTCAGACCCGATTTAGAATATAAAATGTACAAAACGCGAAAGTTTAATAAGTTATTTGGGAAATTTTGGATTCGGTTACGAATATACTGTATAAGTACTCTTTTAACGGTTCCGGTTGCAGATACGGATTTTAAATTATTTCAGATTATTCGCCTCGCTTCGCTTCGGTTTATAAGTTTTTTTTTTCAAAATTTCAAAATGAAATATAGCCTATATTAGACACGGATAATGTAGCTTCCTATTTGTGAAAGAATTTTTGAGATCAGTTCAGTAGTTTCAGAGATTACCCCCAACATACAAACACACAATTTTACCTCTTTATTATATTAGTATAGGTATGGTTTCGTATACAGAAATGCAGGAAAATATAGTCTGTTACTCACAGATTTTCAATCTTAATGGTTTGGAGCTGGGTTAGATGTGTGAAAAATTTATGTGTGTGAAAGTGTTTCTAGAAAGGAATTGCCGATGTCTTGATAAATTCTGAAATTATTTCCTTATTCTCTCTTATTTCACTCTTGTGTTGCTTTCATTCTTTGGCGTCAACATTTTAACTGTTGAAATTTAAATTGTTAATTACAATCATTTGGGGTGATTCTGTTATTGAATGAAAATATATGGTGTGTAGTTGGCGAATCTACATCTATCTACCGCCTGGGGAATGCTCTGAAGAATTGTTTAAGAAGAATTTTCCCACCTCGGGTTTCTACAACCACACCTTCCGTCACAGAAGTGCGGTCCATCCGCATTTCCTCGATACGGAGGTGTCGCGCACTGTTCGGTCCAAAAATTACTTTATACCGCGAACCCGTAGGCTGTGGAACGAACTGCCTCAAGAGGTCTTTCCATTAAGCTACGATATGGGGTTCTTCAAGAGAGCTGTGAATAGGTTTTTGCAAGGTCTGAGGCGCGCCCGCATACCCTCTGGTGTTGCAGGTGTCCATGGGTGGCGGTAACACTTACCATCACGTGGGACCGCTTGCTCGTCCGCCCACTAGTATATAAAAAAAAATCTAATAACATAAAAAATACGGATATGTTTTTAATTAACTTTATTAAGAAATGTATTACTAACTGAAAGCAAAGAAAAATGAAACCAAATAGGTAACAATTTCAACCTTTACTCTCATAAAGAAGGAACGAGAAATCTATCAAATCGTATGCAAGCAGCAAGAACTTCTCAATTCTCAAAACTCGCCTCGTTTAAATTTCGCCCTTGACGGCAATGAATAAAATTATTTGTAATAAAATACGAATCTTTTTTTCGGATCCGATTTGTTTTCGAATGTTTTTTTATATTCGGATATCCGATAGTTTCGGTTTAGGATGTATGGAGTATGGAGCTCCATATCATCCCTACAGTTAGGTAATGCTGCCAATATTCTCAATATGTAGGTAAATATAATCGGCCATTTTGAGAATTTTGTACAATGAACACTTATTTATATTTTTAATGGTTATTTTAAGTTAGTTTTAAGATATCTTGTAATATGATAGTTATTATAAGGTAATTGTTTTCATTAAATAAATAAAGATCTTTTTTAAATTCTTTAACGTTTATTATTTGTTTATCTTTATTTATTTATTCACTGTGACACATGTTTACTTATATGTGATATATAATATTTATTTATTTATCACAAGTAACATAAGACTGCTTGTTTCTCTTTCAACATCTCTTCCTAAGAAAAGAAATATAAAGTATTATTTTTTTTCTTATGTGGTGTATACATTCTGCCAGTGTCAAGTTATTTTTCGTAATAAACAATTTCAAAGTCTAAAACGTATCCTATCAATGTCCAGTCCCGTCGGAGTAAGTCAGGAGTCGCTCAGTAAAGCGATAGTGTGTTTACTGAGGACAGACGAGGGCTCCTTCGAAGCACACGAACAACGCACTCTTATGCTTCTATTTGAGTATCACAAGCAACACTTTGAAGTTTAATAACCTATCGCTATTATACCACAAAATTTACAATACACAATTGTTATAATAATCAAACGAATATTCACTTTTTTTTTATAAACTAGTGGGCGGACGAGCAAGCTGTCCCACGTGATGGTAAGTGTTACCGCCGCCCATGGACACCTGCAACACCAGGGGGTATGCGGGCGCGCCTCCGACCTTGCAAAAACCTATTCACAGCTCTCTTGAAGAACCCCATATCGTAGCTTAATGGAAAGACCTCTTGAGGCAGTTCGTTCCACAGCCTACGGGTTCGCGGTATAAAGTAATCACTTCACTTCGCAAGTTTCCGCCAAAAATCCAGAAAAATAATTCATATCTATTGTCTGAATGTACAACGAACTTACTTAGATATAAATAGTGCGTTAAAAGGGGATGGCAGCAGTCTTCTCTATACAAACGTATTCGCCTGTTTTCCCCCGACATATGGCAATAGGGCAAGTATTTTTTAATATGTTACAAATATCTACAACGAGCATGACTATATTTTTTGATTGGTTATTTCTTATAGTAGCTTATAGGATCCTCCAAAAATAAAAAAGGTCCGTTTAAATGCGCGCAGATGATAATTAATAACTATCAGATAATCTAATTTAATGTTAAAATGAATTGTAAAGCACCTAAAAAAGGAAATAAATTAATAAAGTTAACTTACACTAGAAAATTCTCAAGCTCAATGTATCAGGCACACGTAAAAACAAATAGTAAAGAACCTCTTTTCACTGACGTGCACTATTAAAAACGAACGTCTTTGCCGAATTTGAAATAAAGAAGCAGAAGCGCTATCTTCTCGCCGCACAACTGTCAAGTGACAACAATTTCCCGCGCGTTTGGCTTTATTTGTCAAACATCTTGATCTTTCTACTCGCGAACCTGCGATTTTATAATGCCTTGTCACACGAAATTTGTGCATTATCCACGAGAAATAATTAAACAAACAGTAAAAAAATTGGTAACTTAAAATTATTTTTTCTGTTATTCAAAACTAGGCAGTTTTGTTGATCGTGATTTTTTTCCTGCTCGTTTAAATACAAGCCAATATCCATCCGGTAACTCTCGACTATTAATAGAATCATCCACGGCCCGCCATCATTACCGGATCATCCATTCCTTATCCTGTCTTGAAATGTACTTTACGTGTTTTGGGAGTGACATATGCCATTATCATTCTATCCCATTGAATAAAAACTAGGATAGGTCTTTCATTTCATCATTTCATTATACACGGTAGGTACACTGAGCTGCAAAAATGCTCGAGCATCTGCTGTACAGAGCCCAAATTTACCAGTTAGAGCTACTTGACTCCATCCTACGGCGTGCTGTTTGAATTTTTTATTGTAAACTTAAAACGTAAACGTAAAAGTTTAAAAAATTATAGTGCTGTTCGAATTGTCGACGATACCACTCTCACAGGCGGCTTAGAACCGCTCAGCATCCGAAGAGAGGTTGCATCTCTCCAACTTTTCTACCGTCTTTACAATGGGAATGTTCTGAAGAGTTGTTCAATCTGATGCCAAATTTGGATTTTTACCATAGCACCTTCCATCACCAAAGTGGAGTTCATACGTACAGTGCGGTCTTCAAGAGACACTTGATGCCGCGAACCCGAAAGTCGTGAAACGATTTGCCTACTGAGTATTTTCCATTTAGTTACTACATGGGATTCACAGATCTGTTCACAGATCTTAATTTTCGTCCACTGTTGGACCTATATGGGCTTCCATATACACATGGAAAACATTTTCATGTCCAGTATGGCGTTTAATTTCATATATTTATTCAATCAGACAGCAGTGATCTAAAAAAAATAAAGATAAATAAAAATTTATAAACTACGTTAATGTTACAAACTAAAAGGTATTAAAAGATAAACGAAAGATATGTGTTAGTGCTACAGTCACTTCTGCTCGGATATCAATTATTTTAATCAACATTTGAACGAAATACCTAATAATAAAAGATATTGTCCGATAGATTGTTCACAATAGACCGGATATCATCTACATAAATGAAACAATTGATGTCACAATATCCTCAGGTTATAATATAGGCCCAAGAGAAATAGAAAAGCTTAGTAAATATCACTCAAAATAGAAACAGCTAGATTATAGAACGCACAAACAGTAATAATCTCCGTAGTGATTGCTTAATATTTAATCAGATATTGCGACAAAATCAAAAATAAATAGCTATATCTCACAAAAACAAGCAGCCATACACACAACGACAATAGTTAATAATGTTTTAGTTGGAGAAATCAGGAGAGCCGTACGTTTTCTTCTTTGAGGGACTTAGGCGGAAGGGACGGAAAATACCAATCAAAGAGGTCGAGAAACATAATAAAATGCAATAAATAATATACGTTAAATACGTTTTATGGCCAGCGTGGCGTTTTAAGGCCACACTGCAAGCCTCATGCGCAAGAAAGGAAGTCCTCTCTTCAAGACTTTTGTGCAAAAATATTTGCGTCGTCTGTCCCTCCCTTTATTCGCGTTTACTGACCCTGTATGAACCTCATGATAGCTCGAAAGAGAAGGGAGGTAGTGATGTCAAACATTCGATAAACATATTTACGCATAGTGACGTCACCGAGGGTGTTTATTATTTTTAAAATACTTAATGTATTATCTATGTTTTGATGGTTATCTTATTAATATATAATAATATTATTTAAAGGCACATCAAGTAAGTGACACACACTGATTATGAAGTTACTTTATTAAGGTAATGATAACAATTTATGATTGAGTTGACACCAAGTAAATGTACCTTTCGGGGAGGGAGAATGTGCACGCTGCAATCCCAAAGCCACTGGGCACACTCTGGTGGCAACTCTCACAGAAGACTACCCGAAAATATACTTCATTTCTCACTTTATAATATCCCCCCAACATAGGTTCGTGTATCAGTAGTGACTGAAATATGCCATGGAATATTTCCATTTCATCCTAGACCTGCCATCCGAAATTTCCAAACCCTTTATCCAAATCTATTCCTAAATCTACAAAGGTAGGTAGGCTGCGAATCCGGGCGCGTGCCAACATGTGTAATCTGGACTAATATTGGCATGTACCTATCGCGGATGTCTATGGTCGACAATATCCACTTATCACCGTGTGAACTGTGTACTCGTAAGCTACTGTTTCTATTAAAAAAAACTTTAACTTAAAATTTTAAAAAAATACGCTAAACGGAAAAGTAGGTTATATAATATTCTTTTTTATATAATTAATTTGGACACTTGCATAGCCATTGATCCACACACAGCACATAATAAATCAGAATAATTGTTTTTATCATTTCATTATCCAGAGTCGTCGAAATAGGAGTCGCTGGGTAAAGTATTAGTTGGTTTACTGATTGGGTCCACGGCAATCATGCGCGCTTCAGCTCGCGAGCGCAGGTACGAGTGTGAAATCCCCTCGTAGGTCGTGCGTCATCTCAGACGACGACGGCTCCCCTTTGGTTGCCGACTAACATAGCCGGCCTATAATGTATCCTTCTTGTTTCTTTACATCGTTTCGCCTTTCCGCACACCGCTTACCAACTAGGATGTGCAGCGGTTGCATAAGCTCGCAGTGGACGTCCGTCCGGCGGGCGTGCGTTCAGAGGCGTTTATTTTTTCATAAAAAACAGGCGGCAGACGAGCATATAGTTCACCTGATGGTAAGTGGATACTGTCAACCATAGACATCCGTGATACATGCCAACATCAGTCCAGAATGACAAACGTAGGCACGCCTACGGATGCCTACCTTTGCAGATTAAGAAATGGATTGGGAGAAAGGATTGGGCAAAAGGGGAGAGATAGGATGGGATGGGAATGGGCTCTGGTATATCTCACTACCGAAACACGTTCGGTACATTGGGGGAAATACGATAAAGTAGGAAATGTAACACATTTCAAGGTAGTCTTCTGCGAGGAAGGCGTAACGTGGCCAATTGAGTGCTCCCAGCGGCTGTGGGAATGCAGCGTGCAGTGTCCACCTACAACTGTTACTGAGGACAGAAAGAAGACAACGCTTTTATGTAATTAGGACAAACGTTATCACTATTAAACCACAAAACCCCACAATACACAATTGTTAAAATAATCCAACAAAAAATCAACTTTACTTCTCGGATTCCCTCCGTGTAATATTTCCGTTCTTTTCATATAGGTGTCGCAATAGTTCAACATATTCATTGTGCCGGTGTCGCGTTTTCTTCGTAATTAATAATTTAACATTAAAACAATTGAAAACGCATCTCGTCACTGTCCAGTCACGTCGAAGTAAGTTACGAATCGCTTGGTAAATTGTAGTGGGTTTACTGAGAACAGAATAGTCCTTGGAAGCACACGAAAAATACAGTGTTATGCTTTTCTTTCATTATCACAAATATTAAGCTCAAAAATGCTTTGATGCCTAATTAACTGTCACTAATTAACATAAACGACAATACGCAATTTTTATAATAATCAAACTTATACTTTAGGGATCTCACCGTGACATTGGTGCTGTCTCGAACAGCGGCCGATCCGTTGCCGTCATACCGTGACCCCATTTAGTGACTCAGTACGCATTTCCTATATATGGCTCAATCCAAGAAGCTAGCCGACACTTCGAAGAAGCTGAAGAAGCTTCGTACAAAACAAGCTCTAAGCTGAGCTCAGTCAGATCGGCCCCTAATGGTTACGATATGTGAACATGATACACATCATACGTTCTTATCAAAGATCAGGACATGTGAAGGGGTTAATTAAAAAGTCAAATTTGAGTTTAAGTACTACCCAAAAAAAAATGTTCCATTTTTCAAAACACATGAATTAAATAATTCGAGAGCCATTGAATCCTGTCCAAGAGTTCTTGTACAACGTATCTAGTATGTGAATCTGGTCATTAGCTCGTACAACGCATTAGCCTAGCAATCCAGCAAGGTAATGCCGCCTGCAACGTACCCTACCACAGGGACCAAACATGCTTAACATTTATACATTACTAGCAAAACCCCGCAGACGTTGTCCTGTCATAAAAGTTGATGTGCTGCAGCGCCATCTAGTGGCGAGTTACGACAAAGTCGATAGCTTGAAAATATTTTCCGTGCTCAAATACCTATGTGTACCAATTTTCATGGCGATCGATTGAACGGTATAGAAGTTGATGTGCTGCAGCGCCATCTAGTCGCGAGTTACAACAAAGTCGATAGCATAGAAACCTTCTCCATGAAAAGATACATATATGTGCGAACTTTCATGGTGATCGGTCAAACGGTGTCGAAGTCTATTAACATCAAATATACCAACATCCTCTTTTATTTTATATATATAGATACAACATTACATTATATAAACATTTATACAGCATGCTCAATATTGAGTATTGAGCATGTTTTGTACAAAAAAAAATAGTTTATTTTTAAGTTTAGAATACTTATTACATTTAAATATTTTATTTTCATTAAAAACTAAAATATTTAGTTCCTTTTTCCGTCCATATTTCTTATGGTATATCAAACAAGAACTCGACTTCTCTTCCCGGGAACTCGCCAAAAAGTCAAAATAAATGTTTAAGTACACATAATAATCGTTCGTATCGTGTATTCTAGGGTTGATCCTAGCCATATTGTTACATCCACCTACAATACTTTAATAACTTTCCTAATACGTTAGTAAAATTATTTGATGAAAAGTAGCAAATAGGTAGCAATCACTCCAATGCCGAATTAGATAGCCAACGAGCCATCCTGATGCAGATCTGACAATAAGGAAATTTCCCATCCGACTGGCGTTACTCCATCAACCCTTACCTCAGTTCACTGTGGTTGTCGATAAACCCTTGCAATCCTTACCTCAAAAATCTTGTTATGGTAGGTCAGTTACGATCCGGTCTTATTATTATACTATATAAAGCTCGATTACCACTCACTCACTGACATAATTGTTCTCCCGGTTCCCGCCTTGTGGGTGAGGAACTTTGAATGGGGAAGGACGCGGATGGGTCCCGTGACCACCAGAAAAATCCGACTTCTGCAAGTTGGTGACCTGAGACGAAAAATGACAACGGCCCGACCAAACGGTAACACCTGCGCGGGGGGTGCTCGACCAAATGTTGTAGGGAACCGCCGGCAGATGCCAGGGGGCGTCGCGAAAATTTGAATTTCGAACGTCCTAAATCGCCTCCATACAAAGTGTAAATCGCTCGTATTTCTAAAACGGTAAGAGGTAAGTGGGAAGTGCTCGACCAAATGTCATTCGGGTTGGGGTGGGTCTTCTGGTGGTGAAAATTTTTTTTCAAAATGGCGGAAACAAGATGGCGGCCGTTTTTCAAGTTTGTCCCAGGGGGGTGGAAATCGGCAACCGGGGGGTCGGGGGGGCCCTGATTGAGAATTTCGGGTCGGTTTTTCGATCCCGCCATTTCCAAGATGGCGGCCGCCAATTTAAATTTTAAACTTCGATCGACCATAATTCCCGCGAGGCCGGAAGCCGAGCGGCGCGGGCCAGGCCGCAGGCCGAGCTCGCCCAGGAGCTGCACTGGGGGCGGGCCCGTCCGCATCCGGTGTACCTTCAGCTCTACGGTCGCCGGCCTGCCCAAACGGTGAGAGGTAGTCGTAAGGTGCTCGACCGAATGTCATAGGGAACTGCCGGAAGACGCCAGAGGGCGCCGCGAAAATTCCAAATTCGAAAAAAAAAATGGCCGCCATACAAATTTCAATCGCTCGTAGTTTTAAAACGGAAAGAGGTAGGGGGGAGGTGCTCGACCAAATGTCATTCGGGCCGGGGTATGTCATCTCGTGGGCAAAAATTTTTTTCAAAATGGCGGATTCAAGATGGCGGCCGTTTTTCAAGTTTGTCCGAGGGGGGTGGAAATTGGCACGCGGGGGGTCGGGGGGCACCTGATTAAGAATTTCGAGTCGGTTTTTCGATCCCGCCATTTCCAAGATGGCGGCCGTCAATTGAAATTTTAAATTTAAATCGGCCAATTCTCCCTCGAGGCCGGAGGCCGAGGCCAGCGAGCGAGGCCGCAGGCCGAGTTCACCCAGGAGCTGCACCGGGAGTGGGCCCGTCCGCATCCGGTGGACCTTCAGCTCGATGATCGACGGCCTGCCCAAACGGTGAGAGATAGTCATATGGTGCTCGACCGAATGTCATAGAGAACCGCCGGCACTTTGACGAGAGCGCCATAAAAAATCAAAATGGCGGATTCAAGATGGCCGCCATACAAATTTATTTTGACCGTATCTCCCAAACGGGTGGAGATATCGGATCGGGGCTCAAACTAATATGAGGGGGCAAGTCGATGTCCTTCCACTGGATGAATTTTTTATACCAAAATGGCGAATCCAAGATGGCGGCCATTTTTTAAATTGTTCCGATCGGGATGAAAATTAATACCTGGGGGGTTCAGGGGACCCTGATTCAGGATTTGGGAACTTTTTTTTTATTCCGCCATTTTTCAAGATGGCTGCCATACAAAGTGGAAATTTCGATTTTGGCGTCCGAGGGCATTCGCGAGGCGGTAGTTTGAATTAGACAGGGGGTGCGGGGCGGAATTTCCCCTCGTTAGAAACTCTGGTCATTGGGAAAACTGGGTAGAAAAAAACATCCAAGATGGCGGAAACAAAATGGCGGAAATTTAAAAAAAAAAATTGGAAATTTAAATATTCCTGGACGAACGTGTTTCAAGGTGGAAAATTGGGGAGGAAATTGCCTTCCGGAGAGTTCCCATTAGGGATTTAGGGTAGGTGCCGAGATTTCCCAAGATGGCCGCCATACAAAATTCTTTCGACGACAGATCCGGAACGGTTAGAGATATGGGATTGCTGCTCAAACTAATATTGTTTATCATGACGATGTCTTTCTATTGAGGGGAAAATTTATTTTCAAAATGGCGAATCCAAGATGGCGGCCATTTTCCGAATTCATTAGATTCGGATAAAAATTGATATCTGGGGGGCTTAGGGGATCCTGACTAAGGATTTGGAATTATTATTTGTATTTCACCCTTTTTGAAGATGGCGGCTATACGGCGAGGCCGCAGGCCGAGCTCCGCGTAGGGCGAAGCCCGGAGCGTCAGAACTCTACCACTTTGTAACTTAGGCGAGGCCGCAGGCCGAGCTGCGTCTAACGAGGCCGCAGGCCGAGCTCCGCGTAGGGCGAAGCCCGGAGCGACCGGACTACGGTACCACCAGCTGTGCACGTTGTGTAACTTACGCGAGGCCGCAGGCCGAGCTGCGTCTAACGAGGCCGCAGGCCGAGCTCCGCGTAGGGCGAAGCCCGGAGCGACCGGACTACATTTTACAGCAATTTTTCAAGTTGTCCGATCCGGATGAAAATTGATATCTGAAAGGCTCAGGGGACTCTGATTAAGGATTTATGATTATTTCCAAGATGGCCGCCCCACAAAATTCTTCGGATGACAACTCCGGAACGGTTGAACATATCGGATTGGTGTTCAAACTAATATGGTTTATCGTGATGATGTCTTCATATTGGGATAATTTTTTTTAAGATGGTGAATCCAAGATGGCGGGGATTTTGCAAGTTCATCCGATTTGAATGAAAATTGATATCTATAGGGCTGACGGGACCCTAATTAAGGATTAATGGTTATTTCCAAGATGGCCGCCCCACAAAATTCTTCGGATGAAATCTCCGAAACGGTTAGACATATTGGATTGGTGCTCAAACTAATATTGTTTATCTTGACGATGTCTTTATACTGAGGTAGCATAAACTTAAAGATGGCGAATTCAAGATGGCTGCCATTTTTCAATTTCACCCAAACCGAATGAAAATTGATATCTGGGGGGCTCAGGGGAGCCTGATTAAGGATTTGGAATTCTTATTTAGATTCCGCCATTTTTGAAGATGGCCGCCACGCAGGAGCCGCACGACGAAACTACAGCGACCCCTCCCAGTGAGTAATCTACGCGAGGCCGAAGGCCGAGCTCCACGGCGCGAGGCCGCAGGCCGAGCTCCGCGCAGGGCGAAGCCCGGAGCGTCCCCCCGCTCAGGGGGAGGCCGGCGCCCGCGGGGCGCCGCCGAAACCTAGTTATACTATATAAAGCTCGATTACCACTGACTCACTGACTGACTGACTGACATAATTGTTCTCCCAGTTGCCGCCTGGTGGGTGAGGAACTTTGAATGTGGAAATACGCGGATAGGTCCCGTGACCACCAGAAAAATCCGACTTCTTCGAGTTGTCCAAACCTCAGGAAAATTTCCAACGGCCCGACCAAACGGTAACAGCTGCGCGGGGGGTGCTCGACCGAATGTCATAGGGAACCGCCGGCAGATGCCAGGGAGCGTCGCGAAAATTTGAATTTCGAACGTCCAGCATCGCCTCCATACAAAATGAAATCACTCGTAGTTTTAAAACGGTAAGAGGTAGGGGGGAGGTGCTCGACCAAATGTCATTCGGGTCGGGGTGGGTCGTCTCGTGGTGGATTTTTTTTTTCAAAATGGCGGAAACAAGATGGCGGCCGTTTTTCAAGTTTGTCGCAGGGGGGTGGAATTTGGCATCCGGGGGGTCAGGGGGGCCCTGACTGAGAATTTCGGGTCGATTTTTCGATACCGCCACTTCCAAGATGGCGGCCGTCAATTGAAATTTCAAATTTAAATCGGCCATAATTCCCGCGAGGCCGAAGGCCGAGACCAGCGAGCGAGGCCGCAGGCCGAGCTCGCCCAGGAGCCGCACCGAGAGCGGGCCCGTCACCATCCAGTAGACCTTCAGCTCGACGGTCGACGGCCTGCCCAAACGGTGAGAGGTAGTCGTATGGTGCTCGACCGAATGTCATAGAGAACTGCCGGCACTTTGACGAGACCGCAATAAAAATTCAAAATGGCGGATTCAAGATGGCCGCCATACAAATTTATTTTGACCGTATCTCCCAAACGGGTGGAGATATCGGATCGCGGCTCTAACTAATATGAGGGGGCAAGTCGATGTCCTTCCACTGGACGAAAATTTTTTTCCAAAATGGCGAATCCAAGATGGCGGCCATTTTTAAAATTCTTCCGATCGGGATGAAAATTAATACCTGTGAGGTTTAGGGGATGCTGATTCGGGATTTCGGAACTTTTTTTTTATTCCGCCATTTTTCAAGATGGCTGCCATACAATGTGAAAATTTTAATTATGGGGTTTGAGGGCATCCGCGAAGCGGTAGTCCGAATTAGACGGGGGGTGCGGGGCGGAATTTCCCCTCGTTAGAAACTCCGGTCATTGGGAAATCTGGGTAGAAAAAAAAATCCAAGATGGCGGATACAAAATGGCGGAAATTTTAAAAAAAAAAACGGAAATTTAAAAATTCCTCTGTGGCCACTTTTTGAGGTGGATAATCGGGGAGGAAATTTGCATCCGGGGTTTTCGATTAAGGATTTAGGATAGGGGCCGAGATTTTCCAAGATGGCCGCCATACAAAATTCTTTCGTCCACACCTCCGGAACGGTTAGAGATATCGGATTGGTGCTCAAACTAATATTGTTTATCATGATGTCTTTCTACTGAGGGGAAAATTTATTTTCAAAATGGCGAATCCAAGATGGCGGCCATTTTCCGAATTCATCCGATTCGGATAAAAATTGATATCTGGGGGGCTTGGGGGATCCTGACTAAGGATTCGGAATTATTATTTGTTTTTCACCCTTTTTGAAGATGGCGGCTATACGGCGAGGCCGCAGGCCGAGCTCCGCGTAGGGCGAAGCCCGGAGCGTCCGAACTTTACCACCGTGTAAGTTAAGCGAGGCCGAAGGCCGAGCTGCGTTTCACGAGGCCGTAGGCCGAGATCCGCGTAGGGCGAAGCCCGGAGCGACCGCACTACGGTACCACCAGCCGCGCACGTTGTGTAACTTAGGCGAGGCCGAAGGCCGAGCTGTGTCTAACGAGGCCGCAGGCCGAGCTCCGCGTAGGGCGAAGCCCGGAGCGACCGGACTACGGTACCACCAGCCGTGCACGTTGTGTAACTTACGCGAGGCCGCAGGCCGAGCTGCGTCTAACGAGGCCGCAGGCCGAGCTCCGCGTAGGGCGAAGCCCGGAGCGACCGGAATACATTTTTCAGCAATTTTTCAAGATGTCCGATCCGGATGAAAATTGATATCCGGGAGGCTCAGGGGACCCTAATTAAGGATTAATGGTTATTTCCAAGATGGCCGCCCCACAAAATTCTTCGGATGACATCTCCGAAACGGTTAGACACATTGGATTGGTGCTCAAACTAATATTGTTTATCTTGACGATGTCTTTATACTGAGGTAGGATAAATTAAAGATGGCGAATTCAAGATGGCAGCCATTTTTCAATTTCACCCAAACCGAATGAAAATTGAAATCTGGAGGGCTCAAGGGACCCTGATTAAGGATTTGTGGTTATTTTCAAGATGGCCGCCGTAACAAATTCTTCGGATGACATCTCCGAAACGGTTAGACATATCGGATTGGAGCTCAAACTAATATTGTTTGCCTTGACGATGTCTTTATATTGAGGTAATTTTTTTTTTAAATGGCGAATCCAAGATAGCGGGGATTTTTCAAATTCATCCAAGCCGAATGAAAATTGATATTTGGGGGGCTGAGGGAACCTTGATTAAGGATTAATGGTTATTTCCAAGATGGCGGCCCTACAAAATTCTTCGGATGACAACTCCGAAACGGTTAGACATATCGGATTGGTGCTCAAACTAATATTGTTCATCTTGACAATGTCTTTATACTGAGGTAGGATAAATTTAAAGATGGCGAATTCAAGATGGCAGCCATTTTTCAATTTCACCCAAACCGAATGAAAATTGAAATCTGGCGAGTTCTGGGGAGCCCGATTGAGGATTTGGAATTTTTATTTAGATTCCGCCATTTTTGAAGATGGCCGCCACGCAGGAGCCGCACGACGAAACTACAGCGACCCCTCCCAGTGAGTAATCTACGCGAGGCCGAAGGCCGAGCTCCACGGCGCGAGGCCGCAGGCCGAGCTCCGCGCAGGGCGAAGCCCGGAGCGTCCCCCCCCTCAGGGGGAGGCCGGCGCCCGCGGGGCGCCGCCGAAACCTAGTTATAATATATAAAGCTCGATTACCACTGACTCACTGACTGACTGACATAATTGATCTCCGGGTTCCCGCCTGGTGGGTGAGGAACTTTGAATGAGAAAGTACGCGGATGGGTTCCGTGACCACCAGAAAAATCCGACTTCTGCAAGTTGGTGACCTGAGACGAAAAATGACAACGGCCAGGCCCAACGGTAACAGCTGCGCGGGGGGTGCTCGACCAAATGTCATAGGGAACTGCCGGCAGATGCCAGCGAGCGTCGCGAAAATTTGAATTTCGAACGTCCAGAATCGCCTCCATACAAAGTGTAAATCGCTCGTATTTCTAAAACGGTAAGAGGTAAGTGGGAAGTGCTCGACCAAATGTCATTCGGGTTGGGGTGGGTCTTCTCGTGGGCAAAAAATTTTTTCAAAATGGCGGAAACAAGATGGCGGCCGATTTTCAAGTTTGTCCCAGGGGGGTCGAAATCGGCATCCGGGGGGTCGGGGGGCCCCTGATTGAGAATTTCGGGTCGGTTTTACGATCCCGCCATTTCCAAGATGGCGGCCGCCAATTTAAATTTTAAACTTCGATCGGCCATAATTCCCGCGAGGCCGGAGGCCGAGCGGCGCGGGCCAGGTTGCAGGCCGAGCTCGCCCAGGAGCTGCACTGAGGGCGGGCCCGTCCGCATCCGGTGTACCTTCAGCTCGACGGTCGCCGGCCTGCCCAAACGGTGAGAGGTAGTCGTAAGGTGCTCGACCGAATGTTATAGGGAACTGCCGGTAGACGCCAGAGGGCGCCGCGAAAATTCCAAATTCGAAAAAAAAAATGGCCGCCATACAAATTTCAATCGCTCGTAGTTTTAAAAGGGAAAGAGGTAGGGGGGAGGTGCTCGACCAAATGTCGTTCGGGCCAAGGTGGGTCTTCTCGTGGGCAAAATTTTTTTTCAAAATGGCGGATTAAAGATGGCGGCCGTTTTTCAAGTTTGTCCTAGGGGGGTGGAAATCGGTATCCGGGGGGTAGTGGGGGCCCTGATTGAGAATTTGGGTTCGGTTTTTCGATCCCGCCATTTCCAAGATGGCGGCCGTCAATTGAAATTTTAAATTTAAATCGGCTATAACTCCCGCGAGGCCGGAGGCCGAGTCCAGCGAGCGAGGCCGCAGGCCGATCTCACCCAGTAGCTGCACCGGGAATGGGCCCGTCTGCATCTGGTGGACCTTCAGCTCGACGATCGACGGCCTGCCCGAACGGTGAGAGATAGACATATGGTGCTCGACCGAATGTCATAGAGAACCGCCGGCACTTTGACGAGAGCGCGATAAAAATTCAAAATGGCGGATTCAAGATGGCCGCTATACAAATTTATTTTGACCGTATCTCCCAAACGGGTGGAGATATCGGATCGGGGTTCAAACTAATATGAGGGGGCAAGTTGATGTCCTTCCACTGGATGATTTTTTTTTCCCAAAATGGCGAATCCAAGATGGCGGCCATTTTTCAAATTCTTCCGATCGGGATGAAAATTAATACCTGGGGGGTTCAGGGGACCCTGATTCAGGATTTGGGAACTTTTTTTTTATTCCGCCATTTTTCAAGATGGCTGCCATACAAAGTGGAAATTTCGATTTTGGCGTCCGAGGGCATTCGCGAGGCGGTAGTTCGAATTAGACAGGGGGTGCGGGGCGGAATTTCCCCTCGTTAGAAACTCTGGTCATTGGGAAAACTGGGTAGAAAAAAACATCCAAGATGGCGGAAACAAAATGGCGGAAATTAAAAAAAAAAATTGGAAATTTAAATATTCCTGGACGAACGTGTTTCAAGGTGGAAAATTGGGGAGGAAATTGCCTTCTGGAGAGTTCCCATTAGGGATTTAGGGTAGGTGCCGAGATTTCCCAAGATGGCCGCCATACAAAATTCTTTCGACGACAGATCCGGAACGGTTAGAGATATGGGATTGCTGCTCAAACTAATATTGTTTATCATGACGATGTCTTTCTATTGAGGGGAAAATTTATTTTCAAAATGGCGAATCCAAGATGGCGGCCATTTTCCGAATTCATCCGATTCGGATAAAAATTGATATCTGGGGGGCTTAGGGGTTCCTAACTAAGGATTTGGAATTATTATTTGTATTTCACCCTTTTTGAAGATGGCGGCTATACGGCGAGGCCGCAGGCCGAGCTCCGCGTAGGGCGAAGCCCGGAGCGTCCGAACTCTACCACTTTGTAACTTACGCGAGGCCGAAGGCCGAGCTGCGTCTAACGAGGCCGCAGGCCGAGCTCCGCGTAGGGCGAAGCCCGGAGCGACCGGACTACGGTACCACCAACAGTGCACGTTGTGTAACTTAAGCGAGGCCGCAGGCCGAGCTGCGTCTAACGAGGCCGTAGGCCGAGATCCGCGTAGGGCGAAGCCCAGAGCGACCGGACTGCGGTACCACCAGCCGCCCACGTTGAGCAACTTATGCGAGGCTGAAGGCCGAGCTGCGTTTCACGAGGCCGCAGGCCGAGTTCCGCGTAGGGCGAAGCCCGGAGCGACCGGACTACATTTTACAGCAATTTTTCAAGTTGTCCGATCCGAATGAAAATTGATATCTGAGGGGCTCAGAGGACTCTGATTACGGATTTATGATTATTTCCAAGATGGCCGCCCCACAAAATTCTTCGGATGACAACTCCGGAACGGTTGAACATATCGGATTGGTGTTCAAACTAATATAGTTTATCGTGACGATGTCTTCATATTGGGATAATTTTTTCTTAAGATGGTGAATTCAAGATGGCGGGGATTTTTCATGTTCATCCGATTTGAATGAAAATTGATATCTATAGGGCTGAGGGGACCCTAATTAAGGATTAATGGTTATTTCCAAGATGGCCGCCCCACAAAATTCTTCGGATGACATCTCCGAAACGGTTAGACATATTGGATTGGTGCTCAAACTAATATTGTTTATCTTGACGATGTCTTTATACTGAGGTAGGATAAACTTAAAGATGGCGAATTCAAGATGGCTGCCATTTTTCAATTTCACCCAAACCGAATGAAAATTGATATCTGGGGGGCTCGGGGGAGCCTGATTAAGGATTTGGAATTTTTATTTAGATTCCGCCATTTTTGAAGATGGCCGCCACGCAGGACATGCACAACGAAACTACAGCGACCCCTCCCAGTGAGTAATCTACGAGAGGCCGAAGGCCGAGCTTCACGGCGCGAGGCCGCAGGCCGAGCTCCGCGCAGGGCGAAGCCCGGAGCGTCCCCCCGCTCAGGGGGAGGCCGGCGCCCGCGGGGCGCCGCCGAAACCTAGTTATAATATATAAAGCTCGATTACCACTCACTGACTGACATGCTCTTCTCCCACTTCCCCTACCGGCGGGGGGAAACTTTTAATGAGAAAGTACACCCTCGGGGTCGGAGACCACCGGAAAAATACGACTTCTGCAACTTGTCCAAACCTCACGAAAATTTCCAACGGCCCGACCAAACGGTAACAGCTGCGCGGGGGGTGCTCGACCAAATGTCATAGGGAACCGCCGGCAGATGCCAGCGGGCGTGGCGAAAATTTGAATTTCGAACGTCCTAAATCGCCTCCATACAAAGTGTAAATCGCTCGTATTTCTAAAACGGTAAGAGGTAAGTGGGAAGTGCTCGACCAAATGTCATTCGGTTTGGGGTGGGTTTTCTCGTGGGCAAAAAATTTTTTCAAAATGGCGGAAACAAGATGGCGGCCGTTTTTCAAGTTTGTCCCAGGGGGGTGGAAATCGGCATCCGGGGGGTAGGGGGGCCCCTGATTGAGAATTTCGGGTCGGTTTTTCGATCCCGCCATTTCCAAGATGGCGGCAGTCAATTGAAATTTTAAATTTAAATCGGCCATAACTCCCGCGAGGCCGGAGGCCGAGTCCAGCGGGCAAGGCCGCAGGCCGAGCTCGCCCAGGAGCTGCACTGGGGGCGGGCCCGTCCGCATCCGGTGTACTTTCAGCGCGACGGTCGCCGGCCTGCCCAAACGGTGGGAGGTAGTCATAAGGTGCTCGACCGAATGTCATAGGGAACTGCCGGTAGACGCCAGAGGGCGCTGCAAAAATTCCAAATTCGAAAAAAAAAATGGCCGCCATACAAATTTTAATCGCTCGTAGTTTTAAAACGGAAAGAGGTAGGGGGGAGGTGCTCGACCAAATGTCATTCGGGCCGGGGTGGGTCTTCTCGTGGGAAATTTTTTTTTTTCAAAATGGCGGATTCAAGATGGCGGCCGTTTTTTAAGTTTGTCCGAGGGGGGTGGAAATCGGTATCCGGAGGGTCGGGGGGGCCCTGACTGAGAATTTCGGGTCGGTTTTTCGATCCCGCCATTTCCAAGATGGCGGCCGTCAATTGAAATTTAAAATTTAAATCGGCCATAACTCCCGCGAGGCCGGAGGCCGAGGCCAGCGAGCGAGGCCGCAGGCCGAGCTCACCCAGGAGCTGCACCGGGAGTGGGCCCGTCCGCATCCGGTGGACCTTCAGCTCGACGGTCGACGGCCTGCCCAAACGGTGAGAGATAGTCATATGGTGCTCAACCGAATGTCATAGAGAACCGCCGGCACTTTGACGAGAGCGCCATAAAAATTCAAAATGGCGGATTCAAGATGGCCGCCATACAAATTTATTTTGACCGTATCTCCCAAACGGGTGGAGATATCGGATCGATGCTCAAACTAATATGAGTGGGCAAGTCGATGTCCTTACACTGGACGAGATTTTTTTTCCAAAATGGCGAATCCAAGATGGCGGCCATTTTTCAAATTCTTCCGATCGGGATGAAAATTAATACCTGGGGGGTTCAGGCAACCCCGATTCAGGATTTGGGAACTTTTTTTTTATTCCGCCATTTTTCAAGATGGCTGCCATACAAAGTGGAAATTTCGATTTTGGCGTCCGAGGGCATTCGCGAGGCGGTAGGCCGAATTAGACGGGGGGAGCGGGGCGGAATTCCCCCTCGTTAGAAACTCTGGTCGTTGGGCAAACTGGGTAGAAAAAAAAATCCAAGATGGCGGACACAAAATGGCGGAAATTTAAAAAAAAACTTGGAAATTTAATTATTCCTGGACGAACGTGTTTCAAGGTGGAAAATTGGGGAGGTAATTGGCTTCCGGAGAGTTTCAATTAGGGATTTAGTGTAGGTGCCGATATTTCCCAAGATGGCCGCCATACAAAATTCCTTCGACGACAGATCCGGAACGGTTAGAGATATCGGATTGGTGCTCAAACTAATATTGTTTATCATGACGATGTCTTTCTACTGAGGGGATTTTTTTTTTCAAGATGGCGTATCCAAGATGGCGGCCATTTTTCCGAATTCATCCGATTCGGATAAAAATTGATATCTGGGGGGCTTAGGGGTTCCTGACTAAGGATTTGGAATTATTATTTGTATTTCACCCTTTTTGAAGATGGCGGCTATATGGCGAGGCCGCAGGCCGAGCTCCGCGTAGGGCGAAGCCCGGAGCGTCCGAACTTTACCACCGTGTAACTTACGCGAGGCCGAAGGCCGAGCTGCGTTTCACGAGGCCGTAGGCCGAGATCCGCGTAGGGCGAAGCCCGGAGCGACCGCACTACGGTACCATCAGCCGCGCACGTTGTGTAACTTAGGCGAGGCCGAAGGCCGAGCTGCGTCTAACGAGGCCGCAGGCCGAGCTCCGCGTAGGGCGAAGCCCGGAGCGACCGGACTACGGTACCACCAGCCGTGCACGTTGTGTAACTTAGGCGACGCCGCAGGCCGAGCTGCGTCTAACGAGGCCGTAGGCCGAGCTCCGCGTAGGGCGAAGCCCGGAGCGACCGGACTACGGTACCAGCAGCCGTGCACGTTGTGTAACTTACGCGAGGCCGCAGGCCGAGCTGCGTCTAACGAGGCCGTAGGCCGAGCCCCGCGTAGGGCGAAGCCCGGAGCGACCGGACTACATTTTTCAGCAATTTTTCAAGTTGTCCGATCCGGATGAAAATTGATATCTGGGGGGCTCAGGGGACCCTGATTAAGGATTTATAGTTATTTCCAAGATGGCCGCTTTAAAAAATTCTTCGGATGACATCTTCGAAACGGTTAGACATATCGGGTTGGTGCTCAAACTAATATGGTTTATCATGATGATGTCTTCATATTGGGATATTTTTTTTTTAAGATGGTGAATCCAAGATGGCGGTGATTTTTCAAATTCATCCGATCCGGATGAAAATTGATATCTGGGGGGCTCAGAGGACCATGATTAAAGATTTATGGTTATTTCCAAGATGGCCGCCCCACAAAATTCTTTGGATGATATCTCCGAAACGGTTAGACATATCGGATTGGTGCTCAAACTAATATGGTTTATCATGACGATGTCTTCATATTGAGATATATTTTTTTTTAAATGGCGAATCTAAGATGGCGACCACTTTTCAAATTCATCCGAGCCGAATGAAAATTGATATCTGGGGGGCTCAGGGGATTCTGATTAAGGATATATGGTTATTTCCAAGATGACCGCCCCACAAAATTCTTCGGGTGACATCTCCGATACGGTTAGACATATCGGATTGGTGCTCAAACTAATATGGTTTATCATGACGATGTCTTCATATTGAGATATATTTTTTTTTAAATGGCGAATCTAAGATGGCGACCACTTTTCAAATTCATCCGAGCCGAATGAAAATTGATATCTGGGGGGCTCAGGGGATTCTGATTAAGGATATATGGTTATTTCCAAGATGGCCGCCCCACAAAATTCTTCGGGTGACATCTCCGATACGGTTAGACATATCGGATTGGTGCTCAAACTAATATGGTTTATCATGATGATGTCTTCATATTGGGATAATTTTTTTTTTTGATGGTGAATCCAAGATGGCGGTGATTTTTCAAATTCATCCGAGCCGAATGAAAATTGATATCTGGGGGGCTCAGGGGACCCTGATTAAGGACTTATGGTTATTTCCAAGATGGCCGCCCCACAAAATTCTTCGGATGACAACTCCGAAACGGTTAGACATATCGGATTGGTGCTCAAACTATTATTGTTCATCTTGACAATGTCTTTATACTGAGTTAGGAAAAATTTAAAGACGGCGAATCCAACATGGCGGCCACTTTTCATATTCACCCAAGCCGAATGAAAATTGATATCTGGAGAGTTCAGGGGGGCCCGATTAAGGATTTGGAATTCTTATTTAGATTCCGCCATTTTTGAAGATGGCCGCCGCGCAGGAGCCGCACGACGAAACTACAGCGACCCCTCCCAGTGAGTAATCTACGCGAGGCCGAAGGCCGAGCTCCACGGCGCGAGGCCGCAGGCCGAGCTCCGCGCAGGGCGAAGCCCGGAGCGTCCCCCCGCTCAGGGGGAGGCCGGCGCCCGCGGGGCGCCGCCGAAACCTAGTTTAATTATATATTTCAATGATTTTCCGCTAGCCAATATACAGTCAAGCAACACGTTAATGTACCCAAAACCATTCGATTCTGGTCATTATTTCTAGCGAATTAAAGGTACCGATGGATATACTTTGACGTGTTGCTGACTGTACATGGTTGCCGTCACCTGTCTGTCTTATTTTTTTAAATTTATGTCCAGTTTTTCATATGCATAGTCCAGATAACATCTTGACTTAGTATAAACAACATGTTACTGAAATAATGCAAAAGCTGAAATTAGGTTGTTCAATATCTAAGACTAATTCTGTAGGGGGAGAGGGCATGCTGCATTCCCACATCAGCTGAGCGCACTTGTCAGGCCACGTTACCCCTCTCTCATAGAAGACTACCTTGAAATGTACTGCATTTCCTATTTTATCGTATTTCCTCAATGTACGTACGTTTCGGTAGTGAGTGAGATATGCCAGAGCCCACCCCCGTCCCATCCTATCCTATCCCTACCCGTTTTCGCAACCCTTTATCCCAATCCATTCAATAATCTGCAAAGGTAGGCAGCGCATCCGACATTCTGGACTCATGTTGGCATGTATCGCGGATGTCTATGGGCGACAGTATCCACTTACCATCAGGGGGACAGTATGCTCGCCTGCCGCCTTATTTCTATAAAAAAAAAACTAAGATCAATTCTATCAGTTTTTACAAGTTCTTTTTCATAACTTATTGTTGAAAAGCCAATATGTTTTCTTCCATATAAACTTTGACACGGTGCTGTTTAGGGGCTGAATTTCGAAAACTTCCCTTATCATTAAGTCTTCGTGTCGTAAAATGTAGCTGCTGTTCATATTTCATGTTGATGAATCAGTCACTTAGAACATTTCTCTTTATATCTTATATAGTTGATAGATTATAGATGTAGGTATAGATAACAGAAGATAATGTAGATATTATCTCTATATATAGATAATTCAATATTGTATTTTTTGGTATCTGTTATCAGATAACAATTTGTACTCCCATTGTTACATACATGTTTACATATTGTTATTGCATTAACATATTAGAGCTACTTAATTGAAATGTATTTATTACATCGTAGCATATACTTACTTACTATATAGAAGTGAAATTTGCCTAATTTTATATTCCGTGATGTACTAGGTCCATACAAACTGGACGTATGACTTAATATGAAGAAAAAAAATATTCATTTAAACGCTTTATTGTACACACAAATGATAAAAATAGTTTAAAAAGGTGCGCTTATCCCCTTAGGAGATAGCAGCAAACCTGGGAGAGCGGTAGGTGAGGAATGAATTACGAATTATGAATTTACGTTTATATTTTTAAATAATTACCTACCTCCCTACCCTACCTACCTCCCTACAATCTAGGATAATCTAGGATAACAATCTAGTGCAAATCTAGGATAATTTCTAAAAGTTAAAAAAACATTGTAAAAATTGTGATCTCGTAATCGAAAGTTATTTTCTTGCACACTTTCGAAAATGCCGCGCTCCGTCAAAATAACGGGCACGACACAGACTTCGCGCCAAAAAGTACTTAAACACTGGCACTTAATAAAATAATACTACCTTTTCGAACTAAGAAGGTTTTCAACGTAAAAGTGGTATACCATTTTTAAACGAGTCCAATTTCCTTGACGCCGCGAAACGTCGTATCCTATCGGAAAAATCCTATTCACATACAACCTTTTTCAATTTTGCAAGTTCTACGCAAAAGTAGTATACTATTTTTCTCCTTAAATGGGCAAAAGGTCGTATGTAACATGTGCCAACGCTACGTATATGTCTTTTTGCGTTTACTAAGGAAATAGCAGACGTAATAGGCAATTCATGTTGCGTAGCTTTATATAGGTGAAGGAGTACGTTTTCTGCGTGACTAGAGTTTTTCAATGACGGCTTGATTAGCCAGTCGGCAATTTGTATGCATTCGGGGTTGGACAAACACATTCTTAAATGATAAGGTATGTTATCATTAACATTGGGATTAACCAAAATACAAAACATAACGAAAAATCAGTGACATTATACATAGTGTATAAGTGTATTTTTATATTTATTTGTTTTAACAAGCAATAATAACGTATTCATGTAATGGGATTATACATCTTAATATAAAAACAGCCTCGACCTGCCGCACTTCATCTTCAGTGCTGCGACTCTGGAGTCTCTCCCTTATGTGCCGCTTGATGTCTTCCGGTATATAAAAAAATATCCTCAATTTCCTAATCCTAATTATTTACAAAAAAAAAATACAAAACATCTCTATAAGATGAACTTAGCAGATGACAATATCTTCGGAAGCTCTAAGGAAGACGTTCATGAAATGATGTTCTTGTGTTTCTTTTTGTATAAAAAGCGGCAGACGAGTATACAGTTCACCTGATGGTAACTGGTGGATACTGTCGTCTATAGACATCCGCGATTCATGCCAACATCAGTCCAGAATGACAAACGTTGGCACGCCCCCGGATGCGCTGCCTACCTTTGCAGATTAAGAAATGAATTGGGAGAAAGGGTTGGGAAAATGGGAAGAGATAGGATGGGATGGGAATGGGCTCTGGCATATCTCTCTCACTATCGAAACACGTAAGTACACTGGGGAAAATACGATAAAGTATTATAGGAAATGCAGTACCTATATTTCAAGGTAGTCTTCTGTGAGAGAGGTATAACGTGGCCAGTCGAGTGCACCCAGCGGCTGTGAGAATGCAGTGTACAGTCTCACCCTACAACTGTTACTGAGGACAGAAAGAAGTCCACCTTGGAAGAACACGAAAAATTCAGTCTCACTCTTTTATTTAATTATCACCGCTCCTGGATGCGCTGCCCACTTTTGCAGATTAAGGAATTCATTGGGAAAATGGAGAGGGATAGGATGGGATGGGAATGGGGAATTCGAATGTGAGAATTAAACGGTTTAGCGAGATGCAGAATGAGTCTCCTAGGAAATCAATCTCTTAAGCCGGAATACTACAGGCATCTACAACTGCCGGCAGAGCCGGCTCTAGCCCATGTAGCGCCCGGGTGCAATCAATACCCTGGCGCCCTCTAGTGGGCATTTTGGATTCGTCGCGAGCGACGCTCGGCGCCCCCTAACACCCTGCGCCCGTGTGCGCCACACACCCTGCAGTGTAAAGCCGGCACTGACTGCCGGATATCGTATAGTATGTGGACATCATATTTGACGACCAAAAGTAGAAAAGATTCAATTAGGTCGAAGTGATAGGGAATCCCAATAAATGACAATCCCTGATAGAACATGATGTACCTATTTGATTACGTCCTTAAATTAGGTACTCAGATCTATATACTTTAGCCGTTTGTGTAGACCTGGTTTAGAATAGCATCACACTCTTTCCGTGTGTGACGTAAAAGGTGACTAACAAAACAGCCACCACCAGCTCTGAGGAACTACCCACCTCTAAAACAATAGACTCATCAACCCACTTGGCCAGCGATACGTTGTAAGGCCATGCATCCCTCGTGCACGAGACTGTGGATGAGGAAGCCCCTGTTCTTCAGTGGACAATAAAAAGTCTGGTTACGGTTACGGGTACCAACCCACAGGTCCAAACAAAACAATAGACAGACGTGCAGACAGTCCACATCTCGATAAGGTGGTAGGTGATACTGTCGCCCGGTAACATCCGCGATAGTTACTCGCCGATATCAGTTCAGAATAATAAACGATGGCACGCCTCGAAAATCTGCCTTCGAAGATTTAGGAATGGATTTAGAGAATGAGTTGGGAAAATGGGAAATAAGGAGCATTAGGGGACGAGGGCCTTTCCTCGTCCCGTTACACCTAAAACTAAACCTAATTAAACCCATGGAACTCGAAAATAAATAAAAAAATGTACAAATTAAAGAACTATTTTATTTCTAAAATCATCACTCAGTGAGCATTGCATTATAGGTGTCACACAGCCTTAATAAGGCCTTTAATTCATTAACTTAAGTCAAACTAAAAGTTTTTAGAACTAGCTACTATACAATAAGAAAAAAAAATCGACTTTTGAAAGTGGAACTCTTTGCTTGTCAAATGCCATTCAATTTTCCAAGCTGTCATTTGGTTTTTTATTACCGGCGGCAAATTGAAAATAAGTACCTATTCGCAGGAAAATGAATTGAGAGAACATTTTCTTTCAATGATTTTTTATGACTTTCGTTGCGGTCTAAACCAGAAACAAAGTTAGCATTTAGTGATGAAGCCCCATCAGTGCTACTGTTTATAACTGGTTCAGTGAATTTAAACGTGGTCGTACCCACCTCGGTGACTCTTGGAATGGTGTCTCCAAATGCTTTATTCATTCGCCAATGGTCAATCAAATTCTGTTTTTGATATAGTAACAGATGATGAAAGCTGCACAGTGGGTCTTTCCTTTCAACGAGTTGCCGACGAAAGTGAAGAAAGGACGGAGTGCTGAAAAAAAAGATGACTGCCTCCTTCTTTGGCAGATCGGGCCACCTCACTACTATAACTTTAGAAAATAAAAGAAAGTAATTGCGGACTAGAACAGCTGCTTGCTTTCTGTTTTGGAAAAAGTCAAAAAAGGACGCCCACGAAGCACAATGATTCTCTATCACGACAATGTTTTGAAAATTTTAAGCAATTTTTTAATACTGTAAATGTAGAGTTAATGGGTCATCCGCCATACAAAGCGCCCTGTGATTTTTATTTATTCCCTAAAATTAAGGATAAAGTCAGAATTTTAATAATACAGAAGAGGCAGTAACGTGGGCTAAATGCTTCACGCAATGGTTTCATCGCAATTATGTATCGATTGTTGAGGAGAATGCAATAAAACAACTTTCATCTTTATAACAGATTTTATTTTTGAGATCTAAAAACTTTCAGTATCACCCACGTATTATCAAAAGATTAACCTAAAATAGAAAATAAATTATACAGGTTAATTCCCAAAGCCCCTAAACATATTTCCTACTCTATGCTAAAGCCTAAAACAATGTATTTCGCTATCTGTTAATTGACGTACAACGTTACGTACCTAGTCTTCATAAAAATATCAATATGAAAGCTTTATATTTATTGAATTGCATCAAAAATTAAAAAAGAAGTTATGTCTGCAAAAAACATATTTTACAAGAGATAATATGGGCTTTTGAAATCAATGATATTCTATTTGTATATAGTTTTGTACTTAAAATAATGAATTCTATACATTATGCTGCTGAAATTTTAACATGTAAAAAATTAAAATAAGGACGTTTAAATTAAAAGTATTCCTATTTTGGGCATTAACTCTGTGTTTTATTGGAGAAAATATAATATTGTCATATCCTTTCAAAGAAATAAGCTGTAAACAAAACTAGTTTGACACTTTCCGCTGGGCTCTAAAACCTACGAAAATTGATATTCAATATTCTAAAGAAATTAAATAATTTAATTTGCAAATTTAAAAAAATACATTTTATACGTTTTGTCCTTTTTATCGAAGTATAGAATTTATTTCTTTACCTTTACAATAGAGAGAAAAATGTAAAACATATTTAGACTGTCAAAGAGCAATTCTCACACGTTTCGGAACACAGGCATTGTACACTTCAAATAAACACAAAATGTCCAAAATGTCCCAACATCATTGTATATGTATTGTATTATTTGTATTTTAATACCTATAATCAATCATTCTCATACAAAAAGAATCGCAATTAAAGCAGCTATTCACAGTTGGAAAACTTAACTCCACCCTCAAGGTTGGAACGCGTACTTGTATTATGTGTGAGAATTTGTAAATAAGTTATTTGTATTTAATAAAAGAATTAATTACTAGAAATAGTATTTATTTGCAAATTCAAGACAAAAATAATGTTTCATAATCAGTCTGTGTAAATATTTTTAAAACTACTTTGTTGAATCTCATTTATGCAAAATGTCCGACGTAGAAATTGAACTAGCAACTACATTTAAAAAGCGTAATTTTAAAAGCAGAGGCGGGAGGAAACGCAAAATGTCTAGTTCTGAAGGTAAGTTGTACTTTTCTTCAATATTTCAACATACAGCCCATAAAAAGTTTAAATTTTACTTTCTAAACATAACCTCAATTTTAACTTTATTGAATTAATATACATAATGTCTCATATGTACCGTCTGTTGTCGGTCGCCTATAAACCACCCCACCATCACCTCATTTCTTCCCGTGGGCGTCGTAAAAGGCAACTAAAGAATAACAAAGTGGCTACCACAAACCCTGAAGAACTACACCATCTCTAAAAGAGTAGTATTGTCAACCCGCTTGGCGAGCCTGGCATTTAAAGCCATAACACCCCTCATGCACAAGACAATGCACATCAGTGAGCCCATGTCCAACAGTGGATACTGAAAGGCCTGGTTACATTGTATTGCAATGTCTCATATTAAACATCTATAACATGTTTCAGAAAAGAATAGCTCCGATTCCGAAGACCAGACAGTAGTATTACCGACGAAAAGGGCTCAGAAAGCGAACCCTAATATACAGTCCACTGGTGGCCCAAAGAAGCATAAAGAGGAAACATATAACATAGAAAGCAGTAGTGATGAGGATAAAGTAAGGATTTTATTTTGCCCAATTCATATTAATTATTCACATTTGAAGTCCTATTGGAAACAAGTTATAGATAGATAAAGAGTTTATTATATACATTTTTTTTTAAACTACTTTATTTAGGAACTTTTATGCATATGCCAGATGTCAGTCCCATCCCAACCTAAACTTAACAATCTCAAAAGGCAATAGAAAGCAACTAAAAATCAGCTACTAACTCAAAGTTTCATTTAACAATTTTGACACATTATTATCACTTACAGAATAAAATTTGCATCTTTCTTATACACATGATATATATCATTTATTATTAAATATTGGATTTTTACAAACCCTGGAAATAATGCAAAACCTGCAACACATCAACCTATTTAAATACATGTCTGGTCAATGGTAGTGTGCCGCAGTGTTTGCGTAACTGCAAGCAGAATAAAAATTTAAATTAACAAATAAGTTACTCGATACTTATTTTCAGCTTTTGCATTACTCAAGTGACACATTGTATATGCAAAGATTTTCTTTCAACATTCTACTCCTTAACCAAAAAGTAAACTCTTTCAGGTGGCGGAATCCCGCACAACATTATCAGTACAACAGCAACGAGAAAACGCCACAGCCACGTATGAAGTGGACACAGAAAGGGATAGAGATGCACAGGCGATATTTGAGAAAGCTCAGAAAATTAATGAGGAGCTTCAGGGGCAGGCTGATGATAAGGTATGACAATAATGTTTTGATAATTATCTTCAACAAGTCATATGTTGACAGACTTAAGAATCTTGGGACTGCCTCTACTACAGGAGAGACACAATCATGGGGACTTCATTGAGACCTTGAAAATACTGAATACTACAATGTACCACAATTAGCCTCAGTCTATTTACGAAATGACAACCATAGAGTATATGTGATGAGTAAGGCTATAAAGAATTTGTGCGACATCAAAGTCTTACTACCAGTTCATTATAAATAGAGAGGTCGGTCATTGATTGATTGATCCCATTGGGAATGTATTACCTATGGAAGTTGTATCAACTGAGAACATTAATACATTGAACAGACTTGATACACAAACACTTAGAACACAAAAACAGATAGAGACGCATCAACACAAGCTGCTTTTCTATCATATAATAATAATAGAGTCGGAAATATTGAATTCGCTACTTGTGAATCTACTCATTAAAACAATTGCATATATAGGAATGTCAATTTTTTAATGTGTATATTTCATTTCAATTTATATGTTTAATTAATATACTGAACACCCCGGGTGGTTACGCCTATAGGAAATATTTATTTATTCCTTTTTAAATAATCCTCATTTTTAATCCTTTCCTTTAAACCGCGTCAAGCGTTGCAAATCACTAGTTATTTGTTTGGTGGTTTGCTTCTGTTTGAATATTTGCGAGGGATGGGCCGGTTAAGATCGGACCTCTCGCTCGCACACACGCAACACGAGGACTCCGTGGCCGTCGTTTAACAGTGACATTTTGACCGCCCGCACGCGCCGTTCAATTATACAAATTAGCTGGAAACCTGCTGTTTCCGCCGGTTCTGGACGTTGTCGGGAGTGTCTCTGAAAACACCTGGTTATGAACAGTTGTTGGTGAAGTGATCACGGATCCCAAACGCATCCTGGAAGCAACATCACCACCCCAGCGCGCCACCATAGCGTGAAGGCAGACCAGGCTGGCGAGAGGCGCAACTGGAATCGACAACGGCACCCAGCCGATACGCAGACAGGTAACAAGCCATCAGATTAACTATTTCGATTGATTTGCAACGTGTATTGACATCTACCCGTAATCCCATTTCCTAATAAAAACGAACCAGCGAACCCCCCCAGGGTGGATGCCGAGGAAGATATAGCAATCGGCATAGCCACACCATAGTATTTGGTTCTTCGAGCCGGATTTTTCTGTAAATGTAACAAGTTAATCTCGTCCACAATAGCTATATATTCTGTTCTAAATTGGTCAACAATAAAGACATATGATAAGAAAGTAGTTCTCGCCTTGTCGCGATGGATTTCTACTATTAAGTCATAAATAGACTGTAATTTACAAAAATATTGAGCGCGCTTTGCTTCGTAAAGTTTAATCTTTATCTCCAAATTCTCTGACATTATGATAGTTATCTATTCCTAATTGCTAAAAATAAACTAAATCAATAAGCGTAGACAGTATAATATAATACGTAAGAATGCGTTTAAATTATGACAATATAATATAAATTAATCCAATTTACCCAGCGTAAGTAACAAAAAATATTCGTTCAGCTAAATGGTACAAGTGACAATGTTATACGTACTTATCTATAGGTAAACCTATGCGGTGATACCTTCGAACCTAATTGACGATCGAAGGAAGCGTTGTAAATAACAATTTGTTTTTATTTATAGGTATGTACGTATGTATATTTTATAGAAAGTTGGTGCGGTGTAGGTAGTTCTAGATTACGATGCGGTTTAAAATAACACAAATTCTACAGTTCTAGATTTTGCGGCGGAAATATTAATAAATTCGTAAATAAACAACTACCTGATATACTATTCGTAACTATAGAAATAGTTCCAATAGTTGCGTAAATAAATAACGTTAGCTTTTGTCCACGTATTATGAGGGTAAATTAGTGCAATCATACGCCGTTCATACACAATAATAAAATACAAATGCGGAAGGTATCTAAATAAAATAAACAAGATAACAAGCTTTCACTGAAACCGTATGTAAACACAATAAGGTTCAATTTAGCCAACGCGGTTACAAAGTTAAGTTGGTCTAAACAAGGAATTTAAATGACTGATGCAATATGTAATATGTAACCCTTTCAGTAATTCCTATAAGTAAATAGGGGTTTGCGGGCCAATCCGGCTCGTTCGGGCCAAATACTATGTTGTGGCTATGCCGATTGCTATATCTTCCTCGGCATCCACCCTGGGGGGGTTCGCTGGTTCGTTTTTTGTTTTTATTTAATAAATCGAAACCTTTCAATTGGTGTTAAATTTAAGAACCTACTACAAGTGTAGAGGTGCGAGTGTATTGACTTACTGATCGGTGGTCAATTATTTGCCGAGATGTTACTACCCGGCAAGATAGTGAGTCCACCGAGGAGTCCAAACGCTTTGGAAACCGTCTTGGGATATATTATTTTGGGCGACGCCCCCCTAACTAATCCTCAACCGTCATCTTCCATATCGTTGCATTCCACCTATGAGGTGGAGTCATTGATGCATAAGTTTTGGGAAATTGAAGAAGTGCATTGTTCATCTACTTTAAATGTCAATGATCAACAATGTTCGGAATTTTATACTTCGACAACCGTACGCAACTCGTCGGGTCGGTATGAAGTCGCGCTTCCTTTTAAATTCGATCCTAACTCATTGGGGCGATCTTATTTAACCGCGAAGTATCGTTACCTAGCGTTGGAACGTAAATTTGTAGCACAACCTGCACTGAAACTTCTCTATGATGAAGTAATTAGAGAATATTTAGATAAATCTTATTTGGTATTAGTGAAGACAATCCAACCGCACGACAAATGTTATTTCATTCCGCACCACGCAGTTTGGCGTGATGATAAAGTGACATCCAAACTCCGGGTTGTCCTAGATGCAAGTGCTAAAACGGACAATGGCATGTCGTTAAATGATCTGTTACACGCAGGTCCTAATCTTCAAAAGGATCTCTTAACAATTCTTCTGAACTTAAGATTGTTTCCAATTGCTTTTTCCGCTGACGTACGTCAAATGTACTTGCAAATACTTATGCGAAAACATGATCGGGATTATCAATCTATTTTATATAGATTCGATCAAGACGAACCCATACAGGTATATCACTTCAATCGCGTAGCCTTCGGCTTAAAATGTAGCCCGTTTTTGGCTATTCGTACTGTTCAACAGCTTGCTACTGATGAGGGTACGAATTTTCCTCGAGCCAAGGAAATATTACTTCGCGATATCTACATGGACGATGTAGCTACTTCCGTTTTGAATGCAGAATTAGCTGTACCGACCGCGCAGGAGTTAATCCATCTGATGAAAGCTGGAGGATTCGAGTTAGCAAAATGGTCTAGTAACTCCTACGAACTGCTTCAACAAATTCCTGAAGCACTGCGTCTGTCTCGATGTATCGACTTCGACAACGAAACGATGCTAAAGGTTCTTGGATTACGTTGGCATCCTACCGAAGATGTCTTTGCATTCAAGGTTACTCCTGCTAATCGAACTAGCACAAAACGCAATATGTTAGCCTCTATCGCTCGTCTTTTTTGACGTTTTGGGTTTGGTACCCCCAGTTATTTTATTCGCTAAACTTTTAATAAAGGAACTTTGGATAGCAAAACTTGTTTGGGACGAGGTTCCTTCCAATCGTATAGTACGCCTTTGGGGTCAGTTTCAATCTGAGCTTCCTTTTATGGAGAACCTACTCTTCCCGCGTCACATTGGTGTTTATGATCAATGTGTGGTTACTTTGCTAAGCTTTGCAGATGCTAGCGAGAAGGCCTATGGAGGTGTTGTATACGCCCATGTGTCCAGGCATAGCAGCAGTCAAACAGTACATTTAGTTTGCGCCAAATCAAAGGTCGCACCTTTGAAAGTGGTTACGCTTGCGAGTCTCGAGCTCTGCGCCGCATTACTTCTTTCACAACTTCTTAGAAAGGTTTTTGAAACTTACGCGCCTAGATATCCGATTCATTCGGTTATGGCTTTTTCGGATTCCACTAAAGCATTAAACTGGATCCACTCTTCACCTTATAAATGGCATACCTTTGTTGCTAATAGAGTCTCCAAAATTCATGACAATCTTTTACCTGAAAACTTTTTTCACATTAAGGGTACAGAAAACCCTAGCGATTGTCTATCACGAGGATTAATGCCCTCTCAATTGATTAACCACCCACTTTGGTTACACGGTCCGCCTTGGACTAGTCAACCAAAAGACGAATGGCCGATTCAACCATTCATGTCTTGTCATTCTCAGGAAATGCCTGAACTAAAACCTCTTGCTTTAGTGACTGCAGCAACTGCAGCAACCAACGAACCGTTCCTTTACAAATTGTCTCTCCGCTTTTCGTCATGGAATAAATTCATTAGAGTGGTGACCTTTATTTTTAAGTTTTGTAGAAAACTCCCGCAGGGTCCGATCACTGCTTCAGATCGCAATTTCTCCGAACAAGAAATCGTTAAGATAGTACAACAAGTTCATTTTTATAAGGACTTGCAGAATTTAAAGAACAACAAGACTTGTTCATCGTCTACTATCAAGCTTAAGCCATTTTTAGAAAATGGTGTTATACGCGTCGGTGGTCGTTTACAAAATGCTGATTTAGATTATGATTACCAGCATCCCTTTTTGTTACCACGCCACGATCATGTGGTGGACTTAATAGTGGATCACTATCACCGCAAAAATTTACACACGGGACCGGAGTTGTTGATGTCGATTCTTCGACAACGCTACTGGATTCTCGCCGCTAGACGTATCATCCGACATCGAATTCATCAATGTAATACTTGCTTCAGAGCTAAACCTCGCCCTACATTTCCAATGATGGCGGATCATCCAGGAACTAGGGTGAATGCTGTAGAAAAACCATTTTCGCAGACTGGCTGTGATTATGCAGGTCCTATCCATTATACTCCAATACGAGGTAGAGGAGTTAAAATTAAGAAGGCTTATATTTGCCTATTCACCTGTCTCACTACTAGAGCTCTCCATATAGAGCTTGCCAGTGATTTAAGCACTCCAAGTTTTCTTGGAGCTTTTAAGCGTTTTCTTTCGCGTCGCGGCCCGGTGCGTTGTATGCACTCGGACAATGGAACAAATTTTATAGGTGCTAGGACCTATTTGCGTGAGCTTTATGATTTTTTATCGAAGGAATATAAACAGCACTGGGAGACGGAGCTATCCGAAAATCAAATTCAGTGGAAGCTCATCCCTCCGAGTTCTCCTCACTTTGGAGGGTGCTGGGAGAGTAATGTGAAGTGTATTAAAACTCACTTATTTAAAGTAATTGGTAACCAGATCCTTTCTTATGAGGAGATGCTTACTGTTCTCGCGCAGATAGAATCCTTGCTTAACTCGCGTCCGCTTACTGCCCTCAGCGCGGACCCTTCTGCACTCAAAGCCTTGACACCGGCACACTTCTTAAATACAAAACCGCTGAAATTTTTACCTTCGCATGAGGTGTTAGAAACGCGTGTCCATCTTATTGCTCGTCACGAATTGTTGGATCAATTGGTGCAATCGTTTTGGAAGCGGTGGCGCTATAAATATTTGCATACCCTTCAACTACGCCAAAAATGGAACACTCCGGCCTATCCTGTCAAGATAGGTACGGTAGTTGTTATAATGTTAGATAATGTAATGCCCCTCCACTGGCCTCTAGGACTGATCGCTCAGACCTTTGAAGGCCAAGATGGAATTTGCCGCGTGGCCATTGTCAAGACCAAAAATGGTCTTCTCAAGAGACCTATCGTGAAGTTGTGTCCACTCCCTTCACAGTAATAAGTTTCTTTCTTATAGTTTGTAGTTAGTTAGATAGTTTTGCCGCGTTTTCTGAATTTTTAATCCTGTCTTTATATTCACCATAAGTTTCATACTTTATACTTATATCCTTTGATTTTCTTTTGAAAGGACCTTTCAAGGCCGGGGGAATGGTTACGCCTATAGGAAATATTTATTTATTCCTTTTTAAATAATCCTCATTTTTAATCCTTTCCTTTAAACCGCGTCAAGCGTTGCAAATCACTAGTTATTTGTTTGGTGGTTTGCTTCTGTTTGAATATTTGCGAGGGACGGGCCGGTTAAGATCGGACCTCTCGCTCGCACACACGCAACACGAGGACTCCGTGGCCGTCGTTTAACAGTGACATTTTGACCGCCCGCACGCGCCGTTCAATTATACAAATTAGCTGGAAACCTGCTGTTTCCGCCGGTTCTGGACGTTGTCGGGAGTGTCTCTGAAAACACCTGGTTATGAACAGTTGTTGGTGAAGTGATCACGGATCCCAAACGCATCCTGGAAGCAACATCACCACCCCAGCGCGCCACCATAGCGTGAAGGCAGACCAAGCTGGCGAGAGGCGCAACTGGAATTGACAACGGCACCCAGCCGATACGCAGACAGGTAACAAGCCATCAGATTAACTATTTCGATTGATTTGCAACGTGTATTGACATCTACCCGTAATCCCATTTCCTAATAAAAACGAACCAGCGAACCCCCCCAGGGTGGATGCCGAGGAAGATATAGCAATCGGCATAGCCACACCACCGGGCTTAGCCCCCATTCCCGTCAAAACTATTGACTTTTCCGGGACATTATAATGTTTTTTTTTTTAATATAAAATTACCTAAAATTTAATGTCAACTCAGCGTTAGATACCATTCTACATAAACATAACCTATCCAAGGTACAAAAAATAAATTTTACAGCAAAGATTTTGTATTTGTTTTTTTTTTGTATTTTGGCGTTTGGACTACTGCTATAAATATAGTGTAAAATCTAAGTAAAAAAATCAATAATCTTGTTATGGTCTGTAGATTACGCTAAATTGGCGCGAATGCACAAGAAAACAAAAATTACAAATTTGGCACTTGGATGCATAATTATATCCAATTGTATAGTGTTCAGTTATATTTGGATCACATCCTATATAGAATTATTACTTTTTTTTCAGTTATACAGAGGTATAAATAATTATGCACAATACTACAAGAAAAGAGACACAGCCGCCGGCAATGCTAGCTCAGGATTGGTCAGAAAAGGACCAATCAGGGCTCCCGCCAATCTTAGAGCTACTGTCAGGTAAGTCAAATAGCTATTGTACACACAACCATACATCACCGAGTCAGCGGTAACGCAGACATAAATTAATCAACATTAAACGAATCAGTACGAAAACAACCTCAGCCGCTCACCGCGTGTGCTCCCGCGCCTTTAGGTTAGATTAGGTTAGCTTATAAAACAGTTAATTAAGTAGTGCAATAAAATCCTCTTCTCGAACAAAGCTGCTTATTATTTCTATCTCGACGTTAGCAGCTTCTACATGGTCCCTCGAGCAGCTTCTACATGGTCCCTCGAGCAGCTTCTACAGCTATGAATTATAAAATTCAGTATTTTGCTACAGTGTAATCAAAAAGGTATTTGAAATAAATATGTTAGAGCCTTAGTAATAAAGTTGAAAATTTAAGGACATAACCCAACTTGTGTTTGTTCTAAAATGTTTGTAACGCTCATTACTCTGTACAGAGTGGTGCCGCGCGCAGCGCAGGCGTCGCGCGTAGAATGCAAGAATGCACGTGCGCGTAGATTAAAAGATATTAGTAGATATGAACAACAGTTATGAAAAAAATGCTATTGTAAAAACTGTTTGAATCGATTCTACCCTCGATACTGAATAATCAACCTATTGTCGTATTTTTCAAAAAAAATGCCAATTTCTGTATTTATAAAAATAGTTTTTATTTCAACAGATGGGATTATCAACCAGATATTTGTAAAGATTACAAAGAGACAGGATTCTGTGGTTTTGGAGGTAGGTTAAGATTAATAAATTATATAATTCTGGAAAACAAAGTGGTTTTTTTTTATATAAAGAATGTGACAGATGAGCAGACAGTTCATCTAGATATTGTTGTTCATGGACATCCGTGACACATGCCAACATTAGTCAAGAATGACAAATGCACGCCCTCCTGCAAGCCTGTCGCCAGCCAATGGGCCAGGGGGGGGAGATGAGAGAGAGGATGGGAGAAATATGAATTGTAGGTACCAATATTTTTTTATTTATTTCGGATCTAGAGTGGAGCAACTAGGAGCAACCCCCCTTGCGCCCTGGGATGCTCTGCTTACCTTTGAACATTTACAAAATTAAATGTATTAGGAAAAGGAATGTGAAAAATGGAGCTATATCGCTCGAATCTTCAAGGTTGATTAGCGCTCACTCAGCGCTCATTCTTATAAATATTTTTATTTTGTTTTAACACAAATCCACAGCGAAACCAATTAAAATAAAACTTATACATCCCGGCCGAAAGTAATACACATCGCCTATGATCGGCTAGCTTCGGTTTTGTAGAGCGTCGTCTCTGTCGTAACGGCACGAGACAGAGACGACGCTCTACAAAACCAAATCTAGCCAATAGTCTCTTTCTAAAGGCCGATCGCCACAAGGGATTTTACTATGTATACATATCTACATCTATACTTCTATACTAATATAATAAAGAGGTAAAATTGTGTGTTTGTATGTTGGGGGTAATCTCTGGAACTACAGTACCGATCTCAAAAATCCTTTCACAAATAGGAAGCTACATTATCCGTGTCTAATATAGGTTATATTTTATTTTGAAAGATTAAAAAAAAAATCTTATCTTACCAATAGTTAGTTCCAAGTTTCACTACCAGATGGCGCTGCCCGAGCTTTCGTTTTGTTTTGTAATTATCCTCAATTCAAAGGAATTAAAAAAGCGACTTATTTTTACAGATTCCTGCAAATTCCTCCACGATCGTTCGGATTATAAACACGGGTGGCAGTTAGAAAGGGAGGAGGTCGAACCCGGGGTTAGTGCGACCGGGGGCGACTCCGACTACGAGATACATAGCGACGACGAGTTGCCGTTCAAATGTTTCATATGTAGAGGCAGTTTTGTGGACCCCGTTGTTACCAAGTAAATGTTTTCTACAAAATCTAGCTGTACAAGGATTTGAGACTGGTCAGTATGGAAAAGTCTGAGCGGTTGAAGACGGACACAACGTTTCTTACCAAGATTTATTCGTTACAACCTACCCTATAAATTAACGAAACAAAAAATCTTGCGATTTTGTCAAGGGGGCCGTTCAAGTACATATTACGTAAGCACCAAAGGGGATTGGGGGGGGGTCTTTACTTTGCCTATTTTTGATGACATGGGGGACGGGGAGGGGAGGTCTGAATAGCGATTACGTCAGCAATATTTATTTATTTTCTTCTCATATTTTTTTGGCAAAATTTAGTAGATTCTGATTAAATGAGAAACTTGAACAGATTTTGTAAAAATTATACCAATGCTTACGTAAGCATGGGGGGGGGGATAAAGAGCTTTGCTTACTTTCACTGACAAGGGGAAGGGGGGGGGGGGGTGTTAAAAATGACTAAAATTCTGCTTGCGTAATACTTGAAAATGCCCCAAAGAAAATGAACGAACGGCTTTGATTCTGGATTGAGTTTGATTTCTTTGAAATCTTCGAATGCAGTTTTTCATAACTCTAAAATCGACTCCACCGTTTCTTAGACTAAATTTCTCTATTTCAAATAGTTTCAGACTTTCCACATTGACCCATTTCAAAAAGAGCCTGTACATACAAACGGTATATCGTTCAATAATTAATCTGGATATAAAGTACTGTAAATGTTAACACACCATATAAGTTATAATTGTGTTATAACTAGAGATCGGATATTCGGGTGCATATTTACCTACAAGATTATAAAGTATGGAAGCGGCTTCTTAAAATAATTTATTTGAAAACCGAAATCTCGGGATTTCACAACCAATAGCATGCTTATTTATGAAACTCCTCGGCAGTTTTGAAGGTTTATGGTGACCAGGACAGAGTCGATAGGATCTAAGGCACTATTGAAGATATAAACTTCGGATTTGGACTCAAATGGCATTTTGTAGGAATGCAGTTCCGAGGGTCTTAAGGATTTAGGTATATGCATCGTATTCTATAGTCGGAACATAAAATTTGTCGATGCCGGGATTGCGGCATTCGCCCGATACAAAAGTGCACTCCATATTTATCCAACACCTCAACTTTAGGTAAATAATAAATATGCACCCGAATATCCGATCTATGGTTATGTCATTAAAAGTTTTTGCGTAATGCGCGTTCAGATAGACAGAAATACCAAAAGTTGTTGGTTTACAATACACGTGACACGTGACGTACACGTGACGTCACATTTGACCGGGTTGGAACTACGCGGCGGTCAAACGTGATTCGTGTAATTATTTGTTATAACCAAATACAGATACGGCTGCGTTACGATTTAATTATATGTAGAGATAAATAAATTAAAAATGTTTTATTTCATTACAGATGCAAACACTATTTTTGCGAGAAATGTGCGTTAGAAAACTACAAGAAGTCGAAACGGTGTTTTATTTGCAATACACAAACTGGAGGCGTTTTTAATCCAGCTAATGAATTGGAAGCGAAGTTGAAGAGGCAGCAGGGCGATGATGACAGCGATAATGATTAATAAAGAAATTTAATATTTGACTGGGTTTTAATTTAAAAAATGTGTTAATTTAATTAGAAACACGGCCAAGTTCTAATGAAACATCCATCAAAAGTGTTAAAGTTAAGAAAATGCTAGGTTCCTATTAAATACTAGCTTTTAATTGCAGAATATAATAGTCAATTTCAAATTTTCGTCCCATTTTTTTTTTGTTAAAATCTTCTCCACTTGAAGAATTACAACGAATATTTCGTAACAACCATGCGAAAAGGCATATTTTTCTTACATTTTTATAACGCTCGAGCTTTTGACGTGAAGCATTTATCACTAGATATATTCACAGAAATATATAAATACATATTTTAGAGAAAAAAAACCGAGTTAAATTTATAGGTCACACAAAAATGCGTGTCGTCCATGATCAATCGTATAATCACTAATAATCAATCGCATACTAATTGTAAACGATTCTATTTTCTAACGTTTTTGATCTTTAAACACGGGCCAGTTGTTGAAATTTTGGTAAAACATTAAAAGGTATTGTCCATATTTTCTATCATTTGTTTGGGCCATTTCTTTTTCTACAGTAGAAATTTTGACAGTACTAGCAATACAGGTAATTAAAATACTGTAGATGGTGTGACAGAAAAAAGAAACTTATTTTATCAAACGGTTGCATTACAGTTCACAGAACTGATAAATTTTGCGAGTCTTATTTTGCTTTAAAATTATGAATGTTTTGACATGGCATTTGATCAAATTTAAGTTAGTCTGATTTTTATTCCAGTCAGGGATATGACATGTAGAACTGTCAAACAGAGTGACATTTGTACGGAGCTGACACAAGATGAGAAAACATGGTTTTAGTTTTCATAAATATGACAATTGTGTGACATTTGTAACGTGACACAAAGGAATACATAAAGGTGTGTATAACTAAATAGAGTAGGTACTGACTGAAAAATGTCTAAAATAAAAAAAACTGGCTAAAGGGGATAGATTTTAACATTCAGAGCACTGAATAGGACTACGTTAGTTGATATATGTAAAAAAAATCTTGATGTATGTTAGGTAAGAATGCTGAGTGCTCTGAACGAAATTATGTCAGATTGCACGCCCGGCATACATAATATGCGCCTATGTTCATCTGGAATAATGTACCTTTCAAATGGTGAAAGAATTTTTCAAATAGGTGCAGTGGTTCCGGAGATTACCCTCCACATACACACAAACTCACAAAATTCACACTATTATATTAGTACAAATTAATGTTTGCAGGTTATCTGAAAAGTTGATTAATACTAAAAATGTAAATAGTCTCTTAGATTTTAAATGGTGATATTTTAAAAATGCCAATAACTAACAACACATGAAATTTCGACGGGATGATAAAACGAGATTTTGGAACTTTTAATAAAAACCGTCAGTGTTGCTCTTGTTCTAACCAGATCAGCATAAAATTAAACTACACCGTTATAATAATTTGGAAGGAACGATATTTGATACCCACAAACTTGTACAAAATATGGCGTCACTTATGGGTTGCCATAAACACTTGTGTGGCCATATGTAAAATATACAAAATATTTTATTGTCACTAACAATAACTGTTAGAATAAATTCTATTCTCGATACTAGATAACCTATTTTCAACTTTTGCTTTATTTCAATGGCATGTATAGGATAGGTATACTGTAGATGGAGTAGGTAAGCATTATAGAATGAGATAGAAGAGTACCTATGTATGGGACGGGATTGAGTGATGGGATAGGAATACATTACAAAAACATTGGCCATCGGCTAGTCCGGAAACACACGTACACGATTAAATTAACGTGGGTGCCTGTGAAATCGATTTGAGCAAAAACGTAAAAGTAACATTTCTATTGATGCTATTATTTAACCTCACGTAAGGTTATCAATTTAATAACAAAAACTTTTGAAATACGTACATAATTCCATTTGTATCGATTATTATTGTTTCGCCTGATTGAAATGTGCTCGAACAGTCTATGATTTTTTTAGAGAACGATGAGAAAAAGTAACTATCGGATGTTGGTTCCAACTAATGTTGCCAGGTGTCCCGATTTTCAGGTCTGGTGACACGTCCCGATTCACCCTTGATCCGGACGCCGAATGTCCCGATTTTTTACTAACCTTAGTCTGTATTTTGATCGAGAATTTTCACAGGAAAAACGAATACCTATATCTATAAGCTGTTACTCCATAAAAATATTTTTGCTTTCACATTTTCATATTTTCTCACCAAACTCGGACTGAATAGTCATCATAAAAGTTTTAAACTTGGCGCGTATTGTGTTGGCGAGATAAAGATGATTATAATTCGATTTAATTAGTCAAAACGGTTACTTTTGAATTGTGTTATATTTTAAAGAAGTTTATCTGATTTGTTTAAGTTTTATTCGTTTTGTTTGTTGTACTAAACCTTTTTTTTTTGTTAAATAATACTGTTTTGTTAAACTAATGGTAACATACCATTATAAAAAAAACTGACCCACCGATAAAAATAAATGATTCACAAAAACCAGATTTATTTTTGTAGCTGTCCCGATTTGAAAAGCAAATTCCCGATCATTTTAACCTTCCGTCCCGATATTTGACACACGACCTGGCAACACTAGTTCAAATATAAAATTAGTGACAATGTATTTGCTATGATCTACCTTACTACAGAATTTCAGTCTAAAAAGTATTCTGTCAATGTCCAGTCAAGTCGAAGTAAGTCGCTCTGTAAAGCGATAGTAGGTTTACTGAGGACAGAATAGGACTCCTTGGAAGCACGTGAAAAACGCAGTCTTATACTTTTATTTGAGTACCACAAACATTATGCACAAAAATACTTTGAAGTTTAATAAACTATCACTATGAAATCACAAAATGCAAAATACACATGTTTTATAGTAATCAAACTTCACTTCTTGAGTTTCCGCCAAAAAGTCTCGCGATGGCGTTTTCACTAAAAAAAATATGAAAAAGAAACAAATAGAAGACAAGAATAGAAAGGCGGTTTATATGATGGTTTCCACACGGTTTTGTCATTAACTGTCTTGAACTTTAAACGGTCTATGAAATGAAAGCTTTTATTTGATGTGGGTATATGTAGTGTGACCATACGTCCCAAATTTGAACGGTACCATCCAGTTTTTTTAATTTTATTATTTGGTCCACCAGCAATTACACTACGCGTTTGTTTGTTGTTACGCGAGTACTTAACAGAAACTATCTTAATTAGATGCACAGCGTAATAAGTGAACTCTGAATGTAATGAAGGAGTATGTGTATTTACTATAAATAATTATAACAACAATTTTAAAAGTAAGACCTTATTAGAGACCCAATTAGTTTAAGCATAAACCGACTAGCTTCCACTAAAACAAAATACGTATCTTTTTTCTAAATCTGTTACTCGGGTGATCTGTCACTTTGCCTCCAACTTCGGGATGTCAAAATGTCCCGTTTACACAGCTTGCTGCCATTATTTGAAAGAAAAGATGGGAAAAAACGTCGGAATGGCGGGCGACAGTATGTGTAAGAAATATGATTAGGAACATTATTTTTCTATTTAATACATTTCAAAATTTCTTGATATTTTTAATATAAATACTGTGAGGATGACAATGTGTTTTTAATATACTCGTACCTGCATTTATTTATTTATTTCATTATTTAGTTTTATTCATTTATTTAGGGTAGATGTACCTACCTACCGTTTTGTGGAGAAAAATCAATTGTCACATTAGGTACTATTTCTCAAGTGTATTTTGTATTTATTTTTGTAAAAAACGCCCCGTTTCACACCTTTTAAGAGCTTAGCAGTCGTCCAAACAAAACTTTGCCCTTGGTGTGGTGCTAATAGGTAAGGTTAATTATGTAATCTAATTGGATTTTTTAACAGGTTAGAATGAATTGATTATACAACTTAAGAATATTACATTGTATTTTTCTTGTGTCACTGTGACTAAATTGAAATAGTGTAGCGGCACAATAAGGCGAAGTGTGTCGGTGCATGTTGATTTTTTCTGACACATTTACCCATTCGTCCTTTCCCGCTCTTGTCTTGTGACACGTTTTATTTGTTTGACTATATTCAATTCCGATCCAATTTGAATGTAAACAAACGGCAATGCAACCAGCCCTTTCAGTATCCACTGGGGCCTCATCCTCATACGGGCCTACTCCTCACATTGTCTTATGCATGAGGGATGTATGACCTTAATACGCTACGCTGGATAGGCGAGTCCACTCTTTTAGTGGTGGTGTAGTTCCCCAGGGCTTTATTACCCCTTAGTCGCTTTTTAAGACACCCACCGGAAGAGATGTGGTGCTGATATTCCATAGCCAGCCGACACCACACGGCATAATATATCCATACGTGATAATTGTGTCCATAATTGATACATCGAGACTGCAAGTTTGCCCTAGATTTACCCTAGTTTTGCTTCAGCAAATTGCATAGGAACGGACTATATGTATGTCGTATATTGGTATTTTTTCTATATCAATTGCGTCACAGACTAATTTATTATGAACATAATAAACAATTTTTGTCCAGTTGTATAAAGTGGTCTGTAAAATCGATTTAATGCCGATTTTTCATACCAAAAATTAACATTTTACATTCTAACTCATTTTGTGTTCTATTTAGTTCTTACAGCCATCACAGTCACGATGTGTAAGTTTTTATGTTTGTTATTTTTCAAATATAATTTTACATGGAGTGTGTGTGTACGCTGCAATCCAATGGCCATTGGGCGCCACGGTACACCGCATTTACGGATCACTACTGTAAAATGTTCTTACCACATTACCCACTGTATCCTATTCCCCCAATGTACGTACGTGTTTCGGTAGTGAGATACGTCTAAATATTTCTGACACAGGACATTTGAGGGGGGTATTATTTATCGTATATTATAGTTATGTATGTTTGCTTGTATGTATATGTTTATTTATATTATAGTATTTAATTAACATGCGTCACTGTTAAGTATAGTTTTACTTAAGCTTAGGTATCTATCATAACTTAAGCTACCGAGGCATCTCTGCAAGCCCAAACGTTGACTGGGAGATAATGCTTCTAAGCATAAATAAAATACGCCAGAGTCCATTCCTGTCCCGTCCTATCTTATTCCTTCCCATTTTCTCAACCCTTTCTCCAAATCCATTCCTAAATCTTCAAAGTTTAGGCAGCGCATAGAGCGCGGGCGCGCCATCATTTATCGTTAAATCGAGTTTGGTTAGCTTTAGTTTCTCTCGTGACAATAAAGAGATACGACTTCGTCGATCTGATGATGACATTTATATACAAAGGTACATATAATGAAACAGTACAGGATTGGGTCTGTATATTAAATTAATTAAAAAAAACGTGTGCGGTCAGGGGACCCCCGCCAGGAACGAAGATCCTCCCGCATTTTTTTAAACTCTGAATGTAATTCACGCATCCGTATACATACTTTCATTTTCAGGCATGTTATAACCATAATCTTAGTAGACTAAAAACAATCGATGTATTGCAAATGTCGATGTATTTTTCAATATATCATTCTAACATCGATTTCACTATGCGATATATTACATCGAAAAACAACGATACGATTCAGCGATGGCGATGTAGTCGAATCGGATATTTTTGTTTCGGATCGAGCGAGGCATGAGAGAGAGAATTAGCGAGCGGCCCGCTACCGAAATTTACCGAATACCGACGAACTGACACGATCGCGAGAATCGCGACCATACCGTGTCCGAGCGAGAGAAAGGCGAGATAGAGAAAGGCGTATGGAGGGGGTAAAATCTTACGTTTAAGTATCTGAACGGATTTTGAAAGGGTTTTCACTATTGTATAGCTAAGTATCCAGAAGGAAAACTGGTGTAGGTTACATGTGATCTACATTTATGTCACAAGGAAGTTGACATAATAGAGAAAAATAAGAAAAAATACTTCAAAACTTCTGGGTGGATTAACATCCGTGAAATCCATCATGTCGGTGCTTTTGCGGGTGTTGAAAATCTTTTACAACAGCTTAGTCAACGCGAGCGAAGCCGCGGATGGAAACTAGTTCTTGATGATTTAAAATTATTTTCTGCAGTGAATCAAAAATATTTTGACGATCATGATTTCCCGCTCATTTATGTTATCACTGCTCATTTAAATACAAGTATATTCCTGGTCCATAATAATACTTACACTATGGTCCGGTTATCGTGGGAGGAGCGCTGACAATTCTGTATTTAATTAAGTTGTGTATTTAATTACGTTCTGTATTTTATGTAAATACCGTTACTTTCTTAAACATAACACAATGAAATATTTTTAAAGGACTGTCGAGTGTACTGTCGACTTCTGTAGATGGAGAGTGCACGCTGCATTCCCACATCCGCTGGGCGTACTCGACTGGCCTCGTTACCCCTCTCTCACAGAGGACTACCTTGAAATGTACTGCATTTCCTAATTTATCGTATTTCCCCAATGTACGTAGGTACGTGTTTCGCCAGTGAGTGAGATGAGCCAGAGCCTATTCCCATCCCATCCTATCCCTCCCCATTTTCCCAACCCTTTCTCCCAATGTTTTATCATGTATCGCGGATGTCTATGGACGACAGTATCCACTTACCATCAGGTGGATGGACTGTATGCTCGTCTGCCGACTTTTTTATATAAAAAAAATGATTTCACTACATAATTCTTTTCTTTTTCGCAGTACGCTATAATTTTTTAATGTTTCTCTGGTCATCGCTACACGTCCTCAGTTCAACAAATGTAAGTACCTGACCCCATCTCTTCCTGTGGGTGTCGGAAAAGGCTTCTAAGAGATAATAAAGCTGCTACCACCAGCGCTGGACTGGTGAACGTTATTAAGAGTGGACTCGCCATCCCACTTAACCATACATTAATAAGGTTTAAGGTTTTAAGGTCATACATCCCTCGTGCACTAGTCAATTTGCACCAGTGTAGTTACGCCACTGCACACCACACCATCAGCTTGTGCCTTTCCACTGCTGCATAAGGCCCGCCACCACACACGGCCTTCTGCTCTTTGCATCCAACCACTACCGGCGATTTTCTTCCATTTGTCAGTTCACTTGGCCGGAGAACATCCCACATTACGTTTCACTGTAGGTTGTCTCCAATCGAAGAACTCGTCTCCACCATCCGCTCCTGCGCCAAAAATATATCGAAATTTGAACGATGCTCTTAACTTTTCAGATAATCCACCATGGCTGTAACTCTACTTCAAATTCTGTATTATCACCTCACGACCCTACTACACCTTCCAGAGAAATGAACGATATTACTGATATCCCATCTCAAATCAATAGTAGTCCGTCATCATGGGAAATTAATATTAATCCATTTGATGAATTATCACCATCAAATGACACATCATCTGCAGAATGGCAAATCAAAACAATAATTCATGGAGAATCACCCACATCTTCGCCATCGTTCCCTCAACCAGCACCACCATCTTATGATAAAGTAATTTTGCGCTCCTTTCTTTATCAGATATCATTACCTTATAATTTACCTCCGCCATTGTTTCCTTATCCAATACCACCACCTAATGGCAATTCACCTTTGCCATGGTTTCAGTATCCAATACCATCGCCGGGTGGACTATCACCATCAAATGATACAACATCTACAAAATGGAAAATAAAAGCAATACCTCATACAGAACCACCCACATCTACACCATATTTCCCTTATTCAGCATCATCTTATGATAAAGTACCTTCGCGCTCCTTCCCTTATCAGACATCATTACCTAATAATTTACCTTCACCATCGTCTCCTTATCTAATACCGTCACCTATTGGCAATTCACCTTTGCCACGGTTCCCGTATCCAATACCATCGTCGGGTGGACTATCACCATCAAATGACACATCTACAGAATGGAAAATCAATGCAATACCTCATAGAGAACCACCCACAACGTTGCCTTCCTTCCCTCAACCAGCACCATCTTATGATAAAGTACCTTTACGCTTCTTCCCCTATCAGACATCATTACCTAATAATTTACCTTCGCCATCATTTCCTTATCTAATACCGTCAGCTAATGGCCATTCACCTTTGCCACGGTTCCCGTATCCAATACCATCGCTGGGTGGACTACCACTCTCAAATGACGCAACATCTACAGAATGGAAAATCAAAGCAATACCTCATAGAGAACCACCCATAACTTTGCCTTCTTTCCCTCAACCAGCACCATCTTATGATAAAGTACCAATGCCTTCCTTCCCTCAACCAGCACCATCTTATGATAAAGTACCTTTGCGCTCCTTCCCTTATCAGAGATCATTACCTAATAATTTACCTTCGCCATCATTTCCTTATCTAATACCGTCACCTAATGGCATTTCACCTTTGCCACCGTTCCCGTATCCAATACCATCGCCGGGTGGACTATCACCATCAAATGACACAACATCTACAGAATGGAAAATCAAAGCAATACCTCATATAGAACCACCCACGTCTTCACTATCTTTCCCTTATTCAGCATCATCTTATGATAAAGTACCTTTGCCTTCCGTCCCTTATCCAGCATCATCTTATGATAAAGTACCTTTGCCCTCTTACCCTTATCCAACATCATCTTATGATAAAGCACCATTGCCCTCTTTCCCTTATCCAGCATCATCTTATGATAAGGTACCTTTGCCCTCCTTCCCTTATCTGCCATTATTACCTAATAATTCACCTTCGCCAGGGTTCTCGTATCCTGTACCATCGCCGGATAGCAAATTGTCATTCCCATATTTCCCTTGGTTCCCTCCAATATCATCGCTTAATGATGTATCGCCTTGGTTCCCTTATTTTAACCCATTATCTCGTGGTAAATTAACCTCGCCAGGTATTTCTAATCAAATTTTATCACCCGATATTAATTTACCTTCGCCAAAAATCCCCGATGAAACTTCATCACCTAATAACAGTTTAACTACGCAAGAACTCTCTGGTCCCACTCTATCATCTATTAACAATACAACTTCACCTGAGATCTCTAATCAAACTCTGTCACCTAATGACAATTCAACTTTACCGCCGTTAATGCCAGAACCTGTAACAGAACCAGTGTTAACACCAGTAACAGAACCAGCACCAGTGCCAATAACAGCAATAACGCTACCGCCAGTAATAGCAACGACACCAACACCAGCAACGGCTCCATCGCCAGTACCAGTAATAATAACACCATCGCTGCCCGACTTGATAAAGCTAACACCAGTAACAGCAACAACTCTAGAATCAGTAACAAAACCAGCACCAGAGCCAGTAACGGCAACGATACCAGCACCAATAATAATAACATTACCCGAATTGAAGTGCGACTCGGCCATGGTCGAATACTACCCAGATCAAACAAGTTGCGAAGATTTCTACCTGTGCTTCTACGGAACGGTAATGAGATATACCTGTCCCAACGGTGAGGACTTCAGTCTCGTTGTTGAGGTAAGGCACCTATTTTCTTTTATAGAAAGCAGGGCTGGGCAAGTTGGGCGATCGCTTAGGGCGCCAGGCAGTCGAGAGGTGCCGCGTCGCAGCTGGAAAGTCGAATTTTCCATTTGATATGATTTGATATGATTCATTTGATTTCATGTGATTTATTATTGAATTAGCGTATGCTTCTAAAATAGCGAGACATATGACGAAAATTTATAGCGTGTTCTACTAGCTTGTGCCTATTTGGATGGCAATGGTTTATGCATCCTTTCTGTCTGTCGTCGTGTTAAGAAATATTCAACATTATTTTTATACGCATGAAAAATCCGTGTGTCCGCTGCATTAACGTCCGTCCGTGACGGGAATATCAGCGCTGCAGCGTATACTGCAATATCACACTGATTCGGGTACCCGTTTCCTGTGGCAGCGTCAAATTTTCTTTGATAACCTTGTGTTGGCTACGATATATATAAGGCGGTGCTCGCGATCGATCTTATACCGCAGGGCCAATGTTGCAGGCCGCACGTTGCCTTCCAACGGGGGGGTGTAGGGGTGAAATACGGAAATAAAACGCTGCTCTAATTCACATTGAACCACAGGGGGGCAGAGAGGAAGCGGCAGTCGGCAGCGAGCTTGCTTGTATGAACTTGTTAGGTATCTCCACAATGAGGAGTCTGTTGGATCAAGTTACTGCTTGAAGTGATAAATGTAAAACTAGCAGTTCAAGTTACTACTTGAAGTGCTGAGGACGAACTGGCAAAGAGAGGTCGGAACCTATGCCTTTTATAGCAAGTTCGCTGCCCGTGCGATCCCCCTGCTCCCTGGGGTAGTTTATTGTGCTATTCGCTCTCCCACGTCATACATAACTTCTAGGTTACAAGTCACTTATCCTAGGGTCGGTTCTCCTCTTATGCGGAGAACAAGGCTATTTTCGATGACGATGCATGATGATTTTACATCTTTCTGGGCAATTTAGCCCTTTTTTCCCTCCCTCCTTCGTTGAATAGCAAGGGGAATGGGAGGACTGAAGGTAAAGGGGAAGTAGTGGCGCCGATACCGGAACTTCGTCATCTAGCCCGCAACTTTATATGTTTAATTCAATGCTCAATAAAACACACTGCGGGCGGTAGCCTTTATTTTGCCTATACCCTGACCCGCAACCTAGTTTCCCTAATACATTTATGGAGAGCGAATACAAACACATACAGTTTATAAACAAAAGACACTTTAAAAAAATATAATATAAATGTACGCACTAACATCCCATAGTCTCGTAGGAAAGGTGTATGGATTTGTCTCGTACGCTTCTATTAGTGTAATGTGAGAATTCCTTCGTCGTCACCTCGCTAGTTGCGCAACCCTTGTGAGACAACCCCCTTTCTTCCCCGAGCCGTGCGATGCCAGTACGTACATATCATGTACACTTGATTTACATAATATTTACATAATTTACACTGCACTTGTGCTACGCCCTTATTTATTCTGTCGTGCACACCTTGCATGTATGTAAGAGACACAACGTCGACACGGTGTCAAATGCTAGACACAGTGTTTTTGTTAACTCAGCAGTAGAGGTTAAGCGGCACCGTACATACAACTTGTTTCGGATACCTTCAGCCGTCCCCGATCTGTGTGACCGTTATTAGTAACTGTATTTATGTAAAATGGAGGATATTTCTCATTAGATTTAGGTGTCTCAATTAAATATATATGAGCACGCAACCTAATTAAATAGACAACCAAATACGTACCGACCAAGAACGCTTATAGGTTGTACAGTTGGACACTGTACACAGGAAAGCCATGATTCTTTTCTTATTTCAAAAACGCTGCCCGTAAATAGGCGCTGCAGACTTTTCGCACAGGGCGCTAGATACGCTTGATCCGTCCTTGATAGAAAATAGGCAGACGAGTTAATTGGTCTTGGTACAGTCTCTCATGCAAGTGTGTTTTCAAGATCTTGCATTTACGTGTATTCAGTACTCGTATTTTTATAAACCGTAACAGTAACCGACCCTCTTAACATCCACTGCAGTTGGGACCATAAAAAAACGCCACACCGGCCAAGCAGGTTGACGAGTTCACTCATTTAGAGCTCGCGGTAGAGGCTTTGTTATTCCTTAGTTTACGACACCCATGGAAAGAGATAGGTGGTGCTACCACGAGCGCTGAGGCCTCTTCAAGAAAGCTGTGAATAGGATTCTACAAGGCCGGCAACGGACGCGCATATCTCCTGGTGTCGCAGGTGTCCACGGGCGGCGGTAGCCACTTACCACCTTGCGGGCCGCTTGCCCATCTGCCGCCTTTAATATAAAAAAAATCACACCACCTCAAAGAGTGGACTCGCCAACCCACTTGGCCAGCGTGGCATTTTATGGGCACATATCTCTCAAACAATATGCCATGCCCAGCAGTGAATACTGAAAAGGCTGGTTGTGTTGCGCATGTAAATTACCTATGTCATGTCATAAATGATTTGATTTGGTTTATTTTTAGGGCTGCATACCAAAATCAGAGTCTACATGTGTGGTGTCACAATTAGCAAAGGGTCCTGCTGAAGCGACAATAATTGACAATTATGATGAATTTACGCTTGAAAAATCTGTGAGTAAAACATTAGCTAACAAACAGCTTTCGCTTATTATGGAGACTTTAAAGCTCATATTGTTATTCTAATCGAATGTATAGTTTATTCTACAACGTTATATTTGCGGTTGGCGTTACCCAATCGCTTATTGAATAAATTCATAATAAGCTGCAAAGATAACTTGCCTAAACGCATGAAGTTTATATCAGTTTTTTACAAATTAATTTCATACAATTAAGCACCATACCATGAGCCTATGTCTCTCCACTGCTGGATACAGGCCTCTCCCGAGGCTCGCCACCACACACAATCCTCATTTCCCACACAACGATTCCCGGTACGTGGAATCCATTCAAGGATACGTCTATCATCACATCGGTTATTGATCCAGCGGCAAATATGAGCTGCCCATTGCCAATTCAGCGTGTTGATTCCATGAGCTATATCGATGACTGTAGCTCTTTGACGAATCTTATCAAAGAAACTCCGAGCATAACTGTCCATTGCTTGCATGAATTTGTGGATCACGCCGTCAGAGGCCACATTTCGGCATCATCCATCATAACCGATGGAATCTGATTGAAGACCAGTAATTTATAAATATAAACTTGTGGCGAAAGCAAGATAACAGAATTGATTCAAACGGATCCTGAGGAAGTAACATTACCGCCCAGTGTCCCACCGGACTCATATATCTAGTGTAAACAGCCACTTTTACCGGCTGGAAGTTGCAACCATTACTTCCTTTTGTAACTATGGAAAACGGTTAAGGTCCCTGTGCCCATTCAATTATGTATTCACTTCGTTTTAATGAATAATCTGTTTGAATAATCTTAGTACCTATTTTAGGGTCTTCCAGTCTACATCGTGTTACTGATATAACCCAAAATCTCAAGATAGGTTGTTCACTATCGACAATAGAATTGATTCCACCAGTATTTTTTATCATAATTTAGGGCTAGTTGCAGTGGGTGAAAAAATTTCATTCTTATGATTTTGACATAATCTAAGTATAATTGTTTTTATTTACAGAAACGCCCAACAAATAACGTACGATTTAAATCGAAGACACATGCGAAACAACAGAATCTTTTAAATTCATACCATAATGTATAAATTTCTTATTTATATAAAAAAAAGAAATATCAAGATGTCGTCAGCTTTTGCCACTAAATATATTAATCTCCTGCAGAAAAATAAGGAAAATATTGTAATATGTCAATCAGTACCTACACTGAAACTTAATATTAAGTTAATTTAATTAATTAAACTTAATTTATTACAAATATCGTCAATAGAGAAAATGTCAATAACGACAATTGTTTTGTGGTCCAGTAAAAAATAAAAACATTTTCTTATTTTCGCTCAAACTTTACCGTAAGTCTCCATTTAGTGCCTTCTTTCATGTTTTTGACCATAACTATTCACGTAAGCAAGCTTTCACGTGTGATTGCAGGCGGTAGCACGTGAACGCGAGAACATTCGTGTACACAATCGCAATAGTATTCCTATGTGCAGATAACCATTCACTTATGCATGCTTTCACGTGTGCTTGTAAATACGTGGTACGACTCGTTCCCACGGCAACATCCCGTTTTTTGCAGGCACGACTCTTTGCAGGATCCCGTATAATGGTGGACATGTTTCAATAGACTACCATCCTGTTTGCGGTAGCCTGCTAAAAGCCGATCCGGTCGAATTTTGCTATTTGGTTTTGTCACTGAAAACTGGGTGACACTGTCCAGTAAAAATCAGGATCCGGTTTAATGACACATATATTTCAATGGAAGTGTTCACACCGGCGTCCTGCATACGGTTTTTTGTTGGATCCATCACGTCTCAATTTTTGTAAACGTCTGCGCGCTCCATCCCGCGAAAAACGGGATGCAAACTACTGTGTGTGAAACCAGTCAGTTTTGTGGAAACCAGTAAAAAGCCGTTCCTGCTGAACTGACGGCCGTGCGAACGGGCCCTTAACACGTGAACGCGAGAACATTCGTGTACGGAATCCAATAGTATTATCTAATAATACCTACGCACAGATTTTAGCCTATTTTGTATTGTATTTTCACACGAGATTGACAAATAAAAAAGGTCTGTGCGAGAAGAATAAGTGCTAGTTGACACTTACGTCCTTTGTTTTATTTTTTAAATACACATTTAAATCTTATATACCTACATTGTATTACTACATATTTCTATTGTATCAAATACTTATTTCCAAAGGAATATTCTATCTCGAGCCAAGAGTTGCAAGTATATTTTGAATTATTTATTTTTATTATTACACATATAATATAGTGGTTAATAAATAGGAAGTGTATATTTATTTTACAGATAAGTATATTAAAACATTTATATATATAAATAAATTAATGTTCTATATAATTTCTTGTTGTTTTATTCTACATAATTCCCTGTACAAGTAGGTCTGTGCAGCCACCTTCCTTTATTGCCACGCATTGCTGAAACGAAAAACGTAATTTAATTAATAAAGGGTCTATTTCGATACGTCATAACTAAAAGTCAAATTAAATGGTTATAAAATTTTAATAATCTGTTCTTTTGATAAATAAATATAGATTCATCTTAACAAAGTTGCATATTTCGTAAATGTATATATTATAGGTACGAGGGACAATAAGTTTTAGTTCCTTTAATAAAGACTTGCAGGTTGTTATAAGAGATACATAGATCACAAATTTGAGCTATGAAAAGTATTTAAAAACTGAGTTGCCCCACAGTTCAATAGCATACCTGACGTGGATACGTTTTATCATTACCATCCATTTCTGGATAATGTGTAATTAGTCGGCGCGCGTACTCAGATACTTCAAGATAAGCTTTAGGTCATCGATTCTTGATGCTGAAAGTATCACGTATGCTTGGGGCCTTTGTAAACAGTAACTCGACCAGTGTTTTCACCGACAGTTTCTTCTTATTCTTTGGGTTGATGGCAATATCAAATGTCGACTCTTGATTTTAATCAAGCGTTCTCTTCGTCGAAGTAAGTTAGAAGTCGCCCAGAAAAGTGACAATAGGTTTACTGAGGATAAGAGAGTTGGACTCCTTGGAAGCACACCGAAAAACTTATATCTTAGTCTTATGTGCAATTTGAAGTTTAATAAACTATCACTATTAAACCACAAAACTATTGAACACTTCTCGAGTTCCCGAGAAAAACATCGAGATTTTCGACGCCTAACAGTAGTTGACAAATAATGACATAATATGACAAAATACCAACCTGCTGAAACGTATCGTATTCAAAACCTGTACTACAGTACAGTTGTATTGCATTACCACCCACACACATGAAAAATGTGTCACACAAGTATGGATGGGCAATATTGCCGAACGCTCCTATAGGGCACAACGCTTCTGTTGTTGTTTCTACAGATATACTTTCTTCTGTTGTATTCCCAATAGACTCTGTTGTAATACTACTGGTGTAAATAATCTCCGTAACATCTATTCTTGTTGTATTGTCTATTGGCGGAGCTGTTGTATTTGGTATAGCTGTGTTTTCTGTCGTAGCTTCTGTACCGTTTATAATCGGTAAATCTGTTGTTGTGCTTTCTAATGGTGTGTTTGTTTCTTTCGCTGTTGTAACTTCTGTTGTAGCTTCTGTTGCTGGGGCAGGACAAACGACTGCTTGTGGCCAGTCGCATACCTGAAATGAAAGTAAAGTGACTTTATTGTCGGTTTCATTTTTCCAGGTATTCATTGATTTTGCAAGGACATAGCTGACAGAATGTTTATCTATAAACATCTCCCATTACGTTCTGTCTCAATTCTTGATTACAATTACTGTAATTATTAAACTGATTTCTCTTTTAAAAATCGAATGTCAGAGCACGTTTTAATTTAAAGATAATCATTGGACCGGTGAAATTTAATTAGTTTTAATTTCACACTCGCTCGTTTAGGTCTGTGACATGTAATTAGGTACTCTGAATTACGTAACGTGTTATAATTATGTATATATAGGGCTGCCACCCCTCCAGGTTTGGTGGGCGCTTGCCCGGGCTACAGGTTAACATCGTATATCTCCGGGCGGCTGTGACGTTGAACATTCAAAATCTCAGACAAAATGGATATATGATTTGTAAACCGGCTTTAGTTAGGCTCGGACAAATGCAAAGATACAATTTAAAGCGTCGACGTGTGTATCAAAGACAGTATAAGTTTATCTTGTGGTAATTTTATTCGTAATTTAGTACTAACTAAAGTACTAACTTTAAATTAAAATTTACTACTATTTCCTGTTTTGTTTTTGTCCCATTTTTTTTTAATTTCCGGGTTTTGAGCATTCCGAAGGGGGCAATCATATGCATATACGAGTAAATTAATCATCAATCATTTATTTTTAATGTAAGTAATAAAAAAATATCATGAGATAGGTGCATGTTAATTTTTAGTTTTAGTTTCGTTTTAGTGTAGGTACCGATAGACATATTTAAAGTATTTTACACTACTTTTATAGGACATTAAAATAATTTATTAAATAACACTTGAGAATTGATAAGTTCAATAGCTGTACTAGGATACGTACTCGTATCTACTTACACTTATAACAGGATTAAACACCGTGCCAATTCCGCAATTCATCTCAATTCTTCGTCCATTACTGCACTGATAGAACTTCGAGCATTCGCTTTCGTGCGGCAGCAGCCGGTGTACGTGGATATCTGATGGACAGCCGTTTGGTAGCTTCTCGGCTGTCGATGTGACGAAGAATACCAGGCCTAGTAGTATAGCTGGAATATTGTAGAAAGCTTTGTTCATAAATACTGGCCGTGTCACCGACAGGGTCTAGTCATTGACATAGCTCACAGAATCAGCATGCTGAAGTGGCAGGAACGATAACAGATGTGGAAGACGCGTCCTCGAAAGGAGGCTACGTTTCGTTTAGCGCAGTGTGGTACGCCCTCCAGGCAGGTAGACGATACGACTTGAAGAAGTTCGCCGGTGGTGGTTGGATGAGGAGAGCCGAGGATGAGGATCGTGTGTGGTGGCGAGCCTTGGGATATCCTGCAGTTGAGAGACAGGCTGATGGTATGGTATTATGGTGGCATACAGTCCACCTGATGGTAAGTGGATACTGTCGCTCGTGGACATCCGCGGTACATGCCAACATCAGTCCAGAATGACAAACGCTGGCATGCCCCCGGGTACGCTGTCTAACTTTGGAGATATAGAAAATGGGGAGAAATAAGTAGAATGGGAATGGACACTGGCATATCTCACCCACTAACGAAACAGGTAGGTACATTGAGGAAATAGTATAAAGTGGGGAATGCAGTACATTTCAAGGTAGTCTTGTGTGAGTGATATTTTCTCAATTTTCTCCAAAAATAAAGCTATTACAGAGACATTTATACCATTGTAAATATAAAAGATCGCAGTAATTCTAGCGTGTTATTTACTTTTCAAGTTTAAAAAAAATTAAGCAGATTATGTTTTTTTTCAATTTTTTAAAACTTTATACGCTTATATCTCGAAACTAAGATTTTGTCACATAAGGACTTTTCGCTCTACGGGATCAATTGTATAAATTTGTTACCTACCTATTATTATTGTTAGATTATATATATTTGTCAGATCAATATGAAAGTGCAAATGCAAATTGAAGTCCAGCCTAATGCAATTTTATGTAAGTAAATTATCTTATCTTTTTGATTAGTATTTAACACGTCAAAATGTCGTTACGATTCTTCGAAATAGAGCTTATTATATCAATTGTAATTTGTAATCCAATTATTGATAAAATTGTAAGATTATGATTTGCTTTAATCTGTGATAAATAAAATACGGCGCAACCAGTTGTAAGAGTACACTGCGATACACTGCGCAATACTCACAAAAGCCGATAGTCTCTTTCTAAAGGCCGATGTGTATAACTTTCGGCCGGGAAGTGTACTGCATTTTTATATATTTAATGTTATCCTACCCCATTTGTATTTATTTTATGTTATTTATGAACAAACGTTGACAGTGAGTGTATGTTTGATATATGTATATACCTATGCGTGCGTGTGCATTTATGTCTAAGAAAACCAACCCTTTCTCTAAATAAATTCCTAAATATCCAATGTTAGGCGGCGCATCCTGGCGCTTGCCAACGTTTGTTATTATGAACTCATGTTGGCATGTCTATGGGCGACAGTATCCACTTACCACCAGCTGGACTGTTTGCCCGTCTGTCGCCTTCTTTCCATAATAACAAAATATATTTCTTCTTCTCCCTAAAAAGGTAGGGGAGAAAACGATTCTCTTAAAATGTTACCGAAGAAATCTATTTATCGTAGAGATCATAATTTTCGAATTTCGTAAAATTTCACTACGCCTCGACTAAGTTACGAGCTGAACCGAAAATATCAATAAGTTTCCAGGTTGATACAACTCGGACCTCGGCTTAGGGCGTGGCTTTGGGAGGGTACCGCGAGATCGCGAGTCGGTGTGAAGCGCCCAGGCACGTGCCGATACCTAGGAAAAGTGTTGGCTGAAGGCCGGTGTGTGTTCATGGTGTAGCAAGGGTCACATCCTCGTCTCCGCCGGCGGGGACGATGTATATGTGTGGCCTGTGAGTGTCGTATAAGAACCGCATTGGTAGCAGTAATTGGGTCGTCGGGGTTCTTGATGCTTCGTGATAATGAAGAAAGTGAAAGGATTTCAGACGAATTTGTCACAATAAGAAGTAAACAAATATATTTGTTATACGCGTACAGACCCGATTTACAATATAAAACAATGGAACATGTTTACAACTGTCAGTTCCTAATCGATTATCTTAATAATGATTTATGTAAATCGTTTAGATATAGTAGGTGATTAACTTTCGATTATTACTCAGGATCAGGACGAGTGCCTCATTATCAGAGGTCGGAATTAGGTAGTGTGATTTATGTACTTGCAATGATATCATAGAGCAAAAGAATAATATGGATATTCCTCAAATCCCGGGATTTCAGTTTAAAGCGTATTAAAAATCCGCTGATAGATTAGATAGAATTGTAGGTCAATGTTTGTAAATATAAAAACTGAAACTGAATGTTAACGTGTGTAAATCTATACATATAATAAAATTGTAACAGGCCGATGTCTGTACATTATAGATATTGAAAAAAAACTAATATGGGGGGTCTTTATTAGAACAACAGAAGCCAAAACAACGGTTTTTAGAAATTTTATCTCTCTGTCTGTCTGTATGTTTGTACACGCATCACGCAAAAACTACTGCATGTAATTAAATGCAGTTTTTATCGATGTATTGCTAGAGGTCTAACTTAAAATATAGGCTCCATTCTACCGCAGGAGAATATCTTATTCCGATTGTTTTAAATTTAATAAACCGAAGCGAAGTGAGGGCGGGTCGCTAGTGGTTAATATATTAAGTACTATTGAATAATTTTGTTTTATTTATCTTATCTCTGAGATATCGATACAACCCTAAAAGCCATCACGGTGCCTTAACATAGTAAATAAATAATCATTGGCAATAAATTACGGTTCCCGGGATTATTATTCAAAAAATCCCATTAATGTCCATGTTAATATCAATATTTCGTTGCAAGTACATAAATCACACTACCTAATTGCGACCTCTGATCATTATCGGTTTCGTAGTGTTACATATTTGTCACATATTTATTGTAACTCGATAACTATAAATTTGAGTGCTTGCGTAAAATGAAATCTTAACAGTATATTATTTTTCGCTTAGATAGTAATTTCAGGGAAATACAAACTTCGTGTTGTTCTGTAAAATATCCATTTGTGCTTTTGTATTTAGCAGATATTAATTTACACTTCATTGTTTTAAATATTAATAAACGTTTAAATGTACATACATACATATAAATATACAGTAGATCCTCTGTATCCGCGGTTTCACTTATCATACACAAGTTTGAAATATTTTGCCTCAAACTGCAAAAGTAACAGCTACAGTGCCTGACAAAGTATTAGTTAATGGTAGAAAAGACAAAAACGACAACTTCCAGTAACAATGTTTTTCAAAAATAGTCTACAAAACTATAGATGATCCGTATAGAAAGCCCACGAAATAATTGACTTATGTAATTAATTGGTTACATTTTATTTATGTCACAGAATATAAATACTTATTTCATGTTAATGTAAAATAAATTTTAATAAAGCACGTTTTTCTTTTCTTTTAGTTAAGTATTAATATTGTTTTGTGTGTACATTTATACTCCAAAATATGGTGTTGGCTACTATCCGCGGTTTCAGCTATCCGCGGAAGAGGGCGCAACCAAAACCCCGCGGATACGGAGGCCCTACTGTTTAAATAAATCAAATTATATTAATGGCGGTTTGATGAGAGGAGCCAAAGATCGTGTATGGTGACGAGGCTCGGAGAAGGTATGTCCAGCAGGGGACAGACGTAGGCTAATTGTATGGCATCGAGAATTGTATGATATGCATGAACAATTTACTTAGCATTTAACACCAAGTAACATTGGCACGCCCCCGGATGAGCTGCCTACCTTTGGAGTTTTAGAGGAATGGATTTAGAGGAAGGTTTGGGAAAATGCGGTGCGATAGGATGGGATGGGAATGGGCTCTGGCATATATCACTCAATAGCGAAACACGTACTTACGTTGGGGATGTTGGTTAAAGTGGGAAATATTGTACATTTCAAGCTAGTCTTCTGTGAGAGAAGGGTAACGTGGGCCAGTAGAGTGCACCCAGCGGCTGTGGGATTCAGCGTAAACTTCGTTCGACCTTCATTTGTAAGATCGAATCTCTTCATTTCGGATGTTATTCTACAAAGGAACTCATAGGTCGTTGAGCGACTTTCAGCTTATGGATCAGATCCATAGTCAGAGGCCAAGTTTCAGTACCGACAAGGGGGGGGGACGAGTCATAAGCTTCGTGAGGTCACATGTATAAATCTAAAGTATTAAAACTAGACTTCAACTAGAACGAAAAACTTTAAAATATTACCAACTCTATCAATATTATTATAAGGTTGTTTTAATTTAATAATTTCTAAATTTAAAATTGCAAAATATGTGACGTCACACCTGAGGTAGGGGGGTCACACATGTGTGATCACATGTGGCAAGGACGGGGGGAGTCCAAAAATCATGAAATTCGTGTGACGTAATTTATGGATGGCCCCGTATGTCTAGATACCCGAGTATCTGTATACAGTCCGTTCCAATTTAATTTGCCGACAACAAAACCAAATCAATGAAATATCTCAACGTTTACCATTAAATCTAGCATGCATGCACTCTCTATGGACAAATTGAACTAGAACGAGGTACAGATATAGACTATTTTCGACTCACGGGGCGGATTTCTGGATTACTACTAAGTACTTACAAATGTCCATTTCTACACAGAAGCACAAATATTTTGAAAACCAGTATCTCCAATCAGATCCTCAAACAACCAATAGAGGTTGATATCTATGTACGTATTAACTTATAATCTCGTTTTATACAGAAATCTTTGTACTGATAGTCGAAACACGCATAAGGAATGTACCTATACAGATGTAGAGATAAATGTTATCAATAATATGGGTAATTTAATTATGTTGTAATTGCCAATTTCATTGTTTTTTCTATAGCGTAGTCACCGTTACCAGCCATAGGGGTGGTATCGTCCACTGCTAGACACATGGCCTGTATGTCCTAGCTCCTAGAGGGATGTATGGGCTCAAAACGGCTCGCGATGGCCAAGCGTAGTTCCTTAGGGCTTGTGGCAGCGGCTTTGTTTATCTCTTAGTCACCTTTACGACAAACAAAATTATATACAAGATAATAAAATTAAAATTTTACTTTACCAAAGCCTGAAGCTATGAATTCAGTGGACATGGATTAATATAATAATCTCGCTGTCGACTACATTATTTTTTTTATGGTCGAAGGCGGCAGACGAGCATACAGTCCACCTGACGGTACCTAATTTAGGTACCATCAGGTAACCTAAGTGGATACTGTAGCTCGTGGACATCCGCGTCACATGCCAACATTAGTCCAAAATGAAAAACGTTAGCACGCCTCCAAATGCGCTCTACCTATCTGGAAATTAGGAATGGATTTAGTGAAAGGATTATGAAAATGGCGAGGGATAGGATGGGATGGGAATGGGCTCTGGCATATCTCATGCACTACCGAAACACGTACGTGCATTGGGAAAATAGCATAAAGTGGGAAATGCAGTCAATATTGTACATTTCAAGGTCTGTGTGTGAGCGTTAACGTGGCTAATCGAGCGCGTCCAGCGGCTGTTGGATTGCAACATGCACTCCCCCTCAAATCCGCCCCCGCTAGGCGCGCAGGATTGTATTGGCAGGTTAGGTTGACAAAATATAAAAGTAGTTTAAAACATTTGGGTATCTGTTTAACAGCTGTCAAAAGTAGCCTTCTTCTATGCCCGTACTAAAATAGTTCGCGTTTCATCACTGTATGCAATAAAGAATTAAAAAATGTATATAACTATTTATTCATTAAAAGTTTAAATATTCAACGAACAAATTCTCGTATAACAAAAACAGCCGCAGTTGTCTAGGTATTCTAAGCGTCATGTTCGTGCTTAAACTAAATAAAATTAACTTTACTTCGTAATTTGTTCTTAATAAAAAGTTTATTGCATCTTCTTGGTCTTATAATTAAACATTTGATAACATTATCTAAAAATAATCAACTTTCTTTAATTTTTTGATTAGCGGTTCTTAGGCAATAGTAACTCCACCTCCACAGACCCTAACCGCTAACTCCACAGAGACCAAAGTTCCACGTTCTGCAGACATGATCGCTCCCACTTGCTTAATACCCTTGGCTGCAACAATTTTCTTTGGTTTTAGTACGGTTGTGACTCCAGTCTCATCTAAGTTCCATGTGCGGGAGGGAGTCAACTTGTGTTTCAAAATTACATCTCTAAGCTTGTCGAAAAATTGTGTCACATTATGTCTGTTAAAGCGAAGTCGCGCGACCCGCGCTTGTCGCTTCTGGTGTTCTAATAGAAAGCGATGGGTTCCTTTTCCATAAGTTAGTGAACCAATCTTTGCATGCCATGAGTCAGGAATATTTTGAACATTAAATGTAATCGCACATTCATATGCAAGTTTTTTTACTTCTTCTGGCAAGAGACCGAAGTAAATAGAGGAACACGTTAAAATGTATGACGCCAGAGCTTCCTCTTATTCAGCATTAAATATCACCCTAGGTTTTTATCCAACTGTAGGAGTTTGTCCTTGTTTTATTTTTTTTACGAACCGTTGCAATGTCGTATGACATATCTCTAATTCACGTGCTACAGTTTTCAATTTACGGCCATCTTTTATAACCGCGTCAGCAGCTCTTTGTAGAAGCTCCTTCGAAGTGGTCCCCCTCTCGTGTCTTCCGATAGTAGCTCCTCGTCCTATTAAAAAAAAGTAGTAAATAATGGATCACTTGAGGCTTGAAAGTGCCTTTGATTGGGGGCTGGTTGTGCCGCGGCACAACCGGCCCCCAACCAAAGGCACTTTTAACCCCGTTACAAGGACACATACTTTCTATCAAATTAAAAATATGTATTTAACAGAACTCAGATTTCAATACGACAGGCGATTTGTAAATACCCTTATTTCAGTGAAACACCAACATTAATAGCTTAAAAATGAAGACTATTGACCAAAAAGTATAAACACAAAAATATTTACTCACGTGTCGACAGAACACCTGGCTACACACCGGCACCTCGTCAGTGTCGCCATCGAAACTAAAATGGGTGCCGCCGATGCGCGAACGTTAGACGTTCTGCGACGCAGTATGAAAATGCTGATATCTCCTTATGTCTTTAAGAAATTCCCATCGGCACTACTTACCCCCGGCACTTCCAACCCCGCGCTCCCCTACTGCGTTTTTCGTGTCCTTCCAAGTAGTCTGTACTCAGTAAACCTACTATCACTTTACTGAGCGACGCCATACATAGGTACCTACTTCAAATTCATTTACACGTGACATTGTCAAAGTAGTCGTCGCGCTTGAGTCGACGACTGAAAGGTACCTACCTACTACCGAAGAAGGAAAGTCAAATGCTAACTGAACTAAAAGACGGTCAATTTGACAGCTTTGCATGTCATTTAAATGCCGCCTTTTTAGGGCCCCAATGTTACATCTCGGTATTTTGGCTAATCGATGGGTTATGTAAACATAAAAGATAATTTTAACATGCGCCTTCGCATATAGGCATATCACGATTTAGTGGGAAAGTAAATCGTTGCTATAACAGTCTAAACGATTGCGGCGAAATAGTACCTAGAGTGCTCGCCACCAAAGAAGTCCTGCGGCATTTAAGGAAACTAAATAGGACAGGTCGTCCGTTCTCCAAAATAAATAATATTATGTCCGTTTATAATTTACTTCCTAATCTAGACACATCTTTATTGGTCGGTGTAAATAAAAATACATACTTTGATAGAGTAAATTGAAACGAATAAGCTGTGGAAGTCTTACGTAGGCCGATCACAGCGCCGCACCTAAGAGACTTCATTTGTGGCACCTACTATAGTGCTTTTATGTGAAAAAAATCTGTCATAATATGTAGGCTTTTCAAAAGTTTTTTTCCTTTCATATATGGCAATGGTGCAATTAGCACATTCTGCCAGTGTTAGTCTAAAACGTACCAAGTCTAAAACGTAGGTGCCTACCTATCCTGTGAAAAATGATAGGTACGAGTTTATTAGCTAGGCTTTATCAACCATAAAATTTCACAATGATTTGTCAGTCTGTGACAACTGCAATATTTCCTAAGTAGCCATAAAATAAGTAAGTGACAAGGGGTCTTTAATATCACCACATTCTTCCCGCCTTTTAAATCTCATAGTCACTTCAGTATTTGTTTTGTCTTCTAACCCTTTCAGATCTTCGCTGGCGCGTCGAATATAAGACTTTTACACTGGTACGGCTGTTAGCAAACTTCAGAAATGGATCGATTTTATTTCGTTTTAGCAACATCTCCCATATGGAAATTCTATTCACCAAGTTTCTGTCATTTAAATTATGCGGCACCGAAACATCTAGCTTTTTTACAAAATTCGTTAACGCAGGTGCTCCAAAACTGTTTCGTGGTGAATGTTAAGGTTTTCCGCAATTTGATGACTGCTTATGTGTCGATCGGCTTCATTTTTTTCAATGATAACATCAACATTTACCTTAATAGGACGACCATAGTGAGGAACATCATTTACATCAAAATTACCAGACCTGAATCGACTGAACCAGCACCGGCTCTAGCCCATGCAGCGCCCGGGTGCAATCGATACCCTGGCGCCCTCTAGTAGGCTCTTTGGAGGCGTCGCGAGCGGCGCTCGGCGCCCCCTAAGACCCTGTGCCCGTGTGCGCCGCACACCCTGCGCCATAGGTAAAGCCGGCACTGGACTGAACCATTTTTATTGCAGTGGTTTTAGATTAAGCATTTTCTCCATGAACACCACAAGTTTCTTTTCGAGCACCAGGAGCATTCATACCCTTGTCGAAAAAAATTGTAAAGCATAAGTAATTTTCTCCTTATTAGCTTCAATTCTAAAATTGTTAAAAATATGAAAGTTAAAACTTTTAACTTGTAGTTTCAATTTGACGCCATTACAGAAAAGTCAGCCGTCTATCATTTTCCCGCCAGTGATCAGTGTTGCCAGAAATGTACCACGCTAAACATTTTACGAACGACCACGCTGCGAACATTTTTTGTTTCAACACACATTATTCGTCTACAATAACATTTTTTTTTCTTAAATAAAATTATCAAAGATATACAGTATTAATATTTGCCTCGTGTGACCGACAACCGATGGAGCAGACACGTCCTCCAGTAATTAGGTACCGGAATAAGTTCGCTGGTGTGTGGTGAATCGATGAGAAGAGCCGAAGTCCGTTTGTGGCGGCGAGCCATGTATCCAGCAGTGGAGACATAGGCCGATAGTACGGTATCGTAGATATTTATATCTATATCTAGTATATCTATATATACTTATATATAAAAATGGATGTTGGTATATCTGAGATTAATAGACTTCGACACCATTTGACCGATCACCATGAAAGTTGGCACATATATGTATTTTTTCATGGAGAATGTTTCTATGCTATCCACTTTGTTGTAACTCACCACTAGATGGCGCTGCAGCAGATCAACTTCTATACCGTTCCATCGATCGTAAAAATCAAATCGACGGCAAAACAGAATAATTTGTGATTTTATATTATATATATATTATACAGATGTAAATAAATATACACAGGCAGGACAACGTCTGCCGGGTACAGCTAGTATAGTATATATTAAATTAAAATATAAATTACAGAATTTTGCGAATTGATATTTATTTGGTACTACTGGGATTCTTTATTCCCAATAATTTTACTACTATTAGTAGTTCCGAGTAGTACCGCTCCGAGTAGTCTTACCAGACAGCTCTACAACTATCTGGTAAGACTACTCGGAGGGGTACTACTCGGAACTACTTACATATTACACATATATAGATTTGTTCGCAAGTATGATTGATATTTGAAATTATTATCACTGTGATTTCATTGTTGGTTGTCATTTTAATCCTTGGTAATTAGGTCCATACAACCTCCTTCCGATATGGGGCCACATTCCTGAAAGGGAAAACAAATATAAGTATTTATAACAATACTAGTTTTTTTTTTATATATAGACTAATGGGCGGACGAGCAAGCGATACCACGTGATGGTCCGCCGCCATCGACGCCTGCATACACCAGGGGGTATGCGGGCGCGCCGCCGACCTTGCAAGATCCTATTCATAGCTAATATCTTAATTAATATAGGATCCGACAAAAATAGTGTGAAACATTTCAATATATAAATCAGTATACTATATCTAACAAAAATTAACATTTACTTCATGAAAGTCATGAATATGTTATTACAGTAAAAATAAATATTTTTTAATTAATTTACATAGGAGGGGGAGAGTACACGCTGCAGTCCAACAGCCGCTGGCCGCGCTCTACTAGTGATGTTACCCCTCTCTCACAGAAAACTACCTTGAAATGTACTGCATTTTTCACTTTATCTTATTTCCCTAACATACATGTTTCGGTAGTGAGTGAGATGTGCCAGAGCCCATTCCCATCCTATCTCTTCCCATTTTCCCAACGCTTTCTCCAAATCCATTCCTATATATCCAAAGGTAGGCGGCGCATCCGGGGTCGTGCCAACGTTTGTCATTTTGACATGTATCGCGGATGTCTATGGGCGACAGTATCCACCATCAGGTGGACTGTTTGCTCATCTACCGCCTTCATCCATAAAAAAACATAAGAAGGTGAAATATATTTTGTATTGCGAATGTCCCTGCATTACCAGTCGTCACTCTTCAACTTCTTTAGAGGTGGTGTAGTTCTTCAGCGCTTGAGGTACCTACCGGCTTGTTATCCTTTACGACACCCACGAAAGGGGATGGCGTGGCGCTATTTTAGAGCCGGCCGACATTACAAGGCTTTATCAACCACCTACCACCATGTTAACACGAGTGTATCTTAATCTTTACATAGTATAAAACAAAGTCGCTTCCCGTCGTCTGTCCCTCTGTATGTACGCTTAGATCTTTTAAACTACGCAACGGATTTTAATGCGGTTTTCATCAATAGATAGAGTGATTCAAGAGGAAGGTTTATACGTATAGTTTAATATTGTTTTAACGAAACCGAAGCGAAGCGAGGGCGGTTCGCTAGTTATGAATAAATACAAGTAAACGAAACTAACCTGCACAATGGGGTCAAATTCAAATCCTTTGATGCAAAATAGTTGTAAAATTCGAGTACCATCGGCGCATATGTAGAATGAGTCACACAGAAATGGATGTGAAACATATCCAAACAGTCCTGGAGGACACAACTCTGCTGTTGTAGGTGTTGTTAGGTTCCCTGGCGCTTCTGTAGCGTTAGTTATTGGAAGAGGAGTAGTTGTTGTTAGGTTCCCTGGCGCTTCTGTAGCGTTAGTTATTGGAAGAGGAGTTGTTGTTGTTAGGTTCCCTGGCGCTTCTGTAGCGTTAGTTATTGGAAGAGGAGTTGTTGTCGTTAGGTTCCCTGGCGCTTCTGTAGCGTTAGTTATTGGAAGAGGAGTTGTTGTCGTTAGGTTCCCTGGCGCTTCTGTAGCGTTAGTTATTGGAAGAGGGGTAGTTGTTGTTAGGTTCCCTGGCGCTTCTGTAGCGTTAGTTATTGGAAGAGGAGTAGTTGTTGTTAGGTTCCCTGGCGCTTCTGTAGCGTTAGTTATTGGAAGAGGAGTTGTTGTTGTTAGGTTCCCTGGCGCTTCTGTAGCGTTAGTTATCGGAAGAGGAGTTGTTGTTGTTAGGTTCACTGGCGCTTCTGTAGCGTTAGTTATTGGAAGAGGAGTAGTTGTTGTTAGATTCCCTGGCGCTTCTGTAGCGTTAGTTATCGGAAGAGGAGTTGTTGTTGTTAGGTTCCCTGGCGCTTCTGTAGCGTTAGTTATCGGAAGAGGAGTTGTTGTTGTTAGGTTCCCTGGCGCTTCTGTAGCGTTAGTTATCGGAAGAGGAGTAGTTGTTGTTAGGTTCCCTGGCGCTTCTGTAGCGTTAGTTATCGGAAGAGGAGTAGTTGTTGTTAGGTTCCCTGGCGCTTCTGTAGCGTTAGTTATCGGAAGAGGAGTTGTTGTTGTTAGGTTCACTGGCGCTTCTGTAGCGTTAGTTATCGGAAGAGGAGTAGTTGTTGTTAGGTTCCCTGGCGCTTCTGTAGCGTTAGTTATCGGAAGAGGAGTTGTTGTTGTTAGGTTCCCTGGCGCTTCTGTAGCGTTAGTTATCGGAAGAGGAGTAGTTGTTGTTAGGTTCCCTGGCGCTTCTGTAGCGTTAGTTATCGGAAGAGGAGTAGTTGTTGTTAGGTTCCCTGGCGCTTCTGTAGCGTTAGTTATCGGAAGAGGAGTAGTTGTTGTTAGGTTCCCTGGCGCTTCTGTAGCGTTAGTTATCGGAAGAGGAGTTGTTGTTGTTAGGTTCCCAGGCGCTTCTGTAGCGTTAGTTATCGGAAGAGGAGTAGTTGTTGTTAGGTTCCCTGGCGCTTCTGTAGCGTTAGTTATCGGAAGAGGAGTAGTTGTTGTTAGGTTCCCTGGCGCTTCTGTAGCGTTAGTTATCGGAAGAGGAGTTGTTGTTGTTAGGTTCCCTGGCGCTTCTGTAGCGTTAGTTATCGGAAGAGGAGTTGTTGTTGTTAGGTTCCCTGGCGCTTCTGTAGCGTTAGTTATCGGAAGAGGAGTAGTTGTTGTTAGGTTCCCTGGCGCTTCTGTAGCGTTAGTTATCGGAAGAGGAGTAGTTGTTGTTAGGTTCCCTGGCGCTTCTGTAGCGTTAGTTACCGGAAGAGGGGTAGTTGTTGTTAGGTTCCCTGGCGCTTCTGTAGCGGTAGTTATCGGAAGAGGAGTTGTTGTTGTTAGGTTCACTGGCGCTTCTGTAGCGTTAGTTATCGGAAGAGGGGTTGTTGTTGTTAGGTTCCCTGGCGCTTCTGTAGCGTTAGTTATCGGAAGAGGGGTAGTTGTTGTTAGGTTCCCTGGCGCTTCTGTAGCGTTAGTTATCGGAAGAGGAGTAGTTGTTGTTAGGTTCCCTGGCGCTTCTGTAGCGTTAGTTATCGGAAGAGGAGTTGTTGTTGTTAGGTTCACTGGCGCTTCTGTAGCGTTAGTTATCGGAAGAGGGGTTGTTGTTGTTAGGTTCCCTGGCGCTTCTGTAGCGTTAGTTATCGGAAGAGGGGTAGTTGTTGTTAGGTTCCCTGGCGCTTCTGTAGCGTTAGTTATCGGAAGAGGAGTTGTTGTTGTTAGGTTCCCTGGCGCTTCTGTAGCGTTAGTTATTGGAAGAGGAGTTGTTGTCGTTAGGTTCCCTGGCGCTTCTGTAGCGTTAGTTATTGGAAGAGGAGTTGTTGTCGTTAGGTTCCCTGGCGCTTCTGTAGCGTTAGTTATTGGAAGAGGGGTAGTTGTTGTTAGGTTCCCTGGCGCTTCTGTAGCGTTAGTTATCGGAAGAGGAGTTGTTGTTGTTAGGTTCACTGGCGCTTCTGTAGCGTTAGTTATCGGAAGAGGAGTAGTTGTTGTTAGGTTCCCTGGCGCTTCTGTAGCGTTAGTTATCGGAAGAGGAGCTGTTGTTGTTAGGTTCCCTGGCGCTTCTGTAGCGTTAGTTATCGGAAGAGGAGTAGTTGTTGTTAGGTTCCCTGGCGCTTCTGTAGCGTTAGTTATCGGAAGAGGAATAGTTGTTGTTAGGTTCCCTGGCGCTTCTGTAGCGTTAGTTATCGGAAGAGGAGTTGTTGTTGTTAGGTTCCCTGGCGCTTCTGTAGCGTTAGTTATCGGAAGAGGAGTTGTTGTTGTTAGGTTCCCTGGCGCTTCTGTAGCGTTAGTTATCGGAAGAGGAGTTGTTGTTGTTAGGTTCCCTGGCGCTTCTGTAGCGTTAGTTATCGGAAGAGGAGTAGTTGTTGTTAGGTTCCCTGGCGCTTCTGTAGCGTTAGTTATCGGAAGAGGAGTTGTTGTTGTTAGGTTCACTGGCGCTTCTGTAGCGTTAGTTATTGGAAGAGGAGTAGTTGTTGTTAGGTTCCCTGGCGCTTCTGTAGCGTTAGTTATCGGAAGAGGAGTTGTTGTTGTTAGGTTCCCTGGCGCTTCTGTAGCGTTAGTTATCGGAAGAGGAGTTGTTGTTGTTAGGTTCCTTGGCGCTTCTGTAGCGTTAGTTATCGGAAGAGGAGTAGTTGTTGTTAGGTTCCCTGGCGCTTCTGTAGCGTTAGTTATCGGAAGAGGAGTAGTTGTTGTTAGGTTCCCTGGCGCTTCTGTAGCGTTAGTTATCGGAAGAGGAGTTGTTGTTGTTAGGTTCACTGGCGCTTCTGTAGCGTTAGTTATCGGAAGAGGAGTAGTTGTTGTTAGGTTCCCTGGCGCTTCTGTAGCGTTAGTTATCGGAAGAGGAGTTGTTGTTGTTAGGTTCCCTGGCGCTTCTGTAGCGTTAGTTATCGGAAGAGGAGTTGTTGTTGTTAGGTTCCCTGGCGCTTCTGTAGCGTTAGTTATCGGAAGAGGAGTAGTTGTTGTTAGGTTCCCTGGCGCTTCTGTAGCGTTAGTTATCGGAAGAGGAGTAGTTGTTGTTAGGTTCCCTGGCGCTTCTGTAGCGTTAGTTATCGGAAGAGGAGTAGTTGTTGTTAGGTTCCCTGGCGCTTCTGTAGCGTTAGTTATCGGAAGAGGAGTTGTTGTGGTTAGGTTCCCTGGCGCTTCTGTAGCGTTAGTTATTGGAAGAGGAGTTGTTGTCGTTAGGTTCCCTGGCGCTTCTGTAGCGTTAGTTATTGGAAGAGGAGTTGTTGTCGTTAGGTTCCCTGGCGCTTCTGTAGCGTTAGTTATTGGAAGAGGGGTAGTTGTTGTTAGGTTCCCTGGCGCTTCTGTAGCGTTAGTTATTGGAAGAGGAGTAGTTGTTGTTAGGTTCCCTGGCGCTTCTGTAGCGTTAGTTATTGGAAGAGGAGTTGTTGTTGTTAGGTTCCCTGGCGCTTCTGTAGCGTTAGTTATCGGAAGAGGAGTTGTTGTTGTTAGGTTCACTGGCGCTTCTGTAGCGTTAGTTATCGGAAGAGGAGTAGTTGTTGTTAGGTTCCCTGGCGCTTCTGTAGCGTTAGTTATCGGAAGAGGAGTTGTTGTTGTTAGGTTCCCTGGCGCTTCTGTAGCGTTAGTTATCGGAAGAGGAGCTGTTGTTGTTAGGTTCCCTGGCGCTTCTGTAGCGTTAGTTATCGGAAGAGGAGTAGTTGTTGTTAGGTTCCCTGGCGCTTCTGTAGCGTTAGTTATCGGAAGAGGAGTTGTTGTTGTTAGGTTCCCTGGCGCTTCTGTAGCGTTAGTTATCGGAAGAGGAGTTGTTGTTGTTAGGTTCCCTGGCGCTTCTGTAGCGTTAGTTATTGGAAGAGGAGTAGTTGTTGTTAGGTTCCCTGGCGCTTCTGTAGCGTTAGTTATCGGAAGAGGAGTTGTTGTTGTTAGGTTCCCTGGCGCTTCTGTAGCGTTAGTTATCGGAAGAGGAGTAGTTGTTGTTAGGTTCCCTGGCGCTTCTGTAGCGTTAGTTATCGGAAGAGGAGTAGTTGTTGTTAGGTTCCCTGGCGCTTCTGTAGCGTTAGTTATCGGAAGAGGAGTTGTTGTTGTTAGGTTCCCTGGCGCTTCTGTAGCGTTAGTTATTGGAAGAGGGGTAGTTGTTGTTAGGTTCCCTGGCGCTTCTGTAGCGTTAGTTATTGGAAGAGGAGTAGTTGTTGTTAGGTTCCCTGGCGCTTCTGTAGCGTTAGTTATTGGAAGAGGAGTTGTTGTTGTTAGGTTCCCTGGCGCTTCTGTAGCGTTAGTTATCGGAAGAGGAGTTGTTGTTGTTAGGTTCACTGGCGCTTCTGTAGGGTTAGTTATCGGAAGAGGAGTAGTTGTTGTTAGGTTCCCTGGCGCTTCTGTAGCGTTAGTTATCGGAAGAGGAGTTGTTGTTGTTAGGTTCCCTGGCGCTTCTGTAGCGTTAGTTATCGGAAGAGGAGCTGTTGTTGTTAGGTTCCCTGGCGCTTCTGTAGCGTTAGTTATCGGAAGAGGAGTAGTTGTTGTTAGGTTCCCTGGCGCTTCTGTAGCGTTAGTTATCGGAAGAGGAATAGTTGTTGTTAGGTTCCCTGGCGCTTCTGTAGCGTTAGTTATCGGAAGAGGAGTTGTTGTTGTTAGGTTCCCTGGCGCTTCTGTAGCGTTAGTTATCGGAAGAGGAGTTGTTGTTGTTAGGTTCCCTGGCGCTTCTGTAGCGTTAGTTATCGGAAGAGGAGTAGTTGTTGTTAGGTTCCCTGGCGCTTCTGTAGCGTTAGTTATCGGAAGAGGAGTTGTTGTTGTTAGGTTCACTGGCGCTTCTGTAGCGTTAGTTATTGGAAGAGGAGTAGTTGTTGTTAGGTTCCCTGGCGCTTCTGTAGCGTTAGTTATCGGAAGAGGAGTTGTTGTTGTTAGGTTCCCTGGCGCTTCTGTAGCGTTAGTTATCGGAAGAGGAGTTGTTGTTGTTAGGTTCCCTGGCGCTTCTGTAGCGTTAGTTATCGGAAGAGGAGTAGTTGTTGTTAGGTTCCCTGGCGCTTCTGTAGCGTTAATTATCGGAAGAGGAGTAGTTGTTGTTAGGTTCCCTGGCGCTTCTGTAGCGTTAGTTATCGGAAGAGGAGTTGTTGTTGTTAGGTTCACTGGCGCTTCTGTAGCGTTAGTTATCGGAAGAGGAGTAGTTGTTGTTAGGTTCCCTGGCGCTTCTGTAGCGTTAGTTATCGGAAGAGGAGTTGTTGTTGTTAGGTTCCCTGGCGCTTCTGTAGCGTTAGTTATCGGAAGAGGAGTTGTTGTTGTTAGGTTCCCTGGCGCTTCTGTAGCGTTAGTTATCGGAAGAGGAGTAGTTGTTGTTAGGTTCCCTGGCGCTTCTGTAGCGTTAGTTATCGGAAGAGGAGTAGTTGTTGTTAGGTTCCCTGGCGCTTCTGTAGCGTTAGTTATCGGAAGAGGAGTAGTTGTTGTTAGGTTCCCTGGCGCTTCTGTAGCGTTAGTTATTGGAAGAGGAGTAGTTGTTGTTAGGTTCCCTGGCGCTTCTGTAGCGTTAGTTATCGGAAGAGGAGTTGTTGTTGTTAGGTTCCCTGGCGCTTCTGTAGCGTTAGTTATCGGAAGAGGAGTTGTTGTTGTTAGGTTCCCTGGCGCTTCTGTAGCGTTAGTTATCGGAAGAGGAGTTGTTGTTGTTAGGTTCCTTGGCGCTTCTGTAGCGTTAGTTATCGGAAGAGGAGTAGTTGTTGTTAGGTTCCCTGGCGCTTCTGTAGCGTTAGTTATCGGAAGAGGAGTAGTTGTTGTTAGGTTCCCTGGCGCTTCTGTAGCGTTAGTTATCGGAAGAGGAGTTGTTGTTGTTAGGTTCACTGGCGCTTCTGTAGCGTTAGTTATCGGAAGAGGAGTAGTTGTTGTTAGGTTCCCTGGCGCTTCTGTAGCGTTAGTTATCGGAAGAGGAGTTGTTGTTGTTAGGTTCCCTGGCGCTTCTGTAGCGTTAGTTATCGGAAGAGGAGTTGTTGTTGTTAGGTTCCCTGGCGCTTCTGTAGCGTTAGTTATCGGAAGAGGAGTAGTTGTTGTTAGGTTCCCTGGCGCTTCTGTAGCGTTAGTTATCGGAAGAGGAGTAGTTGTTGTTAGGTTCCCTGGCGCTTCTGTAGCGTTAGTTATCGGAAGAGGAGTAGTTGTTGTTAGGTTCCCTGGCGCTTCTGTAGCGTTAGTTATCGGAAGAGGAGTTGTTGTGGTTAGGTTCCCTGGCGCTTCTGTAGCGTTAGTTATTGGAAGAGGAGTTGTTGTCGTTAGGTTCCCTGGCGCTTCTGTAGCGTTAGTTATTGGAAGAGGAGTTGTTGTCGTTAGGTTCCCTGGCGCTTCTGTAGCGTTAGTTATTGGAAGAGGGGTAGTTGTTGTTAGGTTCCCTGGCGCTTCTGTAGCGTTAGTTATTGGAAGAGGAGTAGTTGTTGTTAGGTTCCCTGGCGCTTCTGTAGCGTTAGTTATTGGAAGAGGAGTTGTTGTTGTTAGGTTCCCTGGCGCTTCTGTAGCGTTAGTTATCGGAAGAGGAGTTGTTGTTGTTAGGTTCACTGGCGCTTCTGTAGCGTTAGTTATCGGAAGAGGAGTAGTTGTTGTTAGGTTCCCTGGCGCTTCTGTAGCGTTAGTTATCGGAAGAGGAGTTGTTGTTGTTAGGTTCCCTGGCGCTTCTGTAGCGTTAGTTATCGGAAGAGGAGCTGTTGTTGTTAGGTTCCCTGGCGCTTCTGTAGCGTTAGTTATCGGAAGAGGAGTAGTTGTTGTTAGGTTCCCTGGCGCTTCTGTAGCGTTAGTTATCGGAAGAGGAGTTGTTGTTGTTAGGTTCCCTGGCGCTTCTGTAGCGTTAGTTATCGGAAGAGGAGTTGTTGTTGTTAGGTTCCCTGGCGCTTCTGTAGCGTTAGTTATTGGAAGAGGAGTAGTTGTTGTTAGGTTCCCTGGCGCTTCTGTAGCGTTAGTTATCGGAAGAGGAGTTGTTGTTGTTAGGTTCCCTGGCGCTTCTGTAGCGTTAGTTATCGGAAGAGGAGTAGTTGTTGTTAGGTTCCCTGGCGCTTCTGTAGCGTTAGTTATCGGAAGAGGAGTAGTTGTTGTTAGGTTCCCTGGCGCTTCTGTAGCGTTAGTTATCGGAAGAGGAGTTGTTGTTGTTAGGTTCCCTGGCGCTTCTGTAGCGTTAGTTATTGGAAGAGGGGTAGTTGTTGTTAGGTTCCCTGGCGCTTCTGTAGCGTTAGTTATTGGAAGAGGAGTAGTTGTTGTTAGGTTCCCTGGCGCTTCTGTAGCGTTAGTTATTGGAAGAGGAGTTGTTGTTGTTAGGTTCCCTGGCGCTTCTGTAGCGTTAGTTATCGGAAGAGGAGTTGTTGTTGTTAGGTTCACTGGCGCTTCTGTAGGGTTAGTTATCGGAAGAGGAGTAGTTGTTGTTAGGTTCCCTGGCGCTTCTGTAGCGTTAGTTATCGGAAGAGGAGTTGTTGTTGTTAGGTTCCCTGGCGCTTCTGTAGCGTTAGTTATCGGAAGAGGAGCTGTTGTTGTTAGGTTCCCTGGCGCTTCTGTAGCGTTAGTTATCGGAAGAGGAGTAGTTGTTGTTAGGTTCCCTGGCGCTTCTGTAGCGTTAGTTATCGGAAGAGGAATAGTTGTTGTTAGGTTCCCTGGCGCTTCTGTAGCGTTAGTTATCGGAAGAGGAGTTGTTGTTGTTAGGTTCCCTGGCGCTTCTGTAGCGTTAGTTATCGGAAGAGGAGTTGTTGTTGTTAGGTTCCCTGGCGCTTCTGTAGCGTTAGTTATCGGAAGAGGAGTAGTTGTTGTTAGGTTCCCTGGCGCTTCTGTAGCGTTAGTTATCGGAAGAGGAGTTGTTGTTGTTAGGTTCACTGGCGCTTCTGTAGCGTTAGTTATTGGAAGAGGAGTAGTTGTTGTTAGGTTCCCTGGCGCTTCTGTAGCGTTAGTTATCGGAAGAGGAGTTGTTGTTGTTAGGTTCCCTGGCGCTTCTGTAGCGTTAGTTATCGGAAGAGGAGTTGTTGTTGTTAGGTTCCCTGGCGCTTCTGTAGCGTTAGTTATCGGAAGAGGAGTAGTTGTTGTTAGGTTCCCTGGCGCTTCTGTAGCGTTAATTATCGGAAGAGGAGTAGTTGTTGTTAGGTTCCCTGGCGCTTCTGTAGCGTTAGTTATCGGAAGAGGAGTTGTTGTTGTTAGGTTCACTGGCGCTTCTGTAGCGTTAGTTATCGGAAGAGGAGTAGTTGTTGTTAGGTTCCCTGGCGCTTCTGTAGCGTTAGTTATCGGAAGAGGAGTTGTTGTTGTTAGGTTCCCTGGCGCTTCTGTAGCGTTAGTTATCGGAAGAGGAGTTGTTGTTGTTAGGTTCCCTGGCGCTTCTGTAGCGTTAGTTATCGGAAGAGGAGTAGTTGTTGTTAGGTTCCCTGGCGCTTCTGTAGCGTTAGTTATCGGAAGAGGAGTAGTTGTTGTTAGGTTCCCTGGCGCTTCTGTAGCGTTAGTTATCGGAAGAGGAGTAGTTGTTGTTAGGTTCCCTGGCGCTTCTGTAGCGTTAGTTATTGGAAGAGGAGTAGTTGTTGTTAGGTTCCCTGGCGCTTCTGTAGCGTTAGTTATCGGAAGAGGAGTTGTTGTTGTTAGGTTCCCTGGCGCTTCTATAGCATTTGTTATGGATAAATCTCTCGAAAGACGACAGTTGACCAAATATGGCCAGTCGCAAACCTGTAAAGAAAGCAAGATAAATATGTAGGATGTCCCAGATTGAGCGCCATTTTTTGTTTGGCGGTTGGCAACTCTGGTTTGTTCATAGATGTCACATAAGGCAGTTGCAATTAGTCAACATGGAACGCTGCACGAAAGAGCAACGCAGTATGAATTTTAGAGCAGTATGGAGTGGACCATCATTTTGGTGAAATATTATCTTTACTGACGAGGCCCATTTCCACCTTGACGGATACGTCAATAAGCAAAATTGTCGTATCTGGGGCTTGGAGAATCCTCATGAGATTCATGAAAAACGGATGCATTCTCAAAGAGTTGGTTCGACGGGATCATAGGGGCATTTTTTTTAGGTATCGGTATTTAGGTAGGCATAGAGAGGTATCGCAACGGGAGATTTTTTGACACCAATTGGAAGATATGGACCTCGATTAACTGTGTTTCCAACAGGACGGTGCCACATGTCACACAGCGGGAGAAACAATGACCTTAATTTTTTTTCTAAATTAAATCCGGCGCTCAATCTGGGACAGCCTTTATACATATCAATAAGACAAATAATTTTTGAATTAGGCATACTTCTTACTCATCTTGTTGGCTGTGGTGGCCTCATATGTCCTTATTGACATTTGAATTCATAATTTTTTTTTTTTGATTGATTTACATTGTATTATCGGGCTATAATCCACCACGTAGTCTCAAAGAGAATAGATAGATTCACATACTCGAGATTTTTTTATTTCTCGATGCTTTCCCTCACCAACCAACTGGTGACATTTTTTTAAAAAATCCGTACATTATTAGAAACTCATTGGTTCGGACCGAGGATTCGAACTCATGATCACACGAATGTGACTCGAGTACCTATAGTTACCCCTAGGCTTTCACCGCTCTATACAAATGATTTTTTTTTTATTTTTAATAAAAATACACTTACTTTTTTGGCAGCATTGAACAGCAAGCCTGGTCCGCAAACTAACTCAATCTTCAATCCATCGCTGTACTGGTAGAACCTGGAGCAGTCGGTCTCATGGGGAACGAGTATGTAGCCGTCTGATAAATGGCCTTCGGACAGATACTCGGCTGATGATGTGGCGAATAGTCCTAAGACGCCAAGTAGAATACCCACTGCTGGAATCATATTAAACAATAATTTGAAGCGCATGTGTGGAACTTGATGTGAAAGTAGAGATTTACTTTGATAGATATATAGACAACATTCTTCTTACCACACCAAAACAGTAACCAGTAACCGACATACTCGTAGTAAACATATGAAGTGTACAAAAGGCGGTCTCATTGCTAAAATGCGATCTTTACCAGACAATATTTGATTGATTGATAAATTCTTTATTGCACCAAAATGTGTGTACAAAGGCGAACTTAATGCTATATAGCATGCTATATAGCGTTCTGACAATATTACACTATATAAATACAACATAAATAAATATCAATTTATACACACATACATGCATATGTACATTTATACACACATAAATACATAAAAATATAAGTAAAATAGTAATAAACATATCAGTCATTCACACTGTTTGAGTAAAAAGTGTTCAAGATACACGCGATTTGAAGACATCAATTGACTGAGCCTCCCTGATCCCAGCCGGTAAGCTATTCCAGAGTTGTGTTGCTGTACAGGTAAAGGAATGGGCATAATAATCCCTGCGACATGTGGGGGTAGTTAAAAATTTATAGTAGGTAGTTAGTACATGCGGGGTACATACCCAACGAAATGTTTAAATGCGAAGCGCTTACTAAGGTATTCTGGAGACCAAATATTGTGAAGTATCTTATATAACATAGTGAGTGCGTGTACATTTCGTCTATTACGTCTATTATTATTTGGGTAGAGACGGAATAAATATTTTAATCAAAGACATTATCTATACATATTATTCATACATATCATAAATATAGATATATATATAATATACATAAATCGGACAAATTAATTATAAGCAATAAGGTATTTTAAATTTTCCCGTTTTTTACACATTTTATAATCTAAATCGATTTAGATTATAAAAAGCAATAAGATAGATGGAATAAAAGGAAAAGTAGTAATGCAAGCGGCAATAAGATTGAAGAAAGATATAGAGAAATAGAGAAATATAAATAAACGTAGATAAAGAGAGACAAAGGAGGTATTAAAAGACATACCTAGAACTAAATAATAAAACTAGAACTAGAAATATTACAAAGCTGAATAAGTATTTAGCAAATTGGCTTTTGAAGCAGGTGAAGAGCACGTTTCCAATGATATTGTGAATTAATGAATTAAAAATTGTATATTTTGGGTTTTGTGATTTAATATTGATAGTTTATTAAACTTCAATGTGCGTAATATTTATGATAGTCAAATAAAAGCGTGAGACTGCGTTATTCGTGTTCGTGTGCTTCCAAGGAGTCCAGGAGTCTTCCAAGGAGTCCGCCGTCCTCAGTAAGCTATCAATTAACCGAGCAACTAATTATCGTGTAGTGTTTTCGTTTTGATTTCAAAATTGTTAATTACGAAGGAAACTACACTGGCAGAGTGTGTCAATTTCGCTATTGCCATATAAAAAAAGAAAAACGCCTTCCCTGAATGACCCATTAGCAGAAATTATAATGCCCTAAAACCAAAATTACCTACGATCAATATGTCCCATTAGCAAAATAACACGCTATATAAGCACAACGTCCTATTTATAAAATACTAGCGACCCGCCCTCGCTTCGCTTCGGTTTGTTTTTTTTTTCAAAATTTCAAAATAAAATATAGCCTATATTTATTACATTAGTATAGAAAAGTAAAGTAGGTACACACTGAAATGTGTACTTGCCGTACCCTACCATCAGCCTATGTCTCTCCACTGCTGAATATAGACCTCTCCCAAGCACCGCCACCACGTAGGTACAATCTTACGCTTTTCTCATACTGCCAACATCGCCGAGCGTGATTGTCAAACATTTCTTTAATAATGAATTTGTATTGTCTTCAAGTGGGTGTCGTAAAATGCGTCTAGGGGCTATCAAAACCGCTACCACGAACCCTGAAAAACTGGATCACCTCTAAAACAGTGAATTCCCCAACCCAACCCTTGGCTAGCGTGGCATTTTACGTCACGAAACATTTTACGACCATATTTTTTATTTCGCTCTAATTTAAATTGTTACTGTGGCGTGGTCAAGAAGTATCACATGGTAGTATGATAGCCTGGCCGGAACCCCACTGCTCTTTCCGGTACGTGGTTTCCATTTAAACATCCGTCAACTCCATCGGTTGTCGGTCCTAAAGTACATAATGACATGCATATTTCAGCTTGATAATTCTGTAAGCTATATCTATCGGTAACTTTCGTTCTTTGGCGAATGTATTCGTCTCTTGTATCATTCAGTAAAGAAACTCCGCTCGTAGCTCTCCATAGATTGCCGAGCGGCTTGAAACTTATTTAACAGGCCAACCGTTGGAATTCACGTTTCGAGACTATACATACGTCATTGCCTACCCACTGATTGAAGGATTTAGATTTCAAGCATTGTGATTTAAGCGATGAGAAGAGCTGACGATTACCACTTAATGAATTGATGTTCTTGCTTACCAATGTCCATTTTACACAGAAACACCATTACGTCCAATCGGGTCTTCAAATGGGTAATGAAGTAAATAACCTATTTGATGACTTATATCAAAATCTTCATACTGATAGTAGATACATGCTTAAAGAATTTATGAATACAGATTTGTTGATAATTATTATCAACGACGATTAAATTATGTTGTATTTTTTTATTAATAGATATTATTCATTAACTTACCTGTGTTTGATTTCAATTATTTTGTAATATTTAATTGAGATCAATCGGAGAATTTAAATGTTTCCATTTAAATGTTCTATTCAAATATGTGTAGAAATAATTGTTAGAATATATTTTTTGTTATGTCAACACAGAAAGGCTGTATGATGCAATTATCAGAAGCCACTTCGACTATGGATGTTTCTTACAGTAAGATGGCACTTTGCAAGCTGGAGAGGATTCAGTCTAAATGTTTGCGTATCATCACGGGCGCTATGAAATCTTCCCCAATTAACGCCCTTCAAGTGGTATTTGGAACCTCCTTTAAATCTTCGCCGACAATTTTTAGCTGAAGAATTTCAATATTATACAATTTTTCTCTCATCCGCTACTTCAAAGACTTAGATTAGGTATTGTCTCAGCTACTGTCTTCGAGTTCCTGGTCTCATTATACCCCTCTTTTACTCAAAAAGTTCTTAAAATTCTCTGAACTACCTACTTATCAACTTGATAAGAATCCTCTGTTCCATTTTAATTTTGAATCTCTGCTCTTGCTCTCTTCGGAGTTATTCTTTATTTTGGCATTGGAAAAAAATCCCCTGATGCAACATATTGCATCCAATGCCATATTAGACGAAAAATGGCCTGGCTGGTTAACTGTTTATACAGATCCATCAAATTAAGTATCTGAAGATATAAAACATAACAGATATATAGATATAAAACAAAAAACGATCAGTGCAAAAAATCAAAAGAAGAACGTAGAGCCTAGTGATGCGACACAACAACAGTGATGTGCCCATCACCAGTCTTATGCGAGGGAGTTAAAAAAATACACATTTACAACACTCTAGATTATGTTATTAAAAACTAAAGCATGCTAGACACATCAAATATAAAATATCTTTAATAAATATTGACAAATTGATTGTACTTACCTACTCAAACTCAAACATAATAATTATTAAGTACCAGCTGATTTATAAAGCTTTGTATACAGCATCTTTTCTTCCCGTCAGCCGGTGAAACATTTCGGTGAAACAAAGCCTATTCGAAGCGCCAAGCTAAGCTTAATTAACCTGTGGAAACCTCATGAAAATCCGCTTTGGAGATTAGCGGGTTCGAAGAGACAAACAAACTGACAGCCAAACAGACAGACAAAAAAATTTCAAAATCGTCTTTTTGTATTCTGATACTCTTCCTTCATCGCCCCCAATAAGTTTTCGGTAAATATATTCAATGTACAGACACGCTGGTTCTACGTTTTTATTGTATGTAATCTGACAATTGCCAATTACTAATCGTTATCTTCAGATTTATGTAGATAAAGCAAATTATAAATCAATGACAAATAAACAAAAAACATTGGAAACCCCAAGATGAAAAACGTGCCCAAGTACAGCTTACGGCAGAACTAATACGTTCACAAATAAATATTATTTAATTGGATTCAATTAAATAAATAAAAAATAAGTAATATATATTAATCAATCAATATACACTTCTCGGCCGAAAGTAATACACATCGGTTAGCTTCGGTTTTGTAGAGCGTCGTCTCTGTCGTGTGCCTGTACGTACGACTTTCATTTGTCCTACTGTTTGAAAACGGTTAATTTTTATTTTGTTCAAAGAATTTCTTCTTTCGTTTAGCATTTTTTGTATCTTGCAATACTTACAGGTCTTTTTACTGCCCTTCAGTTTTCTTGCTTCTTGTTCTTGAATTTCCATTTTGTTTGGTGTAGGTATCTGACAATAGCGCTGATTTCCATTATTGACCCTTTCCATTATTCTTTCTTGGTTCTGCTCTTTTTTTGGTATGGTGTTAAATATCTCCAATATTTAATAATAAGCTAAACTCCTTTCTAATTTACAATCGTTTTGATTCGGTTGAAGAATTCCTAAATACTTAATAACTTATATCAATCATCTGCACATAAAGGAAATAATATTAATGATACGGTGATCGGCTTAGAATAATTTTATTAATTTAATTATTTCCAATGTACCATAATTTAATATTCCTATGTACTACTTATATAAAAAATGATTTAATTTTAACTAAACATAATTGTAGCACTCGTCACAGCCCTCAAATTTGCTCTGCCTGGAAAGGGCCTCTAAGTTGTATGTACGCTTAGTTTGCAAATAAATAAAATAAACGTCATAGGGACAAAATGATTGTTTACTGTCTTTAATTAGTACGCTTTGCATATTTTTCTCTTGTAACGGGTGAGATATTGAACTTAACTGTAAAGTAATTGACGAGGTAGACGCAGCGACGGAAACATATGGAACCCCCCCGACGCGAGCGACGTATCCAATCTACACGTAATTTATTCGTCTGTCGAGTAGTTGTACATGCATAGGTAGCATGTAATTAACCAATTTGCCAGGAAGAAACGGCGCATGGAATTCATCGTTAACACAAATTGTCACTTTTGTCTTGTATGTGTGTTCTTATTAGGTTGATATCTTGGAAACAGTTTGAATAAAGTTTTCTTAAGCTTTGCATGTGACTTGATGATTTATTATTATACCCATAGCTCAAGATGTCTTTTAGCGCGCTTTTTGTTGAGTTCTTTCGGTATCCGCGCCTGGGTAGACGAGTGTCAAATTGATGATTGACGTTGCCTGACTATCCAGAGAACCTGATGAAGTAGGTGGGACTTCATCAGAATTGTATGGCATCGCCAGATGCAGCGTCGGCCTTAGCCATTCGGGCGCGCCGAGCGAGATTTTCTTCAGCGCCCTTTATTTCTTGTCCGAATAAAATCATTATTCTCAACCAATCAAATCAAAAAAACGGCCAAGTGTGTGTCGAAATCTTAGTCGAAATTAAAACCTAGACCTTAAAATTTACAGTAAATTTACAACATAGGAGTCCGTGATTAGGTGTAAGCGGCGGAAAAGTGTCCATACCACAAGTTTAGAATCACGTAACTCACGGATGGTCGGCAGGCGACGAGGAGCGGGCACTACCGCCAGCCGGAAGCAGCGGTGGTCAAACGGGGCGATGGAGGTCAGGCGCAAAAGGTGGCGCCCAGCAGCAGTACCAGATAAGTAGGTAATGCGTTTGAGTGTAAATTTGTTTATCAACTACCCGTAAAGCGCATTTGCACTTTTATCCTATTCTCCAAATGTATATGGTTCGGCAGTGATTGAGATATGGACGATTCACATCCCAACCTATACCTCCCCATTTTTTCAACTCTTTCTAAGAATTAATTCCTATATTTCCGAAGGTAGGGCGCATTCAGGGCCGTGGCAAACGTTTGTAATTCTGGACTGTTATTGGCATGTACCGCGGATGCAGCAGGGCGACAGTATAAACTTACCAACAAGTGAACTGTATGCTAGTCTTTCCATAAAAATATCCACTTTTAGGGTTAGATCTTGGTCATTTTCAAAAACATCTCAAAAATGACTCCAGGAGTCATGTTGTAATTTTTCAAACTTTGTAATTTTGGGTATATAATAAAAAAAAGTGCGGAACTTCTCCATTACCCGTTATAGAGAAAAATAAAACAAACGTATACATTTTTCCAAACTTTTATTTAAAACATTGCAACTATACCCTTACTCGATTACTACATGACATTCCGCTTAGGCATTTTTTTTTACAAACTTTTAAAACTACATTACATATTTCAGCGCGAAAACTGGAAAGATTTAATCAAGTTTAAGAGCGCATCAAATATTTGAGACAAGCCTAAATAAACATCGCCCCTTCCTTATGATAGTGTGATCAAAAATCGCCCCCTCCTTAGGATAGTGTGATCAAAAATCGCCCCCTCCTTAGGATAGTGTGATCAAAAATCGCCCCCTCCTTTGGATAGTGTGATCAAATATCACCCCCTCCTTAGGACAGTGTGATTAAAAATAGCCCCCTCCTTACGATAGTGTGATAAAAAATCGCCCCCTCCTTAGGATAAAGTGTGATCAACAATCGCCCCCTCCTTAGGGTAAAGTGTGATCAAATATCATCCCCTCCTTAGGATAGTGTGATTAATAATCGCCCCCTCCTTAGGATAGTGTGATCAAAAATCGCCCCCTACTTGGGATAGTGTGATCAAAAATCGCCCCCCCCCCCTAGGATAGTGTGATCAAACATCGGCCCAATCTAATGACAAACTAGAGTCAAACATCGTGCCCATCTAATGGCGAAGTCTATCTACAAAACGCCCCTTCCCAATGAGGTCAAATTAAATATCGCCCCCTTGTATTGACAAGGTCCGATCAAACATCACCACCTAATGACCCCCAGGCTCATTTTACCACGAGTTTTGTAAGTTTATTTAAATTTAAAGTTCCGATCGACTTATTCCAATCGTTTCCGACATATCTTATCCGATCGTGTATGATTGGGTACTGTACATGTAATGGCCGACAAAAGTACAATCAAATACACAAATTATTTCTTAAAGCTTATTCAAGCCTCATGTTTTCATACATTTATTTTTACAGACCGTATTTCTTTATACAGGCTGTATCCGAATCTTATCGAAAACCAATTATTCTGCTCGTGATTCTGAGTCAATTAACATATATTACGTATATATTAAAAAATAATTTTTTTTTGAAGTGTGTATTTAGCAAATTTGGCGGTGTGATGTTGGCGGGCTTTAGAATATCATTACCCCAACTCTTGCCGTGGGTGTCGTAGGCCTAAGGGATATCAAAGCCGCTACCACAAGCCCTGAGGAACTACACCGCCTCTAAAAGAGTGGACTCACCAACCCGCTTCTCTAGCGTGGCGTTTTAAACTCATACATCTACCAGTGGACGATACAAGGGCTGGTGACGATATAAAAAAAAATGATAAAAACTCAACCAAAAAGAAACTATTTAGGTTAAAATGTTCACGTTATTGAATTCAGAATTATAAAGGGAATTCAAGATTCCAGGCTTTGGCAAAAGTTCAGACCTGTATAACATTTAAATTATATTTTCTATAACAGCCTACAAATTACAATAAATAATTTTGAACACACGACTCATAGGTACGGAGGCGAACTCTCATTTATCGATCGATCAATGAACTAGTTGCAGGGAATGGAACTCTGTTGAGGCATTTGTTACAAACGAACCGACTAAGGACACAAGTAATTTATATTAATTGAATCTTCCGGGCTACTTGGCCGAGGTCTTCTGGAATCTCTTCTCTTTCTGCCAAACGTTTCTTCAATTGCGCTCGAGAAGCCGAAGAGACAACATCTCTCCGAAAGTGAACGCAGCCGCCACTGAAGATGTCAACCGCAGTTGTTGACGAAACGTTTGGAAGAAAGAGAAGAGATTCCAGAAGACCTCGGCCAAGTAGCCCGGAAGATTCAATTAATATGGACACCGGCCGAGAAAGCCTACACTCCACTACAACACAAGTAATTTACCTACAGCTATGCAAAAATCGGGAACAGCCTGTGAATGTAGACGGTATATCTCGACGAACGAAGTTATTCACGTTTTTAATAATATTGTGCATTTAGCAATGCTAATTAGTGGATTTCGGTTATAACGACGGCGAAGGGACCACTTTAATGTCGTCGCTATATCCGGAGGTCTCTATATCCGAAATAATAAAAAATCACGTACATATGTATACATATTTATTTATTTATCATTTATTTATATTATACACGGCTGTTACTAAAAAAACGAGTTATAGTGCACTGCTTAAGTTTAGACTTTTGTGCACGCTGTAAGGTATATTCCATTTTCATAATTCCCTCTACATCTAAATTATTATTGCCTTCTCCAAATAAACAGTACTTTTTGAGAGTTGTAATAGCACATAATGCATCTCTAATTGTTGGAATCTCGTTTACATTGCAATCCTCTTCCTCTTCTTCATGCTCCTTTTCTTGTGTTTGAAGTACAGACTCAATAATTTCATTATCCGTCAAGTCATCAGTAGTGATAACTTGATCATCAATATTCACATAAGTTTCCCAATCCGTAACTGTTGCTTCCGCTGATGATAATCTCGCCAATGGCAAGTTATCCATTTCATCATCAGAATCTTCATCAGTTGTATTAATGGTAGAAAATTTACCAAACCCAGCATGTGAAAAACATTTTTTTATTGTATCTGGAGTAACTCGTGCCCATGCTGTTGTTAACATTTCAATGCCATCCAGAAGATTGACGGCGAAAGGAGTCGAGCTGTTTTCATTGTCGTTTACCATTTTCTCGACAAGAAGCTTTCGATAATGGCTTTTCAGAGTCTTAATAATACCTTGATCGATAGGCTGAATAACTGACGTGGTGTTTGGTGGTAAAAATGCCAGTTTTATGTTAGTCAATTTTTGAATGTGTGGGTGAGCTGGACAATTGTCAATAAATAAGATGATTTTTTTATTGTTTCTTCTTAACTCAGAGTCCCATTTCCGTAAAACTTTTTCAAAAATTTCTGATGTCATCCACGCCTTTTTGTTGGCTTCGTAATCAACTGGCAAAGTTTTAACATTCTTGAAACACCTTGGTTTTTTCGCCTTACCTATAACCAGCAATTTACGTTTTTCACCTTCCATACTTGAAGCAACAAGCACCGTTATTCTATCTTTTGATAGTTTCCCTCCTGTACATTTTTCTCCTTTGAATTTTAGCGTTCTATCCGGAGTCAATTTAAAAAATAATCCGGTCTCATCAGCGTTCCATATTTGACTGTCGGTATATCCCTCAGTTAATTTTGGTAAAACTGTTCGCAACCAATTATCACAGTCGTTTTGCGATACACTAGCGGCTTCTCCACAAACTTTACCGACCACTATATCATGACGTTGTCTAAATCTGTAAATCCAGCTTTCTGAACATTTAAAGTCTGTTTTCCCAAGCTGTCTGGCAAAATGATTAGCTTTCTCTTGCAAAAGAGGACCGCTTATAGGTACCTTTTGGCTTCTCTGTGCTTTAAACCACACTAGAAGTACATTTTCAATATCTTGATGAGTTGGATTACGATTTTTCTTTATTTTCAGGGATTTTGATTCAAAACACTGCATAATTTTAGCGCGGTTTTTCCACATCGTTGATATTGTAGAATGTGAAACTCCCAAATTGTTTACACAGATCAACATTGTTTTCACCATTTTCCAGTCTCGAAATGATGTCCACTTTTTCTTTAACAGTAAATGTACGTCTAGGAGCCATGTTCACAAGTTTAAGAAACGATGTTTACTCACTGGAAATTGCTACGTAACTGACTCATAATTTTAACTTCGTGCACATGCTAAGTAACCCTACACACAAACAAAGCATTTGACCATCTGCGAATGTAAACAAAAGATTCTTATCCTTTGTTTACGTTACATTAAAGCTAATGAATGAGTCTTTGTGCCTTTGCCGACTCAGTCTCAATATCCGCAAGGAATTTCTAGGAATCTGTCCCAAATAGTTCATAAAAACAAGTCGTTATACCCGAATTAGGCGTTATATCCGGAGTCGCTATTGCCGAATGAATTTCCTACGAAAGTATGCTTTAAATTCTAGGGACGTAAGTTCGACGTCGCTATAACCGAAAAGTCGTTACAACCGAGGTCGTTATTAATGAAATCCACTGTATATCTATAATTTTCCATAAATTAGAATAGTATAATAGTTTTTGATTTTTTTTGGAATGGACAATTAAATAAAAACATTTTTTTTATTTACAGAAAAGCTACATTAATAACAGTTTTTTTTTTTTAATTTAAATTAGAATAAAAGTATGACAACGCTTGTATGCTACGAGCAAGTCACTAAATATACAAGATAAGTATATAATGTTCCAAGATATTATGTGAAAACATTATAAGGTTGAAAATAATTATTTATTTACTACGCGTTATTATTTCACCCGACTACGGCGAAGCCGAAGAGGTCATGAATCCTGTATGAAGGTATTAAAGACCGGAAAATATAATACGAAACATTAAGTTTATTAAACACCTAGCTGCGCCCGCGACTACTTACGCGTGGAATTTTAGTTTTTAAACTCTAAACTGGGATATCTTTTCTTCGCGTCGGCCGATTTCGATGAAACAAAGCCTATTCGAAGCGCCCAGCCAAGATTAATTAATCCAAAATCCGTTCGGTAGTTTTGGGGATTAGCGTGTTCAAACAGACAGTCAGACAAAAATTTTCAAAATCGTCTTTTTGTATTCTGATACTCTTCCTTCATCGCCCCCAATCAGTTTTTGGAAAATATATTCAATGTACAGACACGCTGCTTCTACAGTTTTATTATACGTATAGATTACTGACAATTGAGTCGTATAGAATCAAAGACGGCAAAATAGGTTAGTAACTTCACCATAAACTCTTTATTAACACTATTAATTAACTTTATTAACTAAGAGTTTATTAACTCTTCATCAAGTAATATATGTATTAACATCCTTGATGGTGAAGAGTTAATCAAATCAGTTTAGTTTTAAATTTTCTACGTTGCCATATATTTACCTCATTTTTGCTTACTAACCTATTTTGCCGTCTTTGATTCTATACGACTTAATTGTCAATTACTAATCGTTATCTTCACATTTATGTAGATAAAGCAAATTATGAATTAATGACCTATAAACAAAAAAACATTGGAAAATCCAAGATAAAAACTGCTAGGACTTAATCACCATACGAAAACAGTGTCAACGATGTATTAGATACCTAATAGTTCGGGGAGTAAGTCTTTTCGTATTTTGTATGTATGAAGTTGTGATCCAATATCTTTTATTGAACCGTTTGTACCTGGCTGGTTATGATACCATTAAAAAGGTAACATTTAAGAAAAATAAATAAAAAAACTGTTCTCCGCCATTTTTCAATTGTTTTTTTCTGTTCAAGAAAATTATTGAATCTAACGAAGAAATTCGATACATCTTTAAAGTTTTATTACAAAAATGGGAAAAATGCGACACAAGCCGCGAGAAATATTTGTGCCGTTTATGGACCTAATGCAGTGTAAGAGTAGCACAAAGATGGTTTAAGCGTTTTCAGTCAGGAAATCTTAATGTTAAATATGCAGTTCGCTCCGGTCGCCCTGTTACCGATAATGGTGATGCCATTTGTGAAAAAGTGCAGCAAGATCGGCATATAAGTAGTTACGACATTGCTGGGCATTGACCACAAAACAGTTTGGACTCATTTGAAAAAGTCTGGATTCAAAAAAAAGCTCGATATTTGGTGTGACGGTATATTGTGACGTCATCGTCGCGCGTTTGAAACGCTCGCTCATAAACGCGATTTCAAAACTTCAATCACCATACTTAATATTTTAGCTTAATCCTGTTTGTATTAATATTTCCATCCCTTTGTGTTGGGATGATCTTTCTTCGGGAATCCGGAGATAGACAAAAAGGCAGGTTATCGTTCAAAGGTTTTCGCGAATTCACTTGAATACAAAGATGTCACAATACAGCTCGTATTAAATTAAATATTAAGCAAAGCGACATCTATTACTATAGTAAGTAACTACATTAAAAGGACCATTACAAACCACCTTAGTGTACAATTAATTGACACTAGATGGCACTGTTCGTGACATTTTGTAAATATAATTGCATAATATATTAGAACATTATTAGAGTATTTTTTTAAAAATTATAAGTGACTGGATATTCCAAACAATTTATTTAAAATGGAGTGAGACAGGCAGACAGTCCATCTGGGGGTAAGATACTGTCGCACGTATACATCTACGATATATGTCAATATCTGTCAAAAGTGACAAACGTTGACATCTACCCAAACAAAAATCAAACAAAAACTCAACCCTACGACATGTAGAACTGTCAATAAAGTGTCATCTCCGTACAAATTTGACCTACCCATTGTAGCCCATGTTATCCCATTGTACTTTCTATTTAATGGGATGTGGTGAAAAATAGACTCACTTGAGAAGGAGTCCATTGATATTTATGACGTCAGTGTTCTGTGAAAGTGAGGTTACTCAAACAGTAGGATACGCCCAGTGGACTGTGAAATTACATAATGTAAATTATAACAGTTAAAAGTCAATAGTTTGAACGTTTTTTTTTTTAAATAATTTAATTCGATATTAATTAACGTTACGTTGTTTAGAATACCAAGCCGCAAATAATTTACAAAAATCTCTTTATTTTTATTTGAATTTTTTTTTCCATTTTGTACGTTCTCTAAATATACACTACTTACCAATGCACTAAAACGAGTCACATTTAAAAAAAAACGCGCGGTTCTTTGTATCGTTCAATTCCTGTAGTGAAATACAGTGGCGGTAACGCAGTGGTGACGCAAACGTAACGCAGTGGTGACGCAAACGTAACGCAGTGGTGACGCATACGTAACGCAGTGATGACGCATACGTAACTCAGTGGTGACGCATACGTAACGCAGTGGTGACTCAAACGTAACGCAGTGGTGACGCATACGTAACGCAGTGGTGACGCATACGTAACGCAGTGGTGACGCAAACGTAACGCAGTGGTGACGCAAACGTAACGCAGTGGTGACGCAAACGTAACGCAGTGGTGACGCAAACGTACGCAGTGGTGACGCATACGTAACGCAGTGGTGACGTATACGTTACGCAGTGGTGACGCAAACGTAACGCAGTGGTGACGCAAACGTAACGCAGTGGTGACGCATACGTAACGCAGTGGTGTCGCATACGTAACGCAGTGGTGACGTATACGTTACGCAGTGGTGACGCAAACGTAACTCAGTGGTGACGCAAACGTAACGCAGTGGTGACGCATACGTAACGCAGTGGTGACGCATACGTAACGCAGTGGTGACGCAAACGTAACTCAGTGGTGACGCACGCGTACCGTCAACTGTCCGCTGCGTTTTGAAACCAAATATATCATTAGTGATATAGTGCAAAATTGCCGTAAGTTAAGACTGTGTGACCGTTGCATAACCGCTGTGTTACCAAAGAATAGTAACTCCAAACCAATTTAAGACGGCATTTTTATAATATCAAATAGCTGTGTCCGTGCGTTTTGCCTTAAATTTTTGCTAGTATCTATAATAGTTAGGTTTAAACGGCCCTACTTTGTTAAGACCTAGGTATTTAGCTTGTTCGTCTGTCAGCTCTGTCAAATGTGCGTCAAATGTTGGCAGATGTAAACTGGCTACGTATTCGTCCATTTTCTTTGGTAATAGATATACATCCGCCTGAAAGAAAATTTAAATAAATTAATAAGACACATTGAAAATATAATATCTTTGACTTTAAGATTTATTGTCCTGCCGGGAATTGAACCGGCGAAGTTTTTTAATATTGTATAAAATAAGTCTTTAAACATTTTTTTTATGTCCGGCTGAGAATCAAGGCTATTTGAGGAAGTAGGCAAGGGCACCAAAGATTTGTCTTTACACAAATATATTTTGCTCGAACTGGAATCCAACTCTGGACATTTTGAACAATAGATGATAGATTCATTTACTAACCTTGTTTCGATGTAACTTCCCCTCGTTTGCTAACCTTGTTTGGATGTAACTTCCCATAATTTACTAATCTTGTTTCGACGTAATTTCCCCAAATTTACTAACCTTGTTTCGACGTAACTTCCCCAAATTTACTAACCTTGTTTCGACGTAACTTCCCCAAATTTACTAACCTTGTTTCGACGTAACTTCCCCAAATTTACTAACCTTGTTTCGACGTAACTTCCCCAAATTTACTAACCTTGTTTCGACGTAACTTCCCCAAATTTACTAACCTTGTTTCGACGTAACTTCCCCAAATTTACTAACCCTGTTTCGACGTAACTTGCCCAAATTTACTAACCCTGTTTCGATGTAACTTACACCAATTTACTAACCTTGTATCGATGTTGCGGTGCGTTATACAACTCGATAAGTGCGAGTGCCTGCGTGGCGGCTGTAACCGACACAACGAAGGAGGGTAATGAGGAACAGCAGAGGTTGGCTAAACGGCCTTCTGCTAGTAACACGATACGTTTACCGTTAGGCCAGATTATATGGTCCACCTGTAAATGACAATGTTGTATTGTGACGCCATTTGATAAAAAAAAAAAAGAGATTTTTTTTATTTTAATCAATGTCGAAGAGGTTAGCAAAAAATTAAAGTGGCAAATGTTGACGACAAAAGTTTGTAATGATGGTAAGTGGTCACGTCTGATGGCAAGTGGTATCTCACCTGTCCCCTAACCCTCTCCCACAGCAGATCGGGTGTCCGTAAAGCGTGTACATCCACTTCAGTGTTACTATGCCCCATATTACAAACAATGCAACCATTTTTCATTCGCTCCATATGCTCTCGTGTGACTACGCCTTTATTTCCCGTCGCCGTTATCACTATGTCCACTTGTCTTATTACCTGGAAATAATCATATATTTTACAAAATCAAAGAACAATAATTGTGTTTCGGGACACACATATATCCCACTACGTTCTACCTTTAATAGGCGTGCAATTAGAAACATAAACTTGAAAAATAATTTCAAAATCAAACTTGATCATTAATTTTGAACACAAACTGTTTACTATACTGGTTAATAAGTGTTACTAAAGCGCGCGTCACGAGCAGGAAGAATTTCGGTCATTGACATGAGGTCAGCCAAGACTGGACGGCAAAGAAATTTGTATGAAATCGTCGATCACCGTCCAGTTCACTAGACCCCTCTTATTATTGAACCTTAACCTCCGTCCAGTCTTGACTGAACTGATGTCAGCTCGTGGCGCGCGCTTTACAAGATTGACTATTTCCCGGAAGATATAATTAATTAATACAACATTAACATAAAATGGTGACATCAAATTATAATTTTACAATTAATTTTAATGTAATTTGATAACCAGTGCTGTTGTTATTAATTGTACGTCCACGGGGTAAAACTGCTCGCAGCTCCCGTCCGGGACTACCCGACTTTTCAGTGAATTCGTGACCACGGCTGGTGTCACCCGTGCCGAATCGCCAATATAGATAAAAAAAAATAAACAAATACCTTTGATTATTTATTCGCGTTCATACAAAGAAAACGCGAAAGTTTATCAAGTTCTCACAGTTTATCCTCTCTCATAGAAGACTACCTTGAAATGTACTGCATTCCCCACTTTATTCCATTTCCTGTACGTACGTGTTTCGGTAGTCTTTCCCATCCTATCTCTCACCATTTTCCCAACCCTTTCTCCAAATCCATTCATATAGCTCCAAAGGTAGGCAGAGCATCGCCTACCTTTCCTGCTCCTAACAGGGAGCGTGCCAGCGTTTGTCATTCTGGACTGATGTTGGCATGTATCGCGGATGTCTATGGCCGACAGTATCCACTTACCATCAGGTGGACTGTATGCTCGTTTGCTGACTTCATTCATAAAAAAAAAGATACTGAAAACTTATTGAGTTATTTTAGTGACATTGTATAATTACTTACTTCGTTTAGTTTAATTACTCTAAATCCATCCATAGCCGCTTGTAACGCGCATATTGGATCTATTTCGGTTACATATACCTGAAACATAAATAATATAATAGTAAATGTGATAAAAAATAATAATATCTAGTAAATGTAATAAAAATGAATAATAGTAAATGTGATAAATTAATAATATCTAGTAAATGTAATAAAAATGAATAATAGTAAATGTGATAAATTAATAATATCTAGTAAATGTAATAAAAAATAATACATAATAGTAAATGTGATAAAAATTAATAATATCTAGTAAATGTAATAAAAATGAATAATAGTAAATGTGATATAAATTAATAATATCTAGTAAATGTAATAAAAAATAATACATAATAGTAAATGTGATAAAAATTAATAATATCTAGTAAATGTAATAAAAATGAATAATAGTAAATGTGATATAAATTAATAATATCTAGTAAATGTAATAAAAAATAATACATAATAGTAAATGTGATAAAAATTAATAATATCTAGTAAATGTAATAAAAATGAATAATAGTAAATGTGATAAAATAATAATATCTAGTAAATGTAATAAAAATGAATAATAGTAAATGTGATAAATTAATAATATCTAGTAAATGTAATAAAAAATAATACATAATAGTAAATGTGATAAAAATTAATAATATCTAGTAAATGTAATAAAAATGAATAATAGTAAATGTGATATAAATTAATAATATCTAGTAAATGTAATAAAAATAATAATAGTAAATGTGATAAAATTAATAATATTTAGTAAATGTGATAAAAATTAATATATCTAGTAAATGTAATAAAAAATGAATAACAATAAATGTGATAAAAATGAATAACAGTAAATGTGATAAAAATTAGTAATAGTAAATGTGATAAAAATTAATATATCTAGTAAATGTAATAAAAATAATAATAGTAAATGTGATAAAATTAATAATATTTAGTAAATGTGATAAAAATTAATATATCTAGTAAATGTAATAAAAAATGAATAACAATAAATGTGATAAAAATGAATAACAGTAAATGTGATAAAAATTAGTAATAGTAAATGTGATAAAATTAACAATAATAAATGTGATAAAAATTAGTAATAGTAAATGTGATAAAATTAACAATAATAAATGTGATAAAAATCAATAATAATAAATGTGATAAAAATTAATAATAGATACATATATTATATATATATGTGGCGCAGCCCGAAAGTGTTGTAGAAAATTAAAAAGCGATACTATCATGGCGGCCAATTTCGATCCAAAATATCGATCGAGATTACCGGAGTTTACTCAAACGGAGCGTATTGAGAATCGACAATTTTTGCATTTTGTAAATTTGTGCGAATATCGTAGTTCAACTCGTGATGTCTACAGGCGTTTATTGATAATTCGATTTATAATTTTCACTCAATCACACGGAGTATCCGTGTGATTTCACAACACTTACGGGCGGATTTTTAAAAATAATTTATAATTTTTTCGGTTACTTTCTCTTTCGAGTATGAGACGTATAATATTTTTGACAATTGAAATACAATTTCAATCGAAATTGATTTCATGTGACATTAATCGGTTCAGTTGTAAAAATGGGGGAGTACTTTGCACGTGCGAGCGGGTGCCGAATTGTCCAATCCGATTATCGAAACGGTACGCACTGTACACTATCGGTGTACACTCACACCAACGCAAAGCTCATGTCTCGTTGATTTATCCATAGTTTACTATCGGAAGCTGATATTTTACGGATCAATTTAAAAATAAAAAAGAACGAAACCGTTGTCAACGAAACAAACCGTTGGCAATCACCTGGTTGACAACCAGCTTTGTATTTATAGGTAGAATTAAACGGCACTCACCACACATCCGAGCGCTTTAAGCGCTTGACAGCATCCCTTCCCGACCTCCCCATACCCGCATACCGCTGACTGTTTCCCTCCGAACATAAGGTCTGTACTTCGTTTCAACGCATCTATTATACTTTCCCTGAAACAATAACAATTTCAAAATAACTTTTATTCAAGCGAGAAGCAATAGTAGATAAGCAAATTAATTAATACGAGCAATATTTAATTATGGCTTCAAATTAAACATGAAAATAATTATTTATAGATAGTTTTTATTGACCACGTTCCTCTTTTGGCATACAAAGTTGCTTTTAATCTTTTTTTGGAACAAATTTCCTTTACGCGGCTTGCGGTAGGTGTGATTCGAGAGAAAATGTAACGTCACGTAAGATTTTTGCACCCTCCATACGCCTTTCTCATTCTCTATCTCGCCTTTCTCTCGCTCGGACACGGTATGGTCGCGATTCTCGCGATCGTGTCAGTTCGTCGGTATTCGGTAAATTTCGGTAGCGGGCCGATCGCTAGTTCTCTCTCTCATGCCTCGCTCGATCCGAAACGAAAATATCCGATTCGACTACATCGCCATCGCTGATTCGCTGAATCGTATCGTTGTTTTTCGATGTAATATATCGCATAGTGACATCGATGTTAGAATGATATATTGAAAAATACATCGACATTTGCAATACATCGATTGTTTTTAGAGTTTACTAAGATTATGGTTATAACATGCCTGAAAATGAAAGTATACGGATGCGTGAATTACATTCGGAGTTTACAAAAATGCGTGAGGATCTTCGTTCCTGACGGGGGCCCCTGACCGCTCACGTTTTTTATATTTTTTTCTGGACTCTCAATTGAAACATTTTAATCATCTGGACACCACTTAAAATTAATTGCCGACCCCTGGTCTATACCAAAATGTATGAATATGATTCAGGGAGATTTTCGTAACGTTATGCGCTGCGGCGCGGTTTGCCGTAATATGCGCTAGCCTTATATCTCGACTAAGCCCTCTCGTTAACGACACGGATTTCCTAAGGTACGGCGATTTAACCGCGCCGTAGAGGAACCGTATATACTTGTTCACAACGCGGCGAGCAGTCGGTGGTGGCACGGCTACGTATTTTAGACGTGGATTTTATGCGTCATTTTTTAATAATTAAAATAACGCAAAACTCTAATCAGCACAGGCAAGCGGCCACGAGATATTTGCGTGCCGTGAATACGTCCGGCGTCGTTGACAAACTTCAATAGACCTCAATACAACAGTGCTAGATCTATGGCAGAGTGATTTCACGGTGCATACAGCGGCCGTGGCATCGCCGAAGGTGTCAACAAGCTCCCATAGTGGCTAATACAACACTGACGACGTGATGAGTACGCCGTAGGTTTTCACGGAGGAAAACCGTGCATAAAGGCGTCCAGCTGTATCCAAAACAAGAAGCAGTTTCAGAATGGGATAGTTTTATATGAGGGAAATAACGAAATTTGCGGATAACTTCTTGTGGATTGAAACGAAATTCTGTAAAAAAATAAATTATGCCTATTTAGATGGAAATTAATTATTTTGCCAGAAGCAAAGCAAAAACAAAGTACCTAGTTTATTATATGTATTCTAGGTTCAGGTATCTATATATGTTGACGACGAAAAGGCTAGGGTACTTAGGCAAACATGTATATAGTTTCGCAACTAGTTGTTAAGTTTTTATGTATATAATTTGATAATAATGGAGTGATCCCTAGTATGTCTCTACGTAAATCGTTGGTCATTAGTGTAATTGGGGACATACTAGGATCTTATAAAATGTAAAATACGTAAATACGAAAAGATAAATAAATGATTCCCCGCGGGTAGCGGGAGGGGTACATACATGGACAAGTGGAGGGGAGGCCCGTCGTTGACCGGTGGTGGGGGAATCCCGCAACTAGCCAGAGGTTGAGGAACCCAATAAATAGAATAAAAGGCGGACAATTTCCGGTCAAATGCAAACCATTTGAGATATTTCAAAAACTTTATTATCGGGTTGAAGTACAATCAAAACATTTATGAATGGAACTCGACTTCGTTCATATGGCCACCGCGGGCACGTTTGCAGCGGTCGATTCGTTGGACCCAATTTTCGATGACTCGGCCACACATTTCGGCCGAAACGGCTGCTATTTCGCGTTCAATGTTGGCTCTAAGCTCTTCCAACGTCGTCGGCTTGTTGGCATAGACCAATGACTTGACGTAGCCCCAAAGAAAAAAGTCTAGAGGCGTTAAATCGCACGAACGAGGCGGCCAATCGACTGGTCCATTTCTTGAGATAACACGCTCATCAAACTTACTCTTCAATAAATCGATTGTAACGTGTGCTGTATGGCTTGTGGCACCGTCCTGTTGAAACCACATGTTGTCCAAGTCCATATCTTCCAATTCGGGCCAAAAATAATCGGTAATCATGGCGCGATAACGATTACCATTCACAGTAACGTGACGATCATTATCGTCGACGAAAAAATATGGCCCTATGACGCCGCCGGCATGCAAACCGCACCAAACAGTTATTTTTTGTGGATGAAGTGGTGTTTCATGAAGCACATGTGGATTTTCACCCGACCAATAACGCATATTTTGCTTATTGACGAACCCATTGAGCCAAAAATGAGCTTCGTCACTGAAGATGATTTTGCGATGAAATTGATCATCTTGGCGCATCTTTTCCAGAGCCCAATCGGAGAACGTACGTCGCTTCAAATGGTCCATCGGCTTCAATTCCTGAGTCAGCTTGATCTTGTATGGGTGTAAACCAAGATCCTTACGCAAAATTCGCCATAAAGTGGTCTGGGCGATGTCCAACTCTTGAGAACGCCGTGGAATTGACTGCTTTGGATCATTTGCTACGGACGATTCAACGGCAGCGATATTTTCGACACTTCGACCAACCCGTTGTCTCACTGGCACGGCAACATCACACAACGAATATGTAGACTCAAATTTTTGCACTAAACTTGTTACTGCCTGTCTACTAGGGCGAGAATTACGACCGAAAATCGGAGTTAACGCTCTTAAAGTAGCGGTCACCGACTCCGAATTTCTGTAGTAAATTTTTATAATTTGCAGACGTTGTTCGTTCGTGTACTTTACCATGATGAAAATGTTAAGTTTACTGAATAAATTGACAGTGACAGTTCGATGATTAGTGAAAGGGTGCGTTCACAAATTGAATTCAAAGTTGTCAAGTCCCTATTGGAAAACCCCTTATATATAAAAGAGGTTGGTATATTGGAGATTAATAGACTTCGACACCGTTTGACGGATCACCGTGAAAGTTGGCACATATATGTATCTTTTCATAAAGAAGGTTTTTATGCTATCGACTTTGTTGTAACCGGCCACTAGATGGCGCTGCAGCACATCAACTTCCATACCGTTTAACCGATCGCCATGAAAATTGGTATACATAGGTATTTGAGCACGGAGAATATTTTCGAGCTATCGACTTTGTTATAACTCGCCATTAGATGGCGCTGCAGCACATCAACGTCTATGACAGGACAACGTCTGCGGGGTTTTGCTAGTATATTATAAGGGCCTTAGTTGCCTGTAATAAATAAAAATGAAAACTCACCGACACGAATACAAATTATCGAACTTAGTCTTGGTGACTGAATCGTTGACATTCATCGCTGGAACACACAGTTTACCAGCTTTACTCAGCTGATACAATCTGTGGACACCTGTCACAGACTCTTCCACTATACCTGGATGAGAAAATAAAGATTATTTATCATGTTATGGTGCATTCACACCGGTGTTACTGTATTGTTTAGTATGTGGTGTGTATTTAAAGACTCGACAACCAAACAAATAACTATATTAATATTAGAATAGATGTGGTTCTTACAGAAGTCACCTGACAAGTCTGTCTTCTCTAGTCTATGGCCATAGGGTGGCAAGCACTCCAAGCTTGCCAAACCACAGACAATACAGTTACCATTTGTGAAGCAACGTTTCCAAGAGTTAGTGTAACGAAAATTATTTATAGATAGATGGTTACCATGTTACGCACACTTTATTGCACACTAAAACAAATAAGGCAGTAACACATGAAATGCACAAAAGGCAGTCTTATCGTTAATAGCGATCTCTGCCAGACAACCTTTGGGATAGAGGAAATAAATATTTTAATCACAGGTAAATGGTTAATAGAAGTTAAAACCATAAAACAACTTCTTAGAAATGTGCTCTGTGTGTACTTAAACCCGCTTGAAAGTAAAAAAGTGTTAAAGATCTTAACAGAAATGTATTTCATACCTTTAATCTGCTTGAAAGTGGCAACATGTTTCTTCAGCATGAGATGCGTGGCATCGCCTCCGTCGTCCAGTATCATGTTGGGAGTCCAGCTAGTTGCAGGAGTGCAACACTGGTCGATGCACCACCAAAACGCTTCCTCGCTTTCACCACGCCATGCGAATACCGCGAAACCTGGGGAAGGGGAAAACAGTTCAAAAACTCAAAACATTTCAGCCAATCATAATCAACTAAACTACATACTTTTGAATAAATAAATATATTACTAAGAATGTCATCATCAAGTTGACGGAGGGGTTGGCCAAAGGACTCGGCATTAAGGTCAAAACTCTTATAAAAAAAAAGGAGTCTCGGTTCGCAAGACTCCTATATTTTTATTGTCACTAGTCACTAGATGATCGATTTGTCACCAGCAAATCGATGGCGGTAAATTTAAAGGTGGGCTAGATTTAGGTTCTCTGCAATAAAGATATTGCAGCAGGGAAGTGTACATATGTATTTTCTTTTGTAACTGTTTTTATCATTTGTGTACATACAATAAAATAAATAAATGATGTGTCCGTTTAGTATTTTATTTAAACAAATACAAGTCAAATTTTTACCAGATGCTAACTTATGTATCCATGTTTATACTCGTATGTATGGATTTTTTTGCCATATTTTCTTTACCTGCATGTGCCAAAGCAGCGGCGACCTCGTTCTGGGTACTGTAGATATTGCAAGCGGCCCAACGCACCGTCGCGCCGAGGGCCGCTAGCGTCTCTATGAGGACTGCCGTTTGTGCATTGATGTGTGTACAACCCACGATCTGTGAAGGATTTTTTGGATAGATTGTAGCACTTACATTATTATTACTAGAACTAAATAAAGAGGCACATAATTATCCGAAGTGGAACCGCGTAGTTTTTTCAATTAAATCCACAATAATGATTACCTCTGAATGACTGTACTCGTCTACTTGCTTGGTCAGAGCGTGACGTTTCAAGCCCAAACATCCATCATGTACAAGACAATGTCCAGCAGTGGACGTAAGGGTTGGAGGTATAAAAAATGAAGTCAGTTTTGGCTTAAAAAAAAACAGTCTTTTCCAATATACCTTCGCATCCTTTAGCGGTTTATCATCCTTAGCCCTGGCTCTCAACGCCATGATACCCGGCATCTCTTGCTCAGCGATCTCTATCTCTCGTCTCCCAAACGCATTCTGCTCCACATTTCTGACGCAGTAGGGCGGACTCGGCTGGCCAGCTGCTATAGCCTTTTCGTGGGGTTGAATACCTTCGTCCTCGTCTGATGATGACCCTGGAAAAAAATACGACGATCAATATCCATTACAATTCTACATTTCTGTATCCAGCAATGGAGAGACATGTATAATATGTTAGGATACGAGTATATGTAATATACTACTCTGTCAAATAAGTTTCGTGATTTTTTAAATAAAACTAAAAATATTGCTTCAATCGCCTAAATTTATTTTGTCGTCCTCCAAATAGGCTCCACTTGACGCAATACACTTTCGCCAGCGAATAATACATTCGTTGAAACACTTCTTATAGGCACTTTCCGGTATGGCCTTTAGCTCTTTTAGTGAATTTTGTTTTATTGCGCCAACGGACTCAAAACGTCTGCCACGAAGTGGTAATTTGAGTCCGAGGAACAAGAAAAAGTCACAAGAAAAAGTAAATATGGTGCTTGGTCGATGAATTCGTTGAATTTTTGACTAAAATTCCCGTTCGATAATTGAGGTGTCAGACAGCGCATTGTCGTGGTGCAGTATCCAAGAATTGTTGATCTTCTCCGACGAATATTCTCTCGTAATCGCCTCATGACGCCCAGATAATAATGTTTATTGACTGTTTGACCCGCCGGAAGGAATTCTGAGTGGACAACACCATGATAATCAATGAAAACAGTCAACATGACTTTGATTTTTGAGTGACTTTGACGTATTACTTTTGGTTTCGGTTCGCTATCGAAGCGCCATTCCGAAGCTTGTTGGCTGATTTGCGTGTTAAACTCATAAACCCACGTTTCGTCACCCGTTATGATGCGTTTCATGAATGTGAGATCCACATTGGCTCGTTAAAGTAACAACCTGTTGTCGGGTATCTTTTTGAAGAAAATTCAGTTCCTTCGGAACAAACCGTGCCGCGACGAGTTTCGTACTTAAAACATCAACCAAAATGGTGCGCACGGATTCGTGACACATGTCAACTTCCTGAGCTATCTCTCTTAAGCTAACGCGACGATTTACCATCACCATATCCTTCACCTTGTTGATATTTTTTTTAGTCGAAGACGTTGAAGGTCGACCACAACGAGGCAAGTCTTCAACCACTTCTCGGCCTTCTTTGAATACTTTGTACCACTCATATGCTCTTGTTTTTTATAAAGTCGACTCACCGTAGGCCTTCATTAACATTTTCGGAAACCTTGAAATATTGTAGGCAACACAAAATTCGAAGCAAATTCTTTATTCGATATGTTTAAACATTATAAAATTCGCAAAGTACACTCGAGGTCGTCTAGCTAATATGAAAATTTGAAAATTTTCAAACAACTATTTGACAGATCGCGCCAAAACTTTACATGCAAATTACCTACAATAGTATCAAAACCCAAAAAGCAATATATTTTACGCGGGCATTCTTTTTCAAAATTCCCGATACTTATTTGACAGTATGTATATAATGTTAAAATATACTAAAGCAGTGATAGCCTAGTGGTATCTATACTCGACTCACATTCGTGTGATCGTGAGCTCAAATCCTCGCCCCGTACCACGGAGTATTTACTTAAGTACGGATTTTGAAAAAAAAAATGTCACTGACTCAGCGGTGATGGAAAACGTGAGGAAACCCGCATGCTCAAGAAAGAAAAAAATCTGGACTATCTGGAACAAAATCTGGAATATTTTTTTATGGGTAGAAGGCAGCAGACGAGTACCTACATAGTTTACCTGGTGGTAAGTGGATATTGCCGTTATGCGACGTGCGCTGTACATTGCCGGTACATTTGTACATTGGCACTTCAGTCCAGAATGACAAACAGAATGACCTCCGATGCGCTGCTTACCTTTGAAGATGTAGGAATGGATTTGGAGAAAGGTTTGGGAAAATGGGAAGGGATTGGATGGGATGGGAATAGGCTCTGGCATATCTCACTCACTACTAACACACGTAGGTACTAGGGTAAAGTGGGAAATTCATTACAAGGTAGACTTCTGTGAGAGAGGAGTAACGTCAGTCGAGTGCGTATATCCTCCAATCCGTATTTAGTCCACGTGGTGGATTATGGCCCGAAACCCTCACCTACAGTGGGATGTTATAGACTGATACAATAATACTTACAAAACTCACTCCTTCCAGATATAACGGAATGTCGTTTCTTCAAGTCTGGCTTCTGTACCTCAGACATTGTGGTTGGATTTTTCAAAATACCCGTTACAGACATAAGTGTTAACTAACTACCGTCACAGATTAATAAATTTGCAGGCAAAGGTTTTACTTAATACGCAGTGCATGTGTTCTTAGTTATGGATATTTTTACAGCTTTAGACACTTGTCTCAATCCAAGCAGTAATCTGCTGCGTCGCCTATACAAATTGACCGTCTTGTATTATTTTTTTAAACATATACGTATATACTTTTTGTATCTACCCATAAAAGCGGTGATAGCGTAGGGGTATCTATACTCGACTCACATTCGTGTGATCGTGAGTTCAAATCCTTGGCCTTTTGAACCACTGAAATTCTAAATACGGATTTTAAAAAAATGTCACTAATTCTGCGGAAAGAGGAAACCCGCTGTATGTATGCATGTATTCATGTATGTATTGTTAAAACGCTTGGATGCGCGTAGCACTGCTACGCTCAGTGACGTCAGCCACGACCGCTTCGTGTGCTACGACAGTGCTACGAAGGAATGGAGGGGCACCGCCGCGCTCGTAGTGCGGCCGCTTGCTTTCCTTTGCAACGCGGTGTCGCCCGGACCTATCAGTCAGTCAGTCAGTCAGTCAGACTTGGAATTTATATATATAGTACATGTTGTTTGGTTTCGCTCTGATCCCATTTTAACAGTATATAAATAAGTTCATAACTGTTTTGGATTTGATTTTTTGTTCTAAAATAAAATAGATATTAGTGAAAAAGACTCACTGATAGAAATATTCATTTAAACTTTATTGCATAATGTTAAGTAGCCTTACAAAAGGCGCCCATAATGCTATGCATTCTCTACCAGTCAAGATTATAAAGGCTGTCCCACATTGAGCGCCTGAGGTCGACAATAATAGCACTACTGCTTCTAATTTAATTAAAATATATTTGTACTAGCGACCCGCCCTCGATTCGCTTCGGTTTATAAGTTTTTTTTCAAAATTTCAAAATAAAATATAGCCTATATTAGACACGGATAATGTAGCTTCCTATTTGTGAAAGAATTTTTGAAATCGGTTCAGTAGTTCCAGAGATTACCCCCAACATACAAACAAACACACAATTTTACCTCTTTATTATATTAGTACAGATAAACATTTTAGATTAAATTTTAAGGGAAAGAAATAAGTTTATGGTAAAAATCACACAAATCAGTGCTGAGATGCCAGCGTTGCAATCGCAGTCATACAACAATTTTCTTTGCTTTTGCTGGGTAATTCCATAAAATGCTTTAGTCAATAGAGCTACATGCTCACATATATCATTGTCTTGTTCTGGAGAAAAAGTTGATTTTATTCCATCACGAGAGAATACCGCGAAGAGTTATCAAACTCCGTTATTATGATTTGGAATCGAGAAAAATTCTTGAAATTTGAATGTGAATGTTATCCCGGTCCCAAACATGTGTACAAACACGCACTGTGCAAATATTACTACAAATATTTCGTCTTCTTTGCAAATATATTTGGACAACTATTTCGTATTTGCAATCACTGTCTCGGTTTTTTGGCGTACATCAAAGGGCGCAAACCGCAAATATTTGAGATGGCTCCCACATACTTGCAAAGTCAGTTAGCTGTTTGACGCTATCTGGAACGGACGATTATTTTGTTCGTACGTGGAGTGGACGAATGATCCACGAATATTTGCGGCTTCTCTTTGAATGAAACTAAAACGGGAGACTTGAATTTACGACTGGAAACTATTTATTTTCTTGTCACAAGTGCAATGTACACATGACTTTTAAAAAATCTACGGAACAGAGAAAGAGAGCGCCGGAACAACGTGAGTATTCAATAATGTCGTTTAGCTACACCGTTGCTATACTCATTTCATAGGCGTTATATTTGCTTTGCGTCGTATATTTCAACATTTCCGAAAACATACGTAGACATATTTGTACACATGTCTGGGAGCGGCTTTAATAAAGTATTTGCTGAATATTAAGAATGTATTTGCACACCATTCTTTAATACTTGTAACAATGACAAATTACAAGGAAAGCGCAGCAAACGTTTTTACACCGACCTCCCATGGTTGTTCGCGACGCACGGCTCGCCGGTGCAGCGAGATCATTGCCCAATAGACTAATATTACGCACTCAGATGTCCTGTAACGTTATCGGTTTCTTTGGATATGAGTGGGCACGGTATTATCAAACGCGCGCAATTATCCAACTCTCCCGTACCTACACAGTTTGACCTAGGACCACGACTCGCGCTTCACCGGTTTTTTCACTCCAATCAGCACATTCTCGCATTGATAACAATAGCCGGGGAGCCGGCTGTAGATATGTCTACATCATAGGATACAAGAAGTTGATTTTATGAGTTTTTACCATATCTATTGTGTCATGGACCGTATTAAATCATGCCACACCTGCTGTGTCAAGGGCCCTATAACAAAATTTTACCTATCTATACTAATATAATCCTATCTATACTAATATAATAAAGAGGTAAAATTGTGTGTATGTATGTTGGGGGTAATCTCGGGAGATACTGAACCGATTTCAAAAATTCTTTCACAAATAGGAAGCTACATTATCCGTGTCTAATATAGGCTATATTATATTTTGAAATGTTGAAAAAAAAATATAAAAAAAAAATCCTGTTATAAACCATACCCCCTGGTGTTGCAGATGTCCATGGGCGGCGGTAATATATACCATCACGTGGGACCGCTTGCTCGTCCGTCCACTAGTCTATAAAAAAAAACCGAAGCGAAGCGAGGGCGGGTCGCTAGTAGTCAATAAATACACACTGACGCTATGACGGAATAAAATTTAGTTAGATTTTTATTGCGTCACAGTAGTTGATACTAGTTTAAATAACCAGAAAGTGTACCGGCGTTCCATTTCCTGCTTAATCTGGTGGTTGACTGGTAGAGAATGCCGTAAGGTATTAAGTCCGCCATTGATACACGACAAATACATGAATAATCATCAAGTTATAAAAAAAATAGTAATTCCTACAACCGGCTCTTAGACTATAATCGTTCATTGCTCGACGAGGCTGCCCACTGAGGCATTCCACATTGCCCACTGTGGGACCCTATTATGCAATACTACAGTTAAAACAATAGCTAGCTAGTCGGAGTTTAATTGTGCTATTTTTGGGCTGGTTTTGTCTTGTATAATGTTGGAAATGGGGACGTTGCCTCGTTGCAGTAAAACTTAACATTGACCTCTATATCATGTTCATTATGGCACGAGACAAAAGGTAAACAAAAAAAAGACTTTAGACTAACACGGATCAATCAACACAGTTTAAGAAAAAGAAGTTTAGAAGTATTTTTTAAAAAAGGTGTTTTTACATACACAGATATTTATTTCAATTGAAAACTTATTTTAGGATTGCAGAATGATTTCAGTATTTCAGTACGAGTTGAGTGAGAAACTATGGAGGTTATACCTCCCATAGTGAAATCTAAGAAAGGTATTTCATATTGCAAACGGGCAATAGGAATATAAGATCATGTTAGGTTCACACTAAGTATGGTTTCATAGAAACCGTTTTGTGAAGCGGATGCGGTCGTGTGAATATAGTCGTTAAGGACATGATACCTCGGGTATAACAGTACGTTTCAGAATAAAATGTAGACAAAAGTTGCAGAGGTTTAAAAGTCTAAGGAAGGGACATCTATACTAGTATATAATAAAGAGGTAAAATTGTGTGTTTGTAGGTATGTTGGGGGTAATCTCTGGAACTACTGAACCGATTTCAAAAATTCTTTCACAAATAGGAAGCTACATTATCCGTGATATATATAGGCATATAGGCTATGATCACATATAGGCTATGATTTACTTTGAAATTTTGAAAAAAAGGGTCGCTAGTTATATATAAAGCTCCCCCCCCCCCCCGTTATACTTACAATTCCCCATTTTCCCGACCTTTTCTCCAAATCCATTCCTAAATTTCCAAAATTAGGTAGCGCATTTGGTTGGGGGCGTACCAACGTTTGACATAATGAACTGATGTTGGCCTATACCGCGGGTGTGCACGGGCGACAGTGTCCACTTACCACCAGGTGTATATAATGTACCAGGTGTTTAGTTTCTATATAAAAAAGAATCTGTACTTAATTTGAAAATCAATGGCGCTAGTTTTGATCTAACAACCTCACGAATAAGAGTAGAGTAGAACTACACGATCTCTAAAAGAGTGGACTCGCCAACTCGCTTGGTCAGGCATGGCGTTTTAAGGCCATACATCCCTCATGCACAAGACAATGTGCATGAGGGAGGCCCTGGCCAGCAGTGGATGATAAAAGGGCTTGTTACGGTTATCCCGAGAGTAGATACCCCACTATGCTACGAGGCAATTTAAATTAATTATATCCCGATTGCATAATACCGTCCTAGCGCTGTCGATTCTAGGTCACTAATCAAGTAATCATACTATTATGAAGACTGATTAACTTGGTGTCCCTGCTCAATGTGCAAAGGGTCTCTGGTTTGATTCCCGACTAAACTACTTACAGACAAGATTGTTTTTAAGATATTAAATTTGTTATCAAAGATATATTTAACAAACTTAATTAATAATTGTTTGTGCGTTTGTCTAATGGTTCTGTTTGTTTGTATATCTTTGCAGGATACCATTCCATCAGCCCGTGGCTCTCCACTGCCGGCTACAGGCCTGTCCCAAGGCTCGCCACCATTTCTACTTTCTGTTCTTCTAATCCAAGCACTAGCTTTCTCGCCGAGCGACTTTAAAGCTGACCAGCGATTTCATGTCGTGAGCAATTTTTGATTGTGGTAAGAAAAAAAATCCAAGGCACGTGCAATGTGCAATGTGCAATGTGTATATATTAAAAAATATATATATATTTTTTAATATATACAGTCCACCTGATGGTAAGTGGATACTGTCGCCCATAGACATCCGCGATACATGCCAACAATAGTCCAAAATGACAAATGTTGGCACGCCCCCGGATGCGCTGCCTACCTTTGGAGATATAGGAATGGATTTGGAGAAAGGGTTGGGAAAATGGGCAGGGATAGGATGGGATGGGAATGGGCTCTGGCACATCTCACTTACTACCGAAACACGTACGTACATTGGGGAAATAAGATAAAGTGGAAAATCAGTACATTTCAAGGTAGTCTTCTGTGACAGAGGCGTAACGTGGCCAGTCGAGCGCGCCCAGCGGCTGTTGGATTGCAGCGTGCACTCCCCCTCGCTCACTTTAACTCAATATTATAAGTGGAGGATAAATTGATATTGTATATTTATACACCCATATACCTATTACATGCACTCGATATGCATATTAGAATAAGGCATTTAAATAGGTTATTAAATGTAACCGAACAAATTTTCCACTGCACAAGACTATAAATAAACGGGCACAGTAAACATTTTGCTGCAAAACACGTTATTTTTCACTACAGTGTTATTAAAAGCATGCGCTTCTTAGAACTGGCCGCAATTCACAACACTGGCACAAACACATGCACTGCAATTCAAAAATAAAGTTTTAAAAGATTCGAATGAATTCGAATTTCGAATAGGTACTACGGCCTACTCCGACAGCGCACTCGGACGGTGTGACCAACGAACTCTTGATTCTCAATCGCAACACATGAGCTCGATTAGTGTGGAATGGACTTCGGAAAAATATCTTCGAAATTATTGATGGTCAACGGTTAGGGTGGCGTCAGGGATTGGGTTTTTAAAGTTTTTAAGTCTCACTAAAATTATTCTCCGAGAGGTGGACTTTACTTTTATGATTCTTATGAAATTTACTTTGAGATTGCTATGAAATTTGAGGTAAAACCGATAGATTTGCAGCGTGTCTTGTATGAAATTTGGTGTGAGACTTGAATGAATTCGGCAGTGAAAGATCAACAAGGACCTTTTATAACGTCAGTAGGTACAGTGAAATCAACGAGACATGAGCTTTATATCTGTGTGTGTCTCGAATTTTCCAATCCGATTGAGTGTGCACTTACACAAACGCAAATCTCATGTTTCGTTGATTAAATTTATTAAAGTGATTAATTTAATTAAGTTCACATATTAAATTTATTTATTTATATATATATATATATACATATATAAGCACAAGCATTTAATATTAGACACTTTACTACAACTAACTTTACTATGTACATAGCATAACGAGTACAATTTTCAGTTTACAATCAACTTATTTAATAGAAGGGTATGTTACATCAACCGCAAAAACGACGAATATGTATTTTCTATTCTATTAAGAAGGTGACAAATTAGCAAACGATAATTTTAGTGGTAAATGGATACTATCGCATGTCAACGGCGATGCGCTGACGTAACACGGCAGTCTTCTATGGAAACATCCTCCTATTTAAAGCTTGACCAGAAAAATAAAAAACTTGCTGTGGGGGCGCCACATTTGCTTTTTTCATAGCTAGTTAGTGTTGTCAGTAGAAAATATTAGTTCTATTAGTTTTACGCATAATGGCGAGGTTTTTTATTTTGTTGGTCAGACTATACCTACCTCGAAAACTTAAGATCCCATGATTTGTCAATCACTGGTTTCAAATTCCCGACTAAACTACTATAGGAATAATAATACCTGTGACGTACTAATAAACATGTGCACGGGCGGGAGCGGGGCATGGAGTGGGAAGTGTGCGGACTAAGACTCGTCTGACACTTCCCACCGAACAGCCAACCCACACGAGTGACGTTAATATAAATCTATTGTGTATTATTATGGACTCTAACCGCGACGTCACAATACCGATAAATATTCTTATGTTAGCATCGTACAGTTGATTAAAGAAAACTACTGTCTGCTATCACATTTGCGAAGATGTGTAAACATTCAAGGCTTTTGACATACAGATAAGCAAGTGTTGAATAAGGCTTTAAATGTCGCTACTGTTAGATGTAATAAGTCCCTTCCAAGGTCTGCCACTTGAATGAAACCACGTAAATGAGTCATGTTTTAATTCAGCATATTTTTCGTAGTATTTTTGGAGATGAAAGGCTGTGAAAGTCGAGAAAGTAAACCTTTTCCCAGCACATTATGAACATGTAAAAGTCGCTAAAATCTTTAAATTGTTAAGAAAACTACAGTCCTAGTATTAACGATTTTCTAATTTTTTTACCTTCGACTAAAAAGAATAGTGTACGTTTACTTATGTAATACCTAACTTGATATAAAGACTACCTGTTTAATATAGAAGCTGATCCAATAAGTAGATTTGACTCAAGACACTTGACCTGCTTTGAAGAGAAGCAAATCTTGAGAACGATAAAATCACGAAAGACAAGATTGAGGATTACCATACTGTAAGTGTTTGAATGTTCGCAATTTTGAAGTAATTTTGATAATAAAGGCTCGTGCAAATTACGGCGGGCTGCACTGCAGCGGATAACATTGCAAAAATCCTCCTGAATATTTTAATATACCTAATACATTTTGTATAAACCATCGCATTTGTCTATTCTTCCCAACACTTGTTCCAAATCCATTCCTATATCTCCAAAGACAGGCGGCGCAGCCGGAGGCATGCTTAACTTAGTAAGTTAAAGGGAACATTCCATCGGATGTTTGACAAAGTGGATGAATTATCGATTTTATTATTTCCAATGGTGCACAGGTCCGCAAATCTGCCAAAGTACGTCGACTCTTCAAATTGTCCAATTTATAAATCAGTTCCAGTAATTCATAATTGTAGGTATAAATTCGCTCCCTAAAGGTCAGATGTCGCAAGAACTTATGCTGGATTGCTTCAAGCCTCTTTATGTAGGTCTGACATTGAGGTGTCCATATTTTTATGCGCTAATTGATAGTGTAAATTGTAAGAAATAAATGTTGCTAAGGAACCTTGTGTCTAGAACAAAAAGAAAAAATCTAGCTTTTTTCGATTTTAATTCCGGAAGTTTAGTGCCTGTTGCTTAATGGTCTACGGTTATCAGTCATAAAAATTAATGTAGACTGACTGACCACTGACAACAATTTTATTCATTTGAAACAAGAACAATATCAATGTTGTTCGTGTTAATTTATTTAAAGATTTAAATGAATGGTAATTTAAAGATTTAAAATGGAATATTCCGTTTTGCGGCGGAATTGCAATTTTGTTGTTACTTACCTTTTTTATCTCTATTGTAACCACTGAACATTATTTGAAATATTTTTTTTTTCTAGATATAAGGTTCCTTGGCATTATTATTTCTTACAACCTAAACTATCAATTAATGCAATAAATAATTCGATTTTTTTCAAGGAAAATGAACGGGTTCGATTCTCGACTGTGTATGAGTGGTTTTGAAAATCTTAGAATGCAGTTTTTCATAGCTAAAATTGACGCCATGATTCCTTCGAACGAATTTTCCTATTTCTAAGTTTCAGAATTTTCTGTACTGACCAACCTCAAAAAAAGACCATGTATATACCACGATCATTATAGTACTGTACAGAGATGACAATAACGACAGAACTGGGCCGTTATCGCGCGCAACGCACCAGTCTTGCGATCCAGCGAGATAATGTCGCGAGCATGTAGAGTACAGGGTGTGTCTTAGTCTTTCCCAAAGCCAGTTATGACAGTTATGTACAAATTTCCTAACTAAAAAGTGAAAAAAAAATCGTTTACATGAAAATATGTTACATTAACTCAGAATCCTCAGCCTCCACTTGTACAAAAATCTCTGTTTATATTTCTACCATTATGTATTATTTATTTGAAGTTTAAATTTTTTTTCGACAATGATGATATTCTTTGTTCAAAAGATTATTTTAATTTTATTTTGCAATAAATTAAAATATTTAATATTTTAAAATTATTAATTATAGATTTTTTTTTTTAAATCAGCCGTATCCATAGTAACCTAGCGCGCTGCAGTACAAGTCTGCAGAGAATTGATTTGGTCAACTAACTCGCGTACTGGCCACTACGATTGCGTTCCATTTTTTAAATACATATCTTGATTAGCGCTACTCATGCAGAATACCGTAACGTAGCCAGCTCTTTTATTGTCCACTACTGGGCACAGGTCCGCATGCACATTGTCCTGGCCAAGCGGGTTGAAGTCTTTTAAGGGTTCTTTTAATAATTCCTCAGAGCTTGTGGTAGCGGTTTTGTTATCCCTTAGTCGCCCTTTACGACACCCACGGGAAGACACGCGGTGGTACTATTCTGGTACTATGGTACTACACTACACTAATATGACCATACATGTACATTGTCACGGGCATGAGTTGGCCCGTGTCTAGTTGTGGATGTTAAACGGACTGGTTGCAATTATTAATTAATTAAATCAATTGAGCTTGTAGTCTCTCAAAAAGATTGGCATTCGAATGTCTCATTTGCCAATTTTGAAGGTATGTAGATACCTACATTGCAATAAGCATAAAAATCGGGTTAGGGCGATTTACTCTGAACCAGTATACTAATAACTATATGTCGCCCGAGGGTTTGTTCACGTGATATTAATAGTAATGCAATCAACCCCCAAAAAGCCGCCCGAAAGACGACTAGGTGACCACGGCGAGGTGGCAACCTGTTTTTGTGGAAATGATCATAGATTTTGCATCATAAATAAAGGAACGATATGGTTTGTTTCGATTCAAGTGGGGGAAGAGGTAAATCAACCCCTCAAAACTACCCGCTTTTATTTTTTTTATGTGCGACAAATCGGCTTGAAAAATGATAGCTATAGGTTTTTTGGGTTACATTTTTTTAGTTTTTAGGTTAGCTATAGTTAAATGATAGCTATAGGTTGATAGCTTATAGCTATATGTTCTATAGGTTTTTTGGGTTGCTGAATTCGATGTCAAAATTGAGCTGCACCCTTTTCATTCCCCGTAAATTGCACTAAACACCCTTTGAATTCGGGTTAAAAAAAACATTAATTACTTGAATACATTAAAAAGATAATAAAGGCGGGATGTTTTGCGGGGGTGATTGACTACTTACCCCACTTGAATCGAAACCACTCATATTGTTCCTTCATCTATGATGCAAAAGCTATCGTTTCCACAAAAAACCTAGTTGCCACCTCACCGTGGTCACCAAGTCGTCTTTTGTCGGCTTTTTGGGGGTTGATTGCATTACTTTAAGTTCCCTAGGTTTAGAACAAATTTTTTGTATTTAAATAAAACTATACGCTAAAATATTACGTATGGTGAAAGAAATCCGTGCCGTTTTAAGGCCACTCATCACACACGATAAAGTCCAAGTCCAGCAGTGGACGGTAAAAGGGGCTGGTGTCTGTGGTGTGCAGTTATACAAATTCTGTACAATTATTCTGTACAAACTGTGAATATTTTCTTTGCCCTAGTAATTTGAAACAATAATCGTCCATTTTGGCGAAGACATCGTCCAATCCTAGCCCCATTACATCGAATAGTAGGATTTGAAGAGGAGAGGTATTGAGAATGTTCCATAATACATCACTTATAGGGGGAGAGTGCACGCTGCATTCCCACAGCCGCTGGGCACACTCGAATGGGCACGTTTCCCCTCTCTCACAGACTTGAAATATACTGCATTTCCTACTTCATCGTATTTCCCCAATGTATGCAAGTGCTTCGGTAGTGAGTGACTAAGTGAGATATGCCAGAGCCCATTCTCATCCCATCCTATCGCTCCCCATTTTCCCAATCAATTCCTTACAAAGGTAGGCAGCGCATTCAGGGGTGTGCCAACGTTTGTCATTTTGGACTGATGTTGGCATGTATCGCGGATATCCGTGGCCTACAGTATCCACTTATCATCAGGTGAACTATATGTTCGTCTGCTAACTTTTTTCTATAAAAAAAAAACTTAAATGTCCGCCCATTTCAATGCTCACCTATCGCTCTCCCAGGTTTGCTGGTACAAATCTCCTAAGAGGATAAGCACGCCTTTTGTATGTATTTTCTTTTGTAATTATGTATTTTCATCATTTGTGTGTGTACATACAATAAAATATAAAAATGAAAAAAAATATATAATAAAAACTACATTGTTAATGCAAATGTAATGCAAATTGATTTCCCATCGTTGTTATAAGATCCGTTTTGGGGTTCTGCAATTGTGTTGATAAAATGTGCGTCCCACTGCAGTGGTAAGTGGCAGTGGTACAACTACCCTAGTAAATTACTAGGGGGTTCTGGGCCGCAATCTGTCACGCGGACCCGGTGCGGATCGGTGGTTACACGTACTTGTTTCTCATTTATTTCTCAAGTACTTTTTGAAAAAATTACAGTAAGTAATAACTTGTTTACAATTGCAAAGAAAACTTGTTTTCTTGCGATGTTGGCCAATGGATTGTATTTAATTCATGTTATAGTTTAAATTCCCAGTAACGTCGATCGCCGTGGACAGTATTAAAATTATTGTATAGAGGATTGTATCCGGCAGTAGAAATATAATCAACCTTTATTTGTATCGAATATAATCGAGTCGGAAAGTTTGATCGATGAACGCATGTTACTGGCGAGTGAAATATTTAAATGTATTGATTTTTAATAAAATACCGTCATGCGAACTTCGCAGGGGATTTATCGCGATGCGTATTTTAAAGGTTGTTGCGTATTTTTTAAGGAAAAATTATCAATTTTCCTTATAAGTAAGTTTTCTATTTTCCTTAAGATACGGTATTTTTCTTAAAAAAATATCCCGTGATTGAAATGTTCGCGTCCCTATGTGCATGGAGGGAGAGTGAACGCTACATTCCTGCAGCCGATGGGCCCGTTCGACTGGCCACGTTACCCCTCTCTCACGGAAGACTATCTTAAGTATTAAGTAAGACTACGGAAGACATAAGAATTTTATGCAGTACATCCATACATGTATTGTTTAAAATAAAATAAAAATAAAATCAATTTCCTACTTTATTCTATTTCCCCAATATACGTGTTTCGGTAGTGAGTAAGATATGCCAGAGGCCATTCCCATCCTATCCCTCCCTATTTTCACAACCCTTTCTCCAAATCCATTTCTATATTACCAATGGTAGGTAGGCAGCGCATCCGGGGATGTGCCAACATTTATCATTTCCGACCGATGTTGGCTAATAGAGACTTAATACACAAAAAAATACAGTTTTAATAATTTTGCCTGTATACATACATTGATTCTTATTATTGTGGTGTCAGCCGGCGTAAGAACAGGACCACGCCATCTATTCCCGTGGGTGTCGTAAAAGGCGACCAAGGAATAACAAAGCCGCTTCCACAAGCCCCGAGGAACCAACTGCACCATCTCTAGACGCGAGCGGACACGCCAACTCGCTTGACCAACGTGCCATTCAAGGAATGAGTAAATATAATAGCATTTGAAGTTAAGAGCGAATTTGAATTTAGGTTTTCATTAGCGACCTGTTGTTAGGCATTTTGTAGTAATAAGTTTGGTGAAGGACCTATAATACAGGTGAAGGTTATAATACACAGTGCTGCTTTTCAGTTGGAATCGTCGTTTTTTTTTTTCATTGAAATAAGGGCGGCAGACGGGCGTACAATCCACTTGATGGTAAGTGGATACTGTCGCTCATAGACGCATGTCTATTAGCGATAAGACCGCCTTTTGTGCATTTCATGGGTTACAATGTCTGTTACTGTCCTGTTTTGTAGAGTTTTATCTATCTAAGTTCCTAACTACACAGTTTTCCAGTGAAACAGCCACTTTCCACCGTTTATTTTACAAGTAATAAATAAATTATCATTTTTCTCCAATATCTTCCACTGTATTATCATAATGTATTATGGTAAACAAGCCATTTCCATAAAACAGGGCATTACTGTACATCGACCTTGGGGCTGGGTTCAAGGTCTTATATCTACGGCTCACTATAGTCTGGTTATTATAGGAAGAGCGATGACAGCTGACATAGATTTTAATTGACAATAATATAAAGCAGATGATGTGTCTATATCTTGTGCTGGTGTATACATTAATCTGGCACAGAAATCCATTTCTCTAGTCTTGATTTGAAAATCCCCACCATTGAGAAATCCACGACTTCTTGTGCAATTTATTCCAAGTGTTTACAAGTGTGTTTATTCCATCATAAGTAAATTACATAACTCATAACTTGTATCATAATTAGGTAGCTTTGCGTAAGTAAAAATTAAATTAAAATAATTTTAAAAAAAAGCACTAATTGTCTACAAGAAATACATATTTGTGTGTCATTGTCGTACAAGCAACTACATAGAATTACTAGATTTGTTACTATGTTCAAGGTCTAGCTTTTAAAATTGTGATATTATCTGAGAAAGGGGACCTTATATCCGTTCCAGTTTTAATCACATGTTAGAGCATGTTTCTATATAAACAGAATCCTTAAACAACGAAATTATAAGCCAGAAAATATTTATAAAAGAAAAAAACTTCTTTCTCCTTATCAGCGAAGGTTGCTTGGAAGGAATCGCTTTAGCGATAAGGGGACCGGTTATATGTCTAACTACTTGTACTTTGTATTTCTCTGTATGTTTTTGGTGTACAATAAAGTATATCTATCTATAAGTCCATACCAACATTAAGGTTAGTTCACTCAGATAACATCATATATTTCCAAAGGATTTAAAACTGTTAGAAAAAATAAAATAAAAATGATAGAAATACTTTCCTTGGTCCCCCACAGCTACGGAACAAAAAAAAACAAAAGTTAAAAAACAAATAATTATAATAAAAAAATACAAATTTAATAATTATATAACTAAAATACAAGAAATAACACAAAAATATAAATAAAATTATTCATATAAAAAAATTAATGTTTTTCCGCCTTAGACATATATATACTTTTCTATTGTGTCCATACACAAGAAAAGTCAACATCAGTGTGTGTGTGTGCTTATGTTCAAATCTACTGTGGTGATTTCATTGCAGCTTCATTTCTTCATTTACTCATGAATTTTGCTTGAATTTTTTAATTGTTTTCTAAATAATTAAAAAGAATAAATGGCCCATGCTTCTAATATGCGCGAGTCTTGGACAATGAACATAGAGCTTAGTATACATATAGAAGCGCTCGAAATGTGGGTGTACAGACGTATGCTGGCCATCAATTGAAGGCGTCAGTTGTAAAAGGCGGCAGACGAGCATACAGTCCACCTGATTGTAAGTGGATACTGTTGCCCATAGACATCCGTGATACATGTCAAAATGACTAACGTTGGCACGCCCCCAGATGTGCTGCCTATCTTAGGAGATATGGGACTGGGTTTTGAAAAAGGGTTGGGAAAATGGGGAGGGATAGGATGGGAATGGGCTCTAGCACCTCTCACTCATTACTGAAACACTATGTACATTGGGGAAATAAGATAAAGTGTTCCTCCAATGAACATATTTGTTTTTGTAGTGAGATAAGCCAGAGCCCTTTCCCATTCTATCCTATATATTCCTATTTTCCCAACCCCTTTTCGAAATACATTCTAAAACTCCAAAGGTAAGCAGCACATCCGGAGGTGTGCCAACGTTAGTTATTCTGGACTGATGTTGACGTGTATCGTGGATGACTATGGGCGACAGTATCCACTTACCACCAAGTGCACTGTAAGCATATCCGCCGCCGCCTCCCTTTAATAAAAAAAATCCGAGATATTAATAATAACTCACCCGTATAAGAAGTAGAACTATAAGAATCGGCGGAAGACGCAGAAAGAGATCTACTACGATATCTAGCAGATTTCTTTAGGGCGCCAGACTTGCCTCTTGGTCCTTCGAACTTTCCCGCCGTTGCATCACTAGTCCCACCTCTCACTTGGCCAGGATCCGTTACAGGACTATCACTGGCTATATTGGCTCCAGGCATGCTTTCTTTCCTTGCCTGATTCGGCTCCCCCTGACTCTCAGACATTTTTTTGAGGTAAATTAGTTTTTAATCTTCGGTGCGACGTTTTTATTATTTTTAATCAGTCTATTGCTAACGATTTCTGGTAAACAGACACGGTCGCGGTTTTATGTAATAAAAATATCAATAATATTCGAGCCCAAACAACCGCATTAGCGCTGAACGAAAGCGCTCTATTCAAATAACACTGATTATTTTCTACGGTAACCTAAAAGGTTTTAGTGTCTGTCGTTACATTATTGTCGACTGGAAATTAAAATTACATTTGGAGACTGGAAAATTAAGGAAAATCACTCGAGGGTGCAAGCTAAATCGCTGAAATCTGAAAGACAGTAGAATGTTCTGCACTTCCCCCGAGACTGAAATGTCATTTTTCGATCGACTAGCTAGTGATTGACAAATACAATGTAATTGATTAAATCGATCGGTTGTCTATGGTTATTTTATATCTTTTTATTTCTATTATAAATTAATTTCATTTATTTCTATAAATCGAAACGTAATAATATTTAAAGTAATAAAAATATATTTTGTAATCGAAAACAAAATTGACAATTATAAATATTTCTTAAAACTATGATAATATTTGTATAGTGTAACTTAAACAATAAATATCATAACATAACTCAAATTATCAACTTATTTAGATCTCTTCACTGCTGGAGAAAAGCCAGGTAGAGATTATCTAAACCAGGGGTTGCCAACCTTTTTTGCGCTGAGCCATGCCCTATAATTCATGCCCCCCTTCTAATATTTTTCATTGCTATATTAAAAAAACACATCATTTTCACAACATATATTTCTCAATAATAAGCATAAGAAAATAAATTAAGTTTGGTGTTCATTCCTAAAAATAATTAGGTATTTCTAATTAAATAATAAAATTGTGTTAATGCGATGTTTGTGCCTGCATGTTCTGAACCAGTTGGTCGATGTCAGGTTCAATTTTTGCCAGGGCAATCGTCAAGTCGCTAAGGACAGCAAGACGATTTCACTGCTTAGTTTTGATTTGAACCAATGCTGAAAAACCTGTTTCACAAAAGTAAGTCGAGGAAAACGGCACAATTATTCACAAAGCATGATAAGCTTTTAGATTAAGGAGGAAACGTTTTAACCAAAACTTCTCCAATGTCAAGAGGTGGAAAGTCATCTTTCATGGTGGCCATTCGGCCTTCATTTCTAAAAATTCTTCCTGGATATCTTCTGGTAATCAGGTTGAGACTTGTCAAAACTTGAACGACGACCGAATAAATTAATTTGTGGATTTAAGAGTTAAAATAGATTTTTGTTAGAATATCCAAATACATTAGGCCCCCCCTATAATCTCTTTAGGCCCCCCCTATAATCTCTTTAGGCCCCCCTGGGGAGGCACGCCCCCATTGGTTAGGAAGTCCTGGTCTAAACTAAAATGACGCCCCCCACTACTTTATTACTTGAATTCGATGTGTGAGAGCAAATACCAATTACGCCACTTCATTTGCGTGGGTGCGGTGAGTATACTGTGAATATAAAAGTTAAATATTATTTTATAGATTGATTCGCACTTGAAAATATAAATTAAAAATCGATTGTCTGTTTGTAGCTTCGATTATACATAATCGATAATGAAATTTGTCTTTGGTTACAAACATTGACTCGTAAGTCGTAAAGTGCAGCACTAAATCCAAAATGGAAGTGAAACGTATGACAACTGCTTAACCACTACAACTAGGAAATAAATAACTTCCTAATTCGTTTTAACCAAATTTTTGGTGAGTTAAATTACATACATTTATACTTTCAAATTTCGCGCTGTGATATTAGTAATAAAACTTAACATAAACGACTCCACAAGATTTAATTCACAAAAGCAAAAACCCAGGATTGAAACTCGTCATCACTGCTTTACCGGTAGTCAAAATTCGATACAAAAACAAATAATCTCATCAATAATTAAACTTTCGACTAGAAACACATTTATTACATGGCTTTTATGTGATAATTTCATTTATATCTTTGAGTGAAATTAAAAAAAATCAGCCGAAATTTAACATCCGTAAATTTTAATTTTGTCAATGCTTTCTCCGATGTCAATATAACAACTTTGTTTACCGATTGTCTTGAAATATAAATGTAATTTAATTACTTTTCATCTTTAATGTGATGTTTTCATCATTAAAGTGTGACAATTCATAGTTGTTTACCAGTAATTATAAATCGTAAGATTATATTGACACTTGCCAAGGGTAAGGGTTATTATTTAAGTACGTCATGTTTCTTCAATTTGAATTTGTTGTGTGAAACTACGCCCATAAAAATACATTTCTATTTGTTCTCTTGTGACTAGTGGTATACCCTCGGAATACCATAAACCTTGATATTAAAAAAAAATGGGCCAAAAAAGAAAACAAGCCAGTTAGGTGAAAGTTGAAGTTGAAGAAAACAAGTCATTTAGTAGTAGATTTTTAAGTTTAAGTTATAATCAATAACATATTAATATTCTTGACAAAATAATGTCAAATTATTAATAATAATAATAATTAACACCAGAGGTTAATTATTATTATCTTTTAAAATACATGACATGGTTCCTGGGTGCTATATTCATCTCTCTGCATAAAATGGTTTGCTTCCAGACGAGATTTCTTCAGATTCTCCCCGCCATGGCTTTAACTGTCTGTTTAGTACGATGTATAGTTTAGGTTTAAGGCCATAGATCCCTCATGCACAAGAGAATGTGCATGACAATTTGAGGGGGAGAGTGCACGCTGCAATCCAACAGCCACTGGGCGCGCTCAACTGGCCACGTTACCCCTCTCTCACAGAAGACTACCTTGAAATGTACTGCATTTCCCACTTTATCGTATTTCCCCAATGTACGTACATGTTTCGGTAGTGAGTGAGATGTGCCAGAGCCCATTCCCATCCTATCCCTGCCCACGTCTCCAACCCTTTCTCCAAATCCATTCTTTCATCAACAAAGGCAGGCAACACATCCGGGGGAGTGCCAAAGTTTGAACTAATGTTGGCATGTATCGCAGATGTCTATGGGCGACAGTATCCACTTACCATCAGGTGGACTGTATGCTCATCTGGCGCCTTCGTACATAAAAAAAAATATAAAAAAAATAAGGCCCATGTCAGCAGTGGCTAATGAAAGGGCTGGTTGCACTGCATTGCATTAGTATGAATAGTGGAATAGTGTGTGGACGACAAGACCTTTTTCTGTCACAAACAGAGCATGTTTCGATGGACCTACCAATAGGTTAATAACAAGCGGATGGAGAATTATAAAAATTGCATTTGCCTCCATGTCTACTTTGTGTAATGTAATTACAGCAATACGATTTTCATTGTCACCCCACTGCATTTTAATATTAGTAAAATCTTTAATAATGATTGGCGCCAAATGAGAAAAAACATTTATTTTTCCAAAAATGGTTTCCAAATTCAAATGTAATTTTTTTTTCTTCATTATAACAGTATTTATGGTTAGACCAATTATATGTCCTTGAACAGGGCTCTTGGAGGTCTACATCTTGACCACTTTCTAAAACATACAGAAAAATAGCAAAATCTCCCTTCCAACTGATGCTCATTGTCCATTTTTCTCAGACCGTCTCCCGTGATATGTAACTCGGGACGTGAGCGCATTCGAAAAATCCTATAATTAAATTTCAACCTTTTTTCACACAAACTATTTATTTATTAATAACGTACAATACAAACTACTGTAATTACATTCTAATTAATTAGCTGATTGACATAGTATTACACACTAATATTCTAAAGCTCTGACTCCTGAACTAGGCTAGACCTGTATCTCAGGAGCGAGTACCTTCCCAATACAGTGTTTTATATTTATCGAGTCTAACTAACAAATTAAATGTACAGTAAACATACTTAAAAATGTACAATATTTAGTAGATTTAAATTAAAAAAGTTAGTAGTACTGAATGCTGGCACAAGTTACAAATTTTTGTGTTAGATTGTAAAGCTCTAGAATTTTTGTCTAAACAATTTCTAAAACATAGAATGGAATAGAATTGATCTTTAATAAATATTTATCAACAAATAAAACTCCAATTAAACAATGTTATTTTTCCATTGGTGGATTCTTGATAGACTATTTTTAATGGTTGCTCTAATTTCTGCCAATGCAAAAACTAGTTTAATTACTTATTTTATAAATAATACCTATTTTGTAATTTTAACTGTATATAAAGTTATAAATTGTAAGTTATAATTGTAGTCCTTGTATGGGTCTCATTTACTTACGTGGGATGCAAATAAATAAAAATAAATCTTTTTTCCTCAGACCGTCTCCCGAGATGTCTAGCTCAGGGCGCGGGCGCGGATACACGGGGCGACATCACCAACGGGAGTCTCGGCCTGGAGATGACCGCGAACAGGACGGGCCCCGGACGCTTGCGGACCTCACACCGAAGTCACCAGGTTAGATAGATAAATCTCTTTATTGCACACCAAAACAAACAGACATTGTTAACACAAAATGCACGTTTGTGCTAGCTGTCTTATCATTAAAGGAACTAAATATTTTGATCACACGTCTTTGGAATTTTTGGAGCAAAGTATGTCCTTGTTAAAGTATGGGCTCCGTAATTGGTATACATGCTGGACCAGAAGTTGTGTTTAGGACTTGTAGATTATAATGAAGGTCTTTATTTATAATATAATTGAAAGCTTTATTATTTTTTATAGTAAGAAGGCGGCAGACGAGCATACAGTCCTGGTGATAAGTGGATACTGTCGCCATGCGATATGTGCGGTACATGCCAACATCAGTCCAGATGTAGGAATTGATTTGGAGAAAGGGTTCAAAAAATGGAGACAGTTGGGATGAGAATGTTCTCTGGCATATCTCACTTACTATCGAAACAGATGTATATTGGGGAAATACGATAAAGTAGGAAATACAGTACATTTCAAGGTAGTCTTCTGTGAGAGAGGGGTAACATGACCATTCGAGCCCGCCCAGCGTGGGAATGCAGCGTGCACTCTCCTCCTACATGGTCACATAATTACATAATATACAGTTATACGAAAACAAGGATTCCCTCACACTTGGATTCTCTGTGTCTCAAAGCACAGTATGGTTTGAGATTCCCACTTTAGATCCATTAATTCTTATTTTATTTATTTATTTAATAACTTATTGTACACACATAATATGGAATAAATAAAAACGAAGAAAAAGATAAGATGTACAAAAAGCTTATCTCCCGTGGAGATTTCTTCCAGCGGGCCTGGGAACGTGAAATATAGATCAAGAAGGAAAGGCAAGCGTCTTGCTTTTGGAAAGTGTGTATGTATAATATAATAATACTATAGTACGGCCGTTATCATCCGAGTCGTCTGGCTATAAACGTCATCAGTAACAACAGGAATGTGCAACGCCTTGCGAATTATCAACAGTTTGCTAGCTGCGTACGCGCGGTCTATAAGTCGTAGTAACCCTCATCACGCTAATCACTGATTGGTCGTTACAATTGCACAGTGTCGGCTACTCACTTTGTGTTATGACTTTTTCATTCCTTCCTCTCACTTATAGTTCAAGAAATTAAATGGCGATGGCCATAGGGTTCATTTGTTTTATTTTATCTATATCAAGCTTAAATTAAATATATAGCCATTTATTAGATTATCCGAGCTCTTGTCTATGGCTTTCTGTAGGTATAGGTACAACTCTTCTCCCTACCTCTTCATCTGCATCAGATATATAAAATAGTTACAAATCACATCATTACATTTCATCGATATCCACTTGCTATTACGCACATCACTATGGTGCTGAATAAGACCAACGAGTGCGAGCGAGACAGACTGATAAAAATGATTTATGGCTGGACATTCTCTTTTTCTTTCATCTTACCATCAGCACAACTCCACTGCTGAATATTGGCCTCTCCCAAGGACCTCCACCACACTCGGTCTTCTGCTCTTCTCGTCCACTTACTTTTTTCTATAAATCCATCAATTCTCTTATTTTTACAGACTTATCAAAAACAGATCCAAACAGAGAGACGAGAGAACCGCAAGAGAACAAAGAACCGAAGGAGAAGATAGATATCAAATACCACGTCACCAGCAAAGAAGACGAGGCTGCCTTGCATGAGTTATTGACTATTGATGAGCAGTATACGCCTTTGCTGACTTTGGTAAGTTTATCCTTTGATCACCGATTGGCGCAGTTGGTAGGTATGCAAAAGGTCCCAGGTTCGTTTCTCGGTCTGCATTTTCATTTCTATAAATACAAATGTTTGTTCGGGTTTTAGTGTGTCTGTGTGTGTTTCTGGACCCACGATACAAGGACCAGTGTGGACCATTGAGTGTGGGTTATTTTTCCTTCATTATTATGATAATATGAGGTCCGACAAACATACTGTGAAATATTTTAATATGTCAATCAGTTCACTAAAACTATTACATGAAACTATAAAAAATAACATGTTCCTTAATTTTTTTATTACATTATAAATAAATAAATGATTGGCGATTAATTTACTCGTATGTGCACAACACTATCCACACTCGCTCGCTTAGGTCTTTGACCTTTAAACGCGCCCGCGCTTCTGTTTACATTGTTGAGCGCGTGAATGCGTTATACTGTATGCTTTAAAGTTTCTAAGAAAATTTTAATCACCGCATTTTTCTTCCTGGTATATTTTATTTTCTTTATAAATATCATCATGTACACTACAATTATCTAAAGAAGTCCCATCGGCATATCTCGGTTTTAGTTGACAAAGCTCGTTTTTACACGTAGAATTATTAAAACTACCAGACTTCACTTATATGAAGCTGCAAATTTACATATTCTGTAAGTAGTAAAATTTTCCTTGTTGAATGTTGAAGAAAATTAATATTAAACCTCTTTGCATTAAATCAAAGCATGGGCGGGCAGTAATAAAAACATAATTACCTAAAAATTGAACAATGTTTGTTGACATGTCTTGTCCTGTTGACCTTTGTAATTATCGGTTATCAATTTTGCATTAATAAAATGTATTTAATAATAGATACTTAATAGATTTCCTTATCGACCTCATCTTAGCTACTTCCTTCATTGGTGTTACTAGTTCGTTATCTATTTGACTTTGTTTTCCTGTTATAATGTAATAAAATTGGGTGGGGGGGGGGGACTTTATTTCTCAATAAACACAAAAAATAGGGACTAATATCGTTCTGTTGTATAATAAATGAAAATAATAATAATACCTACATTATCATGGCTTCAATTAGAACCAATATAAAAAGCGGTAAACCGCTTGTTGCACAGTCTCGTTTGTAACGAAAATAGATTTAAAATATAAATTTCAGTTTAAAAAATAGATTAAAAGTCCCTAAAGAGGGTAGTTTTGGGGAAAAAAAGTTTAGATAGCCGTCTAACCGGTTAAGTTTATGAAAAATCTCAAACGCCGATCTATGTATATGTTACTTTAACCAGCCCTTTTATCGTCCATTTTTTTTCGTGTGTACACGTTTTTCCTCATGCACATTGTCTCGCGGTTTAGGGATTTATGGCCTTAAAATAGCACCTGTCCAAGAGGATTAGCGAGTCCACTATCTTAGAGGTGGTGTAGTTTCTCAGGACTTTTAGTAGCCGCTTTGTTGTCCCTGGTCGCTTTGTACGACACCCAAGGGAAGAGATGAAGTCTTGTTAGTCTAAAGTGACCGTCGTTTATAAAGAACGTTTGTCATTCTTGAATCATGTTGGCATGTCCATTAGCGACAATAGTCCACTTAGGTGGACTGTCCGTTCGTCTACCCACCTTTATATAAAACAAAATTTTGAAACGTTTTTTTTTGTCTGTAATTAAAATGTTTTTGAAAGTAATATTTTCTTCTTTTTCGTTTTTTTTCCTGTAAAAGTCTTTCTAAAAACAAAACGCTTGTTTCTTTTTCAGTTGGAGCAGTTCTCACCAGGAGAAGATGGTATCCAGTTTAATATGAAATTACGCAATTTTGAAACTACAGTCAGCAACATGTGTCCGGACGAAGTCAAGCTGCAGTAAGTGTCTTTTTATTAAACTTATTTAATCTTAACACTAGGGTTAACTACTTAGGGTGTCCCATGATATAAGGGCATTTTTTTTTACAAAATCAATTACTCCTACCCTCCATTTCTTTTCCATTTGGTCCTTATTACTCCATTATGAAATATTATTGCCTTAAAATAACGAGAACCCGTGCCGGCTTGATGTCAAACATACAACTTGAAAATTTGTACTGGGCTACTATGGATAGACTTATGAACTCGTGTAGTTTTGGAAAATGAAACACGCATTGATTCAAATCGTACATTTATAGCTATTTTAAAAAATCAATTATTTAGCATATTTTCTTTTCCACTGAAACTATTATATCTAACTAAAAATTAATACGGGTTTAATGATTTTTTTATTAAATTAAAACTAAATAATTGGTCGTATGTGTATAACACGTTACATAGTTGATACTTACTCGATTCGGCGGTCAGTGACCACTTAGGCCACTTCTTGTTAAAACAATTTCTGGATTTGGAGGGGGAGAGTGCACGCTGCAATCCAACAGCTGCTGGACGCACTCGACTGGCCTCGTTACCCTTCTTTCACAGAATACTACCTTGAAATGTACTGCATTTCCCACTTTATCATATTCCCCAATGTATGTACGTGTTTCGGTAGTGAGTGAGATATGCCAGAGCCGATTCGCATCCTATCCCTTCCCACGTCCCCAATCCTTTCTCCAAATTCATTCTTTCATCAACAAAGGTAGGCAGCGCATCCGGGGGCGTGCCAAAACTTGTCATTTTGGACTAATGTTGGCATGTATCGCGGATGTCTATGGGCGACAGTATCCATTTACCACCAGGTGGACTGTATGCTCGTTTGCCAACACCTTTTTATAAAAGGAAAAAAAAAACTTCTTGTAAAGACCCAGACCATTTCTGGAATTGACGTAATACGTCCACTGCTTGTACAGGATGTATAGAAAGATGAGAGACATTAAATTTGACAACGAACTGAAAATATGTATTGTAAGGAAAATTGGAAAATAAACAGATTTCCAATATTGACTTCCTAATAAAAATATCTCAAATAACTTCTAATTTTTTTTTTTCTTAGTCATGTAATTTATTTTATTTATACACTAGCGACCCGCCCTCGCTTCGGTTTGGTTTTTTTTTTTTTCTTTTCAATGTAGTTCAATAATGTAGCATTCTAATGGTGAATGAATCTTTGAAATCGGACCCGTAGTTTTTGAGTTTATTCGTTACAAACATACAAATATACAAATCTTTCCTCTTTACAATATTAGTATGATAACATTTTATGTTTTTTTTTTTACATTAAATAAAATTCATTAGTAATTGTAAAATTCATTTTTATAACTTTTCATTTGTGTTTGCACACTGTACAAGCAGTGAATATATTAAGAAGTGTTTTTTTTTTCGGAGCGGTTAAATTCTTGTGGCCCTGGTGGCCTTTTAAGACTCACCGTACATGTATAGTTTAGTACGAGCGCAGAAGGCACTCAGCCAGGAGCAAAAGGTGTATGCTGCAACGAGCCTAAGCCTCCCCCCCCCCCCCCCCCGCCGCTGGTAGATCGGCGGAAGAAACGGAACTGCTTAGGTCGTTGCTTTCGGAGGGCACCGTGGGATCGCGAGTCGGTGGTAGGTGAAAGGCACGTGCCGATACCTGGTAAAAGTGTTGGCTAAAGGCCGGTGTGTATTCACGGTGTAGCGAGGGTGACGTCCTCGTCTCCGCCGGCGGGGACAGTGTATATGTGAAGTTTGTCGGGGACATAGGTTAGGCTGGCAACTACTAGGGGGTTGGGATGGGAAGGGACTCCGTCGTAGTAGCTTTGGGCGGAGTCTTTTGCGTATATGACGATGGAATGAAGTTCTAAGGGCTTGTGGAGGACGACATTGCGAGAGTTCCATCCATGGGGCAGCTACGGCCTTCCGCACAAATCTATTTGGGAGGGTTTGAAATATTTTAATGTTGGAGAGGGCTGCGTGTGCAAAAACTATTAAATCCAGTCCAGAAATGATCAAATTTATAAGAGGTCACTGACCGCCGAATCGTATCTACATACGCATACTCATTAACAAAAACGGACGCGTTCAAAGGGCAATGAAGACCGAAGCGGCCCAGTGTGGATAGTGTTATGCACGTATGACTAAATTAATCACCAATTATTTTTTTTAATGTAGAAAAACATCATGAAATACGTGTTGTTTTTTAGTTACACATAATATTTTTACTGTACTGATTGAGATATTATAATATTTCACACTATTTTTGTAGAACCTTATATGAATAAGTGAGCAAAACGCGAAAATCTCAATTTATCAGTACAAAATATTTATTTCCAGTCAAGCATTCTCAACATTTCGAGCTGCAGCCTTACTCAGCCCAGTTACAGCAAGAAAATTAGCCGCTGTTGGCGCTTCGTTCACTCGACAACAAAGACAACAGTTGCTCAGAGGCGCCTTACTAACTGTTGTAATGCAAGGAACTTTCTCTAGTGAGTATTGAGCTGTTTTCGAACGATTTTTCTCAACAGTGAACGGAAGATTTGATCAGCTTTACTCAAAATTGAGTAAATTGTTGTTACCTTGCGCTTCTCCCGATTAATGTTTAAACTGAACTAATCGCGGTAAGTGGTCACCGTCTCTAATTGAATAATACCGGAGTTTTACTAATTTTGAAACTGATTTAGTCAAACTAACTTCAGCTTGAGCAAAGTTGCTTATGTGTGAGCAAACTAACTTGCATATGCTTTTTCAGTATGTATTGAGCGATTTTGCTCAATGGTGAGTAAATTGCTCGCGTTTGACCGGGCTTGCTCGTGATTGAGCAAACTAGCTTACCGTTAAGCAAAAATACTCACGTATGAGCTACTTGCTCACGTGTGAACAGTAAATTTAATCATGTGTAAATAACTTTGCTCTCAATTGAGTAAACTACACTTATAGTGAATAGTACAGTTTAAAAATTAGCCACTGTTGGCGTTTCTTTTACTCTGCAACAGAAACAACAGTTGCATAGAGGCGCCTTGCTTGCTATTGTCATGCGGGGAACATTCTCCAGTAAGTATTGAACAATTTTGCTCGATAGTAAGCAAATTTCCTCAGGCTTAAGCAATTTTGCTCATGTTTGAGCAAACTTACTTATGTGTGAAGAAGCTAGCTTACACGTCTGCAAACATGCTCACGTGTGAACACGGCATTTGAACATTTGTGGCAAAATTCAGTAAATTAAGTGTAGTTTGAAACTTAGCCGCTGTTAGAACTTTATTCACTCGACAGAAATAAAAGTGCTTCATGCAAGAAACTTCTTAGTAAAAAATATTATTTTATACAAATTTATTTCGAAACGTAAAAAAGGTAGCCAATAATACAATAAAAATAAAACCAATAACGACGCTACTTTGCTCGCAATTGAGTAAATTATTTTTTAGAATACTCGCTATAATTTTCAGAAGACAACCTTCTCGTCAATTTGTCACATTTGCAGTAAGTGCATGTCCTCATCGTCTTGCAGAACGGAACGGCTTGATGGATGTAACCTACTGGATAAGAATGCGATAAAATAGGATGGGATGTCAAAGGAATTGGACCTTTTACCTCTATTAGGATGTCCTAAAACCACCTAGAATTAATGACGTAATTATTGATTGTTTTTTTTGTTCAGAATTGGATGTACTGGAACGGGCCAATCCTCTCTTCCTAATAAATGCTGCCAACCTTATGGGAGACTACTTTGCAGGTATAGTTCAAAGATTCCAAACGCTTGGCATTAATCTATTGAATACTCAGTTATTCTATATATGTACGTACATAAAGAGATATGTCCTGTCTGTCTGACTGATTCGGCTCGGCGAAGCGCTGCAATGTACAGTAGTTTCCTTTTATAACGTAAATACCTCTAACGTAATTTAATCTCTAAAGGGGTGAAACGGGATGTCAGTTTATATATAAAAAAAGCGAGCACAACCGCGGGCAAGAGCAATACAAGTAATAAATTATAATCGAAAAAATAATCCGACTTGCCATTAATCGTCGGTTAAATCCATGCCATTAAGTGCTTACACCTTTGCTGAGATAACTTCACAAATATAATTTCAATACTTTTTTTACTGTCTGTATGATATATTAGGTATTCTCATTTTAATTATTAACTTCTTTAACTTTTAATTATTACAATTTTTATTTTTAATTACAGAGGCGCGACTGTGCAACGGAAATAAAGTGCATATACTGGCGAGTCCACTTCTACAGTACATGAAGGCTTTATTGACCTGCGACGATGTTAAAGCTCATCGAAGCCTCGCGACACAGGTGCGTACATACTTACATACAAGCATATAGACACGCAGACGTACATAGACACGCCCTTAGACAAATAGACACTGAGCCATATAACAAGCACACCCTCACCCCCAGACACCTTGATACACACAGAGACACAGACACACCCTGACACAGAGACCGACAGACACACACTGACACAGAGGCCGACAGACACACACTGACACAGAGACCGACAGACACACACTGACACAGAGGCCGACAGACACACACTGACACAGAGACCGACAGACACACAACACACTCACAGAGAGCGACAAACACAGTCAGAGAGAGAGACAGTCGGCGAGAGACGCACATACAGAGAGAGAGACACACACAATCAGAAAGAGTGACACAGACAAAGAGACAGAAACAGTCGGAGAGAGACGCAAACAGAGACACAGACAGAAGAGAAACACGGGGAGAGATATACAGACAGAGAATGAGACACAGTCATACAGAGACATACAGACAGTCAGAGAGACATATAGTCACAGAGAGAGGTGCACGCACGCACACTTACATTAGGGTAACTTTAGAATTAATTTCTCTTTATCTCAATAAAACATCCCTTAGTATTAAATGCCTGTCTACAATACATTTTTTATTTACAGCTCATGCAAAACGGCCGTGAATTATTATCAGTTCTAGCACAAGAGCTAGATGAGCTGTCAATCTCTATCCGACTTCGACTAATAAATCCACCACCAGTTACTTTAATATGGCTGCTGTTATCTGCCGATCTTTGTCTTAACAAATTCCTTCCGCTACCAAATACATTACAACAATTCTACGCTTCACATCTAGACTTATCCGCGGATGAGCACTACAGCGAAGTAAGCTACGGCTCTTGGAAAAAGAGTCCCGAAAAAGATGAATACAGATCTGATAATTCTGAAGTTAGCATCGCTGAGAAAGTCAATCTGAATCTCTCCCAAATCAGCCTTAGTAATGACGAAACAGATACAGTTAAACCTAAACTGAGACCTATTTTAGGAGCGGGAGCTGGATTACTCAGACAGGTACAGTCTTTTTCACAAGACTTCGATACGTGGACGACGAAAAGTAGTCTCGCTAAAAGATATGACTTAAATTCCTGGAGGCAAACCGAGGAAGAGAAACATGACGATTCCGAACTTGTCTTCAACCCTTCCGTCTTACCCCCAAACATGCAACCAAACTACCCCATAACAGTTCCCGATTATCCCCCACCAAGTATCTATAATAACTACCCGGAACCTAATTTCGCCAACTATTTGCAGCAAGGCGATGGAACGTACATTCAAAATCAATACCCTAATAACGCCAACTTCACTCCCCAAGGGGATTTCGTACCACAAAATCAAACTATAATGCCCCAAACCCAAGTGGCACCCCAAAGCCAAACTGCAATACCCCAAAACACAGTTTGCCCTCCAAACCCAGAACGGGTCAATAATGAAACCCAGAAATCCAGCAATCGTAGACCAGTTGAGAACTGGCGGAACGAACAACCCGAACTCAAAGAAGACAACAGGATTAAACAACGCAATTGGTCTCGACAGCGATCCAAAGACAATGTAAATGAAGACGATGATAATGACAAAATTAAAGATGGCTTCCGACCAGCGTCTAAAAGCACTAAAGAAGGAAAACCGAATAGAGTTCATAGGAGAAATAGCAGTGAGAATGAGAGTGGAAAGACTCCTCCTAGAAGACATGTCTCCGATGTACCGAGAAGTCAAAAATATTGGGATCACGATGATCGATGTGACAAAGACTACAATAGTTAGTCAAGTGAGTGACATCAGTCCGTGAACAGTGAAATTGTTCGTGGCAATAGTGAAAAATTCTAGTGAAAGTGACGCTCCAATTAAAATTCATAGTGAAAAGTGACAGGACCAAAAGTGATGCAACTTCAAACACTGCTAAGACTGGCCGCAAAATTGACGTAAAAAAAATTATGTTCCAGTAATTACGACTAATAGAAATGGACTTTTTATTTAATAGAATTTAATTTTAGTAATAATTGTAGCCTTACAAATGGTATCTTTCTTTTTTTCAAACGGCTCCTAAACGCGTATAAAACACATATTAGAAAGATTTGTAAAAAAAAAATCATGCATAGACTTGTATTTTGGGAAGAATTTATGGTTTAGTGTTATTCTCAAAATGGCAACAAAACAGCTATTTTTCGAAGTGATTTTAGTACGGATACATGGATGGACACACAAAAATTCATGTGTGATTTTTTAAGTACTGAAACCAATTCAAGAGATCTGTTTTGTTGCAGTTTTGAGAATTGCATATTTTTCTACCAAACCAATTTGACATCTTAATCCAAATTTAAAACGCCATTTAGTTTCAAAGTTTATAAATCTGTATATGCAATGCAATCAACCCTTCCAGTATCCATTACCGGACATGGGCCTTCTCAGGTACATCAGGTGCATGCGGGATGTATTACGTAAAAAAATACGCCCAAGGACATCGGCGGTGTATGCCAACATCGGTCAATGGTGACAAACGTTGGCACATCTTGTCAACTGCCGGGCATTCAAGAATAGGATTTTTAAAAAAGCCATTTTATCGTCAATTGCTGGACATGGACCTTCATTTTCTTATGCATGAGAGATTTAGGAGGTGGTGTAGTGTCGCAGCGATTGTGGTAGCCGTTTTGTTATCCTCTTACCATACCCACGGGAAGAGATGGGGTGGGGTGGTGATATCCTATAACCGGCCAACACTACACGGCACAATGATAAATCTGTATATACAGGATGAAACAAAAAATACCAGCACGAATTTCTATAATTAAAACTAACAACTTTGTTACTATGACTTTTTGAACTTGATATTGTCTTTTAAAAAAGTTAAATTGTTTAAATGTTTAAAGTCTCTGACTTTGTTACTCTGTACCATGACAACTTTGCACTGTATTCATAAACAGCCGCTAATGCATCTAAAATACTATTAAACTATTAGGCTTTTGTGAAGTCGCTGAATTTTAAAAAGTCGTACAATAAAACTTGTAAATTCCAATCAAAGAAATTCAGTGCGGGTACATACGACACAACTCAACGAGGCGCCACCGGCTAAACCCCGTCAAACCGAACTTTAGCGAATGGCAATTGTGTAATCAAGACGTCGTGACGGGAAATAAATCTCTTTTTTTTTTTTTTTTTTAATGTACGAAAGCGGCAGAAGAGCATACAGTCCACCTGATGGTAAGTGGATACTGTCGCCTATAGACATCCGCGATACATGCCAACATTAGTCCAAAATGACAAATGTTGGCACGCCCCCGGATGGGCTGCCTACCTTTGGAGATATAGGAATGGATTTGGAGAAAGGGTTAGGAAAATGGGGAGGGATAGGATGGGATGGGAATGGGCTCTGGCATATCTCACTCACTACCGAAACACGTACGTACATTGGGGAAATACGATAAAGTGGGAAATGCAGTACATTTCAAGGTAGTCTTCTGTGAGAGAGGGGTAACGTGGCCAGTCGAGCGCGCCCAGCGGCTGTTGGATTGCAGCGTGCACTCTCCCCCTTTAATTCCGACTATTTCTATTTCCTATTTCTAATCTATTTCCGACCTCTGGATTGTGTCGTGCTATATTTTCTGTTTCACCCTGTATAACCTTAATTATGTGACTTTGATTTGCTCAATATTATGTTACATCCTACCTATATAGTACATGACATAGTAAATAAAAAATATACCAGAATTATGGGAATATTTTTTCATAGAAGCTAAAGCGGGCGGATTGAAATAGATTCCTTAATTAGAAATACGCTACCAGCCTCAGTCTCTCCGCTACCGGATATGTTTCCATGGATAATACTTCTATATCCATGGATATATATGGATAAGACTTCTCGGAGTGTTTTAACTCGCGTAATCCTGCTCCGCTTGCGGATGCGACTCCTCTTAGTTACTCCTTAGCTCTTTTGATTCACCTTTCGAGAGTGTTTCATTCCCTTTCCTTGACGGTTGTTGCATAAGCAAAAAAAAGAAGCTTATGCCATCGTTGCATTTCGATTTTGAGCCCCCGACAAGTGCCGATGAGCATCATGATCGGCGCCGGAATCGGATTGAATAACAATTCGATGGAACAATTAAGAGATTCTGCTCCGCTCGCGAATTCAACTCTTTTGATTCATTAACTCCGGAGTTACCCATCACTATTTACAACCGATAGGGTAGATGAGTCCTCCGACTGCGTAAACTGGGAACGAATCTTAAATGTACATAAGCGCTCAGCGCTCCTTTTTACAGCACTGAAAACGGACCCCAGTAAACATTTTTTTCTTTTTCGAAAGTGAAGTTTTTTTTACATTATCCAAATTATAAATTCTATTTCGCTCCGCTCCGCTCCGCTCCGCTTCGCTCGCTCCATTCTGCTCCGCCTAAAATAATAAATGATAGAACTATGAATCTCGATCATTCCTTGCTATAACTGGATACCATACTGCATTACTCGTTCAAGTGGTAAAAAATAAAATTTTTGTATTTGTCTGTTTGTACTAACTAGATTATTTTACAAGACTCTTGGACTGCTACTAAAACATCGTGTGTGAAATACAAGTAAAAATCTTTTTAAGGCTCGCAAAAAGAAACGAAAATATCTAATTCAGCGCTTGGACTAGTGATGCACAATTGTATCCAATTGCAATACAAGTTACAATTGTATACAATACAAAATACAAATATTTTATTTGAGAGCTCATTTCCTCGTGTTCGGACATGTGTCTCTTGTATCGTTTAAATGAGCATTTCGAAAGTTGTTTCAATCCAATTTGCCAAAAACAGGACCGAATCAATGAAATATCTCAACGTTTAGCTTTAAATCTAATGCAAGCTTGCAATCAAATCAAATTATGTAGGTATATACAAACAATCATCACCTCACTATTAAATTTAAGACTATCAGTCGACCCAGGCCGCCGGGTTCACATTTTGGACAAATTGGATTGGAACTGACCATAATGCTGTATCATTAGGTTTAATTCACACTTAGGTTTAATAGCGAGGAATAGAAGCGATGCGGTAAAATCACAAGGACCCCGATCGATACGTATATATATATATATATGTTATTATACATGAAACAAGGGCATCGACACGGTATAATAATTGAAAACAATCTCCAAACACATGGCCATTGATGTTTCAACAAAATATAACTACCCTCAGTGCATACCTCCAGTCCCTTGCGTTTTAGCATTAGACCTTAAAAGCTTATTTAGACCTTAAGATCCTAACACATTATGCGAAAATTTAAGTGTTGTATACAACATGTCATTGAAATAACGCGAAAGATGAAAACGGGCGCTTATAAGGCTTTTTTTATTACTCATTCAAGTATCTCTGTAAAGGGTTCGCCACTTGACCTAAGAAAGATCAAAGCTCCGGACTCCGACATTGAAATTTACTGTGACGTATCAACTCACCATCTTCGTCCGTTCGTGACAGCTGCCTTCCGAAAATCTGTATTCACTGCACTGCATCAGCTGAGTCATCCGGGAGCAAAGGAGTCACAGAAAGATTCATTTTACCAGGAGCACAGAAAGATTGCCGACAATGGGCCAAAGAATATACACTGCGCGCCGCCGGCGCCCGGTCATTGCCCTGTACTGCATAACGAACGTTTTAGATAGAACAATAAAACTAACATGTTTGTATCTTTTGATTTACTCCCCAGAATGATATTATTTTTCGCTAGAACAATTTATTTATATTTTAAATTAGCTGACGCGTTTCATATTTTGCGGTATATCAGTGGCGTGTTGTATGACAACAAACGATACTGAATAAGACATCGGGCACACTGCCAGTAATTGCTTGTAATTAAACACAGGGCGTCGCACGACTTGGCGACTGGTTCGCGCCATCGGTGCATGACGTCAAAATGACAATTTGATCAGCAGAGCTCTTTATGTGCATAAAATCCAATGTATCATAAAGACCGGGAGTATCAAAATGTCATATTGTACAAAAAGTGTTCAATTATACAAAATGTCCAGAGTATCCGTAACAGGCGAAATCACGCATAGGTTAGCTATAGGTAAACCGCTGTAAACTTGGCCCTCCTTGTGGTTTGGGGGGCGCGGGGCGGGTGATGCGCTCGACCATACACGTCACGACGTATTCATTCGATATCTTAAGATTCAAGCTATATGGACGCGGGGCGGACGATGCGCTCGACCATACACGATACGATCTATTGATTCGATATCTTAAGATTTAAGCTATATGGGCGCGGGGCGGGCGATGCGCTCGACCATACACGATACGATGTATAGATTCGATATCTTAAGATTCCAGCTATATGGACGTGAGGCGGGCGATGCGCTCGACCATACACGATACAATCTATTGATTCGATATCTTAAGATTTAAGCTATATGGACGCGGGGCGGGCGATGCGCTCGAGCATACATGATACGATCTATTGATTCGATATCTTAGATTCAAGCTATATGGACGCGGGGCGGACGATGCGCTCGACCATACACGATACGATCTATTGATTCGATATCTTAAGATTTAAGCTATATGGGCGCGGGGCGGGCGATGCGCTCGACCATACACGATACGATGTATAGATTCGATATCTTAAGATTCCAGCTATATGGACGTGAGGCGGGCGATGCGCTCGACCATACACGATACAATCTATTGATTCGATATCTTAAGATTCAAGCTATATGGACGCGGGGCGGTCGATGCGCTCGACCATACACGATACGATCTATTGATTCGATATCTTAAGATTCAAGCTATATGGACGCGGGGCGGTCGATGCGCTCGACCATAGACGATACGATCTATTGATTCGATATCTTAAGATTCAAGCTATATGGACACGGGGCGGACGATGCGCTCGACCACACACGATACGATCTATTGATTCGATATCTTAAGATTTAAGCTATATGGACGCGGGGCGGGCGATGCGCTCGACCATACACGATACGATCTATTGATTCGATATCTTAAGATTCAAGCTATATGGACGCGGGGCGGACGATGCGCTCGACCATACACGATACGATGTATAGATTCGATATCTTAAGATTCCAGCTATATGGACGTGAGGCGGGCGATGCGCTCGAGCATACATGATACGATCTATTGATTCGATATCTTAGATTCAAGCTATATGGACGCGGGGCGGACGATGCGCTCGACCACACACGATACGATCTATTGATTCGATATCTTAAGATTTAAGCTATATGGACGCGGGGCGGGCGATGCGCTCGACCATACACGATACAATCTATTGATTCAATATCTTAAGATTCAAGCTATATGGACGCGGGGCGGACGATGCGCTCGACCATACACGATACGATGTATAGATTCGATATCTTAAGATTCCAGCTATATGGACGTGAGGCGGGCGATGCGCTCGAGCATACATGATACGATCTATTGATTCGATATCTTAGATTCAAGCTATATGGACGCGGGGCGGACGATGCGCTCGACCATACACGATACGATCTATTGATTCGATATCTTAAGATTTAAGCTATATGGGCGCGGGGCGGGCGATGCGCTCGACCATACACGATACGATGTATAGATTCGATATCTTAAGATTCCAGCTATATGGACGTGAGGCGGGCGATGCGCTCGACCATACACGATACAATCTATTGATTCGATATCTTAAGATTCAAGCTATATGGACGCGGGGCGGTCGATGCGCTCGACCATACACGATACGATCTATTGATTCGATATCTTAAGATTCAAGCTATATGGACGCGGGGCGGTCGATGCGCTCGACCATAGACGATACGATCTATTGATTCGATATCTTAAGATTCAAGCTATATGGACACGGGGCGGACGATGCGCTCGACCACACACGATACGATCTATTGATTCGATATCTTAAGATTTAAGCTATATGGACGCGGGGCGGGCGATGCGCTCGACCATACACGATACGATCTATTGATTCGATATCTTAAGATTCAAGCTATATGGACGCGGGGCGGACGATGCGCTCGACCATACACGATACGATGTATAGATTCGATATCTTAAGATTCCAGCTATATGGACGTGAGGCGGGCGATGCGCTCGAGCATACATGATACGATCTATTGATTCGATATCTTAGATTCAAGCTATATGGACGCGGGGCGGACGATGCGCTCGACCACACACGATACGATCTATTGATTCGATATCTTAAGATTTAAGCTATATGGACGCGGGGCGGGCGATGCGCTCGACCATACACGATACAATCTATTGATTCAATATCTTAAGATTCAAGCTATATGGACGCGGGGCGGTCGATGCGCTCGACCATACACGATACGATGTATAGATTCGATATCTTAAGATTCCAGCTATATGGACGTGAGGCGGGCGATGCGCTCGACCATACACGATACGATCTATTGATTCGATATCTTAAGATTCAAGCTATATGGACGCAGGGCGGACGATGCGCTCGACCACACACGATACGATCTATTGATTCGATATCTTAAGATTCAAGCCATATCTTCGGATGAAACGGAATTTAGTCAATTCATATACGTATAGTACATTGTTTATGTCATATATAGTTATTGATAGTAAATCTAGTTTATCTGTGTATTATATTCTGTTACGGTTAATAATGGATTGTGAAAAATGAAATAAACAGTAAGTAAAGTATATTAATAATTTATTACGCACGTAAATAGGAAATTAAAAAAATATATATTAACATTCTGGTGTGGTCCATATTTTCCTTCAATAAAGCCCCCTATAGATTGCAATTTTTTCCAGTGAAATTTATAATGAAGGTAGGTACTTTAGAAATCACAACCACAATCTCATTTCTTTCATCTTCTAGTTTCATTAAAAGTGTTCTTATCGTCGGTACTTCTTTTTCATAAGCTTAATATCGATGGATCTTTTCGTCTTACAGCGCCTGGAAATATAAATGAATTAGACCCACTTTTTATTTTATATGTAAAACTGTCCACCCCCATTTTTGGAGATCTTTTTTTAGTTGGTGTCTTCATTACTTGTTCTAAGTTTTCGCAAGATCGGCGACAAAACATTTCTTATTGTCGACAAGGATACAGCGGTGGCCTCGTGAGGATTGCTTTGTTCACATTTATTTCTGTACCTTAACAATAAATAATAATTTTAATTACCGTTAATTCTTGTTTTGTCTTGCAATAATAATTAGGGCTGCCACCTTCAGAATACGAAGCCCGGAGATTAAAAAAATGGGACAAAAGCGAAACAGGAAATAGGTAGTACATTTTTAATTTAAAGTTTATTTCAAAATAAATGATAAAGTCAGAAATACAAGATCGAAACCTTTTGATACAGCATCAGCTATTTTCAATAGTTTTATATATTTGGCTACATTCAGGAACATAATTTTCGCCTTTCAATAAAGCTTACGTCTTTAGCTTACTTTAAGGGGGAAGCTTAGGTCCAGCAGTGGACATCTTGCTGCCAATTGTAGCCGAAAGTTGAAAACAAGCTAAACAATAATTATGTTAAATTGGCCAGTCTTTAAAATAGACATATCAAATTTAGTTTTAAAATATGAAAGTATATTTATTAAACAAATTATGATGGGAAACTCTTGATAAATAATGAAAACAAAATGTGTTCCGATTAGTTCTTTTCAAAATAATTGTAATATGGACGTAAGTCCAGCAGTGGACGTCTTACTGCCAATTGTAACCGAAAGTTGAAAACAAGCTGAAAAGAAAATAATCGTAACTATGTACACTTCGACATCTTCGATATTCTGAACATTTTGTATAATTGGACATTTTGATACTCCGCTCGTTACCAGTCATTGAACCTTGTGGACCTAAAAGTAATTTAACTTTGAAGGAACTTTTGGAAATTTCTATCCTAATGTCTTAATTACATAGAGTACCTTACACAGAGTATACAGTACCCACATACATGAAAATTAAAAGAGAAATCATTATACGAGCCAGAAACACTGAAACTGGCAGCAAATTGAAAACTTATTTTAACATGCATCTTCAAATATATTTTTTTGTTGTATCTTCGACCGACCTTTATGGTTTATTTATTATAATTATGATATTTGTTTGTACAATTGGTAATGAATAAAAATAAGAAAGTGCGTCAAGTTTAGGTGACGATGAAGGCAATTGTTTATTTCAGTTATTCAAACATGGTTTAATTTGCTGCCCGTTTAGTATTTTTGGAACGAAGTTCCTTTACGCGGCTTGCGGTAGGTGTGATTCGAGAGAAAATATAACGTCACGTAAGATTTTTACCCTCTCCATGCGCCTTTCTCTCGCTCGGACACGGTATGGTTGCGATTCTCGCGATCGTGTCAGTTCGTCGGTATTCGGTAAATGTCGGTATCTATACACATACAGATTTTATACCGAATTATATTCGGAGTTTAATAAAATCCGTGAGGATCTTCGTTCCTGACGGGGCTCCCCTGACCGCACACGTTATTTTTTTTGCTGTTTGGTTTATGTAAATGCAATCAATTTAAAAATATTTTTACATACCAACTACCTATGTTAGTATATTATAATAATTATGTTAAATTGGCCAGTCTTTAAAATAGACATTTAGTTTTAAAATATGAAAATATATTTATTAAACAAATTATGATGGGAAATTCTTTATAAAAACTAAGAACAAAATGTGTTCCGATTAGTTCTTTTCAAAATAATTGTAATAAGAATGTAATCTTAAATTTTCTAACATAATGATTAGGATAGGTAGGTATATGGCATAATGAATTTTAATAAACGATTTAATTTAGTCTAAAAGAATGCTAGATTTTAGTTGTAAAGTAAGCCCTAAATCAATGGTAATGTAGTCCATACAATGTACACATACATTGTGACTTTATTAGCGAAAAGGTACCTTAATGTAGATTTTATACTCTTCGCATTATGACAAGAGTGACGTCATCGGTCCAATGTAGTATAATTCAGTATAAACCTACATTGATTGGCCAATCAAGAAATGCCCCCTCGTGTAATTGGCTTTATCAAGTTACGCGCCCTTGTGTAATTGACTAATCAAATTACGCCCTCTCGTGTAATTGACTAATCAAGTTACGCGCCCTTGTTTTATTGACTAATTAAGTTACGCCCCCTCGTGTAATTAGTCACTCAAAAACCCAATCAATTGATAAAAGTTCATTCACAATGAAACCGATTTGCGAACGTTTTGTTAAGTTTAATTAACCGGTTAACTTTGTTGTAGGTAGGTACAAACTTAACAATTGCACGGTAAGACTGTAATTTTCTTTAAAATGGGGGAATTACGGATGTCGGGGAAATTGGGAGCGGTCCCGATTCCTCCAATTTCTTTTTTCTTTTCTTTTTTTCCTCCAAGATTTTCTCCGAATTCATTCCTAAAGGGAGGCGCGCGTTCGGCGACGTGCCAATAATTGTCAATCTGGATTGATGTTGGCATGTAGGTAGGTACTTATCGCAGATACATGGGCGACAGGCGATATTCACTTACCACCATGTGGGCTGTCTGCTAGTCCACTGCTCTGCAAGCTTCTTTCACATGCGGCACACTTACATTATTTTCAAAATTCGCCGGCACACCTGAACTAAAAATATAATTAAAAGTATAGAGATTAAAACATACGTATTTACTATTTAATTAAAAAGTGATAAAACAATATGTGAAAACGTAAACCGTTGGAAATTTGTCACCCTCGTGTCCTTAGTTGCACCTCCCTGCTATGTGATTTGAGACACTTAGCATCGTCTCATGGCGCACCAGTGAGCCCGCGCCACAACAGTTGTGGAGCATTGTGCCACGTGTTTCTATTAAAAAAATAGCCAGCGAGTATAATGGCGTGACAGGTGACATTACTTTCTTAAAGTTCATACAAATTGGCCCACTGATAACGTTACCAATTGCCACCTCTTACCCTCAGTAAACCGCACCGATAAACACCAATCTAATTCTTTATAAGAACAAGCCAATTATGCAATCGGAAGCGAAGAAAAGACGAGACTTTTTGTAACACGATGACGTCACTCCTCAAAGTGCATATACCCCCCCCCCCCGATAACATTAGCAATTGCTACCTCTTACCCTTAGCCAACCGCATCTACATTTGGTATAGGTAAAACCAAACCAGTTATTCAACTAGAAAAGAAGAAATGACTAGATTTTTTATAAAACTGCGTCGTATTTTACTTCTGAGAAGTTTATCTATAACATTGTATGTTTGAATTATTGTTATTTTAAACGGACGATCCTTTTTTAATGTACCTTGGCTATATTTCAATAAAAACTTGAATAAATAACCCGTATCTTTTTCATTTGTTACCACTGAACCACAACGCTGCACATTTGTGGTGTCATTCTGTTGGAGTGTGTGGGTGCGCGCAGCAATTCACAGCTGCTGGCCGCACTCGACTGGCCACGTTACCCCTCTCTCGGAAGACTTTTTTTTTAATAGAAGCATACGATCACGCGGACCACATGATGGTAGGTGGACACCTACAACACCAGGGGGCTTACGGCTGCGCTGCCCATTTTACAGAATCTTCACAGCTTTATTCTCCATGTCGTAGCTTAACAGAAATACCTCGCCGGACAGTTCATTCCACAACTTTCGAGTTCAGGGTATAAAGTGTGTGTTTGACCGCACCGTACGCAATGACTCTGTGTCGAGGAAGCGCGGATGAACCGCACGACGATGACCAGCGATGTGATGAAAACCCGATGTTGACATCAAATTGAACAGCTCTTCAGAAGATTCCACCCATATAAAGGCGGTTAGAAAACACAGAGACGCAACATCTGTACAGATACCTAGGTACTGAGCGATTTAAAACCACCTATGGGATCGCCAATAATTCGCATAGCGCGTCGTTGGACGATGTGAAAAGGGTCCAGCTGGTACTTCGGTGCACCGATCCAGAGGTGTGAACAGTAGGGTCTAACCAAGTTAGTTAAGGTTAGTTAGATAAGTTATGCTTGATAAGGGAAGATTGCTATGATGGAACCACTTCGTGACGTCATATCTCATTAAATTAGAGTGATAAAATCAAACTATAAAGTGCAACATTAAAAATGAAATTTAAAAAGTTCCCATGATTGGGCCAGGTTCCATGATCGAGACACCTATGTGGACCATTGATAGCAACTTGGTAGAATATTTTAAAAAAAAAGTAATCAAAACTTACCATTACAGATGTACCTATAACCTAGGTACTTAGTCACAAATAAATTTGAAAATGTTTTAAAAAATCTTAAAAATTTTACATTCGTAGGTAGGTACCTACGTACCTACTCGTATTTGTTTCAGAACAAAGAACTCTCTAAAATATTTAGGTACCGTATCTAATAACTATAGTTTTGAACTGTCTCAAAACTAGAATTATCAGCTGTGTTGTATTTTTAGTTAGCTTGCATCTAGAACAAATATAATTTCCTAGAAATTGACTGACATAATTTCGTTTAGGTGATTAACTAAAGAGATAACGGACAATAGGAGAATAATAAAGCATAAAAACAAGTCTGTCCACGTTTTGTATTAGGTATAGGTACCTAGCTAGGTAATACAAAGTGATAATCTAAGCAATTTAATTGGTGTCAGGACAACAGGACATCCATTGTTTCTACCTTCGTAATGATCCTTTCAAGAGACACCCTATTAGGTACCCTATTAACCTACCTAAGGGAAATAATTTAAAGAGCAACAGAAATACCGAAAGTGGCACCAAATTTAAAGTTGGATTAGATTTAGGTACTCTGGTGATAATACATATAGGTAGGTACATATACCTACTTAGGAGTTTCCGTCGACTTTGTGTTGACATTATCTATAGGTATACCTACTTACCTAAATAAAAATTAAATGCTGTTCGTTGGTAAGCGCATCACTTGAGAACGGCTGCACCGACTTGTCTATTTTTTTTTTATAGTCCGAATAAGGTTTTTATCGAAAGAAAAATTGGAAAATTCGGCATAAACTGAAAGTGCTTTTTTGTATGGGATTTTTGTATGAACTTATTGAAATTTGGACAGGACAACGACTGTCGGGTCAGTTAGTTAATACCTAAATAAAAATTATTTTGTTGATAATTTGCAGCCCGTTTAGTATCAATGTTTTTGTTGCTCGTTTTAATACAAGCCATTACCTAATTATAAGGTAATTAGTTAAAAGTGATAAAGCAACGTTACAAGACCTTATTGCAAGGAATTTACGTAAAAGTAATTAAGTAACGATAGTAGATACCATTGCTTGTAGAGTGGTAGGATACATTGTAGGATTGTAGAAATGCTTTTAATTGTACCTATCTCTCCATTGTTTATTTAAAACTAGCTGTGCCCGCGACTTCGTATGCGTGGAATTTTAAAAAATGGACAGCTATCTGTTGAAGTTTAGAAAGTAGGTACCGTTTTTCATTATTACCTAAACTCTAAATTGGGATAGGTATCCATTCTTACCATCAACCGATTTCTATGAAACATAGCCTATTTAAAGCGCTAAGCTAAGAATAATTAACCTGTGAAAACCTCATGAAAATCCGTTTGGTAGTTTTGGAGATTAGCCTGTTCGAACAAATAAACAGACAGACAAAAAGAGAAATACAAAAAGACGATTTTGAAAATTTTAAAATCGTCTTTTTGTATTCTGATACTCTTCCTTCATCGCCCCCAATCAGCTTTTGGTAAATATATTCAATGTACAGACACGCTGCTTCTACAGTTTTATTATATGTATACATATTTTTATTTCGAGCGTGCGTAATTTATACATAACACAATCCATTTCAAAAATGTTGAACTTGATCACCTGGCATTCACTTGAAGCTTGATTTTTAACATTAATTAAGCTATAGGTACTTATTTTTTCTTGATTGAAAAACCGTCCTTCTCAAGACTTTTAACATTACCAAAATTAGAAAGCCAGTTAAATTTCCCACAGAATATTAGTATCTACCTAACACCTGAACCAATATCTGTTAATTCATTATTCACTGGATGAAATTTGTTGCTAAATACTTTCTTGAACACGTTTAGGAAATAAACCAAGTGTGGCTCTACGCAACGCGCACGTTCCCACAATACACATGTAGGTACAATAAGCTTGTTTTTACTGATATAGGTATCTAATTGAATCCGACTAGTACGTAGACCTAAGTTCTACCTATAGCTAAAAGTATTTTAGCTTAAAACTGTATAAATGTCTGCCCTGTCATTTAATCAAACCACTATTCACAAATTTTATATTTTTGTGTTCTACTTAAATGTTTTTACAAGAATTGATTAAGAAAATGCCTATTTAGATGCAATTTAATTTAATTATATTTGGATACACTAAAGCCATACCTAGTAGAAAATATGAAACTAATGTTACTTAATTAGTTTGGTACGTTACGGTGAATTTGTAGTAACAGATAGTTTTCCTTGAAAGGATTAGTACCTATTATTACTATGCCAACAATGGCTGCGCTGTGGTTCCGACACCGAGTTCAGCACGGAAGTCGGACCGATCTCAGCACTCAGTTGCGCCCCTGAGCTTCACCTGTGCAGACGTCCAGTGTTCTCAGTACTGTGTATAGTCAATTGTTAATTTCCTTATGTCTACAGCCAATATAAGGTAAGTCCCTGTAGAGCAGGTACAGGTACAGAGAAATCAACGAGACATGAGCTTTGAGTGCACACAGAAAGTGTATCTATAGTGCAAACCATTTCGAAAATCGGATTCTGTGCTTGCGCAGTGAATTAAGGGTGTGAAGCTCTCTTGTTATTATTAAGAGAGATCCGTACCCCACTGTGTTAAATCTAATGTTAATAACAACACGCGAAATAGTATTATGATTATGGCGGCTGTGGGAATGCAGCATGCACTCTCCCACATGAAATTATTATTATTATGTACAGTGAAATCAACGAGACGTGAGATTTGCATCTGCGTGAGTGGGTGCCGAATTGTCCAATCCGATTGTCGCAACGAGACCAGAGCTTTGCATCCGCGTGAGTGGGTGTCGAATTGTCCAATCCGATTGACGACACGGTTCGCACTGTACACTATCGGTGTGCACTCACACACCCATGTCTCCTTGATTTCACTGTAGGCGTTTGACTCTCCCTACCAATGGTTATTTGAAAACCAACCATTAGAAAGTAAAGATATATTTTTTATAGACAAGTGGGCGGACGAGCAAGCGGTCCCACGTGATGGTAAGTGTTACCGCCGCCCATGGACACCTGCAACACCAGGTATGCGGCTGCGCCGCCGACCTTGCAAAATCCTATTCACAGCTTTCTGGAAGATTCCTTGTGGTAATTCGCTGTGGAAACGTAAAGAACTCAGGTGAAGTGTTCAGGATCAGGGTTGCCTTTGTGTGCGTTCGACCCATTGTGTGTTCATTATTGTATTCAGATAAATAACTCATTGTTACGTGTCCACCCCCTCTACCGCAGTCGGAGTTGAGAATTCATTACTTCATTTTTGTCATTGCTAGTTGCTTTTGATCTTCAGTTGAGAAAGTACAGAGACCAATTCGCAATTGAATTTTAAAATTTCTAACTTTTAAAATCAGTTATTCAAATTATAAGTGTCCTGCAATATTTATCGATCTGATTAGGTAGATACATGTTTCTTTACTTGTTCACAGTTTGTGTCTGTGTTTTTGTGAGAAACGCTGAATAAGTAGATACCTACTTACCTAGGTATTTGAGGAAATCGGTTGTCATTGAGGAAAAGTTTTTAAAGTTTGGTAGGTACATTTCTAATTAATTACATGTATTTTTTATATTTTTATTTTATTAAGGACCTATATCGAGGTACCTTATTGATTGTGACATAGGTATAGTTTGGTAGGTATTCTAGACGTGTTACAACTTAATATCATAAATTAAGTATACCTATACTTATCTACATGGTAACCTTTCTTTAAATTCTCTAATGTACCTACATATTTGAAAAGTGTAGTTAATACAAATGTGCACGTTTTATAAATGTATTAATTAATAATGTTAAATTTTTTGAATAGCATAGGTAAATTTAATTAGAAAAAATATTTTTTATTTGGTAAAATGTAGTTTCGTAGATTGCACATTTCAAGGACAGTTCGAGATCTCTCAAGTAGGTACCATGAGTTGGAAATATTGTTGCAAAAGACTCGAGTCATTTAGCCCTTTCTTGAAAGCTCGTCTCGTTATTATGACGCCTCGAAGGCTATGAACTGAAAAGTCCTTAGTCTTCGAAGCGAGTTCTTTTTAGAATCTCGTCTCTCGAAACTTGAAACGCTCGAATTGCAGTCTTTTCTAAAAATGACTTAGGTATTAATAATATTTACTTAATAAAAATACACAAAAACAATAAAAATTAAAAAATCTAGAAACAATAAAAACAAATTCGTATAAAGAGACCCTTCATAAAAAAGCTAGGTCTTGTAGAGTTATTTCATCTAGTATCCATCATCTACCTCTGATCATTTATCATTTCGACAATCTGCATCCATGGGCTCTCTGATTGTGGGAGGTATTAATACCTACCTACCTACCTACTGGTTGCGACTACCGGTTAGGTACGCACTCCGTTTTCAGTTTTGTAGGTACATATAACTTTTTTTTTTATAGGTACTCGAGTGGGCGGACGAGCTAGCGGTCCCATGTGATGGTAAGTGTTACCGCCGCCCATGGAAACCTGCAACACCAAGGGATATGCGGGCGCGCAGCCGATCTTGCAAAATCCTATTCACAGCTTTCTTGAAGAACCCCATATGGTAACTTAATGGAAAGACCTTTTGAGGCAGTAACGAAAACACTTAATGAATATCATTAATATTACCTACTTATTAAGTTAGTATTTAGTCTTTAATAAATGCGACGGTTGCTCAATGGTAGTTGTACCTAATTGGTCATTTTACACCTTAGACCGGCTGCTGAGATGTCTAACTTAGGGCGTGGGCGTGGATACAGAGGGCGGCATCACCAGCCGGAGCCGCGACCCGGAGATGAGCGCACACCGAGATCCCAAGGTTAGTACAGGCTTCCGGGGTAGGGGAGAGGGGGGCATAGTGGGGTATCTAATATGTTATGGATAATTTCTCAGCTAATATTGGCGTTAGGTTGACTATCAAGGTTTTTTTTGATTGTACAGCATGTCTATCATTATTTGGCACGCCATTTTCTAATTTAGTAGTAACAGTTTAGCTCACGGAACGAAATACATTCAAAGTGAAGTTTACCCCACTTTGCCCCGTACAGCGGGGTAAAGTGGGGTACCAGGTGGAGCATTGTGGGGCATTTGTACCTATATAAATTCTGTCAACAGTTTTTTGTAATCAAAATATAAACTTTTAATTGTTATAAGTTTCTTAAAACAAAATTAAACATTTTTGCTCAAAATTTCAAAACAAAACATGAATTGACATCTTAAAACAAAATTAAACATTATTAGTTAAAATTTCAAACCTAAAATGAATTAACATTAAAAACCTTTGATCATTAATCAACAACGCATAATGACACACATGTGTGGTTTCGTCATCCTCATCATCTTCTCCTGCGCAAGAGCAGTGTGCCCAACGATTGCACTTTATGCATCGTATCCAACCCTCCGTAGACTGTGACCATAAATAACCGCAATAAATGCATTCAGCATCATCTACGGTTTCCTTTATCTTTTTTTGTTTTTTGACTATTTTGTTACTTTTTTATTTTATTTATTAGCCCTTAAATCGATAGTTTTGGTGACCTTTCTTTTCATTTCTTTGCTCTCTTTCAGTGCAGTGCATTTTTATAGGGTGATTCTGTAAGGATTGCTGTTTTCCCTCTTCGTCTTACAACCCTCTGTGTCGTACAGTTTTCCTTCGGCAAAGGCATAATTTGATCAGGGGACGTCAAAAAAGAACTTTTTTGTGGATTATTCATCCAAGAACATCCAGGCTGTGGAGAGCCTTGCCTGGATTCCGGAGATCTTTGTTCTCGAGTCGAGAGATTTGTAGTTGACCCTGTCGGCGGTGGTGTCTCGTTAACAGTAAGTGGAACGTGAGAGGCATTTTGTGGATCATAAGATGCTTTCGGATATTGTGCATTATTTGTTGTTAGCTGAAACAAACAATTGTTTGTATAAATAAACTTGATAATTATGAATTAATACGGGGCAAAGTGACACTAAACTCCTCAACGATTGACTACCCCTCTATGCCCCATCTAGAATACCCCACTTTGCCCCGACCCGCATTGCAAGATAAAATATTAATAACTACATCTTACCTTTGATTTTAATCCAATTTGTTATTTCGTATTCGTATCCGGTACCTATAGTTTACAGCAAAATGTAGCACACAATCACAAGCAAGACATTACTAGAACATACATTAATTATCACACGAATAACAACAATTTTTTTAACAAATACGTAATATTACCTATTACTTTTGCTGCGAGCGCTGCAACCGTCGTCGCGACTGCATGTAACGTTAGCTCAGGTCATACGACAACTAAACATCAATCACAGCGCGTCATTTGAATCGTCGTACAACTGTTTCTTTACAGTGTTTTGTTACTACCCCGCTATGCCCCGCTACCCCACTATGCCCCCCTCTCCCCTACCTACTTAGAGTTTATATTTAAATACTTAATTGTACATTGAAGAGAAAACACTAAAAACACTATAAAAGAGAAGGGCGCGCTTATCTCCTTAGAAGATTTCCACAAACTGGAGACAATTTGAAAAATTGTTTTCTTTTAATTATACCTATTACAGATTTGCATTCTTCGTTAATTGTGGAATGGCGCGTGAAACAAGTTAATTTCAAAACCAATCTAGTATTATATATAACGATTGAGTTACTTGTCTCTGTTTCCCTTTTATATGTACCTACCTACCTACCTATGTAAGTAGGTATAACAATACCCTAATCTGTCACTCGTTTATTTTTGTTTTAACTTAGGAAGCGGGCGCGGATACAAGGGGAGGCACCAACAGCAGGAGCTCAGACCTGGAGATGAGCTTGACCTTGACGTACCGTGGTCTGTTACGGAGCTAACACCAAGATCACCAGGTCAGTGCAAGTTTTCAGGGTAAGTACTTTATTGTGCGCCATAAATGGTTTTTAAAATATTATAAAAGAGAACCAGTAGGTACAAAAGGAGTCCCTCCTATAGGTATATCAGAATTCTTTATAGGTAACGATTTGTATATATAGGTACCTAGGTACCTACCTATAATACATACAACTACTAATTGCTTCTTTCTTACTTCAATCAAATTACTCCAAACCTCCCTTTTTATGTACCTACATTACTTGGTAGGTAAGCACCTACCTAGATATAGTTTGTCACTCGAACTCTACTTTTATCCTGATATCTCAGCGGAAAACATAGTTCTACATCTCTGTTCTACTGTCTGTCTCAACTGTCGTCGTTGTTTTTCCTTTAATACTTAAATAATTAGGTAATAAGTTTCTTTAGCAACCGCGTACCTACATACCTAGGTACTTTTAAGAATTTGGTCCATTAAGCTATTTTTTCCACAGACCCTTTAATTCTCTAAGTTCTTTTCAAAAATCCATTAATTCTCTGACTTTTATTCATAGGTCCATTAGAAATAGAACCAAACAGAGAGGCAAAAGAACCGCAAGAGAACAAAGAGGAGAAAGAGACGATGGACATCAAATACCACGTCACCAGCAAAGAAGACGAGGCTGCCTTGCACGAGTTGTTGACTATAGACGAGCAGTATACGCCTTTGTTGGATTTGGTAAGTTTAATCATCGCCTCCATAGTTGGGATAGGGAAAATATTTCCCATAATTCTTTTTCCACACCATTCTCAACACTTTATCAAATCCACTCCTAAATCTCCAAAGACAGACACATTTACCTAGGTTACCTACCTATGTT